>OX454421.1:44377687-45659352 GCA_949715475.1 Microchrysa polita
GGGAAGCTCCGGATTCGAGCTCAGCACCCCAAAAAACATAAGAAACAAAAAAAAATTTTCTCCACCACACTTTGCAATCTGAAATCACCTCGGAACTACACTATTACCTTTATTTACAATTTCTATTTCACTTGTAGTACGCAGAGAAAAAAAAATCGTTTTAAAATCAAAAATAATAGCTATGATTCAAAAATTTTCAAATATGATTGGCCTCCATATACGTTTACGTTTAATTCAAAATGTTTCATTTTGAATCAATAGTGGAAATTTTAAAGTGATTCTCGTACTTTAAAATTGCTGCATGTCAAATCAAAATTGAATATCACTTTATTTTCAAAGTGATTTCACTTTATTTTAAAGTGTTTCACTTTAAATTTAAAATGTTTTGATTGTAAGATTAAAAAAGTGAAAAAAAATATTTTTTTCCCTTTTTTCTATTTTTTTCTTTATTTTTTATTTTTCATTTTTAATTTTTTTTTTTATTTTTGTTTTTTTTTTTATTTTTTTTTATTTATGTTTATTTTTACAATATTTAAAAACTTTATTTTCTCACTTTGCTTCTACTGGGAATCGAACCGGGTACCTATCGTTTCGTAGTTCTACTTCCTACACCTAAGCTATCGGAGATTACTTATGTACATGTGACGGACACAGCCTTCAAAATGAAACAACTTTAAAACAAAGTTGAACATATTCAAATCGATGTTTCAGTCAATTTTGAACAGATCATAAAGTGAATCATATTAAATTTAATATAAAACTATTTGATTTTAAAATGATTTATTGATGTGATCCAATTTTGTTTTCAATATGTTTCACTTCAAATTTAAGTGATGATTTTTTTCTCTGTGACAGCCTTCATTTATTTATCTAGAAAATGAACACTTGAGCCAATCACACCCTTATAGCCTTCAAGTTGAATTCCAAATTAGATCCTATCCTATCCTATCCGATCCTATCGTATCGGGAATGACTGTAAAAAATTCTAAGTTCACTTCACACAATTTTCAGTTTATTTATTCCGTTAAGGGAGCACTGATTTTTCCCCAAATAATTCACATTTGAAATAAATTAGTCGAAAAAATATATTATTCGAATAAAAAATTACAGAAAATCACATTTAATTTCTTGATTTTAAGTCTCCTTAATTTCTCTATATCAAGGTTTATTAATAAACAAAAAAATCACCTTTTCGTATACGTCATTTATAACGTTAAAATATACATATTTATTAAAAAAAATTTTAAGGACCGATATGTCAAATAAAATTTTTTGTCGATTCATCATTTTTTATCGTATAGAAGGCGTGGGCCCGGAATCATTGTCCCTCCGGGGTGGGATTTTCTATCCACGGCCCTGATTATTAGACAAGATTAAGCGCCAAATATATATTTCGGGTGAAGTTATTGCTGTTGTTAGTGCGGTGTTTTATAGTGATAAGACGGGTTCAGGTAGTATGTATACGGGTATATCTTTATTGGGATGCTGCTTACTTGCTAATGACAATTGCTTACTTAATGTTAGTGAATTATTCTAGCTATCATACTAGATTATATTCTAGTGCCTATAGTTAAATACCTATGAATGCAATAAATGGGAATGGCTATATACATCATCTCCCCCTTTTGAGCTTAATACAAATACAATCTTTTTACTTTATTGTTTCATATATTCAAAAAATTATAATTTTGTATCTATTAGAAGTTTCAATAATTATATGGCTATATTAATAGTTCTTCAATTTATGTTACATCCGTTATTGTAATTTATTTCAGTAATTCATTTTATACACATTTTGCAATCTAATAATTCTTTGGTATCTTCTGATAATTATGATCATTACATTTCATATTTATAAATACATGTATATATATTTGGAATTTTCACATTATAATCTCATTTCATTTTATATTTACTACAATATAAATTCTTTTTTTGTTTTTTTTTTCAGTAAAATATTTAAAGTTTGATTGGTTCAAATTATAATACATATTGTAGCAGCAACGGTCCATCATCACTAATTATCGGTATGTATAATATTAATACTTAATTTTATTATCATTACTGCCATACTTTTGTTTTTGTGGTTGAACATAAAAAATATGAATTACGTCTTAACATTGTACCGTCTTCTAACTTGACAACATACGACCTTGGAGTGGAATGTTTATCGTTTAGTAACCCTTTCTTCCATATTTTTCCACATTTGACCCATATTTCCTCCCCTATTTGGAAGTCCTTTCTAAACCTAACTCTTTTATTATAGTAGCTTTCATTGTACCTGTTATTATTTAATATTTTTTCATGGAGAGTGCTATATATCTGTTTTTTAAATGCTTCTGTTTTCAATGGTAATAATGTGCGTTGTTTTCTGCCCATTAGGATTTCAGCTGGTGACTTGTCAAGTCCCTTTATTGGAGTATTTCTAAATTCAAGCAAAGATAACCAAAGCTCTTCTTTTGTATCTTTAGCTTTGGTGATCAAATTTTTTGCTGTCTGCACTGATCTCTCAGCTAATCCATTTGACTGAGGATAGTTAGGACTAGTTGTTACTATTTCTATGTCGTAAGCTGAACAGAAATTTCTAAATTCATATGAATTGCAAGGATTATTGTCCGCTATAATTGTCTTCGGCAGACCGTGTGTAGCGAACAAGGTTTTTAATTTAGCTATTAACTCAGTAGCTGATTTATTTTTAATGGGTAGTGTTTCTAAATATTTAGAGAAATAATCATTTGCTACTAGATATAGATCTTTTCCAATTTCAAAAATGTCTATGCCAATTTTATTAAATGGTAGATCTGGTATGTCATGGGCAACATAAGGCTCTTTGATATTATTGCTACGATACTTTTGGCAAGTATGGCATTTAGCTATCAGATTTTCGATAGCCTGATCAATTCCTGGCCAGTAAACTAATCCTCTAGCTCTTTGTTTTGTTTTTTCTATGCCCATATGTGATTTGTGCAATAGTTGCAGTATTTCATGCTGCATTTTGTAAGGCACAATCAAACGCTCATTTAAAAATATTAGCCCCTTCTCAAGTACTAGAGAATCTTTCATCTTCCAAAAGAATTTATTTTATCGTCTAATTTAGTTTTCTGGGCTGGCCATCCATTTTCCAACACATTTTTCAAAAGTTTTAATGTTTCATCGTTTTCTGTTTCATGGATAAACATTTTCTTTTTTTGTCACTCACAAATTTGAATACAATACCTACTCGTAGTACGAGTAGTAGGACAAAATCCATTGCTTACCTATATTCTAATAATAATAAGAGTATGTACACATCTTCTCATTTTACTCCATTTCCCTTCTACAAGAGGCATTTCCCGGTTATCCTGATTTCCATTCAATCCTATACATCCCTTTCGCAATAATTTTAAAATCCTTCTTTTTTCCGCCTAATTCCAATCCGTGACTTCCAATCGTACATTCGTCGCAGACCGTAGTCGAGCAATGTTGTGGCGTTCGAAGGATTTCACTTCTGGCTTTCTGGTACACATAGTTCCAATGTCTGTAGTTTGTCGATGGAAAAATGTTTATGCCTCATGAATAATTCAGTGCAATTCATTGTCACATATGTAGTGAGCGCGTTCGAAATATGTGAGAAATAAATTTCTGTTGTTTGGATTTGATTGTCACATCAGGTCACGTGCACAATTGTGTATAGCCGGGGTAGTCCGTGGTAGAGTGTAGTCATCGTCGAACTGGGGCACACATAATGCTGTTGTACGAGGATGAATGAACCGCCGCATATCGACGCTCCATTCAAAAAGAAGTCACTTCACTTGACTTCTTGGCCTTACACAACATCCTCAACATCCTTGTTTCAAAATGTTGGACGGAGTTCTCGCACCAAGCAACCGAACATTCACTATGAATGACTGCGGAGTATGTAGTTTACATTCCTATGCCGCACAAGTATGTCATTATGTACATTGGAAACTTGTGTCTAGTTTGCAAAGTGGTGCAAATCCATGCGAAGCGATAAAGGAAGAAGCAAAGGAATGAGCTCCTTTTGGATGTACAGTTTGTCAAGCACGGCGGCAAATGTTTGATTTCTGTGTATCCCAGAAGTATGTGATATTCATCGCAGCGAGTTGTTTCATGTGCTACGGATTTTGTGGATTTGGATATAAAAATGGGTGTGGTGAACATGAAGAAATAGTCCTTCAAAGTTATAGATTCGTGTATCTTTATCGTATACTTCAGAAAATGATATTGACGTTGATGTTATTCATATCGTTTAGGTACAAACTTCATACAATAAATATCCCTGAGCAGTCTATTTTCTTAAACGAAACTTGCAGCTCTATCCGTCTGAATTGCCCGAAAACCACCATCCCTTCAAGTCCAATACCATGATATGTGAACACTCTCCAAATCACACATTTCATTATCATATCATTGTCATCTATTTATCTGTGTTGGCCTGTGGCCTCCATTAGCCTTGACCGCCAATTGTCGCGGTTACGCGATCTTGTCTTTTTAATTTGGGAAACCCAGCCGGTGGTGATCGACCTCTTTTCGAGTTCCCGGTTCAATCGACATCATGGAGAAAGGTTTTTATACAAAAAATCAAATCAAAATCCTTAATTTCAGTTTATGCATCGCATCCTGAAGAGCTGCAGAACTCATTTTCTCCACAGTAAAATCCATCTTGCTATCGCGACGACCAAGCTTATTGCTTCATGGATTTGCGAATCCACGACTGCTTCATCTCAGTAGTAAGAGGCCCTTGACAACATATTGTTCAGCTGAAAATGGAGAAAAAACACCGAGAAGTTTTCCCTTAGGGGAAAAATCTTAGATCATGTATACACTGTAAGTCTTTTTCAACTAGAATCCCGTAATTCACAACTAGATTTTAGCTCCTAGATTTTCTAGTTGTGAATCTAGTTAAAAAAATATTACTGGAAATCTAGTTAAATTTTTTTATACAAATCTAGTTTGGATAGATAGATATCTAGGACAAATAACTAGAATTCTATTAAAAAGCTAAACTGGATTTCTAGTAAAAAATAAATTGGTTTCAGTCAGATTTACTAGAACTTCTCGTGAATAGTACTTAAGGTAATCTAGTAAAGTTCACTAGATTCATTTGAATTTTACTAGACGATCTAGATAATCTGAAAGCATGTTTTTGGGGTATTTTCTTCATTTTATCGCTTTCAAAACGATACTTGAGGTAAAACAACCTGATCCTTCTGAAAATATAATGGCAATCAAACAAAACTTGTTCGGTAAAATCTATATTATTTTTGTTGTTTTTGATGGTTGCTGTACATTTGATAATATTATATACGATTCTCAGACTCTCTGGCACGAGTTGGGGATTTTAGTCATTCAAATTTTCCTGCCCTAAAAAGACAAGAAAATATGGCATTTATTAAAACAAGAATAGATTTACAAATGAAAAAAATCGCATGACGGAATAATTAAATTAAAATGAAGGAAAATTTGGAATGGGCATACATATGTTACAATAAAAAAAACAATTATTGTACTTACCATTATATTTCTCCAATTTATGATCACTACGACCCACAGTAACTGCAGCCGACTGCAATACCAACCGGAAAAATTACGCAACGTATAGGGCTGCTTTCGTTGCTGTTACACTGCTTCCATTCTGTCCGCTGTTTTACTCTAAAAATATGCGAAGAAGAAAGAAAAAAAGGAACAAAATAATGCCAATTCAGGCAACAATTTAAGTTTATTTGACTACTTACCATCAAAACCCATCGCGAAGACTATGAAACGCCCGTCACATCACAAAGCAGCCAGTTTGTTGAACGATTAAACACAAACTATTGAAACATTATGTAGCTAAGACGAGAACGGAGTAAGCACGTATGTACTTAGAATTACACACTACTTTCTAGTAGAATTTAATAAATATCCAGTAATAATTACTGATATTCTAGGAAAATTTAATTTTTTACATGAAAACTAGTGAAATTTAACTAGATATCTGGGTTTTATATGTGATTCAATAGATTTTACAGCCAATCTAGTAAAAATCGTTAGATACTAGTTATACTTTTTCAGATTCCCTAGATTTCTATTGATTTGTTTCACTAGATGTAGCCTAGTAAAAAATTACTGGAAAAAAGACTTACTGTGATGTCTACGTTATTGCTTACAAAATAATCCACATTGCATCAGCCGTTATCTTGTCACTCCAGAAGCCCAAAAATCCTTTAAAACCGATTACATACAGTACCCCAAATATCGACTTTCGAACGACAACCATAATGCCCATTCTCAGTTTCCTTAGAGAAGTGTCCTTTTTGGTGGTACATATGTACATAATATCCTTTGAAAACCCAAAATGAGCTTGTGGTGCTTTTAAAGGGCTCAACTCATCGAATACTGTATTTTGATATGCATATCGACTATAATGCATTCCTAAAGAAAAAGGGACCTTTTTTGTCCACGGACATCTTTCTCATAACAAGTGCCGACACCAATATAATAAGAATAGCACCACTTAACTTCCATCCGAGTTTCATCCAAATCGCTCCACAGGGGGAGCCAAGAGAACCAATTGCAAGATAACTTTTCATTCGCTTTAACGGCGAATTTACCGCTATTCCCGCAACTCAGCAGTGACTGTCGATTCTTTGTAAGGGCGATCAAATGAAAATGTATACCAAATTTAACAATGATCAAACCACTGAAAGGCTGACTTAAAGCTTCGTTAGGTTTTCGCTATGTTTTACAATGTCACATTTTGTCACGGAACAACACAACGTACACATCCTGATTTTCTTAAAATAATCACACGTGTTTTACTATGTTATATATAATATATAATAATATGATATATAATTATCACCAGGCTAAAAAAAATGTTTTGGACACTAATAAAAGAACAAAAATATATGCTGTGGGGACTCGAACACATATCCCTGCGCACCAAGCTTGGCGGATATCCAACCAGGCTACATCGACTACAGGTTGACGCGATAAATGTAGCAATCATCACATGATCATGTTCGAACGTACGTACTGTACAACCACTGCTACGTACTTTTTCATTTCAACATTCAACGTTCAGTGGCTGTACAACCACTGTCAACCAACGTCCCACAATGTTCTGAACACACAATACCTATCATTCTTCCGTTCTGCCCAGAAACTCTTCAACTAACAATGACGACGACGACAATGGGAATTATGTTCTGCCTGCCAGGGTTGCCAGATATTTTCAGAAGAAATCGCCAAATTTCAGTTTTTTTATAGCCCAAAGTAGCCCAAAAAATTTTAGTGCCAAAATAAAACGTAAGAGCTAATCTTTGTACATAAATAATTTCATTAAATGCAAAAATATACTTGGGAGCAAAGAAATCGATCCACCCTAAACGCTTTAAAACATGATTTATATCTGTCAAGTTAGCACTACCACTTTTAAATTTCGATGATCGCTACAGTGCATTAAATGTAAATTCGCCGTGATTCAATGGCAAAAGCAAAAAATATGGCGAGCACCTCCTTCTCTTCAAAACAACCCCTAAGGCCCGTATTTATGAACATTCCTTAACTCAAGGAGACACTGAGTCAAGGATGCCGAAATTCAATAAATTAAATGTCATTTCCCATACTTTTTCATAGAAATCATTTTATATTCAGGAGTCAATGCATCCTTGATTTAAGGCAAAACTCAAGAAGACCTTAAGTTTTCAATAGACTTGAAATATTATATTTCAAGGACTTTAAGTGACGTTGACTATAGAAAATTTCAAGGTCTCCTTGAGTTTCTCCTTAAATGAAGTATGCACTGACTCGTGAATATAAGTGATTTCTATGAAAAAGTATGGAAAATCACATTTAATTTATTGAATATCGGCATCCTTGACTCAAGGTCTCCTTGAGTTAAGGAATGTTCATAAATACGGGCCTAAGTGTTTTTCAAGCCCCAAAGAGCGTATGAAGCCTTAAAATCCAAGTTTTAGGCATCGCAATGAAACAGATTGTATGCAATTGCATGCTCCAGAGGTTACCTAACTTATCTACACTCTTACAAAATTTTCCGCGCCCTTCTTACCCTCAAAAACTACCCCAAAGTCCGCTTAAGTTCTCATACAAAGTTTAAAAATTCAAGCTATAAACAAAAAGTAAGTTTTAACACGGTTTAATAATAAATAATGTTTTTTTTTTATTGATTTTACAGAGTTGAAAATAAAAACAGACTGTTTATTATTTTTTGAGTAATCGTGTTTAGAACGGAAGCATTTGGGGTGGGTCGATTTTTTTGCTCCCAAGTGAATAAATAAAGTATCTTTCGAATTGGAAAAAGTCATTGGAAATGCCCTTTTCACGATCACCTTACGGAATGTGGCAGAAATAAAACAATAAAAGATAATTTACTTAAATGTGCAATTTTTTTAACGTCGGCTGTTTTCATTTAAAAAACTTTCAGCCAAAATGGGCCGGTGTCATTTGGAATTGTTCCTTCAATTGTGTCTGACCCATTTAGTGTTAATAATAAACTAAACGCCTTTACCAAGCATTGCTTTTACAATAATAAAGTGACCAGGAATCAGAGATAGCTAGTTATCAGGACCAGTCTCTGTATCAGTCACTATATAACTAAGAGTGCCCTTTTTGGTTTTCACAACAGGATCAAACCGAGTGGAATTACAAGAATAAATCTACATGCCAAATTTTGCTAAAATTAACTGATCAGAATTCCTTGAAAAATTGATTTTTAAAACACATAAAAAGACTTAAGACTTGTTATTGCACGGGTCGGAGCAAATGATAGCCTATGGACACCTTCAGGACAAACTCTATCAATGGAAAAAGAGAGCAAATCCCGAGACGCTCTCTACGAAGCTGTAGCCCTGTCAATAAACAACAAGAACAACGAGAACAAGATTTATGATAAAATGCGATTTTCAAACTCCTATATCTCCGGTGTTTTTCATCGTATCTCCTTGAAATTTGCTACACTTCGTAAGACGGCGCCAGTGATAACCTCTATCAAATTTGAACACTCAGGGTCAACCACGGTCCGAGCTCCAGAGGTCCGAAAACCCGTACTTGTTCCATCGTGTAAACATAGTCTTAGTCGCTTCTCACTTTTGATTTATTCAAATTTCTTCGCTTTTCTTTGGCGGGTGGGACGCTGCCGCGTCCCTAGATTATCTAATTCAGTACCCTTCAAAAAATCTACTTTGTCCTGGAAAAATAATATTTAAAACTAGCGCTTATTTTTTTAGCCCAAAAAATCGCGCGGCGACTTTTGAGAATTTTTGTCGCCAATTGAGAAAAAAGATAGCCCAATTGGCGAGAAGGAGCCCAATCTGGCAACTCTGCTGCCTGCATGCACCGACCTGTGATGATCGCTAAATTTACTTGCCATCATTGAGGTCGGCAAAGCCGAGTAGGTTCGATGATAGGTGTTTGGTGCATGGGGTGACGGTTTCGAGTCGCCACAGAGGCGTTTTTTTTCCTTTTTTATTTAGTTACCTGAACATTCTTTTGATTTTGGTGATCATACTAAAACGACTATTGATTTTCTACTCTTCGTAAATTTACGTGATAAATCGTATGCATTTTGGATGCCTCCTTTTTACGCGTGCGTTTTACATGTGGCAAATTCGAAAGTGCACGGGCACGCACATGCAATCGAAAATTCATTGCTTGCCATTTGCAATTGTACCAGGCATCCGTTGCACGTCTCCACCTAACTATACTGCACTGTGTGATGGCTATAGACCAGATGATGATGGTCACTAAAGTTATTCGTACTGATAAGGTGCAGTGTGGTCAAGGCGGTTTGGTAGTCGTTGTTGACTTTTTGACGACGTTTTGGACCATGGTACAAATCCTCCCTGGGACATCAGATTTTTTTTCATTTTTTTTTTAATTATTTTGAAACCGATTACATACAGTGCCTCAGATATCACCTTTCGAACGACCCCCATAATGCCCATACTCTGTGTCATATGCTGGAAAATGTCCTTCTTGGTGGTAATATCCTTTAACAAAACTCAAAATCAACTTGCCGTGATTTTACAAGACTCGTCGCAACGGATTCTGTATTTTGATATCCATATCCTTATATAGTGTCTATAATGCATTCCCACCGAAAAAAAGGACATTTTGTGTTCCTCATAAGAAGTGCTGGCACCAAAATATTAAGGATCGCACCACTTAACTTCCATCCGAGTTTCGTCGACATCGGTCAACGGGAAGAGCCAGGAGAACCAATTGAAAGATGAATTTTCGTTCGCTACAATGGCGAATTTACCGATATTCCCGCAACTTATCGAAATCGTGATTGGCGATTCTGACTCAGAGCGATCAAAGGATAACGTATACCAAATTTGGTGAAGATCGAACTACGGGAAAATCGATTTTAAGCGTTAAACATTTTCGCTCTTCGTGACGCTTTTTCACGGAACGACACCCAGTAATTCTCAGGTAGCCTCCGCAAAGACATATACATGTCAAAAATGACCATTACAATGCATAGTTTACATTTTCGTCGATGCTAAAATGTACACTCTCTCTTTTATTAATTACAAGGTTGGAAAACTCATCCTACTTCCCGGTACACCCGTTCAAACTTTAACCTTCCGATGCTCGCACGTCTATCGTGACAAGGATGATCGCGGGTATGTCTTACATACACTTTGTTCAATGTGATTTGTCTAGAATAAAATTAAGGACTCTTCGGGAAAATGCAGAAATTTACTCAGGCATTTATTCCAATGAAGTTTTATGAAAAGTTAGGCACTTAGGAATTGGTACAATGAAAGTAAATTTGATTTGTATGTTGAGTGCAAATGGCTTTTGTAGCAGTTCCAGTGCGCCAACTACATAAGCTCGACGCGGCCGAGAGCATCGAAATCGCCAAACAGGTAAAAAGTGATCTAATGTACACCGACGAATGAAAGTGTGCATCAACTTTGTTTTTTATTTTCAATTTTCAAAAACTGAGGAAAACAAACTGGGACTTTACATAACATACAAATAGTAAATTGGTATCCGAGTCGCGTTCCACATTCAATTCTTTTTTAAAACTCAAAAAACAAATCGCCAGCTTCAGTCAAGATATTAAATTCCTTAAGCCAATGATTCGTTCTGCGTACGGATTAATTCTCTTTTCAAGAATTTTCGATAAAATCTTATAGGCCGTACAAACTAATGATATGACCCTGTAATTCTCACACTTCAGCTTGTCACCCTTTTTGTGGATTGGGCAGATTATGCTTTTGCGCCGATCTTCGGGGATTACCTCGTTGTTCCATATTTTCAGCAGTAGCACATGTATAGCGCTGGTCAGGCACGTTCCACCATGCTTCAGCAGTTCTGCTGGGATCTCGTCAGCGCCGGGCGCTTTGTTATTTTGAAGTGACGATAGGCTTCATAATTCCTCAGCGAGGAATTATGCCCCGAGTATGGATCCGATACGTGGACGACATTTTGGCGATAATTGAAACTTTCCCTCTGAAACTAATCACAGAAACACTTGAACACATAAATAAAATACATAAAAATTTAAATTTCACCATCGAAATAGAAAAAGAGGGAAAGTTACCATTCCTCGATATAATGATTATCAGAGACGACGAACAGATCCAGTTTGATGTCTACCGGAAGCCAACGACAACCCAACGAATAATCCCTAACACCTCTATGCACTCATACCAGCACAAGTTCGCCGCACTCCACTCGATGGTCGACAGGATGCTGACTATACCCCTATCTACGAAACGATATCAAAAAGAACTAAAGTATATAAAGGAAACAACAACAAAAAATAGATACAGCAGCAACATTGTAGACAATATAGTACGGAAGAAAAACCAAACAAAATACGTTAAAAGCCTCACAACTCTGATGGATAGCGTGAAACCGCCTAAGAAACGAGCAAGTATAATGTACGGACCAATGTGACGCGAAATACAAGGAGCACTGGATAAATTTTACATCGAAGTCGTACCCACCAGCAAACATGCACAGCTGAAAACAATACTGCCAAACGTCAAGGACCCTAAGACCAAAAACGAAGAAAACGGCATTTACAAAATCGAATGCTCCGACTGTCAGGGGTTTTCGGCGGTAGTTAACCTCGGTGGCAAAAATCTCGCCTAATCTGCCCGGTCCTCCCATGGTGGACAAATTGCGTGGGGATGTAGTTTGTCAACCGAGGTGGGTGCAGCTGGCCGAACTTGGCCATCGTATGGCAGGCGCTGGCATTGCAAGAACAAAGAGCGCCCACGCACACGAGGGCGTGTACGTTGTCTGCCGTTGTACGGACCGCATCCCAGTAGCAAACAAGGGACGTCCATCGGTGCACCCATAGTAGGAAGATGGGTTGCGGAACCGCTTCTTTTTCATCATCACGGGAAGACCCCTCTTGGATTTCTTTTCTTTCGTATCGTAACGATAAGGAAACCTCTGTTCTTTGTTCTCGCCGTCACCAGCCTTTTCATTGGCGTTATCCAAAATGTTAATCCCTTTGTTTGTAATCGCTCTCCCTAGGCATGCGATATCTCTTTTTAACCCTTCTGTCGGCACCTACTACAATATGCATATTCTATACCCAATAGGTCTGGCTGGAACTACTGAGAAAACATTTTAATTTATTAGAAAAAGTGAAATTTTTATCGGTATAATCATTCTACCCATTCTTTACAGCCATTTATAAACAATAAAAGCATTAAAATTGGATTTGTAGATATAATAGAAGCGTTTTTAAGAAGACATATTTAAAGGTGGTATTAGTACAAACATGTTTCTCCCTTATTTTCTTCTACTTTATGCTTCTCTTCTTTCATTGCGTTTCCAGAAAGTTTGATCGAATTTTCCAATTCCAATCTTTGGGGAAATACTAGGCGCATTGTTGGTAGACTTTACCCTGATATTAGTCTGCAAATTTGGGGAAATAGATAGAATGAAATAGGGAATTTTCAAGCGCAAAAATCATTTCTTTCTAAATTTTCCGTAAATATCTCAATTAAATCTATTACGAAACACCACCGTAAGTCACTAATACTTACTTCATACTATTACAAAGGAAATAAAACTCGTTTGAATTTCCTAGAATAAAATTTCAGTTGATTAAGTGATGTTAGAAGACGCGATAAAATTAGGCGTACCCAATTTCCGAACGTCACTGCTTTTTAAAGCAAAATCTCAGAAAATTTTATATTTTATCGTACAAATTGAATTTTAATGACAGTATTACATTATAAGTAGGAGATTTTTATGATAATTTATTATTTTCACTTTTTACCTCAAGACGAAAATGGGGGGAAAAACTATAGGTCTGGCCAGACCTATTGGGTATCAAAAAGCACTATAAATTGAAAATCATCAAAAACATACTCAAAACTTCAACCAATTTTTTTAAATTTTTGCAAAATGCTTCTAAACATATTATTCTAGGATATCATGAAATATAAATTCGCTGCGATTTCATCTTCTATACTTTTATGACCAAAATATAGTGCCAAAGGTATGGCCAGACCTTTGTGCCGACAGAAGGGTTAATGTAGAGGACAAGGGGCATTAATGTGTGATCTACTTCACTGTCTAAAAGAGTATCTAAGCCTTGGGCCATACTTCTCCCCGCAGGAAGACAGATTTTATCCGGCTTAAAGCCGGAATGGAGTTTTACCGCCGGGATGCCTCCCTTTGGAACCTCACCTCAGGCTGCGACTCTAGCTGGTCGACTTGTCGAACACCACTAACCCCCTCGAGACCAACGCCTTGATGGGTAGGGACCATGGTCCCCTGGGCACGCCCATATTCGAGGTACACTATTCGCTAAAGATTTCTCTATAGCAGGTGTGATACTCCCTTGGCCCCCTTTCGGAAGACCTAACGAATTCGGCATGCCTCCGCAGGATCGTTATGCATGTTTACTACTTGTCGGCTTAAAGCAGACTCGTAGCGCTACCGTTCACATTAGGGCGGCCCCCATCCGTTTACTAAGCAGCAATTTGATTCGGGCCGTGTGGTCATCAATCCACAAACCAGCTACGTATAGGCGCACAGGCCATTCTCCCTAACTAGCCCCTTCGAGGCTTGGGTTACGCGAAGCCGCCAGCTCCGAGACTGGACACGTACGCTTATATGTGGTTTCTCCCCTACGAGGAAGCAGTGCGTCGTGTAAGCTTGTATGGCTGACTCTTCGAAGGAATAGGGAAAAAGTCAAGCCATGCTGTGTCACCCATACATGACTAGGGAGCTCGGGAACGTCATCGCTCGACGGTCTTTGTACAGATCCACGCCATGGCGTATCAACCATACCAGGGGCCTCCCTGCGCTGCTCGGGTCCGTGGTGGCGCAACTCACCAAATATGTGTGTCACCAGTACACACTCCCCCTGCGGGAAGGACAAGGGGCAACGGGTAGCACACACCCAGCCCAACCCTACCGCTCTGAGCTACAGCAAGCGCATGCCGCTGCTCGCTCGTTGAGCCCTTTGTTTGGCCAAACCTGAACGGTTGTAGAGGCCTTGGCTCCGTCCCCTGGGACATCTCCGGATGTCCAGCGTCCTTCATTACATATTCCTAACTGGTCGCCTCGACATAATAATGTTTCATATCCGCCATATAGGTATTTAATAAATTTCGAGTTCTTGTATTACTACACGCATATACTTTTGTTGACACGCCTAGCGCAAAAATCTATACATAGTCCAGGTCGTATTTAGTGTCACATGTCGGAAAACCCTTTTAAAACACATGTGCCCAGAGCTTATACGAGTATTATGGTAAATTTATGAAGAAAGTTTCTTATGTGAAAATACAAAAGTTTCCATTGCTTTAAATTTCCGTCCGTAAACGATAGGAGCCTGTTATTTTCCAGTTTTCTAGTCTAGTCGTTTGCCATTTATCCTAACCTGAATTTTCCACCGTAAAGGATAAGTTAGAAGCACACCCTTTTATCGAAAAAATCAAACAACGCATGGCTGATGGTGTGATTGTGCAGCTCTTTCATGATTGCTTCTTATGTTATATAATTAGATAAAGAAATTTTCATATCACCAATAAAATTTGAATGTGAAATTTTGCACGTCAGACAGTATTATAGGTGTCAGGAGGGATTATTTGCTATCTTTTGACTGTCTTCTGTTCTGAGACCTGGGAACATTAGGTACAGATGCTGTGTTTTTACGATTGAATAATTCCTTCACACCTTAGGCACTTCTCTTTTGGGACTTTGTGTATACACACCTGACATTCAATGACGGTGAACTCGCATACATCTAACGACACGGTATAAGAACATGCCAACTTTGAACGATAAGTTAGCGCAATGACGAGATATTATGTATGTCGGTATGTTGAAACAAGGTTGATTACGATTATTCCTTTAATCAGGAAATTTATCCCCAAGGGAAGTTTCCGAAAAACAGTGACAGAATATTAGATTGCGCATTTCAGGATCGTTGCACGCTTGAATTGTTGCCTTTTTAAATTGGAGTAACTCATCGTAAAAGGCTAAAGAAATTATAGATGTATTGTTTGCTTTTGCTTATTTTTGAATTATGAATGCTGCCGATGAAAGCAGCACAATGCATTTTAAATGCGTGACGTGTTTTCTGTCATGTCAGCAATTTGAAGTGAATTGTGCTGCTTTCTTCGGCAGCATTCTGCGCGTTTAATTTGTTTCCAGCATAAGTCATCGGATATAAAAATTCATGTACATACATTCATGTACAATGTACATACAAAATACAGGATACACTTTATTAGTCAGTACTGTAGATGAATAGTTTTCCGTTAAGGCGCGTTTAGATGGCATCAAACTTGTTTGCATCCAACTTTTCCCTCAAACTTATCCAAGTTGGAAGGCTGTTTACACGTACGATATTCTCTCAAACAAATCCTATCAAACAAATCCTATCCAACTTGTTGGCCGTGTAAACAGTAGTTGAAAGTTGGAGCGGTCGTAAAACGTTATCAGTTTTTGCAATACGTATTAGTTCAGGAAAAATATATTTGCTTTTTATTTTATTTTTTCGTGAATAATTTAAACATTGAAGGAAACATGTCGGAATGAGTATACAGCGTGCTCCAAAAGTCAACGGAACGCCAGAATTGGATGATAGCGCACAGATATTGGTAATCAGGCGCATTAATTCTTTATTATTAGAAAGTATATTTATATTTCGATTGGACTATAATCAATGCATCTCAAACAACTTCTGTTTTCACGGTGGATTTGTTTGAATGCTCGTTCCACTTCAAACTTGTTGTCCAACTTCTGTTTACACGATGGATTTGGTGTCCAACTTCACTGAACGAAAAAAGTACGTGATATCAACGAAAAAGTACGTTAAACTGAGGATTTTTTAATTGATTTTGCTCCAACAAACGAGTTTATCAAAATAATAAATTGGTGTTTATTGTTTAATAATTTGTTCATTTAATAATGATATTGATTATCAATGAACAAATATCTTTTATAAAATCCATGAAAGCACTTTATCAATCTAATGTATGTCATTAATTGATATAATGTTTGAGTTCATCAATTGTTTTTTTTTTTATTTGAAAAAAAAAAAATCAGAGGCACTGAACCTAGAGTTCTTATTGTGTCGACAATATTTTATTTACTTCAGTGCGCTCTGAAAAGCAGTAATAATTACCTACCTATAATGAGATTCGATCGCGGGACCCCATGATTTGAAGACCAACGCGCTACCTACAAGACCAAGCAGACTATTCGAGATAAGCGTTTCTACAATACACTTAACGTATTGGTTGACCCAATGAACAACGTTTATCAAAGTGATGAACAAATTATCAACATCAATGCTCTGGTCTTTAATATGCATTTAACAATTGATTGATTGATTGATTTAACCAACAAATGTTGTTAGTTAATCAAATTTTTCATAAATCTGATTACCCGATTTATTAATATCAATAACTTTGATTATTAAAAAAAATAATTCGTATTTTTAATTAATATTATAAACAATTTCGTTAATGCAATGAATATTTTCACAATATTAATAAAAAATGATCATAAAATATTAATAAACACGGTTTTGTTATATTTACGATACGGTCATCATTTAATAAAACTGGATTTACGATATAATAAAAATATACTTTAATCCAACGAAAATGTACTTTAATCCAACGAAATGTAAATGATAAACAGCGTTTATTAATATCATGAACGATTTTTCTTTCTGTGTTGTTTGAATGCTCAAAAGTTGGACGACAAATCCATCGTGAAAACAGCGCTTAACAAATTTAAAATTAACTGACAAAAACAACTTCGCCTTTTAAGCTGTCTGTGTGACATTCTAATCTCCTGTTCCATTTGAAAATATTTTATGCACTTAATTTTTTACAAAAGTATTTTTTTTCGGTAAGGAATGAAAAGTAAAATGTCATCAATATTGAAATTCGGCAACATATGGTGTCAGAACGTGACTGGCTCGCAAGATCATGAAAAGCACTTAGTGATAAGAATTTCAATTTATTTTCCAGGATCGCTAAATATTTTTCATGCTTGAAAAAATTGTCATTGTATCTTGACGTAACATATATATATTCGTAATTCTCACAAGGCTCGCACGGCTCGGGAATATTGTCCCAAGGATATTCCGACCGGTATATGTACGTAAACACATTTCTTATACGCCATTAAGCATTTATGTACGTGAAATAACATTTCCTGTATTCTTGTCATCGCTGAGAATGGCAGTCGAGACACACAGCTCTACGTACCAGAGGAATGCCATGACCAGACATTCTTGCGAATTTATATGTTTGAGCACATTCGAATATACACTCGTTGTAAGGCGAGCGGCGGGCGCCCAACATGCCAAATTGCTGCACGCCACAAGAAGCCTTCGGGAGTCCTTGTAAAGAAGAATAAGACGAGGCACAAAAACATTTTGTTGAAATAAGTGTACGCAAGCATTACGGATTTGTAACGCCTGCAAGGCAATTGTGTAAAATATTAATACAAATCGAATTTACGAAAGGGGTTGGGATAGGATTTTGTGGTATAGTCGTTTGATATAGGGTTTATATACATATATGTACCTTTTCTCGGTCAAGTTCATGGCGTTGGAACATCAGTTTCGTAATTTTGGAACACAAAATTCCTTATTGACACATACTCCCCAAAGTTAGATAAATATTTAAATGGATAGTTTTTCTGGAAGCTTCACACATCTTTGCGGAAAGCGGCAAAAAACTCAATTGCCACGGTAACGATTTTGATTACCGTACTTAAAATGAACTTAAATTTCGTACCCCTAATCAAAATATTAAAACTATATAACATTCCGCATACCCTTCAGAGATCCAGGAAAGTTCAAATCGTGCAACGTATAATACATTTTTCGGAGGTTCCCCTATATGAACGTCTTCATAACTGTTTCATTATTATAGAAAATGGAATAACGGTTGGTCAAACATTTGAATTATCTGCCTACCTGTATGTATGTCCATAAGTACATTAAACGAAATAGTTGTCTATGACAAATCCAAAGCATTTACATCGTCAAACAAAATGTCAAAAGTCCTGATCGATGCCCGCCTTCCTAGTCAAAAGTGTAGTGTAAGGGCGTAGATGCAAAAGTTCTTATTAAAGTGTGTGGTCCTAAGCTTGTAACGAGGTTTCCAACATTATGATAAAAACATTTTTATAAAACTTTAGTGAATTAATGAATGTAAGAGTATAGCGGTAATGCTTAACATTACTATGATGAAATGTTGCATTTTTTTGTGTTCGAAGAAATAGGGACCAAATGCTCTATGTCGGGTTTCAAAACCGCAATTTTTGAAAATTTCTGTAACTTGTCTACACCCCCCCTTACAACAATAATAGCGCCACCTGGTTGTCGTATTCAGTACATTGGTTTGAATCTTAGGATAATATTATCACAACCATGGAACTTTGACGTAAAGGGCTGAATTAAGATCAAGAGTGAAATTTTCCCGCTGCGATTTTATGAATAAAAATGCATACTTACTGTCGTGGAATATGTCACAAACGGTGGGGAATTCCATAAGCTACAATCCAAGACCGGTTTCATAATTCTCCTCGGCCATTTTCTGTATTATTTGTCGATTCCCCGGTCATTTGACATTTCACGATGAAATAACCGCGGAATCGGAAAAAAATACATAAAATGGCCGAGAAAAATTATGGAACTGTTTTCGGATTGTAGCTTATGGAATTCCCCAGCGTTCCCTACATATTCCACGACAGTAAGAATACATTTTCATTGAAAAAATCGCAGCGGACAAAAATTTCACTCTCGATGTCAGTACTAGGCTTAAACGACAATTAATCTCCTCTCAAATGAGTTCATACAGGTCCATCTAGATTAGTCGCCAAATGGCTGCGCGTCCAAAAACTGGTATCACGAACAGCCATTTGGCTGCTACTTGGCATCTACACTAGCAGCCAAATGGATACAGAGAATGACATAACCAATATTTTATTTTGGTGATTTTCTTAAATTTAATTATCAAAATCAAACTCTGCGCGTTTGAATTATTAAACGGTCATTCAATAATTATTCAATTTCACACAAGCTAACCATCTACAGGTATACCGTCAGGGGAGCACCTAGCCTTTCGGCCTTTATCTCCCGGTCCCGTTAAAATGTTTGGACCTTCGGCTTTTTACTGACAAGGTGTTGTTGTCAGACGGAGATTTCTCCATCAGGCGCATGCACACACCATCCGGAATCCAACCCCGGGATTGCATCACTAGCTGGATGACTTGGGTAAAAACCTCCAGCCACTACGAGTCCAACACCTTGATGGGCAAGGACCATGGTCCCCTGGGCACACCCATCCCCGTAGTACACTATTCGCTATGGACTTCTCCATAGCAGGTGTGATCCTCCTTCGGCCCCCTATTGGTTAAGCCTTACGTCGAATTCGGGCATGCACCCCAGGCTCGTTGGACCTGTGACTACGCGTCTGTGCAGACAACGTAGCGCTGCTTTTCACATCCAGGCGGCCCCTTCAGTTTACTAGTCAGCAATGCGACTCAGGCAGTGTGGTCATCAATCCACAAACTAGCTAGATATAGGCGCGTAGGCATTTTCCACCAAGGCCGTTCTCCCTAGCTAGCCCCTTCAGGACTCGGGTCATGCGGAGCCGTCACCTCCGAAGCTCACACGACTTCCGTATGATGCACCCCCCCACCAGAGGACATCAAAATCGTGCTAGGCCTTTAGTGCTTCCCTCCCGCAATCTATGGGGGGAGGTAGGCACGCCAAGAGCCACCCGTGCATAACTCAGGAGTACGGGACCGTTAGCGCCCGAATGGTCTTTGTACAGATCCTCGCCATGGCGTATCAACTGTACCAGGGGCCCCCTTGCACTGTTAGGTCCGTGGTGTCACAACTCACCAAAGATCTCTGTCCGACTACAAACAGCCTTCCGAGCTGAGTGTCACACGGACACAAACCCCCCTGCGGGAATTCAATTTCACACAAAAGAACGAACAAAAGTTGCAAAATTGTCCCTTTGAATTTGACAAGCGGTTGGTTGAGTTGCCATATTGAATATCAAAACTGGACGCACACCCAAATGGCGATCAGTTTGGATGGAATGACAACAGCCATTTGGTTGCACGTGACGCCATTTGGCGACTAATCTAGATGGATCTTACAAGAGCGTCATCAAGTGCAGATTATACAGAACGAGTGCATTTTAACTTAGTCGCGGCGTCATCCACAAATTGCGCTACTATCGCGAGAGCCCAAAGCGTAAATAGCCAAAAACTGACGTCAAAAATACACAGTGGAGCCCACCGTCTTGTGATAAATTTTTTTTTTTCGTTACAGCCCATTCACACTGCGGGCGATGCTATGCGATGCAGGATACGATTTGTGTTTGGATCAGGCTCGTAATGGCATGTGGTTGTACGATGGAGAACTTTTCCATGTCAGATCACCGTGCTGTTTAGACAATGCAATGTGCATTACCGCGGCTGTAGTCTTCTACCAGCGACTTGGGGTATACGATTTGTGTTTAGATCGACTTCGTAGTGGCATGGTGTATTGTACGTCCATATGAATGGAGAGATTGGTTCCGTGTCGTTTGAGGCTGTTTGATGCTAATTAAGAGAGCAGGATTTGTTTCAAATCGGCTTCGATTGCCACATACATACGTGTCGATGATCTTGTATAGTGTTATAGATTTGCATAAAAAATTCCGGAATTTGGATTTGGCAAGAATTGTTTTTATACAAATCTATGAATGGGTCCCAATGAAGTAACATTTGTGGTAATATGCAGTGCATCACAACCCGGTTTGTAGCGTACGCTTATGTATAGGAAAGTTTCGGACAGCGCATATATTTGCAATGAGTTATTGAAAGTAGCGGATAGGTCACTTGTGGGAACATACGGTGATGAGAAAACCGGGTACCATTTTGGGGCGGGCAGCCCTAAAATGTTTCTCTTGTTTTTTACCTCAAATTCGGAATTAGCGACCCAAATTTACCTAGTATTTCTGCCACGCCGATTGGACGAGTATTTCCGCGAGAAAACAGAGGTGCCATTTTGGGGTGGGCAACCCTAAAAAAATGCTGGTTTTTGACTTCAAATTCGGAATCAGCGACCCAAAGTTACCTAGTGTTTCTGCCACGCCGATTGGACGAGTATTTTCCCGAGAAAACAGGGGTGCCATTTTGGGGTGGGCAACACTAAAAAAAATGGTTGGTTTTTGACCTCAAGTTCGGAATCAGCGACCAAAATTTACCTAGTGTTTCTGCCACGTCGATTGGACGAGTATTTCCGCGAGAAAACAGGGGTGCCATTTTGGGGCGGGCAGCCCTAAATTTTTTTTTTTGACCTCAAATTTGGAATCAGCGACCCAAATTTACCCAGTGTTTCTGCCACGCCGATTGGACCAGTATTTCCGCGAAAAAACAGGGGTGTCATTTTGGGGTGGGCTACTCTAAAAAAAATTTCTGGTTTTTGACCTTAAATTCGGAATCAACGACCCAAATTTACCTAGTGTTTCTGCCACGCTGATTGGACGAGTATTTCCCAGAGAAAACAGTGGTGCCATTTTGGAGTGGGCAACCCTACAAAAAATGTTTGGTTTTTGAACTCAAGTTCGGAATCAGCGACCCAAATTTACCTAGTGTTTCTGCCACGTCGATTGGACGAGTATTTCCCCGAGAAAACAGGGGTGCCATTTTGGGGCGGGCAGCCCTTATTTTTTTTTTTTTTTTTTTTTTGACTCAAATTCGGAATCAGCGACCCAAATTTACCCAGTGTTTCTGCCACGCCAATCGAACGCGTATTTCCTCGAGAAAACAGGGAGGCCATTTTGGGGCCGGAAGCGCGGACGCTACAAACTAGGTTTCATTGCACCATTTCAGCCATTAACAACAATTTAAACTATATCCAAATGCCGCCTGATTAATGTTTTGAAACGCGTAAGCTAACACTACAAAGGTTACCTAGCTCTTTCTCCCATTCATTGTTACCTACAACAATCCATTCATGGATACCCACAATTTTCTACAACACTATCGTAAACATACCGACACATATATAGAAAATACCCATGATGCTACACTTGAAGCGCTAACTCGCGAGGCCGATCTAAAATCATACCCGTATCATCATCAAACAGCGCCAAACCGCACGAGGCAGCGCCGGTGTAAAATCCATTGAAAAATCAGGTTTACCGGCCATGAAAACAAATCGCATTGTCCCGCAACAAATCTCATCGCATCGCATCGCCCCGCCCGACATCGCAAGAAGTGTGCACACATCGCATTGCGTCGCACTGTATGTGTACGCGCCCTTACTTCATATGTTTGATTGCGACTTATGCTATCGACTGGAAATGAAAATTTTATTTGCGTATTTGCATTTTCGTTTTACGACAAGTGGAGCATCCAATACGCAAATAAAATTAATTTCAGTTGCCTCCATTTCCACTCGATAGCATAAGTCGCAATCAAACATTATGATGAAAGTAACGAATAAAAGAAAATTTATCACAAGACGGTGGGCTCCACTGTGTATTTTTGACGTCAGTTTTTATAGGTTTGATGTTGTTCACCTCGTGCAATAGTTAGATCACAAATGGCAACTTCAAACTTGGAAATAGTTTTTTTTTTCAGAATTTTCACGGAAATAAGTCTGAGCCGCCCGAACCTTTATTTTGGGCATTAAAACTAAATAAATGCGATTTCATAACAAACGGTTTTTTTTGCAAAGGGTGTTGTGAACGAGCAAAAGAAGTCTAAAGAAAGACGCAGAAGGATATGTTCATTGACTAATAAGACTGACTTACATGCAATTAAGGATGCTGCTCGAGATAGGCATGACCAATGGGGAGATTAAGTGATCGGGCGTCTTTGTCACATTACTGATTTGGTGGCGGAGGAGCCTATCTATCACGTCTCATGTCAGCTTGATTTCGTAAGGTCGACAAAACCTCTAAAATCAACTTCTGAAACTTTTGCTCCATAGAGCAAATTTCCGACCTACTGGAGGGTAATAGCGACTGCCAGTTAAATATCTCCTTTCTAGAGCAATTGGACCCTAGAAAATCTCTTCGATTCACTTCAATCAAACGATGTCAAATTGCTGCTAGGGGATTTTAACTCCAAAGTCGGAAACGAAAGTTGGCATAGGGGGATTACTGGAGGGTACAGCCTCCATGAAGACTGTAACGACAATGGCCAACGACTAATAGACTTCGCCACCAGCAGAAATATGGTCATTAGCTCTACCTGTTTTCCGCATCGTCGCATTCATAGGCAGACCTGGAGATCTCCAGATCAACATACCGTCAACCAAATTGACCACGTCCTTGCCTGCAAGAGATGGGCATCGAGCATAATGATGTTCGGTCCTATCGTGGAGCAAATATTGACTCTGACCACTATCTGGTGAAGACGACTTATAGGTGCAGAATTTCTTCGGTGCATCATTCGATGTTCAACCCGGCAAAAATTTTTGCGGTTGACAAATTGTTGGATGATGCCACGGTGGTCACTTATACGACTGCCCTTGAGGAGAAGCTGACGCCCTTGCTAAATAACATCAGCAACAAATGCGCCCTTGAGATCTGGGATACACTCAAAGACACCATCAAAGGGGTCGCAGAGGAGGTTGTGGGATACAAAGCCCGGCGAGCCCGAAATGATTGGTTTGATGAAGAATGTCAAAATGCGGTAGATGCTAAAAACGAGGCATATCGCCAATGGACTGAACGCGCAACTAGAGCCAAAAAAACAAAATATGACGAGCTTCGACGATTTTCGAATAGGTTAATTAGGCGTAAGAGACGTAAGCATCTTGACGAGCAGTTGATGCAAATAAACCAAAGACTAGCTAGTAAGAACATTAGACAAGCGTACAAGCTAATCAATTCAATTAAAAGTGGATACCAACCCAGGACCAGCCTCTGTAAGGATAAGGATGGCAATATCATTAGCGACACCGATAGCGTTGATAAACGCTGGGCCTCACATTTTGAAGAGCTCCTCAATGTTCAACCGAACAACCCCACACAAGAAGCTCCGGAGCTGATGGCTGAAACAGGTTCTCCCGTTCAACCCCCAACAGTAGAAGAAGTTGATCTCGCCATGCAAGCACTAAAACATAATAAAGCCCCGGGCGCTGACGAGATTCCAGCTGAACTGCTGAAGCATGGTGGGAAGAGCCTTGTTAAGGCTATACACACACTTATCGTTAAAGTATGGAACGACGAAATAATCCCGGAAGATTGGCGTAAAAGTATCATTTGCCCAATCCACAAAAGGCATCTCATTAGTTTGTACGACTTATAAGATTTTATCTAAGATTCTGGAGAATAGAATTAATCCGTACGCAGAAGAAATCATTGGCGAGTACCAAGGCGGCTTTAGACCTGGTCGTTCGACGACAGATCAGCTTTTTACAGTGAAGCTTTTACTCCAGAAGTGCTGGGAATACAACATCGACGTATACCAAATATTTGTTGACTTCAAGCAGGCATTCGACAGTATCGATCGAAGTGTACTGTACAACATTCTGCTGCATTTTGGTATACCGACAAAGCTAGTGCGACTCATAAGGATGACGGTGACTAATACCGTCTCGCAGGTCAGAGTTCAGAACAGACTCACTGACCTATTTGAAACTCTTACTGGACTCAAGCAAGGCGACGGGCTGGCGCCGACGCTCTTCAACCTGGCTCTGGAGTATGTCATTCGAGCCATGAATCTGGACAGCAGCGGAACGCTACTCATTAAATCGACTCAACTAGTAGCCTACGCCGACGACATCAACATCATGTCTCGAAGATTGGGTGATGCAGAAAGCCTTCTGCATAATCTCAATAACGCCGCCAAAGAAGTTGGGCTACATAATAACGAATTTAAAACCAAGGTCATGATGCAATCAAAAACTAGAACGCCAGTAAATTCAAGCATCACAGTGGGGGACCTCAATATAGAATATGTAGACAACTTCACTTACCTGGGTTGCAATTTGTCAAAGGACGCCAACGAAACAGATGAGATATAGCGACGGATACAACTGGCTAATAAGCTGGTGCACAGGAACACGAAGCTCCACGTGTATAAAACCATCATCCGACCTGTGCTATGCTATGGCTGCGAGGCATGGACCCTAACCCAAAGCTCTGAACACCTGTTGGACACATTCGAGCGAAAGGTTCTCCGAAGAATCTTCGGGGCCGTTCGTGAACGAGGTGAATGGCGCATCCGGTACAACCTTGAGTTGTATCAGCTGTATGATAAGCTACAGGTGTCGAATATCGTGAAATTGCAGCGATTGCAATGGGCGGGACATGCACAAAGGATGAACGACGATCGCATGCCCAAAGAGGTGATGAACGCGCAACGAGTGGACGGAGCCAGATTGCGTGGACGACCGAGAGCCCGATGGGAGCATTCTGTATGTGAGGACGCCCACCAGATGCTAGGCTTTCGGAACTGGAGGACAAGGTCGCGTGACCGCGACAATTGGAGGTTTTCAATCCAGGCGGCCAAGGCCCGACGTCGGGCTATCGTGCCATAAAGAAGAAGAAAGTAGCTAAAAAAGAAGGTATTGCAATTCCTGAATGGAAGGGTGTATATACATATATGTACTATATGTTACGTCATAATAAGAATTTTGCAAAGTTTATAGCAATACCCTAACGTCAGTTATCCTCTCCCAGCCCCCTTCTTTGCATTCATTGAATCAAAACAAATTACTTGAATCAGTTGTTATCAAACTTGGAAAGGCAATCGATAAGATCACCAAGGGGTACTCCTTTATTATGGATTCAATACTTTAAAATGGTAAATTTGATAAAGGAGTATATTCACGAAGAAAGATCTGGTTATTTTGTTGCTCACCTGAAGTGCTGTGAGGGAATCATGTCTTATTTTCATGCTGCTGTACACTTGAGGAGTAATGAGAAGTTCGTGAACAAGGGCTACTTTACTATGAGAAGGAATTACTAGTTATGGTCCGTCATGTGGTCGTACATGTCCATTGAAACAACTAATGCGGTCATTCAAAAGCCGAAGTGGTATGAGGCGTTGTATAGATTCAGGCAGATAGTGCACTTAGTAAATGGGTAACAGGAATGACTGTAACTCAAGATATTTTTGGGCTTTTGTTTGCAGTGAACAGCACAAAGTATTTAGGATTAGCTTGCCAAAACCGAGACGCAAGTGACGTTCGAACACAATGGTTGAATAATCACCCCACCCCAAAAAAAAAAATTAAAAAGAAATGTCTATCACAACAGGTATCGTGGGTGATGAAGATAATACAGTGCTGTTACGATGCAGTTGCAGTGGGGAAAACGAGCTCTGGTCAAAATAGGAAACTTGCCTTTCACATACATCACACTCACACGAAAAGATCGTACACTTCCCCTTTCATCAATTAATTTAGCTTATTACGATGGACGATGAAAAAACTATCGTAGATCCATTCTTGCTTTTCAATTTTCCAGCGAATCTCTATTGCGAAGAAATTGGACGAAGATTTAAAAACGTGAACTATGTATTGGCTCCTTGGCGTTAATTCGACGATGTTAACCTTAAGAGATGTGCAGATATAAACAGCAGTTTTGCAAATGAAATGAAACTTAAAGAAGAGGATTATCTTTCTAACTTTCACTAATGGGTTAAGAAGCAGCTGATAAACCTACTAATGAAGTGAAATTAAATGGTATAGATAGGTTCCAAGCAGGGACATAGCCAGGGGAGGGGTCTAGGGGGTCCGGACCCCTCCCGAAATGTTTTGAATGGGCTTTGAAATTTCAGTGACGACATGAAACATGGACACTGTAATAAGTTACCATCGGGATTTTTTCTATGGAGATTCCTTCCCATAATATACTCTTTGCTATAACAACCCAGCCAACATTTTAGTGAACATTCACTAGGTGAAACCGATCTGAAATCACATACTGAATGTACACTTTACTTGAACTTCACCTAGTGAACAATTAATGAACGTGTTCATTTTTCTCTCAGGAAATGAAAACTATTTCAATTAATCTTCAGCAGCTGAATAATTATTGAATGAATTGAGTTTTCTTTCAGGAAATGATTTCACTTAGGCTTCATGGAATGAAAGGCAACTGAAACCTATAATAGCATCCCTTAGAATGCTGCTCATTTGGGACTCATATTCTGAAGTCATTTTGAAGCCACCTTATGGTTTCATTTGGTATTCATCTACTGAATTCATTCTGCATCCACCTAATGATTTCATTTCGTCGTAAAAATGTTCATACGTAGGTGAATCCGATCTGATATCAAACTGAAGCATAAATGCAGCTCAAGTGAATTCACTTCATGAAATGAGTTCACTATGATTTCAGTATGAATTCAGAATGTTCGCTGGGAAGGTGGCAAGAGCATTCAGTTCTAAGTCGGTTCTCTTCGTTTCTCTCTCGTTTGACTAAATTGATTTGCTCGGTATTGCAAATTTGATGCAATTTGATCTAACGAATAAAAAACATTAAATTCATGTTTAACCGTTTCCATAAAATTTGGACTAGCATTCGACCTACGACGAGGGTAACTACATTCATATGCATAGATTTTATGTCATTTTCAATTAATGGTCGTTACTTAAAAACTAATGATTCACTTTAGTTCGTTTGATATGTTCATTGAAAAATTCCATCGATTGTTTCATTGTGTGTGGTTTATTTCAACAAAATCGCTAATCCATGAACGCCTCGGGAAAAAATTCGACGGAGTGTGACATGGGTATTGGGTAGATCAAGAAGACACCCTTCCTATGAATTGCCGGAGCGTGTGTTCGAGTTCTACTGCCACCATGGATGTTTGTGTTTTCTTTATCAAAATGCTCCTATATACGACAGCCGGTTCTTCGATGTAAAGCGCTCTAGAGCTACCCGTTGTCATGTGGATATGAGCTGCAAAAACAATTGAGGCTATTTCCGCAATTCCGCCTTCGTTAATGAAAGAACAGCATCTCACGTAAGAAATTTTAAAATTTTTATAAATTTTTGAATCAAATCTTCCGCTTATCGTGATACGTGAGATTTGTGGTAGGTGCGTTTTTTTCTCTAACGGGTACAGGACAGAATAGCTCAAATTCCTTACAAATTTAACAGTTTTGTTTTATATAGAAAAACTCGTAACCAACTTCATGTTCGAATTTTTATGTGAAGTTGTTCTGCCCCGTACTGGATAGACAGAAAAACCGTGTCAAACTCATGATTTTTGTGACTCTAAATTGTCACGAACTATGCTTTTTTAGAGTTTAAAATAAATGAACGTTACGAATTTTTCGCAGTGTATTAGGCAACCGTGTTTCAAATTGCGCATTATTAATAATAATGCTATAAATGCAACGATTTGCGTGTCTAAATATGGCTTGTACTGCTATCCGTCTTATAATGAGAACTGTTGTGGTTCTGTTATTGCCCGTTATATGGCGGATGGTAAGGTAAGTGTCGCTAGTGTCGATAAAAAAGGAATTCTTCTATCGAGAGCTGATAGCGTAACGTTCCCTAAATATTAAGTCAGTGCAATTCGTGAATACATTATTAGTCAAATAAAATAGGTCGAAATCTAGATGATCAATGGAGGCGTGGTTCTTTTGAAAATTGCGAAAGGTTTCATAAAGTCTCAAAAATTTGAAACCACTTTTTTTCTCTTAATAAATGAAGTGACTTTTCCTGTACGATCGGACAATACTATATCCTCTAGAATCAATACCAAAACTCTAATTTCAAAAAAATTCTTTACCTGGTATTGAGCGTTGGACCCCTCCCGAAACCAAATCCTGGCTACGTCCCTGGTTCCAAGCTGCGGGTGATGCTGACATTATAAACACTGCTATCACTATCGAAAAATTCTTCGGTGGCATTGGAGAAGACGACGTGGACTTGGCAGTTCTTTTCGTTGCCAAAACTACAATAGATCATGATATTTTGCTAGTAAAACCTGGAAGAGGAAAGACCAAGACGTGTACACAGTCTTCACAAAAGCTACAGCAAGAGATGAAAATGAAAAAAAAAAATGATTCATGTTGGATGCATAATTGGCGCCTTTTATCAGTTGAAGAAACTGCTGCAAGGACTTCTTACGGTTTTGCTTTCATATCAGCAAATGCCGTTTGTACTTTTTCCATGCGACTGGCCCAAATTTCATATCCAAATATATCTCCAAATTCGTACGTACCGCATGAGGGTTGTTGGAATTTAAAATGTGACTGTTCGACTATTGAAAACCCCACTTCGAGTGAAAGTCATCTCATCCGTCCAAAGAATTTGAGAAATTGCGGTCGGCTGCTTTTTCTATAAGAACCATCTGCAGAACATAATTCTTCTCGCATAGTAGTGTGAGTACGTCCTGCACTTCCATATGATGGTATGGGTGACAATTATGGAAATAAAAGCGTCCGATAAATCGTTGATCGTTGAACGAGGTTGAGCATCGCTGATTGGTTTCTTAAATATTGCTTCCAGTGGATTATGGTCCGTCTCAACAATGAGCTTTTTTTCCGTAAATATACTCATGATATTCTTTACAACCAAAACGAATGGCCAATGCCTCCTTCTCTATTTGCGGATAGTTAGTTTCCGCCTTCGTTAGATGTCGAGATGCGTGTGCGACCGGAACCGGATGACCTACTTGAAAAATGGATGCCCCCAAGGCATTAAAACTAGCATCGGCTTGAAGCTTTATGTCCTCATTCACATTGTAAGACCGCAATACAGGTGTTAATACGAGTGACTGTTTTATTTTGTTAACTCCGTTTGTTGTTCACTCCATAACCATTCAGTTTCCTTTTCTAGGACCATTCGGAGTGGTTGCGTGATTTCTAGGAGATTCGGTATGTATTTCGATAGGTTCCATTACCAGCAAGCGTTGCACCTTGTCTTATTTCTGGGCTCACGAAGTTTGTTTACTGCGTCCACCCGTTGCGGATTCACTTCCACCCCGCGTGCACTTAAAATGTGTCCAAGAAACTCTATTTTGGTAACCGAAAACTCACATTTCTCTTTATTCAGCGTAAGGCTAGCGTTAACAATTCGTTTCATAGCTTCCTTGGTGATCTTGTCAAGTCCTTCCTTCGATTTTGCTCTTTGCTCATAATCTGCTGAAAGATTTCTCGCGCTGAACACAATCCGAAAGGCAATTTGACGCAACAGGAGTTGAGGCACGGCTTGGGTCGTGGATAGTGACACTACTAACGACCGGAGTAATCCATGGTGACTTAGGAAACAGTCATCTGACTAAATTCGTGTGCAAAGCAACACCTCAGGGTGCCACTACTGTGTCTAGTAGTAATTAACAAAATCCTAGCTAGGCTTGACAGGGAGAGGATTAAGGTGGTCGCATATACGGATGATGTAGCGATTGTAGTATCAGGAATGTGTCTCTCCGTGATCAGTCAAATCATGGAAAGAGCCCTTGGTTTGGTCAATAAATGGGTCACAAGCTGTGGCGTGGGCGTAAACCCGGGGAAGACAAAACTGATGGTGTTTACTACAAAAACAAAAATACTGCCTTTCTCGCTCCCAAAACTAAATCGGCATCAACTGCAATAATCGTGCAGCTCGAAGTATTTGGGCATTATTCTGGGCTCAAAGTTCAACTGGAAGTTGAACATTGAAGAGCGCGTTAACAGCCTGTATTGCTTTTTACGCCTGCAAGACAGTATTTACCAAGAAATGGGGTTTCAAACCAAACATGGTACTCTGGGTTTACACGGCAGTGATACGACCCATCATAACATACTAGTCACTCGTCTGGTGGCCAGCGCTCAGTAAGAGTGCAGAGATCGGCTTGCCTTAGCATCACAGGGCATGCGAACATGCCCGAGGGACGCGCTGAATATAATCCTACATCTTCTACCAATCGATTTTTTTTATCAACCAACTGGCAGCATGTAGTGCAGTCAGGCTCAAAGAGGTACGATGCTGGAGTCGTAGGCCATACGGCCACAGCAATATTCTAAACGAGTTTCCACAAGACTTGCGCAACGTTGTAACGGATCTCAAAGTGCCCAAACTAAGCTTTGGGAAGAACTTTGATGTCAAATTCCCAACTAGGGGTGAGTGGACAGAGAGTGAGGTGGTCAAGGAATGGGCTATTGGCTAGCCTCTGCCTAAGCCACTACTTTTATTAACCAACCAACCCAAAGGATGTCTGTTAAAACCATGTTGAATATTACGTCAAAAAATGTCGGAGTGGTTTGAATCCCCAAAAACCTTTTCGTAGGATGGCTGGGTCTAATTCGTTTTTTTTTTATTTTCAGCAACTGTTTGCTTGCGTATTTAATTTAATTTCAACTCATCCTAAATCTGAATGTACCTTTTTCACCCCGAATCTATTCCGCACTAATATTTTTCTATTTTATCGACCCCATTATTCACGCATCGTTTTACTATCAGGTAAATTGCATAAAATCCTGACAACCCCCGTTACACAGACGACCCACTGCAATTATTGTTGCTCGGCATAGAGACCAGCATATTCAGATTCAGTATTAATATCTAACCGTAATGGAACATGTCGTATAATTTATAGCAATCATAAATCATCCCTTGAAGACTAGAACACAAGTTCTCTGCTTGCTACCATGTGTATGTGGTGCTAACGATGTTTTCCGTTCCAAGAAATTATTACACCTGACTGTTGTTGATTTGTTACCTTTTCTCTTTCCGTTGTAGGCTTGGAAAACATCGATGCGTACACACGGTACATACTGGAATTGTAACGGTACATACATATTTAGAAATATTAGATTTTAAGTGACTGCCATGTTGTGATTTTCACGAGAGGGTTCCGATGATATTGGGGAGTTTTGTATGAAATATTGGTGTGCACTCATCGATTATTATTACTAACTAAAGTATGTAATAAAATCGTGGAAGATGTTTGATTGATTATCTTGCTAGCCTTGAGAATATCCTGTGGCTCTCAGTAGGAATGTCAAAAACCGGACGGTTAGTCCGAAAACCGGTACTTTTAAAACAGTTAACCGGTTTATTTTCGGTTTTTTCCTCCTCCAGTTTTAACCCGGACGGTTGTTTGTCCATCCGGTTAAAACCGAAAAAAAATCTTTCAAATTCATACAATTTTTCATATTTTCTTGATTTTTCAGTCAGCAATTCTATTCCTAAAACATTGTCCCCTACAAAAAATTGCGTTTTAAAATTTCAGCCCTTTAACATATTTTCCAACACTCTCCCTATGACTATAGGGGGCGCCAGAGAAACTTACTTATTTGAAGGGTCAATAAAAAGAAAAGTAGGTACTTCATAGTTATTGTTTTAATTCTTTCTATTTGAGAATACAATATTCCCAATATTTGAAAGAAAAAGGACATGTTTTTCTCGATACCGTTTGGATCAATGAGGTAACACAAAAATCACAATTACAATATTCCAAGTTTTTTTTCACACAGTCATGAAAATGACATCGGTTAAATGGCGACCCCCTTTGTGCATACACTGATAAGTTGATTTTTGTAGTTCGTCTCCACTCTTTGCAGCATATCAATCGGTATGTTGGCAATGGCGTCGCGAATGAAAGGTTTTTAGGTGAGCTATGGTCTGTGGTCGATCGACATAAGCCAGGGATTTCAAATAACCACATTAAAAAAAACCGCATGGAGCAAATCTCGAGAGCGTGCCGGTAATGGGAAATCGCTTCTCTGAGAGATGAGGTGGTCGAGGAGGAGTTATCGCAACAAATTTATTCAGCCTCGTGCAGTGTTTGCTATGGCTCCATCTGTGACTGAAACCACACGTCCCTAAGGTTGGTTTAAAAAAATCCGCGATCATGTCCCTAGTGAGCGACCGTTAGAAAAAAAGCTCTCGACAGCGAAGGCCCGCTCTACACCATAGCATGATGGCGACTGATTAGAATGGGAAACAAACTCCATATGCGCCCCCTCTCACCCATCTACCCGCCCAACTCACCGCTCAGAAGTTTTTTTTCAAATAAGTAAGTTTCTCTGACGCACCCTCTGCATGCATTTTGATTTGATTTTGCATACGATACGAACACCACCATTACGAGTGTGTTTTTGTTACAATGCTAAGCAAATCAATGAAAAGACTCGGTTAACCGAAAAACCGGGTTATGACCCGGTTTTTGACATCCCTAGCTCTCAGCCCACAAACTTCATACGAGCAGGAGAGGAGGAATTTTTGCAAGCCATATAAATCTACATAATGCCTACGCAATTCTATTTGAATAAAAAAATTAAGAAATATTCGATATTAAATTTAAAATTAAAGCTTTAATATGAACTCAGATAATACAGTCCTCGTGGAAATTATTTTCAATTTATTTAACATTCTAGAAAATACATAGCATTGGTACATCGTGCATACTTACATTACTATTATTTAAATCCTATTTGCACATTTAATGCACAGATAAAAATTAACCATCTACTCCCTCTCTCTATGTTTGAACAACGAACTCGAAAATAATTGCTCGGATTTAATTTACATATTTCCAAAGTTATTTTATTGTTTACTTAAATGCAATTTTATGTGAATGTCGATTGGAAAAATGTTTTTACAGTTTATTTATTTTCTCTTTTTTTTGCAGCAGCAGCAGCAGGGTGCTGTGCAAATTTGCAAACAAAACGGACAATTGACTGTAAACCGGAGAGTATTCTGCGGCCATCAGCAGCCAGCCACCCTTGCACGAATGATCATCATTCGTTTTAAAAGAAGCTCTCAACTCCATTTCCATTCCGTTTAGTTTTTCAACATTCATTACACCTCCTCATTCGCAACATTTCGGTATTTCGGAACTGCATGGTGTAGGACACCTCAAACAAACTCATACAACGTCCCGAAAAGTGAATTGGTCGAATGGAGTGTGCAAAAGTAATTTGTCCAAATGATTTTCCATGAAAATGGGACTCTCTATTACACAAGTATGTATGTATGGAACTCTTTTCGGATAATTGAATTGGAAATTGATTTTCGATAAAGTGAAACACAAAGCAAATAACATTTGAAAATTTCCATCCTATACCATCACTATGACAGTCACTTTGCCTTCCTTATTACGCGACATAGCATTCACCAATAAATTTATTCTAAAAGTTCTTTCGGCTTACTGGCAGGGGAGGCGGTTTGGGCCTGCTTATGAGGTTTTGTGCTGATTATTTAGGAAACTAAACGTCGAGCCTGATGTCATCGCGCCCAGTTGTTAAGCAACAACAATTTCAATTGAATATGGGGCGCATACAGTTCATTTGCAAACATTGCAACTTTCTGTTTTGCATCATTGGCTGGTATGTAACTATGGGACATTTTGCAACATTAACTGGAACATGCGTTTCGCCAAAATGGAAATTGCCAAGGTTGCAAATTGGCTTACAGTTTTGTGATAATTGCATGCAATATAATTTTGTAGAGACAAGTAATTTTGACATACAGAATGCAGGGCTGATACACTCGTACGAAAAGGTTTCGATGTATCCGTTGTGGAGAAATAAATTGAAGAATATGTATAATAAATTGGAAATATATATACCGTAAATATTACGTTAATTAGTTAAAATGTGTGAAATTGAAAATTTTTTGTTTGTAAGTAATTTGAAAAGTGGCGACCTGATCTGATGGGTGCTTCGAATGTATTCATCGATGTGTCCCAGTGGCGAGGCGTACATATAAGCCGATTCCTCGCGGCTTCCCTTTGCTACTTCTCAACATAACACTGTTTACAGTCCAAATACAGTAAGTAGAAAGAACTGTGTTTACTGTCACATTTTCTCTAGTTAGTAGTTTTACCCATTTCAAATTATTTTGGATGTTTTTCATACTGTACCGGGTGGGCCACGAAAGACCTACCAATTTGAACCACAAATACCTAGCTTTTTTATTTTTAATTTTTTTCTTTTTTTTTCTTTTTACAGATTATAATTTAACTTTTGGAAATTTATAATGAGTTCATACAGTACACAACAACGAGTTAAAATTGTCGATTTTTACTATTCTTGTCAACGATCTATTGTTATGACACAGCGAAAATATCGCCAATATTTTAATTCAAGATCAGCTCCCACAGCGTTCGTGATTAGAACTTTGGTCGACCGTTTTGAGGAACGGTGCTCAGTGGCCGACCGTCCGGGAAGAGGTCCTAGTCTAAATATTCGCACTGAGGACTTGGTGGAAGCTGTGCGGCAGAGTGCTGCAAATGATCAATTTGTCTCAACTCGTCATCGTTCGACTCAATTAGGCATGTCAAGAACAACATTGCGGAGAATTTTAAAGTTGGATCTTAAGATGCACCCATACAAAATTAAAATTGTGCAAACTCTGCTACCCCAGGATTACCAACAACGCGAAATTTTTGGCGAACGTTTGATTTCAAAAAATTCAGATTTCCCTTGGCCACCTCGTTCACCAGATTTAACTGCGACCGACTATTTTTTATGGGGATATTTAAAAGACAAAGTGCATATTAACCTTCAAGCGGGCGCGCATTTTTTGTGACATTACTGGGCGCGCGGCGGTAATTTACCGCCCTTGTCTTTTCCCCTCCATTTGCGCTCAACCGTACAACTTCTAATCTCTTAAATATGGTAAATTGAAAGAAGAGCATGTCCCAAATAAGTTATCATTGTAAAAAGTATTATCTGGTGAACAATAAAACAAGTTCAGCAGTTTTAGCGATGCAAGTCACTTCAGTGATATTACACAGAGCATACACATTTTGAGCACGACTATACAGGGTGTCCCGTTCATGGTGGAGAATCTTTTAATGGTAGATAGTGTGGCTCATTTGGGGAAAATTAATGTTCTACGAGACACCTCTATTTTGAACCGTTACAATGTAAAAGCACTTTTTGTAAATTGTGTCAAAATACCTGACTTGCCGAACTAAATCAAAATTTGCCAAACCACCAAACATGTCATCCGAGATATGACTTCACTTTCCGAAACTACATAAAATTTCCTATAAAACGACACCTCGTCCGTTACGAAGTTGCTCGTATCTTCCGAGATACACCAGTTCAAACTTTGAAGAAATTTTAAAATCGGTTTTTCATCCAAAATTCAAATGATAAAATCGTAACGGTACTTTGAACTGACAAATCTGCAAAGTTGAAAAAAGTTGCCTCATTATGTTAGCTCTCGAACGACATATAAAAATTAAGGGCTCACGATTTGAAAATTTGCGAATTTAACGTTTCAAAGGTAAAAAAATGTGGTTTTCATATAAAAGACGTTTAGGCTATTTTCAAATGAATTTTGTTTTATGCTTACCAAATAGGAGAAGGAACCGAAACCGAAATCTTTTTTATTTTTGAAATAATTTCGAAGTGAAAATTAGAGATATTGTCCGAAATGTCCTCCTTCGTGTTGGATACAAAGTGAACATCTTCTGGCAACTGATGCGACAGCGCGGAGAACTTCTTCCCTATTTCTTCTCAAATCGTTGCACTCTGTTTTAATTTTTTGAATCAGTTGTTCCCGCGACGTAATGGGTTCGTTATACGCCCGATTTTTTAAATTTCCCCAAACATAAAAATCAAGAGGAGTTAAATCAGGACTTCTTGCAGGCCATGGAATAGGCCCATATCATCCAATCCATTTCTGCTGGTATTTATCATTTAAAAACTCTGTGACAACTCTTCCATTATGGGCGGGACATCCGTCCATCTGCCATGTATGTAGTAATAATAGCTCACAAACTGACTGACGAGGGAAAGAACTTGCGAATAAGTGCAATTATTATTTAGAATTAATATAAATCAGATCTACGGTTAAAATAACTGTTACATTTTTGGCCCGAAACATTTTCAATGTAAAGTTTTTTCGCAAAACAAAATGAACTGTGTTGATCGTACAAATTTATCTTCATCATATCAGATGATTTGCATTACACGAAAACCACATTTTTTTACCTTTGAAACGTTAAATTCGCAAATTTTCAAATCGTGAGCCCTTAATTTTTATATGTCGTTCGAGAGCTAACATAATGAGGCAACTTTTTTCAACTTTGCAGATTTGTCCGTTCAAAGTACCGTTACGATTTTATCATTTGAATTTTGCATGAAAAACCGATTTTAAAATTTCTTCAAAGTTTGAACTGGTGTATCTCGGAAGATACGAGCAACTTCGTAACGGACGAGGTGTCGTTTTATAGGAAATTTTATGTAGTTTCGGAAAGTGAAGTCATATTTCGGATGACATGTTTGGTGGTTTGGCAAATTTTGATTTAGTTCGGCAAGTCAGGTATTTTGACACAATTTACAAAAAGTGCTTTTACATTGTAACGGTTCAAAATAGAGGTGTCTCGTAGAACATTAATTTTCCCCAAATGAGCCACACTATCTACCATTAGAAGATTCTCCACCATGAACGGGACACCCTGTATACCAAAATATAAAATCCCTTAACGTTTGATGACCGCTGGAAAGGTATGGAAGGTAAAATTTACCCAAAATTTTATTGTATCGTATCTATAATGGTTGAATTAGATATCCCGCGTCAGCATCAGCATCGGCAGAAGCATCGGCATCAGCAGAAAAATTTCAATTTAGAACACACATCGGCAGAAGCATTTTTCTGCTTCTGCCGCTGCTGTCAATGTGGGTCATCAAAGGCAAATGCGTGTGTTCTAAATTGAAATTTTTCTGCTGATGCCGATGCCTCTGCCAATGCTGATGCTGACGCGGGATATCTAATTCAACCATAAGAGTGTGCCTTAAGAATACATACTTCTACCACCTCGATCCGGCCAACGGGGGAAAAGCTATGCGTGATCAGGGCGGTAAATTACCGCCTGCGCGCCCGCTTAAGGTTAATAAACCAGAGACTATTAGACAACTAAAGCAGAATATTCGAGAAATACGAAGCCTGCAACCAGAAACATTACGTGGTGTAATGGAAAATGCGCTAAAAAAGCCCATGTCCGTATCGAGCGAAATGGTGCACATTTGTCTGATGTCATCGTTCATACTTAATTTCCATAAATTGTATCTCATATATAAAAAAAATATATAAAACAATTGGTAATTACAAGAGTTATACGCGTTTGAAATTGGTAGGTTTTTCGTGGCCCAGTATACGAGTATGGCCAAATATTTACTATGCATAACTATAAAGATTTATTTCGAAATGTTTTTAAAAAATTCACGTGACGTTAAACGAAAGTCATAATTTCCCATTATCTTGAATTTCACAAATACCATTTAATCACAAAGAATAGTGACATGCATGAACTAAATGCACATTGTATCAAATCTGAGTCATATTCTAAAACTCTATTTACGTAAAAACTACAGTCTAGAAAATTATCAAAATGACACCACTTAAAAATTTACGATATATACCGTTATTTTGAATAATTTTCTTTTTACATTTCATCTGAAATTACACAAATTTTCGATATGTTTCATATTTGATAAAAGACCATTTTAAGGGTTAAAGTATGTCCTGCCAGAGAACCTAATATCGCTCAATCAACCTTAGTTGTCAGTTGAAACAATAATCAGACAGATTTTTGCTAAAAAATAAATTATATTTGTGATTCCGAGGGAGAAATTAGATAAAGTGGAAATAGGGATTTTTTTTACCTATAAAAAGATTGTTTCGTAATAATAAATTACATTTTTTTTGGTGTGTTTTTATATTTTTATTGGTTCTTAAGACATAATAGTTTAACATTAATATTTGGTTGGACCACTTCTGGCGTCGATTACTGCCCCCCCACCTCCGATTAATCAACTCCAATCAGTTTTTCCAGGTTTTTTTTCTGAGAATCGCTTGCCAAGTGACTATTATTAACCTTTTCGAGGTCTGAATGGAGTCCGGGCGCTTCGTGGCCACTTCAAGTTTTATGCTGGACCCGTATTTTCGATGAGATTCAAGTCGCGGCTACACGGGGGCCAATCTGAAACGTCAACATTCCTATCTTCGAAGTACCTCTTGACCTTTAACCCTAGAAAGATAACCATATTGCGAGTAACGTTAAAGATAACCATACGTCTCCGAGGCGCATCCTCTTTATAACCGGTTTCCTCCATTCGTACTATATTTTATTTACATATATCATTAAATTTTGGAAGATTGATGTCTTTTTAAGAAATAAAACACAATTGTATGCTCATTTCGTTAGTTTTTGTAATTTAAGAAAATAAAAGCAAAAATAACCTTTAAAAACAGACAAAAAGAAACATAATTCAGGTTTTAAGATTTTTTTTATCAAAAAATTAACAAAATAGGGTTTTTGTCTTATATACTATTAAAGTACTGTATAGTAACTAGGAAAAAAATATTACTCATTAAAATACTACGATCTAGATACATTAGAATCAATCCTCATTTTCATGGCAACAAAAAACAGAAAAATCAACAACAAAAAAAAACCTGTCTTCATATTTCATCTATAACTTAGTTCAAAGCATCAATTTTTATTAACTTATTGTTTAATATTGTTGTTAATATGTTTACTATTTTTTATAATAATAAAAAGCGAATAAATGTTAAAAAGTATGTACGTACAATGTACAATGTATGTATGCCAACAAGTTTCAATATTATATACTCTCCACAGACGGGTTTTTGGCACTTATTACATGTTAGACATTCTTTCTTATTATTACGCAGATTTTTTTCCGTTTTTGGCAGCGGGCGTTATCAGCCAATTCTTTATCTACATAAGCCTCATTGCTAGGCTTAGGAAGAATTTTCGGAATTTTATCCCAGGTGTTTGTGGGTAAAATTGTTACCTACAATCTCCAATCTCATTCAAGGATCTGAAAACTGATTGCTGATGTTTTTCATAAATTCCCTGCGATGTAAGAATTATCCTTGCTTCGACAAAATATTGTGGCAATAAATTATATAACAGTTAACATATGCCATGTTCAACATGCTGTGATCATAATCATCTATTGGGTTTCGGAGAATATGACATAGACGAACATATTTTGTCAAAAGTATCAACCCCTCCTATGGTCTGATTATAAAATATTATAGTTTCAGGCATTGCCATTTGATGGAATTACTACACGTTCTTCATCGCGGAAAAAAATAGCATCAAATACAGTCATTCAATCTAAAAACAAAAATAACTGCCCAACACTAAAAGTGACACAAAAGATAACCATACGTCTCCGGAGCGCATGACCCCTCTATAACAGCGAGACTATGATACATACCTACTTAACGCAATTGCCCAAGTAAAGGGTTATTTGACGTCAGAGTTGGCTGTGAAGCACAACTTAGTAAAGTTGCCCCATGAGAAGTGACAACGATTTAAATTTTTCTTAGGCGCCTCTGAGACGTAGGTTATCTTTCTAGGGTTAAATATAAAAAATAAAATAAAAAATTAAATTTTGTAATATTTTATGATATGGTTATTAAAGTTTTGAGTTTATTGTATTTAATACTTACTTCTTTAGCAGTGTGACATGGCGCATTATCCAGCTGGAACACAAATCTTCCGGTATCACCAAATAGCTTTTACACGCAAGGCTCCAGCTCGCCTTATAGGACGTTTAGGTAAACCGAAGCTGTTACTTTTGAATGAATAAAGCATATTCGGTCCCTCTTGTCTCCCGAAAAACAGCCCCACATTATAACTCCTTCTAACTTAACAATTAGCGCCTCCATGTATTCATCACTAAGCCTTTCCCGAAGATCCCGCTGAAATAGAATTCTCCCGTCGCCTAAATAAAGCTTAAATTTGGACTCGTCTGAAAAAATGGCCATCCCATATCTCCTGAGTCCATTGAATGTGCTTCTCAGCCCACCGTAAATGTTTTCGCCGGAGTTTTAATTGAAATTCAGGCTTATACACATGTTTAAGCGCAAGTAATCTAGCTTTTACGAGCCTATTACTTACCATCCTCGCCGAAATTCGACTCCTAGTTGCTCAAACTAGATTATTCCTAATGTCCGACGATGTCTTAAATCGATTTCGACAGCTTAGTAAAATGATGAAGCGATTTTCCGAAGGTACAGTTTTCTTAGGTCGTCCGGAGCCTTTTTTCGGTTTAGAGGCGCCCCCCTCCCCCCGAAATTTGTCAATGCCATGCCACAATCCGTTGAGAAATATCCATCCTTTGACCTATTTAACGAGTGATTAGATTTTCTTTCGCCAAAACCAAAATATTACTCTATAGTTCTGGACTAACGTGTCTCAGTTTTCCATTAAATTCAGCCTCTTTGTGAAAACCCCCTAATTTCACCAAGTGAATCAACCTCATTCATAAAATTCAAACTATTAATAGACCGTTTATATGTCCTTTGTTTTTATCTGGCCCACTGAAAACTTGTAGTTCCAATAACTTTTAAGAATATTAGGTAAAATGGCCATTAAAAGGCTGGAGCAACTTTTTTTTTCCAGCACTGTACATATGTCCAAATTGGTACAAAATGTTGTTCCTATGAAAATGTATCTGAAATTTCCTAGAGCTTTCAAGCGAATCGCATGAGCCTGTGTGCGTGTCAATTTGAGAGAACGTTTTCCAGTTCAAGAGAGTCAAGAGACTCTTTTTATAGTATCTTTTAAGAATCACTCATTGCTTGCCTGCGACTTCCGTGGCGTGTGATGGATATCCCTGTGACGCATGACAAGTGGACCGAGTGGGTCCGAGGAAGAGAGCAAGTTGCCGTTGCGGACGATATGTTATGTTATGTTATGAACACAGAAATGATTATGAAACGCATTCATTGCCACGTCCCGCCCGCATCTTGTGTGGTGTGCGATGTATGGCACCGCGGCGCGCGCATGACAAGTGGACAAAGTTGGGAAGAGAGAAGGAAACGACACGAGAACACGTTGCTGTGAATGACCTGTGCATGCCTACGAAATTTAAAATTCGTCTGTGGCATGTGTATCTATATGTTCAGGTTCAGATTATCTGAGCCGATATTTAAATATGATATTTGAGAGTTAGCAATCCAATCGATGTGACCAAGCTGAGAATAGATTGGTTGAAATTTTTAATCTAAGTTGCATACTTAGTTACAATAGAGAATAATTATTTTTTGCCTTCTCCTCTTTTTAAACACTGCGTGAGGAGAATTTTATTCTTAAATTTACCTTGTTTTAGTGAAATATGCATTTAATATTACTTTTAACTCCATAAACTATTAAAATAAAAAGTAAATAATCAGAAATTACAAAAGAAATTAGTACATATTATCAGTAATTTTTATATAATCAAAAAAAGGGGATATTTAGCAGGATATGAAGGGTTTGGTGTCAAAATGAAAGTCTCTATTGGAGACGATAATTAATATAAATGTAGGTATGAGTTTTAGGGTCATAGACATGGAGTTTCTGAAAAAAAACACCTTCTTTGTTAGTCCCTTCGGGAATTTTACTCACTCCATAACTTGTGACAGAATAAAGGAAGTTCAAATTTTGCACATTTTTGTAAGAAGCTCTTCCTGCATGTTGTGACCAATTTATTCAATACTTTCTCTAATTTGCATTTATGCGATCCCGTCTAGACAGCTGTAGATTTTTCAATTTATAATATACATAGTCTTGTTTCTTGACATGCCGGCCGTGGCAACAGGCATATCAAACATTAGCCAAAACTAAGTCCCTTATTTACAAACATACCTTACCTTAAAATAAATGCCATTTCCAGCAGTTTCCACTGAAATAATTAATTTTTTCAATTTTTTGTTCACAATTGAGAATATAAAATCCGCGTAATATTTATTACTCTCTTAAAATGCCAACGTGATATTTAACCCTTCTGTTGGCGTATAGATCCAGACAGACCATTGGTACTATATCTTGATGAAAAATATCGTTCAACAATATTTTCCACCCTTTCCATATATATTTCAAAGGACGGCCACAAATGCGATCAAACGTTCGGCGAAATCTAAACTATGTCTAAAGAAACGAAAGACATAGTAAATATGTAAACTGTTTCAAGATCCAAAATTAAACTTCTTCAAAAATTAAGATTGATTTCACAGAAAATTCAGCTACACCTTAGGCATAATAGCTCGTAGGCGACGACAGAAGGGTTAATAATTGCATCGACAATATTTTGACGTTTGAATTATTTCGTGGAGTGTAGTGTAATAAATTTGGAGTCAAACACATATGGGTTGTGTGATCACATAGCCATTCTGGACTAACGCATGGCATGGGTTACTATGCTTTTTCTAAGTTATTATATTACAATTGTGTTAACAGCTTAAGGTCTCCTTGAGTTTCGCCTTAAATCAATGATGCATTGACTTGTAAATATAAATTATTTCAATGAAAAGCTACTGGAAATGACATCTAATTTTTGAATTTCGGCATACTTGACTAAAGGTCGCCTTGAGTTAAGGTATGTTTATAAATACGGGCCTAAAAGTATAAATTTCGGTATCAAAACTAATTTTCCGATAGTTTTTTTTTATTAGTTGTAAGTTAGGAAAATATACAGGGTGCCCGGAAACTGCCGCATAAACGCACCGGATTGTGATTCCTCATGTGATTTCCAGCAAAAAAGTTGTAGAGAACATACCCTCTTAGCCTAACCCTTTAGCATTTGAAGATTTTTGAAAAAATCATTTTCTTTTACAACTAAAACATCATTATCTCAAAAGCTAGACTAGGTAGAATAGCAAAAGAAGATGATTAGTAGGTACAGACGATTATTACCCAAAAACTAAACCTAACCGCACTAAAATCGGATAAGAGGTTTGGTTTTTACTGAACTTCAAAGTCAAATTTTTGTGATTTCACCCAAAAACAAAATATTTTTCCATTTCAATTTTCTCCAACTTTTGCCAAGGTGAGGTGGTCGTACGATTCTTTCAAAAATTGGCTCATAGTCAAAAGATAATAACTTTCCTACATAATTTTATTCTAACTTTGTTATTTCTAACAGTTTTAATGCCTTAAGTGCAGAAAACTTGGGTTAATTTTAGCTCTATTTCAATTCAATTAAAATTGCACCTAAAGATCTGCAATTTGGTAAAATTTATTCAAATTATATCAATATCAACATCATGTCTCGAAGGTTGGGTGATGCAGAAAGCCCCCTGCATAACCTCAATAACGCCGCAAAGGAAGTTGGACTACATATCAACGAAAGCAAAACAATGGCCATGATGCAATCGAAAACAAGGACGCCAGCAGATTCAAGCATCACAGTGGGGGACAACTTCAACTATCTGGGTTGTAACTTATCAAAGGACGCCAACGAAACCGACGCAATTAAGCGACGGATACAACTAGTCAATAAGACATATTTCTCGGTCCTCCCTATAATTAATTCGAAACTTGCGCACAGGAACACGAAGCTCCGCGTGTACAAAACGATCATCCGACCCGTGCTATGTTATGGCTGTGAAACATGGACCCTTACCCAAGCCTCCGAAATTTTGCTAGACCGATTCGAACGAAAGGTCCTTCGGCGAATTTTCGGGGCCGTTCGCGAGCGATACCAATGGCGTATCCGATACAACCATGAGTTGTATCAATTGTACGATGATCTGGAAGTATCGAAAATCGTGAAGCTTCAACGTCTGCAATGGGCGGGGCATGTACAACGGGTGGACGACAATCGCATGCCAAAGAAAGTTATGAACGCACAACGAATTGACGGAGCGAGACTGCGTGGACGACCGAGAGCTCGCTGGGAGAACTCCGTAGGTGAAGACGCCCACCAGCTACTGGGCTTCCGAAACTGGAGGACAAGGTCACGTAACCGCGACAATTGGAGGTCAACGATTCAGGCGGCCAAGGCCCGACGTCGGGCTATCGTGCCACATTGATGATGATTTCAAAATCAATCCAAAATTCAAACTCATATATTCCTTACTCTCTAATAGAGACTTTTGCGTTTTGAGACCTCTGATACAAATTTCGTTAACAAAAGTGGGCATTCTCATTTGTTTCAAACAATTAAATCAATATGATTTTATTATAGCCGAAGAAAAAACAATTTGGACATCGAACGACAAAAATCTTACATCGATGGATTTTTGCAGGATTTTTGGGGATGGCCTCCTGATTATGGGGAAAAAGTCCCAACAGATTAGAGGTTTGCAGCCTTGAAAAGGGGGAGGGGTACTTGCGTTTTCAGAGCTATGGAGGTTTTTAAAAGAGTCTAAAATGAAAATATTCTAATTTACTTTTTAGTCTAGCGCCAAATTTTTCACTAAAATCCTAATGTATTATATACAATTGCAAGGGTAATTTTATGTAGTTTTTTTCGTTTTCAGACCATTTTTCTGTACATTTTGTCGGTTTTGAAATGTTTGCTAAAAAGTAAAAAAAAAATACTCCCTTATCCCCTTTTTTTTCAAAATTGGAGCCCTCCAATCGTTTGTTTTCCATAATCAGGACGCCATCAGCATCACCAACCATCCTGCAAATATCCCGCGATATACGATTTTTCCCGATCAAATATCGTACATATTTTTATTTGATCAATACTCTACAACTTATTCTCGTTCTCATATCCTTCCAGTGGCGGAACAACTTCACTCGGGGCCCTCCCGCCAACTTTTTGAGTGGGCCCCCCTACACTGAGAAAAAAGTAGAGTAAAATCAATCGAAAACACTCTTGAAGGTAGATCCACACTTTTTAGTCATCAGCCACACTCATTTTCCATACCATATGACAGCTTTTCAGTTAATTGATTGACTATGGCAATCTGTCGATTTGTATGGGAAATGACTGACTCTGACTGATGACTAAAACGAGTGGATCGACCTTCAAGTAACTAAATATTTTGAAACATGATTTTGTCGTTACTGTGTGTCTACTAAAACTAAGAACGTCGTACTTAAAATAAATTTTCTAAGAGCTACTTTGACTCTTTGTATTCTTATATTGAGAATAGCCTTCTAGGCCAAGCAATGAATGCATAAAAAGAGGGTGTAGAGAACATCGAAGCGATTTTTTTCTTCGGTGTTTTATTAAGGATTAGTTAGGAGGTAAGGCTACTAATTTTACTCGGAGCTGTGGGGTGCGCTAACGCGGGGAGGGGGGTAAATGGTGCAATTTTGTACAATTTTTGGTGTTTTGGGCTATATCTCGAAAACGGAGAGTTACAGAGAAAAAAGTTGTGAGTAAGCATTAAAGCTTTCTAAAAATCCTATTTATTTGCCCATACTTGCTAAAGGATTCATTTTTGCAGATTTTCGACTTAATCTCTGAAATATCTCGATAGCGGTGAGCCCTACTGAGAGTATTGGTATGGGCTTTAATACGCCCATTACATTTCCAAAAACTTATTTGAACATATAAATGCCGAATTCCTAACGATTGGGGGATACAGGTTATTAAAATCCGAGAATTAAAAAAAAAATCCGAATCGGATTTTTTTGTAATTTTCTGTCTGTCAAAATTGAAGATTTGCCAGAACGAAGAATCCAAAAAAAAAAAAAATAAACGGGGACGATTCGTGTGTGAACGGCCTAAATTTTTAACTTGCTAGACAATTGAAAAAAGCGACACGCTATTAATTCAACTCAATTCCTTGTTTCAGCCTTAAACTTAAGTGTAATCTAATTTAAATCCTTAAATTTTCATCGTTTGTATTTAATATTAAATTCAAAACAGTAATCTTGGCAAGCTAATTACCGTGTATATACCACAAGCAAGGTTTGAAATTTAGTCCGAAAATTTAGAAAAGGTACGGATTACAAACCGCGGCTACGCGCTACAGTTACAGCAAATAGCGCAGTCATGCCATTTGTGGATCCGGATTGTCTCATGAGCTTTAAAAGATTTTAGAACAATATTAAATTAGTTTATGTAAGGGACCTGGTGAAAGAGGAAGAGTAAATTCAGCATTTGTTTTGACTTCGAAAAGTGCGCATATCTCTTCTTTTCTATAAAAAAATATCTACTTCGGAGTGTGGTTTTTCGCGGCCGTGCTGTTTTTATGGTTCGAGAAATCTTCATGTGGCTTTTGGGCCCCCAAATCTCGAATTGGCAGCATAAGAACTCAGTCTTTGTTATACTTACCCTCAGTCCATGCTCCTCCAGAATGTCACACCATTTTGTAAGCGCAGCTTGCAAGGCAACGATGTTTGGGCTACTGAGGACTATATCATCAGCAAAAAGAAGAGATATTTCTAGGCCGTCGGAGACACGTGTTAATAAGTAGCACATGATGATGTTGAAGAGCAACGGACTCAATACACTGCCCTGGTGTACTCCGACATTCACCGGAAATTCTTCTGATTCACCGGCTGTGCATCTAACCTTAGTCGTAGCTCCATCATACATGTCTCGTATCATCCTGACGTATGCCTCGGGGACATTAAGCATTATATGCTCTCAAGGCCAACCATATCAGATCACGAGGTTCTCTATCGAATGCCTTCTCCAAATCGATGAACACAAAGTACAAGTCCTTTCGTGCTGCTCTATACTTTTCCATCGCAATACGAATGCACTGAATCGCATCGACTGTAGATCGACCTTCAACAAAGCCGCATTGATTGTCATTCAACCGCACAATCTTTCTCAATCGGTTGCAGACAACTCGCTCGTAGATCTTTAGTGTATGAGGTGTTAACTTTATAGCCCTATAGTTGTTGAGTTTGCGTGAGTCTCCCTTGTTCTTATAGAAAGGAAGAAGAAAACTTTCCCTGAAGGCATCAGGCATCGGTTGCCCACCTTTGATTTTGTTGAAGAGAACTGTGAGCCAACTAAGCCCGACATTTTCCATTTTCAACCAAAATTCCGCGGGGATTTTGTCCTGGTCGGCTGCCTTTCCGCGTTTCATCTGATGCATTGCCTCCATCACCTCTTCCTCTAAGATATCTTCAATATTTGTGGTATTCGGCTCAACATCTTGAAAAGCTGCTCGAGGAAATTCTTCATTTAGAAGTTCGTCAAAATACTCTTGCATCCTGCTACAAATTGCCGTATCGTCAATCAGCAACATTCCTTGCGAGTCCTCCACGTACTTTGGCGCCTGTATTTCCCGAGCATTCCTTCTCCTTTGGGCTGCGACCCTAAATATCCTGGCGTCGTGCTTAGGTCTCTCGCGCAAAGACGGTCCTTCGTTCGCAGTCTGAGTTTCTAATTCTTGGTAGAATTTCTCAGCTGCCTTCGCCTTTGCTTGAGCTACCAAGCGCTTTACTTTCTTCCGGCATTGCATATAATTTTCGCGAAGTTGAACCCGTTCGGTTTCACTGCTTGACTCATATTTATAGTTTCTATACACGAAAAAAATGTAATAGAATGGATGGATGGATGTCAGTCCTAGTAGTCCGTTTTTGAAAATGCGAACTTCACTTCCGCCGAAAGCAAAACGCCTTATTTGTGCTTTTTAAGCAAACTAGCCACATCCAGTTGATTTCTTTAATGGTTTTCTCTTAGCTAATTTTAGGGAAAACTGTACGTTTTGACTGTCAAGTGGAACTGACATTTCTTCTATTTCCGTTGGTTCAGTTTTCGCGACAGCTTCTAAAAACTGAAGGCCTAGAATTTTCGGCCAGTGTGCTGGATCAGCCAACGGTTCAAGTTCGGTATGGTAAGATCGTTCAAGTTACGAGACAAGTGGCGACGAAATCAGTAGGGCGCGGCTAGAACCGTACTATACTAATTTCATCGCCTCCAGTCTCATTGACGCAACTTGAACGTATTTCGCAAATATTTTTCTCCGTTGGCCCGCCGTTGAAACTATCCCCTTTAACTGTTTGGCTTCCATCTTCTAAACTTCAATTTTAGTCTGTTTGTTTATTAATTGAATGGAATTGCTCCATACTTCGCGACTGTTTTTTTTTAATCGGACTCAACCGCAGGTCGTCACTTTCATGTCTATAGCTTTTATTCGTAATTACAACCTGCAAAGGCGTACTTTTTTATGAATAAGCAAGTTTAAATCAATGGCCATGTACTCATTTCTTCAATTGTCACTTCCCCCTGTCATTAATTGCATTGATTGTTCATGACTCGGCTTTAAGTAGGCCACGGCTTAGATCAAAGCAAGAGATTGGAAATTATTTTCATTATTATTATGAAAATGCAAGGTGTTTTGTTAAAGCAGGAGTAGGTCCTGCAATACTAGTGTTCATTTTTCAATTGTGAAATCAAACAATCAAAAACTTTGCCAGTTTTATAATCGTTGAAAAATTAAAACAGGCAATCTCATTTCGCAGAAACATAAGGAACCATACATTTTAGCTCAGAAACATTCATAATGTTGAATGGCAAGACGACAGCAAACCCCACCTAAATAGGTAGCGATTTTCCATTCTTCCTTTTCGAAGTTAAAATTTTTCATATTGATAATCATTTTCAAGAGTACACTGCTATCTTCAATTGTTGAATTGTCGAAGAAGACGAAGATTTGGGGAAGGTGGACAATTCCAATGGCTGTTTCCTGACCCCCATACTCTGGTCCCTGTAAAAACGCACTTGCCATGGTTCTTAATACGGTTGAATTTGATGCTAACGATTTCAGTTAGTATCGTTTTTACGTTTAGTCCAAATATTTGTAACATCAATTCATTTCATTTTGTAAATTCTACCGTGGTTTGAGAAGGTTTTGTTCGGGAAACCTGGCTACTTTGCATTTCTACAGGTTACACTATGTAGGTACCGACCACCGCTTCGTTTTTAAACCACCAACATTAAATTTTCATTAAGTAAATAATTTTTCAAATATCTTGGTCAACTTTTCTATTTTTGAAGTAGTTTTTGTAAATTTAATTGAGCAAGAAAAGACGCTTTTCATCCTAAAATGTAATACCTACATATTAACACAAATCCGAAAAACATTCTACATACATAAATATTAATAAACAAAAGTCCAATAAAGCCGAAAGCATAAACATGATCCTGAAATTGATGTATTTTAATATTGATAATTGTGGTTCCAAAACGAATGTGCTTATTAGGATTATTCCTTTTTCTTAATTAAAGGTACATGTACCTTTGGAACGCAGTCAATCAAATGGAAATCTGATATTCCTGATTCATATATATAAAGATACATGTCAGTGGCGGCTAGTGATATTATAAATTGGGGGATACACTAAGGTGACCAGATCCTTGAATGATCAATGCTGTACATACCAGGCTACAAAGAATTAACCAATTTTTTAAGGAAAGTAGTCGGTTCTTTCTGTTTTGCTGTTGTTTAATTAGCCAATGAGCAAATATCTGATTATTTTCTACCGCCCGATCTAATGAATAACTTTATAACAATTTTATAATTGCATAATTACCTACGTTGGGCAGTTCTAAGAGGATGCAAATGGCCATTGTACAAATATGGGGATCGAAGGCGATCAAGTCCAGGAAGATGATTCAGTGACTTTTCTTCGATGAAAATCAGAATAATCACACTGTTTCAATTCAGAAACGGACTCCCAAATTCTCTCAATAATTATGAAACGATTCTCTGATATCATAAAAATAAATTTTGTCGGTTCCTGTTCGTTTAAATTATATCGGCTCGCAGCTCGTGAGATTTTACTGGCAAATTCAAAGCGGAATGAAATGCATACGAATATTTCTGAAGCTTCTCTCGGTAATGTATTCGCAGGCCTGCCAATTTTAACAAGGCGTTTTTAAATTTTTGAGTCATTTCTCTGATGACTTAGGCTTCATTTCTCTGACGATTCAAGTGTGTTCCTATGTAATTTGCTAAAACTCAAAGCCTGCTGGGCGAAATATCCCTGTCTTCAGTTTTGAGCCAGCCGCAGGGAAAAATTCGTAAACGGGCTTTTCAAATACATAAACTATAAATCTGTGTCATCAACGACCTCAGGATTATATTCTTTAGAAATGCCATGAATTTATGTTCTTCAAAGAAACTTTAGACAAGAAGACTAAATGCAAAAAAAAATGCCAAATTTTCGACTGATCAAAACATTGTTGCACCAGATATATGTTTCTGGATATCTGGTGCAACAATGGCAACCTTTGGGGGTAAAAATTGTTAAGTTGAAGCATCAATTCACTTCGGACAGAGAAACCTAAAAAGCGAAAGGGCAAAAAATACTTGGGCTGAAATTTTCATATTGACATCCAGGTCATTTCCTCACCAAATACAGGATTCCCTTTTAAATAAATCTTAATTCAAGATATTCTTGTCCCATAACTTGAAAGATGCGAACGCGAATTATATTGCAAATGTGGCAGATAACTAGCAATTTCGGCAAAGCCAACAACTTTTACAGGATTTCGGGACGAAATAATTTATATACCAAATGACCGTCAGCAACTTGTTTGTAGTATAATAAAGGAATATTAGAGAATTATGTAAGCTTGCAATAGCCACCAACTTCTGGAAGAGTTTAAGTAAATTTCTCAAACTTACGTTCAATGCCTCGAATTGGTTATTTTTCCGCATTTGTGCTGATGCATATTGTTTTTCTTAGATCTGGCCGCAGAAAACTCTAGGGTGAGCCTGAGCCGCATGTGACACGGGGCCTAGAGTTTAACACGCCTGGCGTAGAGGATGATATCTCTGATGTGTGTAGCGTTTTGCAAGGGAAGACATAAATGGTATACAATCTATCTGCTTATTTTATATAATTTCCTGGGGTCAATTATCCTGAAATTTGGAGCGTCACTCAAGGACTGACTTATTTTGCATCAACACTATTTATTGATGGCTAGCACTTCGCTCTTGGTAAGAGATTGCTACAGAAATAATAATAAAATGTGTGTTCAAAATTCTGACGATGTCCTCTCTGATCTATCAAAGAAAAACAGATTCGACATACATACATTCTATCGCATTGATGAGGGCCAGTGAAGTTTCTCTCCCTGGCGTACTTCGGAGGTATACCTATTCTCGCTATAGGACCTTCTGCTTATTCCTCTATAGTTAAGTTTCACCCTTACCACAGGTCCTTCACGCTACTGCTCAACTAGTCAACCACTAAAGTAGGTACATATATGATAGTACTTGACTTAAATGGGTCAAATGAGTAAAAATGTACGCCATGCAATGGGCCTTGATATCAATCAGTATCGTCTCTGTCCAGCTGTAATTCTACTTTGTCGAATTATGATTTAGCAAACATAAATTGAATTTGGGGCACGCAGCTGGCGCGTCTTTTGTCGTGCTCTGTGGCTGTGATCGTTCGGTCGCCACTCTGTGAAATAGACACTCATAGAGAACCGAGTTTCCAAACTCGGCACGACTCGTCGCAAGTTTATTATTCAGAAGAAGATGATAAGAAATATTGTTATCGTAGAATAATAAACTAACAATGCGACTAGGAAGTGGTATGGCTGACAGCCGTATCACACTCCGAATTCAGTTTGCTTTGTAACGTTGACTACACACGGTAGTCATCAAGGCACCATGCTCCACTAGGAGTTACGGTAATGAAGAGAGAGCTGGCTCGTCAGGGTTTGCTCAAATCATCAGTACTTTGGAAAATACACAAATGCTGTACATTTCGCTGTACACTTTTCAATGCTGTACGGCAGGTCGAAATACTGTACAGTACAGCGAAATCCTGTACGTATGGTCACCTTAGGATACACTACTGATGCAAACAAGTACAACTGATTCTTTCAATATGTAAAGATAAAGAACTAACTTCATTAACCCATTTAGTATTTTTTCAATTTTTTTTTATTTGAAGAATGTTGTTTTTGGCTTCATTTTTGGGAAAGGTTGTTTTTCTATTAAAAATAAAAACTATTAAAAATGAAATAAAATTCGTAACTTTACGAATGTTTAAATGTTGCTGATTTGAAAACGAAACACATAATGTAACCTGTGAGTAAGTTAGCCACGAACCAACCAGTTTTTAACAATGATCGAATTTAATATGATAAACTAAATGTCTTGAAGACGATCACATAAATTATACACATCATAAATTATTTTTTTTAAGGATTTGTATAGCTCCAAAAATGTGTGCAATTCTTCCAATGCTCACACATATGACATGGGTCAGTGAAAGAAGATACACTCATGAAGTCGACAAATGCACGAAAACCTGCTCTGGCAGAGTATCAAAACTCTCTTCAACTTGAACTGTTTAGCAAAAGGGCAAATAGCTTAATAGCCTGTATACGTGTGTCTGTATGGTCGTATTTGTGACATCAGGAGCAGATCAGGAGCCTGGGCCAAAACAAAGTGGACTCGATTTTGAGTGAGCAGAGTGTATATGGTTGAGCCGTCAATAGCTCAGTTAATCTGCTCTTTAACTCTCTTGTGTGCTGAGATAAGAGACCAAGTATAGTCCCCAATAAATGGTCTCCTACCGCGATCCAATCGTCCTACAACTTCTTCGCCACACGAAATAAAGGAATCCTTAGCGACTTTCCATCTGTCTTCAATTGTCGGATTCTCATTTGGTGGTGGTGCATTAGCTTTTTCACGCAAAGCGGTGGTGAATGCACGCTTAGTTGACGGAAGTTTGAGCTCCTGCACATTATATCGAAGCCAAATATTTGCACTCTTGGGACGCTAGCACACGAAGAGCATCAATGCAAGCAATTGAAAGGAATTGCATCGTTATATTTACATGATTGATTTATGATTTACTGTTATTCCAGTTACAATGCAATCTCTTAATCATTTTTGTGGTCCCAAATGGATCATGTATATCAACAATCATAAAATATAGCAAATATTGATGTCAAATTAAATTCATATTTTTTGTGCCGTACTTCTTTTATATTGTAAATAAAATTGCTTACGTTTCCTATATCCTCACACCTACCTATCCAACACTTTTGATCTAGAAACGTGTAAAAGTATCCTGAATTGTAGTGTAGAGTATCACTAGAAATGTCAACAGTATTACACAATAAATATGCACCTAAATATAACCACTTTTTCAATAACATCAATGCCAAATACCTATAACAAAAAAAAAGTATGTACGGTGAATATTTTTTTCATGTTGAATGGTATCCAATTGCATAACATTTTTTCAGCCTCTTTCGTCGCGCAACCCTCCTGGTTGAGTGTCGTTGAGCCTTTTGTGTCGATTTTCGACAAAATGATGTTTTCAAAACATACAGAACGGGCACCAACATCATTCAGGTTTACCGCATGTCGAAACCACCGCAGCTAAACGAAATTTTACTCAAACCACATACGCCAGCATGTGGTGGGTCCTGATGGCAAATACAATTTTCCATTCTTCATGGTAACCGTAAAGAATAGTTTGCGGTTATCATGATAGAGTATAAAAACGATAGACGAGTGGGTAGTACAGCAGCCTTCCTGCAAAGTATTCGGTACGGTGGAGCGAACTCACTATCAGAGGCTTATACAACCTACTCGTATATTACGCCTTGTGGTGGCCATTTTCATCTCCACTTTTTGTGAACACACGGTATAAATATAATTTTTCTACTGCACTGGACTATTTGCGGTGTACTGTATACACACAAGTAGTTATACCGGACGATGTCCATGTACGGGTAAGAGTCTTATAGAATAGAAGCATTTAAATTGTTTCTTCCAATTAAGATGTTTGCAAACGAAAAGTTTGAACAGTGGTTAACTTTTGTGGTAGCAAACAGTCAAAGAAGTTCGTGGGTAGATTGAGTTAGTCCAAAGCATTAAGTTCTGTATAAAATTGTCAGGAATACCTGTAAGGTGAGATGCGATGACTACAGAAAGAAAATTTCTTTTATTTTACATATATTTAAAGATCGCCGAAACTAACCAGCGTTTAGCAAATCGCGTTTAGTGGTGTCCTCACAGCGAAACCGTGGCACAAAGATTCAGGTGTTCTTCCGGCGGAAGGTGGTATAAACTTTATTATAGCCAGTGTTGATTTTGATTTTCTCTTCAAGGTCTGCGATTGTCTGAATCTTGTTGGCATAAATCAGGCGATGCCAAATCATCATAACGGGACATTAGTAGATAGGCATTTCCGAATAATGCAAGCTCGAGAAAGCAGAAACCAGAAACAACAATCCACTTCCACTCTGAATCCAGTGAAACTAATGCAGGCTCGTTGAGACGAAGCCTATTTTTTGCAAGTGTACAAAGATAGACTTCCTGTCGCCGTCGTTCACTTGTAGATAGGCTCCTACGCAGGGTAAATGATGTTGCCTTTAATATTTATGCTTTGAGTAGATTACAAAAAATCCTTCGAACATGTGAATGATGTGCTGACGACACGTAACATATTCCTACCAGGAAAATAACTCCGATTAAAATCGCCATTAATACCTTCCACTTGTCTAGTCAACATAAACTTAGGGCGTTAGTCTTATCCAAACCAAACCCCTATATATGATCCACATTGTCATAAAATTTCGTTTTATATCTTCGTAAAGTGTCTGTTTCACTAAGACATTTGCTGGAGCGCACGTTTACTTTTATCCCGAACAGGAAAAAAAGCAAGCAGAAACGAATTGACGCGGTGCGGTGGTGTAGCGAGAACGAGAGTACTGTGTGCGCCTATAAACAACATCATTGTCGAGTGGAAACGAACATCCGTTTCAAAAAAGGATAACGATAAAAATGTACCATCATTGTTTTCAAAATAACCTCATTCGCCATGTTGCTGGATCCTATGGATTACAGCACCAGCGAATAAATGGATTCCAAAGTCGGGTTTTGCAATCATTGCGGATTAACCTAATGAGATGTTATACGGACGTACGCGGTGGGCTCCTGGCAACATGATGTGAATGTTGATGAGGAAGCCATAAAAGAGTCGTCTTTCCTGTTCGAGATTATATCCGGGACGAGGTGAGGTGACGACATACGATGATCTGAAGTGGTTGTAACTAAATAATGCTTTCCTGGAGTTCGTAGGTGGTTTTGCTGACTTGAACAATAGAATGTGCAGGTGGTTTTAAAATGAAATAGAGGCGGTAATTTAATAGTGGATATCAATGGCATGGAACAATGTAAATGGAATGAAATAGTTTGTCGTTGGTATGAACACGCAATATGTAATTCATTTGCAGAAACCTACAATTTCCTATTGTCCTCATTATTCAGTGAAATCAGACAAGATATTTTTATAAAAAATTTATTCAAATCTATTAATTGTACGAGAATGTATACTACTTTAAGAGAACACATACACATAAAGGTGGATAGAAATGTATACAGGTTGCTATTCAAAATCAAATAAAGCTCACTTGTTAAGTAGAAAGTACATGAACAACAAATCTTTCTTTGATGTTGAATAATTGAAATCAATTATCCAAACGTTTTTTTGTGGTTAAACAAGTTAAACAAATCTTTCATTATTCCTATTCTTACATAAGCAGAAATCTAAAGTACCTATTATCCCAAGTTCAAGTACGAGTATCTTGGCTCGAGGGTGATCAAAGAAGCATCATGCGATGATGATATCAAACATCGCTCAAAGGTTGGATGCATGAAGTGGTGAGAAAGAGTTTTCTGCGTTGAGAAAATGCCACTGAAGCTAAAGGGAAAGTTGTACAAAACGGTTGTATGTCCCCTACCCCTGTGTGAATCTAAATCATGGGTGTCCTGTCGAATATTTTTGCTCCTCAGGGTCGCATTAGGGTCCGACAAATCTCCGCGGGCCGCAAATAATAAACAAGAATTTTTTTTTACATATTTTATTGGCACAAATAATATTTAACAACAAAATAACAACAATTCATATTTTCATTTTTTTTTAAATCCCAGTTATTCTTACGTCACAACTAATCCGAAGAATGGCCTTGTATTTGCGAAATCAGGCTCTATAGAAGACGTAACAATTCTAAGTGCATTCTCCAAGTGTTTATCTGTAACAGTAGTTCTATTCTTAGATTTGGTATTCTTAAGACTTTAAAACAACTGCTCACGAAAGTAACGGGTGGGCCAATTACAAGTTCCTTTTTAAATCATAGGTTAGTTTGACACTGACAGCTGTTTTTCGCTCGAAATCTGGGTAGAAAGTCAGTATCATACCTCCGCGGAACGAAATTAGTCGCTTTACGCTTGAACAACGTTGGAAAATATTGAAAACTTATTTTCAAAGTGAGTGCTGTCTAGCCCAAACAGTGCGTTAATTGAAAAGAAGTTTTGGCCGAAATGAAGTACCCACCCACGTACGCAAGTTTGAGCTAAAAGTTCGTGAGACTGGCATGCTAGTGGACAACACTCACGGGTCGTACGGTGCTCACAGATGAAAATGTGGCTGCTGTAGCCCAGAGTGTGAGACTCTACCGCCATGGGCGTAGCCAGGGGGGGGGGGGGGGCAGGGAGGGGTGGTCGCCCCCCCCTGGCCGATGGTAAAAAAATCCTTATCGATGTAGTAAAAAAAATCGCTGCACTATACAACATTTTCAAAAAGTTTCTGCTGCTGGCGCAGCAGATGCCTTTTTTACCACTCCAAGTGCTGCCGGAGAAGCCATGATCGGGACAGTTTGCAGTCAGGAGGCGCATACAAATAGATGACAGCGAGTGACCTCTCGTAACTGACGCGAGGCTGCGTACCAGCACTCACACTGTGGCTGCGTGGATCCCATATTTCCTGTTTCATTTTATGGCTTCTGAGCTGGAGTACACAATTTCAACCGTTAGGTCCCTTCGGGAAGTTATTGGAATTCAACTTATTTTCATCTGAAAGGGTGACAAATGGTATACGGCTTTGCTTTGTTAGCCCTGGTAGGTCATGCTTCGTCGAATCGACTACGCATCATCAAATTTATCCCATTTTTCGTGACAATTCTCATTATTTGGAGCTAAGTTTTCATACAGCAGTTACCGTGCCGATGTACTTGTCGGGTACATTGCGGCTAGACGAAGTAAGCAGGGTAAGTTGGATTTTTGGAAATTAGCGTCGTCGAAACGACGAAGGATGAACTTTGTGGAACTTTTAGAACTACGCAGTATTTCTTATGGCTGGTTGTTGATTCGACAATAAGTTTGTGTCCATACAACTAGCTCGTAAAAAATATGTTTATTTTTGAAATGTGGGACCTATTTTTTCAAAAATTATGGAAAAAATATTTACAAGGACAAATCAGGAAATGGCTCAAAATTCTTCCTCATTTTAGGAAGATTGCATTTCGAACTCATAAAAATCGATGTTTTTCCATTCTAAATAAACTAACGATTAAAAATCTGTCAAATTTTATAAATATTTTGAGAAAGGTTGATTTGTATGAGGCGTCAAAGTTGAGCGTTGACGAAGCATGACCTTTCCGTACCAAAAATAAGCATGACCTTCCATGGTTAAGGATCTTGTAAGGAATGGGTCTCATTTCTTCTCAGTACCGTATAGCCCCTTGTGGGGCCATGGTGCGTTAACTTAGCAGTTTATAGGCAATTTCGAGTCAACGTTACATTCCATATCATTTCGGAGTGTATATAATGTTGCAAGCTCCATATATTTCCTATCCGCACATGTACGGAAATTTCGGACCACGCCGAGATTCGATCTCCGTACCTCTAGATTACTAGCATCGTAGAGTGCGACTCAACCAAGTGAGCCACAGATCGGGTCTTTCAAGTTATTAAATCAAAATTTATTTTCTAGCTGAATCATACCAGCAATAAAATTTAGCCACTGTTAATAATTTGATAAATTTAGAGGAAATCTTATTAAAACCGTTAACCATATTTCAATCAATAAAGGATAAAGAATATTCTGACGATGCTACTTTGCTAAGATGAAAGTGACAGACGAAACAAACTGATTTCGCAAGTGGAATATGCAGTCCGAGATACAAGAAATGCACTGAAAATAGACAAACTACGCTCTAAAAGGAAGATATTGGAGGCCAGTTGAATGTAGTCAGAATGCAGAAGAAAATCATTCTCATCTCCATTTTAAAAATTTTACTTTAAAATTAGCAAACAAAAAGAAATAACATGCGTGGCAGTCCACCAGTAAACTAGGGCCGCAGATGTGTGAGTGACATCCAATTTCCAAGAACTGCTGTTTTGTTGAGGTGTTGAGATCAACAGCACGCCCATAATTATTATTTATCCCCATAAATGGATACTTGTTTACAATCTGAGCGACATCATAGTCCGTCACGTAGGTCGTGAGTTCGAAAAACACCACAAAATGAATTCATTCACGGTGAGTCTGGCATCTATGACCCTCTGCATCAATCCAACCACAAGCCAGGCTACTCTAAAATTTGCTAACAATATTTCTGCGACCGGAAATTTCAGCTTCTAAGAAAATCATGATGTTAAAATATTTTGGGCTTGCCCCCCCCCCTGACCGAAATCCTGGCTACGCCCATGGCCACAATCGATCTTTTACGCACCAACTTCCCAAATCGTGTTATCAGCCGTCTTGGCGATGTCAATTGGCCGCCTCGGAGCTGCGGTTTGACCCCTTTGGACTTTTTTTTGTGGGGAACCGTGAAGGACCGACGTTATGCCAACAATCCATTCAAGCACTTAAGACCAATAGACCAGTACAATTGGTTCAAAATAGCCCCAAACCTAAACATAAAAAAAAATTTTTTTATGCCAAATTGTTGAATACACTCCCTAATATACGTAGTAAAAAGTTACACTATTTTGCGGCATGGGTTAAGGGGGGAGGGGGTGGCAAAGGGGTGAAAATTCAGTTTCTTGCAAATATCTGGAAAACTATGAGTCTGACCTTAAAATGTTCGGAGGACAAAACAAACTACATAATATTACCTTTGTAATGATACGTAACACTCTAGACATTTTCTCAGAATTATTATACCCTAGACCCAAAAGTATTATAGTGAATTTACATTTTTTGAGTTTTACATTTCGCACTGTAACTCTTGATAGAATAGACTTTTGGTTATACGATCTTGTCCATATATTGCTAACAAAATTTCTTTAATTTCTACCCAAAAATTGGAATGCTCCCACCATTGACGCCCCCTTCACTGCTCCTAACATTTTTCAAAAAGGCATGCCTGTAGCTTCTTTTTAAATTGAGCCAGGCAGATGAAAATTGCTGGGCTGCCTATTCTAAGCTCCATTATGCTCTCCACCAAAAATTATAACCATCCGATCAAAACTACGGGTACCCCCATACAAAGTGAACGAAAATTCTAACAAATTTCACATTTTTTCACTTCTAAATTCTATGTAAAATAGAAAAAAAATGCGAACTTTTAATTGACCCACCCTGTATACGTGCTCCTATTAAGGGATATGATAAACAACGCGTTGTTCGTTAATAATGGAAACTTATCTTTTGGAGTCTCAAAAATACAAAAAAATATGATTATTTGTGCGAAAATCCTGAAACCTGGTTTCATATTATTAATGCAAATCCTTCAAAATCATAACATATTTTTGTCTTTCTTTCGAATGATGCTTGTTAAGCGTATTAAAATGTGCGAAGTTATTTTCATTGATTTGCGTCTGCCATAATTTCAATTTCAACTTAAACGCTTTAACTGTTTGAAACACGGTATATATCAACAGATTCTTTCCTTGGAGTCGAGAATTCAAAACATTTAAATGAGTTGTGAAATCAACCAAAAACGCCAACTCTGCACGATGAAATGAATCTAACTTATGTGAAGCGTAATAACAATAAGTCTCCGTATTCTGCTTCGAGAATTTTCAAAAATTTCTGTTACTGTCGATAGTTTACTCCCCTCGAGTTTATGAAATTCACACAGTTGGCAACAACTCGCATAATACTGCCGATTTTCAACCGCTTCCTGCATAAGTTTTGCTGATGAATTATGCAGTGATATTTCATAATTTTTGTCCTGCCAATCGACAGAGCTTTGTCGCCAATGAATTTAGCTCTCTCTTCGTTTTGGCTTATCATAGATGGCGCAACATCAGTGACAACACCAGCGATCAGTAGAATTACTGAAAAATTGAAATGAAGCCAAAAAGGAAATTCTTCAATTAAAAAAATTTTGAAAACGTACAAAGAACAAGAGTTAATGAAGTTAGGTACATATTTACATAATTTTGAAAAATTAGTTGGTATTATTTGTTTCAACTGTGAACCCCCAACGAATTCACGAGCCACTACTGAGGGCGATATTAACGAAATAAATTGAAAACTGTGATAATGTTATTAAAATTTCTGGATGTGGTTCGGTTTTTTAATGGAACCAAGGAGGCTTACTCTTCAGTAATACGGACACGTATTTGGATCTGAAACGAGAAAAAAGAAAACACAAAGAATCCATCATTCTAAATAGTACGAGCGTATAGTTATCTTATATAACTCCAGCGTCCCACTGTGTTCAAACGTTGCGTCGCCGTCCTGTCGACCATCGAGAATCGTCCTACCGTCTATGATAGTCTGCAATTGAAATAATAATCGTCAATGAACTTATATTTTGGAATACCTACTAAACAAATACAGGCAGACGGCACTTAATGCCACGCCCCTTTTTTGTTTTTACTTTACTTTATATTCACGAATTAATACGTTTATCATATAATTTTACCATTGTATTCGAAACCGTTATATGTTTATAAATAAAACAATTTATCTATCTATCTATCTATCCATCACTGAATATCAACAAACACGGAACGGCATAACACAATGACAGCACGAACAGCTGACGACATTCATCCACGTACATAAACAATGTGCAACATGTTGCAATGGAGTGCTTTTTTATATATTTTTACAACTGCAAACTGAACAGAACTTGTATAGCATAAATTTAGGAGGATTTCACACTTGTACTTAATCTGGCCAGATGCCGTAATCTGCGGTGTAGTGAGTTTACAAATGTATGAAATTTGACAGCTCAAATTAAGTAATTTGCACAGATTACGTAATCTGGCCGTTAGTGGGAAAACCTCCTAATAGATTCATATATTCACACTAGCCTCGAATTTGAATCCTGTTATAGGATAGTTCTCTTGGGAAGTAGAAATTGTAACGTTCTCACTTCGATTTTGAAAGCCGTTCCGATTAGATTTGATTTTGAATACGATACGATTGATGTAGATAATGGCCGCGATTTTCCCCTGGCTAACGATTTGATCTATAATTTGAACTTTGTTTTTGATTTAGACCGCGATTTGCCTTTGACTACGATTTTGGTTAATTACTTGAAATTTGTGTATAATTATTGTATTGTAACTAAAGCAGTGGCGGCCCCTCCTTGCACAGGATGGACACCTTCACGAAAAAATCTTTTGGAAACATCTAAAATTAACGACTTTCCAGATAAATTTCGCATTGTATTAAATGGAACCATCAATTTCCGCTTCAATTTCACAGTTTTGCAACCATTTTTAATATCAAGCTATTATTTTTTTTAATTTAGGATCATTTTGTTTTTAAATGCAGTGCCCTAGTATATAATTATTAGACTATCAAATAGATTTGTGGGAACATGCGAATTTATGTTGTGCGCCTTTAGAATTTTCAATGCAAATGTACATAGTCTAAAACAAATCAAAAATGCTAAAAGTGCACAACAATAATGTTCATGTTTCCGAAAGTTTATTTCACATTCTAACATATTACAATGAACACTTCAAATTCATTAATCTAATAATCATTATTACACAAGAAATATCCCAAATCCTCCCGTGAAACATGTTTTCCTACATAGCATTGAGCAATCGTTGGTTTTTTTATTCTTTTTGACTAGCTCATGGTAACCCCAAAAATTGTACATTTTAATTATCTACGTCATCATCATTCTCATTCTTATTACACTGATTCCCAGTGCCGGATTAAGACCCTTTGGGGCCACTAGGCATAAAACAATTGAGGGCCCCTTTTTTTGTGAACTGTCTTCAAATAAAACTCTTAAATTATGTGTAAGAAATACTTTCTTAAATAATATAGTTTACAAAATAAGAAAAATATATTTTTGGGATACCTACATAATTCCGAAAACCAAAATCCCGCTTTTTGCAAAAATCCCGCTTTACATTATCCCGACATTACTAAATCCCGCCACTATAAAATCCCGCCACCTTAAAATTACGCCCTCTAAAAACTCCTCTGTTTTAAAATCCCGCTAATAGATATTTCGAACTAGCGGGTTATTGAAATGGCAGGATATTATGTTGGCGGGATTTAAATTGAGCGGAATTATTGAAATGACAAGATTATGAATGCCGGGATTTTGGAAAACGGGAATATGATGGGTGGGATATCGTATCCAACACAAAATATTTAAAGTATACACAGGGTGTCCCGTTCATGGTGGAGAATCTTTTAATGGTAGATAGTGTGGCTCATTTGGGGAAAATTAATGTTCTACGAGACACCTCTATTTTGAACCGTTACAATGTAAAAGCTCTTTTTGTAAATTGTGTCAAAATACCTGACTTGCCGAACTAAATCAAAATTTGCCAAACCACCAAACATGTCATCCGAGATATGACTTCACTTTCCGAAACTACATAAAATTTCCTATAAAGCGACACCTCGTACGTTACGAAGTTGCTCGTATCTTCCGAGATACACCAGTTCAAACTTTGAAGAAATTTTAAAATCGGTTTTTCATGCAAAATTCAAATGATAAAATCGTAACGGTACTTTGAACTGACAAATCTGCAAAGTTGAAAAAAGTTGCCTCATTATGTTAGCTCTCGAACGACATATAAAAATTAAGGGCTCACGATTTGAAAATTTGCGAATTTAACGTTTCAAAGGTAAAAAAATGTGGTTTTCGTGTAATGCAAATCATCTGATATGATGAAGATATATTTGTACGATCAACACAGCTCATTTTATTGGGCGAAAAAACTTTACATTGAAAATATTTCGGGCCAAAAATGTAACAGTTATTTTAACCGTAGATCTGATTTATATTAATTCCAAATAATAATTGCACTTATTCGCAAGTTCTTTCCCTCGTCAGTCAGTTTGTGACTTATTACTACATAAATTAATTAGTGTTTGTACTAATATTTTACCAGGTAATATTATTTAAATTGTTATTAGTGTTATAATATTATAACTTCGAACTTTTAAAAGTATAGTGTTGTTCCCGAATAATAAATATGGGATATACTGATGATGAATACATCGATATGGTGTTCGTATATGGCGTATCTAACGGGAACGCATGTGAGGCAGTTCTTGAGTACAGTAGACGTTTCCCCCGTAGACAACTTCCGGGCAGCAGGACGATTGCAAGGACATACCGAATCTTAAAGGCGACCGGAAAAACGGCAAACCACCAGGCCAGGGATCAAACTGAACGGTCTACAGGAATCAAGACGAAATCCTTAGACACTTTGATACGCACCCCGGTACGAGCACGCGAAGGGCGTTGCTTCGCCTGAATGTCCCGCGTATGGCGATTCACCGGGTACTCCACGCCGACGGTCGGTATCCGTATCATTTATCACGGGTCCAGGATTTATTACCTGCAGACTTCGAAAGGAGGACAACCTTTTGTAGATGGCTTTTGGATCAAACTTCAACAGATCGAAATTTTCCGAGAAAAGTGCTGTGGACGTTCACAGGCAGTGGCGTGTTTAATTCGCGAAACACGCACGTTTGGGCCCACCGGAACCCCAACGCAACTAAAACTTCTTGTTATCAACATGAAATTAGGGTGAATGTGGGGATAGGTGTTCTCGGAGATCGCCTTTCCGAGCCCATAATTCTTCCTGAACGGCTCAATTCAGTGGCGTTCCATAGCGTGCTGGAAACTGAAGTCGGACCAAGTTTACTTGATGCTGTTCCAGTTGCGAAACTATCAGAAATTTGGTGGCAGATGGACGGATGTCGTGCTCATAATGGAAGAGTTGCCACAGAGTTTTTAAATGATAAATACCAGCAGAAATGGATTGGACGATATGGGCCTATTCCATGGCCTGCAAGAAGTCCTGATTTAACTCCTCTTGATTTTTATGTTTGGGGAAATTTGAAAAATCGGGTTTATAACGAACCCATTACGTCGCGGGAACAACTGATTCAAAAAATTAAAACAGAGTGCAACGATTTGAGAAGAAATAGGGAAGAAGTTCTCCGCGCTGTCGCATCAGTTGCCAGAAGATCTTTGTATCCAAAACGAAGGAGGACATTTCGAACAATATCTCTAATTTTCACTTCGAAATTATTTTAAAAATAAAAAAAGTTCGGTTTCGCTTCTTTCTCCTATTTGGTAAGCATAAAACAAAAATACATATGAATAAAATTCATTTGAAAATAGCCTAAACGTCTTTTATATGAAAACCACATTTTTTTACCTTTGAAACGTTAAATTCGCAAATTTTCAAATCGTCAGCCCTTAATTTTCATATGTCGTTCGAGAGCTAACATAATGAGGCAACTTTTTTCAACTTTGCAGATTTCTCAGTTCAAAGTACCGTTACGATTTTATCATTTGAATTTTGCATGAAAAACCGATTTTAAAATTTCTTCAAAGTTTGAACTGGTGTATCTCGGAAGATACGAGCAACTTCGCAACGGACGAGGTGTCGTTTTATAGGAAATTTTATGTAGTTTCGGAAAGTGAAGTCATATCTCGGATGACAAGTTTGGTGGTTTGCCAAATTTTGATTTAGTTCGGCAAGTCAGGTATTTTGACACAATTTACAAAAAGTGCTTTTACATTGTAACGGTTCAAAATAGAGGTGTCTCGTAGAACATTAATTTTCCCCAAATGAGCCACACTATCTACCATTAAAAGATTCTCCACCATAAACGGGACACCCTGTATATTGGGGAGGGGTACTAAAAGTGGACTTTTAAAATCTCGACAGCTCAAGCTGAGATTTTTTGCTTTCCAAAAAATATTTCAAAATCTCGATTTTGAAAACCTTGACTTTACAATGACCGCTTATATACCGGAGCAAAGATAAAAAGTTTTAGACAAATTTAAATTATTTTTGGACGGCATATACGAGCCGTACTAACTTATCGAAACTAGATTTAGTCCCGCTCGCATCAGATGGCGAGGTGCTTGCCAATCCATTATGCCTAGACAAGCGACTGTCTCTGAAATTTATCCAGGAAGAGCGAAGTCGTCTTGTTATTGGGGTGACATCTTTTTCGATTTTCGTTTCTCTACAAAGTTGATATGAAATTCCTGGTCAGAAAAAACGCGAGATTAACAAATTCCAATCATAATATTGTCCAAATAATCGAAATGTCAGATAAACCATTTCTAAACATCTGCACATTCCACAACCGATTCGAATAAAAAGAAGAAGAAGAAAGTTAATACGCGAACTAGACTAGGACGGTATATACACCCTATGGAAAAGGTACTATCTCCAAAAATGCTTTAAGATAGTTTAAATTAAGAGCCGGTATATAAGCGCTCAATAATATCTCGACAGTTGACAATATTGACAAATTATAACATCACAAATCTCGACAATCTTGACTGATTGAAAATCAATTTGTCTTTGCATTTTCTTAGTATTTTCTAAATTTAAAGAATGTAATTTCACCATTAGCTTTATTTTTATTGGTAAATTTCAGCGAATGAAAATTTTTATTAAAATCGCATAGTGTAACAAAATTGTTAATAAAAAATTAAAAACTGACAAAAAAGATGAAATAGATTTTTTTGATGCAAAGAAAAAGATCCCAAAATCATCGTGTAATACAAATGCATTTTTTCAGAAGAAATTAAAACAAAGTACAGTAGCCGCTGGTTTAGAATAGTTATTAGTTAAAAGAGTAGTTAAGCGGCGGTTTAAAAGAATTGCCATACGAAGAACCGATGTGATTCTAATATCCGGCGCGTGAGTTATGAATAAAACTATTAGTTATGTTATATTCTTTATTTATCTTAAAGGGTCGGACCTATAGCCCGATTGGTACTTTAAGACTGAACTAGAATCTACAAATAGTTGCCTTAAATACTATTTCTTATTCCTATCTACCTATTCTAATAAATATGCATTTCACCTTTGACCCATATGCGATGACCCTTCCAAGAAGGTCGCGTCATATAATCGTAAATATTTATTAGCGACGTTTTTTTCGTATCGCGTGTAAGTCTGACTCGAAAAAAACGATCGCGGGTAACATCCCGGTTAAGACCAAACAGCTGACATTTGACAGTTTTTGTGCATCTTTGACTCGCTTTCGTCGGCTTATTTTTTAGATGTGGTGGATTTTATCACAAAAGATGATTATTTCTTTGCAAAATCTTTTCTCGTGATTAGAAAAACTCTCACATTTGCTTTGAAAAAACAAATTCCCTCATATTTCCCCTATGCGTCCGCCATCTACATTTGAGCTCTATCCCGTGTAGGGTAGTTGCACGGGTTAACTTTACCTGGGTAAGTGTCATTTTTTTATATGAAGTTCTACCCAAACCTGCACGGGATAAACACAATAAAACGTCCCTATTATCTACGATGCTAAATGTGTAGCGCGACGAACGATGATTTTGTTCATGAGTTGATGTTGTTATCGGAGATAACTGATACATATGTTGCGCAGAATCATTTGGAATTTGACCTCTCAAATTCCTATATGGTAACTACTACCCCTCTTAAGACAGATACGTCCCGGATCTGATGCAATTGTGTCCTTTCGTGTCCTCTTTTACTCGCATGGGTGCTCCTATCTGTCCACGTTTTAATAAGGATTGTTGTACTTACGACACTATGCGGCATAGCATCAGGTAGTTTTTCATGGTCATTGAAAGGCTTCAAAGGATTTTTTCGGTATTGTACGCGGATCTATCGAAAAAATAAGACATAATACATAATTTTTCATTTCAAAATTCAGTCAAATGTTGAGGATCCTTTGACACACAAAGGCGTTAATTGAATACGTCATGTGAAATGTTCCGGCGGTGTTTTTCGCTTAACCATTTTCTTCGGCGATGGGCTTTGCTACCGCTGACTTAAGACTGCTTTAGCCGGTCAACAATGCAGTGTTGCTATTCTGTATGCAGTTGTTTCATTATCGGAGGACTAACGCAAGCAATAGGCATGTGGGTCTCCTGACCGAACTGATCGTTACTTGCACGTAGTAAATTCTTCGTTTCTCGATCACCATCAACATCAAAACGTTACATTCCGAGGAATATTTTCTTAATAGTAGAAATATTTCATGGATTCAAAAAATATCGTAAATTCAGATACAGGGAATTTACAATCATATTTACAATATTTAGGTTCTGTTCTTTTAAGTAATTACTTGTATCTTTGAGAAAACTTTAAACATACATTAAACATATTCATTTGAATTTAATTTTTGGATATATTTCACAATATATGTATATTATTTATGTTATATCACTATTTATTTGACAAATACATAATTTATACGTATTTCTTATGTTTGATCAAAAGAAATTGCTACCCGTTATCGGTCTGGTGTAGGAACTATCATTTGAATAGTATTAAAAATAGTGTGTGTTAAAGTATTTTCGATAGGTAATAATTTTTCGAGCATAAATCTTGTTAATGCAACATGTGAATATTTTACTTTGTAGGGTATTTAAATTTGATTACATTATATTTATTTTTTGTTTTTTTTTTGCATGTTAGTTTACATATAGTAGTTTTTATTTTCCAACATATGCGTGTATTTAGCATATTTTTGCAGCTTATTAGTTATTATTGTGTTTTTTTTACAAGTTCAATAAAATCTTTCATGTTTTCTTAACATTTCGTATTTTTTTCAATTAATCCAATAGACGGAAAATGAAATTTAAAAGTTTGTAAATGCCTGTTTTGCCTTTTTGTTAGGAATTTTTTATTCTTGATTATGTCTATGCATTGCATTCCATTATTTCTTACTGCCATTAATTCTTTTCGTGAAAATTTACAGTAGATTGTAATTTATAAAAGGAATTTTATTGTGTAATCGTATCAAAAATTGTTATTTCGTGGTTGACTTAGAGTAGTCAAAGTGAAAGAAAAGAATTCGTTTGCCGGGGAAATAAAAAGAATACGTAGTCAGAGCTGATTACTATCCAGCTTGAGCTTTCAAAATTATACAATTTTGAGCGAAATTTTCACTGTATTTGGTTCGTAAACTAGAAAACTTGTACTCTGTAATTACCAGCATTTGAATAATCTTTTGTAAATAGTTATGATTAATTTTCGACTTTCCATTATTGTTATCTATTAAAGTATCATGCTTTTTCAAATTGTTCAAATTTGTCTTTCTAGAACCATTTGTTTCTTTTTTTAAGTTCAGCTGCGGGATTGCTGATTTATTGTAATTTTCAGACTCATATTTCCATTTATGAATAATTTTATTAGGTATTTCCTAAAATATTTTCTTTCGAGTTTCATTTTATCTAAGACTGAAATTTTTTGGGTTTTCTCGGAAATGTCAGAATTTAATGCAGTCCGATTGAAAAACCTATCTGAGCTTTTTGCATGTTGAATTTCTCGAATATTTGCACTACTTACTTTTGTGTAGGATTTTACCCAAAACCTATTCTTAGCTACAGGAATGAAATCCAAGTGAAATTGATCAGCCGGTGATTCCGGAATAGTTTTACAGGAAGGATTTATTACTATTTTTCCCTCAAAATACTCAGTGCGGATCTGGTTATCAAAAGCTTTTGGACTTTTCATTTTATTTTGTTTTTTCCTAGTAGAAATCGATATTTTATCTAACTTGGTTTCGTTCTTTTGCGTGTCGATTACCGAGCTGGTACTATACGAAATTGCCAAAGGAAGAGGCGGAAGAGAGAAGAATTCGATCTACCTGAGAACACAATTGATTAATCTTTGTGTCCAATGTCATTAGGTAGGATTTACTTCCTGAACAGGGATACAAATTAGAAAGCACTTTTTCAGTAATTAATTTTGCCCATTCGGACATAATATTCGCACTTAAGGACATTTTCTATATAAATTTGGAATCAATGTTCAAATATATCTAAATTCCCGTCTATCAGATTTTACAATATATTTTTTTTACTTACAATTCTTTTTAGTTTCATAACACAATTATTTTCGTTCACAATAATCTTATTTAATGTTGTTTTGAAATCATTCACAATATTATTTCCTTTTTAATTTCCTCGTAAACTTTGTTACGTTTTTTTCGATTCACTTTTTTTTTTTCGCCAAACTTAAAGTGCAAATTTTAATATTGTCGATCGCGAGTTTTAGTTTTGCCACTACTTGTAGTCGTGAGTTCGATTCCGCCGATTGACGAGGTCAACTATATTACCTTCTCCAATCGAACGGGCTGTTGGGCGCCAGTTATGAATAAAACTATTAGTTATGTTATATTCTTTATTTATTTTAAAGGGTCGGACCTATAGCCCGATTGGTACTTTAAGACTGAACTAGAATCTACAAATAGTTGCCTTAAATACTATTTCTTATTCCTATCTACCTATTCTAATTAATAAATATGCATTTCACCTTTGACCCATATGCGATGACCCTTCCAAGAAGGTCGCGTCATATAATCGTAAATATTTATTATCTACGATGCTAAATGTGTAGCGCGACGAACGATGATTTTGTTCATGAGTTGATGTTGTTATCGGAGATAACTGATACATATGTTGCGCAGAATCATTTGGAATTTGACCTCTCAAATTCCTATATGGTAACTCGTGCTTTAGGTCCTTTTGATGATGGTATCAATGTAATGCCTTTATACAGGATGGCACACGGGAACCGGACTATTTTTAAAACGTCGTAAAAAACGGAAATTCACGCTACACTTTTTTTTTTAATTTTGACGAGATTTTATCAAAGCGATATTTTCACTAATCCAGATTATTATGCTGTCGATATGTTTTAAGTCGGGAATTTGTTAGTCGAGATTTTGAAAAACGAGATTCAACTAGTCGAGGTATAGTACCCAACTCATATATTAAGTGTGTTTTTTTGGTTATTCCGTGTAGGTGTGGGTAACGAAACTTCACATAAAAAATGACAGGTGGATCAGCTGGAATTTTTTATATAGAGTTTCGTTACCCAAATCTACACGGGATAGCCAAAAAAACTATTTATTGTAGTACAAAAACTTACTGAATTAAATATTGACTTTTTTTTTATTTTTTTTTTTTTGTTTTAAACTTGTAAACTATACCTCACTTTTCACGACCATGGCGTAAGTGGGAACATGATTTTGCGTGAAAAGTTTTGGCTTCTGAATGTAAATCTTACTCTCCTTACTTACTTTCCTTTTTCGTTGCGAGAGCTTATCAAAGAACAAGACTTATAATTTATTATATATAAAAAAATCTCGCGGGGTCACTGTTAGTGTGAGTGCGGGGCCTCTAGGCACGTGCCTTATGTGCCTTAAGGATAATCCGACACTGCTGATTCCATTCGAGCTGCTATAGGCCGGCCTTGTCGGTATTGAATTCGATGCCACCGCTTCCAAAATTTTGATTGAACAAAAATAGCCTAAAAGCGGCCTAATTTTTTGATTAATGCAAACACCGGAAATGTTTTTGTGCAGTGGCTCCCAAACAGCAATTGATAGATTTGATAAATTCGCGAGAGACTTAGTAGTACATACTGGGAAAAAACTATTAATATGAATGATGTTCAATTAGGTGAACATCAAAAATGTAAAATTTTGTTGTACATTTCTACTGATGTTAAAAGATTTGAATATACAATAAGTGTATTTATTTACAGGGTAGGCCGTGCCCACCTTGCCCACTATTTCGAGCCGCCACTGAACTGAAGTGTTCATAATATACACTGAGCTTCAATGAAACCGGGCCACACGGTAAGCGCGAACTCTAATCAATCAAGTCGTTTGTAATGTGAGTTAACGGTACCTACTTCAGATAAAAATCATAGTCATTTGATTTGCCATTAAAGGCACTTTCTGTAGATATAACTTTCATAGCTGTAAGTTTCATACTTTTTGAGCAAATTGAATTTGAGTCGAAAGTGGCGAGTGGCCCGATTTTTCTGAAGCCGAGTGTATTTATTTGTTAATTTAAAAGTGTTGATTCATTTCATACATAAGCCCTTTCTTTAATTCATCCAGTTTTTCCTTGTGAAACTTTCCTTTATATGCGTCAATTTTTTTTTTACTTTTTGTATTGTGTTTTTTGTATTTGATGGATGGATCGGTATTGCCATATTTAAAGTCCGGCTGAGGATCCCGCAGAGTGGGAACAGACCAAACAACAACTGAATGTATCAAATGAAAAAGCTACAACAACGCATTGGCCTTGGTGATCGGATCATTCACGCTTGTATCGTAATTTTGAAACCCTACGACCCGGACGGTGTCCCCGATAGGGCTTTGAAGACGGCAGTATTGATGATGACTAGAAAGTTCACGGACTTTTTTGGTACTTGTTCAGAAGAACGGAATATCGAACAATTTATTGAAAAGGCAACCAAAAAACAACTAATGAACCTAATACCCCAGAAATCTGAACATAAACTTGGCCATACTTCACAAAAAAAATTGGTTGAAAGCTGGTGTTTTGCAAAAGCTATCCTTTCGGGGTTCTAAAAAAGACACCAAAAGTCTCCATCTGTACTGTACCACTACAGGGGGCCAAATACCTGTCAAAACATGTTTTCGTGAATATATCGATAACGGTAATAGTGGTGTATTCAACAAGGATTTATCAAAAACTTTATCACTATAACGGTAAGCTCACTAAGTAGTTTTTAATGGTCAAGGCTAGTTTTCTTAGTTTTTTTTGACAAATTCAAAAATTTACCTAGTTTTTTTTTAACCTTCCAAAAATGTAAAAATTGACCCTGCTCTAGGGAAAAAAACGAAAAATTTACCCTGTTTATTGGGTCGGATCTTTGATTGGCTGTATCTTGTAAACGGAGGCAACAAGGACTCTGAAATTTCCATCAAAACGTGCCCCACAACATACTCCACCGTTTTTGAAAAATTTCCGAAGAGTTTCGAAAAATTTACCTTGCTTTGAGAATGTTTCGTAAAATGGACAAATTTTCCGTTTATTGAAAAAAATTTAAGAATTGAAACATTGGCTCTGTTTTTTATACCCGTCACTATGTGAAAGGGTATATCAACTTTGTCATGAAGCTTGCAACGCACAGAACGAAGCACCTCCGACTATAAGAATATATATTTATTGATCAGTGTGACGAGAGAAATCGATTGAGCGATGTCCGTCTGTCCGTCTGTGGCGATGCAAACTAGTCCCTCAGTTTTGAAGCTATCGGGCTGAAATTTTGTACGCAAGTTGCTTTCAGTGTACGCTGTATATATGTTGAAACGAATGGAATCGGATGATGGCGTCATGGGGCTGCTGATTTCTATATCAGCCCTTAACTATTAGATTCTTCTAAGTAAAACGTTTTTCTTTATGTACCAATCTTTACCAAACTTCACCGAAGTGTGTTCCTAGTAAAGCCTCAAAACATATCTAGGAACGGATTGAATCGGAACATTACGTCATAGGGCGGCCATACAAACCAACCACTAAAAAATAAGGTCTTCTAAGAAAAACTTTTTTCTTTTTAATCCCACCTTAACCAAACTTTACCCAATTTTGTTCCTAGTAAAGCCTCAAAACATATCTAAGAACGGATCAAATCGAAACCCTACGTCATAGGGCTGTCGTACAAACCGACACCTGAAAATCAGGTTCTTCTAAGAAAAACTTTTTTCTGTACGTACCAATCTTTACAAAACTTCTTCCAAGTGTGTTTCTATTAAATTCTCAGAACATATGTAGGAAGGGGTGAATTCGGAACATCATAGGGGTGCCATACAAATACAAACCAACTTCCAAATATTATCGTAGGTTCTTGTAAGATTTTTTTTCCTTTTTGGATTTTAATCACCAATCACCATCCAAGTGTATTCCTGGCATAACCTCAGTGCATCCAGGCACAGATGGATTCGGAACACGTCATAGGACTGCGGTAGAAATTATTTACACAAAATAAGTGCTTCAATCGAATGTGACGGGTATTTCGGTCCCGCCCGAAATAAGCCTCGGTCTCGTTTTTAATTTAGAAAAGTGAAAGTTTGGCACTGTTTTTTGAAGAATTTTGGAAAAATTTCGAAAAAAATTTGACTCTGTTTTTGAACAAATGTACAAAAATTGGACTGCATCTTCGATCGGCTCTGTAAGTGCAAAAACGTGTTATTAGTAAGCCAGATATATCTAGTCGGCCCGAAATATATCTAAACCTGACGGTTTCTTGGTCGGAACTTCACGATGCTATGATAAATGCATATAGCTGCATTCACTCATAAGGAAGATTCAATTAGACATAAATCGCATTTATCTTGGCAGTTAAGATTTTGAAAGTAAAACTTGCTAGCACAAATTCACTATGCTCATTGCTAATTCCTACTCCTTGTACCTATTATGCAAAGTATTTAACCTTCGGGCGGGCGCAATGCATCTGACAGATTAAGTGACCAGCTTTTGTTGCGCCAATCAGCGATATGGAAAGGGAGAGATCTGAAACTCACAGTAGCTTAATCTTTATCAATATTTATCAACTACCCAAAGCAGTTTTCAGTTTCTATCTACCATATGTCTGAGGGTTGGGAGGGGATGAAATAATCTCCCAGATGTATTGCGCCCGATTGTGTTATTTTCTCCTTTTCTATGAAAATTTTCACAATGTTACACTCTTCACATTGCGTAATAACGTTGTGTTGACTTTTAGGTTCACCAAATCGTTCAATGGTGTGTTTTTAGTAAAATAAGCTCACAATTTTTTAGCGGTCGAGTTCTTGGAGGTTTTTTTTTAAATATTAAAGCTATTGAAAGCGGAATATTGTTAGAAACTTGAAAATTTGAAGGGTATTAAACTTGTGAGCCAGTTTTTGTTTCTAAAATTTCGTAGAACTGCTTGAAAAAGACAATGGAATAATAAATGAGAGTCTAAAATATACAGAAACTTAGTTTCGTCTGTTTTTCTTCACTTAATCTGTCAGATGCATTGCGCCCGATCGTGTTAGGATTAGTATTGCGCCCGCCGGAAGGTTAATTTCCCATGAAAATCCAAATTAATAATAATCTGCTTAACAGACGACACTCCTCACTCACCATTCCATAGCATCTACACAAGCTGATTTGCTATTTACATTCACCTTTGTATATTCCCATCTAACGTAAATAACGGTGCATTCGCAATTCCAACACAAAGGATTTGTTTAGTCAGTCGAGCGAATTGTTCTCCAGCATATGTCGGTACAAGTATGTGTGCTATGTGCTCCTTCGACGTGTGTTACACTCGACAATCGAGTTGTGCAGTGAAGTGAAATAATTTCTACTTTGTGTTTCGTCCTGAGGACCCCCAGGTTACTATGTAATAATGGAATTCTTAAATTGCGGAGGATGACGAAACCCGCCGGAAAGGAGCAAAAAAGACGAATTTATATCAATGTAGAGCAGGGGAAATAAGTAGCCAGGAAATTGTTCCTAAAATTGGCCACAAACATTTCTGAAAAAGTTATACATAAGAAAAAACTGGTTGCAGCTCAAGTGCCCAAAATCGAGTGATTAGGTTCCATAGAGAGTGGAATGTTGAAGGACGTAGACAGAAAACGATGGATATTGCAGTAAGATGTAATGTTATGTAATTGATAAATTGCCATCATATGAGAGAGAGAGAAAATATTTGTCCTGCCGGTTTATTTATGCTATGAATTCAGACAACCTCTGAATTTTATTTTCAAAGGTCATACAATCAAACTCTACCTTTCAAGAAGCTCTGGTGAAAATGGTTGATACGGGCCCTTCTGCTCAACTCGAAACCTTAACCCTTAAATGCATGGGGTCTGAACCCATTATCGTAACTGACCTCTCCTTATGTAAAATCGGTCACTGAACACGGAATAAGCCTTTATTTTCCCAGGAAATAGCCGGTTTCCCCAGAAAAGCGAAAATAGTAAAATTTGCATTGTGTACCAAATATGGTACGTCATGCATTCAGGCCATATGTTGTAAATGAAAGACATTTTTAAAATTTTATTTAAACTGCCTTCTTACTTTAATATGAACAGTGCAAAAAAGAAAGGATAATGATTATTGAGAGTTTTGATCAAAATTATAGTGGAAACTCGATATAATGAACTCCTTTTCATTAAAGGAAAGGTGGTCATTTATAGAAAATCGCGAATATTCAGTTTTTTAAAGGGGAGCTCGGGTAGGTCCTTATTGAAATTTGTATCGATGCTATTTGTGACATATCCCGGAAGTTGATGGAAAGTGGAGTAGGTCTTACTACCCCTACATCCCCTACAAACCTAAATTTAGCCATATCTCTTGATAGAATATCGCGAAGAACTTCAAATGTGTTTCAAGTGGTAGCTGTTGGATGTCCTTATACAATATTAAAAGTACACCAGATCGGACTCATATACCCTCCCCTACAAAAAACATGGAATTGATTATTTTGGGCTTTGCGTGCCGTCTAGCTATGTACATCATCATGCTATTAGTGCGATTAGAGCTCGGTCTCGTTATGAAAAAAAATTTTAATTATTAGTTCGTAATAAACATGTTCCACTGTTAAACGTATATCTCGAGACTTCTTTTGACTTATCATAGCTCATGGGATTCCTTTCTTGAAAACTATAAGGATTGGATTGAATTTGCTAGGATGTGAATATGAAAATGAACTGTTGCCTGCTTTATAACCCAAATTTCTGCAGGTCCCAGGGCATGGCCACAAGAAGTACATCCATGTAATTTTTTGTTTATCGAATGTGGTACTCCACATAGTTTTCCATATGAAATGGTTGACCCTATAAGCACATTTTCGGAGGATCCTGACCGTGGACTGCCAAAATAATACTTGTCATAATCAAATGGTTTAAGAATTTGGAAATCAAGGCGCAGCTGCTTGAGTCCTGGTGAAAGTCCAAGTATCTTAAAAAGATGTCAAGTAGGTACGGAAGCTCGGGTTCTTAGTGGCGAGTCCTAAGGACAAATCAAAAGATGTGAACATTTTTTTCAGTGTACTTGCCAGCTAAAAAGACTGGGATTATAAGAAGCAGGTACAGAAACGCGATGCTCTGACTGTTGTGCTATAGAAAACAAAATGACAAAAGCGATCCTTCTAATTCAACTATGACAGCGCCGTTTCCATGGAGCCTGAACAGAACTGATTAACGTACCTTTCATAAAAAATGTCAGTAAATGTCCTGAAAAAATGGATCGGTGACATAATTTGTATGAGAATTTAGGTTATTTGGACCTGTTCTAGGCCCAATAAAACGTACCATCATGTTGAAAGAGCTGATAATTAAAATTTTATGAACATATCCTACCCTACCCAAGACTAAAGGAGAATAATTTCATCTACTAATAACGATCGGAGTGTATGCATAGACATTTCTGAATATGCCCGAATGCATGGTGTACCATATATGGTACGTTGCAAAATTGGTGCAAACAAACCTTTAGTGACTTTTTTTGATCAAAATCTCAAAAGAATCCCAAGAACACATTCCAATTTACTCACCAGTATTTTTCATTTTCCAAATAACGGTAGATTTCACCAATTTTTTTAGCTCTAAAGAATAGCTTTTAAAATTCCACAGAAAATAACGTTCGTCCACTTTGACGACGCACAGACAATTCAAGGAAAGCTTCTGGAAGTCAAAATTGAGTTTATGTGAAAGCCTATTTTGTCTACTTTGGGAAAAAGTAAAAAAAAAATCAAAAATTTAATAATCGCTAGACTTTTACAGGAAAATAGCCATGTACCATATATGGTACGCTATGCATTTAAGTTGATATTGCAATACAATCAAAGTCTTCAATGGAATTTTCGTTAATTCAGTAAAAATGTAACTATCCATGAATTTGAGCACGGATTAAAAACCTGTGAATATACAGATAATGAAGGGGAGATTTTATCTGGGTTTTTATAAGACACTCTGAAATTCACAGATACCATCAACTTCATCAATGGCATCAGCATACGAAGGGGGCATAAATTGTGTACAAATATTAGAATGGAATTTTCGTAAAAAATTTGTGTGTTAAAATATTGCTGAGACCATCTTTATACTAAGAAATGAAAATTGATGAATAATTCTTATCGATACCACAATTTGTTTGCCCCCATAGTGAGCAAAAATGCTACGCCCATGCAAATGACTCAGAAAGTGGAAAATAATGGTCATTTGGTTGTCGAGCTTACAATTGCAACTCAACACTGAAACATGTGTGTTGTCTCAGACGGGTAGGTGAAGAGGAGAATCTTGCATTCTAGTCACACACGCAAGCTCATGTACACGAGGTGGGCCATTCTAAGTTTTTCTTTCTTTATTCAAAACGGTCAAGATTTTGGCATCTAATCCATTTTCCAAGTCAGTCAGATAAAAGTGAAATAAAGTAAAAGGGAGAAGCAGACAGGTAACACAGAGTCCGATGAAAATGAAAAAGCCAATGAACTTGTGACATAAAGTAATTACTGATCCTTGTCCTTTGCTCTAGACTGAGCCGCAGAGCTGGAGCTTTAATCTGTAATCTATGCGGCATCTCGGTTAGCAAGGCGATAAGATCAGGAACAGGTCTGCGCTTTCAGCATTTAAATTCAAACTTCTGTGGAGAGCAACTATTATGTATGGTTTTGTACCTGGTTTACAAATTATTTCTGCTTAACTCCTCTAAAGCCTAGCTTGAGCGGCGAGGAGATAAATGATCTTAAGTTTAATTTCTAAGTGACATTTTAATTAAATTAAAATATGTATAGCTGATGATGGATGAAAAAATTATTCCGATTAGAACTAAGTAAGAATGGTGTTTTGGATATTCATTAATAAATTCATGTTTCATTACTGTACAGTTCAAAGATATGTACTATAAAAAATACCGGCGTACAGAGGGCTGCGCCCGCAATACGAGGGTTTTTTTAGAATTTTAATGCATAGTGAATATTTTTTGTACATATATTTTATAAGCAATAAATAAGAATTGTGCACAACATTAATGAAATGCTTCCTGTAAATCTATTTTTGGATTGGTTCAACCTTTAATTAGACCAATCCAAAAATAGATTTACTATTTACCCAGTTTGTATAAAAGTACTCCAAGGCAAATCTACAGGCATTTTTCGATTTAAGATTTCTGATGGCCTTTGAGCAAAAAGAAACTCAGGCAAACGTAAGGATGGCTTGGCATGGCATTATATATGAACTCAATCAAGGAAAAGCAAGTTAAAAGATATGCAGTGAACAAATGCTTCCCTTGCATTGTGAAAGGCCCTTACTAAATACTTACTTGGCTATGTTTCCGGTTTGGATACAGTTATTCAAATGAAAATTCGTAGACATATTCCCTATGCAATTTTCCAAAAACCCGTAGCAGAATTTTCATATTTGGAAACCTAAGAGGAGCTACACACGAACAAATTGAAATTTTACAAAGTAACTGTTATTTACTTTTCCTTAGCAAAAGTCAGCAATCTTAATATTTAACGTATATAAGGCCATACTGATCAATCTTTGTGCAAAGTTTCATATCGATACCTAATAACGGTTTAGAAAAACGGAGGTCGAAAAGGAAGTTTAACTTTAAACGCCAATAACTTACCTTTACCGTCACTCGAAACTGGAAAACTTTAACTGATATGAGATGTACTCGTTTAGATCTTTGATTTAAATACCTATACGTCAATCTCCGATAAAAACTAAAAAAGTCGACTTTTTTCAAACGTTCGGGACACCCTGTTATCTTGTTTCTACCAACTTCTAAGGTATATGTGCCAAAGACTGTAACCATTCTACACATTCCTACCAATTTCATGACAATCGGTTGAGCCGTTCGTGAGTTATTTAGTGAACAGACGGACGGACAGACAAAATCGATTTCATAAGGGTTTTTTGAAAAAAAAAATCTAAAAAACCCTAAAAACGCTAAGGTTTAGGTTACAAAGCCAAAACTTCAATTTACGTTTGAATGTTAGAGGTGCAAATATGTGAGCTCTGATGTCTTACGGTATATGGTGTTAAAGAAATACGGGGAAGTATATATACGGTATCTTTGTGTAGAGATTTTTTTTTGAAGCGTGGAACTATCAATTTATCCGAGGTTAAATCTAGCCTAGTGATCTTCGAGAAATGACACTCAAATAGAATAATGCCTGGGTTTTATGAAACTTACATTCTTACATAGGTGCGTATGATATTCAAATAAAACTCCTTATTTTTCAGAGAATTTAAATCCTTAAATAAAACATTGCTAGTAAATTATATTTATTGCACAAATCCAATGCTTTTAAAGTCGCCAACACTACTTTGTGTGTAAATTTCTTTCATACAAAGAAGGACGCGTCGTGTCTTTCTCTTGATCTGTCTCTGCTAACAAACATAAAAAAATCTCCCGATTGCAACTATTACAATATGGCTTCGTTCCATTGGGATGAATATTGGGATGTTACACAGAATATTTGCGCCAGCAGACGAACGAGTCCTTCTCTTCTCTCTCAATTCAACTTTGCCAAAGCAAATGAACTTGCCCGGAGGAACGCTTTTGATTGCAAAGAAGAAACGAATAATCAAATGCTTTTCTTCTTTTGATTTGTTTCGCAGCCCGACGTATTGGGTGTATAGTGGGTGAGCCAAGGAGTCTTTTTTGCAGCGATTCAGACAAAAAGAGACAAGACAAGGTGCATTTTCGTTTGTTTCAATGTAAAATGATGGAGGCGCTCTGAATGACCTTGTTATTATGTAGCAGATGTAGTCCGTAATGATTATTATTGTCTGGTTTCAAAATGGAGAGGTGTTTTAGAAGATTGTGTCTGTGGGTTTGTTTCGAAGTTGTTGAATAAATGATCGAAATCGATAAAATGCGCAGTCAACATTGTTATTATGTAATTTGTTTGTATTGTAGATACTAATATCAATTTTGCACAAGATTCTGTGTTGAATCAAATATAGAAAGTAAGTAACTAAGATAGACTCTTTTTCACAAAATCTAGTCGTGTCTGCAGACGTGCAGTAAAAATCCCGAAACGTGCAAAATCGTGCAATGTAAATGCCCGAATGTGCATTTTGCGCGCAATATGAAAAAAATGCCATTTTCATTGTTTTTTAGGCTTTTAGACGCTTATGCTTTGGAAAAAAGGACGTAGGTAAAATATGGAAAAAATTTAAGAAACTAGCCTCAAAAAGTAAAATGTTTTTTATTTAAAAAGCGGGACACTTTCAATAGTTTACATAAACTTTTTCCCATAAAATGATGTCTAGATTAGCGTATTCCAAATTCTGTTCCAAATACATAACCGGTTTTTTTTAGTTAGGATTCATCGCTCAACCTTTGGGCTTATCTAGTTCGAGAAATCCTAGCTTTAAAGAGGGTAATTTTCCTACATGTATTTGAGTTCAGTTAATCACCAGATTAACATGCACTCTACCAACGCCATCTAGAAATATCATAGCCGCAACTCAGCTGTACAATGACGTCATAGTTTGGCTATTAAATTTTGGATTTACACGAACAAACAACAACAACAAGCGTATGACGTCATTAAAAACAAGAACAATGCAATGCAAGCTCTTAATTTGACGTTTAAGAGTCTACATTGCGGCCAATATCTAGACGGCGTTGACTCTACACACAACAACCGCAAAATTGTAAGAAAATTAACCGGCATTTGATGACATTTCCATAAATGGTGATGCATTTTTTTTTGTTTTATTGTTTTTCCACATGTACATATTTTCATTCTCAATTCACACTTTTCTCTTCTCTGTCTATCAAAAATTCTGCACGTTACATACCTAATGTCTCGAAATTGTTTTTTTATGAAACGGGTAAAAATGCAAATGTGCGTTTTCATGCAAAAACCTTAAAACGTGCAATTTCGTGCAATTACCCTGAAAAGTGCAATTTCGTGCATTAACGTGCAATTGCACGAGAATCCGGGCTCTAATCATATGTTTTTAAATCTTAGCAACCATTTTTTTTTCAATTAAGGTAATATAATTTTTATCGATATTGACCGTTGAATAAAAGAAATGATACGGGGTAGCCTTATTCGGTGCCGGACTTATCCTATGTGGCGCCCCTAGGCAATGGTCGAGTTGCCGCCTTCCGGAACTGATGAAATTTGGAAGTATAGGGCTCAGAATTGGTTCAGTAACTACGATCATCGCATGAGGGAGCAAACACCACGGGGGTGTATACGTTTTGAAACAATCGATGGAGCTTATGTGTAAAATACAGTATCTTTGGATACTTCAGGTTTAATTGTATCCCTCGTTTTAAGGCGCTGACACGCAGGATGAGTAACTTCATTCACAATGCCTTATGCTAAGACAGTACAAGGAACAAAGACAGAAAATCATTGTATAGGTATATACTTAAAAAAACGTAACGGCTAAAATTTGGTGAGGATGTTAGGGAATATGTCTGAGTTTTCGTTTTCGAAGGGGTGGGCCCAAATTTATGGTGAACAATCTAAAGCTCGCTACGCTCGCGTTGACACAACTTTAAATGTATGAGCGATTTTTACTCCCAACTCCTTAAGGTACATTTTCCTCGACACGACTGCACGACAGCGACTCGCTCATTCCATATAAAAACTCGTTTTTATAAAAAGAGAGAAAAACTAGTTTTTACATGGAATGAGCGAGTCGCTGTCGTGCGGCCGCGTCGAGCACAACGCACCTTAACTATACCTATAAATATTCGCCTCGCCCAAAATCAACGCTTTCAAATAAACTCTAAAAACACAGATAGTTCCATTTTCAGTGTGATTTACTTGAATGGAATCAGAATCAGTAGAGAGCGATATTATAAACAATGTTTTTCGTTTTGTTTTCTGGCGAAAAAAAAAACAAACAATGAAGACGGTTTGCCAACACGCGAACAGGCAACATACAGCTGACCATGCGAAAAACAGGGAAATTCGAGATTAATCCCACAGAGTTTCAACGATTGGCCTTGCGATTTGTTGATTTTCATTGCAAAAGCCAATCGAACGGGGAACTGAATCCGCTTGAATTGGAATGGAAGATCAGTTGGAATAATCGGAATTCGTGGGATAAGTTCTTCCTCTCCTTTGAATTTCCGTTGATGATCGTCGCTCCAATCACATTGTTCATCAGTTTCTTGACGGACAACCGCGAACCCTTGCCACAATTTCGGATGATTCAGATTTCGTAACATGTTTATGATCGATCCCACCTTCAGCTGTAAATTATGCGGTGGGGCTCCTGGCACATCAAGCGAGTTCAAAAATTCCGTCGAATAGTTGGTCGCTTCATCCTCGTCGATCACGGTGTCAACGGATTTTTACGAATTTTTGAAAATTCAGCAGCCGATGGGTCGTTCTGCAATGCGACTCTCATGTTCGTAGTCAATTTCAACTTCTTGTAATGCCGCCACAAGATGACAATTTCAGGCATGCATTAAGTTCATCCGCAGCAGTAGATATCGGGATGACCGGGAGCGTTTGACGAAAATCTCCGGAGAGTAATATCAGAGCCCCACCAAATCGTCTCGAATCACCTCGTAAGTCCTTCATCGTTCGTGGGGTATCAAATCAAAGGGGACGTAGTACATTACATATCCGGTGTTTGTTTCCTGTTTCAAGGACCCTCAACGGAATAAATCGAGATTAAATGAAAAATTATTGTGTTTTCCGTGTATCTTTCCAAAGCCATAACTACGGGAATAATTCAAGTTATCACTACGTTTCTCACTTTTCCGAATCTATGATAGGTTAAGATTCTACCATTAAATTTGCTAAGAAAAAAATTATCCGAAAGCTCTCAAAAAAGACATAAAAAGACACTAATTACAAACCTTGATCGAACGTGGGCATGCGGGGTGTCATATCAAAGAGGACATCGTATTAGGTATGTCGGCACATTGTTTAACTTACTCGTAGAAAAATTTTGAATCTTGCCCCACTCCCTGGAAAAATTTCTGGCGGTGCCCTTGCCTATAGTGTAGTTACAACGAAATAAACCTAGTACAGTAGAGCCCCGATTTAGGTCGATTCACATTGCGTTGTTTTCGTATTGCGCTGTTTTAGAAGTAACACCATTTTGCCGATTTGCGTTGTGAAAATTCGACTTGCGTCGTTATTTTGATGCCTTTTCTTTACAAAATTCCAAAGTTTGCTATCGAAAATTCACAATTCGTTTTGCGTTGTTTCATGTTGCGTCGCAATTTCTAGGAACCAATTACCGCGGCCCTACTGTACATTAGATTGCAAAATGTCGTGGAGAAAAATGTTTGTTTGTTTCTTATGTTTTTCAGGGTGCTGATCACGAATCCGGTGCTTTGCACTTGAATTTTTGCTGTTTTTCCATTTTTTGTCCTCTAAATCTGAAACTTAATTTCTGCGAACCACTATCCATGAATGTGTTAGAAAGCATATAATTACGCGTCCAAGGAGACATAAATATTGAAAATCCGATAAGCGGTATTTCTACAATTGATAATTTAAATTTGCTATTTTTAGCATAGTTCTATATTATGAATTAAATTTGGAGATTACACGGTTTTTCATTTTTGGCCGCAAAAATTGCATTTTGCTTGTACATTATGTATTTTGGGATGCTGAATCTGAATCCGTAACTTTTCATCAAAATTTCATTGCAAAACAGGGTCAAAATTTCAAAAAAAAAAAATGTCAAAAAAAATACTATCAATTGTAGCAATACCGCTGAACGTATTTTAAAGATTAACCCTCATCCAGCGGCAAATTTTTACAACGTACCTTAATACATTTTGTATGAAAATCTTCACTGTTTATATGATTTTGGATCGTAAAACCGTTACATTACATTATGATGACTAGTCACAAATTAGTAATTGTTTTTGGCCGAAGTGGGTGTTTAAGCAAGTTGGGATTATGTGGATTTGATTTTTTGAGTGGGTAAATTTACAAAATCGGTAAAATTTTAGAGACAAAATAGAAAAAAGGGGCCTCCTGGAAGTTCAATTTGAAAAAGTCTAAGGAGGTTTTCACACTTGTACCTAATCTGGCCAGATTACGTAATCTGCGGTGTGGTGAGTTTAAAAATATATGGAATTTGGCAGCTCAAATTAATTAATTTGCACAGATTACGTAATATGGTCGTAAGTGTGAAAAACTCCTAAGACTAATTTACAAATAGAAAGTACAAAACGGTTCAAATTAAGTTAATAATGATTTTAAAAGAGCTTGGCATACGAGTATTTAATTTGCAAATTGAATCTTTGATGGAAATTTTCCCAATAATGATGGAAACATCAATTTGCCCTGTGGCATGGGTCGCGAATAATACCACCGCCTTTCCCGGCGTGTCGTAGAAGGCGACTAAAAGGGACCCTAATCCAAGGTGGATCAGCATGCGCCGAGGGATGCATGGTCAAGAGGGTGCGTGGCCGCTAGTATGCGAAGGTCGCAGACAACCATGACATTTGAAGCCTGAGGCACATTTTAACATCAACAAGACCTCCCATAGGTTAGTGTGTGTGTATGGGTTGCCGTGTCAGCGTATAAGACTAAGATTCTAAAAGTTGTTCGTAATCAAACGATGATGAGCCTTGTAGAACTCAACTTTAGAAGCATTGAGAAAAGGTTGATTCAATTCAGTGTCAGGCTGGAAATAGAATACCGGCCGCAGCAGCAGCGAGAAATATCAAGCACAATGCATTTTATATTGCTGACAAAAGTGGTGAACAGCATTTTGGCTGTTCAGCATATTTGTCAGCCATGTAATGCTGCTGATGTTGCTGCCGGTATTATATTTGAAGCCTTACTTTACAGCAATTTGATGCACAGTCCACATTAAATGGCATTCTATAAATGTCGAGGTTCTTTTCAACAACTTCCGTAACTCTTAAGTTTGTCTTCCCTAACTGCAATAGTTTTTATTCTTGTAAAATGAGTAAGGTCTTTCTTGAATAGTTGTTTGAAAAATAAATGCAATCGCATTACTCCTGATATCATTGATTAATTGACTTCTTCCCTGGAGCTGAAAATTCAATTTCTTGATGTGACTGAGAAGATATGTAAAAAAGTCTTCAGGCCGTACACTACTACTACTCCTCTGATGTTTGTGATGTTGCGTGCTTAATTTAACTTAAGTTAATATTACATGCGAGAATGCCATACTTTAAACACAATGAGAATGTTCTAGCTCCACAGAAATTATTTTTTTTAGGGTTTCTTCAAAACCATTTCGCGGGCCGGATTGGCTAGCCCAAAGGGCCGCATTTAACCCGCGGGCCGTACTTTGCCCATGACTGCTCTAGCCCAACGCCACTGGATACAATTTAGAGTGGCCTATCCAGACACGGATGACATAGCTTCGACTTCAATCGGCAACCTCAACTCTTTTCTTAGCACGATCAACGTTGATCGTCAGGCATAGCACAATAGGCCCATTTGCGTCAGTGCTGGTAGTCCCTTCGGGTTCACGTCCACCACAATCTAATCTAAGGACATAATGTTCATTTCTTGAACATTACCATAACCTAGTATTTGCTAAGAATCATCAGAATCAGAGTTATTTTCAGTGCCAATGTGTTTAATTGATAAAATATTGAACTTGCAATAAAAATGGTTGGTTTCATTTATTAAGTGGTTCTACGGAACGGGCTTTAAGCGGCAATACTAGGGACACTTTTCGAGTTATTTCAAATGTGTCTGAGTGCCCATATAGTCAGGATCTAGTTGACTCCTAATTTTGACGGTGTGTCAGAATGGAAGCATTGTCTTTGGTGAAATTTCGTTGCAAATCCCAATGAACGAATACTGTCATCAAAAAATCAATTATGTGCTTGTGGTACTCGTATAAACTTCCAGGGTTAGTTGTATAGTTATGATGACTCACAATAAATATATATATGAGGGAAGAAGCGAAACCAGGGAAAAGCGAAACTTTCACATAAACGTTACAAAATGTTGTTTCAAGATGCAAGTAAAGTTCAAACTAAGTGCCAAGTTTCACAAACATTCTGTCAACGTTGCTGCCTTAATTAGAATAGTGAAAGGCTTCCGGTAAATGGAATGGTACTTCAGAGCACTGTTGTTCAATGGGAATGTCTGAAATCAATTATAAACTTTCTTATTGAAATTTAGCTGAATAGAAATCTACAAAATGCATATCTATATATAATAAGTGTGTGCTCGTACGTGTTACACAACCTGATATGTACATAAATATCTTTTCAAAATAATCAACAAACATTAACACGCTACACGCTAATGTAATTATCCTTGCGAACAAATTCAAAAATATGTATGACTGTTAATTACACTCGAAGTCAAGAAAATGTTTATTTTCTGCTATGAAACGATGTTAACATGCTAAATAATGAATGCCACGCTGGATTGTCGACCTGTACTCTACTATAGAAAAAACTAAGGACATATATAGCGTATCACAATGCATACAATACAATGGGAATGGAGTTTTCAGGATTATGTGGAATAAGCAGAAAATGAAAGTATGCCAAATTTAACAATTGCTGTAATTAGATTTTGCATTTTAAAAATGTGAAGGAATGGCTCTGAACTCGAAAGAGCTGAAGCTGTGCTGTTATTAATCTGTTTGTTTCTATTAGAAATTTTATTTTCTAAAAAATGTTTGTGCCATGGCATTGTAAACCTGTAGAGTGTAGATGAATGTGCCTATACACAATATATATATATATATAATATATATATACAATAATATGGAAATACGATGGGAGCTTTTGTTTTTGAATTAGAATGTAGGTCAAAAGTGAGACAATGCTTGGAGGTAGGCCAGTCAGAGTAGACTCTGCCAGGTTTCTCATTCTTACTACAGGAAAAAAACAATAAGTTCCACTTGTCAAGAAACGAACATTTGCACATTTGATTGGAATAACTTTTTTAGGTTCTAGGAAAACAGAATCTATATTTTGTAGATAAACAGAATTCGCACAAAGAGCTAATAATATAGGTAGAAGCATAAAAATATCATATTTCACAAAACATTCGTAATTTTCCTGACCATGAGAATAAAAATAGACATAGAAGTCCTTCCAGAAGTCCTTTATTCCCATGGCCTTATTCTAAAGACCATTGTAATACCGACATGTAGGTGTTACACCCATAAATGAATGAGAATAAATTCGTTAGAATTGTACTTCAAGGCAAAATCAATTATTTCTGATCTCGTACTTCCTTTCTCACCTTCGACGATTGTGTCACGTTTTATCCCCCTGAAATGGTTTCTGCTTACATTCAAACGTACGCGCGTATATGAAGTTCGTCACATGAGTTACTTCCAATAGTCCATTCATCGAAGCAGTGTGTTTATTATCGTACACGGTTTTCCCCCTTTTCGTATGCTCATACGTAGTTGGTATTTTGATATGACCCCCGATGAGGATGAACCGATTTCAGAAGGACATAAAAAACAAACATTTTTATGATCTAAAGGGCTCTTCTTTGAAGACTCTCCACTTGACGTTCAAGCATTGCTTTCACGCTTCCACTGTGTCATCCTTTTCTACGAGTATAGTCCTGTGATGCCACCTAAGAGCGTTGCGTTCTTGCTTCGTGGGGTTGTTTGTTTCTTCACGAGAAAAATAATGGATCAAAGGAATTATTTTTCTGGTGGAAATGTTATTTGGTATTGGTATTACAGTATTACAGTATCGTCGTTCTGTTACAAGGATGTGAAATTTTGTTTTTATTTAGCGGACCACGGTATTTATTGAGTAAATTGAAAACTGCAAAGTCAAGGGCTTGAAGAATCAACGAGGAAATCCGAATATTTTACTTCGTTCCGTTTTATTCGCGAACATATCGTTGAGTTGTTGCAAAAGCATTACCTTTCAAAATTGAATATCCAATGGCTGCAATGGGGGTGAGAGAAACTTTCTTCCCGTACGCGGAACAAATCATTGGCGAATATCAACGCGGCTTATCAGACTTGGTAGTTCAACGACCGTTCAGGTTTTTAATTTCTCTCAGAAGTACTGGGAAAGTAGCATCGATATATATATACCAAATCTTTCTCAAGTTCAAGCAGCAACCGACCGTATCGATCGCAGTGTACTGTACAACATATTGCTGTATTTCGTTACACCGGCAAAGCTACCGCGGCTGGTCAGAGTAGGTACAGAATAGACTAACTGATCTATGTATTTAAAACTCGTTCTGGACTTAATCAGGGTGATGTACTCGCGCCAACGCTCTTTAACCTTCCTCTGGAGTACGTAACTCGAGCCATGAGTAAGTAGTGTACGCCGACGACACCAACATTATGTCTCTAAGATTGGACGATGCAGAATGCCTCAATACCGCCGCAAAAGAAGTTGCACTACACATCCACGAGGATTAAACGAAGGCCATTCGGCGGCCGTCATTTCTTACATGTTCCAACATTCAGATCCATAAGTCTCGGACCCTTTTTATATTCAATTTACTACTTCAGAAGAAGTGCATTCAATCAAAAGCTGACTGAACTGATTTTCTCGAAGAGATATCTGACCCAGAGGTTACAGTGAAGGATGTCGCTAGCTACATGAAGTAAAAGTTTGACATTAAATTTCATGAAATCTTCCGCTTTGCTTTAGTTGTTTATGGAATTGAAACGGTCACCGATGATTTGATCTTGTTTGTACTGACATATGCTGTTACGATTGGATGTTAGTTTTAATCTCATAAGTAATAGACTCCATTGGATGGATGGATGGATTAGGCACTGTAAAGGGTTGGGCTGGTTACGCCCAATACTGCAGCCTGTTGGCTTCTTGTATTTTCCATTTGAACGACCAGCTAGGGTTTGTCTCCAGCTAATAAGAGCAGGGCACTCGAAAATAACGTGCGAGGCTGAATCCTCGTCTTCGTTTCAGAGGCATAGTGGGTCAAGTGGGTAGATCCCTATTGTATGCAGGTGTTTTCGCAGGGTGCAGTGACCGGTTATGAGGCCTGTCACTGCCCTGAGGTTCTTTTTGCTGAGGCTTAGGACTTCGGCACTGCTGGCTTGCCAGTTGACATACGCTTGCTGTGTCTGAGCCCTTCAGGAAGTCTCCATCGATTTAGGAATTTTTTTCTAATTCGGATTGCAGGTTCAGGACCAGTGAATGGTAGTTCGGAACCCTCTCTTGCGAGAGCATCCGCTTCTCGTTGCCCTCGATCGCCTTATGTCCTTTTACCCATTTCAAGATTACGTTGGTTCGGGTAGCTAGGTTTTTGAGGTTCTATTGGCCTTACCAAACTAGTTTGTTTTGGGACTGGCAATAGCCTTTATGGCAGCTTTGCTGTCGGAGAGAATATATGCTCCCCAACTGCAAGGTTTATGGCTACAAGTTCTGCCTGGAAGACAGTTGTGTGATGACCTAGGGGTTGGGAGATACTACAGTTGCTGGTTTTAGTATAAACTCCTGACCCTGTTTTTTCGTCTGTCTTCGACCCATTTGTGTACCACACTTTGCCGGATGGTTGTCGTTCCATTTACTCGAGTCTTCCCTGACTTTAGAGATTTGGATATTGGAGTCGAAGGTATACTTGGCCGGCGTATAATGGCTGCCTATATTTAGGATAGGGTTTGCAATGATTTCTGTAATCCGACTGAGTCCTATCTTTAGTGGTGTTCACAGATTCGATGATTGTAGTCTGTACGCTGCCACTCTTGCCTCTTCTGTGATTGTAAGGTCTAGTGGTGACAGGTCAAGTAGTGCTCTAGAATTAAAGCTGGTGCACCGCGCAAGGCGCCGGTTATGCTTGCACAGGCCAGTCTTTGTACTGATGCCAACTTCGAAACAGCATTTTTTTTGCCCCGAAGTGCAGGGAGTTTTAGTGGATCCAGGAAAGTGATAAACTGAGTTTCTCTACCTGTTTTTTTTTGTTTCCATCTGAGTTTTTAAGCGTTCCTTCGTGTAGACTGCGTTACTAATATAAAATACAAGGCCCTGACCCTATACAGCATTGATAACCCTTCGTAATTTCAAAATATTCAAGAAAAAAGCGCTTGACTCACTCCGATGGTGATCGATATTTGCGATGTAATGATATGACATTAAAAAACTACGTCGACACTGCTAGGCATACCACTAGCTAAATATGTACCTCGATTTTTTCCCAATGTGAACTTAATAATTCAACCGTAAATCAATATTCACTGTCCCGTATTTTCACATCCTTTATAAATGTTCATCAATAACCTGAATTTGCTTCATAATCATAAAATATTAAAAAGAAAATCATACGCGCGTCGACAAAATCCCTCCAGCGTCTGACAAAACATAGAAATCCCAAGACAGATTTCGTATACAGTTCCGTAGACATCGCCTGGAGCTTTCATCAGCCCATAGTCGGAATATGATTAACATTTTTATCACGCCATATAAAAGCGCCTTCCAATTTTTACCGAGGACACATGCACCATATAGTCTCCGTTCCCTCTAACCCAGAGATACATGGGAAAATGCCTACGGCAGCCTGAGGCTAATGCGCGTTTGTGCGCGCGTACCCTCATCAAGACAAATCATTTTGATTGATGATCCTTTTTGCTAAATCTCGTATGTAATCGCACAACTTTTCTACCCATAATATCCGCTCGGTTACGGTTGGCACAAGTGGGGCAATCATTAAAACTCACTTGAAAAATAATTGAGGAAGCAAAATGGAACATTTGTCGCGTTGAAAGCTTTTCAGTCATCATAATCTAAACGATTCGAGTGTGTTGTTTTTTCCAAATAGAGGAAATGTTGTGACAATGAATTTTAAATGAAATGAAAAAAAAAATCTCTAAAGGATCTGGCTACAAAATTGATGGATTGTTCATCGTGGCTGATGTGGCAGAAATATCTTTTTGACGATGTTATAGAAGCTGGAAAAAGAGCCCACAAGTGCAGGTGTGAAAACGACTACTTATACGAGTATTTTTGCCTTTAATACTGAAATGAGCACGTCTCGTTTTAATTTTATGAAATTTTACAAAATCTTAACTCGAAATAAATTTAAACCAGGAACAAAGCCCAAAAAGGTGAATATTAACTTCAGCAGTTGTCACCGTTTAATTGTTTCATTTCGAATAAAACGCTATTGTCTATGCGTTATTCCTTTATGTCGAGTTAAACAAATCTCTACTGTCATTATGTTAAATTTTTCGTAAAATTTGCACTACCGAACCGACTCTACTATATGGAAGATACTTTGGAATTTTCATCCCAGCCTGACGGAAGTAACTATATGAGTTTCTTAACATCCACTTTAAGAGCCATTATCATACATGCTCTTGTTCACTTTGCAAACTTTCATAAAACCGGGCAAGTTCTTAGCGGTGGTATCGAAAATGAGGCAGCTAACCTTAGAACGAAGGATCTCTCCAGGCAACAGCATAACGACAATACAATCTTGCTTCGGAGTTTACGTAAAAGGATTGCAGCAACAGTAGCAGTAGCAGCAGCCAGTGAATGTACATACATATATATGAAGTCTACCAGGATAAAGTTTGATGGAATATTAGTACTGAAATCTCCATAAAACGAACTTAATTAAAATTCCTTTCTGTACATGATGTCACACTGGGGTATTTTATAAATGTCGTCGGGGCCAATTTTCTTTTCTTTGAGATACCACACGAATATAGGGAAAGATGATACTCCTTTATTGTGTGACATTGATGGGAACATTAATTTTATACTTGCAACAGTAGACTCCTATCTTAGTTGAAGGCTGAGCTGAGATTGTCGTTGATGAAATATTTGGATGTTCATATATGTACGAGTATATACTGGGGTGTTTTGAAAATGTTCATTTGCATAATCTGCTTAGATGCATTTATTTTAAATATAATTTCCGAATGTTTAACTTATGACTGCTTCTTCCTAAATAGTATTCCTGACAAAGGGCGATTAAACAACAACTTAAGGCATTCTCTTTAAAGAGGGGATACAAAAACGAACAAACATAAACTGTTTTTGGTTGCAAGAATTGACAGAGTGCAAAGGTTTTGAAAATGCCAAACGTAGGTACATGAAGATTCCGTACGCAGGAAAATATTTCGAGAGAGGTTTTAGGACAGAGCCCTGGCCAATGTAAATGGCGTACCCGAATTTTTTTTTCGATTTGGAATGGTATTGACGGATGGAGCATTAAAGTTCAGAATGAACTGTTGAATAGGCAACGAACGTTAAAATAACAAGATCAGGCACTGCCTATAAGAAGCTACATAGCCCATCATAATAAAGTTGTTAATATTTCCTGTCCGTGCCAATGGCGGATTTACAGATTTATCGCCCATAGGCTATTCATATTTTGCCACCCCTACTTGCCTCTACAAGTCAGCTGTCAACTGTCAATTCTTTCAACCGCGCTAAAACTTGTTCTGTAAATATTTGCAATTTATCATTTTAAAACTTATAATTATTATATTTTTTTTTACCTGGTGCTTAATCTTACTTTGAACTATTATCCTCGTATGAAGTGCGTCGGGTTACTTGAATGTTCACCGAATTAATCATCAACAGTGTTTATCATCACTGGATGACAGTCGTGAAAGTGAACTAATTACCCAGATAGCACAATACTGATGTTTTGTTGATTCTGTACTGAACCGTATATTCAATGTATTGATCCTCTCAGTATACCATTATTGATTCTTTTCTATGGACGATGTCCGCTTTTAAAGCATTTTGATTGGTTGATGTTTTCGAAAAGGGGAAATTTTATAGATGGTGGCCATCAATACTGTGTCGAAATAATATCGAACCAAAAGAATGAAAAGAATCGAATTTATATCGATATACCATTGATATAATATTGAGTATACGGGCATTGTTATAATATTGATGGCTGCTATAAACAGATTTTTTTTCATTAAAACAAAAATTTTTATTAGACTCATTTTCTTCACTTTATTATTCAAGGAACAAATACATACATTTAACAAACAAATTACATTTTAATTTATGAAACTTTCTTATCGCATGGTATATTTGGGTGCGACGTACGAATATGTACAAATATGTAAATCTAGCTTCCCTCCTGATTCGCGTCTAATTCTGAAAGCAAGAATAAAGTATCACAATAAATAAACTTAAGAGTATGTTACTGTATAAAACGTTCACTTACCGTAATAGCAAATGTGGCAAAAGTGGCTGCAACAATAAACTTCTTCATAAAACTAAATTTAATAGTTTCGCCAATAAACTGCTGACGATCCGAACAATTCCACAATATTAATTGACAGAATTTTCTCACATTGTCAAGAATTGTTAAACGGATCGTTCTTGCATTGATTCCAAATTGAATCTTTTCTTCATAATCACTTTTGAAGGAAAACTTGATTAAAATTTCATTCGAAATTTTTCGAACAAAGGGGTAAGACATATTAATGATTACGCGGATCGCTTTTATGCTAATTATACATTGATATTTTTCATATTAATGACTATTGATGACAGACATCAATAAATTTCCTTTGTAGAATCAATTTCATAGAGGGGAAATTATTGATTACATATTGATGCCGCAGGATCAGTTCCAAAATGCTATCTGGGTATGCAAAAACAGAACATAAGTCACTTAATCATTGAACATAATCGCTTTATACATTGACTATACGACTCGGGTCATTCGTGATTCTTGTGTTAGTGCATTTTCTTAAGAATCAGCTGAGACTGTTTATTTATTGATTTCATAATCTTGTGAAGAGTGACTGCGAATTTGAGTGATTCTTTAATTTGAGTGCAATTTGTTTTTGAGTGATATTTCAGTTGTCACTTTTGTGCTATAATTTTGCATACACTTAGGCGCGTTACAAATACATTTTATCTTTTGACTTTTATACCCGTGCAGGGTTGAGTTGGCAGTATCGAACATTAGAACCTCGATTTTTTTTTCTTTCTCAAAATTTATTTTTTTGAAATGGAGTGCGCGACAAACTGTGGCCAGTCGATTGCTCCGATCATCGCTTGTGCTGGCATATGTGGTCGACGTTATCATCCGAGCTGTACAGGTATCGCAGGTTCAATAATTGATGTTTTATCGAAAAATAATGGGTTGCGGTGGTTTTGCCCTGAATGCAGATCAATTACCAACAATTTATCCCATCAGCAGCTCTTAAACGATTTCCGTAGAGAACTTGACGTTCTACGAGCTAAGTTTAAGGCATTGCAGCAAAAATTGTGCCCCGACAACAGCCACAAAAATATAGTTGCTTCAGTACCAGGACTTACAACTGCATCTTCGTCTGAGGGTGTCATCACGAGATCACGTGCTAAGATCACTCCAACTGATAACAACGAGTCTGCTACTTCTTGCTCATCTGACACCCCTGTTCTCAGTTCCCAATCGTGCAACTCATCTGCAACTTCAAATCTGGTCGTTCCTTTATCCGTTGTAGCTGCTCCATCCGCCGTTAACGACCTTCGAGTGTGTACTCCTCCCAAGCAATTGTTTGTGTCAAGGCTAGCGTACGACACTACGGAAGCTGAAGTAAAACAGTATGTCACCAACAAGCTGGGATTTGATCCTCCTATTTTCATCTGTAAGAAGCTTACAAAGGATAATATTCCTAACAGGATTGTTTCGTCATTTAAACTTACATTGCTGAATGATCTATCGTCGCCTTGTGAATCCTCCTTTTGGCCTGCTGGTGTTTTAATTAAAGGATTTACTAGGCGAAATTTTCCGAAACGACGGTCAACAAGAACCCCAAAATAAATATAAATACCTTTACTAATTTCACACTTTACTACCAAAATGTACGAGGGTTACGTACCAAACTCCAATCTCTTAATCTTTCTTCTTTATCATTCAACCATGACATCATCTGTTTGACGGAGACTTGGCTTAACTCTTCAATAAATAGTGGTGAAATTCTGGAGGGGTGTGTTACCTTCCGTTGTGATAGAAACCTTGATCTTCTAGGACTTTCTACTGGAGGCGGATCGCTAATTGCTGTTCGTGATCATATTCAATGTGTGCTTGTCTCTACTTCTCATTCTAAACCTTATGATTGTGTAATCGTAAAAATTCATTCTGTTTCTACACCATTATTAGTTGCCTGTGTGTATGTTCCTTGTAATTCTTCTTTAGATGTTTATGAGAGTCTCTTCAGTCATTTATCAGATACCTTGAACGTATGTTTCCCTAATTCATACTTAATAGTTTGTGGGGACTGTATTCTTCCTAGCATTAAGTGGCCTAATAGTCCAGGTCTCCCTTTAGCATCTACTTCCTTGGCTCTTTTTAGGTCTCTGTCAGCCTTTATGCAATCGTGTAACCTTCTCCAATTCAATATGTTTCCAAACTTCATGGGTCGTATCCTCGACCTTCAGTTAAGTAACATTCCTTTGGGTGGGTTTTCATCATCCACGCGTACATCTGGATACGTACCTTGTGATCCTTATCACCCGGCTATCGCCAATGAGATCAACATTAACTTATCCCCTTATCGTACTAAGGTTATGCGTCGTAGATTCAATTTCAGAAAAGCAAATTATGTAGGAATTAATGAAAAATTGAATCAAATGAATTGGTACTTTATTTTAAAAGACCTTGATTGCGAAACAGCTGTAGCTACTTTCTATACTATTTTACATAACATCTTATATGAATACGTCCCAATATCTAATTTAAAGCTTCGAAAAGGTCCGATTTGGTTTACACCTCAGATTCGAAACTTGATTCTAAAAAAGAAGCGACTTCACACTCGTTTGAAACGTTATGGACACCAATCCGACCGCATAATGTTCCGCTGCCTTAGATCGAGGATCAAAAGGCTAATCTCACTTGCTCGGTCTGTCTATATTAAGACTGTTGAGGACAGTCTGAGGAACAATGAGAGTAAAATATTTTGGTCCTATGTAAAAAACTTGAGGTCTTCATCAAATCAGCCTTCCATTCTCACCTTCAACAATATAAGCGCAGATAACCCTTCTGAAATGTGTGAGCTTTTTGCCACATTTTTTGCCAGTACTTTTAAAACATCTTCATTAACTTGTCCTCCTGTTGTACCTTAAGAAATGGGCAATTTACATTTACCACCTCTCATTTTACCATCCTATGTTGAATTACTTATATCTTCTTTTAAAACTAATTCTTCTTCTGGACCTGATGGAATCCCAAATTCGTTTTTAAAAGAAACACAATTCTCCATATCTAAACCTCTCGCCATTTTATTTAGTAAAAGCCTACATGAAGGTGTTTTCCCAGCTCAGTGGAAATCGTCGTATGTAGTTCCCATACCGAAAAAGGGCGATCCTAATTCTGTGTCTAACTATAGGCCAATCTCTCTTCTGTCATCCTTTTCGAAACTTCTTGAAAAGATTGTTTATAAGTTTATTCATGAACATTTTAGTTATCTTATTAAGGATCAACAACATGGATTCTCCAAAAACAAATCCATTGTCACCAACTTAGTTGAACTTGTTAATTTTGTGTCAAAATCCTTCAATAAGCACTTGGACGTACATGTAATTTATACTGACTTCGCAAAAGCATTTGAAACCGTCAACCACAAAATTCTTCTTAATAAATTAATTGCATTGGGATTTCCATCTTACCTTATTGTATGGCTCTTCTCTTATCTTAATGATCGCTCATCTAGAGTGGTTTTCCAAAATTTCACATCTTCCGAATTTTGTCCTTCATCTGGTGTGCCACAAGGATCCATTTTAGGTCTCCTTCTTTTATTTCACCATATACGGACTAATGTCCTTGATACAAAGAAACGATTAACAAATTAAGTAAAAAAGAAAAATTAATGATAAAATTGATAGATAGAAAGTAAAATGACAGAAAAATAGAATAAGTACTTATAGACAAATTAAGAAAATAAAATACAATTGTTAAGAAGAAGCTGAAAACAAACTCAAATCCAAGGTGATAACCGCAGCTTTTAATTCGTTATAGTTTGTATTGAATAAATCGAGATGGTTAGAGACACTGTTTCCAAAAATTTTAATTCGTTCGATTGGAGAGTATTTAATATAATTTGTTCTGCAATTGAGAAGCTGAAAGATATCTTTATTTCTAGTATATCTCGACGGAACTCTAAATGATATATCACTAAGTAAGTCTGGGACGTCAAGGTTATTATTCAAGATCTTGTAAAGAAACACTACGTCATAAAAAGTTCTGCGGTTAGCGAGAGACGTCGTGTTAATTGTATTTAATAACTCCGAATAAACTATATTTTCCCGACTAATGTGCAATTTGTATGCAATAGACCTTAGGAACTTTTGTTGAACTTTCTCGATCGATAACGAATGTGTTACATAATAAGGATTCCACAATACTGATGCAAATTCAAGTTTGCTTCTTACTAGGGAAAAATATAATGTCTTCAAAGCATGTATGTTAGAAAATTGTATGGTATTCCTCATTATGAAACCTAAAGTTCTTCGAGATTGATCGCATATTCTATTAATATGAAGATTGAAAGTAAGAGATGTGTCCAAAGTTACACCTAAGTCATCAATTCTATCAACTTGTCTCAGTGGTACATTATCGATTGTGTAGCAAGGAGTATATTGTACTTTTGTTCTATTGAAAACTATGTACTGACATTTATCAACGTTCAATTTTAAGCAGTTGTTGATGCAATAAGTGTTTAAGCTATCAAGGTTCGACTGTAAAACCGCCTGGTCATCCGGTGACGAAATAGCCTTGAAAAGTTTGCAATCGTCAGCAAATAAAAGAAACTGCACTCCATCAAAAGCTCGGTATATATCGTTGATAAAAATGAGAAAAAGTAATGGACCGAGATGGGAACCCTGTGGAACACCAGAGGTGGGGCAGAAAGGATCAGAGAGAGAATCCTCAATTTTTACAAATAGTTGTCTGTCTCTGAGGTAACTGTTCATCCAGTTGAAGATAGAACCATAAAAGCCTATAGCAGAAAGTTTCCTTAACAAAAGATCAAAGTTTACAACATCAAAGGCTTTAGAAAAGTCTGTATAAACTGAATGCACCTGTGAAAAATTATTAAACGTTTTACAAATAAAGTTGTGATAAGTTACTAAATTTGTAGTAGTTGATTTGCCGCTGCAGAAGCCATGCTGATTTTGTATTATAACAGGCCGAATCAAGGGTGTTAGGAGATCAGTCAATACACTCTCAAATAATTTTGGAATACTAGAAAGGATCGCAATAGGACGATAATTTTTGATATCGGACTTGCTGCCTTTTTTGTGAATCGGAACAATGAAACTCGATTTCCATTCGTCTGGAAAATAACCCTCGGATAACGATCTGTTAAATAAAATGCATAGCGGGTGGGTTAGGTAATTAGCACATTTCTTTAGTAGAATAGAAGGGATACCGTCGGGGCCTGGACTTTTGGATTCGTCTAATAGCGATAACTTGAGCAATAGAGTGTCATATTCAATAGATAAACTAGATAAATTAAGTGCAATATTTGGCGGAGGGGGATCGTATGTGCTAATATCGTTACTGTAGACGGATGAAAAATGTTGAGCAAACAAGTTTGAAATTTGACTGAAGTTGGCACCAAGTTGATCATTTAAGTGCATTGCACTAGGTATTCCGGATTCGTTCCTGTATGAATTTACGTGCCTCCAAAAGTGTTTCGTGTTGCCGGGGATCTGTGATTCAATTTTTCTTATATGTTGCCTAAAATCTATTGCAGACTGTTTTTTGCATTCGGCTCTCAAATTAGAAAACAAATTATAATCTTCTATATTCCCAGATCGTTTAAATTCAGCATGAATAGTTTTTTTGGTTTTAATTAAGTTTTTTAAATTCAATGAAAACCATTTGGGGAACTCGTCCCTACGTATAGTGACTAAAGGAACGAATTTTTCAACTAAATCATTAAGTGAATCATAAAAACATTTAACTGCGTTATCAAGTGATAAATTATCCAAATATGACCAATCAGTAGACATAAGAACGGTAATTATACTATTGTAGTCAGCTTTTTTAAAACAACGAAAAGAATCAAATTTAGTTCCATTATCATGATTTGAATTATGAAAAGTAGCATTAAATTTCAACAAGATATTTAAAGCCGGATGAAAATGATCAACAGGCAATAAGGGAAAATCTACGCGATTAACAACAACATTATCCAAGTTTGAAAATACTAAATCAAGAACGTTATTGCAAACATTATGATAGGAGTTAAATTGAGAAAAATTAAGATAAGAAAAAGATTCAATAATATAAGTAGATTTTGAATTAATAATGTTACCCATCCAAGGCTCATTCGACCAGTCGATTCCGGGCAAGTTATAATCGCCAGTTACAATATATTTCGCATTTGGATATTTCCCCATACAGTTGGATATGTCAGCAGCATGATTGCGATATGCTTTTTTTACTTTTCTTAAATGATCTGCCATCATGTCTTAACTGCCACTCCCTTTTTTACGCCGATGATAGCAAACTATTTTCAGCTGTCTCATCTATTTCTGATTGTATAGCTTTGCAATCTGATTTGGATAGGTTTACGTCCTGGTGTATCTCAAACGAGCTGGATCTTAATATTTCTAAGTGCTCCGTTATGGTATATTCATTGAAATCTACTCCTTTCATTTTTCAATACCAAATAAACTCCATTCCCCTCCAATGTGTTTCTACGATTACCGATCTAGGGGTTGTTTTTGACTGTAAATTACGTTTTACTGATCACTACTCGTCGATTATCAGCAAATCGTCGAAACTAGCTGGATTCGTTTTACGGTGCTCATCTAGCTTTCAATCCATTAATACTTGTGTGAACTTATTTGTGACTCTAGTACGCAGCATATTAGAATTCGCCTCGGTAGTTTGGTCTCTATATTCTTCTGTTTCTCGTGATGCATTAGAAAAAGTTCAGAGAAAGTTTTCTAGAAACTTAATGTTTAAATATAACTTTGCTTACAGACCTTATCAAGATCGGCTAAATTTCCTAAATCTACCTTCACTAAGCAAAAGAAGAGATTGTCTTGACCAGTGTTTCCTCTACAGGTTATGCAAGGGTCTTACTTCTTCATCACTCATAGAAGATATAAAATATCGGTTTCCATCTTATAACACTCGATCGGTTGCAATTTTCAATCCTCCGCAATCTTCACTTTCTATTTATAAAAACTCTCCGTTACTTAGAGCTATGAGAAATTACGACCGATTGGAGTTTGGTCCGTTACCTTCTTCTTTTTACTCTTTTAAAAAATCCGTACTACATAAACTTTAATTATTTTTTCATAACTTTTTGAATTTTAATTGTTTTTTTTTTATTTAAACTTTCTGTATCTTAGCTTGAACTTATTTTTATTTTTCTGAGATTTTTTTTTTAATCTTTATTTTTATAAGTTTGTTATTCCATTATACCTATCATTCTTACTTTGAATTCTTTACAATACATGTTTTGGGAAATTATTCCCGTTTTGTAATATTTACGTATTAAATAAATAAATAAATGATTGTATACTTCAGAGCTAATATACATATTTAAAATTTGTTCAGCATACCTTCAATTCAAGTTTTAGACGAAATTCGCGCAACACCACTAATACTTTGTGTCGAACAGACGGATTTCCTTTATATATTTCCAATAATTTTGACCTTCGAGCTTTTCATTTCGTGGGTCCCGTCCCGACCGTTCTTCAATCTTCATGACAGAGCTACTCGGAAATGCGATGCTACAGGGTGGAGCAGAGGAAACGCATTTTTTTGAAATGCTACTACGGTGTGACGAGAGGGGGTATTGGCCTTGAATGAATGTTGGCAGACTGCCCATACAACGCAGTTTCAGTTATGGAGCGTTGGAGCGTAAAACATCATGTGTTCGTTGTCAAGCAGTACTTTAGAAACAATGACTCCGTATTTCCGAAATTTTTACGGAAGATGCAGATGCTACAGTCTTCATGATTTCCCCCCTCGACGTCGAACTCTAAAATTTTGACGGAAAAGACGTTGCACCTCGACGTCCAACTCTAAAATTAAAGACGTTGCACTGTGACTACGGAATCATTGTTTCTAAGGTACTGCTCGACAACGAACACACGATGTTCTACTGAAACTGCGTTTGTGGGCAGTCTGCCAACATTCATTCAAGGTCAATACCCCCTCTAGTCGCCGCGTACTAGCAGTTCAAAAACCATGCGTTTCCTCTGCGCTACAGGGCTCTAATGCCTTGGTCAGGGCATAGGTTTGTAGCGGTGTCTTGTAAGCAGTATTTTTTTGAGCAAAAAGGCCATAACTATCAAATTACAAATTAGAAAAAAAATACCGATATCGTGCTATTGCGTTTTTTAATCATTGAGCAACAATTATGACCTGAATTTTCGGCGCCATATTCACCTAATCCAATTTTTGGCTTTTGAGTATGTGAGATTTCACGCAAACGATTCTTTTTTTCCGCTCAAGAAATTGGAGAATTATCTTAGAGAAATTTAAAAGGGAAGAAAAGTTTTTTTTCAACCTTCGACTAAAAGAAGACACCTCAATCTTCATTTTTTAAATTATGATTAAATGACATATTGAAATCCATAACTTAAAAACAAATGTTTCTTCCCTCAGCCATCCAGTTGAACGGTTGTCATTTTCAACTGTCTTCAATATTTATTTCCAGCGTATGGAGCTCTGAAATAATGGCGATAAATACTTCTTCAGGTTTAAACTTCACCTGTTCCCAATACGTATCTAAGAAGTAACTTGGCCCACATGGCCCTCTCTGGTCAACTTAATTCCGGCCTCACACTGTCTGGTCGTATGTTCTCAAGGTTGATCTTTTGTACCGCGCGGTTTGGCAAACCTCGGACAGTGTGGTTGCTGCCTAAAAAATGTCTGTCCCAAATTTTCCGCCTCCTAAAAATCTACCGCTCTATGCTCCAGCCTACCGGTAAATCCGCCACTAATCCGTGCACATTCGTGTCGTGAGAAAATTGTAAAACAGAAACATACATACACTCCCAATCAATAGGATAGTTTCACGTGAAAAATTGATGTATGTCGGAAAGAGATAGGACCCGAAAAGTTTATCTGGGATGGAATTTTATTGATTTTCAAAGTAATTTAAATTAATTTCCTCCCAAGCTCCCCTAATCGCTTGCAGCAGCTCTTCGGGGCTGCTAAGTTGCCGTATACCGGTTGTTGAATTGTATATAATTAATATAATTATATAATTTGAATTAAACTCGTATACAATTTTGCAGCCCGCCAACAGAAGGGTTAAATTTTTCATAGTTAGTTACAGTTACAATATAATTTGTTATTTTCTAATGTATATTTCAATACAGTTGATCTCTCCTCCATGTATTGGTAATTGCCGACAAATTTGTGTATATAAGTGGTTGCACTTTTTCAACAAATGCCAGTTGTCATAAAACAGTCCGTTTCAATTACTTCGTATCAGCAGCAGTCTCTCTCTCTTCATTACCGTAACTCCTAGTGGAGCAAGGTGCGTTGATGACTACCATGTGTAGTCATCAACGTTACAAAGACAACTGAATTCGGAGTGTGATACGGTTGTCAGCCATACCACTTCCTAGTCGCATTGTTAGTTTATTATTCTACGATAAGAATATTTCTTATCATCTTCTTCTGAATAATAAACTTGCGACGAGTCTTGCCGAGTTTGGAAACTCGTTTCTCTATGAGTGTCTATTTCACAGAGTGGCGACCGAACGATCACGACCACAGAGCACGACATCAGCAGCAGTAGCAGCACCAATAGCAGCAGAGTGGCAACAGCTGGCGGTATTATCATTACTACCGCAGCCAACAAGTTTAAGCGCTTGTTGGCACACGAGCAATTGGGGAATATCGTTATTAAGTTCACGAGCTTAGTGACATATTCGCCCTTTGCGCATCGACACCAAGTGCAATCGCTTGGTCTCAGCCGCACAGCAGCTACAGTGGCGTTCTTCCGCCACTATAAATAAACACCGGTATAGATCTTTCTTGTTATCCATCCCCAAACATTTTTGATGATATGTTTAGATCTAGGAAGTATGATAGTCTTTCCATAACCTTCTAGGAATTGGCCTCGAAACCAATCTTTTACTAGCTTTTCCTTATAAGTGGGGGATTATCTTATTAAAATCTTGAAGGAGTAATTTTAGGTGTTACATTAGGCAGAATCTTTTTGTATGCTTGGGCGTTCTGAACACCCCTAATTTCCAAAAATATTCTATTAAATAAGCAATTCAAGAAATTATTCAGCTTAAAACCAGCAGTGGAGTCGGTAACGTAGATTAAGTTTCAGCATGACAGTATGAAGGAATGCGTTAAGAACATTGAAAACTGTAAGGTTGAAAACGTATAGCACGCAATGATCATATTCTCTACGGCTCAACGTTTGCCACCCACAACTCACGAAATGTGGGAACAAAGGCAAGCGAGCAAAAAGGAACAATCGACTTTGGAGAAGCTGCAGATTTTCTTGGAAACCCGTTTTCGAGCATTAGAGGCTACTTCAGAAACAACGGATTCATCACGATCAAAACGCTTACTTCGTTTAGAACATGGGACTGGATGAAGCGCACGCCACAGCGCTTAGTGAAGGCAGTTAGCGGTTATCATGCGCAGACCCCCGCGTACAAACAATCGTGCGTCCTGTGCCAGGAAAGCCGCCATAACATGAATTGCCAGCGCTTTAGACAGGCTGACAACTCGGAAGAATATAAGCTTTTGAAACGACACGACCTGATGCCTGATGCTTTCAGGGAAAGTTTTCTTCTTCCTTTCTATAAGAACAAGGGAGACTCACGCAAACTCAACAGCTATGGCTATAAAGTTAACACCTCATACACTAAAGATCTACGAGCGAGTTGTCTGCAACCGATTGAGAAAGATTGTGCGGTTGAATGACAATCAATGCGGCTTTGTTGAAGGTCGATCTACAGTCGATGCGATTCAGTGCATTCGTATTGAGATGGAAAAGTATAGAGCAGCACGAAAGGACTTGTACTTTGTGTTCATCGATTTGGAGAAGGCATTCGATAGAGTACCTCGTGATCTGATATGGTTGGCCTTGAGAGCACTTAATGTCCCCGAGGCATACGTCAGGATGATACGAGACATGTACGAGCTACGACTAAGGTTAGATGCACAGCCGGTGAATCAGAAGAATTTCCGGTGAATGTCGGAGTACACCAGGGCAGTGTATTGAGTCCGTTGCTCTTCAACATCATCATGTGCTACTTATTAACACGTGTCTCCGACGGCCTAGAAATATCTCTTCTTTTTGCTGATGATATAGTCCTCAGTAGCCCAAACATCGTTGCCTTGCAAGCTGCGCTTACAAACTGGTGTGACATTCTGGAGGAGCATGGACTGAGGGTAAGTATAACAAAGACTGAGTTCTTATGCTGCCAATTCTCAGACCCAAATGCACCGATACCAGAAATGTACGTCAAAGCTTAAGTCTTGTACCAAGTTCAAGTACCTTGGCTCGATGGTGAACAACGGAGCTACATCCGATGATGACATCAAACATCGCACAAAGGTTGGCTGGATGAGGTGGCGAGAAAACTCTGGAGTTTTCTGCGATAAGAAAATACCACTGAAGCTAAAGGGCAAGTTGTACAAAACGGTTGTACGTCCCGCACTCATGTATGGATCAGAATGCTGGACCATGTATGTCGGTTACGCGAAAGAAATGACAGCGACTGAAATGAAAATGTTACGCATGTCAGTTGGTGTAACCAAAAGGGACCACATCAAGAGTAGCTACATCCGAGGCAGCTTGTCCATAGACCAACCAATCACCGAAAAGCTCGAAGACCGACGAATGGATTGGTATTGCCATGTTCAAAGGCGTCCGCCTGAGAACCCCGCAAAGAGAGCGATATCAATGGAAGTTCCACTTGATGGACCCAAGGCCAGAGGCAGACCGAAGAACACCTGGATGTGTCAAATGAAAAAGCAACAACAACGCATTGGTCTCGGCGACGACACGATCCAAGATAGAGCTGCCTGTAGAAATATGCTGAGAAATTATCGCCAAAACGGGCGATGTGCCTACACCGCAGGTCGAGCAACGCGGAACCATGGAGCGGTATAAAGAACGAGGCAAGGAAGATGAAGAAACGACACGACCTTTGTCTGAATTGCCTAGCAAAGGTCAAATGTTGAAAAACTGCCCTAGCCCAAGAAGGTGTCTCAATTGCCTAGAGATGTTGCACAAGGCGGAGATGCTAAGGAACCATCAACTTCGACCCAGCTCAATTCACTTAACGCACTCGCATCCAACTTTGGTGAAGTTTTACTCGCGACAGCCATGGCCAGTCGTACTCCATCGGGGAACTATGGAACTACGGGCATTGTTTGACCATAAGGCTCTCAGGCCACTTTCATCACCGAGAACGCCGTGCAAAGTTTAGGCTTACGTAAAAGCACATACAAAGCCTGTGTGTTTGGCATTGGACAATCAGCTCACTAATGGCATTGTCAAAGCGAAAGCGGAGATGCTACTCGATAATAATAAACGCTTCGCATTACAAGCGCATGTTCTTCTTAAATTGACGAATCTAGTGCCAAACCAATACGTAAACTGTCAAGTTAGCAGATCCCTATTTCAACGTAGCAGGTAAAATATGTAGATCTTATGTTCGGTGCAGAGGCTTACGCACAATTGATATTAGACGGCATTATAAAGCTGTAGGACGGACCTTTAATTCAAAACACAAGATTGGGTTGGGTGATCTCTGGTAAAATTGAATATGGTAGACGTTCGTCGATTCAAAGTCATTCAACGTTCATTCAACGAAAACTTAAATGAACAGCGAATTTTTGGGAGCTGGAGGAAGTAGCTATTACGAAGACAGCCGATGAAGATGCCGATAAGATGATAATATGTACATTACAGAAATACAGTGTCTCGAAGTAACTCTGGACGCTACACAGTTCGACTTCTGTCTAAAGATAACAACGCCAAAACCACTTAATGAAAGTCGCGCTACTCAGCCATCAAGTCTTGGGAACACATGGAAACACGGATGGCAAGGGATCCTAACTTGAAGCAGGATTACATGAAATCCCTGTAGGAACTTGTTGACTCAGGATACTTGGCGCCAACGAAAAATTAAAATGAGGATGAACAGCTCACCACGCCGTGCGTAAGGAAAGTAGTACCACGTCAACAAGGATAGTCTTCGATGCTTCGCGTAAGACTTCTACAGGGGTGTCTTTAAACGAAGTGCTTCTCACAGGGCCAGTTCATCGAAACGACATGTTGTCGGTTCTTATTGGCTTTCGAGTTTTTCAGCTTGCTATGGTCGCTTATATCGCTAAGATGTTTCTGCAAATACCACTGCATGTTGACGACACCAGTTGGCGATAAATGAAGGAGCAACTACCCCCTCACAGCAGAGTCCATCCGCACTGAGTTCTATGTAGACTGTGTGTGCGCACTGGGACACACACAATGGAGCAAGCCATCCGAAAACGCAACGAGCTCGGGCAAATCCTCATGTCTGGAGACATCAAGGCTAATCTGCGGCAGTTAGGAGACGTACGTACGGATACCAAGATGGATGGATACACATACGCATTAAATCTTGGAAGTACATGGATTTTGCGACGCGTCTGTGGAGTTTCGAAGAGTATAGGTCACGCGAATGCCAACTCGGTTATGGCGAAGACCAAGGTAGTCCCGACTAAAAAGCAAACCACCGAAACTTGAACCAAGCAACAAAAACATTGTTGTTGGACGGTGGATGTAGCATGCGCGTCATGTGTGGAGCGTTTTGGGGTCGGACAACGAAACAGTATGAAGGTACGTTATCCTCGACCCGGCCGCAATGACTCTGGCGACTCCAGCGGCTCTAGAGTAACTTCCCTACCCCAAACAGCCGTCGCCCGAAGCCCACAAACAAGCAAGTGCACCACGTTCACCATTCGTGCAGGCATTATGTACAACAAGAGTCCCGCGATTGCTTTCTATATACAAACATATTCGTGTATCAGCCGTATCAGTACGACTATTGTGCGAAACAACTACCCTGCTCCAAGCAGCCGTTGCCCGAAGCCTACAAACAAGCGAGTGCACCACGTTCACCACTCATGCGGGGGCGGGCATTATATAAAACAAGTCGTGCGGAGGAAAAGGTACCTTTAGCATGGCTTCGAGGAAACCCGAATAAATGGAGCACATTCGTTTCAAATCGAACAACACGAATTATTGAAAAGGTGTCAAACACTCCATGGAGATATGGTCCCACAACTACAACTCTGCAGACTTAGCTACGAGGGGAATAAGTACCCAACAGTTGATGGATATCAAAGTATGGTGGAATGGCCCATCATGGTTAAAAGCTGATGCACAGCAATGGCCTCGAAGCAGTAGAAGTTCGTCAACTGACCTGAAAATTAAGAAGAGCTCAATAATATGTTTCGTCACCGCACCAACAGGAATTACCTCGCATCAATCCTCAACAAATTCTCATAATTTATTCGTCTTATCAGAATAACCACCTATTGCTTACGGTTCATAAGACCTGCCTCAAGGCAGAGCAGCCACAGAGGATATTTAAGCGGACAAGAATTGGATTACGCTAGGATCATATGGATCAAATTCGCTCAATAATCTGAATTGGAATCAATCAGAAATAAGCTCATTGCAACGAAAAGAACAACTGAAGACAACAAGTAAGTAGATCACCCTCAATTCAATCCTTAAAGAAGGATTACTTAGAGTTAGCGGACGACTGGGAAACTCAAATCTAAGCGACAACGCAAAATACCCGATAACTTTGCTGGCTTTACACGGTGGAATTCAGCTCATGTTAGTTACTCTGCATAAACTTTATTGGGTTTTGAAATCACGGAATTCCGTCAAGAGATATATTTACCCGATTACCGAAGGAAACTCAGCGTCTTCTTTAATATATTTATTGTAACTGCGCTCGTACAAATTATCTTAACCTAATTTATACTATTCTCTTATCTCGAGGATACATGAAACACTCTATACCTACATGGGATCTGTTGACCACATGTGGCATATGGACTTAAGGTCGCGAGGTCATAAAAGATACGATGCATGCAACAAACATTTAACTCAATGTATCTGTACCATGTGTACATTTTATGACCTCTATATATGTTTGATAACCAAATGTATTTGGGTTGGTACATAACTCAAGTCAGTTATTCACGAATGCGTCGTTTGTTTTTGAAATCGTCCGAAATTCTCAACACAGCTCATGGGAGCCGTGCCAGCGCCACGTGTAAATATGGCTCGTCCGTTTTTCCATGTCGGAATCGATTACTTCGGACCCTTCAATATCAAGAATCGAACTGGAAGAGGAGCGACAACGCACAAAGGGTATATGGCCGTTTTTGTATGCATGGCAGTAAAAAACATACATCTTGAACTCGTGAACGATTTAACCACTTCCGCATTCATCGCTGCCTTGAAACGCTTCGTGGGATGACGTGGCTTGTGTAGTGACATCAGCGACTGTGGTTCGAATTTTATAGGAGCTGACGCAGAATTAAGGAGGATCGCTAAATCCAATAATAACGTCGCCGAATCACTAACGAATCACGGGATAATATGGCATTTTCATCCTCCACCCTCCCCACATGTCGGTGGATTTTAGGAGGCTGGCGTAAAGTCTGTCAAGCAACATCTCTACCGAACTCATCAGAATGTGCGCCTGACCTACGAAGAGTTCATCACAACCTTGGTCCAAATCGAGGCGTACACAACGACTTTCACAAATGTTTTAGGAAGATGGCGAGGCAAATATTTTGCGCCCAAAATAGACAATTCGTCAAAAAAAAAACCTAAAAGTTGGTGATTTATGCATTGTTAAAGACGCAAAATTCCTGCCTTATCGTTGGCCATTAGCGAGAATTGTGACACTACATACAGGAAAGGGTTCGTTAGTCAGATTTGTGAATCCTATTAAATGGAACTCTACTCAAGCAAAACATAACAAATCTTGCGCTCTTACCTAGTCAAACACTACATTCAGACCAATAATAATAATCAATACACCCGTGTGTACCTCCCGTACCTCTCACTTTACCCTTGCTAAACATGTTTCTCTTTAACAGTCCAAAGACAGCGGGGAACCTCCAACATAGTTGGGTGAACTTCCCTCTGTCATAAATTCACCAAGTACAACCAACGCAATGTCCTATGATGTCCAGGCTCAAGCATACTTATCGCCAATCTATCTGCAGACGTCGCAAATGAAAGATCCAGGACTTAGCTTCATCTCCCGGTGGGGGAGAAGGTTGAATACCGACCTATTCACCTGAAAGAAAGAAATAACAACAAAGAATCGCGTAATTGAAAATCAATTTCGTTAACACTAATTTTATTTACCTTCTAAAAGGGTCACATCCGTCAATTTGACGGCAACGTGTTTAAAGCTGAAATGGTACTTGTATAAAATTTATAAAAAACAAACAGAAGTTTTCAAATACGGATTTGGCAAGCATTGCTGCAAATCAAAAGTATAAGTCTTTGAGTAGCCATCATCAGCATCGAGCTAGTCCTTTTGTTTGGCTTAATAGGCTAAGTCTGCTTCTATAAGGTGAGAGGCCTGCTCTTCAAGGGCTATATTCCGGAGAATTCTTGTCCAAGAAATCTATTTTGGCCTTGGCGCAAGTATCCAATTTTGGCGGCTTAAATTTTAGCTTTAGCGAATGAAAGATCTCTGCATACTTTGTGATGTTTAGCGTCGTTTCTTTCCCTTTGCAATATAATGAATGCATTTTCGAAATGTTCAAATCGGGACTCAGATATTTGCACTCCGTAGTACGTCTGCAGTAGTGGCTTTCATATGCTGAAAGCTATTAATATGCGTTCTAACACTAGCCAAAATAAATTTCTTCTTTTAGTTTTTTTGGCGGTTCATTGCCTGTCTGTCAGAAGTGATTCAGGGGTCCCTGCTGTTTCTTTCTTATTATACTGCGAGCAAAGCTTTCAGTTTCGCCGAAACAGCGAATCTAACACTTTTGGCATACTATAACACTTTTCCCCTTGATATTAACCCGGTAAACCATTGAAAATTGACGATTTTTCGTTTTCATTGAGTTTTTCTTAAGTCTTTGCGACGCTTTCTCATTTATATCTATTAGCACTGCCATATACGAGTACAAACATCTTCCATTATAAGTTCCCAAACTCCAATAGTGGTCGAACAGAGTTCGCTGTTCTCTCAATGAAAGGCGGTCCTTACAATTCTTTCTGCAGATTGCCAAGGCCCAAGGGAATACATTTTCTCTGGGCAATGGATTTTCCTGATTTAGTTTTATATTCTATCCCACTTTTTCGTTTTTATTTTTGTTTATCTTTTTTTTTTTAATCAGTATGCAACATAATATTTTCCGCATTAATAAATATCTCCTGCGGTCCATTAGAAGATTCTTCGTCGTTGGATTAATTTGAAGGAAGAATATAGTTAGGGTCTGTAACTGTGTCATCAGAATCGAAATAAAAATCAACTTCTCTCGTCGTATTCTCTAAACCAGGGGTGTCAAACTCAAAACCTGGCGCGTGCCAAATAAGACTTTCCTCAGGTTTAGGGGGCCACAGGAGGAAAATTCAAAAAAAAATTATGTAATCGTATTACGAAAGTTGATTACAGAATATTACTTTTAAAATATAGCAGAGATTCTAGATCACTATAGAGGCTTCGGGATTATCCGTGAGAACTCCGTCCTTTCGAAAATGTACTTCAAGATCATTAAACAATTAAGGCAAGGAGCAAAAACCTGAAAATATGATTGATCTTCAAGTAACCACAATTACATGATTTGCGCCAAATGTTGAACAGATGATAAAAAATGTTTAGCACTAGTCATCCGAGGTCGCCCAAAATAACATTGGGAGGCAAAATAGTCAGAATAAATTAATTTCAGCAGAAAGGTTGCAAAAAGAGGCAAAAAGTTGTTTGTGATATGGTTTTAAACAAACTCATGAATATAGGTCTAAAAACCAGGCACTTGGGCTCAAATTATTATGTTGGAATTTGACATCCAGGTGATTTAGTCACCAATTCCAAATAAATCTCATGTTCGGTAAAGCCAACCAATTTTTTATTAACTGCATTTCGGGGCAGAACAGTTTCATGAAAGGCTTAGTATCGTCCTGTACAAAAAAAGATGAGCTGTCTTATAAAATCAAATAGCCAAATTGTTGATAGTATTTGGTGAAAAAAGTCCTAAAATAATCTTGCATAAGCCACTTACGAGTTTTAGTAACTTTTGTAGACTTGAGTTTAACTTCTGAATTTGTTCACCTTACCAATTTCACCATTTTTGTGTTGATACATATTGTGCTGCTTCGACATGGCCGCGGGCCGCACAGAACTGCGAGGATGGCCGCATGCGGCTCGCGGGCCGTAAGTTTGACACGTCTGCTCTAAACCAAAGAAACTTTCATACTGCTGTCTTTCAAAATCTAAAAATCCGCTGACTTAGTTTCGCATTTTGTCACTGATGAGAGATATGAAACCACATATAAGTTGTCACCTATGGCAGCTGTAACAACATAAAACAGGCTTTGTTAGAATAACTATTCATCGGGCTATTCCCCATAACTTTGCAACTTGCAATGTTTCATCGAATACTGTTCCCGGAATTTATTCATGGATTTGCATTTTTTTTTTATTTTCTTCTCAGAAATAAATGTTAGAGCATTTAATGAAAAAAAAAATCAAATTGAAAAGTTTGAGAGTACAATGAGTTCTATGGAATAGGTTGTGCTGATTTCTAATCACATACCACTTTCTTTATCCTTCTTGCTATTGGTGTCTTTGCTTTTTTTAATGATTTGTTCTTGGGAGAGGCGTCCTGTTAATAAAGACGAATTTTTTTATTTGAAAATATTTAAGATGGCGAATATTTTGCAGCTAAGAGTAGGAACTAACATCGTCAGTTCACGTGAAATCCATGCAAATACTGTCAAAATTTTGATGATCGTGAAATCGAATTCGCTTGGTGGTACTTACTTCACATTAAAGTCTCCACACCGGTTTTTGACATTTCGCCAGCGAAAATAAATGCAGTTGCACTTTATTTTACAGTGAAAAGATGTCATCGACAATCAATCAAAACACGAGTGAACGTTTGTCCTAAATTGAGTGAATAAAAAGCAAGTCCAAGGCACCCTTTTCACGGGAAACATATATGCAAATTTTTCGCTAGGTGAACTCAGTACATACCTTAAACACCAGTTTCTTTTCTGAAGAAGTTATTCAGTTTTTATCTCACCTGAACTTTCCCCTCGAGCCATTCTTATCATTTTTTCAGTCCTTGACATCATCTTATAATACAAAGCTACTAATGCGATATGCTTTTTTCAGTGATTTTTATTCTTTTGGAGCAGATTTGTCTACGGAATAAAAACGTAATTGTACTTACAGATTGAAATTCTCAGAAAGTGAAATTTGAATAATATCATACGAGTATCTTTACTTTTGTTCACTCAATTCAATTCCAAAATTTATAATCTGAATAACATCACAAGTACAGTTATGTATGCTCGACCTGAGGAAATTAATATGGAATAAAAACACTATTCAAATTATACCAAGTATATTTTGGAAAAACAGCATATGTCAGTTTGTAATTTTGATCGTGGCCAGATATGCTGTTAGGTTGTTTTTTGATTATTTTAGGACCTGTTATCCGATTTGCACGGAAAAAATGTACAAAATAAAACAAAAAATGCTCAACATGATGGCATATATAACTCAATTTTGACATAACTCTAGTTATGCTGTTTTGACTTTTGAACGCAGAAATATAAAATGCTTATATAAAAAAAGACATAAGACATTATCTTACTTTTAATTAGAAATTAGTGTATTTCTGAATAATTATACCCTATACCCATAAGATGGTATAGGGTATATTGTTTTTGTTACGCCGATATTATGTAACACCTCAAAGGAGCTACCGGAGGTATGGCAAAGTATATACATATATAATATGATCAGGGTCGGTCCCTGAATCTAATAAGCCATGTCTGTCTGTCTGTCTGTCTGTTGGCACGATAACTCCCGAAATAATGAAGCTAGCGGTTTGCAATTTTGGTCGAATGTTTGTTTTGCAAAAATCTTGGACGGTATTGAAAATGGGCCAAATCGGACCACGGGTTCCCCTACCTCGCATACAAACTACCCCTCCTTGATATTTTAATTCGGCCATAACTTTCGCTAGAATTTCGCTATCGACTTGAAATTTTGGTCAATATATGTTTCTGACATATACTGTGAGTTGATAGAAAGTGGAGTAGGTCCGACTACCCCTACCCCTTCTTCCCCTACAAATTTCTATTCAGCCATATCTTTTGATAGAATGTCACGAAAAACTTCAAATTAGTATCAAATGGTAGCCGTTGGATGCCTTGACAAGGTAATAAAGATGTGTCAGGTCCGACCCATCTACCCCTCCCTCCCCCACAAAAAATATGAAATTGAATATTTTTTTTTGCATTTTGCGTGCCTTCTAGGTATGTATGTATGTATGTATGTATGTACCTACATTCACACGATTAGAACTCGGTCTTGTTATACCCTTCACTCGTAGAGTAAAGGGTATATTAACTTTGTCATGAAGTTTGTAACGCATTGAAGGAAGCATCTCCGACCATATAAAATATGTATATATATGATCAGCATGACGAGCTGAGTCGATTGGGCGATGTCCGTCTGTCTGTCTGTCCGTCTGTCCGTCTGTCCGTCTGTCCGTCTGTTGCTACGCGTTTTACTCGGCCAGTTTAAAAGCTATCGAGCTGAAATTTTGCACACATGTTTCTTTTTATTGCAGGCAGTTTGTATGTTTGAATCGCTAAAATCGGACCGTGGGGTCATGGGGCTGCCATACAAACCTAACCCCCCCAATTTGGTTTTTCTAAGAAAAACTTTTTCATGTGTTTACTAATTTCAACGAAATTTCACACAAATGTGTTTCTATTGATAACACAAAACATATGTAAGAATGGATCAAATCGGACCATGGGGTCATGGGGCTGCCATACAGACCTAACCCCCCAAATTAGGTTCTTCTAAGAAAAACTTTTTCATTTGTGCACCAATTTGAATCAAATTTCACACAAATGTGTTTCTATTGATGCCACAAAATATATGTAGGAATAAATGGAATCAGACTGTGGGGTCATGGGGCTGTCATACAAACCCAGCCCCCAAATTGAGTTTTTCTAAGAAAAACTTTTTTATTTGTCCACCAATTTCAATCAAACCTCATAAAAGTGCATTTCATTTGATGCCACAAAACATGTGTAAAAATGAATGGAATCGGACGATGGGGTCATGGGGCTATCATACAAAGCCAACCCCCTAAATTGAGTTCTTCTACGAACAACTTTTTTATTTGTGCACCACTTTCAACCAAAACTCGTAAAAGTGCACTTCAATTGATGCCATAAATAATCGGACTATGGAGTCATGGGGCTACCATACAAGCCCAACCTCCCTATTTTGGATCTTCTAAGAAACATTTTTTCTACACCAATTTAAAAAAAACCTCAATGCGTCTTTATCAAAACAAAAAAAAAGTAAAACAAATGGAATCGTACTATGGGGCCATGCTCCCGCATCCCCCCAATAAAGTTTACTGAGATATTTTTTTTTATTTTACCACTTATTCCAACCAAACCTTACACAAATATTGTTTTATCGACACCACAGAATTTGTCAATATCAAATATTATGCGAAAACAGAAGGAAAAAAATGGGCAAGGATTAAATACAAGTCATAGGTTTGCCCCAAAAAACTTTTAGCCCGAGGAGAGTGAAGGGTATTCAAATTTAGGCCGCGCCCGAAATTAGCCTCGGTCTCGTTTTTTAGTGAAATTCGTAAAAACAATAAATTTGGAGTATAACTGGTTGCACATTCTTCTCAAACCGCCTTATAAAGATGGTAAAAATTACAAGTTTAATTGTTTTCCAGTCGTACTGAAATGCATATTTACACAGATATCCTGCGGCGATCCTTTTTGCTTGTTGCTTTAGCTCTAGCAAGTTAGTTATACGGGGTGTAGGTATTTAGTAATAAAAACAAGCCTATAAGCTAAGAGCGTACCCCGAGTGCTTCTCAAGGCGAAACTTATTCTGTTTTTGGGAATACTGTTTATTATGAACTTGTTACATCTACTTTTCAGACCACTGTGTAGGTTGAAAGGTAAGAGTCCGTGTTACTCCTAGAAACACAGCCGATGATTATAAAACAAAACGGAACTCAACGACTGAAGTACGAACTATTTTTATTGTACAGAACTGTGATTCGAGCATGAAGAGGAAGACAACTTCGGACAGCTAAATTAGTATCGCTTTGCAAACGTCACAAGGGTTTCTCGAAAGGATGTCAACTAAATACATGAATTTCACTCGTTAAGTAGGACTGAAAAGGGTTCAATTGGTGGTCGTAGCTGTCTCATCACAAACTAAATATTGCAAGCGTCATGGATTTAGTATTGAAAGTCTACCCATGCCACGGGAGGATGAGGTACTTTCCACAAGCGAGTACCATGCCCAGCAAAAATTCAGAACTACGGGGATTATACATATAACAGAGATGATCGTGGCGCTAGGATGGTATGTGCTAGTCTTACTGCTTTGCAGGGTATTGGAGTTCTCAATGTATTCTAGAGTATTTTATTATTTTACTTTACCTTAGTTACTTACTGGCTACCAGTTATTTCAGCATAAGTGACCTAATTTTTTCTGGTGCCCGTTTCATCGTTGTATTCAACGCTTCAAGAAACACCTGTTCTATTTCGACATTAATCTTAGTCCGTGGCGTGCATTAATTTTGGGAAAATTATCAGTACTGACGCAACTATAGCGGCTTCGGGATTATCCACGAAAATTTTAATCTTTGGAAAATGTTCTTCAAGAATAATAACAAATTATGAAAGTATGCCACGACGAGTTTTAGTAATTTTTGTTGACTTGAGTTCAGCGGCTGAATTTTTCTACCGTACCAATTTCACAATTTTTTTATTGACACATTGTGCGGCTTCGACATGGCCGCGGGCCGTACAGAACAGTGAGGTGGGCGGCATGCGGCCCGCGGGCCGTGAGTTTGACATGCCTCCTTTATTGCATTACAAAAGATCATAACTGGTCAAACACGCACGCCAAAGACCGTGAAAATGACTAAGGCCGTAGCCTGTGCTAGTGAACACTATCGCTGCAAAAGCGCACAATATCACAAAAAAAAAAGATAAACCTTGACCGTCAATTGGACGGTTCGGACCCTAATAGGTATAACAAGAAATATCTCACACATTAAAATTTGTATACCCTTCGCTCATAGAGTGAATGGGTATATTAACTTTGTCATGAAGTTTGTAACGCATTGAAGGAGGCATCTCCGACCATATAAAAAGTATACATATATGATCAGCATGACTTGGGGAGTCGATTGGGCGATGTCCGCCTGTCCGTCTGTTGCAGTGCGTTTTTCTCGGCCGCTATAAAAGCTAGAGAGCTGAAATTTCGTACACATGCTTATTATTGTTGCAAACTGTTTGTATGTATGAATCGCTAAAATCGGACAAGGGGGTCATGGGGCTGCCATACAAAATTAACTCCCCATTTAGGTTCTTCTGAGAAAAACTTTTTTATTTGTGTACCAATTTCGCTCAAATATGTTTCTATTGATGACACACAATATAGTATGTAAAAATGGATCAAATCGGACCATGGGGTCATAGGGCTACCATACAAACCTAGCCCCCCAAAAGAAGTTCTTCTAAGAAATTTTTTTTTGTCAATTAATCTGAACCAAATATCACAAAAATGTTCTTCTATTAACCTTCTGGCGGGCGCAATACTAATCCTAACACGATCGGGCGCAATGCATCTGACAGATGAAGTGCAGAAAAAAGGATGAAACTAAGTTTATGTATACTTTAGACTCTTATTTATTGTTGCATTGTCTTTTTGAAACAGTTCTACGAAATTTCAGAAACAAACACTGGCTCACAAAGTTTGATATCCTTCACATTTTCAATTTTCTAAGAATGTTCCGCTTTCAATCGCTTCAATATGTAAAAAACCTCCAACAACTCGACCGCTTAAATATTTTACTAAAAACATACTATTGAACGATTTGGTGAGCCTAAAAGTCAACACGACGTTATTACGCAATGTGAAGAGTATAACAAGTGGAAATTTTCATAGAAAAGGAGAAAATAACACAATCGGGCGCAATGCATCATATACAGATATAAGATATAATATCGCTGATTGGCGCAACAAAAACTGGTCGCTTAATCTGTCAGATGCATTGCGCCCGCCCGAAGGTTAATACTACAAAGCATATGTTAAAATGGATGGGATCGGACTGTGGGATCATGGAGCTGCCATATAAACCCAAAACCCCAATTTGGTTCTTTTAAGAAACATCTTTTTTGCACCTATTGCAGAAAATCTCGTATTCATAAAAATAAAAGAAAACGTATTGTGGGAGCATTTCCCCTCCTCTGTTTCCCCCGTAAAGTATTCCATAAAATGTTTTTTATTTGTCAACTTATTCCAACTAAACCTCAACTTTTCGTCGACGCCACGGAACTTATATGAAAACGGAAGGAAAGAATGGGAGAGGAGGATAGCACACAAGTCATATGTACGCCCAAAAAATCTTTTAGCCCAAGGAGAGTGAAGGATATTCAAATTTTGGCCACGCTCAAAATTAGCCTCGGTCTCGTTTATTTTTATTTCTACAAATTCAAATATATGATCAAATACATATTTTAGGAAAAGTCAATAAATATGAAAGTTGAAAACAATGTAGTTTAGAAGATATAGATGATTTAAATCACAAAACCGTCAAATTGACGGCTCTGACTCTTCTAGTGTTAACTTATCTGATGGCCGTGGACACCGGTCTCGTGCTTCAACGACAATATACATATGTAAACGAGAATTTTTCTCGCCAATGAAAATAACGCGCTTCCACTCAATCCATACAGTTTCTACATTGCGGTATGGAACTATTAAGCTTATGAAAATCAGGGGTATTCCAAGCGCCCAGGCTTATCAAAATAGTCTTCCTAATGTAGTGCCTAAGATTACTGACATATTTCAACAAGATAATGGCCCGATTTACGAAGCAAAGCTGATTGGTTTAAAAACCAATCCACTAACGTTATAGAATCACCACCATACTCCGTAAATCAAAGTACCGTCAGGAAGGTTTGGGAATAGATGGGAAGATCTACACCGATACACGACAATTTAACAGCACTGATAAGCTTTCGCCAGCGGTTAACGTAGCTTGGGTCGAGACTGACTTAAATTACCTTCAAAACCTATTCAATTCTATCCCAGATTGATTTTTTGAGCTCTAATTACTTAAGAGAAGTTTTACTCATTACTGGCCACATTTTTAGAATAAAGTTATCTTTTTATACCGTAATTTGGTATTTTATTTGCTCTGGAACTATCCTAATGACTTTTACGTTTGTGCTGTTTGTTAAGAACTCTCGTAAGGAAATCCTAACGGGACTCCGGGTTATTGAGAATTTTGTCGACCAGATCCCTCATCCGTTGGATGAGGGTAAAATGTTGAATGTTTTCTTCATGTTGAATTAGATACTAGGACGAGACTTGCTAATTGTCGAGTGACGTTGCCCCTATGCGAAGGCTTTGTGACCATCCAACAATGTTGTGGCCGACGGTGTTGCCCAAAAGTGGAAGTACCCTGCAGTGGAATTGTGACTTTAGAGATATGAGTTCAATGAGATTCCCAGGATGACATTGTTTAAAACAACATAGTTTTTCGTGTAAATGCTATTTACCCTGGATTTAGATGTGCAAATTTTTATCAAGATTAACTACTCAATGGAGAACTTGATGCAAAAATCGAAAAATCGAAAAATCGAAAAAAATGAACTTTGTGCTTTAAAAAGAAAATGACCGTGTTTAATGGGGAAGGGTAAGAAGGGCTTGTCAAGCGCCCCTCCTACGCCCATGAAATGAATCATTCCAGAATCTTCACCAATTCCATTAGTTCTAAACAAAACTAATATTTCAAAATCAACAATTTTCAACGTCTCAAAACAAATGAGAAGCCATTCAAGGCAGGTGTTACAATTTTACTATATTACAATCGTCTATTTGAATTGTCCGAGGGTAAAACATTTTCGCAATTAAATATCCCGAAAATGTTCTACTCGATATTATCCACGCCCAGGAACAGTGCTCTTTTGTCTCGACGTTGTTCGCTCGTAAGTAGGACGATTCTCTATTTTCTCTACCTCATCAGCCAGACTGAAGACAAAGGCAGGATTTTACAAAGTCCTTGGCCGACAAATAGACGACGCGCTTCTCACTGGTCTCGGTCTTTAATGGCAACGGCAAAAAGCTTGAACCAATTTCTTCACGGGAGCAGGAATTTTCTCAATGATTTGTTGCAAGTTTTAGTAATTTCACGGCAAAAGTGTTTCTTTATATTTTGACAAAAGGAATGAGAGTTTAGTATTTTCCAAGTGGGATAATAGGATGCTATTGTGGATTGTTAATTGTTCGTTAGACATGCTGTTTATTAGAAGATTTGAAGAAAGCAACATTTTTTTAGATTATGGATAGGTATTTTGAAGTTAAGGTTTACTCTCTTGGGGCTTGGTATTCCTGGACTGAACTGTTATCAAATAACAATTTTCATTAGATTGATAGAAACAAAAACGTACACACAAAAGGGGCCAAAATAACGTTAACTTTCTATGGAATGCCAACCTCAGAGAATTCACTGAAGTTCTCAATTCAAGTATGCGTACTAACAACGTCAAATAGATGTATGAGGATATGAGTGGATAATGGCGTTAGCTAACCATTTTTGAAAAATGGTTTTCATTATATAAATCAGATGTATATGCCTTAAAATATTACTAAAACCCATCACCATTTCATTGTCTTTAATTTCCAAGAAAAAAAATCGAAACATATCTAGGAACGCATGTAATCAGAACACTACGTCATGGGACAAACAAACAAAAACCTGGGTCCTTCTTTTTTTTTTTAGAGAGGTGGGTAACTTTCCAGTGTGCGTCGTTAAGATCGCAGACAGTTATGTCGGATTCTTACCGACTAAACTTAAACACCTCTTTCATCACCGTTACACACCGTGGTATTACTTCGCGGGTACGGTACCGGCTACTCAGCCATCAGCGCGACTTGCAAATTTACGTCTGCGCTCCTCTCTCTGCAGCTCCATATGGACTGCACAAACTGCCCTGCTCACTGCATTCCAGTTGCGTAGTGACTGTTGCATGAAAGACACTATATTAGACGGACTTATGTTGATTCACAGTCCCGCCTCCAGTTCAAAGCGAATGTCACCGAATCAAGGACAATAAAAAACTAGGGGGCTTCGCCCCCTGCTTGCTACGCTCGCCAACCCCCGGGGCCGATGCTAATTTAGGGCGCGGTCGAAATTTGGATACTCTTCGCTCTCTTTGGGCTAAAAGTTTTTTTCGGGCATAGGTACGCCCGACTTGTATTTGAACCCCCTCCTCATTCTTTTTCTTCCGTCTTGACAAAAGTTTTGGGGTTGGTTGAAATAAGTGGGCAAATAATAATATTTACTTGGAAAATTTTATTGAAGTTGCGGGAGCATGAGCATGAACCCACAGTACGATTCCATTCGTTTTGAACTTTTTAGTTGCTTTGATAAAGACACATTAATTCAAGGTTTTGTGAAATTGGTGTAAAAAAATGCTTCTTAGAAGAACCAATATGGGGGGTTTGGTTTGTATGGCAGCCCCATGACCCCATGGTCCGATTTGATCCAATCTTACATATGTTTTGTGTCATCAATAGAAATACAATTGTGTGAAATTTGGTTGATGTTGTTGCACAAATAAAAAAGTTGTTCTTAGAAGAACCTAATTGGGGGGTTGGATTTGTATGGCAGCGCCATGATCCCATGGTCCGATTTAATCCAATCTTACATATGTCTTGTGTCATCAATAGAAATACAATTGTGTGAAATTTGGTTGATTTTGGTGCACAAATAGAACGTTTTTCTTAGAAGAACCTAATTTGGGAGGTTGGACTTGTATGGCAGCCCCATGACCCCATGATCCAATTTAATCCATTCTTACATATGTTGTGTATCATCAATAGAAATATTTGTGTGGAATTTTGATGAAATCGGTGCGCAGTTAAAAAAGTTTTTCTCAGCAGAACCTAATTTAGGGGGTTGGGTTTGTATGGCAGCCCCATGACCCCATGGTCCGATTTGGTCCATTCTCACACATATTGTGTGTCATCAACAGAAATACATTTGTGTGGAATTTGGTTGCAATCGGTGCATAAACAAAAAAGTTTTTCTCAGAAGAACCTAATTTGGGGGGTTGGGTTTGTACGGCAGCCCCATGACCCCATGGTCCGATTTAATCCATTCTCATATATGTTGTGTGTCATCAATAGAAATACATTTGTGTACAATTTGGTTCAAATCGGTGCTCAAATAAAAAAGTTTTTCTTGGAAGATCCTAATTTGGGGGGCTAAGTTTGTATGGCAGCCTCATGACATCATAGTCCGATTTGATCCATTCTTGTATATATTTTGTGTTATCTATAGAAACACATTTGTGCGAAATTTGGTTGAAATTGATAAATAATAAAAAAGTTTTTCTTAGAAGAACTCAAATTGGGTGGCTAGGTTTGTATGGCAGCCCCATGACCCAGTGATCCAATTTGGGTGAATCAAACATACAAACAGTCTGCAATAATAAGAAGCACGTGTGCAAAATTTCAGCTGGCTCGCCTCAATACCCGCCGAGTAAAACGCGTCGCAACAGACAGACAGACGGACATGCTCCAATCGACTCCCCAAGTCATGCTGATCATAAATGTATACTTTTTATATGGTCGGAGATGCTTCCTTTAATGCGTAACAAATTTCATGACAAAGTTAATATACCCTTTCACTCTATGAGCGAAGGGTATAATTACGTGCCTCGCAACCTCCTATAGACTCCCTTGCACCTTGGACACTCTGGCGGGTCGTGCAGCTTGAAACGATTCAGGTATTGACCTTATCCTTCGTGAGTCTACTTATTTCATCTACCAGGCAGGCATATAAGATAATGGATGTTACCACTCTCGACAGCAATAGTCTCTTACTCGTATTTGGACCGCCTATGTTTAGCGTTATTCTAGCAACAGCCGCGGTGACGGTTGCCGCCTTATCGCATACGTCCTTCAAGTGCTATCCAAAACTTTGTCTAGAGTCGATCATAACCACCCAAGTACCTAACGGCAGACTTAGAGGATATAACACACTCTCCAACTCTAATTTTGAAAGAACACTTTTTTCTGCGATTACTGATGTGGACAACTTCCATTTTCTGGTCAGCTAGTTCCAATGCAACTGTTTCCAACCATAGCATCGGTGTCGGGTTTTGTCTCGCGGGCTCTAATTATTTATGTTGCGGAAACAAAGTAGAAACGATGTTTTTAAGCAGCACAGGACATTGAAGATGTGGAGTCCTTTATGAAATCTTCTTCATGCCCACTCTATACGCTCCTCCCCACGGGTTTATATTCGCGTTCTCGCAAAGCTGTTTTGAAGCATTTGTGCCGAACGTTAACAGAGGCGTCGAGCCTTAAGGCAATCGTGTCGCCTATTCGCGATCTCCTCACTCCACCAGTAGTTCTCTGCCTTTTTGTTAAGTGAGCTCCTTTTTAGCATGGAGGCAATGCAGGCTATTTTCTGCTGGTCCGTTAAGTGGGCCTGGATGCGGCAGGTCTTGTGCCGCTTGGCAGTGTATGAGATTCAACTGCAAGAATCTCATTTGAAGATAGACTTTATCGCCTCCTGATACATTGGACATTTGGCGCCTCCAGCTTGATTCTTGCAGTTGGGCCTACCTGCCTCCTTGCAAAGTACTTACTACTACCTTAAGGCAGGATGAAGCATTGTGGCCGTCCTCTCCACACTTATAGCTCATATTCGATCTTTCGTGCTTACGGCTGCACTCCCGGGAAAAGTGGCCGAATGCGAGACACTTGAAGCACCTCTACAGGAATAATTGCAACTTTCATTTCATTTCATTTCATTTCATTTATTTATTAACACTTAATGACTAATTAATATACATAAATATACAGATTTGTGTTTTTTATAGTCCCCCTAGAAGCATAGCTTGTGTTGGGGGGCATATTAACTTAATACTATATATAAGTATACATACAATTTAAATACATAGTTAACAATTTTGTTTCATATAAAAAATAACAGGCGCGACAATCCAGCATTGGACTAAGGCCGCAGGATGTGTTAGTGACATCCTATTTCCAAGATCTTATCTGCTTTTTGTTGAGGTAATGAGATCAGCATCACGCTCAGCAGTGTTATTTATCCCCATAAATGGGTACTCGTTTAACATCTGAGTGAGATCATAGTCCGTCACAAGCTCGTGAGTTCGAAAAACACCATGAACCACGGTGAGATTCGAACTCATGACCCTGTGCACCGAAGGTGCGCGCACTAACCGCTAGACCAGCCAGACTTGTTTCATATAGACATACTGGAAATTTATTATTTTTATTACTTTTTTTGTGTACTAGTGTATATATTTTGTTTAAAAGAAATAAAATATTTATTCGACAAATCGACATCCTCCTTCGTTGTAACCTTGTCGCGATCGAGTACCTCTATTCTCGTTTCTTGCGGCTGGATCAAGTCCCAAGAAGTTGGTTACTCTCGACTTATATGTCAAGTGTCAACCAAGCCACCACCATGAGTTTTCATCTGGAACAGAAGCTCTCCATTACGCGTTTGGCGAATACGGAAAACATTATCGCCCATATCTTTCAGCTTTCGTTCTGGCTTCACTTTTTTCAGAATTTCCTCGTAAAGCTTGCCTTGAGACTGAGCAATTACCATCGCGTCGGGTCTTGTTCTTTGCTTCTTGAAACGTACGTTCTTTTTCTTTTCTTTCAGGACTCGTATTGGCTCGATCTTCGTCCAGGAGCTTGGGTTGGCCACGATTTGGGGTTTTTGTTATGAACCACCTTGTATTGCTTGTCCAACGTTCTCTTTTTCTTCGACTGTGCCTTCTTCCTCTTGGAAATTTGAGGAGAGACAGTCTCCTCCACGTCCCGCCTTTTGCCATAGATCTCCTCTCTAGCTCCATTGTACATAACTCGTCCATTCCTGAGCTTCTCCTTGAAGGACTGAATTAAATTAGAGAGTGAAATTCTTCCCGCTGCGATTTTATCAATAAAAATGCATGCTTACTGCCGCGGAATATGTCACAAACGGTGGAGTATTCCATAAACTACAATCCGAGACCGGTTCCATAATCCTCCCCGGTCATTTTATGTATTATTTTTCGATTCCCCGGTCATTTGACATTTCACGATGAAATAACCGTGGAATCGGAAAAAAATACTTAAAATGGCCGAGAAAAATTATGGAACTGTTTCCCGATTGTAGCTTATGGAACTCCCCAGCATTCCCCACATATTCCACGACAGTAAGAATTCATTTTCATTGAAAAAAAATCGCAGTGGAGAAAAATTTCACTATCGATGTCAGTACTAGGCTTTATGGCCCAATGTGTGCTGCAATTCGATTCCGCGAATTCCATCACCTCCCTGACGAGCTCTCCCAATTTGGCAAACATGTCCCTTTCAACTGGTGTCTCTTCTGATGCTGAGTCCTTTGTTAAGGCAATCAGCGGCTGTTGTCGAGGGGCCTCTGAAGCTTCGAACTTCTTTTAAAGGGATTTTCTCCTGTCAGAGTACCTCCATCACCTCCCACTGGTCTAAGTCAGTGACGTGCCCCCTGTGCCCCCCCCCCTGTGAGCACATCCAACTAAACTAAAAATTGCAGTACCAAATGTTCCCTTTTTTTGAGCGTTTCTATTACTAAACTTTGTAAATCTTTTTCGAAATATTATCATCACATCATCTTCTCAATTCGTCAGATCTCCTCGTTGATGAACCCTTTCCGTTTTTCGAACGGGTTGAGTTTATTTTCATAGACGCATGGTTTCAAGAACAAGAACTCTCAGAGAATAAGTACAAGCAACGATGCAACGAGGTGGGTGGTTATGAAACGTTGCCCAATCTCGACATGAGTCTGTTCGGAAACAAGGACTGCTATTGAAAGTCTCGTCATGTGTGAAGTGACCCCATCTTATGTTGATATAAGTTGAGGAGACGTTGTTGCGGTATCGATGTCTTGGAAGCAGATGAATTTATAAATATTTGAAACAATCGGTCTGATTTTTCGATCGGGCTTGTGTATTTTAATTTGGCCGTAAATTCGTGTCGGGCTGCTGTAAAGGTCTCTAAAGCAGATACTTCTCTTTCTGTTAAAATGCTAAAATGAAGTGTTTTGGTGGGAAAGCATTTTTAGCATACATTTTCGAATTCCTACGGTTCGGTGTCTGTGGTGCCCTGCCTGGGGTACTTTCTTCAATGCTTCAATTTTCACGAAGTAAACATCATCGTAGCCATTCCTTCTCATTTCTATTTTGCAATGGATTTGTTAAAGCATGTTGCTTCGGCTTACCATCTAGGACTCGTTTTAAAAGGTATTGCAGATACTATAGATTTGAAGCTAGTGTAGTACATACGGAAATAACAAACAATCATACCTTCCTGCTTACTTTTGTTGCTCCATTTTAATTAATCGATTGATCACTTCCCGGCTCTATGCCACGGATAGTTTCTACACGGCTGAACATTTTGGTGTAATTTTTATAAAAAAATATATTCATACATTTCCATATATAAAAACTTTATCAAAAGTATAATTGAACTATATTAAAAGTATAAGTATTCTTGATAAAAATTTTACTCTTCAATAGTATAAAATTGATAAGCAAATTTATACAAACCGCTCGAAAAAATAAAAATTGTAATACGAGTGCAGTCGGCTTCGAATTCACAATTCTGTGATTTGTAGGCAAGCGCGCTGCGCTGTTCACTAAACCAGACAGACTACAAGTCAATAGATTTCTAGGTTGAATGGGTTTCTTGCGTTGATAGTGTAGATTTGATAATATAGTAGGATTGATTCTACCCTTTTATGTTATAACAACATTCAATGCAATTTATTCTATCCCGAACGGTGTAAAATGTATAATACTAAAAGGGTATTTGAATAGTTTTATTCTGTAGCGGTTATAATTAATATAATTTTTGAATAAACTAAAATTATAAGTTCAAAAGGGTCAAATTTGATTCAAGTTTTGGAATAGATAAGAGTTATACTATTTTATTTATAAAACTTACTCCCGGTTTACACCGAAATTTACAACCGTGTAGTATTCTGTGTTTCTTTCAAAAGTAACCAGAACCACTTTTTGGCGGAATTTGGCCGAAATTTGGCAGAATTTCGGACGATGTATGAAGTTTCTTTTCTAAAGAAAAGTGTTCCGTCTGGAATCCGGTTTGTCATATGGAAGCAGTCTCTTTGGTCATTGCATTAATTCCATACCCAATTAAGTACATATTCGTAAAATTCTTTTTCGGCTTCAGGCTCCTTCGAACCACACTACGCAAACTTTTTTAAGGCCCTCCGTAGACCTTGAGTCAAGGATGCCGAAATTAAAATAAATGTTACTTTCCATACTTTTCATAGAAATCACGTATATTCACGAGTCAATGCATCCTTGATTTAAGGAGAAACTCAAGGAAACCTTGAAATTTTCTATAGTCAACCTCACTTGAAGTCAAGGTAGCTACCCACCTTCCTTGAAATATTACATTTCAAGTCTATTGAAAACTTAAGGTCTCCTTGAGTTTCGCCTTAAATCAAGGATCAAGGATCAACGATCCCTCAGTCTTGCCAATGTTTTTCCTATGTAGCTGCTCTCGGGTATCCCCACACCAAATTTTTATGTAACAAATTAGCCCCGTACTCTGTGCCCCCTCTTTGGGAATTTTCTAAATACGCCACTGGTCTAAGTCTGAGGCCGGATCAACCTCCTTCATACTTTGTTTTGTTTTATCATTAAAATTCTTCATCTTCTTCCCACGAGTAGCTAGGGAAATGAGTTCCGCGACACCAGAGCCCAGGATGTATCCGGCTGCTCCGATAGCGATGTTCATTTGCGACTCTGGACATCTTCCTCCGATGGGCGCGGGTCGCATAACACCCTGGGGATTTAGTACTCCGATTTTGTTTGTGGCTTCGTACTCATTCGATCATAGATATGTGCATACGTTGTTGCACATATGTATAGATTCGGTTCCTGCGACAATTAATTGGATACTTTTTGTTTTACGGAAATGCTTGAATTGGCCGCTACCGGGGTGGTAGTGCTAGGGAAGGGAAGGAGGGGCGCGACAATTTTTTTTCAGGGTGGAAATCTCTTAAGCAGCCCCTGTGATATCTTACTGGACACCTTTAGCATTGGGGAGATTCTTGGAACTCGAATTTGGTTAACTGAGGTGAGGCTCAAGTGCACTTAAGGGTAGTTTTTAAGGGGAAGGAGGAGCGCATTTTTTTTCTTTTTCCATTGAATTACGACAAAATCGTGCCATTTAATGCACTATAGCGCTTGTCGAAATTTTAAAGTGGTAGTGCTAACTTGACAGACGTGTTTTTATTGTGTTATGGATTTGTCGTTTTTTATCAAACGAAATTATGGTCCCCGAACAAGTTGCAGCTAGCTGTTTCAATTATTTCAAATATTTATATTGACATTGACACCTTTTTGGAAAGCTGACAACACGAGTATGTTTTCCCAGTGGTCTGCAGAGTCCGTGTCATATAATTTTTTTTAGTAATCATCATCAATGTGGCACGATAGCCCGACGTCGGGCCTTGGCCGCCTGAATCGTTGACCTCCAATTGTCGCGGTTACGTGACCTCGTCCTCCAGTTTCGGAAGCCCAGCAGCTGTTGGGCGTCTTCACCTACGGAGTTCTCCCAGCGAGCTCTCGGTCGTCCACGCAATCTCGCTCCATCAATTCGTTGTGCGTTCATCACTTTCTTTGGCATGCGATTATCGTCCATCCGTTGTACATGCCCCGCCCATTGCAAACGTTGAAGCTTCACGATTTTCGATACTTCCAGCTCATCGTACAATTTATACAACTCATGGTTGTACCGGATACGCCATTGGTCTCGCTCGCGAACGGCCCCGAAAATTCGCCGAAGGACCTTTCGTTCGAATCGGTCTAGCAAAATTTCGGTTGCTTGGGTGAGGGTCCATGTTTCGCAGCCATAACATAGCACGGGTCGGATGATCGTTTTGTACACGCGGAGCTTCGTGTTCCTGTGCGCAAGTTTCGAATTAATTATAGGGAGGACCGAGAAATATGTCTTATTGGCTAGTTGTATCCGTCGCTTAATTTCGTCGGTTTCGTTGGCGTCCTTTGATAAGTTACAACCCAGATAGTTGAAGTTGTCTACATACTCGATATTAAGGTCCCCCACTGTGATTCTTGAATTTGCTGGCGTCCTTGTTTTCGATTGCATCATGGCCTTTGTTTTGCTTTCGTTGATATGTAGTCCAACTTCCTTTGCGGCGTTATTGAGGTTATGCAGAAGGCTTTCTGCATCACCCAACCTTCGAGACATGATGTTGAACGGGAGGGCCTGGTTCGGCTAACTGCTCAAGAGCTGGCTCCGCGGGGGATGTTGATGGTGCATTGAGGGGCTCTTCAAAATGCGAGGCCCATCGTTTGTTGACGCTTTCGATGTCGCTGATGATGTTACCATCCTTGTCCTTACATAGGCTTGTCCTGGGTTGATATCCGTTCTTAACATTATTTATAAGTTTATACGCCTGTCTAATGTTCTTACTGGCTAATCTTTGGTTTATTTGCTGTAACTGCTCGTCAAAATGTTTGCGTTTCTTACGTCTAATTAACTTATTAGATACTCGCCGAAGCTCGTTATATCTTTCTTTCTTGGCTCGGGATGCGCGTTGTGTGTATTGGCGATAGGCTTAATTTTTCGCCTCAATCGAGGCCCTGCATTCTTCGTCGAACCAGTCTGCTCGTCTGCGCCGGCCTTTATAGCCCACGACCTCTTCTGCGACCCCCTTGATGCTGTCTTTGAGCTCCTCCCAGAACTCATGGATGCCTAAATTGTTGATGTCATCAAGCATGGGCGACAGTTTTTCCTCTAGTGCTGTTGTATACGCAGCCGCCGTGGCATCATCAATCAAATTGTCAACCTCGAAGATCTTGGCAGGGTTGATTCTCGTTAGGTGCACCGAAGAGATTCTGCACCTGTAGGTCGTCTTCACCAAATAGTGATCGGTGTCGCAGTTGGCTCCTCGATAGGATCGAACATCTCGGACATTAGAAGCCCATCTCTTGCTGGTCAGTACGTGGTCGATCTGGTTCACGGTGTATTCATCTGGAGACTTCCAGGTCTGCTTGTGGATTCGTCGATGAGGGAAGCATGTAGAGCTTATTACCAGGTTTCTGCCGCTCGCGAAGTCTATAAGTCGCTGACCGTTGTTGTTGTTTTCGTCGTGGAGGCTATGACCTCCAGTAGTTCCCCTATGCCAGCTTTCATTTCCGACTTTGGCGTTAAAGTCTCCTAGCAGCAGCTTGACGTCGTTTGATGGAAGTGAGTCGAAGAGTGTTTCTAGGTCGTTGTAGAACTCGTCCTTAATCGCGTCTTCTTTTACTTCTGTAGGGGCATGCGCATTAATGAGCCAGAGATTACCGAACGGGTCTTAATGCGGATCGCACATAGCCGCTCGTTGATGGGTTTGGAGCCGATAACGTGGTCCTTGAGCTGCTTATTCACGATGAAAGCCACTCCAAACTCCTTGTTGCCCTCCTCTTTACCAGTCGTAAATATAGTGTGCGAATTGAGGTCGTTAATCTCGCTTTTGAGCCATTTAGTTTCCTGGATTGCAACTATGCTCAGCTTGTATTGTTCTACCTGATCCAGGAGGGCCCTTAAGGCCCCCGGTCTATTCAGGGAGCGTACATTCCAGGATCCGAAAGAGTAATCAGTTGTTCGTTTGCGGGGTCGTTGCATTTTTACCTTATTATAACATGTTGCAGGGAATATGTCGACTTAACCAATAACCCTGTATATGATCGGATGTGTACTACGTCGGACAGGTTTTCTCTCGTGACCGCCTTGGATTTCCCTATACGAATTAAAGCACCAAGCTGTGAGGCGGGATGAGTAAAATTTCAACGTATAAAGAAAAAACCTTGAAACTGGAGGTTGATACTTTCCAGAGTTCCCATAATAGCGGACAAGCACCCTCCTGCTCCCGCATCCTGTGTTGCTGATCAGCCGTGGAGTAAGTGATTTGCTGACTAGCTTCGCACCCACTTCATCATATATGTACATTTGAACGGGAGAAGGGGAAGAGAACGGGGATCCGTTCCCGTGTATTTTATCAAGTGTGTTCGATGCCAAGGAGAGTTTTCGTCTACCCTCTCCCTTCGCCTACGACACATCGCCTTCTACGACACATCGGGATAACGGTCGCATTATTCTTGAACCATGACACATTGTGCCCTGTGTTGTGAGTCCTTCTAAAAATATCTTTTTTCTTTTTGAATCAATATTAACCAAACTTCACCCAAGTGTGCTCTTAAAAAAGCCTCAAAAGATATCTAGGAACGAGTGAAATCGGAACACCGCGGCTGTCATACACACCAACCACTGAAAATGAGTTTCTCCCAAAAAATGTTTTTCTTTAGGAACCAATCTTAACGAAACTTCACCCAAGTGTGTTCCTAGTAAAGTCTCAAAACATATATAGGAACGGATGAAATCGGAACACGTCATAGGGCTGCAGTAGAAATTATTAACACAAAAGAACATTAAGGTTCATTTAAATGTGACGGGTATTCAAATTTGGGCTGCGCCTAAAATTAGCCGTCTCGTTCTTATGCGCCTCTGAGACGTTTGTTATCTTTCTATGTAAAAATCAGGAATGTTTTATATTGATGAGTGAAAGTTTCTTATAAAAAATATTACAACTCTTTGTTCAGTTAAAAAACAAGAAAAAGTTACAAATCGTAAACTTGCTTTTCCCCATATTTTCTCAATACGACTTGTCACCTTTATCCGCTCACATCCCTATGTTATAGTATTATGTATACAGGGTGTCCGGAAACTGCCGCATAAACGCACCGGATTATGATTCCTCAGTTGATTTCCAGCAAAAAAGTTGTACGAACATACCCCCTTAGCTTAACCCTTTAGCTGCCACAGGCATTTGATTTTTGAAAAACTCATTTTCTTGCTCGACTCTAAGCTCAATATCTCTAAAGATATACCAGCTAGAATAGTGAAACAGAATGATTATTACAGCCAACAAATTTACCTATAAAATAAAACTAGCGGCACTAAAATCGGATACGACGTTTTGTTTTTACAGAACTTCATAGTCAAATTTGTGTGATTTTACCCGAAAACAATATATTTTTCCATCTCAGTTTCCTCCAACTTCTGCCAAAGTGAGGTGCTTGTACGATACTTTTAAAAATTGGCGCATAGTCTTACGATCATATCTTTCTTACTTCATTTTATTCTAGCTCCATTATTTCTAACAGTTTTAATACCTTCAGTGTAGAAAACCAAAGTTAATTTTGCCTCGATTTCAACATTAAATAAATAACAGGCGCGACAATCCAGCATTGGACTAAGGCCGCAGGATGTGTTAGTGACATCCTATTTCCAAGATCTTATCTGCTTTTTTTGTTGAGGTAATGAGATCAGCATCACGCTCAGCAGTGTTATTTACCCCCATAAATGGGTACTCGTTTAACATCTGAGTGAGATCATAGTCCGTCACAAGCTCGTGAGTTCGAAAAACACCATGGAACACGGTGAGATTCGAACTCATGAGCCTGTGCACCGAAGGTGCGCGCACTAACCGCTAGACCAGCCAGACTACAACATTATTTGAATAGATTTTTCCAATTGCAAATCTTTAGGGGCAGTCTAAATTGAATTGTATTGAATTCGAGCTAAAATTAACCCTAGTTTTCTGCACTTAACGTATAAAAACTGTTAGAAATAATGGAGCTATAATAAAATGATGTAAGAAAAATATGATCGTAAGATAATGCGCCATTTTTTAAAAGAATCGTACAAGCACCTCACTTTGGCAGAAGTTTGAGAAAACTGAGATGGAAAAATATATTGTTTTTGGATAAAATCACACAAATGTCACTTTGAAATTCTGTAAAAACGAAACCTCTTTTCCGATTTTAGTGCCGCTAGTTTAATTTTATTGGTAAATTTGTTGGCTGTAATAATCATTTTGTTTCACTATTCTAGCTGGTCTAGCTTTGGAGATTCAAATTCAAATTCAAAAAAGTTTATTGCAGTAATAATTTCATCAATGGTAACAATAGTGTACATAATTTTTCTTTGCTTTTCTTCACTAAAGCTTAGCGCTTGTGCGAGAAGAAAATTAATCTTAAATGTTATTGTAGGCTAAGTGACAACTTTGGTTTTCCATAAAAATAACTTACACTTATAAAAATAAAATAAAATAATAATTCAGATAATTAATTCATTATTCAGAATACGAAGAAGATTTAAAAAAAAATACACAGTCAAAAATAGAAAGATAAATATAATCGAAAGGTTAAAAGCTTTAGTACAAACAATTTCTATTACAATGATGTTGAAATATTTGATAAAATAGGCTTAAGGTCAGGTTAAGTAGCCAAAATTTTAAAGTTACTTTGAATCTTTGAACATTGTTTATATCTAATCTGATGCGATTTGGCAGAGCATTAAAAAAATATGGCCCGGTATAAGTATGGTATCTTTGAGAAGATGTTTTCTTTACTCGGGGGATTATAAGTCTGTTGTAACTATGACGCGTGTTTGATTGATGTGGAATAAAATTGAAATTAGAGTGATGGCATAAATAATAGAGTGTGCTTTTTACATATATGTAATTTCTTTATGTGAAGAACATTAGCAATTGCATAGACGAGCTCTGAAGGGAAAGACATTGGTAGATAAAATGCAGTTTTTAAGATCAGCTTTTGGGTGGTTACTAAAGTTTTTAAATGATTATCGTAGGCACCACCCCATGCGGTAATAGCGTACTGTAAAATAGATTGAACTAAGGCGAAATACACCTTCTTGATTTGTGTTACTGTAAGAGTAGATCTTATTACTTTAAAAATGTATAAGGTTTTGCGAATTTTTTTTACTAAATGGTTGATATGAATGTTCCATTTAAGAAATTTATCCATGTGCACTCCAAGGTATTTGATACTATCGACACAATCTATATGTGGACAATTGCATAAATTTTCGTAATCGTGCTGGAATGATTGCATACTGCAGCCATTAATATGAATTTTCATTGAACTACGGCTCGGTTGCCCAGAAATATTCAATGAAAACGTTAAAGCCTTGGTTTTGTTCATATTTAATTGAAGGTATTGTGAATCGAACCAACTTTTTACTAATTCAAAGTCTTGTTGAGCAAATAGAAAGGTTTGTCGCCAAGAATTAGAAGACGTAATGAGTACCGTGTCATCTGCGAAAGCAATTATTTTGCTGTTATAAAAATTCATTTTGCGTAAGTGATTCGCAAATATAAGATACAGTAATGGTGATAGAACAGTGCCTTGAGGGAGACCGAAATGTTGCTTTTGTATCCATTCGCTGTAAGTATCTTCAATTTTAACGGTTTGCCTACGACTTTCTAGATAACTAGAAAAAAGCTTATATGCCGCACCGCGTACCCCGATTTTCAAAAGTTTCCTTCTAAGTAAATTATGTGGTATAGTGTCAAATGCCTTGGCAATATCCATGAAAATCGCAATAGGTTTCTTGTCTATTTCTAATTCTGAACTCACAAAATCTGTAACTTTTAGGATTGCGTCTTCCGTGCTTAGTCCTCTTCTAAAACCGAACTGATTATCAGATAATATTTTATTTTCGGAAAGGAACTGTTCCAACCTTCTTTTAAGACATTTTTCAAAAATTTTTGAGATTACTGGTAGCAGTGATATAGGCCTGTAGTTCAAAGGATTAGATTTGTCTCCGTTTTTGTATATTGGAACCACCACTGCTTCCTTGAGAATATTTGGAAAAGTTCCCTCCTTTATACATTTATTGAGAACAATAGATAAAGGTGTTTTTATTTCATGCTTAATCTGTTTCATCAAACCTGAACTAATGTTATCTATTCCGCATGCTGAATTCCCCATTTTATCGATGATAGATATTATTTCTTCACTACTAATTCTGCTGATGTGAAAATACGATAAACATGAAGAATCAGCTTCTTCCTCGGGAATAATATTATATTCAGGAATAGGATAATTAGTAAATATATTACAAAAAGCATTATTTATTATTTTAGCTGCAAGTATCTTATCATGTACGGTTCCATTTGTATTTGGATCAACTATCTTCGACCATTCTACACCACTAGTGTCTTTCCTTCCTGTCATATCATTTATGGTTTTCCATAAGCTTCTCGTAGAGTTTTTGCTGCTTTCTATATTTTTTTGGACATTATATCCTCTTGGCGCTTTTCAACATTTTAGTGAGCCTATTTCGATATTTCAAATATATGTTCCGCAGTGTCGTATTGAAAGGTTGTTTATTAAGTTTGTTTTTTAATTTATCCCTTTTTCTTATCGATCGGATTAGCCCTTCAGTCATCCATGGCTTTAAAGTATTAAATTTAGATTTAATTTTTATTGTATATTGACATTCCGATATTAATTCTTGAATTTTATCCAGCATAACTCTGCAGCCAATTTCTGCACAATAGTCATGTTGAAACAAAACTGACCAGTCAATTAAACTTAATTTTTCTTTTAATAAAGAACAATTAGTTTTAACTACTACATTTTCGTTAACAGTTTTGGATAACTTGGGGTTAATAGGAATCGATAACAAAATGGTGTTATGATCCGTAATTGAATTCTTGAAAACTATAGGCGTGTAATTTAAATAATTATTATTTTGTTGCATGAATATATGGTCTATGCAAGTGGAAGATGTTTCACATACTCGTGTAGGCTTGTTGATGAGCGAAATAAACCCAAGTCGGGCAAGGCAGTTCAAATAATCATTTGTGGTAACAGAATCGTCTAATATATTTATATTGATATCGCCAACTAATATATTGGATGACTTTGTCGAGAACTGAAATAAATTCTCTATACTATCAATAAATGATTCTATATCGAGCGACGGAGATCTGTATATACCTATTATTGAAAGACATGTTTTATCTATGAGAGAAAAGTCTACCTTGATACCGGTTAGGAAATCATTGGATACTTCGTGCCATTTGTATTCTAATGATTCTTTAATATATAAAATCACACCGTCATTTTTAGTCTTATTGTATTTGGTAAAGAGAGTAGTATAACCTGGTATTTTAAAGTTATCAATGATTTTATCGAAATCAACAAGGTAGCTATCATGTTGGGACTCTGATAAAACGATCACATCAAAGTAGATATCTAGTTCATGTAATAAAATTAGGAGTTCTTGAAAGTGTTTTTGTATACTTCGGATGTTTAAGTGAATTATTCTGAATTTATCTAAATTTCGGCTGAGTAATTCCTTACAATCACAAACTGTATCGACTTCGAATGTATCAATATCTCTTGAATCAATAAAGTCAATTGGTGTTGAGAACATAGCGTAAAAAAATAATAATAATATTGCGTTAAATTTATCTATGGATTAAAAATATAATTTAAACTATTGAAGACGTTTTATCTGGAGATCGGCTTCGGATTGGATTTTATGCACTTTGCTGGTCTCTGTTTTTCGTACTAAAATCGCACCGTATTTGATCCATACAAATTGGATTGCATTAGCACGAGCGAACTCTTTAGTTTTATGTAATAATGCTTTAGTCGCCTTTGTAAGATGAAGATTAACATAAATTTTGTTCTTTGGCAAATGCTTGTCAAGAGCGTCGGCTGTAAGATTGGCTCTCTTGACTTTAGCCTTCGACAGCCAAACATTACATTCAGTTGCTGAGTTGAATTTAGCAATGAGTGGTTTGGGATGTTCTCCTTTCGGCTTCACTTGTTTACGTTTAAGAGAAATCGGTTTATTGGCTTCTGAGATATCTAACGCTTTCTCCATTTTAGTAAGTATATCGTACAGGTCCTCGTTAGACGTCTCCGGTACACCTGTAATTTCTAATTCACATTCCAGTTTCTCTTGTTCCGTTTTGTTGACTAGTGCACTAAAATCATTGACTCGACGTTTCAAATCGATGTTTTCCCGGGATAACTCTTCGCAGGTTTTAGTTAGATGATCGATTTTCACGGAGTATTGTGCAAGTGTTATATTAAAATCGTCCACTTTGGAACAACAATAATTCAACGAGTTACGGTACTCTTGCAAGTCAAGCTTAATTGATTTTCGTATACTCTCAAATTCCATAGACATTTCGCTTCTCAGATCCCGAATTTGGCCAAGTATGTCACAGAGGGTTGACGGTTGGCTGTCCGCAGGGATTGAATCGTCGCCGGCGTCGTTATTGGAGCTGCAGGTATTGCACATCCACGACTTTCTTTTATCCTTGGATAATTTTCGTGGTGCCGCACAGGAAAGGTGAAAGTGTAACTTGCATTTCACACAAATGATCGCTTCAGCCGCAATCACATCTTTTTTGCAGTTCGCGCAAATCATCATTCGAGATATTATGTATAAACAAGCAGTCGAAACTTACAAGATGAGTGGTGATTTCCAGTGAAACACAGATGCGGCCGGGCTTTCAAGAGGTTTGTTGCAGTGTTCCCCGTCTGACAGATACAGCCTTTGTTGTTTGGCGCTGGATGTGAATTCGGGGTCGGATTGCACTTTTATCCTTACAAAATTTCAATGTATGGACAGATATGTTGAACAGCCAGGTGAAGTTATTGAGTCGCGGTGATAAAAGTAAATCGACATATAATATAAACTTATTTTTTTGCGAATTTTTAGTGAGCTTGTGAAATATCAGTAGTCACTTAGTTGACAGTTGACAGATGATTTGAGATATTGAGCTAAGTTGTGCAAGAAAATGATTTTTTCAAATATCTTCAAATGCCTGTGGCAGCTAAACGGTTAAGCTAAGGGGGTATGTTCCATACAACTTTTTTGCTCGAAATCAATTGAGAAATCATAATCCGGTGCGTTTATCCGGCAGTTTCCGGACACCCTGAATAAATGTTAAGGAAGTTCAACAAACTACACTGCTCGTAATAGAAATCGATGATCATAAGAGTCATGTCCCTCTACTCTTCATTATCCCCCCACCGTTTAGTTTACATTTTTTTATATGACTCAACAATGCCTTTTGCCATTGCTTACATAACTCCAATTAAAATGTGTCTTGTTGGCTTAGTATGTTTTCCGTGGTATTTTTTCCGCGAGCTAATCTAGATTATCGCTGCATTTGATGCGGATACTGCACAAATATTTATTCCAACTTTATACAGTCCGGGAATTTCCTGGAGCGTTTTTATATTCGCCATATTCCGCCACGGTTATCGTCATATCATTTTTCATTGTATTTGAGAGGTCTGACGTTGCTGTGCACTGTACAACGTTCTGTTCAGTACAATATCGGAAAAGCCACAGAAGGATACAATTTTGCAGAATCCTTATTTACCACGAGACTGTATCTTCGCGCGGTCGACATTATGAGCATAAGCCAACAAAGGCAATGCATTGCGGAAAGAGTGCACAATAACTTAGCTATGGTTGCATTCGTCATCCTGCTGGTTGAAACGAAACGCAACATAAACTTATACTCAGGTTTATTGCCTTCATCTGTGAAGGGATTGCGGTTCAAAGGAAGAGAGACGGGAGGCTATCCCTGATCCATCCATGGAATGTATGGAGGAGATGTGTGCGGTGAGCTCATTGTTTCCTTAACATCGGTTTTGCAGAAGACAGTTTTGTTAATATACACAGCAGAAACGCTATTCCGTCCCCGTATATGGGAGTTGAAGTAATAAAGCGATTGCAGCCAGGACAATAGTTTTTATCTTTGCTTTATCGGTGACATAAAACTGAATTGTTCGCCATGGTCCACGGTCAGGTTCGTTCTGGTATTTATTGCAGCCAATTTGCTCTTCGTAATTTTCTTCGTTTTCATAAACGTTTGCGAGCAGCGAGTTAACTGATATTTGTCTTACATAAAGTTAGTCTGTTTGTCGCAGTTTATCTGGAACGTAATGGGATGGGGAGATTATTATTGAAATAAAAAGTTTATGTGGTTTTTCATGAATAGAGTTACGATTACGATACGAGTAAGTAAAACCAATTTTTAGGGATTTACGTCACAGTAGTTTTACGAAATTTGATTTAAATTAGGGGGTTTCGACGGCAAACCGTAACCTTCCGTACTGTTGAACTTTTGTGCCTTGAAGTATACTCAGTGCCCGCGCCGCCCCTTAGGTCCTGTACCAGACAGATTGTTAGTAGTATGGATGGACGTCGTTCTTGTAGAATCGATTCAAATGATTTTTTCCTTTTGAATCGGGTGCTTCTGGCAGCTCATGGTTGTTGCTCCGAAACGATTTACATAGTGAAACCAAATGGCGTAGGAGCATTTTTATATCTACACAAAAATGCATGGTCTCAGTGGGATTCAAGCCAACGTTCAGCTATCATTCATAATCTTAAGCGCAATTCACCGCAGTTCAACAAGACCTTATAGAGTTTGTTTGAATTTTCAAGATTACATCTTGTAAAGCTTGATGTAAGAAATCAAAAATAAATGCGAAATTTTGTTTTCCCCTAAAATACTCAACACATTTTCAGAAAACTATGCTTTCAAAAAATGGTGCTCGGTTCCATTACAAGTCTCCCGCGGCTGTTTTCCATAAATTCCTTAAAAACAACAGAGCCGAAAAACTTCAATTAGTCGGATTTCTTTACGGTTAACAACGTGAAACGTCGAAATTTTTTATAGAGAATAAGGTTAGAGATTGTTAAATCGAGGGAAGCTAGCGAAATTCCGATAATAGCATGTCCGAACACAAATTAGGGAGCTCTGGCAATGTGTTCTGTAGTCCGATCCCTCATCTTGCTGAAACCCAGTAGTTTGTCCTCCAAAGCTGCATGAAGCAATGCAAACGGAACCAACTCAAACAATACATTCACGCGAAGTTTTGGCGAATTGAAGTTAAATTATGCTGCGAAATGTCAATAGAAAAAAATTAAATCTAATCTTCCGGAAATCAAATCGCATATGAATGATACAATAAAATGGTTAGTTTCGTCCTTGAAAATTTGGGTGTTCTTCGGTCTGCCTCTGGCCTTGGGTCCATCAAGTGGAACTTCCATTGATATCGCTTTCTTTGCGGGGTTCTCAGGCGGACGCCCTTGAACATGGCAATACCAATCTATTTGTCGAAGACAGCTTTTCGGTGATCGGTTGGTCTATGGACAAGCTGCCTCGGATGTAGCTACTCTTGATGTGGTCCCTTTTGGTTACACCAACTGACATGCGTAAAATTTTCATTTCAGTCGCTGTCATTTGTTTCGCGTTACCTTCATATATGGTCCAGCATTCTGATCCATGCATGAGGGCGGGACGTACAACCGTTTTGTACAACTTGCCCTTTAGCTTCAGTGGCATTTTCTTATCGCAGAAAACTCCAGACTTTTCTCGCCACGTCATCCACCCAACCTTTGTGCGATGTTTGATGTCATCATCGCATGTAGCTCCGTTGTTCACCATCGAGCCAAGGTACTTGAACTTGGTACAAGACTTAAGCTGCTCTCGTTTGACGTACATATCTGGTATCGGTGCATCTGGCTCAGAGAAAGGGCAGCATACGAACTCAGTCTTTGTTATACTTACCCTCAGTCCATGCTCCTCCAGAATGTCACACCATTTTGTAAGTGCAGCTTGCAAGGCAACGATGTTTGGGCTACTGAGGACATCGGCAAAAAGAAGAGATATTTCTAGGCCGTCGGATATACGTGTTAATAAGTAGCACATTATGATGTCGAAGAGCAACGGACTCAATACACTGCCCTGGTGTAATCCGACATTCACCGGAAATTCTTCTGATTCACCTGCTGTGCATCTAACCTTAGTCGTAGCTCCATCATACATGTCTCGTATCATCCTGAGGTATGCCTCAGGGCCATTAAGTGCTCTCAAGGCCAACCATATCAGATCACGAGGTACTCTAACGAATGCCTTTTCGAAATCGATGAATACAAAATGCAAGTCTTTTCGTGCTGCTCTATACTTTTCCATCGCAATACGAATGCACTGAATCGCATCGACTGCAGATCGACCTTCAACAAAGCCGCATTGATTGTCATTCAACCGCACAATCTTTCTCAGTCAGTTGCAGACAACTCGCTCGTAGATCTTCAGTGTATGAGGTGTTAACTTTATAGCCCTATAGTTGTTGAGTTTGTGTGAGTCTCCCTTGTTCTTATAGAAAGGAAGAAGAAAATTTTTCCTGAAAGCATCAGGCATCGGTTGCCCACCTTTGATTTTGTTGAAGAGAACTGTGAGATAACTAAGCCCGACATTTTCAATTTTCAACCAACATTCCGCGGGGATTTTGTCCGGTCCGACTGCCTTTCCGCGTTTCATCTGATGCATTGCCTCCATCACCTCTTCCTCTGAGTTATCTTCAATATTTGTGGTATTCGGCTCAACATATCGAAAAGCTGCTCGAGGAAATTCTTCATTTAGAAGTTCGTCAAAATACTCTTGCATCCTGCTACAAATTGCCGTATCGTCAATCAGCAACATTCCTTGCGAATCCTCCACGTACTTTGGCGCCTGTATTTCCCGAGCGTTCCTTCTCCTTTGGGCTGCGATCCTAAATATCCTGGCGTCGTGCGTAGGTCTCTCGCGCAAAGACGGTCCTTCGCTCGCTCCTTAATAAATTGTTTCAAGGGGTGCGGTGGTCCGTAATATGGCTCCATGGCCTCATCCAGTGTGAATTTTTTCGCTAGTGGCTCGGGAAGTTTTCGGGAAACACTATTCACTTGATCTATTAATGGTTGGACTTTGTAGACCTTATTGGTACTATCTTTAACCCTAGAGAGATAATCTACGTCGAATCAACGTACAGAAATTTTTCTTTTTATTATATCTCATAAGTGAAGCTTCATAATTTGTTGGTTCCAAGATTTAACTCAATTCATGTCTGTAGGCGTAATTACGTGGCAAAATAATTAGCTTGGGTGCCACACAGCCTAAGATATTGGGGGGTCATAAGTCAAATATACGTCGAATCGACGTATGATTATCTTTAACGTCAGTAAAAACTGTAGAACAAATTTGTACTGAAAAATATTTTATTTCCCCCGAATTGACATTTTTATAAATCTTCATAATGTGGATGTGTATTTACTTGGATATAACCACTAAAAGCCTGTTTCGATAAAGATATCCTTCATTTTAATCTGTTGAAAGGACAGCCCACTTTCTACTAGAACCACTTTTTTAAAATTAATATTATATACACAAACAAATGATAATTTTGCAAAACCATGAGTTTAACAGATTAATATTAAATACAAATGATTATATATCTACCTTTTAACAACATGTTACTCTTAACAAAGAAGTTATAAGGATGTTAACTCGCAACACGTCGAATCATCAGCCAGAAATGGCTGTATGTAGTGGGACAACGACCTTTGGTGAGCTGCGACACCACGCACCTAGCAGCGCAAGCGGGCTCCTGGTATAGTTGATACGCCATGGCGTGGACCTGTACAAAGACCATTCGGGCGGTAACGTTCCCGAGCTCCTGAGTTATGTACGGATGGCTCATGGCGTGACCTACCTCCTCCCATGACTTACGGGAGGGAAGTCACTAAAGGCCAAGCACGATTATGGTGTCCTCTGGTGGGGGAGTGCATCGTATGGTAAATCGTGTGAGCTTCGGAGTTGACGGCTTCGCATGACCCGAGTTCTGAAGGGGCTAGTTAGGGAGAACGGCCTTGGTGGTAAATGCCTACGCGCCTTTATCTAACTAGTTTGTGGATTGATGACCACACTGCCCGAATCGCATTGCTGACTAGTATACTGAAGGGGCCACCTGGATGTGAAAAGCAGCGCTACGAGTCTGCACAGGCTCGTAGTCACAGGTCCAACGAGCCTGGGATGTGCACATCTGAATTCTGACGTGAGGCTTAACCAATAGGGGGCCGAAGGAGGATCACACCTGCTATAGAGAAGTCTATAGCGAATTATGGGGATGGGTGTGCTCAGGGGACCATGATCCTTGCCCATCAAGGTAATGGCCTCGTAGTGGCTGGAGGTTGTTACCCGAGGCATCCAGCTAGTGATGCAACCCCGGGGTTGGGTTCCTGAAGGTGAGTGCATTCGCCGGATGGAGAAATCCCCTTCTGGCAACAACATCTTGCCAGTAAAACGCCGAAGGTCCAAACAGGTCGAGGGACCGGGAGATAAAGGCCGAAAGGCTACGTGCTCCCCTGACGGTAAACCTCGTAGATGGTAAACTTGTAAGTTGTCACCGCAAATCTATGGCGGTGGACACTTTTCTATTTTTTGTTTATCGGCAGAAATTGGGATATCCAAAGTTTTTCTTTACTTGTTATACCCTTCGCTTATTAAGCGTAAAGGGTATATTAACTTTGTCATGAAGTTTGTAACGCATTGAAGGAAGCATCTCCGACCATATAAAATATGTATATATATGATCAGCGTGACGAGCTGAGTCGATTGGACGATGTCCGTCTGTCTGTCTGTCTGTCTGTCTGCTGCGACGCGTTTTGCTCGGCCAGTTTTAAAGCTATGGAGCTGGAATTTTGCACAGATGCTTCTTTTTGTTGCAGGCAGTTTGTATGTTTGAATCGCTACAATCCGACGAGGAGGTCGTGGGGCTGCCATACAAACCTACCCCCTAAATTTAGGTTCTTCTTAGAAAAACTTTTTTATTTATGCACTAATTTCAATCAAATTTCACAAAAATGTGTTTTAATTGGGAACACAAAATATATGTAAAAATCGACCAAATCGGACAATGGGGTCGTGGGGCTGCCATACACACCTAGTCCCCCAAATTATGTTCTTCTTAGAAAAACTTTTTTATTTTTTCATCGATTTCAATCAAATTTCGCACAAATGTGTTTCTAGTAATACCACAGAACATATGTAAAAATGGACCAAATCGGATCATGGGGTCATGGGGCTGTCATAGAAACCTAGCTCCCCAAATTAAGTTCTTCTAAGATTTTTTTTTTATTTATACACCAATTTCAACCAAACTTCACACAAATGTGTTTCTATTGATGACACAAAACATATGTACAAATAGATGGAGTCGAACCATGTGGTCATGGGGCTACCATACAAACCTAGCCCTCTAAATCAAATTTTTCTAAGAAAAACGTTTTTTTTTCGCACACCAATTTCAATGAAACCTTAGAAAATTATATTTCTATTGATGCCACATAACAAACGTGAAATCGGACTATGGGGTCGTGGGGCTGCCATACAAACTTGACCCCCAAAATTAGGTTCTTCTAAAAAATACTTTTTTATTTGGACACAAATTTCAACTAAACCTCATGGAAATGTATTTTTAGTGATAGTACAAGACATATGCAAAAATGAATTATATCGGACCATGGGATCATGGGGCTGGCATATAAACCCAACCCCCAAATTAGGTTCTTCGAAGAAAACCTTTTTGATTTGTCCACCAATCTGAACCAAATATTTATTTATTTATTTATTTATTTATTTATTTATGCTAAACGGACAAATGTCCTTTATATATAAAAAATACAAAATTGCTGCCTTATATATTTCTTAATAATATGTGTTTACATCTATTTTAACAAAAGTTGCCGAAAAATTAACAATAAATCATAAGATAATTTAACTCATAAAACGCTTAAATTTCCCAAAAGATTAATCCAGTAAATTTAAAATATATTTTTTAATTTTTTCCTTATTGGTGTTAGATAAATCCAAATGACTAAAAACTAGATTCCCGATTGCTTTCATTCTTTCTACAGGTGAGTTACATTGATAGTTAGTTCTAAAAGTTCTTAGTTCAAACATATCTCGCTGTCGTGTAACACGATTAGGAACTTTGAAAGAAATTTCAAAAAGAATTTCAGGGGCATCAATAGATCCATTAATTAAATTAGCTAAGAAAATCGCATCAAAATAGGTTCTTCGTACTTCAAGTGTATTAATATTCAGAATCTTTTGAATATGAGCATAGTTTATATTATCACTACTTACATGCAGTTTGTATGCAATGTACCTTAAAAATTTATGCTGAACTTTTTCAAGAGTTGAAGTGTAAGAAATATAAAATGGATTCCATACAATTGATAAATATTCTAATTTACTTCGTACAAGCGAAAAGTATAACGATTTTAAGGCATAAATGTTATTAAATTCCGAAGAGTTCCGAATAACAAAGCCTAACATGCGACGAGATTGTTCAGTAATGTCGCTGATATGCTCTTTGAAACATAATGATGTATCCATCAATATTCCAAGGTCTTTAATCAAGCTTACTTGATTGAGTTCACGATTATTTATGGAATATGTGCATTGATATTTTACTGAACTTCTACTAAATATTATAAACTTACACTTAGATAAATTAAGTTCTAAATTATTAAGCTCACAATAACCGAAAAATTTGTTTAAATTATTTTGAAGAACAAAAACATCATCATTACATGTAATTTCCTTGAAAATTTTGCAATCATCAGCAAATAACAAAAATTCAACACCATCAAAAACTAATTTTAAATCATTAATGAATATTAAAAATAAAATCGGACCTAGATGTGATCCTTGCGGAACCCCAGATGTTGCTTTAAATGGCTTCGATAAATTATCATTGATGTTCACAATTAATGATCGATTCCTTAGGTAATCGTTAATCCAGTTAATTATCGAACCAAAAAAGCCAAAGTTTTTCAACTTTTTAATTAGGATATCGAAGTTAAGTTTATCGAAAGCTTTGGAAAAATCGGTGTAAACCGAATGAACTTCAGACTTTTCCAAAAAAGCTTTTAAAATATAATTTTGATATTCAATAAGGTTACTTGCTGTGGATCTACCCGAGGAAAATCCATGTTGGTTGGCAATAATATAAGGCCGTACCAAAGGTGTAATGTAGTCCGTAACCAGACCTTCGAATATTTTAGGAATACAAGATAAGATGTTAATCGGCCTATAGTTTTCAACATTGGCTCTGTCACCTGATTTATGGATAGGTAGGACGTAGCTTATCTTCCATTCATCAGGGAATTGCCCAGAGAATAACGATTTATTAAAAAGAACAATTAGTGGTTGCAGTAAATTTTTAGCACAATTCTTCAGAAACACCGATGGGATGCCGTCTGGTCCGGCTCTTTTTGATATGTCTAACTCCATCAGTTTCCTCAAAAGCAAATCAGGACTAATTCTAATATTTGATAAACTAATGTTTTAATTTATGCCACAACATACGTAAAAATTGATGGGAAGGCCATAGAGCTGCTCTACAACCTCCTTCCCCCTCTTTTTGGTTCTTATAAGAAACCAAGTCCCGCTTCGCCCAATAAATCTTCGCCACGGCACTTATGAGAAAATTCAAAAGCATGGAAGCGGGGAGGACTGAACACTAGTCATAGGTAAGCCCGAAAAAACTTTTAGACCGAGGGGAGCGAAGGGTATCCAAATTTCGGCCGCGCCCGAAATTAGCCTCGGTCTCGTTTTTTGTATAGTTCATGCCGGAAACTTTTTTGCAAGCGGAAGATTGTCGTCACAGTCCGACTCGCTGTCAACATTTTGGAGTCCTTGTGTTATACCTCGCTATGTCAACATTTTGGAGTCCTTGTGTTATACCTAAGAACACACCATCCTGAATGACAGCTACTTCCATAGGTCCCCTCACCTTTTTGCAATATCACAAACACACGCAAATCCTTCATCATCAGTATCTCCGTCATCCTTATATGTGTCTTCTCCATTGTTGGGTGGTTGTAGAATGAATTGCACCTCGGAACATTTGTTGATATCGTCTAAGAGAGGGTCTTCTTCGTTTAGTTCTTCCAAAATATTAAGTAATTCCTCGGTATCTTTAGGATTGTATGGGTTGTAGAATTTTTTGCTGAAAGAAAAGAAAGAATCCCTAACTGCCCATTGTATGATTTGTCATACACGAAAAACAAATCAAAATACAAAAGCCGTTAACCACAGAATTACATTAAATAGGAGTCTATGGGATTTCTAGAACACTTGGCAAACAAACACGATCATCACAAATATATTTTTAATAATAATATTTAATATTTGCACAAACACATAATATGATCACACAAACTTACAACTTGCTCATTTTGTTGAAATGAAAATGGACAGGTTTTCCTTTTTGGCTAGACAACTGCACACTCGAAAAATTGGAAGCAGACTGTGCTCTTATCAATTGCACAACACTCCAAACATTGCATTTGCAAAAAAAAAAAACATTACCGTTTTGTCTCTTAGCAGACAAAGTAACAGCAAAGTTGGAATATTTTTGCGTATGATAAATCAAACGGTGGGAACGCATGGGTTAAGCCAAATTCAAAAAGACTTAAGCGACTCAAATTTTAAGCATAACCGAATATACCTTATTTCTACGTCGAAAGTGGAAAAAATAAGTATCCTATTCTCGTCTCCGTTAAAGATGCAGTCATTGAAAAAAATAATTTTTAAGATCGTCCAGTAGTTTTTGAGCCAAACCGTACAAACATTCCCAAGGTATTTTATATATAATTAGTATAGACTAGTATAGATTAGTATAGATATAGATAGTATAGATAATCACAGATTGACGGCGGAACTCATAGTCCCCACTTATACTTAAGGGAACCCTTAACTTTCCGGCGGGCGCAATTCTAATCCTAACATGATCGGGCGCAATGCATCTGACAGATTAAGTACAGAAAAAGGGATGAAACTAAGTTTCTGTATATTTTAGACTCTTATTTATTGTTGCATTGTCTTTTTGAAACAGTTCTACGTAATTTTAAAAACCAAAACTGGCTCACAAAGTTTGATACCCTGCACATTTTAAATTTTCTAACAATATTCCGCTTTCAATAGCTTCAATATTTAAAAAACCTCCAACAACTCGACCGCTTAAAAAATGTAAGCTTATTTTACTAAAAACACACTATTGAACGATTTGGTGAACCTAAAAGTCAACACAACGTTATTACGCAATGTGAAGAGTATAACATGTGGAAATTTTCATAGAAAAGCAGAAAATAACACAATCGGGCGTAATACATCTGAGAGATTATTTCATCCCCTCCCGCCCCTCAGACATATGGTAGATAGAAACTGAAAACTGCTTTGGATAGTTGATCGATAAAGATTAAGCTACTGTGAGTTTCAGATCTCTCCCTTTTCGTATCGCAGACAGGGGCGGCCGGTCTAAGTGGGCAGGTAGGGCACTGCCCACCCTACAAAATGCTAGCTAAAAATGAAAATAAAATAAAAATTATTTCTTAGAACAACTTCGGTACCTACATGCATATCTAACTTAACGTAACTTTCCTTCAAATGACAATAGCCATTCATTAGTACTTAATCACGATTAAATTGCCAATATAAAAAACTCCTCTTCTCTACATAAGCGAAAGCTCATATTGATATCAATTGAATAATTATAAGAAGCGCACGCGTGAATCACCAACGATTATGTACATTGCATTGCGCCCATTCATACTTCGTTCATGTATCTGCTCATCACATCAACATCATCATCTCAACTCAACCTATGGGCAGAATGCCTTTCTGCCCACATGTACCATCAATCTATTCTATAGCTATTCCATAGCACATAGAGTCACGATGTATCTTCTTATACGCTCAACGCATGCGCATTGAAAGTATCTGAACTTCACTAAAGGGCATGCCCAATACTACACTATCCATGAACTTGTGCAACGTTCGCGCTGTTCTAGTAGTTAGATACTCGTAGCATAGCGCGTGGTGCATGGATACAATAATAAGGCCGTTTCGCATTTAAATTGAGCATGGTGCATTGTAGAGTATTTAATTTGTGCGTGTGTTTTTGTCAGATTTTCTTCATTTTTTGAAGTGGTTTGGAGGCGTTATACTCGTACTTATAGCAGTAGTGCATGATTACGTTATCAACGGCCGTTTTTTATTTGCTACGTATGTTTTTAGAAAACACTAATCGCTTTTCTCTGATTCCCTACATTTTAGTGTTATTAATTACTATTATAAAATATTTATTTTGGTGATGGGATTAATATTAAAATCTTATTTATTTGATCTAATATGTATTTTGCTTGATATAGATACCTATTCATATTTTCTCCTCTATATGATCTGGAAGTTTTAAATTTAGTTTGTATGTACTTAAAAAATTATATTTTTTTGTTGTTATGTTATTGCATGTGCATGATATAGAAAAAAAATCCCACTTCTATTCCTCACACCTTTTTCCTCCCCATGGCAAGAGGGATCTAAACCTTCCCCGCTAGCTCGTGCTGGGCAGTGCATTTTATTTGCATAATTGTAGAAATACATAGCAGCTTGAAAGTATGTATAACTAACTTCCTAATTTACAGGAATTGTCTTTGATAAATTATTTATTCAGGAAGATTTGTAGGTATGTCCTGTTATTGTGCGAAAGAATGTTGGCATTGCTTTAAAAAAAATAATTTTAAGTAAAAAACTTTCGGACATAATGTCTCATCATAATTTAATATATCATTACAATTAATCATATATTAGGTGATCCGTTTGGGTTGCCTTTTCTAGCCTCAAATGAAAAAAAAAAGAAAGAGGTATCCAAATTTGAATTACCATTAAAAGGAGCAGTGCTTAATATTTACTTATTGAATATAATTTTATTGAAATATTGTCGCGACTATTGCTGGTCCCTTTGAAAGGTAAATACTGGATTATTTTTCCACATTGCGACCGTTCTCTGCCAAAAAATTGATGTAATATAGGATTCCGAACTGTAGCTATCTGTATGCATTTTCATGGTGCGATTGAGCATAACTGATTTGTAAGAAAAAACTAAACGATTCACCTAATACATACGTAAATACAACAAGCTTAAAAACATTAAAATGGACAGACTAACAAAGAGCACAATTTTAACGCATTAAAAAACAGTGGATATGCATGTATAGTATTATTTCCTGATGGTAAATCTGCCCACCCGGCTCTGTACTTCACGAGCCGCCACTGATCGCAGATTGGCGCAACAAAAACTGGCCACTTAATCTGTCAGATGCATTGCGCCCGCCCGAAGGTTAAGGGACGAACGCTATTCATAGTCACTCAATAAGCAAACGTTTAAGGGTTTCTTAAAGGGTTCCCATATTGGTTAAATCGTTTTATTCAATGCCCTAATAAGTGATGTCTATGAACAGCGCCCGCTCTAGCACTTACGCCGCCCCGGGCAAGAGGACAAATTGCCGCCCTTTAGGTGAAGTACCAGGCAGATTGATAGTAGATAGCACATGTAATGTCGTTGTTGTTGTAGAAGCGATTTAAGAGACTTTTTATTCTTGAATCGAGTGATTTTGGCAACTTGGTCGTTGTAACACATCGGTTCCACGATGGCTGCTGTAGTATCACATATCAACACATAAATTCATAGTCACAGTGGGTTTCGAACCAACGCTTTAGTGATTCAGAGAATAGAATGTCTACCCACTGAGAAAGCCAAGATAGTATGTAGTAGAAACCTGTTCCGCCATCATTCATACTCTTAAGCACAATTCAGCTCAGTTCAGCAAGGCCTTCTAGAGAGTTTGTTTGAAATTCCAAAACTAAAGCTAAGTATTGAATTTCCCGAGCTCATGCTATTCACCACCGGCAAAAAATATAGAGATGTCAAACCTTGCGGAATTTAGAATGACGTAAGAGATTGAAAATGAATGGCAACATTTGTTTTCCTCAAAAACACTCAACACGACAACACATTTTAGAAAACTCAGCTCTGGAAAATGGTATGCCAATAAATGGTGGAGCGGAGAAACATGAATTAGCCGGGTCTCTTCGTGGACGAGTTTCTTCAATGGTTTTAACATGGGTCGCTTATTTTCATAATGGCATCAATTCGCGAGTTGTTATAGAGAATAAAGTTAGAGCTAGCTAAATCGGCGGAACCTATAGCCAAATCCCGATATTAGCATGTCCGGAAACATATTAGGGAGGACTGCTATTACGGCTCTGGCAATGTGTACATCCGTCATTTTGCTGTCCTTGTACCTTGTCCTAATTTTGACCGCTCCATTCTTGATGAATCATGAATTAAAGTTGAATTGCTTCCAAAGAAATTGTGTTGAAAACGGTGGATTTGAGCAAGAAATTGTTCATAGAAGATTTTTTTTTACATTTTAATGTGCTGAGTGAATGTGCACTACTTATTTCTAATTTCTTATGGTTTTTTCGGAGGTTCAATATTTACTTAGTGGACGAGATCTCCTTTGACGCAACAGACTGAATAAAAATATTAGGCCGCAACCACACTGATCGGGGTTTGCAAAACCGCGAACAAAATATCAAAGTTGTGAACATGGACAACACACGCCGGGAGGGACAGAGACTTTGGGGAGATCAATTTTGTCATTTGTTCGGTTCGGTCAACTGATAGCAGTGTGGTTAGAGGAATCCAATCCGATCTTAGGAATATTTATGCTGTCAGCTCTCGAAAGATGAATTTTTCTTTCTTTTTATCGCCAATAGCGACACTTTCTGCACCATTTAACGAACATGTAGGGTGTCCCGTTCATGGTGGAGAATCTTTCAATGGTAGATAGTGTGGCTCATTTGGGGAAAATTAATGTTCTACGAGACACCTCTATTTTGAACCGTTACAATGTAAAAGCACTTATTGTACATAAATTGTGTCAAAATACCTGACTTACCGAACTAAATCAAAATTTTTCAAACCACAAAACATGTCATCCGAGATATGACTTTATTTTCCGAAACTACATAAAATTTCCTATAAAACGACACCTCGTCCGTTACGAAGTTGCTCGTATCTTCCGAGATACACCAGTTCAAACTTTGAAGAAATTTTAAAATCGGTTTTTCATGCAAAATTCAAATGATAAAATCGTAACGGTACTTTGAACGGACAAATCTGCAGAGTTGAAAAAAGTGGCCTCATTATGTTAGCTCTCGAACGATATATAAAAAATAAGGGCTCACGATTTGAAAATTTGCGAATTTAACGTTTCAAAGGTAAAAAAATGTGGTTTTCGTGTAATGCGAATCATCTGATATGATGAAGATAAATTTGTACGATCAACACAGTTCATTTTGTTGGGCGAAAAAACTTTACATTGAAAATATTTCGGGCCAAAAATGTAACAGTTATTTTAACCGCAGATCTGATTTATATTAATTCTAAATAATAATTGCACTTATTCGCAAGTTCTTTCCCTCGTCAGTCAGTTTGTGAGCTATTATTACTACATAAATTAATTAGTGTTTGTACTAATATTTTACCAGGTAATATTATTTAAATTGTTAATATTATAACTTGGAACTTTTAGAAGTATAGTGTTGTTCCCGAATAATAAATATGGGATATATTGATGATGAATACATCGATATGGTGTTCGTATATGGCGTATCTAACGGGAACGCATGTGAGGCAGTTCGTGAGTACAGTAGACGTTTCCCCCGTAGACAACTTCCGGACAGCAGGACGATTGCAAGGACATACCGAATCTTAAAGGCGACCGGAAAAACGGCAAACCACCAGGCCAGGGATCAAACTGAACGGTCTACAATGAATCAAGACGAAATCCTTAGACACTTTGATACGCACCCCGGTACGAGCACGCGAAGGGCGTCGCTTCGCCTGAATGTCCCGCGTATGGCGATTCACCGGGTACTCCACGCCGACGGTCGGTATCCGTATAATTTATCACGGGTCCAGGATTTATTACCTGCAGACTTCGAAAGGAGGACAACCTTTTGTAGATGGCTTTTGGATCAAACTTCAACAGATCGAAATTTTCCGAGAAAAGTGCTGTGGACAGATGAAGCAACGTTCACACGTAGTGGCGTGTTTAATTCGCGAAACACGCACGTTTGGGCCCATCGGAATCCCAACGCAACTAAAACTTCTTGTTATCAACATGAAATTAGGGTGAATGTGTGGATAGGTGTCCTCGGGGATCGCCTTTCTGAGCCCATAATTCTTCCTGAACGGCTCAATTCTTTGGCGTTCCATAGCGTGATGGAAACTGAAGTCAGACCAAGTTAACTTGCTGCTGTTCCAGTTGCGGAACGATCAGAAATTTGGTGGCAGATGGACGGATGTCCTGCCCGTAATGGAAGAGTTTTTAAATTATAAATACCAGCAGAAATGGATTGGACGATATGGGCTTATTCCATGGCCTGCAAGAAGTCCTGATTTAACTCCTCTTGATTTTTATGTTTGGGGAAATTTGAAAAATTGGGTTTATAACGAACCCATTACGTCGTGGGAACAACTGATTCAAAAAAATAAAACAGAGTGCAACGATTTGAGAAGAAATAGGGAAGAAGTTCTCCGCGATGTCGCATCAGTTGCCAGAAGATGTTCACTTTGTATCCAACACGAAGGAGGACATTTCGAACAATATCTTTAATTATCACTTCGAAATTATTTTAAAAATAAAATAGATTTCGGTTTCGCTTCTTTCTCCTATTTGGTAAGCATAAAACAAAAATACATTATGAATAAAATTCATTTGAAAATAGCCTAAACGTCTTTTATATGAAAACCACATTTTTTACCTTTGAAACGTTAAATTCGCAAATTTTCAAATCGTGAGCCCTTATTTTTTATATATCGTTCGAGAGCTAACATAATGAGGCCACTTTTTTCAACTCTGCAGATTTGTCCGTTCAAAGTACCGTTACGATTTTATCATTTGAATTTTGCATGAAAAACCGATTTTAAAATTTCTTCAAAGTTTGAACTGGTGTATATCGGAAGATACGAGCAACTTCGTAACGGACGAGATGTCGTTTTATAGGAAATTTTATGTAGTTTCGGAAAGTGAAGTCATATCTCGGATGACATGTTTGGTGGTTTGGCAAATTTTGATTTAGTTCGGCAAGTCATTTATTTTGACACAATTTACAAAAAGTGCTTTTACATTGTAACGGTTCAAAATAGAGGTGTCTCGTAGAACATTAATTTTCCCCAAATGAGCCACACTATCTACCATTAAAAGATTCTCCACCATGAACGGGACACCCTGTGTAGCGAATATCAGAAACACAAAAGTTCTCCTTATGAGAATGGAAAGCAATCCAAGCCATTTCAAAATCAGGAAGCCCTTCCCTTTGATAAGAATTAGGGATAATGCATGCAAATCCTTAATTCTGATGAAAAGAAGTGGAACTAATTTTCATTTGGAGGACGAAATCAGCACACCATTCTCCAATAAGTTTTTTTTAAAGAAGAACTTAATTAGCACATTACTTTGCAAGCATCACAGACGTAAATTTTAGGCATATCTCACTAAACAAGTAACGTGTTTCCTAAAGAAGCAATTGTTGTGCTTCTTTACTTAAACAAAGCCTTATTTCTTATTTTGTTTCACCCCTTTTTACTTCATGGCTTAATATGAAAAGTGATATGCCGTTGGAAAGCCAACATGTTGAAGCAACTTTTATCAACTTTGCAGAGTCGTACGTATAAAGCACCGTTATGAAATTACTGTTTGAATTTTCGATGAAAAATTTATTTTAAAATTTCTGTTAAGTTTGAGTAACTGTATCTTGAAAGTGCCGATAATGTTGGCAACAGGAAAAACTTTACTTTTTGTGAAATTTTATGTAGTTTCTGAAACTGAAATCAAATCTTGGATTAAATCATCAGGAGTGCTGCAAATTACGATTTTGCGTGACAAGTCACGATTTTCGATGACTTTCACAAAAAGAGCGATAACAAGGTAAGGGTAAAAAAAGTTCCGATTGTTTTGGGAATTTTCTTGCTGAAACAAGTTGCGGTATCAACAATAGTATTGATCACCCAATGCGGGACACCCTGTATAGAAAAAGCCCTTATTCCTTAAAGGAATCCTTATAACTTAAGTGGGGACTATGAATTCCGCCCTTAATGAAATTAATGGGAAGCGGATAATTTTTTACATTAAGGGCGGAATTCAAAGTCCCCACTTAAGTAATAAGGAATCCCTTGAGGAATAAAGGTTTCCTCTATATAAGCTCCCTTAACCTTCCGTTAGACGCAATGCATCTGACAGATTCCTCGCAATGTTTTTTTACCATAACTTCTTTTCTATTGCGAATTTCACTTTCTAACTCAGAGTAGCTTCGTATACTGAGTACGGAAGCATTTTAGTTTGAAAGTGAAAATTGTTGGGTCCTTTGGCTTTACGAGCATCTATTAGATGCATTGCGAGCACTCGTGTAAGTGATTTGAACGTGTAAATTATATAGGCGCTGCAGTATACGAAAAAAAAAAATATTTACTACAAGTGCAATACTTTCAGAGTTACACTATTACACCTTTGTTTTACCATTGAAGTCTATTTTAAAATTCAGTTATGCTCAGAAAGCTGTAAAACTTCAATTATGTAAGACAATTCCAAAAAATCTCTTTCTTTAAGGCTTTTTCATAACAAAAAAAAAATATTATTAACAGACCCAATTTTCTTCTTTTGATATTGACTATTGGCATGATAAGGCTTCAAATATTCAGATAAAAGAGAAAAAAAAACCCTATGAAGATATTCATTACCTTACAACAGGATGACAAAGTTGACATCTAATAGATGCATTGCGTCTATTCGTGTTACATTTTTTATTACGACTAACGGAAGGTTAAGGGAGTTTCGTATTTATAGACATCACTTATTAGGGCATTGCCTTATTTAATAAAACGATTTACTTATTGGACATATCTATTAAAAGTGACAAATAAAACTAGGGGGCTTCGCCCCCTGCTCGCTTCGCTCGCCAACCCCCGGGGCCGAGGCTAATTTCGAGCGCGGCCGAAATTTGGATACCCTTCGCTTGGGCTAAAAGTTTTTTCGGGCGTACCTATGACTTGTATTTAATCCCCCTCCTCATTCTTTTTCTTCCGTCTTTACAAAAGTTTTGGGCTTGGTTGAAATAAGTGGGCAAATAAAAATATTTACTCGGAAAATTTTATTGGGGTTTCCGGAACATGACCCCCACAGTACGATTCCATTCGTTTAGAACTTTTTAGTTGCTTTGATAAAGACATTAATTCAGGGTTTTGTGAAATTGGTGTAAAAAAATGTTTCTTAGAACTGGTTTCTATGGCAGCCCCATGACCCCATGGTCCGATTTGATTCAATCTTGCATATATTTTGTGTTATCTATAGAAACACATTTGTGCGAAATTTGGTTGAAATTGGTACACAAATAAAAAAGTTTTTCTTAGAAGAACTCAAATTGGGGAGCTAGGTTTGTATGGCAGCCCCATGACCCAGTGATCCAATTTGGTGAATCAAACATACAAACAGCCTGCAACAATAAGAAGCACGTGTGCAAAATTTCAGCTTCCTAGCTTCAATTCCCGCCGAGTAGAACGCGTCGCAACAGACAGACAGACAGACGGACATGCTCCAATCGACTCCCCAAGACATGCTGATCATATATGTATACTTTTTATATGGTCGGAGATGCTTCCTTTAATGCGTTACAAACTTCATGACAAAGTTAATATACCCTTTCACTCTATGAGCGAAGGGTATAAAAACAAGTAGTTGACAATTCCAAATTTAAAAAAAAAGTGTTTGAATAAGGATATGTCAACAAATATATGAATTCATATAAGGTTACTAGATATGTTCCTTATCGAATAAGGGAATCCTTTAGGAAACCCTTAAGCGTTTGCTTATTGAGTGACTATGAATAGCGTCATTCCCTTAAGGGTTCCCTTAAGTATAAGTGGGGACTATGAATTCCGCTCTAAGTATTTTTTTTTACAAAAATTATTTTTTTTTTGCAGTTGTGGCTGTGAATTTCATGTAGCTACTACGCAATGCTGATGACAGTCATACCTACAATAAGATTTTCAGCAGGGAATTGGTTACGATTTTTATGAAAACTAAATCAGAACATCAGTAAAATAGTATTTGATGATGCAGATGTAAATCTTAATATTCAAAATGCAGGAGTCCCAGGATGTCTTTCTTTTCTTGCATTTGGAAGTGTTCAATATCTGCAATATGACGTGCTTGCTTTCTAGTTTCCATCGAAATATAATTTAATTTCGATTTGTTCCACATACATAAGCATCGAGTTCTTAAATAAACAAAATTTTGTATTCACAATAATTCATTTTGTTCCCAGCAATCTTTTCACTCTCAGACTTACCGTCAATACAGGGACTGCATCCTTGGATGTGTACAGTGCAGTACACGGCTTCAAACAATACACACTTTTTTTGCCAATATCCGACAAATGTATGCAGATGGAAAATTTGCGCTACAGGCTCGATAAAGCTGGATTATACTCCAGGAACCAGAGAATTTACTATACGATTGTCACATGGCATTCGCGCTTTTCTTCAGGATTCCTATTCGTCTGTGTGTGTGCTTCTTTTTTTTTGCTACTACCGGCGACAGATCCGGGATTCTGATTGCAATTTCCAATCGAGCATGTTGCGACTGCAGTCTTTCGTGAAAAATATTCTGTTTATTTGCCATGAATTATTCATTGTGAGGATTCTTTGTCGCATGTGTGTATGTGTATGTTTGCGAGTTAGTGGTCGTGCCAGATGGTTTGTACGATGTGCAAGCGACAACAAAAAAGGACATTTCTCGTGCTTGCATTTTGATTGTCAGATCGAGTCACGTGCAAAGAAAAATTCAGTATTGGAAAAATGTTGAAAAATATGTTGCGGAAGCATGCCGACAAAAGAGTCCTCGGTGCGGCCCGCGTGCATTCGTTCGATTATTATTAGCAGTTCGTTGATGAATTTAGCATATTCAAATGCACGGACGACGTGCTGTTGAGCAGAGGGAAAAATGCAAAAAAATAAATATGTACCTACGCAGATGTCAATAGCCAAGAGCAAACAAAGGTATAAATATATTCAGTGGAGTTTTAATCTGCCTGGAGTGTTTCCAGCTAAATGCGCCCTACTTTGTAAATTGTTCCTGGTTCCCTGAAGTTTGAATTTGAAAGTGCTTACAGTCGAAGTTGACTCAAGTATACGTACTACGTACATGTTGGACCTTTCTAGAGAATAGTTTTGGGTAGTTTTCATTTTCATGCTGCCAGGCCAGCTTTCAATTATTTCTGCCTTCTGCCTCACATTCTGATTTCGACGAACGCATTCCAATGGAATCTGCATTGACAAAATAAAAGCTCGTTCGGCTTGTAGTTCGTCACACTACGCGCAAGTTATGCATTGTATTGCGAACCCCAGAATTTTTTTTTCGTTGCTTCGATGGTGTCAATGAGCTTTGTTTTGGTTAATGCAGTTTATATAAAAATTTTTCTTCCTGTGGTTTGACCAATCCAACTCTCGATCGTGGCGCACGAAATACCTTAACCTGCCTGAATGATAATAGTCCCGAAAAAAAAACAATCGTCTACATTTCCTCTTCGTCTCTCAAATAAACTTCACAAAATGTAGGATGCTTTAAAATTTATCACCTAGACATTTTCTTAAAAGAGATTAATTAGACAGTTTCTATTTAAAACAGAAGTTAGACACAGACTAGGGCGCCGAAAAAAATAAAAACGAACATTCGGCAAACGTTTCGTTAATGCTTGCTTTCGGTGATAAACTGCAGACACCTAAGCTTTTAATTCTCCGAGTAGTAGAGTTGAAAAACGACTTAGCGAAATGGCGAAACAATTAAGGACAAATTCAATGATTTATGTCTGCCGACCGGTGGCATTAAGTGCGAAGGTGGAAGTTCAGGAGGACGAAAGAAACAACGAAATGGATAAAGGTAAGATAAGTTTTTCGGTGAAAGCTACTTTAGAAATGAAATATCCGACTGGAAAATTCCGAGAATGAAAGTGAAAATTTTTCCAAGTATTTTTTATACAACTGTTGCTAAGTAAAATTAACTTTAACGGCGGGTTTTTAAAATTGTGGATTCAAATGTGAATTTGATTGTCTTCATACAGTACCTAATGGTCGCGTATAACAACCCACTTATAACAAACTCCCGGATACAATGAGCACATTTCAAACGCTTGAATGAAAGCCTTATGACTGCAAAATATTTTTTACCGTATATAACGAAGCCGCTTATAGCGAACCTAATCAGAAGAAGAAATTTGACTCCATTTGCACTTGCACTTTAAGTTTTTAAACCCTTCGAAAGGGTATGTGAAAGGGTATATTAACTTTGTCATGAAGTTTGTAACGCATTGAAGAAGGCATCTCCGACCATATAATAAGTATACATATATGATCAGAATGACTTGGTGAGTCTATTGGGCGATTTCTGTCTGTCCGTCTGTTGCAGCGCGTTGTTCTCGCCTGCTATGAAAGTTACAAACCTGAAACTTTGCACATGCTTATTTATCTTGCAGGCTGTTTGTATGTTTGAATCGCCCATATTGCATCACTGGCTCAAGGGGCTGCCATACAAACCCAACTCTCCAAATTAGGTTCTTCTAAGAAAAACTTTTTTATTTGGGCAACAATTTCAACCAAACCTCATGAAAGTGTATTTCTATAATAAATGTCACAAAACATATGTAAAAATGATTGGAATTCGATCATGGGGCTGCCATACAAACCCGAGGGGATTTAGAAAAAAACTGGACAGGAGCTCTGCCTGAATACATTTGCTAAATTAATGTGTGGCAAAATCAATAATAAAGTAAACTATTAAGGTTAACCTCGACCTTATATTTTTGATATTTTAAAAATGAACATTTTAAGGCTCCATCGAAGGCTGACTGATTCATTGAGGTTAAAGTCACCACTTGGGCTCCTTTAAATATGTTAGCGAAGCAAAAGACTCAATTTAAATTAACTAATGCCCTCAAGTTCTTCTTGAAGCTAACGCCGATATCCAAAAACACATTGCAGACTAAGGGGTGATATTTTGGAGGCATTGGCCGACGCAGTGACCACCCACAACAACATCAAGGAACACCCAGCTCTCAATAATCGGATTTCAGTAATGTAGCCAGTAAAATTTTTACCTTTGTGCCACGGCCCGAAAAACGGTCAAACAATGGAAACATAAATTCTCAGCGTTCAGAATGTTTTTGCTTCCGAGAAAGGCATGCGTCTGGCAGAAGGCGATAAACGGCACTTATTGGTCCTGATTGAAAAGAAATCAAACGGTTTTTATACAAAAAAACGGAGTTGTTCCGTTTTTCCTCACCTTACTCCTAACTTTATTTCCCCTAGAAAACGGTTTTTTTATTCTAGTTCTCTTTGTGGGCATGCACATTAGTAGCAAGTTTTATAGTCCAGTCATATTAGCATTTCAAATAGAAAAAAATAGAGTAAGACTAATTTTTATTGTTTTTGAATCAGTCCCAGGAGCCTAAAACTCATTTCGCTAAAAAAAAAAATGTTGTTCGGATGGGTCCCAAAAAGGACAAACAAGGACACTATTGTGACCGGAGGTCGGCATGCGGGGTATCATATCAAAGGGGAAGTCGAGTGCATTACATATCTCGTGTTTGTTTCCGTTTCAAGGACTTTGAAAGGAATAAATCGCGTTTGAATGGAAAATGTTCGCGTTTCTCGTACCTTATCATCTGTACCTATATACAAAGTCATAACTACCCGAATAATTCAAGTTGTCACTACCTTTTTACCTTTAAAGTCTAAATAGCTGAAGATTCTACCATTAAATTAGCTAAGAAAAAAATTGAAACAAACGCTGAATATGGAATGTATTCGACGTCCCCTTTGATATGACATCCCGCATGTCCACTTTCGATCAAGGATTAATTAGTGTCCTTTTATGCAGCGCCCTCTGTAGCACTTACGCCGCCCCGAGCGAGTGGACAAATAGCCCCCCTTCCTTTAGATAAAGTACCAGGCAGATTGATAGTAGATACCACAAATGTTATGTCGTTGTTGGTAGCCCTTGGTCGTTATAACTCATCGGTTCGACGATGGCTGCCGTAGGATCAACCCAAAAATGCATAGTCACAGTGGGATTCGAACCAACGCTATAGTAAATTAGAAAATAGAATGTCTAGCCACTGAGAAAGCCCAGATAGTATGTAGAAGTCCGTAGAAGTCCGTTCCGCCACAATTCATATACTCTTAAGCGCAATTCACCTCAGTTCAGCAAAGCCTTCTAGAGAGTTTGTTTGAAATTTTAAAATTAAAGCTAAGTATTGAATTTCCCCAGCCACATATTATTCACCACCGGCAAAAAATATACAAAAACCTGGCGAAATTTAGAATGACGTATATATGTGATTTGGGGATTTATCGAAGCAGACCACTACTTTTTGGGTCCATTTTCGTCCCCTTACAGTGATTTCCAGAAGTCATCACTGAGTCCCGTGTGATGTGTAGCATGTCCTTGAAGCTAAGTTCACTCATGGCTTCCACACTTATTGTGGATTTTCCTAGGATCCTCAGCCTCCTACTACCTAGTGCTGATCAGTCACACACAATGTGTGCTGTCGTCTTAGCCAGACATAGTCTACATACATCATCCTCCACGATTTTCATCTTAGATGCACTTTAAAATTACCATGCCCTATCACTAAGGCAGTTGTCCAACTTAGGTTACTCCGTGTATAACTGAGTACCTGTTTAGCTTTCCTCCCTATAGTGGGCTGGTAATTGCGTTTCGAGCCTGCCTACAAGTGAATAGCCTTCGCCATCGTTTCCGATGTATGGAATAAGGTAAGAGATTGAAAATTAATGCGAACATTTCTGTTCCACAAAAACATTCAACACACTTTAGAAAACTCCGCTCTCAAAAATTGTAGGTATGCCAAAAATGATGGAGCCGATAAACATAAATTAGCTGGGTCTCTTCGAGGACGAGTTACGAGTTTCATCAGTGGTTTCAATTTGGGTGGCTTATTTTCATAATGGCATCATCTCGCGAGTTGTTATAGAGAATAAGGTAAGAGCTACTTCAATCGGGGAAACCTAGCCAAATCCCGATGTTAGCATGTCCGGAAACATATTAGAGATACTGCTATTGCGGCTCTGGCAATGTCTACTGTGTTTCCTCAACATGCTGAAATCCAAACTACCTTGTCCGAAATTGGCCCACTCAATGCTAGATGAATCAATGAGTCCATTCGCAAGGAGACCCGGTTAATTGCTTCCAAATGTGGATACATGTTTTCTAAAATGCCTGAAAAAAAACTTGTTGGTGGTGCATTTCGGCAAGAAATTTCTTATAGAAGATTTTTTTAACGCTTTTATTTTCCGAGTGTTTATGCACTAATTATCTATAATTTCTTATGGTTTCTCGGGAGATTCAATATTTACTTAGTGGACGTGATCTCCTATGACTCAACAAACTGAATAAAAATATTAGGCCACAATCGGGCCTTGCAAAACCGCGCACAAAACATAAAAGTTGTGGACAACACACGCCTGGGATGGACAGAGTAAGACGAATTTGTCTTTCTGTTTATCTCCACTAGCGACACTTTCTGCATCATATGTACAACGAACATGTAGCGGAAAATATTAGAAACACAAAAGTTCACCTTATGAGAATGTATAGCAGATCAAGCCAGAAGAGGAATTTTCAATTGGAGGACGAAATCAGCACTCCATTTTGCACAAAGCTTCTTTTTAAGGAAGAACGTAATTAACGCACATAACTTTGCAAGCATCACAGATGTAAAGTTTAGGCAAATATCGCTAACCATTTTAAGATGGTAAATGCAGTACTTCGCCTTGTCTTTTCGAGTTTTTTATTGGTGTTTTAGCCAAAAAGCCGCCCCTAGAATTTGGCACCCCGGGCGACTGCCCGGTTTGTTCCCTCCCCCCTTAAAGCGGGCGCTGCTTTTATGTCCAGAGCTTTCCACGAACAAAAATTTGCTTGGCAAATTTAATGATAAAATTTTCCTACGCGTCAAAAGTATCGGGCCACTCGCAACTTTCGAACTCTAACCTAATTTTTTCAATAAGTATAAAAGTTACCTTAATGAAAGTTATATCTACAGGAAGTGCATTTTATGACAATTAATAAATTAATAAATGGAAACATATTAGGATTTATTAATTTATTAAGCGTTTATTAAAGATTTTACAAATAAGAGTCGTTTCCAGTCATTTTCCGGTCTTTGAGCACATCACATAATTGATTGTGATTGCCCATAGTCAAATGGTCGCACGGTTGCAACTTTGTGAACATTTTGAAGAGAGATTTGTTGAACTAGAAAAGGACACTAAAGTAGATGAAAAGCTAGGAACTCTACAGTAATTTATTACGCAGGGAAAAGGTGTCATCGACAATCAATCTGGCCGAAGCACACATTTATCTTAAATTTAGTGAAGAAAAGTAAATAAAATAAAGTCTCCGCGGCAAATTTTTCACGGGAGTCATAAATGTAAGTTTTTCGCTCGCTGAACATAGAACTTACCTTTAGGCTGAAATGATTCCAGCTGAAAGTTTCATCGAACTGACTAACAGGCTGTACTGTGTGTCGTTACGATGGAACAACTGCCAGAGGTATGTCGAACACTGAAAGGTATGTCGATTTGTTGATCAAAGGAGTATCTGGAGCTTCAAAGAACGTGTGGCATGACGTTTCAGTAGGTTTCTGGTAGACATACACTGTTATCCCGAAATGTGTAACAGTTCGCCCAATTGGAAAAGTCGCCGAGGCCGAAAACAGATATTGTGTGCCCCAGGTTCTCAGAGAGTTAGAACGAAACTAAAAACCCCGGTGGTTGTGATTTTGCTATTACAACCGAATTCAAACGCAATGAGCGCATCTGATTACAAGATTTATGGTTGGGAAAAGCCACCGAGAGCACCGATAGGTAGTCCAACAGTGGCAAAATATTTTTTTTTTATTTAGTAAATAATTTTCGACATAAATTCCATTAAATTGAAAAATTCTATAAACGCCGAAATATCTAGCATCGTACCTACCTAATTAGAAGGAATACGAATTTGTTTGTCTACTTTTTTGAGGACAACTAAGTGTGGGATATTGCATGAACACATTAAATACATACCTACAGTGGCTCACATCCCATCTCGGACAAAGTATATATAACAATGTATACACCGTTTAAACAACCACTGATCAATATTTTATAAAATGATGATGAACAGTATGATTAAGCTTTCTGGTTGTCAACGGCCCTTAGCCTTTCTGGCATGGACTCAACTAGTTTTCTGCAGAAATCAGGACTTATTTTGTCCCATTCTTCCTGGGCTTCGCGCTGGTGTTCTTATTACTTTAGGATAGTTGTACAGGAGCCAGGTCTTGGCTATAAGTGACGTATGCTTCGGGTCATTGTTCTGATGAAACTTAAAATTTTCTGGAATGCCCAACTGCTGCGCACTCTCCTTAACAATTTTCTTTAAAATATCTACATACATGTTCTTGTTCAAGATGCCATCTTTAAAATGCATACTTTCAACCCCTGAAGCTGCCACGCACCCCCAAACCAAACAGCCCCCGTGCTTCACTGTTTTCTTCGTGTTCTTTGGGCAAAATTCCGTGTTGGGATTACGCCAGACATATCGACGACCATCGGCTTCTTCATTACTGACGGGCGCTGTTTATTTGCTAATCTTCTATCTTCCCTGTAGCGTTGGATGCTATCCTGGACTGTCGACTTGCTTTTGCCCACCAAATTCGCAATTTCACGCTCGGTCTTTCCGTTCAAAAAATTATAAACAATAATTTTTCGTTCCTCTAATATAATATTGTTTAACGGTACGTGGCATATTTTCAAAATTTGAAATATTGTCTCCCGATGACAGCTTATGATAAACTGAAGACATTCTATTTACTAAACAAAGTAATAATCAAACGTAACGGTTAATCGGAAGTCGTTTTTGTTATTATCTGCATTTGCCCGACTTTCAGCGTGATTGTATTTCCTATGATAGTATGCAATATGAGCTTCCAGTACCGTTACATCAATGATTAAGAAAATACAAAAGAATGAATCATAATTGTGTATGAGACTGTACGTGCAGGTAATCAACTGTCTTTTTCTTTCTCTTATAAAAATATCAGCTGTTTCTATACCTCAATGACAGTTCGAGTTGTTGTCGCCGCGTTGTGATTACGATCCAATTAGTTTCCGACCGTAATTCAGTGGAAATTATTAGTGGAATAATCGGTAATTCTAAACAAATCGCTGTGTGTGTGCTTATAATAGTGTTTAGTTCATACTCGCGGAAAAAAATATAAAATAATTACATTTTGTGCGTAATTTAATCTAGAAATGGAGTGCGCGATGTAAGGCTACTAAGACAGGAAGGTTTCTGGGCGTAAAAGAATATCTTTTTACAGGTAAGCATATGTATCACGATCATTTAGAACCGTTTTTAGTATACGCGAGAAATTTTAATGAAGTGCTTATTCTATAAGTGAAATTTTAGTGATTTAGTTCATTTTGTCCATCGTCATTGTGACTATACGCGTTGACCTTGACTAAAAAACATATGTTCAATTTACATTCTACCCATCAGCCAGTGGCGTATCACCAAACATGAAATACAGGGATACTCATTTGAAATTAGTGTATTCTTTTGGTGCATTGTTGTGTTTTATTTGCAATCTGAGCGTCGTTTCGAAAAATCAAAAACAGAAAAGAGTGTTTTGTAATAAATGGTTTGTTGTTTGTATTTCCTATCCGCACTTGAACGAAATTTTAGAGCACACCGAGATTCGATCTCCAGATCTCAATCTATATGATAAAGCTTCAAGGAAGCTTCCAAGATACAAAATATATTCTGTACCAAGTTCCTGCATAGGCAAAAATCTTTTTGAAGAACATTGGGCACATATGACAGAGACTGCTTACTATAGCCACTTGGTTAAATTAATATTAAAAAAAAATATTTGAATACTAGATTCTTTTTCATTGCGAAAACTACATGCCTGCAATTATTCGACAGGCAACGATTGTCCATACTCAAGTGCGTGGCTAGTAAACTAGATAGTTTTAAGGTGTGCATATGTATATACATATGTATTTAAGAAAATGTAGCTATAAACTACCGTAACTTCGCCAAAGCCGGTCCCAAGCCCGGTTGAGAAAGAGGAGGGGGTAGGGAAGGCGTTTAATTTAGCACAATAAATGTAATGAAATAAGATATTTTTAATAGTTTGCTTAATTTCACACTGAATATATACGCATTTCTCTACAATTTTACCAACAAGTATTCTTTTGGAAATAAATATATTTGTAGGATACATTTAACTTAAATATGCCAATAAATGAGCATATAAGCTCCGTGAGAAAATAAAAATATATAGTACCAATTTGCATTGCCCCTGCCGCCAAAATTGTGTCATGCCACTGGCGGGTTATATTAGTATTGGTAAAATGCACACTAGTAACGGATTGGTTACCATTTCTTTCGGTAATGCTACTTCCTTGTCTTCTTATTCATTGCGTTACATGCAATTTTGATCATTTCAGTACCAATAAATTTTTTAGAGTTACTAAGCAACATAGTAGACCAATCCATTATGAATGGAAAAAAATGCCTAACGAAAACCCTTAGTAAAGTTTTTATAATAGTTTGCCCGAATTCGGATGTGAGTCACTGTACATACATTTAGACAACCAATCACTATTTTACTCCGATACAGTGTTACCAGGTTAGGGGAAAATCCCCTAAATTTAGGGCTTTTTTCAACCTCTTAGGGGGAATTTTAGGGTGACAAAATTTTTAGGGGAAATTTTAGGGGTAACCTAAAGAACCTTAGGAAGATTTTGGGGCTTTCTTTCCTAACACGAATCAGCAAATTCCATTAAAATTATTGTCAGCGACAGTCGCTTTAACTTTTAAAATTTGCTGGTTGGACCAACAAAAAATTTTTTACTTGTCCTGTACCTCCAGAATATCCTCGATTCGATAACGGTGAGAGATATTGTCGACATATTTACATATTAGGGAGTTCAACATCTTCTCTTATGAAACTGGTACGCGTTTTTTAGATTGCTAATAAATATGTAAATAGAAAATTTGCAATAATGTGTTCGTTTAGAAATTCGAGTGACTCCTTTTTCTCTCGAACTATGTATTTTAGGAGCAATAAGAGGATGAGCTATCCTCAATTTGACTTTTTTCATTTTTCTTTGATTATAGTTGGCTACGGACGGAAAATTCCCACTTCGATAAGCCCAACTTAGAGCCACAGCTAGTAGCTGTCGTCGCTTCGCCTGTAGACCGATATATGTTTTCGCCGTATCATTAGACCCACACATGAAGCGTGTGAATCCATTTTTCGGATTCTTTGTTCTGTTAAATTCATACATTTTCTTTCAGTTTGACAGAACGAAAATCAAAAAAAAAAAAATTGATTCGGTTGTGCTGCATTACGCTTCGTACCCTCGTCTTCATATCACAATTTGCGCTCAGCATGAATCCTTTTTGGTCATTTTCTGTCCTTTTTTCAATTTAGGGGGAAACCCATTATTTTAGGGGGAAATCGAGTTGAATTTAGGGGAAAATCACGCAGCCAACCTGGCAACACTGCGTCCGATATGCCTACCTTCATGCTCACAGATTGCCTGTTACTGTAAATAACATTAATTCCCATATCAATTATCACAATCTAATTGATATTCCCTGATGGATCTCAGCACACAGCGTGCTATAGTTGTCACTTCACCATTCAATACAGAATTTCATTGATCTTTTCTTATTCCTCTACCAGTACCAAAACCATCCTTTGGGAGAAGAAATGTTCATTTCACCACACTCACCAGAGTCTGCAAGGACATCGCAATCCAAACAATTACAATTCTTGAAATGAACAACAGAACTCATCGCAACGATACGATGCCGTCACAATTGTCATCGCCCAGCATTTATGCTAGTCCCAGAACATATCTGCCTGATATGATTGTTAGACGCTACCAATACGTATAATAAGAAATGGCTTATCCATAACTGTATCGGTCAGCCGCCTCCGCCGCCCCGTCAGCCTCCTACTAACAATGTGGTGGCCAGAAAATAAAAATGACCGAACAATAAAAATGGCTCCCATGCTATCCATAAATCTCGACTTAATAACAAGCCAACTGAGGAGTTCATCTCCGGCAATTGGAGCTTGAATCTTGGATAGTAGGTCCTTATCCAACAGCAACAAACAATTGGTTGGGGGTGAAAGTTGCTGCCTTGTCAGGCCACTCAAATGCCGGTTGTGTCGTGTATTTGTACAGAACAGAGAGAAGTCGTGCGGGCCATTGACGCGTTAGTATACGAGGAATACGACGATATGACCTCCTTTTTCGGAAATAAGTGGGAAGAACAATGTTTCGAAATGTGCATTTCTGTCGACAACATAAACCAATTCTGTAAGAAATACGGTCATAAAGAATAAGAGCTGGAATTACCGAGAAAGTGTAGCATTTATTCAACGAGATCCAATTCTGATGCTGTAATTTGGGGTTGTTTGATATGTTGGTATTTGGATCGCACGGGATGAAAATCGGATGTTGAAGGATAATTTCAAAATTTTCTTTGGATAAGGTCAATTACGCTCTGCGCCTCAGTCAGTTCAGTTGCACTCTACGGTGTTAGTGGAGACCTGAGATCGAATCTCGGCATGATAGAATATCCGTGTGTAAGATATGCTTTTTGTTTATGAGTAACGTACCTATACATTTTTCTACAAGCTGGCTTGGAAGACTTACGTGATGTTAGCCCACACACATTCTCAAATTACGCTCATAACCATTTGCTCGCCGGCAGCTACGTTTGTTCGTGAATGTTCGTCAATTATTTTCGTTTGTTCGTCTCTATTTGTTTAATAATAGCAACATTAAAATTCGGTGTGTGAACTTAGCCCGCCATCTGTAAATATGGTCGGATAGGTATAAATTTAGTATGAATCGAAAGCCAGACGTTTGTTCCTTGTCTTAGGCGTTTGTTCGTCCTGGGAACGCAAAGATTCAGGAGTAATTAAGGAAAATCAGAAGCCGAGACACAAGCCATTTTTATATTCCAATTCAACTGGTTTGAATATTCCAATTCAACTGCTTTGAATTTAACCTTCAAGCGGGCGCGCGGGCGGTAATTTACCGCCTTGATAATATAAACACGCATAGCCTTTCTCTCGTTGGCCGGATCCCGGATCAATGTGGGAGAAGTATGTATTCTTAAGTCATACTGTTATACATACGATACAATAAAATGTTGGGTAAATTTTACCTTCCATACCTTTCCAACGGCCATCAAATGTTCGGGGATGGTATTTTGATATATAGTTTTGTTGAAAATGTGTGTGATGTGTATAATATCACTAAAGTGACGTGCTTCGCTAAAATGGCAGAACTTGTTTTATTGTTCACCTGATAATAGTTTTTATGATGATAACTTATTTGGGACATGCTCTTCTTTCAATTTACCATAATTATGAGAATGAAGTCTGTACAGTTGAGCGGAAATGGAGGGGAAAGACGAAGGTGGTAAATTACCGCCGCGCGCCCGGTTATGTCACAAAATGATACGCGCCCGCTTGAAGGTTAAACAAAAACAAGCAATGATTTGTGTTTCGTCTTCTGTTTTTCCTTAATTACTCCTGAATCCTCGTGTTTCCAGGACGAACAAACGCAGAAAACAAGGAACAAACTCTAGCCTTGACGTGTCCCTATAAGAAAAAATCGCATATGGATAAATCTGGGGACCGAGGAGGCCAATGAATTTCGCCAAACCGGGAAAGAAGGCGACCAGGGAAGAGAGGGTAAATAACGTCCATTGATGTGCAGTCGCCCCATCCTGTTGGAACCACACACGTCGGATTGGAACACGTCGCCGTCGTAATTCAGGCAAACAGAAGTTGGTGATCATTTCGACGTAGCGCTCTGAGTTCACGGTAACAGGACGACCATTACCGTCTTCGAAAAAGTAAGGGCCAATGATGCGAGTTTGTGATACAGCGCACCAAACCGTAACTTTTGAGCTGTGCAGCGGTCCTTCGTGTAACTGTCGCGGATTTTCATTAGCCGAATAACGGCAATTTTGCAGTTAAGGTGAAAATGAGCTTCGTCACTCATGAGCAAAATGAGGTTCTCATTTTGATCGATCAGTGCTTCCATCTCACGTGCGAAGTTCATTCGTTGTCCATAATCTGCGGTCTGCAAATGGCCAATTGTAGGGGTGAAAGCGGAGATCCGTACTGAAAATTCGCCTTACCGAACGATCACTCAGGCGAAGTGCAACAGCATGTTTCCGTGCATATCGTGTCGGACTGCGAAGAAAGGCTTGTCGAACGCTTTCAACATTTTCAGTAGTTCTAACTGTTCGCGGAGCTCCTCTTTGTCTTCTGTTGATCAGTTCACCACGACTGTGAAGTGATTCAACCCAACGAAGGATGGTGTTTCGAGAAGGAACAGCTCTATTCCGAGGAATGTTGAAGTGGGGAAGAAACTCACGCTGTACGACCGTCACTGACTCACTATTTCGTACGAAACTATCATACGCGAAAACGCGGTGCTTCACCTCCACGGCCCCATTATGCCAACTGGTAAAAAAAATGGTAGGAACTCACGAGTCAAACGGCACCCTCACCACTTCTCTCGTCCTAGGAGGGGGAGAGTACTACCCATCTCAAAAACGTCAGTCCACTCTGCCGCACCCTGTATAAAAGTGTGTGTGTGAGAGAGAGAAAGATTATTTTTAGAAGAATTATTTGCATTATTAATTGTAAGCAAACCTTACGAGCATATTTTTATTAGTTTACATTTTAATAGCCATGATTTTCCATTTATTTACATAATTGATCAAGTGTCATTTTGTAATGAAGATAATTTAATAATTTCCAACCTTGCAGGGGTGTACACTCCCTGGCAATATCGGGATCGTGAGGAGATTATCCTTATAGTGCTAGGGAGGAGGTTATCCCCTCAATCCAGTCCATTGTCTGACCGCTTTCGCGTCTTTCTAAATAATTTCCACTTGATGAATATAACCTCTTAAGACGTAGGCTATAATATATCAACATACAAGTGATTTGAGGTTGAAATAGAGTAACATACGAACAATTCTTCTTCTTTATGGCACGATAGCCCGACGTCGGGCCTTGGCCGCCTGGATTGAAAACCTCCAATTGTCGCGGTCACGCGACCTTGTCCTCCAGTTCCGAAAGCCTAGCATCTGGTGGGCGTCCTCACATACAGAATGCTCCCATCGGGTTCTCGGTCGTCCACGCAATCTGGCTCCGTCCACTCGTTGAGCGTTCATCACCTTTTTGGGCATGCGATCGTCGTTCATCCTTTGTGCATGTCCCGCCCATTGCAATCGCTACAATTTCACGATCTTCGACACCTGTAGCTCATCATACAGCTGATACAACTCAAGGTTGTACCGGATGCGCCATTCACCTCGTTCACGAACGGCCCCGAAGATTCTTCGGAGAACCTTTCGCTCGAATGTGTCCAACAGGTGTTCAGAGTTTTGGGTTAGGGACCATGCCTCGCAGCCATAGCATAGCACAGGTCGGATGATGGTTTTATACACGTGGAGCTTCGTGTTCCTGTGCACCAGCTTAGAATTCATAGTTTGGAGGACCGCAAAGTAACACTTATTAGCTAGTTGTATCCGTCGCTTTATCTCATCTGTTTCGTTGGCGTCCTTTGACAAATTGCAACCCAGGTAAGTGAAGTTGTCTACATATTCTATATTGAGGTCCCCCCCTGTGATGCTTGAATTTACTGGCGTTCTAGTTTTTGATTGCATCATGACCTTGGTTTTAGATTCGTTAATATGTAGCCGAACTTCTTTGGCGGCGTTATTGAGATTATGCAGAAGGCTTTCTGCATCACCCAATCTTCGAGACATGATGTTGATGTCGTCGGCGTAGGCTACTAGTTGAGTCGATTTAATGAGTAGCGTTCCGCTGTTGTCCAGATTCATGGCTCGAATCACATACTCCAGAGCCAGGTTGAAGAGCGTCGGCGCCAGCCCGTCGCCTTGCTTGAGTCCAGTCACTTCAGGTATAGGGGTACTAGTCGGGGTCTCTTCCTTGTAGGATGCAAAACGGCATCGGGATCATCCGCGTTATTTCTGGTAATACCAGGAATGGCTCTAGTACTAGAACTGGCGCTGGACTGAATAAAATGAGCTTCAACCTTCCCACCTCAGTATTTCGCCAACACACGGGCAAGGTTCAGTACTGTAGAATCCCCAATTTATCCTTTCTTGCAATGTTCTCGTTATTGCAGCATCGAATATACATCATCCATCATTTGACCACAATAAGATCCAAGAAATGGCAAAAGAATCTGACCGTCCTAGTGAGCGTAACGCATCGATAATAAAAAAAACTGTCGCATAAATCGATCCAGTTTTTACCATAAAGTAAGTAATTGGAATTGAGATGGAACTTCATATAACATTAAAATCTACTGAAAAATATTTTACCTTTGAGTGTGTGCTGTAAGTAACGTGTCCATACAGGAAGATAATGATATATGGAGTTCCATCTCTATTCCAATTACTTACTTTATGGTTTTTACTACAGCGGGCTGATTAACGTCAATCTTTCGTTTTTGTTGCTTAGACCAACGGTTACATGTATCAGCTGGGGAACCACAATAGCCCCTTTGTAGTTCCTTGTCATTCTTAATTTTTTGTGGCAACCTCTCCAACCCTGTTGCTCATGATTGCTCCAGTCGGAAGTACTTCTTCCTTGTTGGTGTTCAAATAGTATAGCCAGTTTTAGACTTGTAACAAATCTGTCTGTGTGCAGAATGCAGCTGTTGTCAATTGTACGACACAGCATGTTTACAATGCCGGCGCCTAGTCCAAGGTTCTTCATATCCTTTGGCGGAAGGGAATTGGATCCCACGTAAATTTCAAAATCGACTAAAATGTTCAATCCAAGTGGATTAAGCTTTGCCGGCGATATTCGCATCATCCTGAAAAGAGTATCGTCGGTTTATCAATAGACATGTGTTTTAAACGCGATAACTTATGACACCTGCTCCTGTCTATCATAGGTCGAACTTTGTGTAGTTTGTCCGGTTCGTTTTGCGGAGCCTGCTACGACGAAGGACATTATTTCGAAGCTCCGAGAATCGATCAAGACACATTGTCTACCTAATTAGTGGAACACAAAGATCGTTGCTTTCAATATAATTTCGCCTGTGGATACCTTAGCGTACCCATCATTAATTGTATTCGAGCAAACCGAATCATCTCTTTGAAATCAGTATTAACTGATTTCAGATCTCGTGTTTGCGCGGAGTACAAACTAGTTTCTTCCGCCACCAATTTGCAAAAATGAAGCCCCAAATATTAAAAAAAAAAACACAAAACATTTGTATCGCTGGTGCCTTCTGACTCCAATGCATCGTCTCAAATATCTGAACCTAAAGAGGCATTTCCGTAGTGCGCCAGAACATTCTTGATGAAGTCGTCGCACAATTTCTTCCCCAGCCTACTAACTATTTCATCATAATCAGACTACCGAGACTTAGTGGCAAATACTCGTCGGTGTCCTTTTCTTCGGCAAAGCAGCCTTTGCTATCATTCAACCACACTAAAATTTATTTTTCGGACATTTTATCTGTAAAATGAAACCCAAATTGCACTTTACTATGATCATCAATGTCGCACGAAAGCCCGACGTCGGGCTTTGGCCGCCTGAATCGTTGACCTCCAATTGTCGCGGTTACGTGACCTTGTTCTCCAGTTTCGGGAGCCCAGCAGCTGGTGGGCGTCTTCACCTACGGAGTTCTCCCAGCGAGCTCTCGGTCGTCCACGCAACTTCGCTCCGTCAATTCGTTGTGCGTTCATCACTTTCTTTGGTATGCGATTATCGTCCAGCCGTTGTATATGCCCCGCCCATTGCAAACGTTGAAGCTTCACGATTTTCGATACTTCCAGCTAGGGATGTCAAAAACCGGCCCATAACCCGGTTGTCGGTTTTTTCGGTTTTTTTGCAAAGCCGGTTAGACCGTCCGGTTTTAACCGGGCTCCAAGTACCGGTTTTCCGGTTAACCGGGTGTTTTCATTGATTTGCCTAGAATTTTAGTAAAAAAAATGCTTACAGACTCGTATTGCTGGTGTTCGTATCGTATGCAAAATCAACTTAAAATGCACGTAAATGATGTAGTAAGACAGCTAATTTAAAAGAGAAACGTGTTGAACAAAAAAGACGATCAAATAAAATTGTCAGATGTGATTTAATTATTTGATTAGTTTTTGAAAAAAAAAATTCCAAACTTTTACAACAGGGGCCAACCTAATTTGTCTCGCGGAATACGAAATCTTTTAGCGACACGATGATACGCGAAATGCATTGATTTACTATAGACGAATATTAATTCACATTCACGTGGTACAACCAAGATACATGTAAAAGGCAGTGTAAACGTAAACAATATCTGCCTTGGAAGAGATAAGATACAAGCAGAGGTAATTTGAAGAAGCGATTGTTCTACGAGTAATAGCCAAAAGAAGAGTGTTCGACAATTGTTAAAGGGCTGAAATTTGATAACGAAATTTTCCATAGGGGATAAGTAATAGAATTGCATACTGAAAAATCAAGAAAACATAAAAAATTGTATGAATTTTGAAAGAATTTTTTTCCGGTCTTAACCGGATGGACCAACAACCGTCCGGGTTAAAACCGGGAGGAGGTTAACCGTTCTGAAAGTACTGGTTTTCGGACTAACCGTCCGGTTTTTGACATCCCTACTTCCAGCTCATCGTACAATTGATACAACTCATGGTTGTACCGGATACGCCATTGATCTCGTTCGCGGACAGCCCCGAAAATTCGCCGAAGGACCTTTCGTTCGAATCGGTCTAGCAAAATTTCGGAGGCTTGGGTGAGGGTCTATGTTTCGCAGCCATAACATAGCACGGGTCGGATGATAGTTTTGTACACGCTGAACTTGTTCCTGTGCGCAAGTTTCTATATAATTATAGGGAGGACCGAGAAATAGGTCTTATTGGTAGTTGTATCCGTTGCTTAATTTCGTCGGTTTCGTTGGCGTCCTTTGATAAGTTACAACCCAGATAGTTGAAGTTGTCTACATACTCGATATTGAGGTCCCCAACTGTGATGCTTGAATTTGCTGGCGTCCTTGTTTTCGATTGCGTCATGGCCTTTGTTTTGCTTTCGTTGATATGTAGTCCAACTTCCTTTGCGGCGTTATTGACGTTATGCAGAAGGCTTTCTACATCACCCAATCTTCGAGACATGATGTTGATGTCATCGGCGTACGCTACTAATGGAGTCGACTTGATGAGTGGCTCCTCGGTAGGATCGAACATCTAAGACATTAGAAGCCCATCTCTTGCTGATCAGTACGTGGTCGATCTGGTTCACGGTGTATTCATCTGGAGACTTCCAGGTTTGCTTATGGATTCGTCGATGAGGGAAACATGTAGAGCTTCTGACCAGGTTTCTGCCGCTCGCGAAGTCGATAAGTCGCTGGCCGTTGTTGTTTTTTTCGTCGTGAAGGCTGTGACCTCCAGTAGTTCCCTATGCCACCATTCGTTTCCGACGTTGGCGTTAAAGTCTCCTACCAGCAGCTTGACGTCGTTTGATGGAAGTGAGTCGAAGAGTGTTTCTAGATGGTTATAGAATTCGTCCTTAATCGCGTCTTCTTTTACTTCTGTAGGGGCATTAATGAGCCAGTGATTAGTGAAACGGGTCTTGATGCGGATCGCACATAGCCGCTCATTTATGGGTTTGAAGCCGATAACGTGGTCCTTGAGCTGCTTACTCACGATGAAAGCTACTCCAAAATGCTTGTTGCCCTCCTCTTTACCACTCGTAAAAATAGTGTGCGATTTGAGGTCGTTAATCTCGAGCCATTTAGTTTCCTGGATTGCAACTATGCTCAGCTTGTATTGTTCTACTTGATCGAGGAGGGCTCTTTAGGCCCCTGGTCTATTCAGGGAGCGTACATTCCAGGATCCGAAGGAGTAATCAGTTGTTCGTTTGCGGGGTCGTCGTTGTTTTGTATCCGTCCAATCCGAGGCTTTTGTTTCAGGTTTCTTGACTTGACTTGACTGTCACCTATCACGTTAAGTAACCTGAGACGCTACAGATGTAAATACAGCACTCAGGCGCAGCGATGCTTCTTCCAAATGTCGCATCAGATGATTTGACTTAGCCGTTAGAGGTTTTACCCACTACCGTTACCAGGGGGCGCCCGCGCGTAGGACACATGGAGAAGTCTTTTGCACTTTACTATACCAATCTAAAAGCTGCACTAGAAAGCTCAGGTACACATACGTGTACTAGAAAAGTTAAACCAAATAAACACCGGAAAAAATGTAAAAAGTTACAATTTTACACTTGCACTGCATAACAGTAGATTACCGCAAAAATCAATTGAAAAAAAATAAAGAAGAAGACAGCCGTATTGCAATCTTTTCAAGTCAGCACTTGCACAAAAATTATGTTGACCATCAAATGTAAACATTAACTATATGGGCCGTTTCATATTGTAAGAAAACGAACGTACGGGTAAGCTTGCACGACAAGAACCAAACGTACGTTCATTTCACACCATCCGATAAAAACACAGACAGGCGAATAATAATAATAAAGCAAATGTGTTCATGCACGCTTCAAAGTTAGTGTACAATGAAGTGACGAGTCGAAAAGATAAAAATGAAAGTAATAATTTAAATTGCTTACAGTATGTTTTTATTTATGCTTAGGTGTGTTTTCCTTAATATTTTCTGATCGATCGTCCAAATAAACCAAAGAACTCAAGAAATAAACAAGGAATGTTTTTTATATGTTCTTACACGTGCATGCTAGACAAAAAATAATAGTAGTGCTGATGCATACTCGTTTATTTTAATTTTTCGAATGAACTCATTTTCCAGCGACTCGAATAAAGATAAATTATAAATATCAAAATCGTTTACTGTCCACGATTTTAGGTTAGGTGTCACATGCGAACTTTGCACATTGTTTCAAAGTCTCAAGTTTTCGAAAATTTCGTTGCCATCAACTTATCCGCGCTTGGATGTGAAAATGCAACCGCAATTCTTGTGAAAACTCAATCTCTTAGAATAGAAGTTAGGGTAAGTGTATTCTATGTACAATATAATAATGCCAAACTGTCTTGAGATACTCGTCTACTCTGAAATGTTGTCACCGTGATAGCGTGCCAGTAAGTACAAAGTTTTGTGTTTGGGAAAATGTTTCTTGAATGGAAGCGAAACGTTGATGATACTCGCTACTCAATGTACAAAGTTTACTCAAATTTCGTTTGTAGGGAAAATGGTATGGTACAGTGCTTTTACGCAGTTCCTATAGCTATTGCTAAAGAGTTGCTAAATTTTCTGTTCAATTCAATTTTTGCGTCAAATACCTGCAAGTGTGAGTTTTCATTCACAATGGTGTGCGGTACATATTTTAATCTTTTCATATTCACTATGTGAAAAGGCCACGCTCTGTGGTTCACTTGGTTGAGTGGCACTCTACGATGGTAGTAATCTAAAGGTCCGGAAATCGAATCTCGCTTGGTCCAAAATTTCCGTACATGTGCGGATAGAAAATATATACGTAGTGCTTGCAGCATTACAAGCTTGACACACTTAACTTCGAATGACGCAAATACGTCATTATGACGAAAATTTACCATCATTATGACGAATTCCAAATTACACATTTGGACCATCATTTGCTCAATAATGACAGGTGACGCGATCTGTTGCAAAATTGAAGAACAAGAATTTGTGCAAAAATATTAAATTTGTTATCAATATTTACACATTTCTATTCAAAATCTTCAAGAAAAGTGTGTCTTTAAATTATTGAACAGAATATTCATCAAAATATCGCTGTTGTAAGGGACATTTTCATCGTTTACACAAACGTCAAAAGTAAATGACGAATCCTAATGAAGAAAACATATGTGTCACCTCAATTTCGAACTTTCATCATTATGACGGATTATCGTCATAATGATTTGGATATCTGTCATAGGCATTATATACACTCCGAAATTATGTGCAATGAAACGTTGACTTGAAAATTCAAACAGTAATTTCATAACGGTGCTTTATACGTACAACTCTGCAAAGTTGGTAAAAGTTGCTTCAACATGTTGTTTTCACTTCGCAAGCGTGATTGTTTTGTTACTTTTTGGCGGTTAGCAAATTCAGGTATAATTTTGTTAATAGTACAATTTATTTTTCGAATATAGCCCTCATTTATAGAAGAAATAAATAAAATCACGATGGTGGATAGAGAGTATGCAGATACGGTGTTTGTATATGGGGTTGCAGGAGGGAATCAACTTGAAGCAGTTCTTGGAGAGACAGGTGGGATACCAAACCACACCGGTACAGAAGGAGTTTGCCGTACTAGTGTCGGAAGAGAAGAAGAGATTCTTAATCTCTTCGATACTATCCCAAAGTTGAACACGCGTAGAGCAGTACTTCAGCTAGAAATTCCTCGGATGACGATCCAAAGGACTCTTCAGTCGTACAACCGGTATCCGTACCACCTTACACAAGTTCAGGAATTACTACCGAGCGACTGTTAGAGGAGGATAACATTTTGCAATTGGTTTCTTAAAAAAATCCGGGAAGACCGTGATTTTCAAATAGTGTGAACGGATGAGGCCACGTTTACACGCAGTGGTGTTTTCAACACCCGGAATAATCACATCTGGGTTCAAAGCAATCCCCATGAAACTCGGGAATCTCGATTTTAATATGAGTTTCGTGTCAATGTTTGGGTAGATCTTGTGGGTGATAAACTTATTGGCCCTTTGATTCTTCCTCCTCGATTAAATTCCAGAAGCTTTCTCGAATTATTACAATACGAAATATAGCCCATAATCAATCAGATGTCTCAGCGTGGCGAAATCTGGGTGGCAGATGGACAGGTGCCCCGCTCATAATGCGAGACCTGTAATTTGATGATGTTCCAGAATCCTGCAAATTATTTTCCGTTTTTGTGTGATACTGACTCCGGAAGTCAGTTATAAATCACAAGTTATAAGTAGTGCATTATATAAGCTGTGTTGGTTAGTAGTGTGAACTTATATTTCCCACATTTGGCCCGATAAAGAAATGGAGGAATTGATTGAAGCTGTGGAGGTCAGGCCGGTGCTGTGGCAAGTGGATCACGAGCTATACAAAAATAAAACCGAACGAGACCGAGGCTAATTTCGGGCGCGGTCGAAGTTTGGATACCCTTCGATCCCCTCGGGCTAAGAGTTTTTTCGGGCGTACCTACGGCTTGTATTTAACCCCCCCCCCCCCCCCATTATTTTCCTTCTGTCTTCACAAAAGTTCGGTTGCGTCGACAAAACAATATATTTGTGTGGGTTTTGGTTGGAATAAGTGGGCAAATAAAAATATTTACTCAGAAAATTTTATTGCGGGATGCGGAAGCATGGCCTAATAGTACAGCTCCATTTGTTTTGACATTTTAGTTGATTTTATAAACACACATTAATTCGAGGTTTTGTGAAATTGGTGTAAAAAATGTTTCTTAGAAGAACCAAATTGGGGGGCTGGGTTTGTATGGCAGCCCCATGACTCCATTGTCCGATTTTATTCTTTCTTAAATATGTTTTGTGTTATCAATAGAAACACATTTGTGTGAAATTTGGTTGAAATTGGTACACAAATAAAAAAGTTTTTTTTTTAGAAGAACTTAATTTGGGCAGTTGGGATTGTATGGCAGCCCCATGACCCCATTGTCCGATTTTACCGATTCAAACATACAAACTGCATGCAGCAAAAAGAAGCATTTGTGCAAAATTTCAGCTTCATTGCTTTTAAATTGGCCGAGTAAAACGCGTCGCAACAGACAGACAGATGGACAGACAGGGACAGACGGACATCGTCCAATCGACTTCCCAAGTCATGCTGATCATATATGTATACTTTTTATATGGTCGGAGATGCTTCCTTCAATGCCTTACAAACTTCATAACAAAGTTATTGTACCCTTTCGCTCTATGAGCTCTCTCTTCATTACCGTAACTCCTAGTGGAGCATGGTGCGTTGATGACTAACTACCTTGTGTAGTCATCAACGTTACAAAGACAACTGAATTCGGAGTGTGATACGGATGTTAGCCATACCTTTGAGCAGGTATTAATAGAAGGAGAGGAAACATCGCTTAAAAAGTGTGCCGAAAGCGCAAATTCATGGGAGAGAAAAATACAATAACAACACTGTTGAAGCAAAGCGATTTGAGACAAGTAGAGTAACAGTGAATCTCGATTCAAACAAAGTTCCATGCTTTGACAACCCACTTTTAAAGACAAAGAGAATGAAGAAGAAGAAGAATTCAACCAAGCGCGCACGAATTTTTGACACAATTACTACTTTACTGTTAGATGCTTGCTCTCCCATGTATTAGATTCTCGGCACATTTTTGAGCTGTCACTTTGTATGGAATTCGTGACTTTCGCCCTCTCCTTCTATTAATAACAGCTCAAAGAGCCATACCACTTCCTAGTCGCATTGTTAGTTTATTATTCTACGATAAGAATATTTCTTATCATCTTCTTCTGAATAATAAACTTGCGACGAGCCGTGCCGAGTTTGGAAACTCGTTTCTCTATGAGTGTCTATTTCACAGAGTGGCGACCGAGCGATCACGGCCACAGAGCACGCTCTTTGAGCGAAGGGTATAAGAATAAGCTGCGTGGAACGATATCGAAGAAAATGTTTTCAATAATAAAATTGAACAGGCGGAAATAGTTTTGAAGGGGAACAACCTCCGTGTTCAGTATAGAACTGTTCGGAATAAATACATTAATAAACCGTCTGGTTCTAGTAGACAACATATTGTAAAGTGGAAGTATTTTTACCCGAGGCATTTTATATACGTAGGTAGATGCTAACGATGGTTTATCGACTGAAACATCATTATCCAATCTCAATGGTAATGGTGATTTTTGGTTTATATAAAGATTTCAGATAACACAGAGAAACCCTCTCATCAGTCTGCCACACTCTTGCCTGACCCGACTCCATCAACATCATCTAAATCAAAGAAAAAACAATTATGTACGATTCTAGTACGGATGATGTCGTCTTGGAGAGTATAAAAAAGCTGTTGATAGTCTAACTAAAGCATAACGATGAATACACCGTCTTTGGACAATTCGTTGTTGCCGAAATCAAACGGCTGCCAATTGACCATCAGAGGCAACAATTAAAATGAAATATAGTATGAACTACTACTACTTTGCTTACTGGTGTAAAAAGCATAGAAGATGAAATCGCAGGGACTTCATATTTCATGATATCCTAGAATAATATGTTTGGAAGCACTTTGCAAAAATTAAAAAAAAAAACGGTTGAAGTTTTGAGTATGTTTTTGATGATTTTCAATTTATAGTGCTTTTTGATACCCAATAGGACTGGCCAGACCTATAGTTAATTCCCCCATTTTTCTCTTGAAGTAAGAAGTGCAAATATTAAATTCTGTTATTTATGATGTAATAATGTCATTTAAACTCAATTTGAACTATAAACGATAAAAATTTCTGAGATTTTTCTATAAAAAGCCGTGAAGCTCGGAAAATGGGTATGCCTAATTTCGTCACATTTTATAACACCACCTATTCAACTCAGATTTGATCCTAGGAAATTCAACCCAGTTTTATTTCCTTTGTAATAGTAAGGACTAAGTATGAGTGACTTGCAAACGTCTTTCTAAATAGATTTGATTAAAAAATTTACGAAAAATTTAGAATTAAATGATTTTTGCCTTGAAAATTCCCTATTTCTTCCCACTTATTTCCCTAACTCTGCAGACTAATATCGAGGTAAAATCTGCCAACAAAGTGCTTAATATTTCCCCAAAGATATTGGAATTAGAAAATTCGATCGAAATATCTACTAGATAAACACAATGCAAATAGCGAAGCAAAAAAAGAAGAAACTAAGGGAGAAAAACGTTTGTACTAATACAACCTCAAAATATATCTACTTAAAAACGTTTCCAGTATATCTACAAAAATTATTTTGATGCTTTTATTGTTGAAAAATTGCAGTAAAGAATGGATAGAATGATTTTACCGATAAAGATTTTACTTTTTCTAAAAAATAAATTTTTTTTCTCAGTAGGTCCAGCCAGACCTATTGGGTATAGAATATGCATATTGTAGGTGCCGACAGAAGGGTTAACCCTTCTGTCGGCACCTACTACAATATGCATATTCTATACCCAATAGGTCTGGCTGGACCTACTGAGAAAAAAATTTTAGTTTTTAGAAAAAGTGAAATTTTTATCGGTATAATCATTCTACCCATTCTTTACAGCCATTTATAAACAATAAAAGCATTAAAATCGTTTTTGGAGATAGACTAGAGGCGTTTTTAAGAAGACATATTTTGAGGTGGTATTAGTACAAACATGTTTCTCCCTTTATTTTCTTCTGTTTTTGCTTCTCTTTTTTCATTGCGTATCCGCACAGAAAGTTTGATAAAATTTTCCAATTCCAATATCTTTGCGGAAATATTTGGCACTTTGTTGGTAGATTTTACCACGGTATTAGTCTGCAGATTTGGGAAAATAGATAGAAAGAAATAGGGAATTTTCAACCCCAAAAATCATTAAATTCTAATTTTTCCGTAAATATCTCAATTAAATCTATTAAGAAACACCATGGTAAGTCACTTATACTTAGTTCATACTATTACAAAGGAAATAAAACTCTTTTGATTTTCCTAGAATCAAATCTCAGTTGATTAGGTGATGTTATAAGACGGGATAAAATTAGGCGTACCCAATTTGCGAACTTCACGGCTTTTTAAAGCAAAATCTCAGAAAATCTTATCGCTTATCGTACAAATTGAATTTTAATGACTTTATTACATTATAAATAGGAGATTTTTAAGAGAATTTAATATTTTCACTTTTTACGTCAAGACGAAAATGGGGGGAAAAACTATAGGTCTGGCCAGACCTATTGGGTATCAAAAAGCACTATAAATTGAAAATCATCAAAAACATGCTCAAAACTTCAACCGATTTTTTAAAATTTTTGCAAAATGCTTCTAAACATATTATTCTAGGATATCATGAAATATGAAGTCGCTGCGATTTCATCTTCTATACTTTTTTGACCAAAATATAGTGCCAAAGGTCTGGCCAGACCTATGTGCCGACAGAAGGGTTAATCTTTATACCGCTCCATGGCTTCCCGTTGCTCGACTTGCGGTGTAGGCACATCGCCCGTTTTGGCGGTAATATTTTAGCATATTTCTACAGGCAGCTCTATCTGGGATCATGTCATCGCCAAGACCAATGCGTTGTTGTTGCTTTTTCATTTGACACATCCAGGTGTTCTTCGGTCTGCCTCTGGCCTTGGGTCCATCAAGTGGAACTTCCATTGATATCGCTTTCTTTGCGGGGTTCTCAGGCTAACGCCTTTGAACATAGCAATACCAATCCATTTGTCGGTCTTCGAGCTTTTCGGTGAATGGTTGGTTTATGGACAAGCTGCCTTTTGTTTACACCAACTGACATGCGAAACATTTTCATTTCAGTCGCTGTCATTTCTTTCGCGTAACCTTCACACATGGTCTAGCATTCTGATCCATGAGGGCGGGACGTACCGTTTTGTACAACTTGCCCTTCAGCTTCAGTGGCATTTTCTTATCGCAGAAAACTCCGGAGTTTTCTCGCCACGTCATCCACCCAACCTTTGTGCGATGTTTTATATCATCATCGCATGTACGTCCGTTGTACACCATCGAGCCAAGGTACTTGAACTTGGTGCAAGACTGCTGCTCTCCTTTGACGTACATATCTGGTATCGGTGCATCTGGGTCTGAGAATGGGCAGCATAAGAACTCAGTTCTTGTTATACTTACTCTCAGTTTGGGCTGCGACCCTTAATGTCCTGGCGTCGTGCTTAGGTTTCTAGCGCGAAGACGGTCCTTCGGTCGCAGTCTGAGTTTATATTTATTTGTAGAATTTCTCAGCTGCATTCGCATTTGCTTGAGCTACTAAGCGCTTTACGTTCTTCCGACATTGCATATTATTTTCGCGAATTTAAATCCGTTCGGCTTCACTGCTTGACTCACATAAGAACTCAGTCCTTGTTATACTTACCCTCAGTATGGGCTGCGGCCCTTAATATCCTGGCGTCGTGCTTAGGTCTCTCGCGCTAAGACGGTCCTTCGGTCGCAGTCTGAGTTTATAATTCTTTGTAGAATTTCTCAGCTGCATTCCCATTTGCTTGAGCTACCAAGCGCTTTACGTTCTTCCGACATTGCATATTATTTTCGCGAATTTGAATCCGTTCTGCTTCACTGCTAGACTCACATTTCGTCCATGCCTTAAATGCGTTCGATTTGGCTTGCACTGCTTCCTTAGTTTCGGTGTTCCACCACCATGTTTCTTTCTTCGTGTGGACCTTTCGAAACTCCAAGTGACTCACATTTCGTCCATGCCTTAAATGCGTTCGATTTGGCTTGCACTGCTTCCTTAGTTTCGGTGTTCCACCACCATGTTTCTTCGTGTGGACCTTTCGAAACTCCAAGTGCCTTTTCCGCCTCACCTACTGACATTTCAGCGAAACTATTCCACATTTGTGTTGGACTGTGCTCGGTGCAGTTGGTGTTGTTTTAAAACCACTCCGTCATTTTATCAATGAATGGAGTTACTACATGTTCAAAGTTGTCGTTTGTGAGATTGCGCCACTTGATTTTTTCGACCGGCTTGGGAGTTCTTCTATTTCTTGCTCCTCCTAATTTCAAAATAAATTCTGACAGGAGCAAACGATGTTGGCTAACGATAGATTCACCCAAGATCAACTTGCAGTCTTTTACCCACCTTCTCATAAGATCCAAGCAGATGTGGTAATCGATCTACGTGTCGTGTTTCCTATCTCCGTGTCCACTACTGTAGGTGATCAGGTGTCTCTCGTTTTTCACAAACCATGTGCTTAGGATGACCAAACCGTGCGATCTGCACATAGTCAGGACAGCTTCACCTTCGTAATTTTTGACCGTTGAAGGGTTACCATTTCCACCATGGCAGTCCTCATAATCCTAATTTGATTCACCCACATGGCCATTTGGATCGCCTCCTAAGAACACCAATTCGGTATCTGGAATGGTCTGAATCAGGGTGTCAACGTCGTTCCAAAAGGCCTCTTTTTCTGCTGGTGGCAGTCCCACTTGGGGATCGTAGGCACTTATTACGTTCCACACCCTTCCGCAGATATCCAATTTGATGCTGATCAAGCGATCACTTCTCTTCGCGACACTTATTATGCTGCCAAGCAAAGACGACTTCAGAATAAAGCCAACTCCGTTTCTTTGATTTGTGATTCCATAGTAGTACAATTTGTACTTCTGGGAATTCGTAAGAAACCAGGCTCTGTCGATATGGGTATTTCGCCACTTCGTCTCCTGCACGCACGTAATGTCTATCCCTCTCCGCTTCATGATATCCTCAATTTCCTCGCTATTCGACGTCATGGAACCTACATTCCAACTTGCAGCCCTCAGCTTCTCCACAGTGTAGTTGCACTGCCTTATATTGCTCGCCCCCGGAAACCGTCGAGCGAACTAAGTTCGCCCCGGAATCACTCAACCGCATTGCAGAAGTAGTACCCGGCGGGGTAGTGCTTATATTTGCTTGAATTCCCATAAGGCCTTCCATGCTTGTACACCTTTTGGAGAAAGGTTATACGTTTTGGCACTAGTGTGTGGAAAGAATTAAATTTATGGACTTTCCTTTTACGTCCGTCGGCAATCTGCAGACACGGCAACCCATACACACACTAATCTATGGAGATCTTGTTGATGTTAAAATGTGCCTCAGGCTTCAGATGTAATGGTTGCCTGCTACCTTCGCATACTAGGGCCAAGCACCCTCTTGACCATGCATCCCTCGGCGAATGCTGATCCACCTTGGATTAGGGATTTTTTGTCACTGTAAGAGTTATCATTTCTCCTGTCTCTCTTTTGTCGCCTTCTACGAGACACACCGGGAAAAGCGGTGGCATCATTCGTGGCCCATGCCACAGGGCATGTAAGTACTAATTCATATCGTTTTTAAAATATATGTGGGAATTTACTCAATTCACTTTAAACTATTTAGAAAAACAAAGAAAAGCTAATTGTCCAGATCTTCCTCAAAATGACGGTAAATTATATTAGGAAGAAGTGAAACACCTGAAGAACACGCAAACCGTCTAGAAAATGTGAGATTAAGGAGCTTGCTCACTCGACAAACTGCGTTTGGCCATAAATTAGCATTCAACTACCGCCCGGTTGTTAACTATGTGAAACATCCTCTACTTTCTATGGGTTCCATTGACGTAATTTCTAATCATTGCAATGCGAAGAAGTGGTTGAAAGAAGCGAAAGGGATGTACTGCAACAACGGTCATGTGCAGCATATGGACTTAGGTGAACCTCCACAAATCGTTACAGAATTGTTGACTGGTGTACATCAGGCGTCATACCACTTTATAAAAAACGTAAGGAAATACAACGGCTGATTTGCTATGACGCTGTTCGGAAGTAATTTCATGCCAACCAAGCGAACAGCGCGAGCGTAGCTCTAGATGTGTCACAGCTAGTATACATATACATAGTTGAAGAATTACTGGCACATATTCGTTTCTTACATACGTTAGAACTATTTGTGGTATTTCTTCTTATTTTAGAAGGTCCTGCCAACAAAACAGAGCTGACAGTTTCCCTTTATGGATTTATGTCCTTTGTCATCTCTATGACCCGTGGAACCCTGATGATGTTAGGTAAAACTAATTCATGCGAAAGGTGTTTCAAGAAATTTTGGCGGTGGCATTTGAATAATCTGATTGCAGTTCTTCAAATACTATTGAAGAAGCAAGAGCGATTACATCAAACGTGTTGAAAAAGAAAGCTAGTGGCCACCTATTATTTTTGCGTTTAGAGGTGTAATTATGCAACACGTGGTCCATTATATCATTAGTGCCCTCATTTTTTAATTTTAAACGCGTGCTTCTTGATAAAACTCCTGAATTTGATTCATTACAATAATAATACTTTGAACTTCCTTTTCTCATAATATACATTTATACATAATAGTACTATCTGCTAATTACTTTAATACTTGTTAGTTTTGCTTATTACATTCTAATCTAGTCTGTAACTATTGTACTCATAGGACTTGCTCCTTTTCAATGGTACATTAAATAAATTAATAAATAAATAAACCCCTCCTTTTATATGATTGTAATAATCAACCATTTCCTCCTTGCCATTCACTTTCTTGCCGACTTCCGAATATATGCTGCTCAGCAAATAAATACATATGTAGATTGTTTTCTCTTGACAACATCGGATACCAGGGTTGCTTCTTTGCTAAATCCATATTTAGCTTTCCCTATTTCATAATCTGACAATGGCTTTAGATTATTATCAGTTGTTAAGTTACTACCTGAGTTTTTATAATTTTTACAAGCCTTATTAAAAAATGTTCTCCTATGTTTGGCTGGCGGGATGCATCTGGTAGTTTTCATCATAAGTTGGAACGAAAGGTTCTTCGTCGTCGTCGCTATCAGGAAAGTTGCAACACATCGAATCTAGCGGTAAATCGAAGTTGGATACAGGTACAGATACCCATGTCGGTAGAAATAAAAAACGAGACCGAGGCTAATTTCGGGCGAGGCCGAAATTTGAATACCCGTCACATTTGAATGAAACTTAAGCTTCTTTTGTGGTAAAAATTTCGACCGCAGCCCTATGATGTGTTCCGATTTCATATGTTCCTGGATGCGTTGGGGTTGATCCAGGAACACACTTGGATGTATATTAGTTAAGATTCAAAAAGAAAAAAAGTTTTTCATACAAGAGCCCAAATATTTGTAGGTTGGTTTGTATGACAGCCCTATGACGTAATGTTCCGATTCCAACCATTCCTAGATATGTTTTGAGGCTTTACTAGGAACACATTTGAGTGAAGTTTGGTTAAGAGTGATTCACAAAGAAAAAAGTTTTTCGTGCGAACCTAATTTCCAGCGGTTGGTTTGTATGAGAGTCCTATGACGTAGTGCTCCGATTTAATCTGTTCCTAGATATATTTGGTGGTTAAACATTTAAGTGAAGTTTGGTTGAGATTGGTTAATAAAGAAAAAAATGTTTCCTAGAAGAACCTAATTTCCAGGGGTTGGTTTGTATAACAGCCCTATGACATAGTGCTCCGATTTCATCCGTTCCTAGATATTTTTTGAGGCTTTACTAACACATTTGGATGAAGTTTGGTTACGGTCGGATTAAAAAGGAAAATTTTCTTCTTAGAAGAACTTAATTTTCAATGGTTCATTTGTATGGCAACCCTATGACGTAATGTTCCCATTCCATCCGTTTCTAGATATGTTTTGAGACTTCACTAGGAACACACTTGGGAGAAGTTTGGTTAAGATTGGCACATAAAGAAAAAAGTTTTTCTTAGAAAAACCAAATTTTCAGGGGCAGCCCCATGATCGCATGGTCCGATTCCATTCGCCCCGACATACATATATACAGTGTACACTAAAAAGAAACTTGTATACCAAATTTCAGCCCGATAGCTTCAAAACTGAGGGACTAGTTTGCGTTGCAACAGACAGACAGACAGACGGACATGGCTCAATCAATTTATCTCGTCACGCTGATCAATAATATATATACTTTATATAGCCGGAGGTGCTTCCTTCTGTGCGTTGCAAACTTCATGACAAAGATAATATACCCGTTCACATAGTGACGGGTATAAAAACTTTTGTCGGTAGGACTAGAGTTAAGGCAACTTGAATGGATGTATGGATGGATATGGCGCTATGATAGGTTGGGCTGGTTGCGCCCAATACTGCAGCCTACTGGCTTATTGTATTTCCCATCTAAGCAAGAAGTTTCAGGTTATGAGCTCTGTCCTCCATCGATCTTGGAATTTATCCTCGGTCCATCGTCTAGCAACGGTTCTGGCAGTAGATTTACTGATTCCGATTGCAGGCTCAGGACCAGTTAAGGGTAGTTCAGAACCCTCTCTTGCAAGGGCATTCGCTTTCTTATTTCCTTCGATCCCCTTATGTCCTTTCACCCATTTCAGAGTTACTTTGTTTCGGGTAGCTGGGTTTTTGAGATTTTGTTGGCATTCCCAAACCAATTTGGAAGTTGTTTTGGGACTTGCAATGGCTTTTATAGCAGCTTGACTGTCGGAGAGAATATATATGGTCTTATTGGTATATCCCTTTCGAGTACTCTCCCCTGCTGCAAGGTTTATGGCTATAAGTTCTGCCTGGAAGACAGTTGTATATTGACCTAGGGGTTTGGAGATACGATAGTTATTGGTTTTAGTATAAACTCCTGCCCCTGTTCCTTCGTCTGTCTTCGACCCATCCTTGTACCACACAATGTGATTTGATAGATGGTTGTCGTTCCATTTATTCCAGTTTTCTCTAACCGTTCAGGTTTGGATGTTGGAGTCGAAGGTGTACATGGCCAGGGTATAGTCGCTGCCCATATCTAGGATCGGGTTTGCAATGATTTCTGTAATCGTACAGTGTCCTACCCTTTTTGGTGTCCACATGTTCGATGATTGGAGTCTGAAGGCTGCGAGTCTTGCCTCTTCTGTGATTGTGAGGTCCAGTGGTGGCAGGTCTAGTAGTTTCTCTAGAGTTGAAGCTGGTGCACTGCGCATGGCGCCGGTTATGCTTGCGCAGGCCAGTCTCTTTACTGATCCCAACTTCGCTGCTGCTGTTTTTTTTTTGCTTGATTTTAGTCCACCAGACTATGGAGCCATAGGTCAGACGGGGTTTGAACACAGCTTCGTAGATCCAGTGTATCATTCGTGGTTTTAGCCCCCACGTTTTCCCTATTGCTCTTTTAGTTGCATATAGGGTGTGTTTGCCTTTAGCAATTGTGTTTTGCAGCTGCTTGTTCCACGTGAGTTTGTTATCAGGTTTTGGTTGACTGATGTTGGAGCGTTGATCCCTTCCAAGTTGTGTTTGCGACTGAAGGCCATTAGTGTTGTTTTGGCGGGATTGACCGATAGGCCTACCCTCCTACACCAATCCTCCACTTGGGTTAGAGCTTGTTGCATGAGTTCCGAAAGAACTCCTGGAAATTTTCCCCTTATCAGAATGCTGATGTCATCGGCATATCCAAGTTAGCCAGTGTTATTTAGCTGTACCAGTAGGCTGTCCACTACAAAGTTCCACAGGAGGGGTGAAAGTATACCCCCCTGTGGGCAACCTTTGAGGACAGCTGTATACATCGTTTCACCGAATAATTTTGCATGGACTTGTCGTCCTTGAAGCATTGATGTTATCCACCGACATAGGGTCTTTTGACTCGAGGCGCCGTTTACAAGAGATTCAAAGGAAGTGTTGTCGAAGGCCCCCTTTATATCTAGGAAGGCCGCGATCCCTATTTTTTTGATTTCTAGTGTGGTCTGAATCTTCCCAACTAAATGGTGTAGTACTGATTCACATGATTTCCCTGTCTGATAGGCATGTTGGTTTTATTGCAACGGGAAAAGCGACAGGCACCTGTCCCTGATATGTTTATCGACGAGCTTTTCCAATGACTTAAGTAGAAAGGAGGTTAGACTTATTGGTCTATACAATTCGCTAGGGTTTGGTCACGCCCCGGCTTTGTCAGAAATGCTACGTTTACCTGCTTCCAAGTGATTGGAATGTATCCTAATAGTCTAAGAAAATTGGACCAAAATATGGCCATCGAACGGCAAAAATCCTACATCGGATTTTTTTTTTTTGATTATGGTTGGGGTTGGTCCCGAGATGATGGCATAGAAAGTCCCAACTGATCGGGGGTCCGGAACCTTATAAAAAGGGGGGAAAGGGAGGCATTTTTTCGTTTTTTTTGCGATTATTTCAAAAACAGTAAGAGATACAGAAAAATGATCTGAGGATGAAAAAAACTACATAAAATTATCTTTGCAATGATATATAACACATTAGAGTTCAATTGAACATTTCGGCGTTAGAATAGAACTTAAATTAGAATATTTTCATTTTAGACCTTTGTTAAAAGCTCCATAACTTTTGAAAGAATGTTAGTTCAGCCGTAAAATTTTGTACAAGTATTAACAACAAGTTTAAGAAATTTTTAACGTAAACGCTGAGTCGCTCATATGCCAAAACTCCATATATATAAAAATTACACTCTCGAAAATGATCAAAACGACACCACTTAAAACAATTTACGATAAATACCGTTATTTTGAATATTTTTTTTCATTTTAAATTACACAAACACAATGCACATATTCACTGTTTTGCTCAAATTAATTCCGCACAGCAATTTATAGGACATTTTTCGATATGTTTCATATTTGATAAAAGATAATATCGCTCCATCGACTTTAGTTGTAATGTTGTTCAAAAAATATATGCATTGCTTAGTCTGATATATGATTTTTTCTACCAATTGATTTTTTTGGTCAAGGTTAATTGCACTTCAACGCCCAATGTGAGGGGTATAAAATCATATTTTGAAAATAATAATTAGCCATCGTGAAGTACACAAAATTTCCGTCTTTTCCATTACCAAGAATTGGCTCTTTACCTATTTGTCGATTTTGGAAAACAGTGCAAACATTCAACTTCGATTTCCCAAAATGTCATAATTTGCAGTTAACCCACTATTCACAAGTGACACAGAATAATGTATGATATAAGCACGTTGAAATGTGGCTCCGCAAGAACCCCGTGGCAAAAGTCGTTTGTCATCGAAACGTAGCAAGTTATAGGGCATATTGATCTTTAGTAGATCGTTTACTAACTACTTAGGCATACATATTACCGACCTTCAAAATTGACATACTTCCATATGTTTATTATTATTATTTCATTAAATATTTCTGTAAACAAATATGTCCTTGTTTCAGTTTGTTTCATGTGTGTGTACTTTCCTACGTGACTTTCCTTCCTGAGTAAAACAACCTGAAAATTCGGATACGGATACATCCTTGCATTATGTACATGATGCCCGTATACTATCCTGATATGATCTCATTTTCATTCTGTTTGTACAAGTTTTTACGGAACATATGCCGGCACAACGATAATTCTGAATAATTTACTTATAGAATAGTATTATAGTCATATGCTCATATGAACGTGACCAGGACATTATCTAATACCTTGTTTTAAAAATAATTACACTTCGCTTCCGAGCGTATACAAAAGGGACACACACGTATGTTATATGAAGTCATAAGTTTTAAGTTACAAACATAATAATGAATCACGCGCACACATTGCCAAAGTTAAATTGCATTTGATATTTGAATATGAGCAACTGTTTCGCTACGTGCCCGGGTGCGGATAATATCGAAAAGGATGCGGTAAATTTGAAATTAAGAACATACAAGATTCGAGTATAATCTGCTGATCAAAATTCAGTCATTCATTTTCTATCCCTCAGTACGAAGTAAAAAAAATGCCACGTAATATTTGCCACGATATCCTGAATGACCTTTAAGCCGCATGACGCTAAATTAAGAATGTCATCTCGGAACACCTTCACCCGTTAAAACTTTCAAAATGTTCCTTCCTCAAGGATCACTTCACGACGAGATATAGCTGTGAATGTGTGTGTGGTAAAACCCGGATCCGACTAAGTAAGCCATACAAAAAATATCAGTTGCATCCATGCACAGTAGTAGCACTTGGGTCCCTCTTGGCTTAATTACATATGCACTTAAACGTAACCGCACACACACACAAGAAGCAGATGAAGGCAGAGCGCACTCATATGCAACTTCTGCAACTATTGTCAGAAGTTTTAATCAGGGATGCAAATAGGATTCTCTACTTGTTGATGATGTTCTATTTTTTTGTATAATGAAAGTCGAATCCCATTTGGGGGTGGTGCATGTTAGTCGTATGAGTTGCTGTTTTTTAACATACATATGTACGTACGGTTGGTAATTTAGGAAAAACATTGAGGGGTATTATGTTAATACACTAAAGTGATTTTTGGTTTTTACAAGAAGTATGGATTTTTCTGGTTCCGATTTGCATATTATGATATAAATGGATATTGTCGCAGTCTAGCGCTCAAAAAAATCAAAAATAAATCCAAAATGCAATACAATACAATTATCAGTTTTCCAATAACTTAACCATTTATAATTGAAAAACCCAATTTCATAATTTAATCGTATAAGAACCACACGACTGGCCATCCATACTGCATTGTCGATAGCATAGCCATAATACAAAAATTTCTAATGAAATTTATACTCATCACTCATCAATAGACCAACTTTTATTGCATAATAAAAGCAAATAAGTCCTGCACAATTTCCCTCATATTGTCCGCGTAAAACTCTTTTCACGAAGGAGGAAATTAATTCGAAAAAAATTATTGAAATGCCAAAAGCAGGAAAATCAAATCTTAACATTTCATTGAGAAAGTTCCGCTGTGCACATCATCGAACGTGCAAGTATAAGCTGCCAATGGCGCGCAGAATATTGAACGCGTACTGAATTTATTTCGACAAGGAGGCCAAAGGATGAAAGAACACAAATATACGTATGTACGAGTACAAGAACACACGGCCAACTTTCTTCTTCAAATTGCTGAAATACAAGAACAAAGAGAACAAGAGGTTGCAGCATAAGTTTTCGTGGCACTAGTAGTAGCCATAATTAGTTGGAATATAGACGAAAGACGGTAGAAATCTTTAGTGTGCGATTTGGCTCATTAGGTAAGCAATTTTCGATATAAATTAGGGTCCAAATTAGCTGAGTCCGCTTGTGAAGCAGAAATATTAACATGTATATACATGTTAATATTTCTGCTTCACAAGCGGAGACTACCTGAGAAATACTGGGTGTCATTCCGTGAAAAAACCGTCATGAAAAACTGTTACGAAAACGTTTAACGCTGAACCCTTCTGTCGGCACCTACTACAATATGCATATTCTATACCCAATAGGTCTGGCTGGACCTACTGAGAAAACATTTTTATTTTTTAGAAAAGGTGAAATTTTTATAGGTAGAATCATTCTATCAATTCCTTACTGCCATTTTTAAACAATAAAAGTATTAAAATCATTTTTGTAGATACACTAGTAACGTTCTTAAGTAGACCTATTTTGAGGTGGTATTATTATAAACATGTTTTTTCCTTATTTTCATCTCTTTTTGCTTCTCTATTTTCATGGCATTAGAAAGTTTGTTCGCATTTTCAATACCAATATCTTTGGGCACATATTTGGCGCTTTGCTAGTAGATTACCTCGATATTAGTCTGCAGATTAAAGTGATGCCCAGACCAACGCGTCACGAATTTTCCGTCGCGAATCCGCGCCGGAAAATTCGCGGCACAATTGTTGGTGCCCACACCGGCGCGGCGCGAATAATTCGTTGGGTGCTGTCACTCACAGCTGATAACATGTTGTTGCCTTAGAAAAGGTATTAGATTTATGTAAGGAAGGGACTTAGACATGATAGAGAATAACTGCAAGAACTGGCTAAATACGATTATTTTAACATTTAAAATAATGCTGCAATTTTCGTGCACTATATCAAAATATCGCGGCATCTTTACTTATTATGTAAAAGCGTAAGCGGAAGAAATCAACGTGAAATTCGACATTTTACCTCTCCACGTCTATACTTATTATAAGGATAAAATCATTGACATGCGCAAATTGATGGAAATATGTAGTGCAGTACAACCTTGTTATACCGTACCCTAAAAAAAAGTTGCGGCAGTGTTCGATTTGATTGTTTGAATTGACTATCGCCTACCCGATAACTCTTACATCTTATCTTGTCCGTCGAGTGGTTAGCCTTATCGTATAGAGAAGACACAAAGCTTGCACATTGTTTTGTGGCTGTTTTGAATTTAATGTAACTGTTCACTTAGCATGGTTACGCAAAATGCGTAGTTACACACAAGCTTGAATATTCTATTGAATTGAATGTTTACTTTGCATAGTTACGCCATATTTTGCTTGGTTACGCCATCGTATGGAATTGCATAAAAACTTTAAGTAGAATCCTTACGTGATTCCTTACGATGGCGTAACTATGCAAAGTAAACATTCAATTCAATAGAATATTCAAGCTTGTATGTAACTACTTAGGGACAAACGCAAGCACCGAACCAGTAGGATCCTCATTTCCTATCGTATACTATTCATGAATGAAACTATTGACCTTGTATTCTTTCGGAAATCCGTCGATATCTCTGCAATCCTTTAGTATGGCAGAACGACCGAGGTGGCGTTAGACTCACCATAAAATTGCCGAAAGGGTCGTCAGATCCTCTTTTTTTCGGTCAGTGCACAGGTGCACAGAGATAACCGTCAACCTGGATGTTGGCCACAGCAATTTCACAATCAGCTTCGTACTACTTCGATAATCCGTCGATATCTTTGGAATCCTTGAGTCCAGCGAAACGATCAAGGTTTCGCTGGACTCGCAACAAAATTCTCTAAGGTGGCGTCGGAGCATCTTTCTTGCGCAGCTCACAATGGGATAACCGAGATAAGTACAATTAATAATTCACAAAATGTATGCTTTTGTTAGTTGTCAATTTCACTGGAATTAATGTTTCCAAAAATGTTACTTCTTTTACTCATCTACTGATACCATAAAGCATTCAAAACTTAAATGCTCGGTCAATACCTAAACAACTCATTCCAAATCTACATCTTTTTTGGATACACCAACATCAAGTTGTACTACACTGCACCTGTCAAATAAATTATTTGAATAAAATGACATTAGGTAGCAAATATTCGAACCGGAAAAAAATACTGCAAAACTGGCGAATATTCGCGTTGGTATGGGCATCTCCATACAACGCAGTGTGTTACAATTTTGACGCCGCGGAAAAATTCGCCGCGAATATTCGCTGACGCGCCGGTGTGGGCATCACTTTAGGGAAGTAGGTGGAAAGAAATAGGGAATTTTCAAGCTCGAAAATCATTTCATTCTAAATTTTTCGTAAATTTCTTGATCAAATCTATTTAGAAAGACTTCCGTAAGTCTCTCATACTTGGTCCTAACTATTACAAAGGAAAAAAACAGGTTTGAATTTGCTTGAATCAAATCTGTTGATTAGGTGATGTATTTCCCGAGTTTCACGTCTTTTCAAAGAAAAATCTGACAAATTTTTATCGTTTATAGTACAAATTGAATTTTAATGACATTCATACATCATACATTTTGTAAGCAATAACCTAGGACATAATTTTAATAGAATTTCATATTTGCACCTATTACATCAAGAGAAGAATGTGGGGAAAAACTGTAGGTCTGGCCAGACCTATTGGGTATCAAATAGCACTATAAATTGAAAATCATCAAAAACATACTCAAAACTTCAACCAATTTTTTAAAATTTTTGCAAAATGCTTCTAAATATATTATTCTAGGATATCATGAAATATGAAGTCGCTGCGATTTCATATTCTATACTTTTATGGCCAAAATATAGTGCCAAAGGTCTGGCCAACCCTTGGTGCCGACAGAAGGGTTAAAATCGATCTTCCCGTAGTTCGATCTTCACCAAATTTTGTATAAATTACCCTTTGATCGCTCTGAATCAGAATCGACAATCACGATTTCGATAATTTGCGGGAATAGCGGTAAATTCGCCATTGAAGCGAACGAAAATTCATCCTTCAATTGGTTCTCCTGCTCTCCCCGTGGACCTATGTCGACGAAACTCGGATGGAATTTAAGTGGTGCGATCCTTAATATTTTGGTGCCTGCACTTCTTATGAGGAAGATGTCCTTGGACACAAAATGTCCTTTTTTCTGTGGGAATGCATTATAGACGCTATGTATACGGATATGGATATCAAAATACAGAATCCGTTGCGACGAGTCTTGTAAAATAACGACAAGTCGATTTTGAGTTTTGTTAAAGGATATTATCACCAAAAAGGAAATTTTTCTAGCATAGGAAACAGAGTATGGGCATTATGGATGTCGTTCGAAAGGTGATATTTGAGGCACTGTATGTGATCGGTTTCAAAATACTTTTTTTTAAAGAAAAAAAAAATCTGATATCCCAAGGGGGGTTCGAACCCTGGTCCAAACCGTCGTCAATACCTTCCAAAAAGTCAACAACGACCACCAAACCGCCTTGAACACACTACACATTATCAGTACGAATAACTTTAGTGATCATCATCATCTGGTCTATTAGTCATCCATCAGCATACAGTTCAGTATAGTTACGTGGAGACATGCAACGGATGGCTGATGCAATTGCCTGGTACAATTACAAATGGCGAGCAGGTATAAATTGAATTTTCGATTGCATATGCGTGCACTTTCGAGTTTGTCACATGTGAAACGCGCGTGTAAACAAGAGGCATCCAAAATGCATACGATTTATCGCGTAATTTTACGAAGAGTAGAAAATCGAAAATTCCTCAAAATATCAATAGTCGTTTTAGTATACTTCTCAAAACAAAATAATAACATTCTGTACCTTAACCCTTCTGTCGGCATACGATATTTCGGCCAAAAAAGTATAGAAGATGAAATCGCAGCGACTTCATACTACATGATATCGTAAAATAATATGTTTGGCAGCATTTCGCAAAAATTTGAAAAAATCGTTTGAAATTTTGAGCATATTTTTGACCAAATTCAATTTATAGTGCTTTTTGATACCCAATAGGTCTGGCCAGACCTATAGCTTTTTACCCCATTGTCTACAGATATAAAGTCAAAATTTCAAATTGTCTCAAAATTATTTTTTATTTATGATGTAATAATATTATTATAATTTAATTTGTACTATAAACAATAAAAAATTCTGAGATTTTTCTTTAAGAAGCCGTGAAGTTCGGAAAATGGGTATGCCTAATTTTATTATGTTTTATAACATAACCTAATCAACTGAGATTTAATTCTAGGAAATTCAAACCAATTTTATTTCTTTTGTAATAGTAAGGACTAAGTATGAATGACTTGCGAACGCCTTTCTAAATAGATTTTACCAAGAAATTTACGAAAAATGTGGGATGAAATTACTTTTGCGCTGGAAAATTCCCTATTTCTTTCCACATATTTCCCTAAATCTGCAGACTAACATCGGGGTAAAATCTACCAGCAATGCGCTAAATATTTCCCCATAGATATTAGAATTGGAAAATGCGATCAAACTTTCCGCTAGATATACGCTATAAAAATACAAAAGCAAAAAAGGAGAAAATAAGGGAAAAACATGTTGGTACTAATACCACCTCAAAATATGTCTGCTTAAAAACGTTTCCAATATACAGGGTGTCCCGCATTGGGTGGTCAATACTGTAAAGGTTAATAGCGCAACTTGTTTCAGCAAGAAAATTACCAATACAATCGGATTTTTTTTACAGTTACCTTGTTATCGCTCTTTTTGTGAAAGTCATCGAAAATCGTGACTTGTCATGCAAAATCACGATAAGAAAATAATTACCTTGATTTGTACCATTCAATGCGTGTTTCTCTAAAATTCTGCAATGTAAATATGGAAAATGGTATACCGTTGGAAAGCGAACATGTTGAAGCAACTTTTATCAACTTTACAGAGTTGAACGTATAAAGCACCGTTATGAAATTACTGTTTGAATTTTCGATGAAAAATCTTTAAAAAAATTTCTATTAAGTTTGAGTAACTGTATTTTGAAAGTGCCGATAATGTTGGCAACTGGAAAAACTTCAGTTTTTGTGAAATTTTATGTAGTTTCTGAAACTGAAATCAAATCTTGGATTAAGTTATCAGGGGGGCTGCAAATTATGATTTTGCAGGACAAGTCACGGTTTTCGATGACATTCACAAAAAGAGCGATAACAAGGTAACGGTAAAAAAAAATCCGATTGTATTGGTAATTTTCTTGCTGAAACAAGTTGCGCCATTAACCCTTACAGTATTGACCACCCAATGCGGGACACCCTGTATTTACGAAAATGATATGAAAGCTTTTATTGTTTAAAAATGCTAGTTTAGAATTGGCAGAATGACTCTAGGTATAAAAATTTAACTTTTTCTAAAAAATCAGTAGGTCCAGCCAGACCTATTGGGTATAGAAGATGCATATTGTTGTAGGTGCCGACAGAAGGGTTAATGTGATGCGAGTTATCACAGTATGATTCATCAACATTAGCTTTAACGGAACTGGCTTAACCAGTCCTTTTGGGGTCACGAGTCATACATTAGGTAGTTTTGTTTATTTCTCATTTTGATTAAGAATTCGTTTTCGGAAAGTTCTTTAAATGCAACATTAGTTTTTGTACTTTTAAAGATAAGAAGAATCTGTAAAATACAAAATACCAACAATTCGGCGCCATTTAAATTTAAATGCTCGTCCAGAGCCTTAAAAATGTCGGAGGAAGGTCGTTCGCAACGTTATGTGGCCCTGCAATTAGGGTATTTGCGAAGAGCCATTCATAATCTGTGGAACCGTTACCAGGAGACAGGAAGTGTCTCCCGTCGTCATGGTTCAGGCCGAGTTCGAATAACCACCCCCGCAGAAGACCGATATGTTAGACTTTGTGCGCGACGGGATCGTACCATTAGTGCTCGTGGACTACAAAGTAGGCTATTAAGGACGACTGGGACCATTGTTAGCCCTCAAACAATCAGAAATCGTTTGCACGAAGACCGACAGCGGTCAAGTAGACGTGTTACCAGAACACAACTGACCAGGACGTATCGTGCGAATCGTTTAATATTTGCTTGTCGACATATCCAATAGGACATGCAACAATGGCGCAAGGTGCTCTCCTCGGATGAGTGAAAAGTAAAAATTTTTAGAGTCGACCGACGTATAAGAGTCTGGCGGAGAAACGGAGAAGCATTTTTGGATCCTTGCATTAATCAAATTGAGAGGCAAACGGGTCCCAGATGGTCTGGGCCGGAATTAGCTTGCAAGGCAAAACTAACCTTGTTATCCTAAATAACGGGACAATTACGTCCGAAAGTTATATTGAATTGAAACGATTGTTAGGCCACATATCATTTCTTTTTCACAACAGGCATTGGATGATTTTATCCTCATGCAGGATAACGCAGGACCACATACTGCCCGGGCGACAATGTCTGTTTTCGAGGAGGTCAATATTGAGGTCATGGAGTGGCCTGCCAACGGTCCGGAACTTAATCCGATAGAACATCTTTGAGATCAATTAAAACGCCGGATGCGGACAGCTGAAGAGGATATACACAATCCGCAACAGCTGATTCAATTGCTAAAAATGTGTTGGGACGAGATATCTAAAGAAAGCGTCGATCGGCATATTGAAAGCGTTACGTCCAGGCTTCGAGATTGCATATCAAAAAGTGGAGGCCATATTCGATACTAAAAAAAACAAGAATCAATTTTTTTACAGATTAGACATACAAATTCATTGTTATTGTTACGATTACATCACCGCAAAAAGTAAGCAACCCGAAAAATGCTAAGAAAAAATGTAACTTTTGGTCAAAATTCAATAAAATTCATTATATTTAATGAAAAACATATTGTTCTGTTAAATTAGACCAACAAAACTATGATTTTTCTTTTCCACAGAAAAATAATCAGAAAATTATTAGTGGCCCTTATTTTGTTTTGAGCAGTATTTCATTTCATTCATTTATTATCAATTTTACTCCCTTCATAATGAGTTTTAAACTCGTGGCATGAAAGGAGGAGTTATCATTAACATTTCAAAAATTTATAAAATTAAAATTTAACATAATAGCACCTATCTTTAAAACTTAATTAATTCAAATCCTTTTCGTATATTAAATATTTTGGTGAAAAAAGTATAGAAGATGAAATCGCAGCGAGTTCATATTTCATGATATCCTAGAATAATATGTTTACAAGCATTTTGCAAAAATTTTAAAAAATAGGTTGAAGTTTTGAGTATGTTTTTGATGATTTTCAATTTATAGTGCTTTTTGATACTCAATAGGTCTAACCAGACCTATAGTTTTTCTCCCCATTTTTCTCTTGAAATAAAAAGTGCAAATATTAAATTCTGTTATTTATCATGTAATAATGTCATTTAAATTCATTTTGTACTAAAAAACGATAAAATTTTCTGAGATTTTTCTATAAAAAGCTGTGAAGTTCGAAAATGGGTATGCCTCATTTCGTCACGTTTTATAACATCACCTAATCAACTGAGATTTGATCCTAGGAAATTCAAACCAGTTTTATTTCCTTTCTACTAGTAAGGACAAAGTATGAGTGACTTGCAAACGTCTTTATAAATAGATTTGATAAAGAAATTTACGAAAAATTTACAATTAAATGATTTTCGCTCTTGAAAATTCCCTATTTCTTTCCACCTATTGCCCTAAATCTGCAGACTAATATTGAGGTAAAATCTGCCAACAAAGTGCTAAATATTTCCCCAAAGATATTGGAATTAGAAAATTCGATAGAACTATCTACTTGATATACGCAATGGAAATAGCGAATTAAAAAAAGAAGAAAGTAAGGGAGAAACATGTTTGTACTAATACCGCCTCAAAATATATCCACTTAAAAACGTTTCCAGTATCTCTAAAAAAATTATTTTGATGCTTTTATTGTTGAAAAATTGCAGTAAAGAATTGATAGAATGATTTTATCGATGAAAATTTTACTTTTTCTAAAAAATAAAAATTGTTTCTCAGTAGGTCCAGCCAGACCTATTGGGTATAGAATATGCATATTGCATTAGGTGCCGACAGAAGGGTTAAAATGAAAATTTTAAAACATAAAATGTATTACAATAAAAATTAAAAGAAAAAAAATCAAAAGTGTTATGGTTAAAACTAAGGAAGTAGAGGAAGAACGAAAATAAAAAAGATTGGAGCAGAGAAAAATAAAGTAAAAAAGAAAAGTAATGATGGGTTATGATTTTAACATACTGAAAAATATTTGTAAAATATTTGTAAATACGAGCATACTTATATTTGATGATTGAGCAAATAGAGTTTTAAGTTACTTTTAAAAAGTTCGGTGTGATTCGCCATATTCTTTAAGTATGTTGGAAGGCTATTATAAAATCTAGATGCTTGATACTTGAAATGTTTTTGCTCAATTGTTGTTGATGCAAAGTTAATATTTATATTAATTTGATTCGCTCTAGTGTTAATATTATGGTTGATTAAGTTTATACTGTTAGTTTTTGTAATGTAGACCAATGCCTTTAATAAGAATAAAATATGTATTTTTAGTGTGTTTGTCAGTGTATAAGTTTCTATAGATGGAAATGTTTGTGGAACTCCCGAGATAATTTTTAATATGTGTTTCTGTGAAGTTTCTATGCACTTAATATGAGAATCGAACGTTCCTCCCCAGGCAATTATTCCATAAGCTAAAATTGATTGACATAATGTATCATACATTCTTTTCAACGCATAAAATGGTAATATTTGTTTTAGGATATAGAACATATATATTAAGTTGTTAAAATTATTTTTTACATATACAGCATGTTCATTCCATCTTAATTTGTTGTCGATTATAAGGCCTAGATATTTAGCTTGAGTGTCGTTTTTTAGTTTAATTATACTATTTTCCAGGGTATTGTTTTTTCTTATTATAACGTTATGGGTGTCATCGGGTAATCCATCTTATCGTATAGAAAATGGCAAAATTTTAGTTTTATCTGGATTTGATTTTAGTGAATGTTTATCAGCCCAATTAATTATTTGTTTGAAAATTTCATACGCCCTATCGTCACATTGATTCCAATTTATTCCGGACACTAATACTGCCGTGTCGTCTGCAAAACCTATAATATTTATATATTCATTAGACAATTTGAAGAGTGAACTAACATAAATTATATAAAATATTGGCGAAATTACTGTCCCTTGCGGTAGACCGTAATCTGAGTTGTATAAAAAATTGCTAGTAAATTCATTTATTTTAACACTTTGTTTCCTTTGATCTAAGTAATTTTGAATAAGTAATAAAAGTTTACCTCTAATACCAATTTTAGAAAAAATATTAATGAGTATTTTATGACTGACAGAATCAAAGGCTTTTGTAAAATCTAAAAACATGCCCAATGTTTTGTTTTTAGCTTTAAAGTTATTCATGATATAGGTCGTTAATTCTGCAAACGCATCATCAACACCTTTACCTTTTTGAAAACCATATTGCTTTATAGGAATAATTTCATTTTCTGTCAAATACTTTATTAGGCGAATTTTGAGGCACCTCTCAAAGATCTTGGCAAATGTGTTGACTAGGGCTATTGGTCTGTAGTTTGTAAGCAGAGTACGATCTCCAGTTTTGTGTACAGGAACGATTAGGGTAGTTTTAATTTTTTCTGGAAATATTCCTATGACTTGTATTTAATCCCCCTCCTCATTCTTTTTCTTCCGTCTTGACAAAAGTTTTGGGCTTGGTTGAAATAAGTGGGCAAATAAAAATATTTACTCAGAAAATTTTATTGGGGTTGCGGGAGCATGACCCCACAGTACGATTCCATTCCTTTTAAACTTTTTTCTTGCTTTGGTAAAGACACATTAATTCAAGGTTTTGTCAAATTGGTGCAAAAAATGTTTCTTAGAAGAACCAAAATGGGGGTTGGGTTTGTATGGCCACCCCATGACCCCATAGTCAGATTTGATCAATTCTTAGATATATTTTGTGTCATCAAGAGAAACACATTTGTGTGATATTTGGTTAAAATTGGTTCACAAATAAAAAATAATAAGTGTTTCTTAAAAGAACCTAATTTGGGGTTGTTGGGTTTGTATGGCAGCCTCATGACCCCATGGTCCGATTTGTTCAATTCTCAGGTATGTTTTGTGTCATCAAGAGAAACACATTTGTGTGAAATTTGGTTGAAATTGGTGCACAAATAAAAAAGTTTTTATTAGAACAAACTAATTTTGGGGGTTAGGTTTGTATGGCAGCCCCATGACCCCATTAGCCAATTTGATCCATTCTTAGATATGTTTTGTGTCATTAAGAGGAACACATTTGTGTGAAATTTGGTTGAAATTGGTACACAAATAAAAAAGTTTTTCTTAGAAGAACTCAAATTGGGGGGTTAGGTTTGTATGGCAGCCCCATGACCCAGTGATCCAATTTGGGTGAATCAAACATGCAAACAGCCTGCAACAATAATAAGCATATGTGCAAAATTTCAGCTCCGTAGCTTTTATAGTGGCCGAGAAAAACGCGCTGCAACAGACGGACAGACAAACAGAGAGACAGACAGACGGACATCGTCCAATCAACTCGTCTCGTCATGCTGATCATATATGTATACTTTTTATATGGTCGGAGATGCTTCCTTCAATGCGTTACAAACTTCATGACAAAGTTAATATACCCTTTCACTCACTCTATGAGCGAAGGGTATAAAAATTAGTTTCCACATGAAAATCGAAAATGCATATGTTTTCCGGAAAGTAAAATAGAAAACTCAAAAGCCTAGGCATATGCATTGACGGCTTTCGGAGGAGAAGAGTACTAAAAATCGATTATTAAGACACAGCGACAGCCCATGTCTCGTTTTTACCTTTCTTAACAGCAGTGGACATCCTAAGTAAGGGGTTTGCGGGCTTATGCTAGTTCAGAAATATTCTAAACTAAACAGTAACATAATGCCCTATGGTTATGACTCACTAGGGGCTCTAATGGCTATATACTGTAATTATTATATTTCTTGTTAAACTGATCAATTGTGATGGTGGTATTGTGTCTTTGGACTGCTACATCGTCTGTCACGCACGGCTGATCGCTGTGTTTTCGTTTCCGACAGCAAAAAAAAAAAACGAAAAAAAACTAAATACATACCTCTATTCGGCAGAGTTTTTTTTATTTTTTTGTCCAGAAAACTATCAACTCAATTCAGCTAACACAAACTTTGCAACATTCCAATTTCATGTGGTGGGTATAAGTAGCATTTTACAATACATATTTGTTCGTTGAATGCATTCATTGATGCCTTTCGACTCGAACGTGTAACTTAACTTTTGTTCAGCTCTGCTTGTATGTGAATATGTATTGTCAATGGAGGAACTTGCTCTTCATTTCGATTTTATTTTTTTTTGTCGACCACCACACCGTTAGCAAGTCGAATGAAAAGAACTAAATCAAAACGAAGCGCAAGTTCAGCATCCATACTTGAACACCATAATAATTCCAGCTTTACCGCATTTATACCCGGAAAAAAGTAAAATACAATTTAAATGTAATCCATCAACATTGGCGGTAAAAAGGGTTCCGCCAATGCTCTCAATATTTTCATGTTATTCATAAATATATGAATTCGATGAGTTTGAACGTTTTCTAGCGCTCGCAGTTGTTGTAATTGTAACACATGGGCTTCTACTCCTAGATAAAGGTTTTTTTTATACATAAGATAGTAACTGTTGCGTATTTTGTACATAACAAATTTAAAGAAACGTATGATATAATGTACCTATATGGCTTGAGTTAGTGAAAACTTTGCTATCTCCTGTGAAATCGACGTCCCTGAAGATATACAAATGTTCCTTCCAGTCTTATCAACACACCGTCCCTTCCAGTCATATCAACATACATACATGCTCCTTTCAGCCGTGTCGAGTCGTCAGGATTAAGTGCTGTGGCTACCTTTGAGCAGGCCATAAATAAATTAATTTGGTCTATGGCTGATTAATGCCAATGGAGACAAAAACACCATAAAACACATTGAAATTACTAAGTTCAAGGTTCTAAGTTCTAAATAGTTTTGACAAGTACTCCAGGCGTTTGGTAAAATCAGAGTGCATGCCAGGCACTGTCTGTGATTATTTTAGAAATCGGTAGGGGGTTACTCCTAAAGCTTAAATTTAAGTTTGCACCACTTGGAAAATTTTCTAACGGTACTTATCAGGGTTTTTGTCTTGTTTGGGTTTTTTGTGTATATCTCCGCTCCTGATGGTTGGACTTTCAAAAGAAAGACACTAAATTGTTCGGTACAAAATTGCCTTAATCTTTTGTATACTGACTGTTCATCTCAAAGCAGTAGATAAAATGCTACAGCGTGTCAAGTAGAAAAACCCGTTTTGTTCATCAGTTTTTTGCAAATAAGTCGATAACGGTGAATTTTCACTAAATAATTAATCATAGTTCACTTGTAGCTTATTGAATTCCCTACAATCCAGAAAAAAAATTAAATCGATACGATCATCCACAACCGAGATATGCCCAAGAGAAAGTCGACGATCTGAGATAGCAATACATTCTACGGGTATGTACATATATACTAGGGATGTCAAAAACCAGCCCATAACCCGATTTTCGGGTTTTTCCGTTTTTTTTTTTGCAAACCCGGTCAGGTCAGACCGTCCAGTTTTAACCGGTCTCAAAGTACCGGTTTTCCGGTTAACCGAATCTTTTCATTGATTTGCTTAGAATTCTAGTAAAAACATGCGTACACACTCGTATTGCTATAGTTCGTATCGTATGCAAAATTAAATCAAAGCTACAAGGAGAAGTAATTTGACGAAGCGATGGTTCTACGAGTAATAACAATACGGAGAGTGTTCGAAAATATGTTTAAGGGCTGGAACTTGGAAACGAAATTTTTCATTGGGGACAAGTAATAGAATTGCATAAATCAAGAAAATATAAAAAATTGTATAAATTTGGAAAGAATTGTTGTCCCGGTTTTAAACGGATGGACAAACAACCGTCAGGGTTAAAACCGGGAGGAGGAAAAAACCGAAAAAAAATGGTTAACCGTTCTGAAAGTACCGGTTTTCGGACTAACCGTCCGGTTTTTGATATCCCTAGTATGTACCAACATTCAGTTGGGCTTTACTTGGCGGCCAGTTGTCTTTCGCTGCAGATAGAGAGAGATATGTTCATTTCGCGACACGCTTGCGAACAGTGACTCCATTAGCGGTATTTTTTGTAAATGAAAGTCAATTTGACAAACTTCGTTTTTTTTTTCGAAACAGTTTTGTTTGTTTGTTTAGTTTCGCCATGAGTTTTTGTTTTGTTTGTGCAAAATCCTTAAACGAAGGTGACGTTGTATCCGTACATTGATTGAGAGATGCATTGAACGTGGTCTAGGGAGCATGAAGAAATTTTGGGAAATGTGAATAGTGTTCTAATGCATCAATCATGTTGGAAAATTCAACAATTCAACAGTCAGCTGAATTTATTTTTGAGTAGACCACAATCTTCAGAGGTATGAAGCAGGAGGCATTGTTGGCCAATTAAAGAAAAAAGAAACGATTTGTTGATATACTGCAAAATTATTTAACGAATCATGGTTTCTTAGTATCGCAGGCTGTAGAGGATGCGGATACACAAATTGTTCAAACGGCTTTAGGCATGTCGTCCAGGTTTGACTCAATTTTCATCGTTGGAGAAGACGTTGATCTGCTGGTTATATTGTCAGGTATTGGATATCATGTCTAGAGCGTCTATTTTAAAAAATGGAGCGAGGATCCGAAAATACAATTTTGTATTCATCAACAGGATTAAAACACCAAACTCTTTCAGAGGATATACTTTTTCTTCACGCCTTCACAGGGTGTGCTACGACTTTGGCCGTTTTTAGATATGGAAAAAGTAGGCTTCTCTCCTTTTTAAAGAAGAAGTTACATACTCACGTTTTACAATCGCTCGAGGTTTTTAAAGCAGAGTGCTCAGATGCAAACACTATATGCACTATCGGAAAGAATGTTTTCATTGCCTTGTACTAGGGATGTCAAAAACCGGCGCATAACCCGGTTGTCGGTTTTTTCGGTTTTTTTGCAAAGCCGGTTAGACCGTCCGGTTTTAACCGGGCTCCAAGTACCGGTTTTCCGGTTAACCGGGTGTTTTCATTGATTTGCCTAGAATTTTAGTAAAAAATGCTAACACACTCGTATTGCTGGTGTGAACAAAAAAAAAACAATCAAATAAAATTGTTAGATGTTATTTAATTATTTTATTAGTTTTTGAAAAAAACTTTAACAAAAGGGGCCACCCTAATTTCTCTTGCGGAATACGAAATCTTTTAGCGACACGATGATACGCGAAATGCACTGATATACTATACACGAATATTAATTCACAATAACGTGGTACAACCAAGATACATGTGAAACGCAGTGTAAACATAAACAATATCTACCTTGGAAGAGATAAGATACAAGCAGAGGTAATTTGAAGAAGCGATTGTTCTACGAGTAATAGCAAAAAGAAGAGTGTTTGGCAATTGTTAAAGAGCTGAAATTTGAAAACGAAATTTTCCATAGAGGATAAGTAATAAAATTGCATACTGAAAAATCAAGAAAACATAAAAAAAAATTGCATGAATTTTGAAAGAATTTTTTCCGGTTTTAACCGGATGGACCAACAACCGTCCGGGTTAAAACCGGGAGGAGGAAAAAACCGAAAAAAACCGGTTAACCGTTTTGAAAGTACCGGTTTTCGGACTAACCGTCCGGTTTTTGACATCCCTACCTTGTACGGAAGTACACGTAACGACACATCACTAAGTGATTTCCGTTTCAAACTTTTTGCTCGCGCAGGAACGAAAATTAAAGCTAATCTTGCTGCTTTGCCTTCCACCGAATCAGCAGCTGATCATCATTCCTTACGAGCGTACCACCAAATACAGACATGGCTCGGCAACGTTTTAAATCCAGAAAACTTGGGCTGGAAGCGCACTCAGGTGAAATTGGAGCCTGTGATGATTTCGGGAGAAATTATCCCTTCATACCTATTAAATATTATTTCGTGCTCTTGTAAAAAAAACTGTGGGACAGTATGTGGTTGTAAGAAGGCTGGACTCACATGTAACAATATCTGTAGAACGTGTTGTGGCAAAATATTCTCAAATGTCGCAGCCATAACCGAAGACATAAATGATGAAGATTGCTACGATGACATTTATGATATTCCAACGTTGGTCCCCCTTCCACAACCAAGTAGATCTGTATATCATATTCAGGATTCTACTGAAGAAAATAATAAAAACGTACCCTCATCAATAAATAAACCATCCAAATTTAAAAGAAAGTAAATTAGGTACTTTATCCCATTAGTGAACTGCCAGGTTTTCGGAAAACCTTACTTTATGGGGGTGAACCTATTTCAATTTCCGCTGCTGTATTACAAATATCGGGTGAGTAAAACGTCCCTTTCCGATGAGGAGGAAAGATTTTTGGAAAATTTAATGATGAAAAATGCTAACATAAAATGGTTACCGCAATCGCCTGTTCTGATGGCTTCAGACTTTTTTCCCTCAAAAAGAAGGTATACGTCAACAAACTACAGACTTTAACAGTGTTAAAATAGAATATTTGAGCATAAATTGAGCAGATCACAGCGGTCGCACTCCAACTTGTTTTCCAAAATGTCGTGCAAAGACCCGAAGCTTCACCATCCTAACTGCATCTGCAACAAATTATACCTATAAGTATGTACGAGTATAACGCATAGTAACTTCGGAATGCTCACTTTCTTTCGGGTATATTTCGGCTGCAGCTGATCGTATCGACTTAATTTTTTTTCTGGATTGTAGGGAATCCAATAAGGTACAAGTCCACTCTTATTAATTTTTGCGCGAAAAATCACCGTTATTGACTTATTTGCAAAAACCTGATTTGAAAGACTGTTTTTTCAACTTTGACACGCTGTAACATTTTACCTACTGATTTATGGTGAACAATCGCTAGGCCAAAGATGAAGAAAATTTTGTACCAAACAATTTGGTGGCCTTTTTTTGGAAATGCTACCATTGGGAGCGGAGATATACGCCGGAAACCCAAACAAGACAAAAACCTTCATAAGTACCGTTAGAAAATTTTTCAAGTGGTGCAAACTTAAATTTAAGCTTTCTGACTAATACCCTATCGATTTCTAAAATAATCTCAGACAGTGCCTGGCATGCACTCTGAAGCCCGATTTCACGACCGATCGCCTGGAGTAAAGGCCGAGATTTGAATACCCGTCACATTTGAATGAAACTTAAGCTTCTTTTCTGTTAATAATTTCTACCGCAGCCCTATAATGTCTTCCGTTTCCATCTGGTCCTCGATGTGTTGAGGCTAAACTAGCAAAAAGCTTGGATGGTGTTTGGTTAAGATCGGTTAAAAAAAATTTGTTCGTACGAGAACCTACGTTTCGGGGGTTGGTTTCTATGACAGCCCTATGACGTAGTGTTCCAAGTTCATCTGTTTCTAGATATGTTTTGAGGCTTTACTAGAAACACACTTGAATGAAGTTTGGATAAGATTGGCTCAAGGGAACTTAGGCCTAAGAAGTCCTCTGTTGATAAGAAGTTAAGTTCTCAGTAATCTACTCATGAGCAATTGGCAAGGAGCAAGACCTAACATAATTTATACTCTGAGGTGTCGTGAAGCAAAAGGGAGTGATGCACGTTTTTGGGCCTTAATTTTTCACATACGCGACATTTGTTGATCATGTTTGTTTGACATGAAAGGCCAATAAACTAATGTCTTAGCACAACCGATCATTTTAGCGATACCTAAATGTGATTCGTGCCAGCGTTCCAAAATAAAATTTACTAACTTAGCAGGAATGAAAATTATATCATAATAAAAGAGAAGATGATCATCGTAACACAACTTATCTTTCAAATTCCAGAAATTCATCCGGTACCTTGTCCTTAGAGTTTGACCAACCATTTACCCAATAGGCAATTAATTGCATGGAAATATTGAGTGTACTCACGCACGAGTGAACGGACTTAATTGATACGAATTCTACTTATATTTTTCTCCACCAGAAGGCACACGCAAGTTAGCGGCAAAGGTGGTGTGTGAATGCAACGTAACACTAATGCCAAACGTCATTCATTATTATAACAAAAATCATATAAAAACGTACAGATGAGCATAATCTGCGTTTTATTATTTCAACAATGTATTTCTTCATAAATTTCAAATTTGTTTTCCCGTCATCAACTCCGATATATGGCTACTTCGTTGCGAAGCGTAGTAATTTTGCGCTAAGTAGAGGATACTGCGCTACGTATAAACAAACACTGAGTACCTTCTGGTGGAGAGTAACGTAACCAGAATTCGGTCAATTTTTCTCGGCGAAATGTACTGAGCGTAGTGTACGTGAATACACTCATTGTCTTCTTCTAAAGACTACAATATTTTTCGTAACTTCATCTTATACATCAACTGAAGGAACTAAATGTGTTAATATACGACTACCTCTGGTCTTGGGTCCATCAAGTGGAACTTTAATTTTATATATTTCCGAAGAAATACAGTTTTTGTGAAAAATTACTGCTATACAGGGTGTCCGGAAATTGGCGCATAAGCGCACGGGTTTATGATTCCTCAGTTGATTTCCAGCACAAAAGTTGTACGAACATACCCCCTCAGCTTAACCCTTTACCTGCCACAGACATTTAAAGATTTTTGGAAAAATAATTTTCTTGCACGACTTAAAGCCTTATATCTCCAAAGCTAGATAAGCTAGAATAGTGAAATAAAATGATTATTACAGCCAACAGCCTGTAAAATAAAACTAACCACACTAAAAGCAGATAAGAGGTTTGGTTTTTACAGAGCTTTAAAGTCAAATTCGCGTGATTTGACCCAAAAACAATCTTTTTTTATTTCATCTCAATTTTCTCCAACCTCCGCCAAGGTGAGATGCTTGTACGATTCTTTTAAAAATTGGCGCATAGTCTTACGATAAAATCTTTCTTACATCATTTTATTCTAGCTCTATTATTTCTAACAGTTTTAGTACCTTAAATGCAGAAAACTAGGGCTAATTTTGCTCGATATCGACCTACTTTGAATAGATTTTACCAATTGCAGATTTTTAGGGGCAGTGTGAATTGAACTGTATTGATTTTTTTTTTTGACTTTGAAGCTCTGTAAAAACCAAACCTCTTATCCGATTTTAGTGTGGTTAGTTTTATTTTACAGGTAAATTTGGCTGTAATAATCATTTTATTTCACTATTTCAGCTGGTCTAGCTTTGGAGATATTAGGATTTAAGTCGTGCAAGAAAATGAATTTTTCAAAAATCTTTAACTGTCTGTGGCAGATAAAGGGTTAAGCTGTTTGTTCGTACAACTTTTTTGCTGGAAATCACATGAGGAATCACAATCCGGTGCGTTTATGCGCCAGTTTCCGGACACCCTGTATAGTCGAATTCCTAGTCCGTGATGCGCATATTAACATTTTTACGAATATGTACTATATTGGATTGCAGGGATTGAAGAGTGATAAGATAAGGTAAAAGATGTTATCAATGCCTGTGTGAAATGTACAAACCCATATTAGTATACCCCAGCTCCCACTTTTGGATTAACAACTTTTGGATGGAAGGTCCATTTAAAATAAAATCGTTCAGTCTAAATTTTGGCAAAGTAATAAATTGTCGGCTGCTCATCTTTATTTGCCGGGTCATCAAAGCCCATTTCGAATTACATATATGTACTAAACTTAGTTCATTGCCCCCCTACGAAGGTAGGAGAGGTAAACCTTCGGTGATATTTTCCAAAGGTACTAATTTTCGAGCAGCCCAGCGTATATTACACGAAAATTTGAGACAATGGGTATAGTTTAGAAATTCAACCCTCCCTTGAGTTCTTACTTCGCTGGAATATAGGAAAGACTTAATCCAATTATTTAAAGTTAAAGAAAATCGTGCTCTGCGACCGTGATCGTTCGGTCGACTCTCTGTGATATAGAGATTCATAAAGAAACGAGTTTCCAAACTCGTGCATGCCAACTTACCAGCTCTTTTGGAACTGCGCGAAACTATGTCTGCTGGAGGAGAAACAATTTTTTTCTTTATGAACCAATCTTAACCAAACTTCATCCAAGCGTGTTTCTTGTCTAGCCTTAACACATCCATTAACAGATGGAATCAAAACACGTCATAGGGCTGAAGTTGAAATTATTAGTAAAAAAGAAGCTAAGAAAAGAAGGGTATTCAAATTTCGGCCGCGCCCGAAATTTGTTTCCACCAGAACTAAATCTGCACGATAAACCTGTTCAATTAACTAAGAGATGGTTATTTTGTTCAAGGGGTGGAACAATGGCCAATTTGGAGGTCTACATCGGAAGAACGGGGGTAATTTTAGGGAACGGGACTTCAGATCCATTCATTGGGAGTAGTCGAGACCTTTTAATTAACATCAATTTCACTAAACATTATACGGCAGTAGTAATTTCGGGAGAGCGGAGTGGCCCTGTGGGAACAGACCACATATTTATTCATTGGGGATTAAAATCCTTTGCTATAATCAAATATATAGGGTGTCCGGAAACTGCCGCATAAATGCACCGGATTATGATTCCTCAGTTGATTTCCAGCAAAAAAATTGTAGCTAACATACCCCCTCAGCTTAACCCTTTAGATGCCATAGGCATTTAAAGATTTTTGAAAAAATCATTTTCTTGCACGGCTTAAAGCCTAATATCTCCAAAGCTAGACCAGCTAGAATAGTGAAATAAAATTATTATTACAGCCAACAAATTCACATGTAAAATAAAACTAACCACACTAAACCCGCATAAGAGGTTTGGTTTTACAGAGCTTTAAAGTCAAATTCGCGTGATTTGACCCAAAAACAATCTTTTTTTTTCATCTCAATTTTCTCCAACCTCCGCCAAGGTGAGATGCTTGTACGATTCTATTAAAAATTGGCGCATAGTCTTACGATAATATCTTTCTTACATCATTTTATTCTAGCTCTATTATTTCTAACAGTTTTAGTACCTTAAATGCAGAAAACTAGGGCTAATTTTGCTCGATATCGACCTACTTTGAATAGATTTTACCAATTGCAGATCTTTAGGGGCAGTGTGAATTGAACTGTATTGATTTTTTTTTTTGACTTTGAAGCTTTGTAAAAACCAAACCTCTTATCCGATTTTAGTGTGGTTAGTTTTATTTTACAGGTAAATTTGGCTGTAATAATAATCATTTTATTTCACTATTTCAGCCGGTCTAGCTTTGGAGATATTAGGATTTAAGTCGTGCAAGAAAATGATTTTTTCAAAAATCTTTAAATGTCTGTGGCAGATAAAGGGTTAAGCTGTTTGTTCGTACAACTTTTTTGCTGGAAATCACATGAGGAATCACAATCCGGTGCGTTTATGCGCCAGTTTCCGGACACCCGAATTCCTTGTCCGTGATGCGCATATTAACATTTTTACGAATATGTACTATATTGGATTGCAGGAATTGAAGAGTGATAAGATAAGGTAAAAGATGTTATCAATGCCTGTGTGAAATGTACAAACCCATATTAGTATACCCCAGCTCCCACTTTTGGATTAACAACTTTTGGATGGAAGGTCCATTTAAAATAAAATCGTTCAGTCTAAATTTTGGCAAAGTAATAAATTGTCGGCTGCTCATCTTTATTTGCCGGGTCATCAAAGCCCATTTCGAATTATATGTACTAAACTTAGTTCATTGCCGCCCTACAAAGGTAGGAGAGGTAAACCTTCGGTGATATTTTCCAAAGGTACTAATTTTCGAGGAGCCCAGCGTATATTACACGAAAATTTGAGACAATGGGTATAGTTTAGAAATTCAACCCTCCCTTGAGTTCTTACTTCGCTGGAATATAGGAAAGACTTAATCCAATTATTTAAAGTTAAAGAAAATCGTGCTCTGCGACCGTGATCGTTCGGTCGACTCTCTGTGATATAGAGATTCATAAAGAAACGAGTTTCCAAACTCGTGCATGCCAACTTACCAGCTCTTTTGGAACTGGGCGAAACTATGTCTGCTGGAGGAGAAACAATTTTTTTCTTTATGAACCAATCTTAACCAAACTTCATTCAAGCGTGTTTCTTGTTTAGCCTTAACACTTCCATTAACAGATGGAATCAAAACACGTCATAGGGCTGAAGTTGAAATTATTAGTAAAAAAGAAGCTAAGAAAAGAAGGGTATTCAAATTCGGCCGCGCCCGAAATTTGTTTCCACCAGAACTAAATCTGCACGATAAACCTGTTCAATTAATTAAGAGATGGTTATTTTGTTCAAGGGGTGGAACAATGGCCAATTTGGAGGTCTACATCGGAAGAACGGGGGTAATTTTAGGGAACGGGACTTCAGATCCATTCATTGGGAGTAGTCGAGACCTTTTAATTAACATCAATTTCACTAGACATTATACGGCAATAGTAATTTCGGGAGAGCGGAGTGGCCCTGTGGGAACAGACCACATATTTATTCATTGGTGATTAAAATCCTTTGCTATAATCAAATATATAGGGTGTCCGGAAACTGCCGCATAAATGCACCGGATTATGATTCCTCAGTTGATTTCCGCACTTCAATTACATCGTAACAAAGGTATCAGATGGAAATTGTTTGATCACCTTCAACATCTTGACTACGCTGACGACATTTGTCTTCTATCAACTAATACGGATGATGTCGCTCAAATGACAGAAGCTCTAAATTGCGCAAGTCGTAATGCGGGGCTGAAAATCAATGCTGCTAAAACTAAGTTCTTGAGCACATATCCAGGGGGGCAAAGCGGAATTTGTATTTCGGGACAGGCAGTCGAAAAAGTTGATGAATTTTGCTATCTCGGGAGCGTAGTTACAGCAGATGGTGGAGCGGATGCTGATGTAAAATCACGGATAAACAAGGCTAGGGCGGCTTTCTTCAATTTGACTCCTTTCTGGTTAAACAACAATATTTCCAGACGCACCAAACTTCGAGTCTTCAATTCCAATGTGAAATCCGTGCTGCTATATGGCTGTTCAACCTGGAAGGTGACTAAAGAGATTACTGATAAGTTGCAAACTTTTGTAAATCAGTGTCTACGGCGCATCCTGCATATTCGTTGGCCGGAGATCATTTCGAACGACGATCTCCTCACTATAACTGGCCAAGAAAGGATAGGCACTTCGATCAAAAGACTTAAGTGGCAATGGATAGGTCACACCTTCCGAAGAGGGCCCAATAACATAGCAAAAAAGGCCCTGAACTGGAATCCACAGGATTCCGGAGCAAGACGCCGTGTTGGACGGCCAAGGAACACATGGAGAAGATCGGTAACAAGCGAGGCGAAAACGCTAAATCTTACATGGTCACAGCTAGCGCCGTTGGCGCAAAACAGAACGAGGTGGAGAGTAGGCGTAGTTAATGCCCTATGCCCCACAAGGGGTTGACAGGAACTAGAGTTGATTTCCAGCAAAAAAGTTGTCGCTAACATACCCCCTCAGCTTAACCCTTTAGCTGCCACAGGCATTTAAAGATTTTTGAAAAAATCATTTTCTTGCACGGTTTAAAGCCTAATATCTCCAAAGCTAGACCAGCTAGAATAGTGGAATAAAATTATTATTACAGCCAACAAATTCACATGTAAAATAAAACTAACCACACTAAAACCGCATAAGAGGTTTGGTTTTACAGAGCTTCAAAGTCAAATTTGCGTGATTTGACCCAAAAACAATCTTTTTTTCCATCTCAATTTTCTCCAACTTCTGCCAAGGTGAGGTGCTTGTACGATTCTTTTAAAAATTGGTGCATAGTCTTATGATCATATCTTTCTTACATCATTTTATTCTAGCTCCATTATTTCTAACAGTTTTAGTACCTTAAGTGCAGAAAACTAGGGTTAATTTTGGCTCAATTTCGACACACTTTGAATAGATTTTACCAATTGCAGATCTTTAGGGGCAGTGTAAATTGAATTGTATTGAATTCGAGCTAAAATTAACCCTAGTTTTCTACACTTAACGTATAAAAACTGTTAGAAGTAATGGAGGTAGATCAAAATGATGTAAGAAAGATTTGATTGTAAGGCTATGCGCCAATTTTTAAAAGAATCGTACAAGCACCTCACCTTGGCAGAAGTTGGAGAAAATTGAGATGGAAAAAAAAATTGTTTTTGGGTCAAATCACGCAAATTTGATATTGCAGCTCTGTAAAAACCAAACCTCTTATCCTATTTTCGAGTGGTTAGTTTTATTTTATAGGTAAATTTGTTGAATATAATAATCATTTCATTTCACTTTTTTAGCTGGTCTGGCTTTGGAGATATTAGGTTTTAAGTCGCGCAAGAAAATGATTTTTTCAAAAATCTTTAAATGCCTGTGGCAGCTAAAAGGTTAAGCTGAGGGGGTATGTTCCTTACAACTTTTTTGCTGGAAATCAACTGAGGAATCATAATCCGGCGCGTTTATGCGGCAGTTTCCGGACACCCTGTATTGTAAAATTATAGAGCAATAAAAGTGTCCGGTTTTTTTCGTCTCTGAGTATATGTAATTTTCTTCTCAAATAAGTTCATATTTAATTGCATAAAATTTGCCATACATAAAATTTGCGAAATAGATTTTATGTAGCTATTTCATAAGCTTTAATTTGATATATTAAAACATAACGGAAGCTTTTCGGTCTTTCCGGAAATGGCAATTTCGCAATAGGGTGACTATGTTATTGTTCATCAATAAGAAATTTTTACTCACCATTTCAAATTCCGGCGATAAAAATCGTGCGAGATGCCGACACCAAAATTGATATTATTTACAACCTATTATTATCAGAAAAAGGCTATTCCAAAGGTTCTACCAATTATATTAGGAACTCTTCGGCGTAAATTCTATATTGTTCTGTATACTGATTATCCGGTCGATTTATAAAGTAGAAAAAATGTCCTAACTAAATGAGGTCTTTATGTCAAATAATTACTTAGATACGTAAATCGAAATTGGGGCTTCATTTGCAAAACTTATAAATTTCAAGTGTTGGGTATGTTTCAAATTAAGTATCAGCTTAAAAACGCGCTCTACATTAAGTTTGTGGAATCCATTTTATTAGTAATATTATACTCTATACCATTAAGATGATATAGGGAATATTGTTTTAATTACGCCTGTCTGTCTGTCTGTCCGTCCGTGTGTCGCACATTAACTCCCGAAATAATGAAGCTAGTGGTTTGAAATTTCGGTCAGATGTTTGTTTTGATAAATCCTGGATGGTATTGAAAATGGGCCAAATCGGACAAGGGGTTCCCCTACGCCACATACAAAGTACCCCTCCTTGACATTTCAACTCGTCCATAACTCTCGACAGAATATCCTGAAGCGACCTGAAATGTTGATCAATGCCTAATTGTGATTGTAGTTGATGAAAAGTGGAGTAGGTTTGACTACCCCTACTTCGTATACAAACCTATATTCAGCCGTATCTTTTGATAAAATGCCGCGAAAATGTCCGAATTTGTGCTAAATGGTAGCTTGTTTGGATGTCATTATGAAATAATGAATGTGTGTCAGATCCCTCCCATCTACCCCTACATCCCCTAAAAAAATTAAATTAAATATTATGGGTGTTGTCTGCCTTCTAGGTCTGTACATGGGTATAGGGTATACACTCATCGGGCTATTCGCACGATGAGAACTCGGTCTCGTTGAATTGACCTAATTTTCAAATAAAAAAGGCAACGGGATTTTAGGTGGTCTATTCCGGAATGGAATAAAAAAACAGAGAACCGCAGTCCACCCCAAAGTTATTATCCAGCAAAACAAGTAATGCGGCTGACTCTTAAAGTAGCAGAACCTACAATTGACGCTGGCGACACAAAAATAAATCGTTACAGTTGAAACTGGAGAATATTTTATGAAAATGCCGACCGAAGCAATCGAACTCGCTTTAAGCCTGATGGTCTAATTTGCATGTAATTCAATTTATCGCCAGTCCATCTTAATCCAACATTCAGGTGTATCATGTTGATCGGGCCCTGTATGGATGCCATTTATACAATTTAGAATGCTGCCGCTTTTGTCTCTGAATCACAGATATCACTTCGCCTGTAAGTAGGTAGTAATAAACCTCGCCCCATTTTTGGCTAATTGTTCTTTAAATAAAGCCTGGATTCTCATTACATGTAATTGGCATCCTCTTATTCCAGGTCGCCCAGGGTTGAACATATATGATGCAACCAATAATTACTGTAAAAAGATTTACAGAGTTAGTTGAAGCACATTTGGCCCTTGATTGACGTAACTTTAAAACGAATCGTCCACTATTGTTAAGGTGGACAGACGAGCTAAGTTATTTTTATTTTATGTTCGATCGGTCGATGTATCTTAGGCTGGTCAGTTCTTGCAACTTCTTCTTACGGCGAGACACCTTTCCCCAGATCCGGGAATTTCACCGTGGCTCGCTTGTTCTGAAAAAAGACGATAGTCTCCAAATGAAAATCTGGATTATTTTAGATTGAACCAGAGGTTATTGTAACCTACGCATTGAAAATGTGAGTGAACATAATGGAGCTGCAGCTAGAAGTTCACGTGCGAATGAAGTGAATCTACAAAGGACGTCTGACCCTCCTCTTCTCGAAGTATAAATGTTATTGTTATAAAAGCCCAAGTCAGCCATGGTTGGTTGGTTGCTAAAAGTGGCGGCTTAGGCAGAGGCTATAGCCAAAAGCCCAATTAGCGCATAAATCGCCGTTTTGAAAACACAAACTCCGTGAAGTTTAACTAATGTACATATATGGTGAAGGTTAGGTAATGAATTTAGGAGTGGGGAGGTGCCTTGAACCAGCCAGTGTTATTTAGGAAATACAGCAGTTCCCCTAATTTCACATTAGCTGCATCCTCCAAGCTTCCCAGAAAAGCCCTACCGAGCGTCCTATACCGGGTTCTGGCAAGACCCGGGCATTCACACAAAAATTAAACAGGGTTTCCTTCTCATTTACATCACCGCAGCTGCGGCAATGGGCGTTGTAGGGGATGCCCAGCCTGGCTGCGTGGAGACCCATTGGGCAGTGCCCCGTGATAACAGCAGCAAGCTTGGCGATATCTCTACGCGATTTAGTCAGAATCTCAGAAGTTATTTTCCAGTCGTAGGAGGGCCACATCTTCCTTGATATAACGCATGTCCTCAGATTTCGCCAGTTGAAATTAGCAGCCCTTAAATAGTGGGTGGAGATCTTACTCTTAACAGCTGCCAACGGGACGCAAACACGCTCCGCATGAGAGCTGTCAAAGGTGGCACCCATTTTGGCTAGTTCGTCAGCCATCTCGTTACCCTCTATGTTCCTGTGTCCGGGTACCCAGAGTAGGGTGATTCTTTGTCGTGTGCCAAGGCTGGTTAATGCTTCCCCACATACTTTAACCACCTTGGAGGTCGTTTTCACCGATTGTAAACCCATGATAGCAGCCTGACTATCTGAGCAGATGGTTGTTTTGTATGTCCCTGAGAGCATGACATGCCTTCATGATTGCAACCATTTTTGCATGAAAAATGCTAGCATGATCAGGAAGACGGTAATATTCAGAAATACTTAGTGATCTGCATAAGATTCCAGCACCCACGCCACAATCCATTTCAGACCCATCGGTGCAGAATGTGATGTCAAAATCCTTGAGCACCTCACTCTCTTTCCATTCACCTCTAGTTGGGAATCTGACATCAGAGTTCTTCCCAAAGCTTAGTTTGGGCACTTTGAGATCCGTTACAGCGTTTCGTACGTCCTGTGGTAGCTGGTTTAGAATATTGCTGTGGCCGTATGGCCTAGCACTCCAGCAACTTAACCCTTAAATGCATGGGGTCTGAACCCATTATCGTAACTGACCTCCCCTTATGTAAAATCGGTCACTGAATACGGATTCAACTTTTATTTTCCCAGGAAATAGCTCGTTTTCCCAAAAAAGCATAAATAGTAGAATTTGCATTGTGTACCGTCGGATCTAGCGTACTTTTCATATTTTATAAGGACATCCAATAGCTACCACTTGACACACATTTGAAGTTTTTCGCGACAATGTATCAAAATATATGGCTAAATTTAGGTTTGTAGGGGATGTAGGTGTAGTTAGACCTAATCCACTTTCCATCAACTTCCAGGATATGTCACAAATAGGCATCGATATAAATTTCAATGAGGAATATGAAACTAATCACGCACCTACCCGAGCTCCCCTAAAAAAACTGAATATTCACGATGTTCTATAGAAATTACCACCTTTCCTTGAATGAAGAGGAGTTAATTATATCGTGTTCCCACTATAATTTCGATCAAAACTCTCAATAATCATTATCCTTTCTTTTTTGCACTGTTCCTATTAAAGTAAGAGGCAGATTAAACAAAATTTGAAAAATATCTTTCATTTACGACATATGGCCTCAATGCATGGCGTTCCGATCCGACTCATATACCCCTTCCTCCCCTACAAAAAAAACATGGATTTGTATGCTCTGTACATGGGTACAGGGTATGCACTCATCATGCTATTAGTGCGATTAGAACTCGGTCTCGTTATACAATAATCGTTCATTATAAACATGTTCCACTGTTAAACGTATACCTCGAGACTTCTTTTGACTTATCATAGCTCATGGGATTCCTTTCTTGAAAGGTATATGGATTGGATTGATTTTGCAAGGATATGAATATGGAAATGAACTGCTGCCTGCTTTATAACCCAAAGTGCGCAGGTCCCAGGACATGTCCGCACAAGAATTACATCCACGTAATTTTTTGTTTATCGAATGTGGTATACTATATGAAACGGTTGACCCTAGAAGCAATTTTCCTGAGGATCCTGACCGTGGACTTCCAAGGCAATACTTGTCATAATCAAATGGTTTAATAAATTGGATATCAAGGCGCAGCTGCTTGAGTCCTGGTGAAAATCCATGACTAAGATGTTAAGTACGGAAGCTCGGCTTTTTAGTGCTGTATCCTAAGGATGTGAGCAATATTTTCAGTATACTCGCCAGCTAAAAAGACTATAGGATTATAAGAAGCAGCTACAGAAACACTAAGCCCTGACCGGTGTGCTATAGAAAACAAAATGACAAAAACGATCCTTCTAAATCAAATATGACAGCTCCGTTTCCTTGGATCCTGAACAGGACTCATTAACCTAGCTTTCATAAAAAATGGCAGTAAGTGTCCTGGAAAAATGGATCGATGACATAATTTGTAGGAAAATTTAGGTTATTTGAACCTGTTCTGGGCCCAATAAAACGCACCACCATGTTGAAAGAGCTGATAGTTAAAATTCTATGAACATATCCTACCCTACCCAAGAGGAAGGGAGAATAATTTCATCAACTAAGAACGATAGGAATGTATGTATAGATATTTCTGAATATGCCCCAATGCATGGTGTACGATATATGGTACGTTGCAAAATTGGTGCAAACAATACCTTTGGTGTCTTTTTTGGTCAAAATCTCAAAAGAATCTCAAGAAAACATTCCAATTTACTCACCAGTATTTTTCCTTTTCTAAAAAACGGTAAATTTCGACAATTTTTTTAGCTCTAAAAAATAGCTTTTAAAATTTCTCAAAAAATATCGTTCGTCCACTTTGACGACGCACAGACAATTCAAGGAAAGCTTCGGGAAGCCAAAATTGAATTTATGTGAAAGCTTGTTTTGTCTACTTTGGGAAAAAAATAATAATAATCGCTAGACTTTTACAGGAATCTATTCATGTACCATATATGGTACGCTATGCATTTAAGGGTTAACGCTTCGAGTCTGACTGCACTACATGCTGTCGGTTGGTTAATAAACAGATCGATGGGTAGAAGATGCAGGATGACATTCAGCACATCCCTCGGGCATGTTCGCATGCCCCCTGTGATACTAAGGCAAGCCGATCTCTGCACTCTACCGAGTTTTGTTACATTGTAGCCTTTACTGAGCGCTGGCCACCAGACGAGTGACCCATATGTTAGGATGGGTCGTATCACCGCCGTGTACATCCAGAGTACCATGTTAGGCTTGAGACCCCATTTCTTACTAAATACTGTCTTGCAGGCGTAAAAAACAATACAGGCTTTTTTAACGCGCTCCTCAATGTTCAACTTCCAGTTGAGCTTTGAGTCCAGAAGAACGCCCAAATACTTCGAGCTGGGCGATAGTTGCAGTTGATGTCCATTTAGTTTTGGGAGTGAGAAAGGCAATATTTTTCTTTTTGTAGTAAACAGCATCAGTTTTGTCTTCCCCGGGTTTACGCCCAGGCCACAGCTTGTGGCCCACTTATTAACCAAACCATGATCTGACTAATCACGGAAATACACATTCCTGATACTATAATCGCTACATCATCCGCGTATGCAACCACCTTAATTTCCCTGTCAAGCCTGGCTAGGATCTTGTTAATAACTATACTATCCACAGTAGTGGAGAGATGACACCACCCTGAGGTGTTCCGCTGCACACGAATTTAGTCAGATGACTACTTCCTAAGGCACCATGGATTACTCTGGTCGTTAGTAGTGTCACTAGCCACGACCCAAGCCGTGGCTCAACTACTAAGTCTGAGAGGGCCTCATGAATAGATTCAATACGAACTTTATTGAATGCACCCTCTATGTCTATGAAAGCGGATAACGTGTATTGTTTGTACTCGAGGCTGTGTTCGATGATACGGACCACTTCGTGGAGAGCCGTTTCTGTGGACTTTCCCTTCACGTATGCGTGCTGGCACTTCGAAAGTGCTGAGTTCTCAAGACTTTGTCGGATGTGTAAGTCTATTAAGCGCTCTAACGTTTTGAGTACGAAGGAGGATAAACTAATCGGCCTGAAATCCTTCGCGGTCTCAGTCCCTCGTTTGCCTACCTTCGGTATGAAAACAACTAGAACCTGTCGTACGACTGGGGTCGTGGTTGAGTAGCAGAAGGCTTCTGAAAAGTATCAGCAGCCGTGGAACTACCAGATCCTGCGCTTTCTGAAGCATAATCGGTAGTATGCCATATGGACCTGGCGGTAATCTTCTCCTCAGTAATCATGGAGAAAACGAAGTCACTCTGCTGTTCATCTCCATTATTCAATCGTGGGCTCTGTGTGCAAGTGCTCCTGCACCCAGGGAAATGCGTATTCATCAGGAGCTCAAGAGAATCACCAGTTGATTCCGCCCAAGTGCCATCCTCTCTTTTTATTAAGGACGGACACGACCTTGCTTTGGACAAAATCTTGCTGATTCTAGCTGAGCCTTTGACGTTGTCCAGTGATTGGCGCAGATCGTCCCAAGCTTGAACCTTTGCGGTTCTAATAGCTTTTTTGTAAATTTTCAGGCAGTCCTTGTATGGCTGCCAAGTCAGCCATAGTAAAACAAGTGTGTCGTGTCTTTCGCGATGATGATAACTTTCTTAGTCCAGTAGCTCAAATGGTGTCGCATCAGCGTCATTTTCGGAAATTCCGACGATAAATATGACGCTTCTGAAATTTACGCTAAATCTGCCCTTGTTTCAATTGATGATAAACTCTTCTTCTACCACCCTGGTATTTATTATGGTTGAAAAGACAATATCACAGCCCTGGAATACCGAGTAATTCTTAGTACGATCGAAACTCGTAATCCATTATATTTTCTTTTTCTGATTGATATAAAACAGATAAGAAAAAGAACGGTAGTAATCCATTTACTCCGAAGTTAATGTCGTGTTTTATTGGCCTAATTCATCAATATTCAATGTTATTCATCTCCGCCTGTTATCTTTGTTTTGAATTTTTCAATCCAATTCAGCAATATTCATTAGAATTCGAATGTCTCAAGTATCGTTAGCTTAGCAGAAATCAATATTTCATAAAAAATTTTCATTTTGTTGAAATATTTGGTGCGGCTAAAGGTCAAAAGATATAATAGTGCAGTCATATTAGCATTTCAAATAGAAAAAAATAGAGTAAGGCTAATTTTTGTTGTTTTTAAATCAGTGGGCTCGAAGGAACTGATTTTGCTAAAAAAAATTTTGTTCGGAAAGGTCCCAAAAAGGACAAAAAAGGATACTCCTTAATCCTTGACCGAAGGTCGGCATGCGGGGTATCATATCAAAGGGGACGTCAAGCACATTACATATCCGGTGTTTGTTTCCTGTTTTAACCCTCGGATGGTTCAGTGGGGTCTGACAGACCCCAGAGAAATTTAAATCTTAAAATTTTCAAAGAAAAACTTGTTGAATGGTATTTTGATGCATATGTAATTTAGGTATGTGTCACATATGTTCATTTAAGCATGAATTTGTTTGAATTTGTGATTTTGTTAATAAGTTATAGCACTTTGAAAGTGCTCTGGGGTCTGTCAGACCCCACGAACCATTTACGTATGTCTTTTTTACAAAAGTAAATTTTTGGTTTTGTGGGAAATTTTCAAAGTATGTTATTTGGAAAACGATAAAATGTAATAATAATAGTCGGGAACGGTTGAAACTTTGTAATTAGAGTACATTTGGGAAACTAGATATGTTAATTTTGAAAGAAATGGCAAATTTAGGGTGTTTTGAATTAGGGGTTTTTAAATTTTTTACTCAATTCATTCAAAATTATGACGTTTTGTATCTGGTTTTCATTTATGAGGATCTCCTTTCACTATTGTGTCATTATTTTATGTTTTTTAAGTCAAGACATAAATTGATGACTTTTATGAGCGTAATAATTAGGCGGGTATTTTACATAATACATAAAGCTTCCTCAGCGAACTTGGCTATACACTTGTCGAACCTCTTCTAAGAAGGAGGAACTCAACGGGCAATATTCGCCGAAGCACAGTGCAAAATATTGAAGACATTGTGTGCAATGTACAGCTTCCCCCCCCCCTTTTGGGGCTGATGCCCTAGGCCCCCCAATGTAGTCAGATGTTCCCCCAAAGAGGCAAAAATGTTTTCTATGCCCACGAGCAAATGATCGGAAGACAAAATACAATTGCAACGAGTGCAAAAAGCCAATCTGCGAAGACCCTCGAGGAAAAAGCTGTGAAGAAGAATGCTCTAAATATTGACCAACTTTGGATCCCGATTTAAGAAAAAATATTAACCTTAGCTAAAAAATGTTGATGTACTTATCTTTGTTAATTAGTGTTAAATACGTTTTGACTAATAAAAATAAAATTTTGTTAAAATTTTAGTTTTTATATTGATTTATTTGTGATAAGTTCAAATTACCCTCAAATTTGACACCACCTAATTTTTTCTTCCACATACTAAAAGCTACTGTCCCAATTCCACTTTTTTTATATACCACTTAATCAAAAGGCTTCACAGTTACTTCTAGTTCAAACAAATGTGCCAAAAACGCAAAAATTTAAGTTTTAGAGCGATTTTTGCCTTGGGGTCTGTCAGACCCCACTGAACCATTTACGTATGTAAAATTTACCTGAACCATCCGAGGGTTAAGACCCTCAACGGAATAAATCGAGCTTAAATGGAAAATTTTCGTATTTCCCGTGTATCTGTCCAAAGCCATAACTACGAGAATAATTCAAGTTGTCACTACTTTTATCACTTTCCAGAATCTATTATAGCTGAAGACTCTACCATTAATTTTGCTAAGAAAAAAGTTGATCGGAAAGCTCTGAAAAGGACATAAAAGGACACTAATTGCACACCTTAGTCGAATGTAGGCATGTGGGGTGGCATATCAAAGAGGATGTCAAGTGCATTGCATATCCGGCATTTGTTACTTGTTCCAAGGACCCTCAAAGGAGAAAATTGGGCTCAATTGAAAAATTTTTGTGTTTCCCGTATCTGTGTCTTTCTAAAGCCGTAATTTTACATTTAAGCCTGAATAATTCCATTTAGTGCCCTTGAGACAGGAAACAAGCACCGGATATGCAATGCACTCGACGTCCTCTTTGATTTGACACCCCACATGTCCACGTTCGATAAAGGTGTGAAATTAGTGTCCTTTTGTGTCCTTTTTCAGAGCTTTCCGATCAACTTTTTTCTTAGCAAATTTAAGGGTAGAATCTCCAGCTATTATGGATTCTGAAAAGTGATAAAAGTAGGGAAAACTTGAATTATTCTCCTAGTTATTGCTTTGGAAAGATACATGGGAAGCACGCAAATTTTCCATTTAAGCTCGATTTAATCCGTTGAGGGTCCTTGAAACAGGAAACAAACACCGGATATGTAATGTACTCGATGACCCCTTTAATATTATATCCCGCATGCCGACATCCGGTCAAGGATTAAAGAGTATCCTTTTTCGTCCTTTTTCGGACCTTTCCGATCAAAATTTTTTTTAGCAAAATCAGTTGTAGATTCCTGGGAGCCCACTGATTAAAGAACAACAAAAATTAGCCTCACTCTATTTTTTTCTATTTGGAGGCCTGAATTGGGATATTTTGACTGCACTATAATTAACTCCATCTGCGTGCTCGCAATGTTCATTCGAGATGGCACTTTGAATTCGACATGTTAAGTAGTGTAATATGGTTTTCTGGAAAAAGCTGGCAATTTTATGTGAGTGTTTACGTGAAATGTTCATGCTTTTAATATCTGTTCACCTCTTATGATGCTGAAAGGCAAGGTTTTTATCTAAGTTTTCTTCGACCAAAGATAATCATTCTTTGAGATGTTGTCAGACATGTAAGAAAAGAAGGAAAACTTCGTAATTTGAACTCGGCATTTTCGTTGTTTGCTTTCAGATTTATATTTTATACGTAAGAGCAGTCGGTAGACAGTCGCAAGCATTCACTGCAACTTATTTGAACTATACAGAATTCCTGAGATTGTATTTCCAATAAATATTGGAAGCGTTACTAATAGAAGCTATCTTCTGTCGTCATTCGTAATAAAATAACACTTCAGACACTTCAGCGGAAGCACTCCATTAACTTTCCAAAACCGAGCTTAAAGTTTTACCATCTTTTGTAGCAGATCCATTCCTATATACTTCTCTAGAATGTTTTCTTAACACGTTCACTATCTGACCGGTTTTAATCGACATATCTGCCATCCGAAAATCCATACATTTATGAGTCGCATATGACTCATAGACGTAAAATGGGAGAAAGGTTATGTACATATGTGACAGTGAACGTGCTATGAAGCGCCAAATGGAAGATGGTAGTGCTTCTATTAAATTCGGAGTGCTTCAGAAGGCTTCTTCGAGCGAGAATTGATGGTATTGTTTCAGTTGCGGTATCTCAGTGACTAGCTCATACCAATTTTCGTTTCTTTTAGGCTTATCTGCATTCTGCATTTTCATTGCATTTTGAAACTTATCAAGCCAGCTGAAAAACAATTTCGCACCTCGGAAACACTATCCTTTGTCAATCCATTTTCGGCTAAGCACGTATGATACAAAAAAGAGAGCGACAGTAAAAAATACTTCATTGCTACGACTATTTGCGTAAAGTGGGTCCATAATTGTGCCTGGTTCTACTAAAATCCTAAAAGCACTATCGCATGTTTTGCTCTACGAAAAAAGCGGATAGCTGCCAGAGAGATACGACTCCATTGTTGTTTTCTCACAATGATAAAAAAACGGCAGTCAATAGAAGCGCCATAAAAGCACTGCATTCGAATCTAATGTCCCGTTTATGGCCTGATGCATTCAACGCCGCGACAGGCATATGCACGTCAGCGCCAGTAGTAGCATTAGAGAGTATCCTCTTGTTAGGTTCCGCTTTTCTTTTTTTAGTGCAAAGATCCGTATTCGCCATCATAAATGCTCGTACCTTGTAGTCGGTAGCATATGGCAGTGAAGCGAGTGTTTTGCAAAAACATTGTTGCCAAAGGCACACAAGCAAAAGTGAAAATACACACGTAACACTGGGAAAAGGACAAACAAAAGCTTCACGTTCTGATAAAAATGCCCGTGAGAGCCTTTGAATGATAAACTTTAATGGACTCAGTACCTATTGCCTTACATAATCCGCTAAAAATCCTAAGGACATATCGTCGTTGGTTCGTATAGCTACTATGCTACGTTTTATGCTGTTTGAACTTTTTGTGTAAAACTTGTGTCCTTGTGTCGAGCTTAACTGTTTCACGTGTGCATATGTGTAGTATGTATCCTGTTTGCGATGTAGACCATTTGACTGTGTGAATGGCTTGAAGCTGTTCTCACCTGATGAAGTGGACCAGGAAGGAAACAAGGTATAAAGTTCAAACAGCTTGGCTGGTATAAGCTCCTGGAGAATGTTGCTGTTTTGTTTTTATTATCATGAAAAATGGCGCCAGATTAGCTGAAATTCTATAATCAACGGGACAATAGATAATATACATCATTGGCTTAATGCACGGTCTTTCATGTGTTCGGTGGAACACGGGCTTCCAACCATCAGGGGCCCCTTAGCGTAGTGGTTGAAAAGGTGGATTTTGATAAGGATGACCCCTAGAAATTTTAAAACGCAGTTCACAATAATGAACTGGAAAAGTTGACCTCTGTAGCTCACTTGGTTGAGTCGCACTCCACGATGCTAGTAATCTAGAGGTCCGGAGATCGAATCTCCGCGTGGTCTAAGACTTCCGTACATGTGCGGATAGGAGTGTATATATGCTTGCAACATTATATACACTCCGAAAGGTGTGCAATGTAATGTTGACTCGAAATTGCTTATAAACGGCTGAGTAGCGCACAATGGTCCCACATGGGGCTGTACGGTACAGAGAAGAGAAGATGAAAACTTGAAATTATCAAATGCCGATCGGTAAATTAGCCGAGGACCCAAACCTTGAAAAATACAGCTGGTGGGGGGGGGTTACGATTACGACTTCTTAGTTCCCTTAAAAACTCTTATCGGGTAGTTTTACAGCTACTGGTGGTACCTATAGTGTATGACGCAAAAATTGTTTACCTACTTTTTGGAAATGATATAATTGTTGGTAGGTAAACCGTCCTCCTATTCAGTGGCGTACATAAGGGGAGAATCAAAAGAATCAATCCTGCCCGCCTTGGGGCACACATCTTGCCCTTGTGATCGTGAGATCGTGTATATCTGTTTGACGAAAAGGGTATTAATTTAATTTCACCACTGAATTAAGTAAAAAACGAATAACTAAAAAGCTGCTACTAACAACCAATGTTTTTATTGACGCATATACGTATTTCGGGAGCAATGTGCTTCTTTCTTCAGTGCTTTAGCTATCCGCAATATGCTCCCGAAATACGTATATGCGTCAATAAAAACATTTGTAGTTAGGAGCAGCTTTTTAGATATTCATTATAGCATCAACTACAATCATCAGAAGAATCAAAACTTGAAAAAAAAGATTCTTCAAATTTTAGACGGTCAAATGGTTGGTAGCTCTTGTATAATTTCTACTGCGTAATTTATATGATGATGGAAATTTAGCATCATTAATGCACTCGCAATTTGTATAACTGCTATGAACTTTTGCATAAAGTTTTGTACAAAAGTTCAATACGACCGATTAATTAAACCTACAAAATTGTACAAAATGTTGAGCTCTATAATTAGTCAATCATTATTTTTAAAAGAAATAAATTTTCGTGGTCCGTACTTTGTATTTCGCGACTGTAAATGATAAATTTGTATCGGACAAAAATATGGTTGCTTCAAAAATGTTGGCTAATAGTGGATTATATTGTGTAGTGAACAGTATTTTTCCTGATAAGTTTGAAGAATACAATTGGATTAGAGATCCATTTCAATCGACTCCACCACCATCTTCACTTCCAACTGCCGAAAAAGAGCAACTGTTAGAGCTATCATGTGATGCAATCTTAAAGATACGGTTCGACAAACACAAGCTATTTGAATTTTGGGCCAACGTATCGCAAGAATACGCTGGGCTCAGCTCTAGTGCTTTAAAGATTCTTTTGCCATTCTTCTCTGTACCGCAACCCCTTGTGGGGCATGGTGCGTTCACTCAGCCGTTTATAGGCTATTTCGAGTCAACATTACATTGCATATAATTTCGGAGTGTATAGGTATAAAATGTTGCAAACACTAAATATTTCCTATCCGCACATGTACGGAAATTTTGGACCACGCCGAGATTTGATCTCAAACAAGTGAGCCACAGAGCGTGACTTTTGACATTCGCAACATCATGTTTGTGTGAAACGGGTTTTTCTGCTGTTGAAGCAATTAAATCAAAGTACAGGTCAAAACTTAATTTAGAAAAATAACTAAGAGTAACTTCAGCCCAGGCTTGAAAAGATATGCTCGCAGAAGCACAACCATCGCACTGATTTAAATTTCACTCATTGGCGTGTTTGAAATTATATTCTTTACAGTTTAATAGAAAAAAACTAAGGTAATAATTTACGAAAAATTTGAAATAACAGTTTTGATTTTATTACTTTTATTAAGGGAAGCTTTGAATTAACTGAAAATTATGTTATTTTTATTTGCGTTACACAAAATATAGATTTGGTTTTGTTTTTTTTTATTGAAATAACGCAAGATTTGACTTCTATGAAATCAAGGAAGGCTTATGCTTGGAATGACACATTGAGCAGCAAGCACCACATTACTGACACATTCGATGCAGTAGCGTACTTATAGGCTTCTTGAAATAAATCTTTCGCTGCAAAATTATATTTTTATGTCAACTTTCAAATTTCAAATTGAGAAATTTCATTGATTTGATTAGGACAAATTTGTTGTGTTTGAAATTTCTGTAATTTTCACCTAACAACGCACTCCTTCCTCATATAGAACAGCTAACTATAACCACACAGAAAACAAAATGTCTCACTAGAGGTCCGTCGCGAAAAATTTTAAGCTGCAAAGGGAGCCGCAGTATAAAAAATGTCGGGAACCTCTGAAATAGAGTTGAGGTCAGTATTATGGTTGAAAAGTACTCAAAATCTGCGTACAGTCCAGTATGCTCTGTTGGTTGTTAGAGGAAATCTTCATTGAGAACCATCACAAAATTGCAATAGGTACTGATTTTCCCATCTGGTTGTTTTATGTTATTATTAGATACATATTTATTAAAGAAACAGGATAAAAGGAAAAATCTATTGTGCTCAAAAGACCTTCGACCAGCCTGACAAATGACAAATATTTGCAGGTCATTTGTATACGGGTGCTTTTTACGACATCGGAGCTTCTCACAATATTTCAATTCGATTATCCTGCTCCAATAGTTTCTTGATGAGGTTAATTCGAAGCTCCTTCTGCAAAATACGATGCTTCAATTGTCCTGCTCCAATAGTTTCTTTATGAGGTTCCTCCACCCCCCTCACAAAAACTTTCAGGTCCTTACAACTTCCAAGACGAGCCCTGCGAGTCCAACCGCAGATTCATTACCGTCAATGTTTCGAACTCCTGGTACCCCTTAAAGGGTTACATTGCAGGTGTTTGAAAGAAATTGAAGCGCATCAAAACACTCATTTACAAGTCTAGACGAAAACTCGTGAGACGATAGCGCCTCAATGGCTGCCTGGCTACAAGTGCCGATAACTATGTTCGCAGTTAAGGGTGTCGACCGGTGTCTTCTCCAAAAGCTCATTGGCATAGATTTCCACTTGAAATGCGCTTGTCCATTTATCTATGGCAATAAAGATTTTGGTAATAATTTGGTAATTGTGCACAGATAGACAACAGACACAAAACCTGATGAGTGTGTCTATCTGTACGAAACCACAAAACTTTGGGAAAAAATACCAAAAATTGAGGAAATTGAGGGAAAAAAGTTTCGTCCCAATCGGGATTCGAACCTCCGACCTTCAGTCACAAGGTCAGCAACTCTACCTACTGAGCTATAGACGCTTAGAGGTCTCAAGTGCAAAGATTCCAATGTGACATTTCCGAAATTGATAACTCGATATTTCTCCCGTTGGGGCTCTTCTCCTCCAAATAGACAAAGTTCCACGTAGTTCCCATAGAGCTGGTAAGTTGCCATGCCATAATTACTACAGACATGCACCGCAGTTGGTGTATAGAATGGAACGATAAGTCACAATTAGTTAAAATTCGAACCCACGAAATTTGGGAATCAGAATTAATACAGTAATTGTAAATTCGAGAGGGAAAAATATCTAACTACCATCACAACTCCCAAAGCAATGTGAGCATTCAACACCGGTACAGACCTGCACGGTCGAGCGTCATGGTGGTAGCCTTCACGGCAAATCAAATCTCCATAGAATTCTCCCGCTAAAATTCAAGTGGTCGTCTTGTGCACAGATAGACAACAGACACAAGACCTGATGAGTGTGTCTATCTGTACGAAACCACAAAACTTTGGGAAAAAATACCAAAAATTGAGGAAATTGAGGGAAAAAAGTTTCGTCCCAATCGGGATTCGAACCTCCGACCTTCAGTCACAAGGTCAGCAACTCTACCTACTGAGCTATAGACGCTTAGAGGTCTCAAGTGCAAAGATTCCAGTGTGACATTTCCGAAATTGATAACTCGATATTTCTCCCGTTGGGGCTCTTCTCCTCCAAACAGACAAAGTTCCGCGTAGTTCCCATAGAGCTGGTAAGTTGCCATGCCATAATTACTACAGACATGCACCGCAGTTGGTGTATAGAATGGAACGATAAGTCACAATTAGTTAAACCGTAGTTTTCTGCACTTAAGGCACTAAAACTGTTAGAAATAACGAAGCTAGAATAAAATTATGTAATAAAGAAATTATCGGTAAACTATGCGCAAATTGTTAAAAGAATCGCACCTCGCACCTCTGTTGTAGTATCCAGGTAATCAGCCTAGTACATGAGATTGCAAAATGTGGTGGAGAAAAGTTTTGTTTTGTTTGTTATGTTTTTTGGGGTGCTGAGCACGAATCCGGAGCTTCCCACCAAAATTTCGATGCAGAACAGGGTCAAAATCGCGAAAAACCCCAACATTTTCGCTATTTTTCCGTTTTTTTGCCTTCTAACTCTGAAACTATTGATTTCTGCGAAAAACTTTTCATGGATATGTTAGAGGGAAAATGATTACGCTTCCAATGAGACATTAATAATATAAATCCGTTGAGCGGTATTGAAACCATTGATAATTTAAATATGCCATTTTAGACATAGTTCATATTATGAATAAAATTTTGATATTGAACGGTTTTTCATTTTTGGTCGCAAAAGTTGCATTTTTCTTGTACATTATGTATTTTGGGGTGCAGAACCTGAATCCCCAACTTCCCATCAACATTTCGTTGCAAAACAGGGTAAAAATTACAAAAAACGCCAAAAAATACTGTCAATTGTAGATATACCGGTTGCCACATTTTAATGATTAATGGCGCGTTGGACCCTCAATTATGTTTTCTCTAATATTTTCATGGACAGGTTTTCGGAGAAATTTACACTTTCGGAGTTATAAACAAAAAAACAGGAAAACTCCGAAAATTTTGGTTTTTTTTTGCGGTTTTGACCCCGTTCCGCAACGAAATTTTGGTGGGAAGCTCCGGATTCGAGCTCAGCACCCCCAAAAAAAACATAAGAAACAAAAAAAAATCTTTCTCCACCACACTTTGCAATCTGAAATCACCTAGTTACTACACTTCTCACCTTGGCAGAAGTTGGAGGAAATTGATATAGAAAAAAAAATCGTTTTTGGGTCAAATCACAAAAATTTGACTTTGAAGCTCTGTAAAAAAACAAACCTCTAATCCGATTTCAGAGCCGTTAGTTTTATTTTTTAGGTAAATTTGTTGGCTGTAACAATCATCTTATAATGGTACCTACTCTAGCTAGTCTCGCCTTTGAGGCATTGAAGTTTTAGTCGTACAAGAAAAGGATATTTTCAAAAATCTTCAAATGACTGTGGCAGCTAAACCGTTAAGCTAAGGGGTATGTTCCGTACAACTTTTTTGCTAGAAATCATATAAGGAATCACAATCCGGTGCGTTTATGCGGCAGTTTCCGGACACCCTGTATAGTCCAACGTCCAACGCGACCGTTTTCTAGTCGGTATAGTCAAGCTCTACTCTACTGCAACGATTTACACGAGTAGAGTGGTAAGATTCTGTATTCGACACTGGAAAAATTCCACTCTCCTCTACCATACAATGCAATGCAATTTAATAAGCAAAATATCTCTCTCTCTCTCTCTCTCGATTACCGTAACTCCTAGTGGAGCATGGTGCGTTGATGACTACCGTGTGTAGTCATCAACGTTACAAAGACAATTTAATTCGGAGTGTGTTATGGTTGTCAGCCATACCACTTCCTAGTCGCATTGTTAGTTTATTATTCTACGATAAGAATAATTCTTATCATCTTCTTCTGAATAATAAACTTGCGACGAGTCGTGCCGAGTTTGGAAACTCGTTTCTCTATGAGTGTCTATTTCACAGAGTGGCGACCGAGCGATCACGACCACAGAGCACGACAAGCAAAATATAACAACAAGATATAAGCTTGAAAGAAATCTTATAACATTTCTAAACTCAAACCTTTCGTATTATTCTCCGAACGGCAAACTCAACATAAAGGTCTTTCATTTATTCGAGAATAATATATTGTGGAGTTCGCGAATTTCATTTCAATAAAAGGAACTAATTCAAACCTTTCGGTCAATTATTCTGCTTATTGGTCCTTAAAGGTGTCTCTTTCATGAATCTGCCATGGACCGCAAAATCCAATGTGCGCGCCAAGGAAGAGCCACAAAGAGCAATATTCTCGTCATTGAAAGCTTCTTTAATTATTGTGCTCACAGCCTTGTGTACAGTAAAAACAGTTGACTTACCTCTAAATTAGGCAAACTGAGTATACAGCTCAGAGGTGTGGAGAGTTTAATTATATTCCTGATATGTAGATCCAAAAACCTCCCAATAGTTTTCAGAAGAAAAGAAGAAGGCTGATCGGTCTGTAGAATCTAGGAAGTTCTATCGGCCGTTTTTCGTTTTTAGGGATGAAAACAACATTCTCCGACCGCCAAAGCTGTGAAATATAGCGCAAGAAGTAACTAGCTCTAAAAACAACTGTGAGGGGGTTGAGAAGGAAGTCAAGACTTATCTTATCTTAGGCTGTGAAATTACCATCAGCACCCGGCCTATCTGATCATCTCCTGGGACAAAATTACCTCCGACAGGCCTTTCTACCTGCTGAGCTGACTTAGGCTGAACTTTCGTTCTTTCGAACAAGGAGGTCTCGTACAGAGGCGGGAAAGTGAGTATTTAAGTGAAGCTGCGGGCTTTCCTCAGGATCAGCAGTAAAAGATCCATTTCGCCGTTACCGCGCTATCTAACAAAAGCTTTGTGGATGCGAGTCGCTCTCTAAGCGTCTGTACATTCCCACAATGCTTTCTCCAACTCTCTCGCTCGGAGTGTCTGATGAGAAGGTTGTACTCCGTAAGTGAAACTTTGTATTCCCCCCAGTTGGTACGTTTAGCCATTTTGTACTGACGTAGTGGCTAGTGCGCTCTGCTTCCGAGCAGAGGGTCGTAGGTTCGAGTCTAACCATGAGAGAATTTAGTTTCTAGTGTTCTTTGAACTCACGACCCATGATCTAACACAGATTTTAGACGAGTACCTATTTATGTGGATAAGTAACATTCCTGAGCGTAATGTTTATCTCAACACATTTATAAAAGAAAACTGCTGTTAAGATTTTGGACATATCTGCGGCCTTTGTCCAAGGTTGGACTATCGCGCTATAGTTAGGGTTTTTTTTTCTAAATACCCTTTATCAAATCGATGTTGTCCGTCGTTCTGCCATTAGGTTTGCAAATCTGAAAATTTGTAGGATTCTTTGGAAATGATATAAGGAATATTTCTGTAAAAAATCATACGAATAGCTTTATTCAAACCTGAAAAATAACGGATCTTATATTTGGTAAGGGCATTTCACAATGTCGAGCTAGCGTCCATTCACCTGTTCACTTAATTTTGGCATCTGGCATTTGGAATCTAGTATAGGAATTCATGGAATGGTGATTGTATTTGACAGAATACAGGATGTCTCCGTATGAGATTTGCGAAAGATTACTTTCTTTGTTCATTAGAGAGGCGTGTCCCATACTCAATGAATAAGAAAATCTAAAAAGGAAATGCAAATAACCGCAAAATAAACTGGATATGCGACTTTTTTCGGGACCAAAATATTTTCTATGGTAACTTGATCGAAGCTACAAGATGACATTTCTCATACGAATTTTATATGAAAAATTAATAGATAAACAAAATCATGCACATGCGCAGCTTAGTGCTGTAACTTCGTAGTAGGGGCGTTGAAAAAATGAGTACGAAATTTCAAAATTAATAGATGCTTGAAATTAATTAATTAACAACGTTCCTGTTGCATAATCTTATACCAACAGCATCACAATTTACACTATTGCAAAAAGTACATTTAAATGGGATTGCAAAGCGTTGCGTGGTATAAATTCGTTTAAATACAAAATTTTAAATACTGTGTATTCCAGTGTATTGCGGTTGAATACTCCAACCAATGAAAAAGCCAAAAAGTATTAAAACATACCAGCCCCAAACCCTAAATTTCCTACGCCACTGCTAGCTATAAAAAAATCAAATTGTCCCCTTTATTTTCAGATATTTCGTTTCCTTCTTTTTCTTCTTCATTGCCCATACTCATATCATAGGGTTCAACGAAATCATTTATGTCACGTATTTTTTTTATAATTTTGGTGTAACGGTAACGGAGCTAATAAATTCAGTTTTTATTGCTGTATGGTCTGGTACAGTCGGTAAATATGCGGCTGAGTAGCTTTATTCAGAGCGGAAATATAGTAAATCTATTCTTGGATTGGTCTAACTAAAAGCACAAGCCTTTCATACTAGAACGTAGAAAACTTTTATTTATTATTTATTTAGTGTCAGAAACCATTATAACCTAAGCGACAGCTTTCCTTAAGGTCGTTCTAACCATTGAAACATCCTGAAACCAGCTAGTTAGCATTTATTGTTTTCTTGCAGGCGTGATAACAATGCGAAAAATGGTATTCACAACTTGGGTAGCGCAAAAGGCGGAGCCTCATATTGGCGGTTGGTCCCTTTATTTATTAGGTTCTATAAGCACTCCCCGTGTATTTCCAGCAAGTGTCGTCAATATGACCAAAAAATGTAGATCTGGGCGATACATGGGAGGTTAAACATTCCGATTGAAGTGGGGACCTAGTTGAGACCGAGTGCTGCGCCAAGGTCGTAGTTGATTGCTTAAGTCCTGGGCGTAATTCACACAAACTAGCATTATAAAACGGAAAACTTGCGCTTAAGTGCTATAGGCGAAGCGAACTTCTATGTGAGCTACGCAGCGGCCCGTGCATGTCAGTGGCGGCTCCTCAGATGAGGCAACTGACGCGATCCCGACAGTGGCGCCGGAACGAAATTTTTATTGGGGGGGCAAGATTTTTTTCTCAAATTCATATTAAATTAAGCGGTCACCATATACCGGGCCTCTAGCTCTAGCACTTTAATATCCTGTGAAACGATACCAAAATGTAATTATGAAAAATATTAGAGAACAACAGCAATCAGAAACCACCTAGAATAGTCTTCAATATGAGACTAACCTTTAAGTTTCTTTTTGTTACCCATTTTGATCCCATTGTAATTCCGAAGTGTTGAAGACTATAAACATATTCTTTATTTTATTTTAGTCTTATAAAATTAAAGATCAAACGATGTTCTCAAAGGATGTTTTCTGGTTTCCTCGGGAAACGAATTCTTTCATGATTTTTGAGGGATCTAAATTCCCTGTTCTATCTCTGTGAACATGGGGAAGGATTAGATGTGTCAGTCGTTTTTGTGTCATTGTTGAATGTAGCCATATTTAAAGACGTCGTAAAGCACTGAACGACCTTTCTGATGATGCTGTTGATGCTGGAACTGTCAGGAGTAATGTTACTAGCTGTATTAACTTGCTGTGCTCGATATACTTCGAAAGCGATCAGCAATTTCGGCGCAACATGTAGGTGAAGCTCCCGGCATATTCAACAATATCGAAATCGAGCATAGCAGCCCAATCTTACTGTGAGATTCTCTACCATCGGCACGGGTTTCTGACAAGGAGAATGAAACACTTCCTCGTTTTCGTTAATCAGCGGTCAATAGTTTCACTATCGTTGGCCTTGTCGTTAATTTGAGGTACTCTTGTTAACGAACAAGAAATGAAAATAAAATGGTCATGTACATACACGTAGTATAAGTACATACATGCACTAGATACACGTATGCAACTTTCTGCGAAGCAGATATTCCATCATGGAAAAAAAAGATCCACTAGAACAGGGGTGTCAAACTGAAAACCTGGCCGGGCCAAATATCACTTTCTTCCGGAGCATCACAGAATATTACTTTTCAAAAATGAACATAAATCTCAAACAATTTAACACTCTTTAGAAAATGTTAAAACAACAAGATTTTGTAAATTAATCAGTAACCACTCTCTGAGAATTTATTTCGGACAGCTGATCAGAACACTATAAAAATAAAAAATAACAGACGCGACAATCCAGCATTGGACTGATGCCGCAAGATGTGTTAGTGACATCCTATTTCCAAGATCTTATCTGCTTTTTGTTGAGGTAATGAGATCACCATCACGCTCAGCAGTGTTATTTATCCCCATAAATGGGTACTCGTTTAACATCTGAGTGAGATCATAGTCTGTCACAAGCTCGTGAGTTCGAAAAACACCATGATCCACGGTGAGATTCGAACTCATGACCCTGTGCACCGAAGGTGCGTGCACTAACCGCTAGACCAGCCAGACTAGATCAGAACACTATAGCACAGTAAATATCTGTAGGTAGTCCAAAACACGCTTGAGAGCTTAAATTGATCGCTAACATAAACAAATTTCCGATATGAAGGTGGCTAAAAACAGACAAACATTTATTGTTATGTGGTGGAACAAATGTTTCCTATGGTAAAGCTGAATAAGCTGCACCAATTCACCGCAAATAACCGTCAGCAAATTGTTTGTAGAATAGAGAAAAAGATTTCTTAGACCTTAGTTCGACACCAATACTTTATTTTAGTGCTTTTGTGCCGATACATTGTGTGTCTTCGACCTGGTCGCAGGCCTCACAAAACTACGTGATGCGCCGCATGCGGCCCACGGGCCGCGAGTTCGACATGTCTGCACTAGAATAATAAATTGAATATGTATCTGTATAAAAATATAAAAATGATTCTTAATTTTTAATATAGTGCAAAATATGTAGTACGAATTGCCCCTTTAGCCAAAATATTGAGGGGGCAGTTGCCCCCGCTGCCCCCCCTGTTCCGGCGCTATTGGATCCCGAATATCAACTCAACGCGTATCAATACATTCGCCCCATGCTGTACGGGCGTAACTGTAACTTAATTTTGTAGGTTGGATATTTTATAATCATGGTAAAACTATCTTCTATGAATGTAACCACCCCCTCCATTGTTTTTTTTTGCGTCTCACATATTTCCATATGCATGAGCCGCCACTGGTGCGTGCTGTAGCTCAGTGACGGAGAATATGGACGGAGTGTTTGTCGCTCGCAGCCTCTGTCCTGCACATATTACGGGAAATCATGTGCCTGGGAATTAAGGAAAACATAAACAAGAGGAGATTTAAAATTGTGCAAAGTAACTATAACCAAGTGTCTTAAGATTGAGGGCCTCTAACAGGCGGAAGGAACTACACATATATTACACCACGGAAACACATCGCAAACATCGGAACCGTTAAAGCTTGAATACGGACACTTTTATGTCAGATTTGATTGATCGATATAGACAAAAAAAAATGTAACAATAATCGTCTTTGGGGATGGAGTTTATATGGCAGCCCCTTGACCCTATAGTCGGATATCGTCCATATTCATATGATGTAATTATGTCAAAGTATATATTAAATATTTTAACTTATCATTGTTTTCCTGGCACCAGCCCGTTAAGTCACAAATTTTATTGTAGCGTCTATTCAGATTTGAATTCTCTATTGTAATCCGCAATTGTTCCTTCCTTGCTTACGCAATATGCTTCTCCAACAATTAATTCCACGAAATGATAAATATCCTCCGAAACATCCTACCCTTCTACAATTTTGCCAAACTAATCTGTAAATTATATCCATCTCGAGGCGATACTTCTTTTTATCTTCATCAATCACTTTCGCTCGCAGTGTTTGATTCCGTAATATACTCGTGCTAATAATCTACCCGAAAAAGTACGCATAATACAAGCCTGGAAGAAGAAAGCTTTCGCGCAGTCAAAATTATTCACTTCTCTGGAAGTCCAAACGTCACACATTTGATCCTTTCCCCACATCAAAAAATCGTACTAGAACAGCCGAGAAGGAGAATCACAAAGAAAGGTGTCGTCGCGGTCTCCTACCCGTGAAGCGATTGCGCCACACGGAGATGAGTTTTCATTTCATCACATCCTCTCTAACAGCTGGGTGTAGCTTTTTTTCGCGATTTAACTTTGGTCCTCCAGGATACTCGGGCAGTAAAGATTAGTAGTATCCGTTTTTAGTACAAAATCGTCGGTCGGACTATGTGGCGACACAAAGTGCTTTTGATGATTTTTGTTTCTTATTTCGGTGTCGACTGAACGGAGTGTGTGTATAGATGACAAAAAAGAGGTGAAATTGCTGAAGGGTTTCGCTGTTTTTTTGCTGCGGTTGGTGAACAACACTATTTCGGATAAAATGAGATTTCAGTATTCTGGGTTTGAGTGTAAATGAGATCGGTTTTTTCTTGCTCTCGGGGTATTGAAATAAATTAAAAAAGGTGAAGTGATAATGAAACGAATCGAATATACGAGTAGTACGAGTATATGATATTGGATATAGCCTGTTTGTGAAGGTGGAGCTGTGTGTTGACAAATCTGCAAAGCGCATTGTCTTTGGGGAGTTCTTTTATGTGACCGGTGTGGATAAAGTGTGTGGTGTGTCAGTCGTAAACAATTTTCCTTTATAACGACAGGGAAAAAGTAAGACCTGAGTGGATACAGGAAGGTTATTTGATGCTACATTTGATGTCGTCAAATTAAATTTAAATTTTCAAGTAAGTTCAAATGAATAAATACTTTGAAGTTGTTTATATTTCATACCTACTTTACATATACATTTACATGTATGTATTTAAATTGAGAAAAGTGTGGAAACATCCTGTCATTTTCAAACATGCATATACATTCTACATCTTTCGGAAGACTGTTACATCCAATTTATTTTATTACTTTGATGGCTTCATATCTTGAGAGTTTCTATGGAGTGATAAAAAATACATGTTCCTACCAAAAATGATCTCCTTTTAAATCCCGACCGTTGGTATTCTGTAAAATAATTTAGAACATCGTTCACAAGGATACGTAAGATAACAGATAAATTCCTCTTTGGCTGAGAACCATTTTAAGATGGTATAAAGCGTAAATATAAATTAGAAAATTCTTTGTAGTGAATAATCTACCAAAATCAAATATGGAAATATGTTTGTATGTACGAGTATGAAGTATACAAAAACGTAAATAATATTGTTTGTACAGGGTGTCCCGCAGCCGGTTCGCCATACACCTATGGTAGATTCTACAGTTTGTTATCGGAAAAATGACGCCCGAATTAACTTTCACCGTAGCGGAGTACATAATTGCATTTGCAGTTTCTGTCGATAAGCATGACCGTACGCAGAAAACTGTAGATTTCATCACATTTTAAAAATACATTCCAATAAAATGTTTTTCATATCTTCCGAAGTACACCCGTATGAATGTTAGAAGATAATTTCTTACTGTCAAAATCGAACGCATATTTCCTAAGGTATGTTAATCTGACACATCTGCCAAATTGACGAGAATGGCCCCATTTATTACCTTCCGAATGACAAATTTTCAAATAAAACGTGTGGAAAAAAATATCTGTAAATAATTCAACCCAGATGCCATTTTAAGTGGAAAAAAGTTAACATCAGGGTGATTTCCGATTAGTCTTGAATCAATACGATCTTGAAATCCATTCCAAAATCGGCTACAGAAATCCAAAAATATTTTTGAAAATAAGAAAAATTGTGGAAAGGTTAAAAAATGACAAAATTTATCTTTACCCGTAGATAGATATGTTGCGTATAATATCAAAGAGGACATCAAGTACATTCCATTTTCGTTGTTATACCCTTCGCTCGTAGAGTGAAAGGGTATATTAACTTTGTCATGAAGTTTGTAACGCATTGAAGGAAGCCTCTCCGACCATATAAAAAGTACACATATATGATCAGCATGACGAGATGGGTCGATTGGACGATGTCCGTCTGTCTGTCCGTCCGTCTGTTGCAGCGCGTTTTTCTCGGCCACTATAAAAGCTACGGAGCTGAAATTTTGCACACGTGCTTATTATTGTTGCACGTTGTTTGTATGTTTGAATCACTGACATTAGATCATGGGGCTGCCATACAAACCTAGCCCCCCAACTTAAGTTCTTCTAGGAAATTTTTTTTAAATTTGTGCACCAATTTCAACAAAATTTCACAAAAATGTGTTTCTCTTGATGACACAAAACATATCTAAGAATGGACCAAATCGGATAATGGGGTCATGGGGGATAAAAGAGCCGATTTTAGATGGTTTTTTCAAGATAGCGGCGGAAGCACAGGGGGGAAAGTGACGCAAACTTGGATTTTAACTTACCCCACCTGTCTTTATAACATATCAAAAATTTGAGAAGTCCCCAATTTTTGCAAAGTAAAATCTCCCCGTTGATTGGAGTAACGTACTATACTTTGCAAATGCGAAATGTGTGTATTGATTCACGTTAGGTGTAGGTCGTCTTCACCAAATAGTGATCGGAATCGCAGTTGGCTCCTCGATAGAATTGAACATCTAAGACGCCCACCACCCATCTCTTGCTGACCAGTACGTGGTCGATCTGGTTCATGGTGTATTCGTCTGGAGACTTCCAGGTCTGCTTATGGATTCGTCGATGAGGGAAACATGTAGAGCTTATGACCAGGTTTCTGCCGCTCGCGAAGTCGATGCGTCGTAGACCGTTGTTGTTGTTTTCGTCGTGGAGGCTGTGACCTCCAGTAGTTCCCCTATGCCAGCTTTCGTTTCCGACTTTGGCGTTAAAGTCTCCTAGCAACTGCTTGGCGTCGTTTGATGGAAGTGAGTCGAAGAGTTTTTTAGGTGGTTGTAAAATTCGTCCTTAATCGCGTCTTCTTTTACTTCTGTAGGAGCATGCGCATTAATAAGCCAGAGATTAGCGAAACGGGTTTTGATGCGGATCGCACATATTCGCTCGTTTATGGGTTTCAAGCCGGAAACGTGGTCCTTGAGCTGCTTACTCACGATGAAAGCTACTCCAAACTCCTTGTTGCCCTCCTCTTTACCACTCGTAAAAATACTTTGGGATTTGAGGTCGCTAATCTCGCTTTTGAGCCATTAAGTTTCCTGGATTGCAACTATACTCAGCTTGTATTGTTCTACCTGGTCAAGGAGGGCCCTTATGACCCCCGGTCTGTTCAGAGAGCGTACATACCAGGATCCGAAAGAGTAATCAGTTGTTCGTTTGCGGGGTCGTCGTTGTTTTGTATCCCTCCAATCCGAGGCTTTTGTTTCGAGTTTCTTGACTTGCAGTTTTCTCTTAGGATGAGTTGTCGGCACATCGCTAAACTATGAAAGGGTTTAATCGTTGAGTAAAGGACATCATGGGCATGCCTCGAAGATGCTGCTTTGGTGGGTGAATTAAACGCTTTCCGTCACCTATAACATTAAATAACCTGAGACGCTGTAGATGTAAATACAGCACTCAGGCGCAGCGGTGCTTCTTCCAAATATCGCATTAGATGATTTGACTTAGCCGTTAGAGGTTATACCCCTACCGTTACCAGGGGGTGCCTGCGCGGAGGACGCATGGAAGAAGTCTTTTGCCCCCCCCCCCCAAAATGGTTAAATACACTGCCCAATATAGGCAGTCAAAAGTTACAGTAATTTGCGCCTTGGGTTAAGGGGTGGGGGTGGTAAGGTGGGGAGGGGTGGTAAGGAAGTGAAAATTCAATTTTTACAAATATCTGGCAAATTATGAGTCTCACCGCAAAATCTCCTGGAGACGAAACAAACTACACAAAATTACCTTTGTAAAGATAGATAACGCTATAGACATTTTCTCAGAAAATTATACCCTAGACCCAAAAGTATTATAGTGAATTTACATTTTGAGTTTTACATTTCGCACTGTAACCCGATTTTTCGTACTTGTAAGGCACGCTCTGGTACAAACTTTTGGATATACAAGTTAACATGACATGACACCCTAACATAACACCCAAATGAACGTGGGAATACCGAACGTCACCATATTCCACGAGCTATGCAAGTCAGCACGCCTAGACTATGGGTAGTAGTAAGTGCAATTATAATCTGTCTTTGTTCTTTTGCCTTTTGTCATATCAGATACATTTTAATAAAGATCGTCTCTGAGACACCCGTCTCGCAGTCTTAATATTTTTCACTAATTAAGAAACGTGAATTATAACTTACATTCAGAAGACTGTTATAATGACGTTCTAAGAGATAATTTTAATTTAATTTTCTAATTTAAGGGCTGAATTAATTTCGAGAGTGAAATTCTTCCCGCTGCGATTTTATTAATAAAAATGCACACTTACTGTCGTGAAATATGTCACAAACGATGGGGAATTCCATAAGCTACAATCCCAGACCAGATCCATAATTCTCCATAAAATGGCCGAGAAAAATCATGGAACTATTTTCGGATTGTAGCTTATGGAATTCCAAAGCATTCCCCACATATTCCACGACAGTAAGAATACATTTTCATTGAAAAAATCGCAGCGGACAAAAATTTCCCTCTCGATGTCTATAGTAGGCTTTAAATAGAAGTTGGAAGTGAACAAATGTGAAATTTGTTAAATTTTTGGTTCACTGTCTGGGTGTATCCTTCGTTTTGATCGGATGGTAATGTAATGATTATTGGTGGGGAGCATAATGGGGCTAAGACTAGGCACCCCACCAACCTGCCTGTTTCAATTTGAAAAGAAGCTACAGGCATGCCTTTTTGAAAAATGTTAGGAGAAGTGAAGGGGTTTCTGTTCACCTTTAATTAAACCCATCCAAAAATAGATTTGCTATTTACCCAGTTTGTATAAAAGTACTCCAAGGCAAATCTACAGGCTTTTTTATACCCTTCGCTCATACAGTGAAAGGGTATATTAACTTTGTCATGAAGTTTGTAAAGCATTGAAAGAAGCACCTCGGCCATATAAGAAGTAATGATCACCATGACTTGAGGAGTCGATTGGGCGATGTCAGTCTCTCCGTCTGCCTGTCTGTTGCGACGCGTTTTACTCGGCCAATTTAAAAGCTATGAAGCTGAAATTTGGCACAATTGCTCCTTTTTGCTGCAGGCAGTTTGTAAATTTCACAAAATCTTGAATTAATGTGTCTTTATTAAAGCAACAGAAAAAAGTCAAAACAAATGAAATCGTACTATGGGGCCATGCTTCCGCACCCCTCAATAAAGTTTTCTGAATAAATATTTTTATTTGCCCATTTATTCCAACCAAGGTTAGGTTAGGTGCAGGAGCCACTAGAATTGACATCTAGTGCACTTAGACCGAAAGATTGGTCCATTGTGGTACCCCGTGGAAGAAGAAAAGTACGTACTAAGTCATGCTGTAAAACCAGCCCGTTCTGGCAATATACTTATTGAGCAATATTGGGCTCACATCCCGAAGATCGTCCATATCATAGAAAAACCTAGAACCAAGAATACGTCTTCGTACTTCGGCCAAGGCCGGACACTAACAGAGAAAGTGATGCACGCTTTCTTCCTCTCCTTGTCATCACAACTTCTGCAGTAGTCATTATGGGGAATGCGGAGTCTCCTTGCGTGCTCCCCAATAGGACAGTGCCCCGTTATAGCACTGAGCACCCCACCAATGTGTTTCCTGTCCAGTGACAATAATATTGTTGATCGGGCCGAGTCAAGCCGTGGTTAAATCAACCTAGTTGTCGCGCAAGTGCTGCCGTGAGTCCATCTGGCACTAGCCCTGAGGAAAACAGCCGCTTCTACTGCCACTCTGCAGAAGGAAATCGGCGTTTTTAGGTTACTATGATGGTCCTAAATTCATATTTGTCGCATTACGGGCGAGGCGATCCGCATTACAGTTCCCCGCGAATCCACTATGACTAGGTATCCAACAGAGGAGAATATTGAAAAAACGACCCATCTCTATAAGAGCCGAGCGGCAGGTTTTGACAGCTTTAGATGTTGTCAGAAACGATTCGAGAGATCGAATTGCAGCATGGCTGTCAGTGTAAATAGTGAAATCCCTCGCAGTGACGACATGATTACCCAGCCATGTTAAGGATTCCATAATCGCCGAAATCTCCGCCTGCAGGACGCTACAGTAATTAGGCAGACGAAATGACAGGTTAACATCAAGAACATCCGAGTGGATGCCTATACCCACTCCTTCGTGTGATTTGGAGCCATCAGTGTAGATAGCAAATGACTCAACGTCCCGAGGCATGTTGTTGTCCCAGTAATCCCTCGACGGAATCAAACTGTAATGGCTCTTACCAAGAGCGTATTTAGGAGTAGTATAGTCAGTTTCCAAAGGTAGGTTAAAATTACTTAGTATAAGCGAATGCCCATAATCAAGCGTTCGCCACTGATTAGTTTCCCGCAGACGTAAGCAGTGTTAGCAGCCAGGTTTTGACCGAACAAATCCAGTGGCAGCAGGTCAAGTAGCGTATCCAGTCCGGCTGAGGGGGTGGTAGGAAAGGCTCCAGTTATGACAAGAGAAGCCATTCTTTGTTCCTTTGCCAGCAAGTTATTATAGGCTGTCTTGCTGAGTGCCGTCCACCATACACATACACCGTATAATAGAATAGGACGGACAACAGCAGTGTAGATCCAATGTAAAGCTTTTGGCTGCAAGCCCCAGGTTTTCCCTATGGCTTTCCTACATGTATAGAGTGCTATAGTTGCTTTATTCACTCGTTCCTGAATGTTAGGCCTCCAGCAAAGCTTCCGGTCTAACAAGATGCCAAGAAATTTAGCCTTTTCAGCAAAAATTAATGGACTATTCCTTAGTGTAGGTAGGTTGAAAGAAGGAGGAGTATGTCTCCTAGTGAAGAGCACAAGCTCTGTTTTAGCAGGATTAAGTCCCACGCCACTGAGGTTGGCCCATTTAGTTACAAAAGATAGGGCGTGTGCAAGTAGTCCACTAAGGACTTCCGGGAACTTACCTGTAACAGCGATACCCACATCGTCAGCATATGCAGTGACCTTACATCCAGACCTCTCAAGATCCAGAAGCAATTGATTGATTGCTATGTTCCACAGTAAGGGAGATAAAATACCACCCTGTGGGGTGCCTCTAGAAACATACCTATATAAAGACGTTGAACCCATGGTTGTAATAATGCGCCTCGATGTCAATAGCGCATTCACCTACTGCATCGGTAATCGCCCTAGGTTTAATGTTATTGAAGGCGCCCTCGATGTCTAGGAACACAGCCATCGTGTATTCCTTCTTATGAATAGATTTTTCAATGTATCTGACTAGAGAGTGCAGAGCCGTATCCACTGACCTTCCTTTCCAGTAGGCATGTTGTGCCGTTGAAAGGAGATGTGGCGGAATAGTCACTCGTAGATGTGTATCCACAAGTCGTTCAAGTAGTTTGAGCAAAGTTGAAGAGAGACTAATGGGCCTTAGGTCATTAGGTCGGGCGTGTGAGCTTCTGCCCGTTTTGGGAATAAACGTGACCCGCACCTCTCTCCATACGCGAGGAATATAAACTAGAGGGAGACATGCTGTTAGTATGCTCTCTATCCAAGGATAGGTAATGTCTAAGCATTGCTGCAAGTCTGCAGGGATAATGCCATCAGGTCCCGCAGATTTAAACGGCTTAAAACTAGATATGGCCCACAATATCTTCTCCCGAGATAAGATCGAATCACTATCACACGGTGCTGTGTGACTCAAAGGGAATTCAGGTGGTGCAGTTACCGAGCTTCCCGGGAAATGAGAGTCAAGCAAACACTCAATCGTCTCAGTGCTCGAAGACGTCCACGATCCGTCTTCCTTTTGACGGAAACTGGGCATCGATTCCAACCAAACCCCACACAAATATTGCTTTGTCGACGCAAGTGAACCTTTCTGAAGACGCAAGGAAAAGAATGGGGGGGGGGGGGTTAAATACAAGTCGTGGGTACGCCCGAAAAAACTTTTAGCCCGAGGAGAGCGAAGGGTATCAAAATTTCGGCCGCGCCCGAAATTAGCCTCGGTCTCGTTCGATTTAAGATTTCTGATGGCCTTTGAGCAAAAAGAAACTCAGGCAAACGTAAGGATCGCTTGGCTTTATATATGAACTGAATTATTAGCTGTAAATCTACTGTGACTGTTTTTTTAAGCAAGGAAAAGCAACTTATATGAAATGATTCCATTGTGCCCCTGACATAAGAGCCCACGCAAGCTTTCCTATGAGTATTGAACAAGTATACTTTTGCAGCTATTCAGGGACACCCTGTTAACTTGGTCCTACAAACTTCAAAAATATTTGTGGCAAACACTATTACCATTCTATGCATTTCCACCAAATTTCATGTTCATTGTTTCATCAAGTTAAAAGATATACATTGAAGAAATGCTTAAGAGGCTTCCTTTGCATTGTGAAAGGCCCTTACTAAATACTTACTTGGCTATATTTACGGTTTGGTACAGTTATTCAAATGAAAATTCGTAGACATATTCCCTATGTAATTTTCTAACAACCTTTAGCAGAATATTCATACATATTTGGAAACGTAAGAGTGGCTACGGCTACACACGAACAAATTAAAATTTTAAAAATTTACTGTTATTTACTTTTCCTTAGCAAAAGTCAACAGTCTTAATATTTAACGTAAATAAGGCCATACTGACCAATCTTTGTGAAAAGTTTCATATCGATCCTTATAAAGGTTTAGTAAAACGGAGGTCGAAAAGGAAGTTTAACTTTAAACGCCAATAACTTTTTTACCGTTACTGAAAACTGGCAAATTTTAACTGATATGAGATGTACTCGTTTAGATCTTTGATCTAAACACACACACGTTAATGTCCGATAAAAACTAAAAATGTCGACTTTTTTCAAACGTTCGGGACACCCTGTTATCTTCTTCCTACCAACTTCTAAGGTATTTGTGCCAAAGGCTGTAACCATTCTACACATTCCTACCAAATTTCATGACAATCGGTTGAGCCGTTCGCGAGTTATTTAGTGAACAGACGGACGGACGGACGTACGGACAAAATCGATTTCATAAGGGTTTTTTGAAAAAAAAATTCTAAAAAACCCTAAAAATGCAAACTTTTTTTGCAACTTTTTAACTGGCATGCGATATTCGTACCATTTTAAAATAAAATTTCCATAACTTGACCGGACGGATTTCACTGAACATTTTCAAGATTTACCTTTTATTTTCAATTTGACTTGCAATACCAGCTCAAAAGATAAATTAGTTCCCAGAACGAAAAATAATATTTAAATATGTATTTTAGGTTTTCATACAAAAATACTTCTATCCAGACGTTTGAGAACTATGTACCATTGACAAATTTATTTGGAATTTCACAACATATTGATTTCTTTTGAATTGTTTAAACCGAAAAAGGTCCTACCAGGAATCATAAACCCAAATTTTATGAGTATCGTATTCTTTTCAGTTTTTTTTTTTCGTAAAATCGATTACGTTTCCAAGGAATATGTAAGTCAACAAACTTCCGGCTTTGAGTGTATAAATATTTCGTACGATTTAACAACTATATACATACGTACATTTACAGGCAACAGATAGCAACAACAAAAAACATGAATTTTTTATACTTTCATTAAAAATTAATGAATATTTCCCGAAATCGTTCTATTCTTTTAAAAATAATAGAATTCCATTGCTCTCTAATGTATTCTTCAATTTTTTTATGCATTCTTTTTCTGTATAACGGTCGAATTCTTAATGATTTTCAAATTGCTTTAAAGCACCATTGGCATATTGAAGCCATTGCGGAAAGTGCCGCAGATGCTTGTCTAGGGACACGCTACGGTACGTTATCAGCGCGGTGATGGTGTACCTAAATGAATACAACACAGAGAAAAGCTCTCTATTGGGAAATGACCTCGCAAATCAGAGTGTATTACGAGGAGACCATGAAACTCAAATATTTGAATTGGGTTTTTGTATTAAAAATGGAACGAACGAACACGTGGCTTCTCCTTCGACCAAAAGTTCTATCGTAGTTTATTGATTATGGAAAAGCGAAAATTAGGAAAACAAACAGTTCGATGTGGAATGGAGTGAATATTTTAAAGAATTTATATTCGATGTGAAGTGAGAAAAAATTTAGTAATAATTGGGGAAATATATTGATTAAATTAGAGTTGTATTGGTTTCTGAAAAGTCCCCTTTTCGTGTTGATGCCTATGCTTGTAATCTTTGCAGTAATTAACCCAGATAGCCCTGTGATCCTTCTGGGAGGATTTAGAACATCGTTCTAAATCCTAAATCCAAGAAAATGAACAGAAATATGTTTATGCTTTTTACTAGACGATTGCAGATTTCCTTCCTTCCAGAAGGATTAAGGGACATTCTTAGTATAAATAGGCCATCATCTCCTCTAAACTTTTTGGGTAATCCAATCAAATGGAAAAAAGAATTGTCTTATTTAGGTTTCACATTCGACATTAAATTAACCGGCATGTGTCATATGGAAAACACATCTGAGAAAATGATAAAAACATTTTGTGCATACCCATTACTTAACAGAAATTCCAAATTGTCAACAGACAACAAGCTTTTAATATATAAAATGGCTATCCAACCCATAGCGGTTTATGGATCTCCTGTATTGGCTCTATATTCAAAAACTGTTAGAAAGAAACTACAAACAACTCAAAATAGGATTCTCAAATGTATAGCAAATAAATCCTTCTACTATTCAACTACTAGGTTACACATTGAAACAAAAACAAAAACAACAAATGAATTAATAAACAATACTTCTCCTAAATTTTTGGCAAATTGCTTCAATCACAATAATAGTTTTATAAGATCACTAGTTAGCCAAAATGGTATATAGTACTAAGTTAGTTAAGATATAGGTTAAGATAGGTTAATTTTTTATTTTATTTTTCAATTAAGGTTTTTTGTTTTAAAATTTTTTTCCTTAAATATCTCAATAATTAAGTTATAAAAACTTAATTCAAATTTACTGCGCAATGCAACTACAGTAAGGTGACCATACTCCTGAAGGCCCAATGCTGTACACATACTTGCGGAATTGGAATTAAGTATTCAAGGAAATCCGCAACCATATCCCCCCCCCCCCTTGTGACCCAAGAATGAGATAGTTTTTAATAATAGAAACTTTGGCGAATTTCGTAAGTGTACATGTACATGCAGGTTTCACAATGTGAAATAAAATATTTTCCTGTAACAATAAAGTCGATTTTCACAAAGCCGTGCAAAGGGAAGGGAAAAGCGGCAGGAACGTGGGTACCGAATACGCGAGCCCAAGCATACTTTGCAAACTTATTCACTCAAACAACAGTCAGCAATGCTTTAATTTTTTTATGTAAAGTAAATTCATACCTATTCGCAAAATAGTTTATAAATTCTAATTTTTACTAATGTCAACATTTTTGAAACTGAGCTTCGGACCCCTCCCGAAACAAAATCCTGGCTGCGTCCCTGCAAAATATTATCCTACCTTCATTTCTGTAAACAGAATTGAGTCGTAGCCAATATTCTGGGAAATGTATGGTGAACCTTAAGAAGGCAAGGATCTATTGTTCACATAAGGGAGCCCTAAGTCCTCAATGTCCCCCTTGAAATTTCCACCAAATATGGGCAGTACGGTGCTCTGCAAGTCTGCGCTCACAAATTTCCCAGTTATGGACAATTTTCAATTAGAAAACACAAAACTGCGATTTAGGCCGCTGTAACTTATGAACGCTGATACGAGGACCTTGAAATTATAAGAAAATTTGAGCGCCAAGTAGATCTACAAACGTGCCAAATTTTAGAAAAAAGGGTTCCCGAGTTATCGAAAACGAGCGATTGTCCAACATAAAAGTGCTATTATCTAGCTAAATATCGATCGTACGGAGGGGGGTCAAACCTTACAGGCTAAAAGCAAACAAGACTGATTATAGTCTTCACCGCTTATTATGATGTAGTGCTGTGGTTGACAAACTTTTTAGCCAGAAGAGCAAGATTTGAGAAAGAGCGAAATGGTTTTTTTCATAAGGGCACGTATTATCTGGGGAAGGTTATAGGACTAGGACTTTGTAGAGATTCAAGATGAACTTTTCGAAATACAACAGAGCAGAGGAGACACAATTCCCTTATGAAAAATGTATGACTCAATATAACGGTAAGTTCTAGTATGATAATTTGAAGTGTCGGAATTCTGAAGCACCATTAATCTTTGACCAGCATCCGATTCCATGTAATTTTAAATAGTAATTTCCTGGAGCCCAAAGGTAGACAATTAGGACGTTCTTCGCGCTGGATAATTTGAAATTGGTTAGAGGAGTGATTAGAACTTTTGAGTTTGTGTTGTATCTCAAACCACTACCCTCACTAACCAACATTCCACCAAAAGTATCACACATTACAACACCTAACCTGCATGGGTGGGCAGAGTAAATTTTTGCTACAAGACGCATTCGTGGGTCAAATCCCATAAATATGCTGCTACAAATATACCTAACCTAGCATACCGGTATTCACAGTTGGAAACATTACATGATGCTTCACAGGTCCTCAACCCTGGTCGTACGGAAAATGGCAACTTATTCCTAGTGGTACTTGAATGATGAATATGAAGCGGAGCATGAAAGAGGAGCTGGAGTTTTGGAACCCAGCACCGGGATCTCGATCGCTTGCTCCAGGCTTTTCGAAAGTTACAGCCGATCAAAGATGCTACCCAAGACCAATAAAATTCCATGGGCAAGGGCAATGGGGGTATATTTTTCGATTTTTTACAGAGCGGGGATGAACGGGGCGATTTAGAGGATATTGGGGCGCACATTTTGCAGAAAATTTCAGAGTCCTCGTCTCGGTTCATAAGTTACAGCCGTTCAAAGATGCGACCCAAAACCAATAAAATTCCATAGGGGTACCAAGGGCACTAGGGGTCTATTTTTCGATTTTTTTTATGGAGCGGTGATGAAACGGCCGATATAGAGGACGTTGGGGCGGGATGACATGTTCCAGAATTTTAAAATGCTTTCATTCATTAAACCACACTGAATGAGCCGCTTCCGGGACGCCCTTTGCCAACCGCTGATGTAGGGAATTAGGTTTCACGTTTCATTGTGTGGTATTGCGAATGCTGTACATTTTGCTGTACATTTCCCAATGCTGTACGACAGGTCAAAATGCTGTACTGTACAGCAAAATGCTGTACGTCTGGTCAGCTTAAACTACAGTATATCGTAGAGTTAAGGCCATCGCCGGCACCTAATTTAAGTTAACAGTAAGGGGCTAAGAAATGTAAAAACTGAATTAATAAATGAAATGGGACATTCTTTTTGTATTTTGTTCCTCCACCTTACTTTGTTTGAGTCGTTGGATTTAGGACGTTCTACTGCACTATCTGAATAATTTATTAGATTAGTCTAACATTTGCTTGCATAAAAATGAATTAAAACAATTTTTAAAAGGCCAAATTCAAATTTGCAAGGTTTCTGGTGCCAAATGCAGGGCCGGATTTCCCATATGGGCAACCTGGGCTACTGCCCGGGGCGGCAGAATTTGAGGGGCGGCAAATTCTTAAATTTTTTCATTGGTCTAAAATTATGGGAAAGATGGATTTTGGAAACTAAAACATAATTGTAGAAAATAATTTGCTTTTTTAATTTTTTTGGTTGGAAGTGCATACATACAAGTAGGTACATAGTTTAATCGTCTTAATCCTAAGCACCTAATCGCAACCTCAACTCAATTTTTGACGTGATTCCGCCTTCAAAAATTGGGACTACGCAAAATTTTGCTTGCAGCATTCACTCTGAATGGCGTGGTGGCCTTTAGTTCAATTAGAGTAGGAGTATAAATCATCTTTGGCTTCTCTTTAAACATTATGCCTGAAGCCACATTAAATGATATAAATACGCGAGTACTTGGCTGCCAGCTCCTGTTTTCAAGCCTCTAAAATTGCCCAAGACTTGAAGAAAAAAAACCAAAAATATTCTTGGCGAAAAAGTTCAAAACGCCCCCAAGCAAGTAACACATCTAACCACACATTCTCGTGTTCAATCACTTAATTTTCAATTTGTTCCCACATCAAATTCGCTGGGAAGCAAGGATTTGGTTTCGGGAGAGGTCATAGTCTCTTCATTAGAAATGTGGCATTAACTATCAAATTGTTGAGTTTTTGTCGGGTGAACTAAATTTTTAAGAATTTTTAAGCTTAAATTTTCGAATTTGCAGTTTTTTGTTCAGAGAAAAACGAAAAAATTCCACCGAAAATAAAATTTTTTTTTTTAATAATTTAATTTAATTTAATAGTTGAAATCAGGAAAATCTAGAACTTTTGAGGCACCGAATGATTTTTGTTGAATAGCATCAGGAAGTGCTTTCCGAACTCGTTTTCATTATCTTTATCACCGAAAACAAATTAGGTCAAGGTGTGTTCAAAATTTACCGTAAGATTTCCTAATTTTGGGTTTATTCGGTATGACGTTTTCTGGTTTAAGATGATGCTAATATAGGAAATTTTATTTGTTGGGGTAATTCGCAAATTTTTTCTAAAATGATCGACAAAGGAAAAAATTTAGAAAACATGAACGCATTTCTAAAGAAAGTGAAAAGCCGAATGTAATAAAAATTGTACAGTTTTCTATGTTATCATTGGAGTTTCAATCATTCCTAAAACAATTTTGGGAGGTGCACGGAACACCTGGATTCCTCCCCTGAGAAGCAACATAAAAATTTTTCAAGCAAACAAAATACGCTTACTAGTAAAAAAATATGAAATTTTCAATTATTCACATACGCCCGCTAACCTTTTGTATACATTTCCTTTGTGAGGTGACAACTGCTACCTTAAAGCTTATCTAGTGGTGGAGGGCGGCAAATTTGTTACTGCCAAGGGGCGCAATAGAGGCTAAATCCGGCCCTGGCCAAATGCTTCTCCGAAAAGGCGCCCATGCCAAAGGACTCGGGAAAGAATTTTATTTAAGAACAGGTCCTTTATTTCGCCAAATTTTCACCATAGATTGATTGTATTACATAGTTAGCATATAACTCAGAGAAGCCATAGAGAGAATCAAAATATTATTACGAATCAAATTAAACATTTATATTATTTTATTATTATTTATTTAATTTTCAACCCTACTATTGAGAGCAATAATAGATAGATAGATAGATAAACGTTTTATTTGGTATTCAAAATTCACAATTATTTATAAAGTAGTTTTTTTAAAAACGATTATGGCGTGGCATATTACCGTCTGCCCGGTTCGATTGACTAAATTCAATAACTACATTCAAATGTTTACATTTATTTGATTCACTTTTTCATAATTAGATATGTACATAATCTTATACGATAGTAATAAAATATTAAATGATTAAATTAAATAATTGATTGAGCTCATTACATACATTCGTTAACTACCTATTCGGTGTCGATATTTCAGCGCTATGTTGCAGTACTCGTATAAATCATCCCATTTGGATCCGTTTAATAGCTCTTCGACTTCATGATCATTCAGGACATTTTTACCGAAACATTATCTTCTAATTTCCTTTAGAATTGGGCATACTCATATAAAGTGACGCGTGTCCTCTCTGGTGTTTAGGTTACAAAGATCGTAGGTTATCGGTAAATCATTTCGATGCGGTATACATATAGTTCAGAGGCAGCATCTCCCCTCTAGCTTTGAAGATCGTCGAAATCTTGCGCGTACTGTAGTCGTTTTGGAAATACGTATTGTGCTGAAGCTCTTGGTTTAGTTTTACGTAAATTTCCCGATGAAGTGACGCCACTGCATCTTCCTTCGTTTTCGCCACTTCAAAATGTATCGCATCGTTTACAAATTTTCGGAGCAAGTGGCATGTCTCGTGGTCCCCGTTCCAATTTACTTCAACTCCTATTTCGCTCGCCAGAGTTTGTAGTTCCGCAAAAAATCCACTGTTGTTGGCCACACAATATTTCATCAACCTTTTCGGCATCCTGTAGACTCCTGGCTGCAACCTTTATGATGTAGTTAATATGTATTTGCAACGTTTCAACAAATAACGGTTTTAGTCCAGTCTCTCGTAGAAGCATGTAGTTGGGGCTTTTTACGGGAAGATGGAAAGTGCGCTTCAAATAGTACCGTTGTAATTTCTCAACTTCATCCTACTTATTCCCACCCCATACTTGCGCACCATATAAAAGCACTGACTTCGATACTGCTTTGTAGATATTATATTTTACCGTATAAAATAAGTCAGGATTATGGAAACAGTTCTTACAAGTCAAGTTCATCGCCTATTTAGCCTCATTGAGTTTCTTCTCAAGATGATAATTAAAGTTCAGATTGCTGGTAATGTGAACGCCGAGGTACTTATAGCTCTTAACGACTTCGATCTCCCTTCCGTCAAAAGTCCACTTCTCATTTCGTGCCAGTATATGCCGCTTCTTAAACGCCATCACTTTCGATTTTTGCAGGTTTACCGTCAACTTCCATTGATTGCAATACTCCTCAATATGGTTAATCATGCTTTGCAAATCTCTCGGTGATTTGGCGAAAAACACCATATCGTCCGCGTAAAATAGTCTTTTGAGCGTTGTTCCAAAAGCATCTACACCACCAGGAATACCGTCCAATATGTCATCCACATACGTCGCAAATGCATCCGTACTTATGACACACCCCTTCCGCACTCCTGCATTTGTACCGAATTTCGATGACATTCGGAACCCGTTCCATGTTATGGCTGTGGTATCCTCATATAATTGTTCCAAGGCATATCCAAACTTGTACGACATTCCATAGTTGTACACCTTATAAAAAAGAGACGGGCGATCGGTAGTGTCGAAAGCGGACTCGAAATCCACAAAGAAAGCATATACATAGTCTGCGCCCTTGATTCAAGTACAACTGTGCCAAATTGTACACAACAAAGACATGGTCATTCGTGGAGTATCCTGGACGAAATCCCGCTTGATTCTCTGATAAAATTTCACGTTCGTGTAACCACCTAGCAAATCTTGCTTGTAAAATGGTGGTGAAAATCTTCCCCGACGCATTTAGGAAAGAGATGCCTCGATACGATGCAGGGTCATTGACATTTCCGGCTTTAAACAGAGGAAAAATCACAGCCTCTCGGAATTCCTCTGGAATATCTCCCTGATCGAAAATACGATTAAACTCCGTACATAGAATATCGAGAAGCTGTTCAGTCCCGTACTTGTAAAATTCAACGGGAATTCTGTCGGTTCCTGGAGCCTTTTTATCCTTGCACTTGTGCAAAGCCAGACGTATCTCCTCCTTCGATATAACCGCATTCAGCCTATCCTCGTTCCATCTGGGCCGCGCATATTGTATGGCGTTTTCTTCACTCGTACTTTGTAAGTTCCTTTTGAAGTGAACCTACAGCATGTCAGACCAGATATATACGATACAATAATATATACGACAATACGTGAATGGAAGTAATTTCACGACGCTGCATTATTTTGGTGGTAAATATTCAAAATTTAAGTTTGCTTTTTGATTCATTTTTGAATTAAACTAGATTTTTAAATTTCATAACATAGAAAAACGACCGAAAAAAAATCAATTGCGGCCAAGAAATTAGGATTTAGTAATTTATTCCAGCTTAACAATCCAATTTCCAGCTAAAATTAGCCGAAAATGGTTAATTTGGCACCACTGGTGCCACACCAAACAAAATCTACTCACAATTGATCAATAATTTTTCATATTTATCGATTTTCTATATGCTGAATAATATTCTTATTTAAAAATTAATTTGATATCTCATGCCCCTGTGATCCTTCCAGAAGGATATTGATTTTCCAGGACCTTAGGGATGTGAATATTAAAAAAAAACTAAAAATAACTGCTATTTGAGGTATTTGCACATACGTAGTTTATAGCAAAAAATTTCAAATCATCCCAAAAAATAATTCAGGGTTATCAGGGTTAATTCTAAATATGGGTAAAAATATTATAATTTGAACAGCTTATACTATACACGATTCGTATAAACATGTTAATTATTCCAAAGCTTTTCACATACACACAAACTTTATTATGCAATGAACGACAAGAGTTGGAACGATATGTTTCCACCGTCAAACAAAACATCGTTTATTATACAAAATACGCTTACAATGAATTCTCATTGAAGCATCATTAAAACTACATTAATTTACATCCTTTTGTTTGTCTTTGTGCTATGATTTTACATTATATCTAGTACGTTGGAGAGTCAATGTTTTTAAAATGATAATTCTGTTAGGAAACTATACCATAGAGATAATAATTTCCACCGATTATAATAATTTCCACCGATTAATTATAGTCATAGTTGATAGAATAAATTAAAGGAAAAGGACACCGCACAGTATGGAAACTTTTCGGAAATTGAAATCATGACGACGGGAAGCGAAATACTATGTACCTACTCCTATAAAACAATGAAAAGGTTTCCTTTCATTCTCGAAATTTGATTTTATATTGCAGAGTGTTTCACAGGAAATGACCGCATGTGTTCGACGAAACAATTACCGATTCACTTTTTAAAGTTTATAGTCATGGTACATACTAGTATTTTCCGAATAAAAGTTTTATTTGAAAATCGTTTTTAAATGAAATTAATTAATTTGAAAGCAAATGAGCCATGTTGTGGCATTGTTTTCATCGCTTTACGGTATTCTATATACATAAATAGAGAGTTTTAGCATATTGTTTGGAATAAAACGACATAATTTGACATTCCATATAAAATTTCGCTTGCTTACAGTATACGAAACAATATATCTTAATTTTGCATGTCCTAAGTTGTAGTCATAGGTGTAAAATCACGACAAATTATTACGCCAATTTCGAATGTTTCCAGAGCATCAAATATACGGAAATACGTTACACCCATGCCTACTTGGGACATGCAAAATTAAGATATATATTGTTTCGCATACGGTAAGCAAACGAATTTTTATATCGATGGTTAAGAGCACAAATGTGTTAATTGCAAAAAAGCCAATTTTACAGGAGAGCAAAAATAAGAAAATGCAATTCATAAGTTGTGAATTCTCTGATTGAAACTTATTTTAGAAGTTCAGAAAAGGACTATAATTATTCTATGAATTATTATTAATATGTTCACTATTTATGAGACACATGTGTCAACTCTGTTCCTTCCGTTCACGTCTATGAGTGACATATATGTCTCATAATATATGTACATTTTCAAAAGTCTGAAAGGGGATAATGACGGCTAAATCTCTCAGACCATGTTTTGGTAAGAAAATTCTTTAACACGTTACCTGTCTATGAGTCACACATGTTCACAGCGTTCCTCCCCGCTCACATCTATGAGTCATATGTGACTCATGCAACAACAGATTTTCAGAAGGCAGGACGTGGTGATAATATTGATGAAAAAGGGTCAGACAGTGATTTTAATTTAGTGTTCATTTACAACGTTTAACATTAACAGTTTTGTCGTTACTATGTGAAAAATTTATCAATTATGATGAGTTTTGCCAAGACTAGTGGCTGAATCTGACATCCGCTAGGTCATAAAGCGGTCTATGAATTGGTAAAGGTTAACGCAAGGTTAAACATTTTCATAACAACCGCTTTCCAAGAATATGGGGTTTACTTCCGCGGCCATTATAAGTTGCAAAACCTACACCCACAGTTCGATCAAGAAGAGGGGTGAGTGAATAACCCAGTTTTGAATGCTACATTCGAAGTCGGAAGTTGAGTGTTTCGAACAGGCCGAACATGATAGTCAGATTAAATCGCTTCGGACGCATTTTTACGGGAGAGGAACATAATATTCTGCCTATGACGTTGTCTGTAAGGTGGCTACGGCGGTTTTACTCCAATAAACCATTAATTTTCCCCTTTATTTTTAATGAAGTTAAATCAAGTATTTTGGCTGGTCTAACGGTTAGTACGCGCACCTTCGGTGCACAGGGTCATGATGTCGAATCTCACCGTGGATCATGGTGTTTTTCGAATTCACAAGCTTGTGACGGACTATGATCTCACTCAGATTTTCAACGAGTACCCATTTATGGGGATAAATAACACTGCTGAGCGTGATTTTACCTCAACAAATCTTAGATCTTGGAAATAAAGGGTCCGCCAATAGGGACGCTCGATCTTTGACAGCTCATGGCGGCCATGTTGTTTGTGGTAGAGTTATCAAACCTAGTTGTTATTATTCAGTGTATCTTCACAAGTCACCATGAACCAATTCAGCCGCGAGCAACATGTGCAAATCATTAAAACTTATTACGAAGATCATTCATCGGTTCGAGCAACGTTCCGCGCGTAAGCGCGGTAAACGGCGAACGATACAGATCCATGAAATCGACAATATGGATGTCGAGGATATGTGGTTTCAGCAGGACGGCCGGCGCTACGGGCCACACAGCGCGCGCCACAATGGATCTTCTGCACGAGCGCTTCGGAGGAATGGTTATCTCGCGCGAAGGCGACATCAACTGGCCACTGAGATCGTGCGATTTAACCCCACTAGACTATTTCTTGTGGGGTTTTCTTAAATCGCAGGTCTTCGCAAACCAACCACATAGCACTGATGACCTCAAAGTCAACATACGCCACGCCATCGATGAAATACAGCCCGATTTGTGCGCCAGAGTCATTGAAAATTGGACTTCTCGTATGCGCGCCACCAAGCGAAGCCGAGGTGGCCACTTGAACGAAGTTATTTTCCATACATAATGCCTTCGAATACTCTTTCAAACAAAAAATAAATTTCATTTATACCTCTCACACAACTGCTTTAGTTCATTTTAAAGTTCGAGCGCGCTTATTGGCGGACCCTTTGTCACTAATGATGTCACTAACACATCCTCTGGCCTTAGTCCAATGCTGGATTGTCGCGCCTGTTTTTTATTTATTTATTTAAATCAAGTAAGGATTGGTTAAAGTAAACAAACTCGTTGGTTGCTTTTGCTTTCGTTGAAATAGAGCAGTGTATGATTGAAATCCAGAATGGAGTGTTCTTTTTACGTGCTTACCTTTAGCACAGTCATTCTCAAGCTAATTTTGACCGCGGACCCCTTCACACATGAGAAGCCTGTTCAGGGACCCCCAACTGAATTGCAAGCCTTGAATGTTTAAATTGTTGAAATATTTAAAAATAGATACAAAATAAAAATAGTTTTGATGTTTTAACAAATTGTTTATCCAAAAATATAAAAAAAAGTTCCATCATAATGTTCAGTGCGATGTGTGTACTTGATGGGGTGATAAGTGTTTGTTGATGTCGAGTTCCATGTTTGTCAGTGAAAGCCTTAACTCACCACGAGCACTTATGTCTAATCGGTTTTTTTTAGCAACTGTGTGTTTTTCGTATTCTTTATTGTCTTCAAGTTTGGTTTGCTCTTTCCACATTGAACTTATCATTGATTGCATCAAATGATCAGAAAATATGAATTTTCTCCACATTTTTTTCATTATTCATCGTTAGATATTTGTCGCGACTTCTGTCAGAACGTAAATAATAGCTGCTTTCGGTAACGTTTTTCGTATACGCAGAAGAGGATTAGGCAATATAGCGTTCATTAAAAAAATTCTTCCAATTAGAAATTGAAACACTCACTTCTCTCGTTATCCTAGGATATCACATTTAATCCTCCGTCGGGTGCACCTAAATCAAAACAAGATCGGGTGCATTCGGCCTGAGATGCCACCCATCTACATATTTGGTTCCTTTTTCCTTAACATGTTACCTTAAACTTTAGCTACTGTTCGGAAATTAACTTATTAGTATCTAAGGTATCTAATTAAATTAAATATAGTACTAAGAAACTTATTTACTAAACAGGATATAATACACATATAAAATTATCGATTACCATAAAAAAATAAGAGCTTAAAAAGATGATAATATGAAAAACACTGCATCCAGTCGTTAGAAAAATTGAAAAGAATGAAAGGCAGGCAGTCGGAAACGGAAAACTGGCGACTGTGTGAGGTTCATAAAGTTAACGAGTAAACGGAGGTAGGCATTGTGTGAGATTTTTAAAGTTAGACGAGTATACGGAGCTGCAAAGTTGTGGGCCCCTCTACTAGCATGGTGCAGAGCAGAAACTGTTTTGTTAGCCTGTCAGGCCGGGTGTGCCCGACGAAGGGTTAATATTAAAACTAAATGCCGTTCTTCAACAGCGTAGACATCCTAAGTTTCAATTGTCAAATTGACGAAACTGAATGAAAATTGAAATTATGCGGACAGGTCCTTTCATTTAGCATTAATAGGATATAATACATACATACATAATGGAGCCACAGTATACCGTATAACCCATACTGCTTATGCCGCGATAGCAGTCCACACTATGTTTCCTGACATCTTAATATCACGATTCGGAAAGATTTCCGGATTTAACAAGCTTTGATTTTATTCTGTAATAACAATTTTAGAGATAACAAATTGTTCCGGATCGTATTGAACGCAACCTGAAATGAAATTGAATTAACAACTTTAATGCGAATTGTAACTTACCCAGCATCCTGATACCGACACCGTGGACAGCACTCCTGATGAACCTGCAAAAGAAGAGAAACCACAAAGTATTACATCCTTTAAAATTATAAAATCAAATACTTATCTGAATTGAAATCCGATCCGATTGAAATCTGTTTGTAAACATTGTATTTGACATTTCCCATAACCTCAATTTTGAATTGTACATTACATACTTGATTCAGCAAAATCAGCTGCTTGGGATAGCACAATCATTCAGCTTGCAAGTTGGCAGTACTATTTAGCGAACAGGAAAATATCGTAAATTTGAAATTTGACTTTGAAGTCCAGTGAAGGTCGTACTGTTTAAATTTTTGCCGTTGTCATTTTTTCATTCCATTGTAACCTATCGAACATTAAAGAACATTGTGTCAGTCAATCAAATAGAAAAACCGGAGTTGTAATTTCTTGTGTTAGAGTGGCATAGGGCGACTCTGCACATAGTTGAAAATACAGTCATCGACTCGTTAATCAATATCAAATTTTCAGGAGCTATCGCATAGAAAGACGGAGCGGCATAGGGCGGCTTTGTACTTTCATGGCATTGGAGCATCAGGTTATTGGAATAATCAACATTTGGTCCGTCGAGCCGGATTCGCCGAATCACAATTCTGAATTCTGGTGAGTCCCTTTTTTTTTCCTACATTTTCTATCCTTAATCCTGTGTTGCCGATACTACCGTTATTCTGAAAATATTAATCATACGAAAAACGATCGCGCGTTTCTTACAAGTCGTTTCGAAAAACGATCGCGCGGTTTTTACAATTCGTTTCGAAATTTCGGTCAAGCCTCAACATGCAGCGATTAGTTCGAACCCAAAAACTCAATTTCGAGCAACTATCTCGAATGCGCAGGAACTTTAAAAAGGACTCGCAAGTCCGAAAAACGAACAGTTATCTGTCCATCCTTCGCAATAGAGTGCTTGAATTACAAAAAAAAACACGCGGCTACCCACCAAAAAATCCTCGAGGAAATCAAGGACGAAGCGGAGTATGATAAGCCATATTTCGCGGAACACTTCATGGAGTTCGAGGATATGTGTATGGAGCTGCAGAGTGAAATCGATGAGCTTATATTAGGTATGAAGCAGGACACGTCTGTCAAAACTGTTGAGGCTCAAACTGGTGAGGCTCTTAACGTGAGTGAGGATACAACGCGCACCAACAACGATATTAGGTTACCTCGCATCGAGTTGCCAATTTTTGATGGTAACTATGCAAACTGGCTAAATTTCAAGGATCTATTTTGTTCGTTAATATACAACAAAACACATATCAGCAACGTCGAGAAGCTGCATTACCTGAAGTGCAGCTTAAAAGGAGAAGCAGCAAACTTGTTGAGCGCGTACACAATCAGTAGCAATAATCTAGACTTGGCGTGGAAGACACTAGTCGAGCGCTACGACAACCCTAATGTGATTGTTAATGCACAATTAGGGGTGCTCGTGCAACACGACTCGATACCAGAATCCGCGTCTGCTATCAAGGGAGTGCTCGATAAGACTACAGAGGCAGTGCAGTTATTGGAAGCGATGGATATAACCAACTTGTGGCATACGGTAGTGGTCTACTTGGTGGTAAAAAGGTTGCCCACGGCTACGAGAGCCTTGTGGGAGCAACAGCAAGCCACTAGCAACGAACTTCTATCCTGGGAGGACTTACGTAAATTTTTGCACACCCGTTTTCGAACCTTGGAACCACGAACAATCGCACTTCTTCGTATAGTCAATCGCCACGCAAGATTCAATCACACCATGTACAAACATCAATTGTCTGTGCTGAATGTTCTCAGTCGCACAAACTTCGGGCTTGTCCACAATTCTTGAAGGCCGGTGTAAATCAACGATATGAAATGGCAAGAAAGCATCGTTTCTGTTTGAATTGTCTTGGTAAAGGACACATGGCAACTTCCTGCCCGAGCAACAGCAGATGTTTCAAGTGCAAAGGGCTTCACCACACTATGCTTCATAAGGAGCAAACTGAAACGCATACGGAAAGGAAAGAAGGCAGTTTCCCGTCCACTTCAGCACAGGTTTTTGTACCTAGCAATGTACAAACATTGGTCGGCGTACATGCATTGAATGGATGTGCATCCTCAGCAGTTCTCTTAGCCACCGCTTTGGTACAAGTAAACGGTCCTAGAGGAACTGTGACGTTGCGAGCCTTGTTGGATCAAGGCTCCCAAGCTTCGCTCATCACAGGGGACGCCGTACAACGTCTCAAGCTGATCAAATCACCATGCAATACTATGGTTTCCGGTGTCGGCTCAACAGGCTGTAATCAAGCGAAAGGAGTCGTCAATGCAGCGATTGTAACTACGAACGAGGAGCTCATTCCGTTCCGAGCCTTCGTTTTACCAAAACTAGCTAAGTTTATACCAGGGCATTACATGAAACCTATTCAGCATCTCGGGATACCAGCATCGGAGTTAGCAGACCCCCAATACAACATACCTGGACGTATCGACTTGATTTTGGGTGCAGAAGTGTACGCCAAACTATTAATGTCGCAAAACGCATATCACAACGGAGTTCTGCTGCAGCAAACGAAGCTTGGATGGGTACTATCAGGAGGAGCTCTTCGTGAACCACAGAATGCAGTACAATCATTCAGCATTGAAGTCGAAGAACAACCACGAGTAGAGGATCTCCTCGAGCGATTCTGGAAGATGGAAGAGCCGCAAATGCAAAAAATAATTCGACCAGAGCATGCAGAGTGTGAGGAGTTTTATCGAAAGACAACAACGCGTACTGCAGCAGGCAAATTCATGGTTGGGCTCCCATTCAAAAGTGAGAGCTTGAAACATGAACTAGGAGACTCTAAATGGGCAGCGGAAACGAGCTTCAGAAGTCTTGAGAGGAAATTTGTTCGAGAGCCTACATTGAAAGTCGAGTATACCAAATGCATTCAAGAATACATCGACAAAGGTTTTCTCAGTCCAGTGGAAAGCACGGGGAAGTCGACGCAAACGAACGACAGTCACGGTAGCCGAAAGTATTACTTGCCACACCACGCAGTGCAAAAGGACAGCTCAACCACAAGCACCAGAATCGTTTTCGACGCTTCACGAAAAACCACATCCGGATTGTCGCTGAATGACGTATTGCACACGGGACCTGCAATTCAAAACGATCTACTAGCGGTCTTGACTCGTTGGAGAATGCAGCGATATGCCTTTTCTGCAGACATAGCAAAAATGTATTTGCAAATTGAAATCCGTCCCGAAGATCGCGACTATCAGCGGATATTATGGCGCTTTAAAGCTGAAGAAAACATCCAAGAATATCGCTTCAACACGGTAACATTTGGCGTTACCACCGCACCGTTTCTGGCGATTCGAACGCTACAACAGTTGGCTGAAGAAGGCAGGGAGGTGTGGCCAAGGGCAGCAAAAGCTATTCAATGCGACTTTTATGTGGACGATGTGTTGTCAGGAGCCAACACGAAGGACGAAGCAAAGTTAAAAATGAATGAGCTATCACAACTACTGCAGTCGGGAGGATTCCACTTAAGGAAGTGGATATCCAACGAACCATCACTATTATGCGACATACCCATGGAAGACCGAGAGATAACAAATGAAGTTAACGTAATGGAAACAGGCCACAAATCGTTAGGGATAATGTGGTATCCAACGTCGGACTGTCTTTCCTACCGATACACGTTATCATCAAATGCTAAAGTCTTCACCAAGCGAAGTATCCTTTCAGATATTGCCAGGCTATACGATCCTCTTGGTTGGATTGCACCTGTCACAATACTTGCAAAATGTTGGATGCAGAAAATCTGGATTCGTGGTCTCAATTGGGACGAAGAGCTGCCGTGTGAAATGAACCAACAGTGGTGCAGTTTGCGAGACAGCTTACATGAAGTCGAGAACATCAAAATCCCTAGGTGGGTGTCTTTAGAGGATGCGGACGAGCTAGAACTCCATGGATTTTGTGACGCATCAAAACAAGCGTATGGTGCCACTCTTTATATTGTGAGTCGAGCAAAGAATGATACAAAAGTACAAATGATCATGGCTAAAACTAAAGTGGCACCTATCAAGCCAGTCACTATTCCTCGGTTGGAACTTTGCGGAGCCGTCTTGTTGTCTAAAATTACAAAGCAAGTCTTAGAAATGTTTGATGGTCATGTAAATTTCAAGTCTCTGTACCTGTGGACTGACTCTAAAATAGTCCTATCCTGGCTTCAGTCACATCCAAGTCGTTGGAATGTGTTCGTATCGAATCGCACTTGCCAGATACTCGAAAATGTTCCTAATATCCCATGGAGGTACGTGCAAACGAAATCAAATCCGGCAGATCTTGTCTCTCGTGGTGTCGTGCCTCATCAGCTCCTCAACAACGATTTGTGGTGGAACGGCCCAGGTTGGCTTCGACGCTCAAAGGAACATTGGCCATCCACTGAAGATATCGAACCTACAAAGGAAGAAGTAAACAATGTCATGGAAGTATCTTGTCATCATTTGCATTTGAAAGAATCAGTATTAAATGAGCTCATTGGCAAATATTCAACACTTAATCGTCTAATCCGAGTTCTATCTTATTGTCGACGCTTTTGTCAGGCTGTAAAAAGGTGCGAAATCAATCAAGGACATCTAACAGCGCAAGAACTAGATGCATCATTGAACATGTTAATCGTATTTGCCCAAAATTGCGAGTTTGGATCAGAAATACGATTGCTAAAGAGCGATCTACCCATCAGCAAAGACAGCAAATTGATCAGTCTTCACCCATTTTTGGACGGTGATGGCATTCTGAGATTAAGTGGTCGTTTATTCCATGCTAACATGAACTTCAACGAAAAATATCCCATAATATTGCCCAAGAATAACAACCTCAGCAAGCTAATTATCGAGGATTTGCATAAAACAACTATACATGGCGATATACAACTCATGCTCGCTTCGTTGCGAAAAAAGTTTTGGATTCTGGATGCCCGCAACCTCGTTAAACAATGCATTCACAATTGCGTAAACTGTTATAAGACTAAGGCACAGACAGCAACGCAGCTGATGGGAAGCTTGCCAGCTCCAAGGGTCAACAGGTCGCGTCCATTCACTCACGTCGGAGTGGATTATTGTGGCCCAATTAGCATAAAGGATAAAAAGGGCAGAGGAGCTCGTATCCATAAGGGATATATCGCCATATTTGTATGTTTGGCGGTAAAAGCCATCCATATCGAAGTGGTAAACGACCTGACAACGGACGCTTTTCTCGGCAGTTTTCGTCGCTTTGTATCAAGACGCGGTCTTTGCACAGATATGTACAGTGACATGGGAACGAATTTCGTGGGAGCTAACTCTGAAATGATGCGTATCATGAAGGCTAACCAGCGTATGGCGGAATATGCGGAAAACCAACGAATCAACTGGCACTTCAACCCTCCAGCCTCTCCTCACTTTGGCGGTCTCTGGGAGGCAGGCGTCAAGTCGATGAAGCTGCACTTAAGGAAAACATTGGGCAACGCTATTCTCACTTACGAAGAGCTCTCTACCACCACCATTCAGATTGAAGCATGCCTCAATTCGCGTCCATTGTGCCAAATTTATGATGAATCTTCTGAAGCATTTGCCCTAACACCAGCCCATTTCCTGATCGGAGACACTTTGTTGAACGCTCCCGAACCTAACGTACTCGATTTGAAGGAAAGCTACTTATCACGATGGCAGCTCACACAGCGACTTGCGCAAGTATTTTGGGATCATTGGTCCAAGGAATATCTATCGCGGCTGCAGCAACGACCGAAATGGGTGTCACAAAAACCCGAACCCCGAATTGGTGACATCTGTTTAGTTCAAGACGAAAGATACCCCTCATATAAGTGGCCCCTAGCAAAAATTACGGCATTACATCCCGGTCATGACAATTTAGTGCGCGTAGTGACGGTATTACAAAACGGAAAACTCTTTAAACGAAATATAACTAAAATATCGCTCCTTCCGGTTAATAGACAATAAAACAATGGCAACTTCCTTCACTTCTAATCCTAAGCTAATCTAATCTTTCTCGCACAATGTTCCCATACCCTACGTCCCTTTCCTTAACTCACCATTTAAAGCATACACGTCTCCGCGAAGGTGAAGATAGAGACGAACCAGCAGCATAGCTGCTTGAACTTCGTCCTACCTAAGCCTGATCGGATATCGAAGCTGCCAGCCATGCCACGATCAACCGAGCAATCAACAGTGTCCAAGCTGAAGTCAACGCCAAACGCCACGAGAAGAATTACTCAGGGATGTACATCCCAGCGGGGGGAGAATGTTCCGGATCGTATTGAACGCAACCTGAAATGAAATTGAATTAACAACTTTAATGCGAATTGTAACTTACCCAGCATCCTGATACCGACACCGTGGACAGCACTCCTGATGAACCTGCAAAAGAAGAGAAACCACAAAGTATTACATCCTTTAAAATTATAAAATCAAATACTTATCTGAATTGAAATCCGATCCGATTGAAATCTGTTTGTAAACATTGTATTTGACATTTCCCATAACCTCAATTTTGAATTGTACATTACATACTTGATTCAGCAAAATCAGCTGCTTGGGATAGCACAATCATTCAGCTTGCAAGTTGGCAGTACTATTTAGCGAACAGGAAAATATCGTAAATTTGAAATTTGACTTTGAAGTCCAGTGAAGGTCGTACTGTTTAAATTTTTGCCGTTGTCATTTTTTCATTCCATTGTAACCTATCGAACATTAAAGAACATTGTGTCAGTCAATCAAATAGAAAAACCGGAGTTGTAATTTCTTGTGTTAGAGTGGCATAGGGCGACTCTGCACATAGTTGAAAATACAGTCATCGACTCGTTAATCAATATCAAATTTTCAGGAGCTATCGCATAGAAAGACGGAGCGGCATAGGGCGGCTTTGTACTTTCATGGCATTGGAGCATCAGGTTATTGGAATAATCAACACAAATTTTTGACGTCCACTGAGAAATCCTTCCGGCTAATTGAACTATATATCTGTTGCGCAGTGTTACCGCTAACTACTCCAAAAGGTTAGTAATGCAAATGAGCATCGATCTTTGGCACAACATTTTCCACAATGGAGTTTTCTTAAATGTGCGTTTTAGTGGAATATTTCGTGAAAAACATTTTGTCCTGGGAATTCAATACTAAGCATTAGTTTTAGAATTCCTCAAACTATCTACAAAGCCTAGCTGAACTATGTTGAATTGTGGTTTCTATACTACATGCTTACTCGGCTTTTAGCAGATCAGTGCGTGTAGAGATTCTTTTATCTAAAATATTGCAGCGTTGGTTCGAATCCCTCTGTGACCATGCCTACAGTAGTAGGTCATAAAGCTAAAATCGTTTCGGAGCTATTCGCTGTTACAGGCGACCAAGAGCTGTCAAAATCACTCATCACTCGACTCAAAAAAAAAGATTTGCTTCTGCAACAACAACTATGTACGAGGGCGGTTCAAATATGATCGAGACAAATGCTCTGGCAGGTTTATTAATTATAGAAAAAAATTACAAAATTTACAGTTTTTTAATGTACTCTTCCTCAGTATAAATTTTGTACTCGCTGAGGATGACATAAAAGTCGAAATGCATCCAAATAAAAATTTATAAGCAAAGTCAATTAAGGCGTTTTGAAACTACATATTTTAAAATACATAAAAAATACTCCTCCTCAATATTTACACATATTTTCCACCTCGGAAGCTTTTTGATGCCGGTATCGAAAAATTCCTTGGACAACGCGGACATCCATGTGCGCACAAACACCTCAGCCTCATCGTCGGTGTTGAATTTTTTGACCTCCGAGGGCTTCTTTCTAATTTACATGTACATAAGTAAACCCCCGACATTCGCGAGGGATGCGTTCCACGAAATTGTCGCGAATGTTGAATTCGCGAATGTCGGGGTTCAGTGTCCTTGTATAGTGGGAAATATGTTCCAAATTTTCATAAAATATGAAAACTGTTACATGTAGGTATAGGGTGGGGAACATCACAGTTTTTGATTCGTGGAAAATGCTTGCCACTAAAACACTGAAAGAATTTGAGGATTAAAAAAAACTCTCATATAAAAAACTGCGTGCTGCTCGTTTCTATCACTAAACTTTTGGAGCGGTTTTTGATTCCTTGCACTTTTTGCAGCAGCTTAGCTTACATTCGCTTTCTCCGCGAATTTCTTCTTTCAGTTCGATTGGCACCATGGAAATTCGACAACTTGCTGCGACTACCATTTTTGGTTAGGTTTTCGAAGCTTTTGCCGCCAACGCTCCTTCCATGTTTGGCCAACAAATCTATGTAACTTTTAGGGCACTCGACCACTCGTTTTCCATGATCAGATTCTGGATGAGCAAGTTCCCAGATCCGCCCAAATAAGGAAATGATCGACGTAGTCCATGGCCTTGTGGTAGCCTGGCAATGAATGTACTCAAGGCAAATAGGAGAAGTGAGGGGCATATCATGTGATTATATGAACATGTGGGAAACATCGGGCACTGCTCAAGACGATCTTATGGGCCGAAAATCCTTTGTTTTATTTTTGGGGACTCGGAGGGGGTCATCCACACAAATTTTCATCTAGAATAGAAGAACTTTAACAGAGAAATGCAGCACTCTTTTATAGGCTAAATTCTATGGCGGATTGAAGGAGACACGTCTCGTTTAGAGCGAAAACTGCTCTCCCATAACGACAACGCATCGGGTCATTCATACAGACTTACCTCGGTCTAATTGTTAAAAGTTAACTACGAGGTGGTATCGCATATTCGTACTCTAATAAACCAGTGCCGCGTCAATTGATCTTTTGCGGCATTGAGCCCCAGTGCAGTTTTTTGTTCCGGTAAAGGCCGCGGTTTCAATCATTTAATGGAATATTGTTGAAAACTCCACGCTTTCTACTCAGCGAAGAATTAAAATATTATGACGGTTTTAGCGTTAATTTAATCTAAATTGATTAGGATAGAAAAATATGCGTGCTGTAGCGGTACATTAATTTTATTGCGTTCCAAAAAATAGCAATGGTTAAAAATTTAGTTCTGTTTTTTTTTTTTTTAATTTTCGCATTCGAACTAGAACAAAATCGCGGATAAGCATAGTGAATGTTGAAGAAGTGTCCCAAAATATGAATCGCGAATAAGCGAATTCGCGAATGTTGGGACCGCGAATAACGGGGGTTCACTGTATAATGTTTAGCTTATAATATAGGACGTGGACGGAGACAAAATATCACAGTAATCGTGTATAATTTATAGTAAATATCACAGTAAATTTTGAATATTGGTATATCACAGTATTAATAATTTTCTTTGTTCCTATTGACACGTCACTTGTCCAAACTAGTCAACCCTTCACCAGTGAATATAACAACACCCAGTAATATCTCTACTAAGGGGTGGATGTCTTGCCCGGGGTGGCGTCAGTGCTAGAGCGGGCGCTGCTCTTGCGACCGACCTCGCATCCCATATGTAAATTATAAGGGTTCACTATATCGAAGAATCGAATTGGCTCAAGATTTTCTGTTTTGTATCTGCTGTTTACATGGCTTATATCGTCAGGATTATGGTGATTACTAAGAAATAGAACAGATTTCTAGTCCATCCATTTAAATGCTATAAGACCACTTCAATAGTGACCCCTCTTTTCATTAACTTATCATCAGCAACAAAGTCGACAGGGAAACCTTTTCTACCTTTTTTGACAGTACCACAGGCGTATATTTTATGCGCGAGCAAATCATTCATGAGTGATACAGTCGTAAAATAGATATCAAAGCAAACTTTGTGGTATTTCCCAGTCATTGGGTACTAACTTTTTTCCACAGAGTCCCCAACTTTTTCCGTATAAATTTGGAACTCTCACTCAGAAAAAAACGCATATGATTCAAAGAGATTGAAATATGATTTTGCTTCATATTTGTTTCCTTTTGAATGATTGTACCTACACTCAGAGAAAAAAATGCATATTCATATTAAAAGCTCCACATTTAAATTAAACGCAGTATTCGTTTGAAAAATCTCGTTTGATTTTAACGAGTTCTCATTTACGCTAAGAGAATTTCGTTTAAAACAAAAGAGCAGCTAAACCCCAAAAGGCGGTCATTTAAATCAAAAGATTCCGCATTACATAGTAATGTGTATACATTCCTTTACGTAACAAATACACATACCTACATCCGTAACTCGTTTTTTTGCCATTTTTGCCTCTTTAACAAAGGACGCGATGCCAAAATATCATTTGTTTCAACGTAATACAACAGGTAGTAAATACTTCTGGCCGGTCCGATGAGTCTCGCGTGTTCATATTCATTCCAAACAAATGTGTAGTGTCTAATAACAAACGCGTATGTCATTAGAATCTTCGTCGATGTTTAAGAGTATTTTCGAGAGTGTACTTTTGCATTCATCCGGAGGAATGGACGCTTGCACACGTGCAATTTAAGTTTAGCGGGTGTTAAAATAAAAGTGTGATGTACATATTAATCATATTAAAATTAGACCTAAATAAAAAATAAAGTGTTTTTCTGAAGTTTTCATAAGTTTTATTCTTTATTGATTTGTCAACCCAGGTAACAGTGAGTATCTAATCGAATGGAGAATGGACAATCAAACGGAATGTATTATTTTATTTCAGCAGAGTTTGCTTTTAATTTCATATAAAACTCAATTATTTTGAATGGAGTAATTTCTATGAAATGAAAACGGGATTCGTTACTTTTGAAATACATAACGTTTCCTTAAAAAGAATGCTTCCTTTAATTTAAGTAACAAAAATGTTCTCTATAAACACGGAGACGTTTGATATAATTGCCTTTCTTTTATTCAAAATGTGTTACCCGTTTACAATCAAAGAATAAGTGTTTATTTCAATGAAGAATACGTTTAAATCGACTGGCTCCTTCTTTCCAGGTGAACGCCAATTCTTTTAATTCAAACGCCTTTTTACAACTCATTATGCTTTTGAAAGAAACGCCACTCGTTAGAATTAAACGCATTTGCTTGTGGAGCAAAATCAAAAGCGCAAATCGTTCGTATTTTGTTCAATATGAGTGAATTTTTCTCTGAGTGTATAGCCTCTTTATTTCTTAGACCTTTTCATTCAAACGGACTTCATTTTGAACTAATAAGATTTTCCCTTGGAATGTCTATATCTATCGTCAGTTTAAATTAAAGTGAATTCAGATTCAATTTTATCAGATTACAACTATAAATCATGAAACATAACCCCCCTTTTTATCGGCTTTTTCAGCATATACTGGCGTAAAGTTGATCGCTCTTTGAAACGAATCATCGATTTATGGATTGATTGGACACCCATACACGCCTCTCTAATGACTAATAAAAAAGTCGCCACCCATGCAGAGACCACCCTGTTAACTTAGCCCCACAAATTTCAAAAGTATTCCTGTCAAATAAAATTACTAATCCATTCCATTCGAATGGAAATTTGCAGTCATATTCCATATATCATTTGTAAAGAATTATCAAATGATATAAAATTAAATTTTTAAATTTATTAAAAGTATATTAACTTTTCAGATTTGCAAACCTAAGGGGGCACAATCTAAAATTTCACAAATTTACTGTTATTTACTTTTTCTTAGCAAAAATCAACATGCTTAATATTTAACGTATATGCTCATATAGACAATTTTTGTGCAAAGTTTTCCGTGCCGGTTAAGAAAAACAGAAGACGGTGTTACCTTAAACTAAACTGTAACGACCCATATTTACCGTGACCATTTCCGTTTTCGAAACCGGAAAAAAAGTAACTGATATGAAATGAACTTGTCTTGCTCTTTGATTTAAATAACCCACATGTCGATTTTTCCCTAGACACACAAATGCGAATGAAGAGGGAGTGCTGAAAAGCTGCTTCTGGTGGAACTGCTTCCAATTTTCACTATTGGATTATTACATCTTGCGTCTTCTTCTGCCAGTTTTAAAAGAGAATGTGCTTATGAATTTTGTTTGCGCCTTACAATACGCTGAGCTTCACGTGCTTTCTGATGATATAGAAGATCGATGCTACTTCGATTTTGGTCCGGTGCTGTAGCCAGGTGAACTTTCAGCTGCTTCCTTTCAACATTTTGCTGCCATGTAGCGTCTGACATCCATGATTTATTCGACAATGCACCGTTGTTCTAAAGCCGGCCCCACACCGACCGGAGTGTGGCAAACACCGCGCAAAAGACCGGTCCAAGAATGATACCTTGAATTCACCCAACCACTGCACGACTTTCGTATATCAATCTTTTGCGCGGGGTTTGCTACACTCCGGTCGGTGTGGGGCCGGCTTAAGTATAGTATCTTCCAATGAACCCATTCTTAATGGCAATCCAGTTTTCGTTGATATCGTTAACTAATTAGTAATCTCAACTGCCGTTCGTGCTAAAAGCTAGATTTATCATTAAAACCCTGAGATAGTGATAATAAGATAATGGTCACTTACCATTCAAATTACGGCTCTCTTCTTGTTACGCACGTCCAGAAGCAGTGGCGGTGATTTACCAGTAGGCTGGAGCCTAGAGCGGCAGATTTTCCGGGGGCGGGGAAAATATTTTTTTTTTAGTTAAACATATTACATATTAATTTAATACCGTGAATGGTGGAAAACCGAATTCCGAAGTGCAGTGTGAAGTGTGTTTGTACCTCAGTGAGACACATAAGTGAAGAACTGTTTGTCACCGTTAACTTCATATTAAAGACGAATCTTGGAAAAGGACTCTTACAGTCGCTGCATTCAGCGAACGAAATTCACTGGAAAAACACTGAAAATGCTACAAGAATTACCCGCCACCGAACGCTTTCTCCGCTGAATAGTCTATATGCGGAGTAGAAATTTTCTGCTACATTTTTCGTATCCTGAATGCAACCAATTGCTTGCAGGCTAAATTCGAAACGATGCACTATTTGTTTAGTTCCTTTTTTAATAAAAAAAACGCCAAAAGCTTAATCTTGCACGGTTACTCATCAGTTCCATAAAGTATGCAATTAGCCTAAGAAAATTAAGCCAAAATATGGCCATCGAACGGCAAAAATCCTACATCGCTGATTTTTTTGCATGATGGTTGGGGATGTCCCCGCAGATTATGAGAAAAAAAGTCTCAATCGATTGGTGGTCCGCAAGAGGGTAAGGGGGTGTATTTTTTTTCGATTATTTGAAAAACGACAATAGATACAGAAAAATGGTCTGAGGACGAAAAAATTAAATAAAATTACCTTTGCAATGACTAGACCAAAAAATAAATTAGAACATTTTCATTTTCGACTTTTTTAAAGCTCCATAACTCATGAAAAAATGCTAGTTTAGCCGTGATTTTGTGTAAGTATTCACAGTAAGTTCGAGATCATTTTGGGAGAAACATTGAGTCGCTTCGATCGATGACCCTCAATACAACCCATTTGAATTTGGCAAAATGGCATGCCCATAACTCCCCCCAAAATTGGAAGAAAAGCTAAATTTCGGTTTATTGCGACTAAGGGTACCCCCATACAAAGTCACCCAATACAACTTTGTTCTACAGTTTATAAAATGAGTAGTGCGTAGAACAAACTCCTGATGGGTCAATTTTTCTGGGAGGTACCCTTAGTTTTTTATCTTCTTGAGCTGATTTTAGTGGGTGGTTTATTGATGCTCCCCCCCCCCCCCCATTGGCAATAAACCGAAATTTCACTTTCTGCTCCAATTTTGGGGGAGTTATGGACATGCCAAATTCAAATGGGGAGATAATGGTGCTCTTCGATCGGAGTGACTCAATGTTTCCCCAAAATAATCTTGAACTTATTGTGAATACTTGCACAAAATTTCACGGCTAAACTACCATTTTTTCAAGAGAAAATTTTCTAATTTATTTTTAAGTCTAGCGCCGAATTTTACACTAAAATTCGAATGTGTAATACAACATTCCAAAGGAAAGTAGTTTTTTTCGTCCTCAGTCAATTTTTCGGTATCTTTTGTCGTTTTTAAAATAATCGCAAAGAAAACGAAAAAGGAGCGCCCCCTATCCCCCCTTTTTTAAGATTGCGGACCCTTAATCGGTTGGGATTGGCTGCCATCATCCTGCAAAAATCCCGCGATGTAGGATTTTTGTCGACCAGATATCGTAGTTTCCTTAGACTAAAATCAATGTTTAAAATCGATATGGGGGAAAAGGCTGAAGAAAATAAATCTCATAAATTGATAACTCTTAATCTAATCAATTAATCACCTCACAATAAAATTTAGACGAACGATTTTCAAAAGAGTTTAAAGTATGAAAAGTGTAACACTTCAACTGAATATCAGAGAGAAGAGAGAATTTTTTGTTACATTTTGAAGATTTCAATTTTTCATTCAACGACTAAATGAAAAAATGGAAATCTTTAATTAAATCGTTTCTTAGAAAAAAAGAAAAAACAATGTTTCTTAACTCTTCTGTCGGCACAAAGGTCTGGCCAGACCTTTGGCACTATATTTTGGTCATAAAAGTATAGAAGATGAAATCGTAGGGACTTCATATTTCATGATATCCTAGAATAATATGTTTAGAAGCATTTTGCAGAAATTTGAAAAAATCGGTTGAAGTTGTGAGTATGTTTTTGATGATTTTCAATTTATAGTGCTTTTTGATACCCAATAGGTCTGGCCAGACCTACAGTTTTTCCCCCCATTCTTCTCTTGAGGTAAAAGGTGCAAATGTGAAATTCTCTTAAAATTCTCTTATTTATGATGTAAGAATGTCATTAAAATTCATTTTGTACTATAAACGATAAAAATTTCTGAGATTTTTCTTTGAAAAACCGTGAAGCTCGGGAAATAAGTATGCCTAATTTCATCACGTTTTATAACATCACCTAATCAACTGAGATTTGATTCAAGGAAATTCAAACCAGTTTTTTTCCTTTGTAATAGTTAGGACTAAGTATGAGAGACTTACGAACGTCTTTCTAAATAGATTTAATCAAGAAATTTACGAAAAATTTAGAATGAAATGATTTTTGTGCTTGAAAATTCCCTATTTATTTCCACCTACTTCCCTAAATCTGCAGACTAATATCGAGGTCAAATCTACTAACAAAGCGCCAAATATTTGCCCAAAGATATTGATATTGAAAAATGCGAACAAACTTTCTACTAGATATATGCCATGAAAACAGAGAAGCAAAAAGATATGAAAATAAGGGAAAAACATATTTATAATAATACCACCTCAAAATATATATATAATATGCAAATTGTAGTAGGTGCCGACAGAAGGGTTAAATAAATGCTAAATGTTAAGTTTGAAACCGAAAAACGATTTATGCGAAAACAATACTAAAAAGGAATTCCGTTTATCCGGAATTTGAACCTACTACCCTGTGTTTGGAAGCGGAGCACACTCACCAACACCAACCAGACCACATTGGCATCATATTCCTATTTCAACATGAGTTTTGGGTCTCTACATTGAATTAATTCTACTAGTCATCCTACGAGTATATTTATGTATCGAATTTAACCTAATAAACTTCATTCTGTTCTCGATTATCCTCTTATCTCACACTTCCCGACAGCATCAGATTTACTTCACCCCTCCTCTTTTTCGCCTTTTTTCCATTATCTAGAAAATGAAAGGAAATCGTTGACAAAATAATATCAGTAAAGTTATGAGAGCCAATAATCATATGTAACAAATGATGCGAATAACCCTCTAGTGTTCTGCTCGCTGACAATATCCGATGTAGTCCTTCCTTGCTGGATGTATGTATTACTCCAGGCGTTTGGTAAAATCAGAGTGCATGCCAGGCACTGTCTGAGATTATTTTAGAAATCGGTAGGGGCTTAGTCCTAAAGCTTAAATTTAAGTTTGCACCACTTGGAAAATTTTCTAACGGTACTTATCAGGGTTTTTGTCTTGTTTGGGTTTTTTGTGTATATCTTCGCTCCTGATGGTTGGACTTTCAAAAGAAAGACACTAAATTGTTCGGTACAAAATTGCCTTAATCTTTTGTATACTGACTGTTCATCTCAAAGCAGTAGATAAAATGCTACAGCGTGTCAAAGTGGAAAAACCCGTTTTGTTCATCAGTTTTTTTGCAAATCAGTCGATAACGGTGAATTTTCACTAAATAAGTAATCATAGTAATTCTAGTAAAAACATGCATACACACTCGTATTGCTATAGTTCCTATCGTATGCAAAATTAAATCAAAGCTACAAGGAGAAGTAATTTGACGAAGCGATGGTTCTACGAGTAATAGCAATAAGGATAGTGTTCGAAAATATGTTTAAGGGCTGGAACTTGGTAACGAAATTTTTCATTGGGGACAAGTAATAGAATTGCATACGGAAAAATCAAGAAAATATATAAAATTGTATAAATTTGGAAAGAATTCTTGTCCCGGTTTTAACCGGATGGACAAACAACCGTCCGGGTTAAAACCGGCAGGAGGAAAAAACCGAAAAAAATGGTTAACCGTTCTGAAAGTACCGGTTTTCGGACTAACCGTCCGGTTTTTGATATCCCTAGTATGTACCAACATTCAGTTGGGCTTTACTTGGCGGCCAGTTGTCTTTCGCTGCAGATAGAGAGAAATATGTTCATTACGCGACACGCTTGCGAACAGTGACTCCATTAGCGGTATTTTTTGTAAATGAAAGTAAATTTGACAAACTTCGTTTTTTTCGAAATAGTTTTGTTTGTTTGTTTAGTTTCGCCATGAGTTTTTGTTTTGTTTGTGCAAAATCCTTAAACTAAGGTGACGTTGTATCCGTACATTGATTGAGAGATGCATTGAACGTGGTCTAGGGAACATGAAGAAATTTTGGGAAATGTGAATAGTGTTCTAATGCATCAATCATGTTGGAAAATTCAACAATTCAACAGTCAGCTGAATTTATTTTTGAGTAGACCACAATCTTCAGAGGTATGAAGCAGGAGGCATTGTTGGCCAATTAAAGAAAAAAGAAACGATTTGTTGATACACTGCAAAGTTATTTAACGAATCATGGTTTCTTAGTATCCCAGGCTGTAGAGGATGCGGATACACAAATTGTTCAAACGGCTTTAGGCATGTCGTCCAGGTTTGACTCAATTTTCATCGTTGGGGAAGACGTTGATCTGCTGGTTATATTGTCAGGTATTGGATATCATGTCTAGAGCGTCTATTTTAAAAAATGGAGCGAGGATCCGAAAATACAATTTTGTATTCATCAACAGGTTTAAAACACCTAACTCTTTCAGAGGATATACTTTTTCTTCACGCCTTCACAGGGTGTGATACGACTTCGGCCGTTTTTAGATATGGAAAAAGTAGGCTTCTCTCCTTTTTAAAGAAGAAGGAACATACTCACGTTTTACAATCGCTCGAGGTTTTTAAAGCAGAGTGCTCAGATGCAAACACTAAATGCACTATCGGAAAGAATGTTTTCATTGCCTTGTACGGAAGTACACGTAACGACACATCACTAAGCGATTTCCGTTTCAAATTTTTTGCTCGCGCAGGAACGAAAATTAAAGCTAATCTTGCTGCTTTGCCTTCAACCGAATCAGCCGCTGATCATCATTCCTTACGAGCGTACCACCAAATGCAGACATGGCTCGGCAACGTTTTAAATCCAGAAAACTTGGGCTGGAAGCGCACTCAGGTGGGATTGGAGCCTGTGATGATTCCGGGAGAAATTATCCCTATTAAATATTATTTCGTGCTCTTGTAAAAAAAACTGTGGGACAGCATGTGGTTGTAAGAAGGCTGGACTCACATGTACCAATATCTGTAGAACGTGTTGTGGCAAAATATTCTCAAATGTCGCAGTCATAACCGAAGACATATGTAAATGATGAAGATTGCTACGATGACATTTATGATATTCCAACGTTGGTCCCCCTTCCACAACCAAGTAGATCTGTATATCATATTTAGGATTCTACTGAAGAAAATAATAAAAACGTACCCTCATCACTAAATAAACCATCCAAAATTAAAAGAAAGTAAATTAGGTACTTTATCCCATTAGTGAACTGCCAGGTTTTTGGAAAACCTTACTTTATGGGGGTGAACCTATTTCAATTTCCGCTACTGTATTACAAATATCGGGTGGGTAAAACGTCCCTTTCCGATGAGGAGGAAAGATTTTTGGAAAATTTAATGATGAAAAATGCTAACATCAAATGGTTACCGCAATCGCCTGTTCTGATGGCTTCAGACTTTTTTCCCTCAAAAAGAAGGTATACGTCAACAAACTACAGACTTTAACAGTGTTAAAATAGAATATTTGAGCAGAAATTGCGCAGATCACAGCGGTCGCACTCCAACTTGTTTTCCAAAATGTCGTGCAAAGACCCGAAGCTTCACCATCCTAACTGCATCTGCAACAAATTATACCTATAAGTATGTACGAGTATAACGCATAGTTACTTCGGAATGCTCACTTTCTTTCGGGTATATCTCGGCTGCAGCTGATCGTATCGACTTAATTTTTTTTCTGGATTGTAGGGAATCCAATAAGGTACAAGTCCACTCTTATTAATTTTTGCGCGAAAAATCACCGTTATTGACTTATTTGCAAAAACCTGATTTGAAAAACTGTTTTTTCAACTTTGACACGCTGTAACATTTTACCTACTGCTTTATGGTGAACAATCGCTATGCCAAAGATGAAGAAAATTTTGTACCAAACAATTCGGTGGCCTTTTTTTGGAAATGTTACCATTGGGAGCGGAGATATACGCCGGAAGCCCAAACAAGACAAAAACCTTCATAAGTACCGTTAGAAAATTTTTCAAGTGGTGCAAACTTAAATTTAAGCTTTCTGACTAATACCCTATCGATTTCTAAAATAATCTCAGACAGTGCCTGGCATGCACTCTGAAGCCCGATTTCACGACCGATCGCCTGGAGTATATGTATCTATACCTACCTAATAGTATCCAAAATTACAAACTTTTGTTGTCCGCAAGAAGACAAGCCAGCTCCTGTGCGAAAGGACTGTCCGTCGTCGTCTGTGTTATATAAAAGACTATCGACCATGAAAGAAGGACACTGTAGAGAGATAGTTAGGTACATCGCTGGTACAAAAACGTCTGAAAATCAAAAACAATAAGAATATTGAATTTCCTGAAAGGTACTTCTAAATAATAAGGTAAAATGTCTATCGGTCTTTTTTTGTTTTTAAATTTATGTATCCGTATTAAAATTTATTATTGAAAGGCAAAGAATGATATTTGTACTCTAAGTCCATTCTATCGTATAGTCCTACGCAAGTTCTCAACTCAACCAACGATATCTCAAACGTGTACCTATTCGTCTATAACTGGATCAAGGTATTTTAAACAAATAAGTTGATACCTTCATATTTTTCTGGGCAATATAATCGCGAATGAAAAAATTGTTTCGAAAAGCAATATCAATTACGTCTAAAAAAGGCTAGCCATTCTATTAGAAAACTAATAAATATGTGCGTATAGTATAGTAGAAGTAAAGAAGAAATTTTCGACCGTCCGATGGCGCAGTAGGTAGACTACGAGTACCTACTATGTAAATCAAATTCCAAGACCATGCCCGTCCGTTAAGGAATCTAATTATGTTGTCTAATATTTGAGAAGATTAATCAGGATATCTTTTTTATTTTACTTGAGTGGCCATAATGAGAAATTATCGCCAAAACGGGCGATGTGCCTACACCGCAGGTCGAGCAACGCGGAACCATGGAGCGGTATAAAGAACGAGGCAAGGAAGAAGAAGAAGAGTGGCCATAATCAAAAATATGTATAGATTAATTTTTGTTTAATTAACGTACAATCATGGTTTAGCTAATGGCTGTCAGTTAAAAATGTGTATCAAAAGTTCAACTGCCGTTTAAAGTACGAATTGTTCCTTATAGCGGCTTCGCACTACGAAAAGAAATCAAATTTGGTCTAAATTAAATCAGTCAAAACCGAAGTAGTTGGGTTTGAAGCGTATGTCACTAAATTCAAAATGTATCATATTCACTACACTTCACGCATTACAATAAGGTACAACTGTTAATTAAATTCAAATTTTAATCTATCTTGTCGACAGTGTGTAGTAGTCTGGCTGGTCTAGCGGTTAGTGCGCCTATCTTCAGTGCACAGGATCATGAGTTCGAATCTCGCCGTGTTCCATGGTGTTTTTCGAACTCACGAGCTTGTGACGGACTATGATCTCACTCAGATGTTAAACGAGTACCCATTTATGGGGATAAATAACACTGCTGAGCGTGATGCTGATCTCATTACCTCAACCAAAAGCAGATAAGATCTTGGAAATAGGATGTCACTAACACATCCTGCGGCCTTAGTCCAATGTTGGATTGTCGCGCCTGTTATTTTTTGTCGACAGTGTGAATCCCATTATTATTTAAAAAAAGATGTCGTTTAACTGAATTGTAAACAATTAAGGTTTCTAAACATTTGTACGTACTACAGTTAAACTTGCCTCAATGAACATTTCTCATGAACGGAAACCTACATATATGTATTAACAACGTTTTTCCACGCATTTTACAAGGAAATTGAAGGCCTGGCACTATCATAGCAGGAGACGGATAGGACATAATATAATTGTTTTTCTCGCTAAAGGAGTATTTCTAAATGAGCAGGCGAAAAAAAATTAATTTCAAAGTTTAATGTTGAAGAATTGAGCTTTGAGGACAGCAATTTCATCAGAACTAAACAAAAACGATGGTCTGCCTTTTACATGAATAAAAAATGCTACCAAATGATCGATTTGCGAACCCTTCGAAAATATACACTCCCAATCAATAGGCCCGTTTTTGTAGAATACGATGCTTCAGATGATTCACAGCCGCTCATTTCCCCTGGCGAGGCCAGCGTATTGCGTGGGTGATGCAGTCAGAGCGTCCCCATCTTTGATCAGCCACCATTCAAAACCTTTTAGGAAAAACTAAGAGGATAGGGTAATGGATGGAAGATGCCCATCCTTCGGGACACGGTTGAACCCGAAATTAAAAGAATTTAGCAAGTCATTATAATAAGTATATTAAGTGCCGTTTTACTCTTTCCCATCGTATGTATCCCATACAAAGTGACCCATCAGGAGTTTGTTCTACGTACTATTCATTTTATAGACTGTAGAACAAAGTTGTCTTGAGTCACTTTGTATGGGAGGTACCCTTAGTTTTTATCCGAATGATGTGATTTTTGGAGAGTGGGGTGACTATGACCTCCAATCGCAACAAACCAAAATTTAGCATTCTGCTTCAATTTTGGGGGGAGTTATCGACATGCCGTTTTGACAAATTTAAATGGGGGGATAATAGGGGCCCTTGGCCGGAGCGACTCAATGTTTACCTTAAACTGATCTTGAGCTTATTGTGAACACTTGTACAAAATTTTACGGCTGAACTAGTATTTTTTCAAAAGTTATGGAGCTTTTAAAAAAGGTCTAAAATGAAAATATTCTAATTTCTTTCAAGTCTTACGCCGGCGGTAATATTCAATTAAACTCTAATGTGTTATACATATCTCACAAAAACAACTCTGTTGTAAAAAGTTTCCGCCAAAGAAAAAGTTGTTAGCCGCAAAAAGGATTGATATAATACAATCCCGCCAAAAAGCTCGCAAGGATATGCAGTGATTGAATTAGTTTATAGTTTCCACCAAACCAGCGTGGTGCGGAACGCGTCAGAATTTGTGAAATAATTTCCGCCGCGGTAGACCACGCTGAATTTGCCAATTCGTGTGGAGTGTGTGTTGTGTGTACCGCGTACCGCACCCGCGCTGGTTTGGTGGAATAATATAATATTCAATTAAACTCTAATGTGTTATACATATCTCACAAAAACAACTCTGTTGTAAAAAGTTTCCGCCAAAGAAAAAGTTGTTAGCCGCAAAAAGGATTGATATAATACAATCCCGCCAAAAAGCTCGCAAGGATATGCAGTGATTGAATTAGCTTATAGTTTCCACCAAACCAGCGTGGTGCGGTACGCGTCAGAATTTGTGAAATAATTTCCGCCGCGGTAGACCACGCTGAATTTGCCAATTCGTGTGGAGTGTGTGTTGTGTGTACCGCGTACCGCACCCGCGCTGGTTTGGTGGAAGTTAATTTCTTTCAACGCTTGTTGGCGGGGAGCTTGACGAGGGTGCTATTTGCTGCTATGCTCTTTTCTGATCAGATTTAATCTCGAATCTTATCCAGCCTTGTAAATTAAATGTCTTACAAACTTTTTTGCTTTCCTTCGTATAGACGACTTTTTTAAACAATAAAGTTCTTTCGTGATTTTCTTAAGATTGGTTTTATCCTGCAATTACTCCTATGAAAACTCCCCGCCAAACAGCATTGCAAGAAATTAGCTTCTATCAAACCAGCGCGTAAGGGGGAAGATAAAGGTTGAAAGGCTTCGGCTAATTCCTATATCTTCTTCAGTTGTGGCATAACTGCGGACCCTTAGCTATGCAGGAGGAGTTTCATAGGAAAAGGACTTCGGCCAATTCCTATGTCTCTCTACGGGGCGTTACTTTCCCGCATTATCCGAGTAACCGCTGCGCCTGAGTGCTGCATTAACATCTGCAGCGTCTCAGGTTACTTAACGTGATAGGTGACAGAAAACATTTAAGCCAACCACTAAAGCAGCATCTTCGAGGCATGCCCATGATGGCCTTTACTCAACGATTAAACCCTATCATGGTTTAGCGATGGGCCGACAACTCATCCTAAGAAAAACTTCAAGTCAAGAAACCTGAAACAAAAGCCTCGGATTGGACGGATACAAAACAACGACGACCCCGCAAACGAACAACTGATTACTCTTTCGGATCCTGGAATGTACGCTCCCTGAATAGACCGGGGGCCTTAAGGGCCCTCCTGGATCAGGTAGAACAATACAAGCTGAGCATAGTTGCAATCCAGGAAACTAAATGGCTCAAAAGCGAGATTAACGACCTCAATTCGCACACTATTTTTACGAGTGGTAAAGAGGCGGGCAACATGGAGTTTGGAGTCGCTTTCATCGTGAATAAGCAGCTCAAGGACCACGTTATCGGCTTCAAACCCATCAACGAGCGGCTATGTGCGATCCGCATTAAGACCCGTTTCGCTAATCTCTGGCTCATTAATGCGCATGCCCCTACAGAAGTAAAAGAAGACGCGATTAAGGACGAGTTCTACAACGACCTAGAAACACTCTTCGACTCACTTCCATCAAACGACGTCAAGCTGCTGCTAGGAGACTTTAACGCCAAAATCGGAAATGAAAGCTGGCATAGGGGAACTACTGGAGGTCATAGCCTCCACGACGAAAACAACAACAACGGTCAGCGACTTATCGACTTCGCGAGCGGCAGAAACCTGGTAATAAGCTCTACATGCTTCCCTCATCGACGAATCCACAAGCAGACCTGGAAGTCTCCAGATGAATACACCGTGAACCAGATCGACCACGTACTTATCAGCAAGAGATGGGCTTCTAATGTCCTAGATGTTCGATCCTATCGAGGAGCCAACTGCGACACCGATCACTATTTGGTGAAGACAACCTACAGGTGCAGAATCTCTTCGGTGCACCTAACGAGAATCAACCCTGCCAAGATCTTCGAGGTTGACAATTTGATTGATGATGCCACGGCGGCTGCGTATACAACAGCACTAGAGGAAAAACTGTCGCCCATGCTTGATGACATCAACAATTTAGGCATCCATGAGTTCTGGGAGGAGCTCAAAGACAGCATCAAGGGGGTCGCAGAAGAGGTCGTGGGCTATAAAGGCCGGCGCAGACGAGCAGACTGGTTCGACGACGAATGCAGGGCCTCGATTGAGGTAAAAAATGAAGCCTATCGCCAATACACACAACGCGCATCCCGAGCCAAGAAAGAAAGATATAACGAGCTTCGGCGAGTATCTAATAAGTTAATTAGACGTAAGAAACGCAAACATTTTGACGAGCAGTTACAGCAAATAAACCAAAGATTAGCCAGTAAGAACATTAGACAGGCGTACAAACTCATAAATAATGTTAAGAACGGATATCAACCCAGGACAAGCCTATGTAAGGACAAGGATGGTAACATCATCAGCGACATCGAAAGCGTCAACAAACGATGGGCCTCGCATTTTGAAGAGCTCCTCAATGCACCCTCAACATCCCCCGCGGAGCCAGCTCTTGAGCAGTTAGCCGAACCAGGCCCTCCCGTTCTACCCCCAACAGTAGAGGAGGTGAGTCTTGCCATACAGTCGCTTCAAAATAATAAAGCGCCCGGCGCTGACGAGATTCCAGCAGAACTGCTGAAGCATGGTGGAACGTGCCTGACCATCGCTATACATGTGCTACTGCTGAAAATATGGAACGACGAGGAAATCCCCGAAGATTGGCGCAAAAGCATAATCTGCCCAATCCACAAAAAGGGTGACAAGCTGAAGTGTGAGAATTACAGGGGCATATCATTAGTTTGTACGGCCTATAAGATATTATCTAAAATTCTTGAAAAGAGAATTAATCCGTACGCAGAACGAATCATTGGCGAGTATCAAGGCGGCTTCAGACCTGGTCGATCAACGACCGATCAGCTTTTCACAGTGAAGCTACTACTCCAAAAGTGCTGGGAATATAACATCGACGTATACCAAATCTTTGTCGACTTCAAGCAGGCATACGACAGTATCGATCGAAGTGTACTGTACAACATTATGCTGAATTTTGGTATACCGGCAAAGTTAGTGCGACTCACAAGGATGACGATGACTAATACCGTCTCGCAGGTCAGAGTGCAGAATCGACTCACTGACCTATTTGAAACTCGTACTGGACTCAAGCAGGGCGACGGGCTGGCGCCGACGCTCTTCAACCTTGCTTTGGAGTATGTAATTCGAGCCATGAATATGGACAGCAGCGGAACGCTTCTCATCAAGTCGACTCAATTAGTAGCGTACGCCGACGATATCAACATCATGTCTCGAAGGGTGGGTGATGCAGAAAGCCTTCTGCATAACCTCAATAACGCCGCAAAGGAAGTTGGACTACATATCAACGAAAGCAAAACAAAGGCCATGATGCAATCGAAAACAAGGACGCCAGCAAATTCAAGCATCACAGTGGGGGACCTTAATATCGAGTATGTAGACAACTTCAACTATCTGGGTTGTAACTTATCAAAGGACGCCAACGAAACCGACGAAATTAAGCGACGGATACAACTAGCCAATAAGACATATTTCTCGGTCCTCCCTATAATTAATTCGAAACTTGCGCACAGGAACACGAAGCTCCGCGTGTACAAAACGATCATCCGACCCGTGCTATGTTATGGCTGCGAAACATGGACCCTCACCCAAGCCTCCGAAATTTTGCTAGACCGATTCGAACGAAAGGTCCTTCGGCGAATTTTCGGGGCCGTTCGCGAGCGAGACCAATGGCGTATCCGGTACAACCATGAGTTGTATCAATTGTACGATGAGCTGGAAGTATCGAAAATCGTGAAGCTTCAACGTTTGCAATGGGCGGGGCATGTACAACGGATGGACGATAATCGCATGCCAAAGAAAGTGATGAACGCACAACGAATTGACGGAGCGAGGTTGCGTGGACGACCGAGAGCTCGCTGGGAGAACTCCGTAGGTGAAGACGCCCACCAGCTGCTGGGCTTCCGAAACTGGAGGACGAGGTCACGTAACCGCGACAATTGGAGGACAACGATTCAGGCGGCCAAGGCCCGACGTCGGGCTATCGTGCCACATTGATGATGAAACCAGCGCGGGTGGGGTACACGGTACACACAACACAGACTCCACACGAATTGGCAAATTCAGCGTGGTCTACCGCGGCGGAAAGTATTTCACAAATTCTGACGCGTACCGCACCACGCTGGTTTGGTGGAAACTATTAACTAATTCAATCACTTTTGAATGCATATCCTTGCGAGCTTTTTGGCGGGATTATATCAATCCTTTTTGCGCTGACAACTTTTTCTTTGGCGGAAACTTTTTACAACAGAGTTGTTTTTGTGAGATATCAATTCTTTTTTGCAGTTTTCAATATTCACTGCCCTATTTTCACGACTTTGTTTGAGAACATCATAACAATAACAACCCTCTTGGTAACCTTTGTGCCCTTGATAACCTTAGCCTCCTTCGTAACCTGAGTTGTGTGTGTTTGTGAACCTCTACCGTTTGCTGGAAGCTTTAGGCTCATCGGTATGTTATTTGTTCATCCAATATTATAGTAATATGTACGTAGGTACTCGTATAAAAGACGAATAAAAACTGGAACTGTGACCCCTTGCCGCCGCTCTCGCAGACGCTTTACAACTGAAAACTTTAGAGAACATATACAAGGGATTGTTCGAAACAGTCCTGCCAAATCACAAAACTTTACGATTCTTTTCTTGGCATTTTTCGAGCCTATCCCCGATTTTTGCAAAATGCTTCCTTTCAAACATATGAAAAGATTTAAGCGAGGAACTCTATGCGTTTTTTAACATTTTCCGCTGTATCTTTTTTTCTACTCCACGGATCGGAGCAAACGATAGCCTATGCACACCTTCACGACAGACTCTATCAATGGGAAAAGATACCAAATCCCGAGATGCTCTCTGCAAGGCTGTAGCCCTGTCAATGAACAACAAGAACAACGAGAACAAGATTTTCGAAAAAATGCGATTTTCAAACTCTTATATCTCCGGTGTTTTTCATCGTATCTTCTTGAAATTTTCTACACTTCGTAAGACGGCGCGAGTGACAACCTATACCGAATTTGAACACTCGGACCAACCAGGGTCGGAGCTACAGAGGTCCGAAAACTCGTACTTGTTCCGTCGTGTAAACATAGTCTTAGTCGCTTTTCACTTTTGATTTGTTCAAATTTCTTCTTTTTATAAAGATAATTTTAAGTAGTTTTTTTTTCGTTCTCAGACCATTTTTCTGTATCTGTTATCGTTTTTGATATAATCGCAAAAAAAAACGACAAAATGCCCCTCTTTCCCCCCTTTTTATAAGGTTGCGGACCCCCAATCGGTTGGGACTTTTAATGCCATAATCTGAGGACTATTCCCAACCATAATCAAAAAAAAATCCGATGAAGGATTTTTGCCGACCAAATATGCCATTTTTCTTTGACTATCGAGTGCAAGTAACGGTGAACACCGGTTCTTATCTCTCCTGGCATGCAGGTGTTACTTTTCGTTATCACTAGCAACAACTAAAAAAATTGCAGTGGTGCCTCAGCTTTGTCGGCGGGCCCAGCGCGGTTCGATGCCACAAAAATAAGTGGAACGTTTTCCGAATTTCTGGTGTTCGAAATTGAAGTGCCCACCCTACGACTTTTTACCGCACACCCAGCAAAAAACGTGTATTAAAACGAATTAAGTTTTTACTTTACTTCTAGTAAACAGAAAATTTCTTTAAACGTATGAAGTTTGAATATAATTAATTAAAAATGCCATTGGATCAAATACACTTTCATAGAATTTAAAATTTCAGTAGTAATAGAATTAAAGCAAGCCGACATACAACTAATGCAACAAATTACTTAGAATCTAGTAAATCAACTTCATGGGAACTATGATTTTTTGCATAGCCTCTATGTATAAACATTTTAGTTTTGTATTGCACCGCGTATCAAGTAGTTACGATTTTAGAAACGTTGACAACATTCCACATCTAGTCTCATGGCAATGTGAACGGACTGGCACGCAGGCGGACCGGGTTCGAGTCCAAGTTTCGGCATAAGGTTTTTTATGAATAAAAAAAATATAAAAATTTGAAAAAAAAATAAATAGAAAAAAAAATAAAAATAAAAAAAATAAAAAAAAAGAATTAAAAAAAAATAAAAAAATATTCTTTTCTATTTTTTTTTTAAATAAAATCCAATGAAATTTTTACATAGAATCGATGAGCAATCTCATTGTTATAATCGAATTTTCACTTCATATTTTCAATGATATTTCTATCATTGTCCCAAAAAGGCTATTTCATAGGCTCCAAATCATAGCCGAAATTTCATAGGTTCTATGTAATTTTTCACAAGGAAATACAATGGGGCCACGAGTGACCCTGTATTGTTGAACAAAAAAACCATATCCGTAAAGTGTACTATTGACGTAATCCTGTATAACAACATTTTATTTTAAGTTTAACCATTTATGTAGTTATTTATTTTTTAAATAATCCTTGTTTTATTTATCTGCTTACTTTCAGAATGAATAACTTCCAATTTACATGTCGGCATTGATAGCACATAATTATACATAAATGCAAATGGTATTCAATTTTCAATACAGGAATCGCTTTTTGTAATAATAAACATTTGGAAAACATGGAACGAAAACACAACAGATCCTACAGCTGGCTTGCTATGTTTAGCATGTTTACGCAAGGTAAGGATGCGTTCATAATATTTTCAACTGTGTGCTCCCAGCACTTTAACTGATTAAAACGTACAACTATTCACCATATTCACTTGACCTACGCAAGCATTTTTATTATTACACATATTTTCTGCTTCGTCGTTTCCTTTAAAGTAATATGCCTCAAGGATCTGCACGTATCAATACCGGAAGCTGTAGCAGCGGGCGATAGGGTAACACTTTCGTGCTTCTATGACCTGGAAAACGTGAGATAACAAACGACATGATTTCCCGGTAATACAATTTTATTGATATTCCCATTTTTTATCTTTCTCCCTACCCCTGCTCGTCCTTTGAAAAAAAAAAAAACACCAGGCTGCTCTCTACTCGGTACGATGGTATTTTGAAAATGAGGAATTTTATCGATACGTCCCTATAGAACGACCGCCAACACGGGTTTTTAAAGTTTCCGATATACCAGTCGATGTGAGTACAATATTCATGTTGTGTTCATTCGAAAGGGAGGAAGGCCTAAAATGTGCCTCCTGACATTCGTATGACATCCTTTTTTTCGCTGCTGATGCTGCTGTTGCTTTTTATTACGGAACTAACGTATTTGTCACATTTTTTGTTGCTTTTGGTTTTTTGGTTCGTACTTTTTTTCGCTCTCCATACAGGTGCAAAAATCGACGGAACACCGAGTTGTTTTACGTACCGTAACGCCCCATCATTCGGGAAGTTATACGTGCGAGGTATCAGCGGATGCACCATTGTTTCACACGGAGTCGAATTCAGGAACGATGCTAGTTGTCAATTTACCCAAATCGGAGCCAATCATCACAATTGTCGGAATGCCGGGTGTGGAGAATAAACGCTTCGTGAATCGTCAGGATACATTTAAAGCGCAATGCACGTCGGGGCCTTCGTATCCAAGCGTGAACTTTACATGGTTCGTTAATGATATTAAGGTGCCGGTAAGTGTGATGACATTTTATTTTGGGAATTTTGGAGGGATTACATGAAATGCTGTAACATTCACATAAAAGGTATTCAAGGGATATATTGATTTGTTATACGAACTTCTGATGCTTTCTTTGATATCCTTTTGAATATTCTTTTCATTTCCAACGACAATTTGACTGACTTCCAATTGTTTTCCTTCTAGGCAACTCAATACGATTTACAAGTCCCAGATCCCAGCTCTCCATCGACAATTAGCTTAACGGAATCGCGTTCAGAAATCCTGATTTCTGTTGATCATTACATTATGTCACCGTCAGATCGCAAATTGGTTGTGCGTTGCGAAACGAGCATTTTCAGCTTATACAGGGGCGTGGCTCAAATGGAGTTCTACATTATGTGGGATCCGCGAGACACATTTTGGCTAGACGAGGGCAAAGCCAGTGCTACTCGTGATCAACGCAGAAATCGCGGCGATCCTGACAATTCAGCTCTGACTGGCAGTAGTCCCAGCTATCATCGAAAATTCAATTTTGGCTCTGAAACATTCTATGCAGATGCCGCCAGGTATGCAGGGTCCATACTAATGTGGATTGCATTCATGAAAGTACTCTGAATCGTTTAATCTGCCTAGCGTGAATTGTAGCTGGTTGGACAAAGAATAGAGAATTTTGCTCAAAAACGGCGGCGAATTGCATTTTAATTCGATGCTTCTCGGAAATTACCACTGTATATTCGGACTATACAGAAGAGTAATTGTCATAACTATTGCTTCCTCCCTATAATTATTTTGGTACTAAAAGTGTAACATTTCCCTAACAGGGAATGAATACCAAAACAAAATTTTTTGTTTGACAAAAGTATGTACTCAAAATTGCTAAAAGCAACAAAAAACTCTAAACAAAAATATTTTGAAATCGAGGATAACTCCAAAATGTAAAATACATTAGGACTAAATAATAAAACTAAATTATAATGAATTTTAATTGCAGAATAAAAAAACGTAATAGGATAATTTATATTGTAAATAATAAATACATGTATGACGGTCTCTACCGAATATTGTTCAATGTGATCAGATATTATTCGTCAAAAAGAAAACGGAAAGCCAGTTATTTTTATTAAATCTGGTCTAAATATAAATTACGATAACATAACCAATGTGTATATAAATGACAAAAAAAGAATAATTAGAAGAAAGTTTTAAAATAAGCGAAGAGTGAAATAAATTATAATAATAAGAGGAGCATTTCAAATTAAATATGAAATGTGAAATTAATCAAAAGTAGTGGCAAGCAAAATTGTTAAAATAAAACGATTGATAAATATTATGTGCAATGTATTTTGAACTTTTCGTTACCAGGGCATAGTTAAATTATGATAATCACAACTAACAAAAAATGAAATAAGATATAAAATTATAATATTGTATTGTGTTTTGTAAATAAAGAAGAATGGAATAGTATTGTTTTACAAGATAGTGTTTCAGTTTACCTGGATTAGATTTAAGCTAAGACACAACATCATGCAATTCAAGTAGATCAATAAATGTATATTTATCCATCCAATGATCGACCACTTTAACTCATTTTGGCATCCTATGGCCATCTCGAGTTCAACGCCTTAATGAATCAAAACCATGGTCCTAGGGGCACGCCCATCCCAGAGGAAAATATTTCGCTATTGTGCATGCATTTAGTAGGTTATTTTGGCATCTGATCACTTTCTATTACGACTGATGGGTAGTGCTGCTCCAGCCAACTTCAGGCTATTAGTCAGTAATTTGACTCGGTCCCCACAAACTATCTAGCTATATTCCATTACCTGGAAACAATACTACTCGTATTTAGGAGAATCCTACCTCGGATCACGCTTTTAGCTCCTGTGCCAAAGATACTGGAATAGTAGACACACAAAACTCTTGCCACGCACATACAACTCGACAATCACAAACACGGCTTCAGGAAAATGCACAGCACCACACCATCACAGACGGAATCATGTCCAAATGTCTTTATGGAATTAACCAGCCCAAGACGTTTAACCCTTCGGTGGGCGCGTGAGATACGATTGTAGCCCAGACTTTTTTAAATGGCGTTCGTTTCCAGGATATGAACCGAACTCATTCGAACTGCTCAGTAGCTGTTAAAATGTTGCTTCTTAATCGAATAAGAATATTTTTAATATTTTTTTGCGATCAAAGTCCACTGGGCTACAAGTGTAGCCCGCGCGCCCAATCATGTAACTTTTTTGGTACCCATAGATATCCATTAAAAAAAATATTATTATAAAATATTGTAGAAAATAGCAACAGTAAAATGTTTGCCAAAAAAAAAGTGTTTCAAGTTGAATTTACAAAAATTAGATTACTATGTTAACGAAAAACCTGGAGTCGAAGTCACAGTCAGTTCTTACAGCGTGGATAGGTTACCTGTTGCTAACATTACTTAGTTTCTGGATGAAATTTTTATCAATACGCTAGAATTGCGATAACAGCTAATCTGAATATTGTGAGTAAAAATTCAATCAGTTTGACTCACTATATATTTAGCTTTCTAGCAAGAACCTGTACTCCCAGTGTAAAAAATTGTGACTATTGGGTACCCAAAAATGGGCTAAGTTTGGGATTCCACAAACTGGGCATTTTTAACTTCATTCTCTCGCTCAATGGAAATGGAATCCATTTTTGTTGATATCTGAGAATATAAACTTTTTTTGTGGCTTTCATTTTGAAAAGTACCTATTTTGTCCACCTAAGTAAGTTAATGTGAAGAAAGACTAAAAATAGGAATAATCGGCATTTTGCCCTCTTTTTTATATATATTTTAATGGAAAATTAAGGATTTTATATTTTTTTCTGTACAGTAATCAAGAGACCACAGACCGAGCAGCAAAAAAAATTAAAATTGAACAATATTTTTTATATAATTTTTTAATTTGGGCTACAATTGTAGCCCGCGCGCCTAACTACGTGACAAATAGGTGCGCGCCTAACGAAGGGTTAAGCATAGCAACCTAGTGGCTTTAGATCTGTCGAAAGCGTTGATGATGATGATGATGATGCACCGTATCATCACTCGCTTCTACTGACGGACCTTCGTAACTTATCCACACCGTCGCATATAGTTAAATGGATCGCAAACTACCTTGCCGGACGTCAATCCAGCACCCATATGGACAAACAATCTTTGCAACACCCAGTGGCGTAACGTACGGTGTTCCATGTGTTCGGTCGAACATTGCAATATTGAAGCTAGACTTAAAGCAGATGAACAAGTAAGGAGTGCTCTTGAGCGAAACGGTTTTCTTTTCAAAGTGGTTTGAAGCGAAAATTTTAATGAACATTTTATTGTTGCGCTGAAGAGCTGCATTCCTGTTACCAGCGATGGCATTAGCTTTTGCGAGGCCCATACCTAATGCTCGCATCCGTCCTTTCTTTGACAGGTCCTATCACCTGTAACCTCTTCCTTCTATTGCCCGAATGCTTTGCTTTTATCCTGATTTGTCCTGTTTTGGGTCGTAGGTATTTCACCAAATATCAGACAGCTTTGGGGGAGATTTAGGGCTCTCTTCCACTGCAAGCGTAAACTTGAGCGGCGCGGCGCTCCAGCGGCAAAGCTTTCACAAAATGTGCGAAAAAAAGCGTTTACTAGTAAAATGTATAAGCACACACAATATTCAGAAAGCTTTTCCATTGTATTGAATGGAATTTTGTTTATTTTGCATAGTTACGCCATATTTTGCTTGGTTACGCCATTAAAATTCGGAAAAGCTTTAAACGCGGGAGCGCCGCGCCGCTCGAAGCAGGTAATGGACGGCAGGCGTTAATTTAAAGTCATAAAAATGTACAAATAAGATGATATATGAATAGTATCAGAGCCCTCATTCTGTACGGCCGTAGGCAAGAGAATCGTACTGAAATTGATGAATACTGTTAAACATGGTTGATGTTTGGCATAGGTACATAATCGAAGCACATCGTAAGCAATTCATCTTGAACGCCTGCCGTCCATTACCTGCTTCGAGCGGCGCGGCGCTCCCGCGTTTAAAGCTTTTCCGAATTTTAATGGCGTAACCAAGCAAAATATGGCGTAACTATGCAAAATAAACAAAAATTCCATTCAATACAATGGAAAAGCTTTCTGAATATTGTGTGTGCTTATACCTTTTACTAGTAAAAGCTTTTTTTCGCACATTTTGTGAAAGCTTTGCCGCTGGAGCGCCGCGCCGCTCAAGTTTACGCTTGCAGTGGAAGAGAGCCCGAAGGCATTTACTGCGCTTCAGGGAGCCTGGTGCGACGACTCCATTTAGGACATACAGATGCTGAAGTTTTGAATAGCGATAACCAAATACATATTAGAACGTATTAGCTTCGATTGTTACAGATCGTGTCGACGCTAGGAATGCATCACAAGGAAGAAGGGCAGAAAATAAAATTATTCTCTGGTCATACTTCAATGTAACCCATTGAGTATGCGAAAATCCATCAAATATTGATATTCCTGGATAACTTGAAAGATACGTGAAAATTTACAGTCAAATTTCTGAGCTATTTTTATTTCTGGTTATCCTTTTTCACGTCACGTTTCAATAGCGTTGTTCTGCCGAACGATGATACCTGGAGCATTTGTCCTGCCTTTTCTTTTATGCCGTTAGTTTTGAAGTTTTTAATTTGCACTCTCGGTCGCTTTCGAAATTTCGGTGAATAAATGTCACTTTTATAGTAGATCCTTATCATTTTCTCACTCAAACGCAAATCATTGACGTAGATTTTCATAACACCGCACTCACACGGTCAATCCGAATATGTTTATACCCTTCGCTCATAGAGTGAAAGGGTATATTAACTTTGTCATGAAGTTTGTAACGCATTGAAGGAAGCATCTCCAACCATATAAAAAGTATACATATATGATCAGCATGACTTGGGGAGTCGATTGGGCGATGTCCGTCTGTCTGTCTGTCAGTTGCGACGCGTTTTACTCGGCGAGTATTGAAGCTAGCAAGCTGAAATTTTGCACACGTGCTTATTATTGTTGCAGGCTGTTTGTATGTTTGAATCGCCGAAATTGGATCACTGCGTCATGGGGCTGCGATACAAATATATCCCCCAATTTAAGTTCTTCTACGAAAAACTTTTTTATATGTGTACCAATTTCAACCAAATTTCACACAAATGTGTTTATATTGATGACACAAAACATGTAAGAATGGATTAAATCGGAACATGGGGTCATGGGGCTGCCATACAAACCCAACTCCCAAAATTAGGTTCTTCTAAGAAAAACTTTTTTATTTGTGCACCAATTTCAACGAAATTTCACACAAATGTATTTCTATTGATGACACAAAACATATGTAAAAATGGATTAAATCGAACCATGGAGTCATGGGGCTGCCATACAAAACGAACCCCCCGTTTTGGTTTTTCTATGAAACATTTTTTACACAAATTTCACAATTACAAATTAATGTGTCCTTATCAAAGCAACAAAAAACGTCAAAACAAATGGAATCATACTATAGGGCCATGGTCCCTCATCCCCCAATTACATTTTCCAAGTAAATTTTTTTCTTTGCCCACTTTAGGGTTATTTTTGTGTTCAAAAAATTCTTTGCGAGTATGTATTGGATTTTTGAGGCGCAGTTGCTAAGAAGCTAAGACAGCCCTATGAAATAAAAGCTTAATTGATCAGATCAGCCTTTTCGATTGATAAATTAATAAATCCTTTGAAGGATTTTTCAATAATGGCAGAGGAAAGTTTGGTAGGACACGTACACACTATCGATTCAAAAATGAGTCTACTATTCCGGCTCTATAGAGTGATTATTAGCAGTGCTAATTGTCATGCGAAGGAAGGGTGAGGGCAATCAACAATTCCTTTGAATGAGTGAGAGTTGGAAAATGACCAAAATAGCGCATCCGCATTATTTTGGACCCATTCGTAATAACAGAAGAGACCCAATCCATGATACGATCAAATAGAAATCGGTGGAGTCTTGCCTACTCATTCCATTCGCTGCACCACTTCCCTCGATTACTTTGTATCCCGGCTGTCAATAAGTATCCATTGCAATTGATATCCTGGGAATGAACCCAATACATTCAGCAAAAACTTACCAAATTATAAACCTTATTTGGTTGAAAGAGACTGCCTATTTTTCATTCTGAGCTGGTAGGAATTTATTGCCTAAATATAACTCCACGGTCATCGGATTTTAACCCGGCCCACACGGATCGGGGTTCGCCGAACCGCGCGGTGTAAAAGATCAAAGTTGTATACAACACTCGCATGGAAGGAACAGAGGGGAGTCAACGAAAAGGTAACGTCTGTTGAATTGCCTCTATCCCTCCCAGTCGTGTGTTGTTCACAATGTTGATCTTTTTTACAGGACGGTTTGGCGAACCCTGATAAGTGTGGGGCCGACATTCGTCAGATTTTCATTTCAGAATATGTTTCAGATAACCCACAGGATCCGTACAATTTCTACGAATATAAATTAGAGCAGCAGTGTTTTCGATAGAGATTCGATCCGGTCCAAAGCAGGAGTCGTGCAATCTTGTGAGGCACAGCCATTCCAAGGCAATCAAGCTCTAATTTCAAATTTAAATTTTTTTTTCGCTTAAACGCCAATATTACGTGCATAGCAATTTCAGTGACCTTTGATAACTTAAGTTTGCAGCGATGCAGAGTAACACGAGACGTGTGGCGAGATTTTTAGTTTCCACTGATTATGGTAAGACCACCATACCTAGGGACATACATCCACAGAAGTAATGTTTTTTTTTAATTGCGAGTAAACATTTAAGCCGCCACCTATCGCAGAATAGACTATAGGAACTCTTGAAAAGCAGGCATTGGAAAACTAAATCAAACTCACGATCGTCATAAGGGTGAATATTTTTAAGAAAAGCTTGGCTACATATTTCAATCTAAGCGCGGCCCTTAAAGAAACAGTTGCAGCTACGTCCCCATGAAAAACAATCTAGAAAAACTGAACTGTCAATTAAATTTTAATTTATAATACTGACTTTTCAGGAGGACTACATTTTTCTACACCTTCTAGGCCCGTCACTGCCGGGCGAGGCCCGAGCAGGTGGCAACCCAAGCCCACTTATTCCAACCAAACCACACAGAAATATTTTTTTGTCGACGAAACGGAAATTTTGTGAAGACGGAAGGAAAAGAATGTGGGGGGGGGGGGTTAAATACAAGTCCTAGGTACGCCCGAAAAAAAACTTTTAGGCCAAGAAGAGCGAAGGGTATCCAAATTTCGGCCGCGCCCGAAATTAGCCTCGGTCTCGTTTTTTTTTTATATTCGCTCCCTCAAAATCATATATTTCCTTGGATTATATGATTGAGCGAAATTAAAGGCCATTTACAAACAAATCCTGGATTTGAACGAAATAAATTCATTCCAACCCGACTCGACTGAATGTTTCCAAATCGGGCAAAGAAGCGGTTTCGACAATTTTGTTTAATTTTAAATTATTACAGTCTGAGTGGCCCCCATTTCCATATCGAACACAAGATATTTTAGAAACGTTACGCCACCCAATGGAAACGGATTCAAACGTGCCAGAATTCAGCTATGCGTACAATTACTGGATGTGTGCGCAACATCGTAAGACGTACGTGAAGCGACAAGGAAAGAGAAGTCTATACATTTAAAAGAGTTCCCCTCAATAGCACCAACACTTACAAGGCGGTTCTAAAGCAATTGCACACCAGCGCGGTAATCAAAGCCATGAATGATCTATCCGAAAACCGTGTCCTTCGCGCTCGACCACCGAATATCTCTAATGATGAACAACAGCTACCTAGAGCCACGCGTATCACCTTGGCTCAGCTTCGCTCTGGATGGTGATGTATGAAGGTTAAGCGGTTGAAATGACAGCGACTGAAATGAAAATGTTACGCATGTCAGTTGGGGTAACCAAAAAGGACCACATCAAGAGTAGCTACATCCGAGGCAGCTTCTCCATAGACCAACCCATCACCGAAAAGCTCGAAGACCGACAAATGGATTGGTATTGCCATGTTCAAAGGCGTCCGCCTGAGAACCCCGCAAAGAAAGCGATATCAATGGAAGTTCCACTTGATGGACCCAAGGCCAGAGGCAGATCGAGGAACACCTGGAAGTGTCAAATGAAAAAGAACAAAAAAAGCATTGGTCCGAGCGATGAAACTATTCCAAGATAGAGTTGCCTGTAGAAATAGGCTGAAAGATTAAAACCGAAACGAGCGATGCGCCTACACCGCAGGCCGGGCGACGCACGGTACGCCATGGAGCGGTTCAAATAACACAGACATAATCAAGTACAACAATAGGAAAAACCTTGGTATTCCACATTATCATCTTTTTATAAATTCACATCTATCTAGACTTGTTAATTATATGTGATTCACACTATGGACAAGATTAATTAAATCCTGGACTTGATGGTGTGCATAGTGTACAACTGCAATTTGAATAATACAAGTAGTTACATTATATACGATGCATTTTGAATTTAGTGACACACGATTCTATCTAGTATCCATTATTTTGACTGGATTTTACTTGTAATCAACTCCAGGATTTGTTTTTAGTCTTGTAATCTGCTATGCTATGTAGTCTGGCTGGTCTAGCGGTTAGTGCGCGCACCTTCGGTGCAAAAGGTCATGAGTTCGAAACTCACCGTGAGCCATGGTGTTTTTCGAACTCACGAGCTTGTGACGGACTATGATCTCACTCAGATTTTAAACGAGTACCCATTTATGGGGATAAACAACACTGCTGAGCGTGATGCAGATCTCATTACCTCAACAAAAAGCAGATAAGATGTTCGAAATAGGATGTCACTAACACATCCTGCGGCCTTAGTCCAATGTTGGATTGTCGCGCCTGTTATTTTATTTAATCTGCTATTATATGTATTTCAATGGGAAAAAGTGATAACTACATTTTATCTGTAACCTCTTTAATTATGGACAAATCAGGTCTGTTTTATATTGATGATGAGTGAATGGCATCTTATCACAAATATCACCACTCTTTGTTTGATTCAATAATATTAACATAGAAAAAGTCTTCTCTATATTTTCTCTATGAGACTTATCACTTTTATCCACTCACATCCTTCATTCACCGTAGTGTTTCCTGGGACTTCAATTATGACATAATGCAGGATTGGAATGAATGAAGCATTGATGGTTATACGCTTTTCTATAAATACGTAGCAAACTATAATAAATGAATATTAGTATAGTATAGCAATACGTTAAGTATAATAGGTTGAAAGCGAATTTTCATTTTAAACTGTTCACCGAAAATTTACCCTGATTGGTGGCGAAAATTCATCTATTAGAACATCGTCTGATCCAAAGAGGCGTTTGAGTTATAGCCGAGGCCAAACTAATTAAAAGTGTAATTAAAGATTGCTCGTGTTGCGACGCTGATTAAACGCTCTTTGGCTCGCCATGCAATCAAATTCTAAATAGGGATGATGATACCTAAGACCTAGTTCAATTCGAAGATTACTAGGTGTACCAAATGATTAGTATGAAAATAGTAATTAACGGATAGTGGGGTGATATTCAACGGTTGATACAGGAGAGTATCATCGAATGATCTGGGGACACCGTGTATCGAACAGTCAGCCTACTAAACACTTTTCGCAGTTATTTTGTGGGAAACGGAGCTTGTAATTCTTTCGGCATTAATAGCGAATAGCTGCCACAGGTTCCTTTTTTTTTTGAAAACCCCCATGAACCAGGAATTTACCTCATTTACTTTTGGTGCAGTCAATGACTCTGAAACCATAAAAAGGAACATAAATATGTACGCAATCCTTCGCCGTTCCTTACTAAGGACTAAGTAGTTTCTGTCACCATTATTCTTCTCTTGTATTTTTGGCTCTTCATTTCCCGTAGGCGAAATGTTGAAAAAAGCGGCATGGCTGTAACACTTCCCATTTTCTTTTCAGTACAAAAATCCTTTCAAAGTAAAAGAGAGGAAACGGATAAATTTACCTGAGGCTTGACCCGTTAATGAATACTTGCGCCCGTTTGGTTTACTCGAGTGCCATTCAATTTGGCTTGGCACTTTGTTTATCCTCGCCAGCACAACAAGAAGCGTCCACAGGATTTTGTGAGGCGAGTCCCTCACTATTATACAAGTCAAAGTACGACGATGAATGCACTTTCTATACTTAGTTCGTGTTGTGAAAAGTGGTTGAAACGCGCGGCATTATTTCTTTAACTTTAATAAATATCCGACGAGGACGTCCGTTGTGTAGACACCGAGCAGACTTAAATTGAAATTCATGCCCTTGGCAATGAGTTGCTTACTTTCCTGATAGGATCATATGATGTAGAGCTGCGACAGGACAACTTCCTCTTCGAGTACTTATAGCATGTTGCTATTATGTTTTTTTTAAGTGAACGAAAACAGTAACTATGAATATAATATCTGGGAATGAGTTCGGTTTTATTTATTTTTTCCTTCTATTTCATATTTCCACGGATACAACAAAACAATATGATTTGATTACATTGCCGGTTGAAAAGTCTTCTATTACGGTACCGCATCGTTTGTCAACGCATGGCATCGCATTGTATGTAAATGTTTCTTTGCTTACACATGATCATGAATTGAGCAACCGAAAGTTCCATTTGGAAAAGATTACCACTTGCATGCTAGTCAAGGCGAACATTTAAGATTTAACATTTTGTTCCTACGAACCAGCAATTGAATATTATACGAAAGCCTGTATAACTTTGACTTTTGATACCATGTAACATTGTTTAATTTCAAGGTCCCGTGTTGATAAATATTCGGCAAATTCAGATATGAAAATGTTTCAAAATTTATAATGTATTCGTAGTAAACTGGAATCTGGAATAAAATTTTCCACAAGCATGAATAATTACCCTTCTAATTTCTGCGCTGATTAGAACAGCCTGCTTCGCAAAAGCCCGCTAAAGCAGCCAAAGATTTATAACGGGTGGGCCAATTACAAGTTCGTTTTTAAATCATAGGTTAGTTTGACACTGACAGCGGTTTTTCGCTCGAAATCTGAATAGAAAGACAGTATCATACCTCCGCGGAACGAAATGAGTCGCTTTACGCTTGAACAACGTTGGGAAATATTGAAAACTTATTTTCAAAGTGAGTGCTGTCTAGCCCAAACAGTGCGTTTATTGAAAAGAAGTTTTGCCCGAATGAAGTACCCACCAAGCGTCACGTACGCAAGTTTGTGCAAAAAATTCGTGAGACTGGCATGCTAGTGGACAACACTCACGGTCCCCGTCGTCGTACGGTGCGCACAGATGAAAATGTGGCTGCTGTAGCCCAGAGTGTGAGACTATCCACGAACATCAACACGCCATAGATCTCAACAGTTAAGCATTTCACGCACTAGCCTGAGTAGAATTCTGCACAAAGATCTCGGATTATTCCCTTACAAGGTCCAATTGACTCAGCAATTAAAGTCGCACGACCATCCACTTCGTTATCGCTTCGCAGTTTGGGCCTTAGAGCAGCTTGAATTGGACAACAATTTTGGGCGAAAAATTATCTTTTCTGATGAGGCGCATTTCCATCTCGGCGGCTATGTTAATAAACAAAATTGCCGCATCTGGGGCTCGGAAAACCCGCATGTTATTGTCGAGAAGCCAATGCATCCACAGAGAGTGACAGTTTGGTGCGGATTGTGGAGTGGTGGCATCATTGGACCATTTTTTTCCAAAATGAGGCTGGTAACAACGTTTCGGTCAACGGTGCGCGTTACCCAGCTATGATATCCGACTTTTTTATACTGGAATTGAAGACATGGATTTTGACGACCTCTAGTTGATGCAGGATGGCGCGCCATGCCACACAGCCAGCGCCCGCTCTACAGGGGGGCGTGCCGGGCGGTCGCCCGGGGCGCCAATTTGCAATGGCACGAGATTTAGGGGCCCAAAAGCCACATGAAAGATTTCTCGAACCATAAAAACAGCACGACTGCGAAAAGCAACACTTCGACGTAGATATTTTCTGTAGACAAGAAGGGATATACTTTTCGAAGTCAAAAAAAATATACCCTATACCATCTTATGGGTATAGGGTATAACAAATGCTAAATTTATTGTTACTCTTTCAACAGGTCCCTTGGTTAAAAACATTTAATATGTCCTGAAATCTTTGAAAGTTCATGAGACAATCCGGATCCTCAAATTGCATGGCTGCGCTATTTGCTGTAACTGCAGCCGCGGTTTGCAATCCGACCCACTCTTTTCCTTGACCGCAGTACCATATGGGCAAAAAAATTCTTTGGGTCCCTCTGCAAATAAACTATTTAAAAAAATGTTAGTTGATAGTACCTTTTCTAAACTTTCGGACTAAATTCCAATCCACATTGTCATGAACTGTCGAACACGAACAAAATAGTTTGAGAGTGGTACTAAACTTAGTTCAAACTAGTTAGCACGGCCTGTATCGAGTATGTCGTTCAAGACTAAAATATTCGATCTTGCTTGCGGTATATACACGGTCATTAGGGCTGTGGTGCAGAGGGCACATTTGGTTTGAAAGGAGTCTTGCCAAGATCGCTGTATTAATTGAGCTTAATATTAAGTACAAATCTTCTTAAAATTGAAAGATTTAAATTAGAGCACATTTAAATTTAAAGCTGAAACAAGGGATAGAGTTCAATTAATAACAGAACGAAAATTAAAAAAAAAAAATGAATTCAGATTGGCCGTGTGTGTGCGGCATAGATTCGCGGAATCGAATCCCATTTATGCTTAAATATCACCAACAAGTAGAGAGGTCAATGCTCCGCTGCCTGACCGATTTTATTTAAAAACGAGACCGAGTTCTAATCGTGCGAATAGCACGATGAGTGTATACCCTATACCCATGTACAGACCTAGAATGCGCGTAAAACCGAACATATTCCATTTAATTTTTTTTTAAGGGGGAAGGGGTTGATGGGTTGAATCTCGCACATCTTTAATATCTTATAACGGCATTCAGCAGCTATGATTTGCGATAAATTTGAAGTTTATCGCGACATTCTATCAAAAGATATGGCGGAATATTGCTTTGTAGGGGATGTAGGGGTAGGGGTAGTCACGCCTTCTCCACTTTCTACCAACTTCAAGCATATGTCACAATTAGGCATTGATGAAAATTTCAGGTCTTTAGCGATATCCTGTCGAAAAATATGGCCGAATTACACTATCATAGAGGGGTCATTTGTATGGGAAGTAGGGGAACCCTTGGTCCGATTTGGCCCATTTTCAATACCATCCAAGCTTTTATCAAAACAATAATCTGACCAAAATTTCAAAACGCTAGCTTCATTATTTCGGGAGTTATCGTGCGAATTGACAGACACACGGACGGACAGACAGACAGACAGACAGACAGATGGACATGGCTTATTCGAATCAGGGACCGACCCTGATCATTTATATATATACTTTGCCATACCTCCGGTGGCTCCTTTGAGGTGTTACATAAATCGCCGTAACAAAAACAATATACCCTATACCATCTTATGGGTATAGGGTATAAAACAAAAACAATATACCCTATACCATCTTATGGGTATAGGGTATAAAAATAATAATAACGACTGATGAAACTTAGAGAAAGCATAGTAATCCATGCCATGCGTTAGTCCAGAGTGGCCATCAGAAAATAAAAATGGCACCGTTTTCACACTATTGCAGTTCATAGTATGCGTGAAAATTTTATTCAAACGTCAATTTTTTTTTTACAATTGAGAATATAAAATCCGCGTAATATTTATTACTCTCTTAAAATGCCAACGTGATATTTAACCCTTCTGTTGGCGTATAGATCCAGACAGACCATTGGTACTATATCTTGAGGAAAAATATCGTTCAATAATATTTTCTACCCCTTCCCATATATATTTCAAAGGAACCGACGGACACAAATGCGATCAAACGTTCGGCGAAATGTAAACTAAACTAAAGAAACGAAAAAACGGCGCATCATCGTAAGACATGGTATGTAAACTGTTTCTAGAACCAAAATTAGACCTCTTCGAAAAATAAGATTGATTTCACAGAAGATTCAGCTACACCTTAGGCATAATAGCTCGTAGGCGACGTCAGAAGGGTTAATAATTGCATCGACAATATTTTGACGTATGAATTATTTCGTGGAGTGTAGTGTAATAAATATGGAGTCAAACACATATGGGTTGTGTGATCACATAGCCACTCTGGACTAACGCATGCTTTCTCTAAGTGATGAAATCATTAATTTAATGAACGTTGCAGCAAGAACGCTATTCCCAATATAAGAATGTAAAGAATGAAAGTAGCTCTTAGCAAAGTTATTTTAGTACGACGTTCTTAATTTTAGTGGACACAGTAAAGTCAAAATCATATTTCAAAAGAGGTGGTTTAAGGTCGAGCCACACTTTTTAGTCATCAGTCACAGTCATTTTCCATACAAGTTCAATTTGTATGGGAAATGACTGAAAAGTGTGGAGTGTTTTCGATTGATTAATCAAAAGGCTGTACGTCGCGCGGAGTGCTGCTAGCTCCAGGGTAAAATGATATGGGTAAGATAAAATTGTTACACTCTCCGACAGTTGTCAAAAGAATCGTACAAGCACCTTACATTGGCAAAAGTTGCAGAAAATAGAGGTGGAAAAAATTATTTGTTTAACGATAAAATACCAAAAATTAATATTTTGAGCGCTCTAAAAATCAAACCCCTATCCGATTTTAGTGCGGCTAGTTTTCTTTTTTTAGGAAAACTTGTTGGTTTTATTTTGGTATGGAATTCGAAATATTAGAGAATTTTAGCATGTCGTAGAAAATAGTACGACATGGTTTGACATTCAATGGAAAAAATCACTTGCCTACCGTATACGAAACAGTATATCATAATTTTGCATGTCCTCAGTAGGCATGGCTGTATAATCACGACAAATAATTTCACCAATTTCGACTGTTTACAGAACTTCAAATATACAGGGTGTCCCGCAACTGGTTAGCCATAGACCAATGGTAGACTCTACAGGATGTTTTAGGAAAAATGTCGCCAAAATTATTTCTCTAGCTTTTACCCTTAAGGAGTAATTGCCTTTTTTGTGATTCTTGTAAAAAAACACGACTTTTTCGAAAAACTCATATTTTCTAGCTTCCACTTTAGCCAAATCAATGTTTTTCATATTCTTCTGAAAGTACATAAAATTTCCAATAAAATGACATATCGAACGTTTCGAACGGTTTCGTATCTTCCGAAATACGACGTTTTGAACTTTGCAGAAATGTCAATTTCAATTTTTAATGTCAAAATTAAACCCGAATTTCGTAACGGGACATTGTAGTGGCAAATCTGCAAAGTTGACAAAAGTTGGCGTAGTATCTTAGCTTTCGAACGGCATATAAGAATAAAGCACAGAGTCATCCAGTTTCTGAATAATATGTATAAATGAAAAAAAACATAGTCTTCAAATGTACCAAACCGACTTCAATCTTGAAAAGGAAGTAAAATTTTTACATCAAGCATAGACTTGGTTGTTATGCATTATGGAAAAATACTTTTCGCTACTGTTGTAGATGCTAATTATAACGGTAAGTATAAACAAATTTGTTTTATGTGTTGAATTATTTGTACGAAGGTTCGCTGTGTACACATTAATATTGTGAGAGAATTTTTCATTTTCATCGTCTAAAAAAGGGTAAACATTTTAATTTGTCAGGTATTAATTAGTGTCCTTTTATGTCCTTTTTCAGAGTTTTCACATCCAATTTTTTCTTAGCAAATTTAATGATAGAATCTTAGATTCTAAAAAAATGGAAAGATACAGATGATTTACGGGAAACACGAAAATTTTCCATTCAAACGCGATTTATTCCGTTTAGGGTCTTTGAAATAGGAATCAAACACCGGATATGTAATGTACTCGGCGTCCCCTTTGATATGATACCCCGCATGCCGACCTCCAGTCAAGGATTAAATAGTGTCCTTTTTTGTCCTTTTTGGGACCTTTCCGATCAAATTTATTTTAGTAAAATGAGTTTTAGACTCCTGGACACTGATTCAAGACCAAGAAAAAATAGCCTTACTGTATTTTTTTCTATTGGAAATGCTTATATGACTGAACTATTTCCAAGTAAAAGCAAGATTTCTTCCACTTACGGACTATGTTTTTTCCCTTTTACACATATTATTCAAAAACTGGATAATTCTGTGATTTATTCTTATATGCCGTTCGAAAGCTAAGATACTACGCCAACTTTTGTCAACTTTGCAGATTTGCCACTACAATGTACCGTTACGAAATTGGGGTTTAATTTTGACATTAAAAATTGAAATTGACATTTCTGCAAAATTCAAAACGTCGTATCTCGGAAGATACGAAACCGTTCGAAAGGTTCGATATGTCCTTTTATTTGAAATTTTGTGTGCTTTCAGAAGAATATGAAAAACGTTGATTTGGCTAAAGTGGAAGCTAGAAAATATGAGTTTTTCGAAGAAAGTCGTGTTTTTTGACAAGAATCACAAAAAAGGCGATTACTCCTTAACGGTAAAAGCTAGAGAAATAATTTTGGCGACATTTTTCCTAAAACATCCTGTAGATTCTACCATTGGTCTATGGCTAACCAGTTGCGGGACACCCTGTATACAGAAATACACCCATGTCCCATGCCTACTTGGGACATGCACAATTATGATATATATGTATATATCTATTGTTTCGTATACGGTAGGCAAGCGATTTTTTCCATAGAATGACAATGTCATTCGTCGGTGCATTTTTGTGGTAGTTTCCGGACACCCTGTATATAAATGAATACATAATATAAAAGTTATTAGTATATTGACATTTGTAAATTTTCAATTCATCCAAGGGTAACAACGTTCAATATTTACATACATTTCGAAGAACATACTTTCCAGAATTCCTTAATTTCTGTCAAGCTTTCGTTGACTTACACAATCCTTCCAGTTAACTGTTTACATACGGCGTCAATTCCAAAATTGATTTCATCGTAAACCATTAATATCTGATGAGACCTAATGTCCGTCCAGGAATTAACCATTGGAGCCGTCGGCATCCTACCATAATAATATACCCAATCCATAATCTAAATCTAGATGTATTGTAAGCTTACAAACACTACCCGGACAGAAAAAAAAGAAAACACCCAAAATCGAAAGAAAGAATAACAATAAAATCCAATTAGTTCAGTAATATCGTGTCGATTTAGTACCATTCCGTGAAAAAAATACAGAAGTTTTTTTCTCACTGTTTCTTTATGTATATTATGGGGCGCTGATTCCGAATATGAACTTTGCACCCTAAAAAAAGTGCCGCAACCTTTAAAAAAGGGGGGAAAGGGGGGCATTTTTTTGGTTTTTTGCGATTATTTCAAAAACGGTAAGAGATACAGAAAAATGGTCTGAGGACGAAAAAAACTACATAAAATTATCTTTGCAATGATATATAACACATTAGAGTTTAATTGAATATTTCGGCGTTAGAATAGAACATAAATTAGAATATTTTCATTTTAGACCTTTTTTAAAAGCTCCATAACTTTTGAAAGAATGTTAGTTCAGCCGTTAAATTTTGTATAAGTACTCATAATAAGTTCAGGATCATTTTAAGGTAAACATTGAGGCGCTCCGGTCAAGGACCCCCATTATCCCCCCATTTAAATTTTTCAAAACGGCATGTCCATAACTCCCCCCAAAATTGGAGCAGAGTGGTAAATTTTTTTTTGCTACGATTAGAGGTCATAGTCACCCCACCCACCAAAAATCAGCTCATTCGGATGAAAACTAATGGTACCTCCCATACAAAGTGACCCAAGACAACTTTGTTCTACAGTTTATAAAATGAGTAGTACCTACTCGTACGTAGAACAAATTCCTGATGGGTCACTTTGTATGGGAGGTACCCTTAGTTTTTATCCGAATGAGCTGATTTTTGGTGGGTGGGGTCACTATGAGCTCCAATTTCAACAAACCAAAATTTAGCACTCTGCTCCAATTTTGGGGGGAGTTATGGATATGCCGTTTTGAAAAATTTAAATGGGGGGATACTGGGGGTCCTTGACCGGAGCGACTCAATATTTACGTTAAAATTATCTTAAACTTGTTGTGAATACTTATACAAAACTTTATGGCTGAACTAACATTCTTTGAAAAGTTATGGAGCTTTTAAAAAAGGTCTAAAATGAAAATATTCTAATTTATGTGCTATTCTAACGCCGAAATATTCAATTAAACTCTAATGTGTTATATATCATTGCAAAGATAATTTTATGTAGTTTTTTCCGTTCTCAGACCATTTTTCTGTATCTTTTACCGTTTTGGAAATAATCGCAAAAAACCGAAAAAATGCCCCCCTTTCCCCCCTTTTTTAAAGGTTGCGGCACGCTTTTTAGGGTGCAAAGTTGATATTCGGAATCAGCGCCCCAAAATACATATAACAAAATTGAGAAATAAACTTCTGTATTTTTTTCCTGACGAAAATACGATATTATTGGACTAAATCCTAAAGCTACAATTCAATATATCTATCCCATGTTTTGAAAAGTCCTGACTCGAAATTTATCTGATGAAAAATAAAATATCTGTCCCGGAAAAAACGAATCCCGATAAAATTGTACAACGGTGACAAAATATTTGATTTACGGTCTGATTTTTTGGTGGTGGTGGCACAAAAGTGTTTCGGAATGGGCGGCAAGAACGAGTGAATGTTGGTGGTGCGTCTCGGACACCAACGAATCGACCACTTAAGGTTCTTAAGGATGCTGGTGTTGACCTGAAATTGGACAGTATGATTTGTGACTCCTTTTGATAAATCTCGACAGAGGCTTTTGTAGATAGCCGCTTTCATACCGAACGACGAACGACCGGTCGGATTCGCATCTCCTTTTCAACACAAGACACAACAGCTCCTTGACTTTGCCTCGCCATGTGTCGAAAATCTCCACGCCAGATCCGGTCTTTAAATAAATAAAATTATTTTCGAATCCTTTTCGGGCATAATTTGGATGGGTTTCGGAATTTATTCGTCCGGGAGGAAATTAAATGCGCATGTTACAGTGTTGGGGTTAGGAAATCGCCGGAGGAAAAGATTTAGCAGATAAGTATTTACCAAGGGTGCTTTTCAATTAAGTGTGTGTCAATGTTGGACCAATTTAAATTTACAAATAGAAACCTGATGATTTCAATGACGTGTGGAAGGATAGTGTTGAATGTTTAATTAAAATTGAAATATAATGTACTGCCAGATATTTTTTCCACAATTTTTATTTATATGCAACTTCTCGTAGTTAGTTCAAATAATCTTTATTATTTCAAGTTCGTGTATCTCATTGACATAAATTCCATGAAAAAATCTTTTCAAATTCCAGGACCCAGATAAGATGCTTAAATATATGTGACTCTAAGCTGTAATACCTACACGGAGAGAAAAATGTGCAATGAATTCAACAAAATCATACAATGAAATTCACAACATACAATTTCACTAAATTTGTAGTGAAAGTTATTAAAATGTAGTGAAATTGTTTACAATTCAGTTGTTTTTACTGGTGCTGGCCTATTGTAAAAATGATTGCAGTGTAATGACAATAATCATTGCATGATGTTTGTATGGATAGTAACATTTATTGTGTTTATGGTAATTTTCACTACTGTCTGTAATAATAATTATTGCATGTTAATAGTTTTCATCAAGAGCGCGTAATAATTATGAAACTGTCAAAAAATAAGGCGACAAATTTATTCGTATAACTTGTAATCTTAAGCGCTTTACACATATAGCCGCAAAATCTACGTAGATTATGTAATCTCGTATGCTGTTCACACTATGGTCGTAATCTTGTTCCACGACTTGACAGTACAGTACAATCCGTCTAAATTGCAAACTCCGACAATTTCATGCACGACTGTTATTTATATTAATTTGTTAAAACACGAAGCAGAATCTATCTTATAGGAATTATGTCAATGATTTATGTTCGTCAATAGGTGAAAACATCACACTTTTGGGTACAAAACCATGTGCCAAGCGAAAATGGATGAGATGACCTCTACTGTAGAATTGTCAAATGCGAAGCTCACCACACTTCACCATGATTTTGTAAAGATTATCTACGAGATTTTGGTTATAGTCTCCGTACAAAATCTATAATAATGTATGGAAAATCTAGTAGATTTTCGCCTAGATTTTGTAAAATCTCAAGATTATGCAAAATCTTCTATAGTGTGTAAAGAGCTTTAGATAGCTTAGGTGTAGGACGTAGGACCCCGGTTCAATCCCCAGCAGAAGCAAATTGTAAAAGGGAAAGTTAAAATAGGGAAAAAGAAGTTAAGGATAAAATAGAAGTAAAAAATAAAAAAACGAGACCGAGGCTAATTTCGGGCGCGGCCGAAATTTGAATACCCTTCACTCTCCTCGGGCTAAAAGTTTTTTGGGGCAAACCTATGACTTGTATTTAATCCTTCCCCATTCTTTTCCTTCTGTTTTCGCATAATATTTGATATTGACAAATTCTGTGGCGTCGATAAAACAATATTTGTGTGAGGTTTGGTTGGAATAAGTGGTAAAATAAAAAAAAATATCTCAGAAAACATTATTGGGGGGATGCGGGAGCATGGCCCCATAGTACGATTCCATTTGTTTTACTTTTTTTTTTGATATGATAAAGACGCATTGAGGTTTTTTTTTAAATTGGTGTAGAAAAAATGTTTCTTAGAAGATCCAAAATGGGGAAGTTAGGCTTGTATGGTAGCCCCATGACTCCATAGTCCGATTATTTATGGCATCAATTGAAGTGCACTCTTACGAGTTTTGGTTGTGCACAAATAAAAAAGTTGTTCGTAGAAGAACTCAATTTAGGGGGTTGGCTTTGTATGATAGCCCCATGACCCCATCGTCCGATTCCATTCATTTTTACACATGTTTTGTGGCATCAAATGAAATGCACTTTTATGAGGTTTGATTGAAATTGGTGGACAAATAAAAAAGTTTTTCTTAGAAAAACTCAATTTTGGGGCTGGGTTTGTATGACAGCCCCATGACCCCACAGTCTGATTCCATTTATTCTTACATATATTTTGTGGCATCAATAGAAACACATTTGTGTGAAATTTGGTTCAAATTGGTGCACAAATGAAAAAGTTTTTCTTAGAAGAACCTAATTTGGGGGGTTAGGTTTGTATGGCAGCCCCATGACCCCATGGTCCGATTTGATCCATTCTTACATATGTTTTGTGTTATCAATAGAAACACATTTGTGTGAAATTTCGCTGAAATTAGTAAACACATGAAAAAGTTTTTCTTAGAAAAACCAAATTGGGGGCGTTAGGTTTGTATGGCAGCCCCATGACCCCACGGTCCGATTTTAGCGATTCAAACATACAAACTGCCTGCAATGAAAAGAAACATGTGTGCAAAATTTCAGCTCGATAGCTTTTAAACTGGCCGAGTAAAACGCGTAGCAACAGACGGACAGACGGACAGACGGACAGACGGACAGACGGACAGACAGACAGACGGACATCGCCCAATCGACTCAGCTCGTCATGCTGATCATATATATACATATTTTATATGGTCGGAGATGCTTCCTTCAATGCGTTACAAACTTCATGACAAAGTTAATATACCCTTTACTCTACGAGTGAAGGGTATAAAAAGGTAAAAATAAAAAAGGCAAAGGCAATAAAAAAAATTTTTTTTTATTTTTTTTCTACTATCGCCAAATTATGTTCCTGGCAAATTTTATTACCAACCAATTGTTAATTTTATTACAGCGCAATGACATTTTTCATTACAGCTGTAATAACTTTTACATCAGTTGCAATAGGGTCAAAAATCATCTCAAATGCAATAGTTTTTATTACAGTTTTAATACCTTTCACTACATTTTTTTTCTCCGTGTAGGTATACATATTAAACGTAATATACCCATAACCGAAAACATCCCGTTCAAATATGAACACCTCTGTTTGCTATGATGTCACGAGGGATGCGACTTAAGGATGTCAATGCGAAGAGCTTAAGCCTACTGTGATAACATACTCCCTAATATGTACAAATGACATGTAGCTAGCTACAGCGATATAAGTTCTCCTTCAACGCCACTTCAGCATTTGCTGTTTAAATAATGATCTCAGATGTTTGCCGGATGACTTTCCATCTTGTAGACATTTATAGCTTCGCTAATGAAATAAACTACTAACATTTATGGTGCCCCATTAGGAATGGAAACGTTGTCGTGAGGACTCTCTTCCATTTGCTAAACTCATTTTTTTCCATCGTCCTTCGCTCCAGAAACTCCAAATGGCGTGGTCCTATCCTATGCTGTATATGTGCGGAGCGAAATAAGAACAGGATGGCTCTTTCATCACCTGTAAATTTATAGTATGTTGCACGAACAAATGCATGTATGCAGGTTCCTGACAGGGACAGTTCCACCGTCGCACCGTGCCGTCGTGCGACGAACCGAGAACCTCTACTATACCGTTAGCGTAACACAGACTGACTTTTCTATTCATAAACATAAGCTCTATTTTACATGAAGATTTTCAATTTTGCTGATTTACTTTATGGTATTGTTGCAAGGGTGTTCTACATGCACAGAAGGATATGATACTGTCCTGCTTTGATGATCCATGTTCCACGACAGGGATTCTCCCGACGGGATTCCGGATGCACATGTTAATTCATTTCGTCTATGCTCGTTTGCTGGGTGAGATGTCAAGGCACTGAAAGTATTATTTGTTTTGCTTTTGATGTTGGCTGTCTGTATGTTATGAAACCTTTTAGAAAAATAGAGGAAAGACTTTTAAAAAGGGGATGCATTGCAATATGATCAACGTTCCGTGGGAAATTTAAATAAGTATTCTTCGTAACGTGACATCTAGTGTGAACGTATAATAGCAAACCCGGATATTTCGAGACAGAAAAACTCAGAGACAAAATTTACGCTTTCAGGCCCAAACCCACCATAATTTAATACTCGGGACTTGATTTCAGTTTATGTAATATTGCGTTTCGCCTAGTCCCTCGAATCTGAAAATTTTTTAGTGAGACCCTACGGTTGTGCTTTCGAGGGAATTCCAAAAGCACTGAGTTTAGACGAGCCCGAAGGTCAAGTTTAATGTAATCAGAAGTAAAAAGTAAAAGACGCGTATGCATTTTTTTAATAGACAAAGGCAGTCTCTCTCTCACATGTGTACACAACATTCCTCTCCGTTCATGTCTCACAAAAGAGGCAGGAACAGGCTTGTCTTGAAAACCGCTAAGGTTAGTGTTATTAAATAAATAAATTACTGCAGAAACATTAGGGCTAAGAATGGCCCGAAAAGAAAAATTTTTAATTTTTCGTCAATATTTTCCTGGCGCAAGAGGTAGTGGGAGTCTTGGCCGATACTGACGGCAATGATGAATGTTTTGAAATATTGAATGACAAGGATAATAATATACAGGGTGTCCGGAAACTGCCGCATAAACGCACCGGATTGTGATTCACTATGTGATTTCCAGCAAAAAAGTTGTACGGAACATACCTCCAATTCTTTAACCGTTAGCTGCCACAGGCATTTGAAGACTTTTGAAAAAATAATTTTCTTGTACGACTAAAACCTCAATATGTCAAAAGCTAGACTAGCTACAATAGCAAAATACTCGTAATAGCCGATACAGACTACTAACAAATCCTCGTATAGATTAAAATTAATCCAGTCAAAACCCTGAATACTAGATCGAATCGTATAAATTCAAAATGCATCGTATAATGTACTTGCATTATTCAAATTGCACTACAATATGGTGCATACAATTGTTAATCAAATCGAGGATTTAATAAATCTTGTCGGAAGTGTGAATCCCTTCCCATCAAAGATGATAATTACAGCCAACAAATTTACTTAAAAAATAAAACTAACCGTACTGAAATCGGATAAGAGGTTTGGTTTTTACAGGACTTCAAAGTCATTTTTTTTTTTAAATGTGACCCAAGAACAATATACCAATATTTTTCCAAATCAATTTTCTCGAACTTCTGCCAAAGTGAGGTGCTCGTACGATTCTTTTAAAAATTGGCGCATTGTCTAACGATCATTTCTTACTTACATTTATTCTAGCTTCAGTTTTAATGCCTTAAGTGCAGAAAACTAGAGTTAATTTTGGATCGATTTTGATATGATTTGAATAAATTTTACTATATTGCTGATCTTTAGGGGCAGTTGGAATTATTCAATTCAATATTTTATTAACCAAAAATATAATTTATAATAATAACATACAGTAAACTTATTTAGGTAAGTGATGGAGTTCATACTCTTACAGCTAACAAATAGAAGATATGTGTAGTGATAAACAAACATGAGTGTAATTGGGAATAGTAAGTAAAGAATAGTAAGAGGAAAATGGTAGAAAAACCTCTTAATTGAATTGAAATCGAGCTAAAAATAACCCTAGTTTTCTGCACTTAACGCATTAAAACTGTTGGAAATAACGAAGCTAGAATAAAATAATGTAAGAAAGGAATGCTCGTTAGACTATGCACCATTTATTTAAAGAATCGTACGAGCACCTCACCTTGGCAGAAGTTGGAGAAAATTGATTTGGAAAAATGTATTGTTTTTGCGTCAAAACTCAAACAAATTTTGAATTTGAAGTTCTGTAAAAACCAAATCTCTTATCACATTTTGGTGCGGATAGTTTTATTTTTTAGGTAAATTTATTGGCTGTAATCATCATCTTATTTTGCAATTCTACATAGTCTAGCTTTTGAGATATTGTGGTTTTAGTCGTACAAGAAAATGATTTTTCAAATATATTGAAATGCCAATGGTTAAGGATTAAAATATGGGGATATGTTCTGTACAACTTGTTTTGCTCGAAATCACATGAGGAGTCACAATCGCGTTTATGCGGCAGTTTCCGGACACCCTGTATATTAGGTATGTACTGGTACTGTAAATTTAACAGAAAATACATATTTTCAAAACGGAAATTTTCTTTTAATAATCATTTATCAACTAGCAAAAGCTGTCAAATTTGTATTACACTCTTAAAACCAGCTACAGCAGACATTCGAAAATCTTAATTTCAGAAAACTTAATTTTTTGGAAAACTTAATCTAGTAATGGGGTGTCCTAAAATCTTAATTTTTTGTTAAGTTTTTCGAATGATGTGTTCCAAATGACCAATTTTGTTCGGAAAATAATGGTATATGTATTTTGGTATATAGTTGTGTTCAAAATGTGTGCTCTGTGTAATATCACTGAAGTGGCGTGCTTCGCTAAATCCGCAGAACTTGTTTAATTGTTCACCAGATAATAGTTTTTATGATGATAACTTATTTGGAACATGCTCTTCTTTCAATTTACCGTTATTAGGAGAATGGAGGGTGTATGGTTGAGCGCAAATGGAAGGGAAAAGACGAGGGCGGTAAACTACCGCCGCGCGCCCGGTTATGTTACAAAATGATGAGCGCTCGCTTGAAGGTTAATGAGAAAAAGTAGTTTATCTGCTGTATTTTTCCTACGATCTCCAGATATATTCCCGGCCAAAGATTTCTCGAAATCATTAAAAATGAAATGTAATGGGAATCTCTAATTGATCTAATTGCTCAATAATAATTTGGAGAGTGTTAATATGGTCGCTACATAAAAACCCTCACAAAAGCCAGCCTTTCATCCTTTCAATATAATCTTTGCCATTAGTCTGGATACCACTGGAAGAAGACAGATCCCATACAGTCCCCTAAAACCTTATGACCGATTTTTTGAAGTCTTACTAATTGCGGTGTTTTTTTCAATTATGGATTCGAGTCCATTTTATTGTATTATTATTCGCCGTATGCTTTGGAAGGCAGTGTGTATGTTTACTTAATCGAGGTGTCGAGAATTGAAAGACTCGACACGGTACATTTATTTCTTACTCAATGCGAGCTTTTTAAGGCGCGTTTAGATGGCATCAAACTTGTTTGCATCCAACTTTTCCCTCAAACTTATCCAAGTTGGAAGGCTGTTTACACGTACGATATTCTCTCAGACAAATCCTATCCAACTTGTTGGCCGTGTAATCAGTAGTTGAAAGTTGGAGCGGTCGTAAAACGTTATCAGTTTTTGCAATTACGTACTAGTACAGGAAAAATATATTTGCTTTTTCTTTTATCTTTTCGTGAATATTTTAAACATTGAAGGAAACATGCCCGAATGAGTATACACCGTGCCCAAAAAGTCAACGGAACGGCAGAATTGGATGATAGCGCACAGATATTGGTAATCAGGCGCATTCATTCTTTATTATTAGAAAGTATATTTATATTTCGATTGGACTATAATCAATGCATCTCAAACAAGTTGTCCAACTTCTGTTTTCACGGTGGATTTGTTTGAATGCTCGTTCCACTTCAAACTTGTTGTCCAACTTCTGTTTACACGATGGATTTGGTGTCCAACTTGTTTGAATGCTCAAAAGTTGGACGACAAATCCATCGTGAAAACAGCGCTTTACGTTGATTTGACACCTAGCACTGACTGAAAATATCCGTACTGTTAAAAGTGTTCATTGGCACCTGGTCTCAATGTCCAATTACAGCCTCCGTGTCTAGGATATTCCGAAAAAGTGAAGCAACAAGTATGTAATCGGCACAATGCTGCAGTTTTAGGCTAATTGATGACATCATCAGATCCTGTATTTTTATATTTCGCTTAGGTTTTGAAAACATAAATCTTTCCATAAGGTTTCGTTTTTGTGAGTATCCTAACTTAAGTATACTTGTGACAGTGGGGGCTCGCACACATGGATTCGTGCTGGATTGCCCTTGCTTTAAATGTTTGGCATCTTTTCTAATAATATTTTTCAAATCAATCTCAATACTTGTCGTAGATTGAATTACATACGCTCAACCTCCTAGGGAAATTCCGTGCTATGATGTTTAAAAAATGTTGGACTTGCCACCCTTCTGAACTTAATCCTATGGCTACGGCCATGATACCGCTGGATAATTGTGATATTTCATTACTCAGAATTTGAACCTGGCTATGACACGGTTAGAAATAGGGTTTGTTACTCCAACAGCCAACCTGCCATTTTGATTCCCATTGGCAACTTATGGTATTTGTTTAAATTAGAAATCCCATGGTGATAATGTAGGTTCCTATTTTTTCGGTTGCTTGAACATTACTTAGAATTGTCTAAATCGATTTTCCGCTTTACTTTGTTAAGCGCATTTTTTTTAATGTTCATTACCATTATTTGGATTTTTCAAATGTTTTAATCCTCAAAAAACAAACTAGTTACGATTTTCGAATGTCTACTGTATTGTGAAAATTAAAACATTAATAACTACATAATCTGTAAGGTGATATTATACAAATTTCTTCAATACATTTGGGAGAATTTATAACTTTTTTTTTTAACAAAATGCAATAATTTGTATTTCAAACTTTTTGTTACAAGTTTTTTGCATTTTTCTTGTTCACTTTATCATGCACTAAACATGTTTTGAAAATGGACGACTCTGTGTACGTGCATTTTTCCTTCCCTGTCAGCGAATGACAGATTCGTGGAACAGGTGAATTTAACAATTGTTTTAAAAATCCCATTTCTTCACTTATAATTATCGCAAAAAACTATTGCGGAGTTAAAGGCGATATTGTCCTATAGTACACGGGAATGCAAAAACGCCTCCCGTACAGTCTTCTAAAAAAGTTGATCGCCTTTAGGTTATTGAACCTTATAAAAAGTGACCATCACGCTATTTCGTACTCTATAAGATCTATCAGGAGTGCGTTCCGGAATTAACTATAGTCGTAGTTGTGAAGAAGCCCTTTATGCCATACACTGTCGAAGGCTTTCTCGATGTCTAGTGTTAACATTCCTGTGGAGATTTTGGCATCTAAACTTGACTGGACAATTTTCTTAATGCGTGCGATTTGGTGTACGGTACTATGTTGTTTCTTGAATCCAAATTGTTCTCTTGGAAGAATATTTTTCTCGTTTAGAAAATCTGTAATTCTGTCTTTTAGCAGGCGCTCGAATAATTTGCCTATAGTACTGAGTAGACTGATCGGGCGGTAACTACTCACTAACGATTTTTGATCGTTAGGTTTTGGAATGCAAAGGATAGAAGCTGTTTTCCATGCTTTTGGGAAGTAAGCGAATTTCATGCACGCGTTTAATATTTTGCATAAGTATACAAGCGTTTTTCTGTGCATGTGTTTCAAAAATTTCATTGGTATCAAGTCAGGACCTGCGGCTTTGTTGACTTTCGAATGATTGATTGCTTTTTTGATAGACGTTAAAGACAGAAATGGTGCGCCAAAGTTTGTTATATTATTAATATAGTCATTAGATGTGGTGGTCAATACCACGTTTTCTGTTTGTACACTGCGCGCTTAGGTTCACTCATATTTCCTTCCATGAAGCGGTAAAATAAAACCTTACCAGTTCAAGAAATGTTATTTTTGGAAGTATTAAATATCACAAACAAAATGAATGGACTGAATCCCCACAGGACATTTTCCTTAAATTACAGTAATTGATTTAATTCAAAGAGTCTATTTCCAGTGCGACAATTGCTTAGGTTCAGGGACGATTTTACCGTTTTACATAATGTTTTCGCTGAAAAATATTTCAGAGAAGTATGAAGGAGGATAAATACGAAAAAACAGGAGCATTTTTTTGTAATTTAATAGTGTGTATTTTCGCCATTTTTATTTATAATTTCATAAAGCCTTCGAGGCAGGTAATCGTATAAAGAATGCAGCACAGATATCGGTATTTTAGACCAAGCTGTCTTAATTCCATGAATTAACTCTTCTTTAGAGTCGTCGTGTTTACCACTACTGTAAACCTCCCGAACAAGCCACCCCCAAATGTTTAATGCCAGGGGAGATGGGCACCCAGTCTAACAAAGCCACATTTTTCTCCTCAATAAGCGATTTAACCACCCTCGCTGTATGAATTGGGGCAAGATCATGTTGCAATATCCAAGGATCGCCTCCGTACATGACATTTATCATAGGGATTTCCTCTTCTAAGAGCTGTTTATAAGATAAACTGGCTTGGTAACCTCGTAGAATGACCAAGTCGATAGTTCCATGATATGATATGGCTCCCCATACAATAACGGAACCTATTCGGAGGTGATGGCGTGACATGTACATAGGGTCCTTCCTATATAATCATGATAGTAGGAGAACCCATCTGGACCGTCCACACAAAGCCGTTTTCCATCCGTAAATATTACCTGCCTCCATTGTGATGTCCAGTTCATGAATATTGAGGCGAATTCCAGGCGCTGTAGGCGATGTTGCGGTGTTAAGCCTATTTTTTTCTTTAATCGTAAACGTTTTAAGCAAGATGAAGATCTAAGAACTCGTTGGGTGGTCCTTACACTTGCTGATAACACCAAAATCTCCCCAAGCTTACGCGCAGTAAAGGGCGAGTTCGAGGCTTCTCTTAAGAGACTTCGCCTTGATGCACCGGAAATCGCTTTTTTTCTGCCTCCTGCGTATCGTCGGCCATAATTTCCACTATCTCGTATAAAATTATTAACAAGGTTCAAGCTCCGCTGAATCCGTATTGCAATTTGACGGTTTGAATATCCTTCTTGCTTTAGTATGGAAATTGTCGCCTTTTCCTCGGCAGAAAATAGATTTCCTTTTGACATTATCCACTATTCGACTCACAGAGTATAACGCGAAAAAAAATGTTTCCACAAACACTTCTCACCAGGACGAGATAACTCTTTAAAGTAAGTGAACCTATACAATTGTCGCAGTGGAAATTGCGATTTTCATTTTGAAAAATTCCGTTAGCTATGCGAGTTGCTTAATAGAAATGTAATATTTATTAAAATAACCGTTGGTTGAGAGAGCATTATTTAAAAATTATTTCCGATCAGAGTACATAGAAATTATATAATTTTAAAGGAAAATATCCATGAACCTAAGCATTTGTCGCGCAGTGTAGGTCACCAAAGCAGCGAGTAGCAAGATGTTGATATAGAAAATATGTCCCGAAAGCCTGGGCTTTTTCAGAATTCGTCATTAGAATGATATTTGCCTCTTTTAAAGGCGGAATAGTACTACCACGCTTTTTGAGGCCTTTGGTTATGTTCCAGAAGTTCCTGCTTCTTTTTTCGAGCGATTTGATACGGTTATTCCAGTGCAAATTTCTGAGCTTGACAATTTCTGCGTCAATTTACGTTTTCAGTCGGTTATATTCGAATTTGTAGACTAACCACCTAGTACGTTGCCAGCGTCTGCGAACCAGGTTACGTTCAGCTATCAGCCGTTTTACGTTCGGCGGAATAATTATTTGGGGGGCAGATGTGGTTTGACGTACTACTGGAATAGAACCTCTTGCCGCGCACCAAAAAAACAAATTGAGGACTATTTGTAAGGATAAAGTCTAGGGTTGACGGGTAGCCCCTCAATGACCATTGGGTCATTTAGCACAATTCCAATCAAGATGTCTGGTGTTAAAATCGCCCGCAACTAAATAATTTCCTTGTAGCCTATTAAACAGCCTCAAATCACTCTGAAAATTAGAGTCCTTGGTAGAGTTTGAATTTCCACCAGGGAAATACACACCGAAAAGCGAAAAAGTCATATTAGAAAGGTGATAGACGTACACCTTATAGTTTCAAAAATTCGAGTATTTAGGGGCGATCTAACTTGATGGGATATATTTTTTAAAACTGCGATAGCTACACCACCGCCTCGCGCGTTGTGTCGATCAACTCTGTAAATTTCATAATTAGTATCGTAAAATTGGCTATCTTCTTTATGAGATATATATAATATATGATTTTGCTTTAGAAAAGCGAAAAATTCTATGCGTTTAGACAGTGGAGCAATACTTTGAGCATTCCATAAAACAATTTTCAAATTTTTGAATTACTTATCATCGTATACCTAAGTATTTAGCAGCTAATTGTGTTATAGCTCTGAATTGATCTTTATTACTATGACATTTACTAAGCTTAATGAACATTTCATTAGATAGATTGATTAATTCCTCAGCATTAAATAAATTTGTATTCGATGTTTGCTTAGAATTAGTGTTTCTAGCTACATCAGCATAGCTAACAGAAAAAGCTCTATTTGTATTTGTTGTTGGCACCGGTGTATGGCGAAGTGAAGGAAAAGCTTTGCTCTTATTCAAATCAGTGCTATATTGAATATTGAATCAGTCGCTGCCTTAGAGCAATGTATTTGAGTCTAGCTGGAAAATTCAGAAAAAAATTTGTGATCTCCCGAACAATTCGCACACTTGCGCTTGGCATTTGGGTTCCCATTATCAGCACAATCACTTGTTTTATGTGGCCCTGCACATGGATTGCGTACAGTCTTTTTCCGTAGATGGCTGAATTTAACTGCTAAATGGAAGAGATACCTTACACGATTTTGTGGTTCGGTTAGTTTAATTTGTCCGCGCTTGAATGTCAAGACATAAGACGTTTGATTTAGATACCGTGGATTTTTGATAGGCAAAAGTTTGATGTCCATGGTTTCAACATTTTTTAGTTTTAGTTCCTCTTGAACAGCTTCGATGGGCATCGAATCTAAGCCAGTTAAAACAATTTTGAAAATCTTACTTGCCATCGGGCTGTGGGTGAAGAATTTAATGTCCAGTGAACGTAGGTGATCGATGGATTTGTTGTATTCCTCATTGTTTAGCGAGTAAATCTTGATTCCGACGCTTGTAAACTTAAGCAAATACTCCTTAATGTTGAGAGCCTTCAGCTCTGCTTTAATTTGATCCTTTGAAAGATCAATTATTATATTACGTTTTTCGGCAATGGGGACGTCCCATGCGCAACGTCAAACCTGTTTGAGCAAACAGTAGCTCTAGGCTCTTGATGAGTTTTCTTCTGCTTCGGCATCGTGAAAGGAATCTCGTCCACATCACCGCCAGCGGGTGATAAGGCGCGTGTACGTTTTGCGGAAATTTCTGGTTATTAGGGAAAAACGTCGAACGATTTCACGCTAAATAGAGGATGAAAAAAGAATTCACTAAAGGCAGTGCTCAGGGAAATTCACTATGGCCAGTGCTTGCTATGTATGTATGCTATGTATGTATGTGATCGGGCTGGCTGCCAGAACACGACACCTTTAAATATATGATTCGGAACCAATATCAATACCTTAATAAAAGATTAAGTGTTTGGGGATTAATGATTGATACCGTGGCTTTAGCGAGGGTAATCCCGAATATAGGAGGCTTAAGATCAAACAGCAGATTTTTGTTTGAAGAGGTTGTTACATATACTCACTATGGCTCACCGGTTTGGGCTTTTTTACTAGATTTTCCTGGCAACGGAAACATCCAGAAAAGAAGCTCGATTTATCGTATGAGTGCTTTTACTGTAGTCGTCGTAACAATATGCCTCTTGGGGACTGGGAAACTAAAAAAACTGGAAAAAATGGGAAAGCATGAAAGGCACAAAACATTCAAAGAATATTCGCTGAAAATCATCCCATGGTGTTGAATGCCTTTCGTTTTTTTTTTGTTTCTCTACAAAGTGCCCACTTACGGGTCAAGAACCCCATACTCGTCTACAAATAGGTCGTAAAAACATTTCCTATTGCCTCGCGCAATAAACAACATATGTTGTGGCAATTGCTTTCACAATTCCCTCGAACCCGTATAATTATCTATGGACCCCGAAATAGAGCCACAATTCTTTCAATTGAGCCGGAAAGGTCGAAAGAATCTTTTTTTTAGTTTCATGCAACAAAACGTTCAACACGTCACAGTTTCCCCATTTCTACTCGGCTATATATGTACGTAAACCGGAAAATCAAGATGAAAAATCCCTCTATCACATTTCCACGTACGGGAAATTGACTGTAATGAAATCCTGAATGCTTGCTACAACGCTATACTATACGTACTCACTCGTATGTATGATTCGTTGGTAACGACAACGTTGATATGTGACTGAGAAAGAAGGTGAATTTCAATTCCGTATACATTTTATGCGGATGTCGAAAACGATATCTCACCCATACCCATCAGGGAACTCTTCTTTGATTTTCTCCTGTCAGTTTTCACTTTGGTTTTGAAGAATGATATCGGCGCGCGTGTTAGTCACATCCTTGGACTCGTTGACGACAAGACATGCACTTCGAATGCAGTTGAGTGAGATTGACTGTGCAGAACTGTATTATCTGCATCATGATTTTCAAATTCCTTGCAGGAATCTTTAGAAAAATAATGCACCCTAAAGTTGACGTTGTCATGGTCATGGGGTTTGCGCATAAAAAGGGGGAGGGTGAAAAAAAAATATTTTTTTGTAGATTCCGGAAGAATTACGGATTTCTCAAACTGTTAAGAATTCGAAGGACTACTATAGAGAGATACGAATTTATTGGTTTACACTCACCAGTAACATAAGGTCAAAGCACATCCCATTTCAGTACTCGACTATACTCGGCCACAATTCACTTACGATTCATTCCATCTATTCCATATTCTCTGTGCCATTTCATATTTCCAACGCTTCGTCTTTTTTTAATTAAAATGCAGAAGAACTCTTCAAGGAAGCCACACAGACAAATCGAATAAAAAGCCATAAATCACATCCGATGCAGCACCAACAAAGGCGCTACTCCATAACCTAATAAGGATGTGGAATATCTGAATGCGACGCGTGAACAGAAGTATGCAATCAGTATATGGGGACAGGCAAAACACTATATGTATAGTGCTCGTAAGTAAGGATAACGAGCTACATGGGCATACAACCATAAGCATAGGCGACCACATGCTATGAAGTCAGCAAGAACCACCAGATATCTGTGTGCAGACAAATGCATTTCTAAAAGAAATGGAACGATACGGATACTCACTGTCATTTGTATATTTGCGCGAAATCCTGCCATCCAGTTTCCAACTAGCTGCCGCATTTTCCTGCTGCGCTTCTGATGCTATCACTCCGTTATCTATTCCATTGTTGGTGCACTTTTCGCATTCGGACCACCTCTGTGCAGCATTGCTATACAACAGACTTTTTCCTATGTCACGCTGTTATGCGTTATAATCATGGAGGAGTTGCCTTTAATTTTGAAATATGAATTATTGAATTGAGAATTGTTGTAGCAAGAAATGTTTCAGGAAAAAATAAAAAACAGCAAATTAATTTTGAACACGTGGAATTAAGACGCAATTTTAGTAGAGCTGATTTTCCAATGTGATAATGGGTCTCTTTTCTTTCAATGGAGTACAGGACAGAACCAGGGGCGTAGATAAGGGGGGGGGCTCAAGGGGAATTATCCCACCCCCTCCTCGGTCACACATTTTTTATCATTACTTTAGGTGCGTAAAACAAAGCAAAAGTAAACTTATTCCTGGAATTATTTGGTTAAAGGTGTAATTTTGTGAAATTTTTGGTGTTTTGGGCTATATCTCGAAAACGGCGAGTCGCTGAGAGAAAAAAGTGTAAGGAAGCAATAAAGCTTTCTAAATATCCTATTTACTTGTTCATACGTGCATACGCAAAACTCTTTTTTTTTTAACTAAATCTTCTACAACAAATTGTAGAAATTCCCAAAATTAAAAGATTTATAGTCTTATGCAAGCAGTATTTCGAAAACAAATGAACAAACAAACAAACGGAAATCCGCGGTACCCTAGGTTTCCATGAAGATCTCTCGGGGTCTGGCGAAAATATCCAAAAATGGGAAATATAGCTTTTGACAACAAAAGGAAACAATCCATACGAAAAAATATGTGTAAGTTTTAAAATTTAGTCTGCTACACTGTACCGGAAATCAACTTAACTGTAAACTATTTTACCAGCATCAGAGACCCGACCGATTTTTTTACAACTTTCTCCTATCTAAAATAGAAAAGGAAATAATGTGTACCAGAAAATAAAGCATGTCCACAGCGTTTGTGACAAGGTTTTTGGGATTTAAATTCAGGCGCAAATAAATTAGAGGATTAAATTTGTGTTAATCAAAATTTTTCCCGTAAGGGGGGAGATAAAGGTTGAAAGGCTCCGGCTAATTCCTATATCTTCTTCAGCAGTGGCATAACTGCGGACACTTAGCTCGCAGGAGGAGTTTCATAGGGTGAACGGCCAATTCCTATGTCTCTCTACGGGGCGTTACTTTCCCGCATTATCCGAGTAACCGCTGCGCCTGAGTGCTGTATTAACATCTGCAGCGTCTCAGGTTACTTAACGTGATAGGTGACAGAAAACATTTAATTCAACCACTAAAGCAGCATCTTCGAGGCATGCCCATGATGGTCTTTAATCAACGATTAAACCCTATCATGGTGCCGACAATTCATCCTAAGAAAAACTTCAAGTCAAGAAACCTGAAACAAAAGCCTCGGATTGGACGAACTCAAAACAACGACGACCCCGCAAACGAACAAGTGATTACTCTTTCGGATCCCGGAATGTACGCTCCCTGAATAGACCGGGGGCCTTAAGTGGCCTCCTGGATTAGGTAGAACAACACAAGCTGAGCATAGTTGCAATCCAAGAAACTAAATGGCTCAAAAGCGAGATTAACGACCTCAATTGGCACACTATTTTTACGAGTGGTAAAGAGGAGGGCAACAAGGAGTTTGGAGTAGCTTTCATCGTAAGTAAGCAGCTCAAGGACCACGTTATCGGCTTCAAACCCATCAACGAGCGGCTATGTGCGATCCGCATTAAGAACCGTTTCGCTAATCTCTGGCTCATTAATGCGCATGCACCTACAGAAGTAAAAGAAGACGCGATTAAGGACGAGTTCTACAACGACCAAGAAACACTCTTCGACTCACTTCCATCAAACGACGTCAACCTGCTGCTAGGAGACTTTAACGCCAAAGTCGGAAACGAAAGCTGCCATAGGGGAACTACTGGAGGTCAATAATTTAGGCATCCATGAGTTCTGGGAGGAGCTCAAAGACAGCATCAAAGGAGTCGCAGAAGAGGTCGTGGGCCATAAAGGCCGGTGCAGACTGGTTCGACGACGAATGCAGGGCCTCGATTGAGGCGAAAAATGAAGCCTATAGCCAATACACACAACGCGCATCCGAGCCAAGAAAGTAACATACAACGAACTTCGGCGAGTATCTAATAAGTTAGACGTAAGAAACGCAAACATTTTGACGAGCAGTTACAGCAAATAAACCAAAGATTAGCCAGTAAGAACATTAGACAGGCGTACAAACTTATAAATAGTATCAAGAACGGATATTAACCCAAGACAAGCCTATGTAAGGACAAGGATGGTAACATCATCAGCGACACCGAAAACGTCAACAAACGATCGGCCTCGTATTTTGAAGAGCTCCTCACTGCACCATCAACATCCCCCGCGGAGCCAGCTCTTGAGCCGTTAGCCGAACCAGGCCCTCCCGTTCTACCCCCAACAGTAGAGGAAGTGAGTCTTGCCATACAGTCGCTTCAAAATAATAAAGCGCCCGGCGCTGACGATATCCCAGCAGAACTACTGAAGCATAGTGAAACGTGCCTGACCAAAGCTGTACATGTGCTACTGCTGAAAATATGGAACGATGAGGTAATCCCCGAAGATTGGCGCAAAAGCATAATCTGCCCAATCCACAAAAAGGTGACAAGCTGAAGTGTGAGAATGACAGGGGCATTTCATCAGTTTGTACGGCCTATAAGATTTTATCGAAAATTCTTGAAAAGAGAACTAATCCGTTCGCAGAACGAATCATTGGCGACTATCAGGGCTCAATAACGCCGCAAAGGAAGTTGGACTGTATATCAACGAAAGCAAAACAAAGGCTATAATGCAATTGAAAACAAGGACGCCAGCAAATTCAAGCATCACAGTAATATCCAGCATGTAGACAACTTCAACTATCTGGGTTGTAACTTATCAAGGGACGCCAACCAAACCGACGAAGTTAAGCGACGGATACAACTAGCCAATAATTTATCGGTCCTCCCTATAATTAATTCGAAACTTGCGCACAGTAACACGAAGCTCCGCGTGTACAAAACGATCGTCCGACCCGTGCTATGTTATGGCTCCAAAACGTGGACCCTCACCCAAGCCTCCGAAATGTTGCTAGACCGATTCGATCGAAAGGTCCTTCGGTGAATTTTCGGGGCCGTTCGCGAGCGAGATCAATGGCTTATCCGGTACAACCATGAGTTGTATCAATTGTACGATGAGCTGGAAGTATCGAAAATCGTGCAGCTTCAACGTTTGCAATGGGCGGGGCATGTACAACGGATGGACGATAATCGCAAGCCAAAGAAAGTGATGAACGCACAACGAATTTACGGAGCGAGGTTGCGTGGACGACCGAGAGCTCGCTGTGAGAACTCCGTAGGTGAAGACGCCCACCAGCTGCTGGGCTTCCGAAACTGGAGGATAAGGTCACGTAACCGCGACAATTGGAGGTCAACGATTCAGGCGGCCAAGGCCCGACGTCGGGCTATCGTGCCACATTGATGCTGATGAAAACTTTTCCACTATTTTTTTAAACAGTCCAAATTTCACTCTACTCACATTTTTGGTATCCTTTCCAAACAATTGGCTGATAGCTAGGGCCTCGAAATTTATAACAGCTACGGTGTTCTACAAGTTTTAAAATTTTGGAAATATCTACTCACGAATTTCTGAGTTATCGGAATATTTCGATTTAAAAACATACATATATACTGGGCATTCCCAACGAGCTCTCGTCTTCACAATTTCCCTTTTGTGGACATATGTATAACTCTATGATTTATTTTAAACCCTGTTTCGAGGTGTTCCGGCCAGAAAAGCGGCGATGCTAGGTGTCCCGTGACTCCGAAAAGTTCGGGAAACATTGATACTCTCTCTGATCATTGATGACCCCCCCCCCCCATCTTCGGCAAGCTATCTACGCCACTGGAGAGAACAGCGCATTTTCCATACATACATATTTGGGGTAGTTGTGTTTTACATAATAGAGAGTTTTTTTAACGACATAATTTGACATTCCATATAAAAATTCGCTTGCTTACCGTATACGAAACAATATACAGTACAAGCTCGGAAATTTTAACACAAAAAGTTTTGACCTGTTCAAATTTCTAAGATTTTAAAATTTCCGAGCGTTAACTTTTCTCACTAAAGTACATAATAAAACAAACAAATATCTAATTTTAAATTGGTTTATGAGTTTATTGTTTTCGTTCTTATTGATGTTTACATATTAACATGATATGGAATGTTAGAATAATTATTTATGTTGGAAATAATCTGTAATGTTCTTTTGTTTTTTGCAATTCGCTTCTTCAACCATTAAGCGTACAGCTTTGTCGCGGGCACTTTGTATAGCAGCAATCTCAGCAAAAGATAGTTCATTTTCTTGAGCCCATTGAAGTAGTCCATTTGCATAGGAGACTGCATTTGTATGGCAACATTTTCTGGGAGGAATCGTTTCTTCTTCGTCTGAATCTTCATTGCATGAGGTCCCAGCGTCGTCATCGTCATCAATTCTAGTTCGTCTGAATTCCAAGCAAGAACATCAGTCTCATGAATAGACTCGTACCTATCCTTTGAAGAAGCAAAATAGCTTCCTGCACATCAGATTGAATGGAGTCATTGACTTCAATTGAGGGTCTATCGTTTTCTTCATTTTCGTCAATGTTAGGGATGTCAAACAATTTATTCCAACAATTACGAAGAGCATCAACGGTAATCTGGTCCCAAGCAATTTTCAAATTGATGATCGCATCTTTAACACTAATTTTCTTCAAAAGAGCTGAAACTTTTTCGTCGGGATGTGCAATAATTGTCGACATCAAACTTTTTCTGTAGAGTAATTTTGTAAGCCTTATTGCATTCTGATCCATAGGCAGTGCAGTGAGCGTCAGCGCTTTCTATTTTGTCAGTCCGGCAATGACTTGGGGCGTTATCTAATAAAAGTAACGCTTTCTTCGGTAAGTTGTTCTCTTCCATAAATTCGCTGACTTGTCTTATGAAGGAAAAATGGAACCAGTTTTTAAAGATAGTGCTGGTCATCCAAGCTGACCTAGAATTGGTATATTCCAAGGGGTTAGCGAAATTCTTCATACAACGTGGTTGTTTTGATTTACCAATAACCAACGGAACAAGCTTATGGGTTCCAGTAGAATTAGAACAGAGCATCACGGTTAATCGTTCCTTTGGCGTTTTCAGTCCAGGCGCTGTTCTTTCCTCTTTTGACATCAATATCTTCTCAGGTAAAAGTCGGTAAAATAGGCCGGTTTCATCTGCATTATAAACTTGTTCGGCGGTTAATTTCATTTCCTTCATCTTATTTTGCAGCTGAAGCTGAAATGGCCTTACCGCGTCTACATTACTGGAAAGTTTTTCCCCGGAGACCTTCAGCCATCTGATGCCATAACGACGTTTAAAGTTTTGGAGCCAACCATCACTAGCGTTAAAGTCCGAACCATCGCTTCTACCTGCCAGATTTTGAAAGATTTGTCGGGCCTTTGTCTTTACTATGTTTCCATCCACGTTGACATTTCTTTGTCTCTGAGTCAAGAACCAATCGTAAAGTTTTTTTTCATTTCCGGGAATTCACATTTGTGAGTTGTTTTCTTCTTTAACCCCAAGTAGCTGCTTGCTGTTGCATTTAAAACTGCAGTGCCTTGTTTCCTAATGTATGAAATTGCGGATTTGCTAATACCATACTTTGCTGACAAGATACCAGGACGAACGCCTCGTTTCAGTTGATCGACGATCTCAGCTTTTTTTCAAGCGACAACCGTATTTGTTTCTTATACTGCTTGGGAGACATCTAAACAAAAAACCACTTAAGCAAACACAAACATAAACTTTAACGACACCGAGTTCTAATCGTGCGAATAGCACGATGAGTGTATACCCTATACCCATATGCGCAGACCTAGAATACGCGTAAAACCGATAATACTCAATTTCATTTTTTTAAGGGGAAGAGGGTAGATGGGTCGAATCTCGCTCATCTTTAATATATTTTAACGGCATCTAACAGCTATCATTTGCTATAAATTTGAAGTTTTTCGCGACATTCTATCAAAAGATATGGCGGAATATTGCTTTGTAGGAGATGTAGGGGTAGGGGTAGTCAGACCTTCTCCACTTTCCACCAACTGCGAGCATATGTCACAAATAGGCATTGTTGAAATTTTCAGGTCACTAGCGATATTCTGTCGAAAAATATGGCCAAATTATACTACCACGGAGGGGTCATTTGTATGGGAGGTAGGGGAACCCTTGGTCCGATTTGGCCCATTTTCAATACCATCCAAGCTTTTATCAAAAAAAAATCATCTGGCCAAAGTTTCAAAACGCTAGCCTCATTATTTCGGGAGTTATCGTGCGAACTGACAGACACACGGACGGACAGACAGACAGACAGACGGACATGGCTTATTCGAATCAGGGACCGACCCTGATCATATACTTTGCCATACCTCCGGTGGCTCCTTTGAGGTGTTACATAAATCGTCGTAACAAAAACAATATACCCTATTCCATCTTATGGGTATAGGGTATAAAAAATCTTACTTTCACACTATGTACTTAATACGTATCTCCACGACGAATTAAATATTGCTTTTCATACGCTATACGTGCACATGCAGAATTTTAACTAAACCGTTACCGCTGTCTAGAGCAAGTGGCACAAAATTCAAGAAAAAACGCGAATTTCTTCATCGCTTGGAAATTTGAACTTCGTGTTCAAATTTTAGAGCGTCGTGTACATTCTTTTCCTTGTTCAGATTTCCAAGCAATTCAAATTTGCGAATGTTAAAATTTCCGAGCTTGTACTGTATGTATGTATCTTAATTTTGCATGTCCCAAGTAGGCATGGCTGTATTTCCGTATATTTGATGCTCTCGAAACAGTCGAAATTGGCGAAATAATTTGTCGTGATTTTACACCTATGCCTACTTAGGACATGCAAAATTAAGATATATTGTTTCGTATACAGTATAAGCAAGCGAATTTTTATATGGAATGTCAAATCATGTCGTTTTGTTCCAAACGATATGCTAAAACTCTCTAATGTTTTATGTTACCATGCTCATGCTCGAGTTTGCATGAAAGTCGTGCTGTTCTGTCTTATACTCGACTCGATAGACTTTTTCGCATTTGAATTTACGCATTCAGTGTTTCGACTCTTTTTCAAAATACCGTCAAACGTATCTAACAATAAATACATACATATGTACCACTTTTTTTATTATAAATATTCGTGAATAGTTTCACCTTACAAAATATTCTATTGATCCCCAATTAAAAAAAAACATACGGCTATGTTTATTTTCGAATTGTATACAAACATCAAATAATTTTATTCTGCCCTGGAGCTTCATCTAATTTGCAATTTGAAAGTGTGCTGAAAACATATTCATCAAACTAGAAGTAAGCATCCATTCGGTCTGAAACGTTGATTAAAAAACCCATAAATAAAAGCTCTACCTCTAAATATCATCGAAAAAAAGTATTTTTCATATTGCCCAGCCTCAGATCACCCCATGAGAACCTCTAAGCCTAAGCCGACGAACCTAAATCCGAATAAAAAATTTTTTTCAATGGATTCTAATGCAGATATTAGCCATAATAGTAGAGGATTTGAGATTTTTTTTCCAATCCAAATATGCTACGGGCAGTGAATGGTATTCACTCCTTTTTATGTCAAGCATATATGTTCATACAACATCATATAGTATTCTGTATTTGGATACTTTCCTATATGTGCTGGTACGTTTCTATTTCGTCCTATAGCCGTCAAATTTCCTACTCTCGAAATACAGACTTCCATGTGCACACATGATATTATATTTTTTGCCGTATAGTTTTGTTTCCCTGTTTCCTTTATTTTTTGTTTTTTTTTTTTTTTTGTTTCAAAAGCCCAGCGGTTTGAAATAATCCCCGTCTATAGAAGTAACAAAAATTGGACTTTTGAACGTATGAAAGCATCTATTGGAGTTCGAAATGCATGAAAATATGATGAATGGCGGACTTCACTAATTTGGATCCTTTTCAATCTCACCTAATCCATTAATGCAATTGCTTTGACTCAGTGAGCATGTCTTCGAGACTTTTTGTTTAGTTTGTTACGCCATGCTAGCTCGCGTATAGAAATCGTGACACAAAAGGCATCCGACATTCAAAGGCAAATTTCATTATTAATATGAACAATATTGTATGGTGTGGTTACATTTTGATAGAAGTGGATGAATTTCAATGAAGTGCTTTATCTGATTCAAGTAAGTAGAACTAAGGGTTTTAGCTCCGTCATTTAGATCGTGGATATTAGGATAACAATTTTTTTTTTTTTGAGAATTTGTTGGCTACGATGAACATTTTTATAGAAATTTGTCTAAAACTCCGCTAACTCTGAAGGTGCATCTAAATTGGCTTCTAAATGGACGCGTGTCCAAAAACTGGCATCATGAACTGCCATTTGGTTGCTACTTAGCATCTACACTAGCTACCGTGCTTCGTGCACTATTTTTGAAACTCGTATTTTTAGATTTTTAGAAGAATTCCACTGTACTGTCAAATTGTCTACAAAAATTAGGACGATAGTGTCAACAGGATTCGAGGTTTCATAAAAGACCCAGATTTCGGTGTCAAGTATGAATTGCATTTTACCACACCCTACTGCTTAAAATAGATATGATGTAGCAAAACAGCGACAAAAGCAACACCAATGCATCTTAAATGGATGTCGTCATTTTGCTGTCGCTGTTGAACAGCAACAGCATGCTGCCAACATGACGTCTCCCATTTAAAATGTATTAGTGCTGTTTTGTCGCTGTTATTCTGCGTCATATCTATTTCTGCGTAATAGTCGTCTATGTACAAACAAATCCTGGTTTTGGTCTAAATTCAGTCAAACCCGTTTCTGAATTTCCGTCTGAATTCTTTCAGGTTTTAGTAAATCCTGTCAATAGTGTGAATCCACTACACGCAGAAAAAAATGTCAGCGAAGCGAACTCTCTCAGCTAGTTTTAAGATAAAAACGGCTATAGAATTTAGTCAAAATAACTTGCATTTAATTTGTAAGACGCAAAAATATTTACTGAAACATTGTCATAAAATGTTATATGAACATGTTCTGTTTTCTCAAAATCTTAGCAATCTGAATTATAATTTCTTGATGAATGTTGTTGTTAGACAACGGTTTTGCTATTCTTCGGTGTAGTTTTGTGTTGCCTCGATAGCAGAACCCAAATGAAAAAACCCAAAATTGTAGTGAAACCGATATATTTCGGGCTATCAACAGCCCATCTTCAGGGTTTAGTTTTCTATAAAACAATACAAATTTTGGGGATATATAAAACAAAATTGAATTAAAATAAATTAAATTACCTAATTAGTGGTTTTCAAAAATGATGGACAAATTACATGATGGTGAAACAAAGAACAAATTACAATGTCAAATTGGCATATAAAGATATCACAGATGTTAATGTGTCATTTAGTTATAAAAAATATCACAGGGTGTTGTTGGGTCAAGCAAATCAAAAATATCACAGGTGTAGTGTTGGACATTGATGTACATATAACAAAAATAAGAACGAACTTAAAAAACTAGTCAACATTAGTCTTAACCCTTCTGTCGGCACAAAGGTCTGGCCAGACCTTTGGCACTATATTTTGGTCACGAAAGTATAGAAGATGAAATCGCAGCGACTTCATATTTCATGATATCCTAGAATAATATGTTTAGAAGCATTGTGCGAATATTTAAAAAAAATCGGTTGAAGTTTGGAGTATATTTCTGATGATTTTGAATTTATAGTGCTTTTTGATACCCAATAGGTCTGACCAGACCTATAGTTTTTCCCCCCATTTTCGCCTTGAGGTAAAAAGTGAATATATTAAATTCTCTTAAAAATCTCCTATTTATGATGTAATAAATTCATTAAAATTCAATTTGTACGATAAACGATAAAATTTTCTGAGATTTTGCTTTAAAAAGCCGTGAAGTTCGCAAATTGGATACGCCTAATTTTATCTCGTCTTATAACATCACCTAATCAACTTAGATTTGATTCAAACGAGTTTTATTTTTATTTGTAATACTATGAACTAAGTATTATTGACTTACGATGGTGTTTCTTAATAGATTTAATTAAGATATTTACGGAAAATTTAGAATAAAATGATTTTTTCGCTTGAAAATTCCCTATTTCTTTCTACCTATTTCCCAAAATCTGCAGACTAATATGGCGGTAAAATCTACCAACAAAGCGCCAAATATTTTCTGAAAGATATTGGAATTGGAAAATTCGATCAAACTTTCTGTGCGGATACGCAATGAAAAAAGAGAAGCAAAAATAGAAGAAAATAAGGGAGAAGCATGTTTTTACTAATACCACCTCAAAATATGTCTTCTTAAAAACGCTTCTAGTATATCTACAAAAACGATTTTAATGCTTTTATTGTTTATAAATGGCTGTAAAGAATGGGTAGAATGATTATCCCGATATAAATTTCACTTTTTCTAAAAAATAAAATTTTGTTTTCAGTAGGTCCAGCCGGACCTATTGGGTATGGAATATGCATAATGTAGTAGGTGCCGACAGAAGGGTTAATTAAGTTATAATAAGAGTTGGTGAAGTCCTTTTTATCCGTTTTAAAATTGCATGCGTGTTCTTCATGTCTGATAATTTGATTCGTCTCGTGAATTTGGAGTTTCGTTTTATTTGGATGTGATTTTAAAATTTTCGCATTATCAAAATCAAAGGAGTGATTACTTGTAATCGCATGTTTCGCTAGTGCTGACAGATTATTATTCAGTGATTTCTTTGAGTCATAATTATGTTGCGATATACGCGTACCTAATTTTTGAATTGTTTCTCCAATATAAGTTTTATCGCAATCGGAGCAATCAATTTTATATACAACTCCTGATTTTTCACGTTTTGGTAACGGAGTCTTTAATTTTGCAAACATATTTGAATTTTTATGGTGAGGTCTCATAGAAATTTTCAACTCCGGGATGAAATACTCGCACGATCTAGAAATCGCTTCACTCAATTTGGGTACATAAACCAAGGATGAGAATTGCTTAGAAGCGTTCTCATTTTGTAAGACATGAGAGCAATTATCGGTAGACAGGTACGCATAACTTCTCATATCGGCCATGTTCTTATTGTTTGAATTTCTCACTTGGTTTATCATCTTTTTAATCGATGCTTCCGGATAGTTGTTGCTCTTTAGAACGTCTTCAATCCTAATGAGGTTATGGTGCCAAAAACTTTTATGGCTAACTCGGAAAACTTTTCTGATGAAAGACTTAGCTACGTTAGTCTTCATGTTATCAGGATGATTGGAGTAATAATTTAATAATCTATTCGACGCTATTGGTTCATGATACCAGTTAGTTATGACTTTGTTCTTATCTGTACGATACAAGCTAAGGTCCAAATAGTCTAATCGTCCTTGTTGCTCGATTTCATAAGTAAATTTAATTTTGGGATCATAACTATGTAACACGTCAAGCACTTGTTGTATTTTCCCTTCAGGTATCGCCGTAATGTGGTCGTCAACATAAGATTGCCAAAACAGTGGGACAAAATCAAGTTTAAGTAGAGTTTCATCAATTACATCGTCTAAGACACGTTCAACAAGGATTGGTGCCAAACTCGATCCCATGAACAAACCTGATGTCATAGAAAGGAACTTATCCTTGTAAGCAAAGTAATTACAATCAATGATGCAAAAACGTAATAGATTCATAAAAATATCTTTTGGTATCGATGTGTGTTTACTAACAAATGTAGCAAAATCTCTTTCAACAATGCGCAAAGCTATATCAGCTGAAATATTGTTGAAACAATTACTGACATCGAACGATATTAGTTTGTGGTCCTTTGGTACCGTTCTCTTAATTATTTGTTTAACAAATTGAATCGAATTTTTTAATGCATAATGAGATTTGAAAGCTTTGCGTAATATGTTTGCTAAAAACTTTGATGTTTTATACGCTACCGAATTTACCGTCGACACAATTGGTCTTAATTTTCGGTCAGGTTTGTGAATTTTAATTTGACCGTAAATACGTGGTGGTACGGCCGTATACGTTCGTAGACTCGATGCCTCTTTTTCAGAAATATATTTATGATTTTGGTTACATACAGTAGTGAGGAGACGGTTATTTTTACGTTGTAAAAAAGCCGTTGGGTCATTGTTTAGCATTATAAATTGATCAGTATCGCTAAGTAATTCCTCCATTTTAATATCGTACTCGGATTTATTGGCAATTATAGTGATATTTCCTTTATCACTATTTGAGATATATATGTCAGGATGTTGTTTCAAAAAGGTTGATGTTGTCTTAGCAGCAGCGATAAGAAATTTCTCTATGCGATTATACTTTCTCTTAGATTTAATAAAATTTGTAATCATTTATGTTAAATGAGAACGTATCTGTTTTCGAATGTGCTCATTGGCATATCTTGTAATAATATACTCAATATCGGCAATCATATCAAGCGTGGGAACTTGTTTCACAGGTAGTGAGAATTTCGGTCCCAAGCTGAGCAGAACTAACATCGCGTGCGGGATAGTTTTATCGGAGATATTTTGTATGAATTTATCATCAACATAAATATTGTCCATTGGTTTTTGCCTTATTTGCAAAGCAATGAACTTATTGTGAAGGTGGTGATTACTATCGTATAATTGTTTTTTGTAAATTGGTGAATCCATAACAGCTGACGGGCATTGTGATAGTATACCTTTGATAGTGTAGTTGCAATCAGCTATCTCCGCATTTAAAATTTCACTATTTAAGTTTGACAGTGCTTTGTTTACATATGACATAGCCTTACGACAATTAGTTTGAATTTTAATGCGTTTTGTTTTATCGGTAATAAAACGGGGTTAAATATTCCACCGTCTACATTTTAACTAGAGATGTAACGGATCTTGTTTAGCGGATGAGGATGCGGATGCGGATGCAAAATAGTATAACAGTGAGGATGCGGTTGCGGATGCGGATATTAATGGAGAAATTTTTGAGGATGCGGATGAGGGTGCGGATGAGGATATGATCGAATATGTAGACAAAAATATTTAGGTTTTAGACTTTTCATGAAGATGAAAAAAAGTTGAAATTCCTCTAAAAATTAAAAAGTTGCATACTTCCTTACTTCGCTTCACCTTAAAAAAACACACTTCACCCGCCTCAGTTCAATTCATTTAAAACAAAACTACTCAAACACTAGTCACAAAAATGCGAACCGGAGTGCGTTCCTTAATTCACTCGTAGTCGTAGCTGTAATTATCGCTGACTACTCAGATCATATAAATGGAACGCGCTCCTGCTGTGCTGACCGACAAACTGAAGCTCAGTTGTGTATACGATACAGAATACAATTTGTCTCAACGCATTTCTTTATACAGTAGACGCTCGAAAATTAGAAAAAAAAAAGTTTTGGCATAATTTCTAAGATTTTCTAATTTCCGAGCGTTTTCAAATAGTGTCGAAAAGTGTCCATGAGTTAATGTAAACACATTCTGAAGGTTTTATATAAATTTGTTTAAAAACAGTTAGTTAATATGGTATAAACGTAATGTGTATCAACATTTATTTGGTGAAAAATTCACTTATTTTCATTTGCCTTTTGCCAATATTCGCCGATAAATTTACGGCTTTATCCCGGATGTTTTGTATTGCAAAAATGCCCGAGGCCCTTTGATGATTTTCCTTAGCCGCGCTAAGTAATTAATGGATTTGAACAGTTGCCTCTGCATGGGAGAAAAGAGCATCTCCGATCAATTCCTCGTCGTGAGAGTCGCAGCTAACTAGATAAATTCGAGTTTTCGTCAATAATGATGTCCTCATTCCACTCCTCCAATTCAGTTGGCGTTACTTCCTACATAAATAAAGAGCATTGATGTTGTCTATTGTGTAATTTATTTGTCATCATCTATGCCTGTCCTAGACGTTGAAATAGCTCTATTGTGTCCTGCCGAAGCCTTAGGTTAGCGAGGGGGAATATCGTCCTTTTCTTCAAAATCGATTTCGTCATTAATTTATCGCACCAATTGAATCAATTGATTAGACAAAAGCTTGTTCCAACTGGGCCTGTCTGAGGAACGGAGTCCCAAACTGATTTTATATATATGGGCTCTTTTATAAGCACAGAATAAACACCAGCACTTTACTTGAACTGTACTCAGTGGCGATCCTTCATAGGGGTTTTGGGGGTTCCTTCATGTGTCGAGGATGTTTCGGAAAATTTAGCGGGTTAAGACATGGAATATTTCAAACGCAGAATCAGCTGCCCTAGGAGGTTATCGATTTCAGGACTTTTCGTTAAGCTAGAGCTGACTAGATTATAAATTAAAAATTCGAATCGAAACCCCCTCCCGAAATATGTTTTTGCGTTCGCCCCTGCTGCACTCAATATGTAGGTACTAATTAATTTTTCTCAAAAGTTACCTTTCCGGTAGCATATTTCCGATTACATTATGTATACTTACACAACAAGAATGTAATGAAATGTATTTAACTGTTTAAAAAGGGAATAAAACATAGAATTGACAAGACCAGCTTCTGACGCTTGAAAATTAGAACAGTTTGTTCTAATTTTAGAGGGACACATGCATTTAATTCACTTGTTCTAATTTCCAATCTATTCTAATTTCCGCGCATTCTAATTTCCGAGCGGCTACTGCAGTTACAAATTAGCACGTGGGTCGCATATATCCGCTAATTATCTGCATACAAAAATGAGGATTGCGGATGAGGATGCGGATGTAAATATTTATAAAATGAGGATGAGAATGCGGATGCGGAGTTTAATTTTTATGCGGATAATCCGCGATTGCGGATGCGGATGCGGACATCCGTTACATCTCTAATTTTAACAGAAACACCAAACGTGCTTTTTGTTTCGCCAGTTTTTTAACAATTGATAAGTTCGGTAACTCACGGTCCATGTTAGTTGAATGTTGGTTTGATGCAGAATTATCCATATGATTCGAGTTTGGATGCAAATTTCTTGATGAATGTTGTTGTTAGACAACGGTTTTGTTTTGCCGGGAACGTTGCTATTCTTCGGTGTAGTTTTGTGTTGCCTCGATAGCAGAACCCAAATGAAAAAACCCAAAATTGTAGTGAAACCGATATATTTCGGGCTATCAACAGCCCATCTTCAGGGTTTAGTTTTCTATAAAACAATACAAATTTTGGAGATATATAAAACAAAATTGAATTAAAATAAATTAAATTACCTAATTAGTGGTTTTCAAAAATGATGGACAAATTACATGATGGTGAAACAAAGAACAAATTACAATGTCAAATTGGCATATAAAGATATCACAGATGTTAATGTGTCATTTAGTTATAAAAAATATAACAGGGTGTTGTTGTGTCAAGCAAATCAAAAATATCACAGGTGTAGCGTTGGACATTGATGTACATATAACAAAAATAAGAACGAACTTAAACAACTAGTCAACATTCATCTTAATTAAGTTATAATAAGAGTTGGTGAAGTCCTTTTTATCCGTTTTAAAATTGCATGCGTGTTCTTCATGTCTGATAATTTGATTTAGTTCTTATATTACACGAGCAAATGACCTTTCACCGCAGAAAATTTACTTTCTCCACAGAAATGAGCTTTGTTTGCTCAGTTAATCGCACTGTCTATAGTATACCTTAATAAGCACAATAGGTTTAGAAAAAAAATGTTTTTTTCTATGTGAAAATACAATTTCAGGATTATGTTTATGATTTCGGCTTTATTAGACTTCCGTTTATTGTAAACGTAATGTAGAAAAGTTAATGGATTTTTTTTATTATGTATAGGAATGTAATACATTTTAGGATAATCGTTTTTTCTCGGTCAATTGAATTTTAAAAAACTAATTAAAAAAAAAAAGTTAACGAACGTGTTTGTAAAATTATAAGCGGGTTTTGTCATAACGACATAGTTTGACATTTCCGTAGACAATTTTTTTTTGCCGAAAATACGCAAAAGACTATACAACATTTTGCATGTTCCAATGAGGCATGGGTGTCTTTCTATATATTGGATATTCTGTAAACAGTCAAAATTACTTATCGTCATCATAACCCCATGCCTACTTGGGACATGCAAAATTGTGGTTTACTGGCTTGCGTATTGTCGGCAAACAAACCCTTCTATGGATATGTCAAATTTGCAAAATGACCGAAAATTCGAGGCCCTCAGTTCGTAGAAACTGTGGTTAAATCTGGACCAACAGAAATAGAAAAAATGTCATTTCGACACGACAGTCAAAAAAGACACTTTTCGCTAGAATTAACTAGGAGAAAACTAGAGAAAGAAATCAAAAAGAGGTGGCTAGTTTCCTCTAAAAGTACAGATAAGGCATTTTGTTTCTGCTATGCGGTCTATTTTCGACGGAACCAAAGTCCCCATTTTCAATAACGGGCTACCAGGACTGGAAGCATCTGAACGTCTGCGAGATCACGAAAGATCAGCAGACCACATCAAACCATGCGTTCACTGGCTTGATTGTGAAACCAGAGCAAAGGAATAGATGCAGAGCAGCAAAAGATAATGAAAAACGAAATTCATCACTGGAAAAGCGTCCTGGAACGCTTAATGATGATAACAATGTATCTTGCTCGACATAATTTTGCATTTCGGGGTTGATCGGATAGGCTTTTTACAAAGGATAATGGTAACTTTCTCGGTTTGGTGGAGTTGAAAGATAGCTGGTCAGTTTGATTTTTCGAAAACCATCGAACAGTTTGCACGAACCAAAGCCCGTAAAGCAAATTTTTTATGATAAAATTATACGTATACAGTGAACTGCCACTGCTGCAAAATGCAAACCCAATAAATATGTTTACATATCCTCATTACATAGGATGAATAAAATAAAGATTAATATCTTTTGATAAATTAAAAGCTTTGTACGTCGGCGTACTTGCTAATTATGAATTAGTATAATTATTTGAAAATATTTTGGCTCTGATTTCCTGAACTCTAAAAATCATATTTATTTGTTTGCTAAAGCTTTTTTTTAAATAATCCGTTTGATAAAATAACACTGCTAAGGATAAGGAATTCAAATGTGAAACAATCCGACCAAAATCCGTTCTTCTTTGTACATATTGCGTAACTGCAATAAAGGTCTTATAAATACTATGCAGCATAACAAACCAAATTGATTCGCAATATAAGAATACAATAAAAAATATGTATTTTCCAATATAAGTGTTATGAACACATTTTATTGAATTCGAATTAATGTAACTAAAATGAGACTTTTTTTTATACATTCAATTGTGTAAATAAACTTGTATAATAAATAAAATTGATCACATTACATACACTCCGAAATTGTATGCAAGGCAAGGTTGACGGCTGAGTTAGCGCACCATGGCCCCACATGGGGTTAGTGTGAGAAGAAGAAGAAATAAATTTTGATTTTTTGTTTAAAGTTTCGTTTCTTCCATTTTATTACAATTTTTTCGTGTAGATATAAAAACTATAGGGGGCGCTTCCTTCAAGTTCGCCCCGGGCGCTGCTTCACCTAAAGCCGGCCCTGGTAACCAGTATTTATTCGAAGCATCTGAATCGGCCATAAAATAAACCGACGACCAAAGACAAAACGGTAATTAGGCTTGTCAAATATTGGGCAAAAAATCGCGTCCCACCGGCGGGCGTCCTCACTGAAAAAAAGGCTCTTCATAATATTAATGAATTTCACTCATTAAAAAATATTCATTGTATGTATGCAGAATTCATTGATATTTCATTGAGATTTTCGGCATGGCTATGAAGAGTTTCTTATATTTAATGAAAGAGATTCATTGATTTCAACTTTCCATATTTCTGGTGAAATATCCATATAATTCGTAAAACAATGTAGTTTTACATGAATTCAATGAAATAAATTTAGATTTAATGAAATAATTACAATGAAATATATTTGCTAAAAAACTATGAATTCCTACTTGTAATTAAGATTTTGCAAAGCTACATACACATGCCCAAGGTCAATGTAAGCTTTGTCCTTTCAATAATTTAAAATTAAAAGTCCATTTAAGTTTTGAAATGCTGGAAATAGAATGTCCGCCAACAGCAACAGGGCGACATGTCAAGCAATTTGCATTTTACGTTGCTTATAAATGCATATTTGGCAGCCATGCAATGCTGCTGCCGGTATTCTATTTCAGGCATAAGAAATAAAATACAAAAAATGAACAATCAAATTTGCTTTAAATCACTGATTTCTATAGCTTCTCATATCTATGAAAATACATTGGAACAATGATCTTTTCATATAGTACATATTTAGATTTTTTTTATTTCCTCTTCTGAAGTTTCCACCAAAGCGCAATAATTTATCCATATTAATGAATTTTTCATAACATTAATGAACGCTATTCTTAACTCTGACTAATACTTTATGTGTGTCTAGAAACCTTCATCACGTATAGTCTGGTTGGTGTAGTAGGTAGGGTGTAGGTCTTGAAATCATAGGGTCCCGGGATCGAATCCCATTGGAGCTAGGTAGGTACAATTTATGATGCTTTATGATGCGCTTATAGGAAAAAGAAATTTGTGCAAAACTACCGGCCTAAATTCAATGCTGAACTTCAGAAGCATTTTTTTTATTTTAAAATAAATAAAAAAAATATTATGAAATAAATCATCATAGGTAAAGTGAATATTTTTCATTAAATCAATTAAATTTTTTCATTAAATCAATAAAATGTTTCATTACATATTAAAAAAAATGTAAAATCAATGAACTGAATTCATAGTAACCGTGAAAGTATTCTTTGGCTGAAAATGAATGAAATCTTCATTGCATACACGAAAAATTGCATTACTATTATGTAAACATTTGGTTCAGTGCTGGTAGGGAGGATTAATGGAAGCATGGGGATGCGGGCAGGGCCGTAGGGCGATTCCAAAACGTTGGATTTACGATAGCATAGCACAACTTCGTCTACCAACCTCGAGTTAACCTACTTGTATTGTCCCACCATTACGAAACAGATCATTGCGGCAGCTAAATTCTTTATAAAAAACATGGAGAAACTGTTTTGAATAGGAACTGTGTACTATATTTCGGATCGTGTTTTCGACGCCCCTCAGAAACGGCGCCCGAGATGAGTGAATGCCCCTTCTGTCCACAGTGTGAATCCTCTATACATTGGCAGAGAAAAATTGTGAATTTATTTTCGGACTGCAGTTTATGGAATTCCCCAGTGTTTGCGATATATTCCATCAAGAGATTTTCATTTTCGGCCGAGGTCTAACCAGGCCTTAAAAGGGAGAACACGTGCAGGGGAACATTTGTCATTAAATGGCCTTTCTCTGTTATCCCTTTTAAAATTATGGTTTTAAAGTTGCTCTACAAATATTTTTGGTACCGACAATTTGAACTGCCGGGAAATCTTAATTGTTATAGATGTTAATTTCACTGTTGAAAAAATGTTGGTGCTGAAAAATAGCCAGTCCCTGTTCATTCATTCAGATAAGGGGGGGATAAATCCCTTCGCTCACACTTTTTATACCCTTCGCTCATAGAGTGAAAGGGTATATTAACTTTGTCATGAAGTTTGTAACTCATTGAAGGAAGCAGCTCCGACCATATAAAAAGTATACATATATGATCAGCATGACGAGATGAATCGATTGGACGATGTCCGTCTGTCTGTCTGCCTGTCCGTCTGTCCGTCTGTCTGTGTATAAAAGCTACGGAGCTGAAATTTTGCACACGTGCTAATTAGATTCTTCTAAGAAAACTTTTTTATTTGTGCACCAATTTCAACCAAATTACACACAAATGTGTTTCTCTTGATGAAATAAAACATATCTAAGAATGGACCAAATCTAATAATGGGGTCATGGGGCTGTCATACAAACCTAACCCCCCAAATCAGGTTCTTCTAAGAAAAAACTTTTTTATTTGTGCACCAATTTCAACCAAATTTCACACAAATGTGTCTCTCTTAATGACACAAAACATATCTAAGAATGGATGAAATCGGATAATGGGGTCATGGGGCTGCCATACAAACCTAACCCCCCAAATTAGGTTCTTCTAAAAAAAAACTTTTGTATTTGTGCACAAATTTCAACCAAATTTCATTCAAATGTTTTTCTCTAGATGACACAAAACATATCTAAGAATGAATCAAATCGGATGATGGGGTCATGGAGCTGCCATACAAACCTAACCCCCCAAATTAGGTTCTTCTAAGAGAAACTTTTTTGTTTGTGCACCAATTTCAACCAAATTTCACACACATGTGTTTCTCTTGATGACACAAAACATGTCTAAAAAATGATCAAATCTGACCATGGGGTCATGGGGTGGCCATACAAACCCAATCCCCATTTTGGTTCTTCTAAGAAACATTTTTTGCACCAATTTCACAAAACCTTGAATTAATGTGTCTTTACCAAAACAAGAAAAAAGTTCAAAACGAATGGAATCATACTGTAGGGTCATGCTCCCGCAACTCCAATAAATTTTTTTGAGTTATTATTTTTATTCGCCCACTTATTTCAACCAAGCCCAAAACTTTTGTCAAGACGGAAGAAAAAGAATGAGGAGGGGGATTAAATACAAGTCATAGGTACGCCCGAAAAAACTTAGCCCAAAAAGAGCGAAGGGTATCCAAATTTCGGCCGCGCCCGAAATTAGCCTCGCCCTCAGGGGTTGGCGAGCAGGGGGCGGAGCCCCCTAGTTTTTTAGGGTTTTTTAGAAAATTTTTTTTTCAAAAAACCCTTATGAAATCGATTTTGTCTGTCCGTCCGTCTGTCCGTCTGTTCGTCCGTCTGTTCACTAAATAACTCGCGAACAGCTCAACCGATTGTAATGAAATTTGGTAGGAATGTGTAGAATGGTTACAGTCTTTGGTACATATACCTTAGAAGTTGGTAGGAAAAAGATAACAGGGTGTCCCGAACGTTTGAAAAAAGTCGACTTTTTTAGTTTTTATCGGAGATTGACATATGGGTATTTAAATCAAAGAACTAAACGAGTACATCTCACATCAGTTAAAATTTTTCAGTTTCGAGTAACGGTAAAAAAGTTATTGGCGTTCAAAGTTAAACTTCCTTTTCGACCTCCGTTTTTCTAAACCGTTATAGGGATCGATATGAAACTTTGCACAATGATTGGTCAGTATGGCTTTATATACGTTAAATATTAAGACTGTTGACTTTTGCTAAGGAAAAGTAAATAACAGTAAATTTGTAAAATTTGAATTTGATCGTGTGTAGCCCCTTTTAGGTTTCCAAATATGAAAATTCTGCTAGGGATGTTTAGAAAATTACATAGGGAATATGTCTTGGAATTTTCATTCGAATATCTGTATCCAAACCGGAAATATAGCCAAGTTAGTATTTAGTAAGGGCCTTTCGCAATGCAAGGGAAGCCTCTTAAGCATTTCTTCAATGCATATCTTTTAACTTGATGAAACAATGAAATTTGGTGGATATGCATAGAATGGCAATAGTGTTTGCCACAAATATTTTTGAAGTTTGTAGGACCAAGTTAACAGGGTGTCCCTGAATAGCTGCAAAAGTATACTTGTTCAATACTCATAGGAAAGCTTGCATGGGCTCTTATGTCAGGGGACACTATGGAATCATTTCATATAAGTTGCTTTTCCTTGATTAAAAAAGAGTAACAGTAGTTTTACAGCCAATAATTCAGTTTATATATAAAGCCAAGCCGGCCTTACGTTTGCCTGAGTTTCTTTTTGCTCAAAGGCCATCAGAAATCTTAAATCGAAAAATGCCTGTAGATTTGCCTTGGAGTACCTACTTTTATACAAACTGGGTAAATAGTAAATCTATTTTTGGATTGGTCTAATTAAAGGTGGAACAGAATGAAAGGCGCTAGCTATAATGGCAGAGGAAAGTAGGACACGTACACACTATCGATTCAAAAATGAGTCTACTATTTTGTCATGCGAAGGAAGGGTGAGGGCAATCAACAACTCCTTTGAATGAGTGAGAGTTGGATTATTACCGAAATAGCGCATCCGCATTATTTTGGACCGATTCGTAATAACACAAGAGACACGATCAAATCGAAATCGGTGGAGTCTTGCCTACTCATTCCATTCGCTGCACCACTTCCCTCGATTACTTTGTATCCCGGCTGGCAATAAGTAGGTATCCATTGCAATTGATATCCTGGGAATGAACCCAATACATTCAGCAAAAACTTACCAAATTATAAACATTATTTGGTTGAAAAGAGACTGCCTATTTTTCATTCTGAGCCGGCAGGAATTTTTTGCCTAAATATAACTCCACGGTCATCTGATCTTAAGCCGGCCCACACGGATCGAGGTTCGCCGAACCGCGCGGTGTAAAAGATCAAAGTTGTGGACAACACTCGCATGAAAGGAACAGAGGTGATGAGGGCAGTCAACGAAAAGGTAACGTCTGTTGAATTACCCTATTGCCTCTATCCCTCCCAGGCGTGTGTTGTTCACTATTTTGATCTTTTTTACAGGACATTCGTCAGATTTTCATTTCAGAATATGTTTCAGATAACCCACGGGATCCGTACAATTTCTACGAAGATAAATTAGAGCAGCCGTGTTTCCGATAGAGATTCGATCCGGTCAAAAGCAGGAGTCGTGCAATCTTGTGAGGCACAGCCATTCCAAGGCAATCAAGTTCTAATTTCAAATTTAAATATTTTTTTCGCTTAAACGCCAATATTACGGGCATAGAAATTTCAGTGACCTTTGATAACTTAAGTTTGCAGCGATGCAGAGTAACACGAAACGTGTGACGAGATTTTAAGTTTCCACTGAATATGGTAAGACCACCATACCTAGGGACATACATCCACACATGGGCGTAGCCAGGGGGGGGGGGCAGGGAGGAGCGGTCGCCCCCCCTGGTAAGATGGTAAAAAAATCCTTATCGATGTAGTAAAAAAAATCGCTGCACTATACAACATTTTCAAAAATTTTCTGCTGCTGGCGCGTTTCATTTCATGGCTTCTGAGCTCGAGTACACATTTTCAACCGTTAGGTCCCTTCGGCAAGTTAGTGAAATTCAACTTATTTTCATCTGAAAGGGTGACAAATCGTATACAGCTTTGCTTTGTTAGCCCTGGAAGGTCATGCTTTGTCGAATCGACTACGCATCATCAAATTTATCCCATTTTTCGTGACAATTCTCATTATTTGGAGCTGAGTTTTCGTACAGCACTTACCGTGCCGATGTACTTGCCGGGTACATTGCGGCTAGACGAAGTGAGCAGGGTAAGTTGGATTTTTGGAAATTGGCGTCGTCGAAACGACGAAGGATGAACTTTGTGTAGCTTTTAGAACTCCAGTATTTCTTATGGCTGGTTGTCGATTCGACGATAAGTCTGGGTCCATACAACTAGCTCGTAACAAATGTGCTTATTTTTGCGGGACCTATTTTTTCAAAAATTATGGAAAAAAATATTTAATAAGACAAATCAGGAAAATGGCTAAAAATTCTTCCTCATTATAGGAAGATTGAATTTCGAACTCATAAAAATCGGCTCCAAAATCCATGTTTTTCCATTCTAAATAACTTACGATTGAAAATCTGTCAGATTTTGTAAATATTTTGAGAAAGGGTGATTTGTATGAAGCGTCAAAGTAGAGCGTCGTCGAATCGACGAAGCATGACCTTTCCGTACTAAAAATAAGCATGACGTTCCAGCGTTAAGGACGATGTAAAGAACGGGTCTCATATTTCAGTATCTTTCAAGTTCTTAATTTTCTTCTCAGTACCACATAGGTGTATATAATGTTGCAGGCACTATATATTTCCTATCCGCACATGTCCGGAAATTTGGGACCACGCCGAGATTCGATCTCCGGACCTCTAGATTACTAGCGTGCGATTCAACCAAGTGAGCCACAGAGCGGGTCTTTCAAGCTATCAAATCAAAATTTATTTTCTAGCTGAATCATACCAGCAATAAAATTTAGCCACTGTTAATACTTTGATAAATTTAGAGGAAATCTTATTTTTTTTCAATCAATAAAGGATTTATAAATATTCTAACCATGCTACTTTGCTAAGATGAAAGTGACAGACGAAACAAACTGATTTCGCAGGTGGAATATGCATTCCGAGATGCAAAAAATGCACTGAAAATAGACAAACTACGCTCTAAAAGGCAGATATTGGAGGCCAGTTGAATGTAATCAGAATGCAGAAGAAAATCATTCTCATATCCATTTTAAAAATTTGACTCTACAATTAGAAAAAAAAGAAATAACATGCGTGGCAGTCCACCAGTAAACTAGGGCCGCAGATGTGTGAGTGACATCCAATTTCCAAGATCTAAACTGCTGTTTTGTTAAGGTGTTGAGATCAACAGCACGCCCAGCAATGTTATTTATCCCCATAAATGGATACTTGTTTACAATCTGAGCGACATCATAGTCCGTCACGTAGGTCATGAGTTCGAAAAACACTATAAAGTGAATACGTTCACGGTGAGTCTGGAATCCATGACCGTGTGCACCAATCCTACCGCAAGCCAGGCGACTCTAAAATTTGCTAACAATATTTCTGCGACCGGAAATTTCAACTCCTAAGAAAATCATGATGTTGAAAAAATTTTGGGCTTGCCCCCCCCTGACCGAAATCCTGGCTACGCCCATGCATCCACAGAAGTAATGTTTTTTTTTAATTGCGAGTAAGCCGTCACATATCGCAGGATAGACTATAAGAACTCTTGAAAAGCAGACATTGGACAACTAAATCAAACTCACGATCGTCATAAGGGTGAATATTTTTAAGAAAAGCTTGGCTACATATTTCAATTTAAGCGCGGCCCTTAAAGAAACAGTTGCAGCTACGTCCCCATGAAAAAATGTAGAAAAACTGAACTGTCAATTAAATTTTAATTTATAGTAGGTACTGACTTTTCAGGAGGACTACATTTTTCTACACCAAAGAGCGCGTCCCGGTAACATTTTTCTGAACCCGGCATCCCGGCCGCACCTTCTAGGCCCGTCACTGCCGGGCGAGGCCCGAGCAGGTGGCAACCCTAGCCCACTTATTCCAATCAAACCCCACAGAAATATTTTTTTGTCGACGAAGCGAAACTTTTGTGAAGACGGAAGGAAAAGAATGTGGGGGGAGGGGGGTTAAACACAAGTCCTAGGTACGGCCGAAAAAAACTTTTATAGCCCAAGAAGAGCGAAGGGTATCCAAATTTCGGCCGCGCCCGAAACTAGCCTCGGTCTCGTTTTTAAGTTAAAATTTGACGATAGGTTAAATCGTATACAAAACAAAAAGCAGATAAGATCTTGGAAATAGGATATCATTAACACATCCTGTGGTCTTAGTCCAATGTTGGATTGTCGCGCCTGTTATTTTTTTATTTCGTATATGTATAGCCGGACAGTGGCGTAACATTTCTAAAATATACAAAAATATACAATGTAATTTATAATTAACCAAAGTTGTTGATACCACTATTTTCGTCCGATTACTAAACGCTGCCAAATTTTGAACTTTTAACTAAATCCAAGACTATATTTATAGAGGGATTCGAACTATCGACAGTATTTACTAGAACCTCACGATTCAATCGAGTAAACGGCTTTAAGTCAATTTAATTAGTTCAAATAGGCTATTAGGGTCCGGTAAAACGCGATTAACAAACTACATACAATGAAATCTAATTTTACTATGAAATCTCAAATCTCCTACTGACCTTATCGCCCTAATTTCGTTTAACAATTTGACAGTACAGTAGAAAACTCTAAATTTTTACTCTGACCATTTGATGCATTACTACTAAAATTTTTTTTTTTGCAACAAGAAGTGCAATCTAACTTATAAAAAAGTGAAAAAGATCGGATTTACAGGTTGATAACGTGGACAGATCGGATAAACGAGCCGATTGTGGGCTAGGCGGTCTTCACTGTAAGCGTGATATTTTCAAAGATGTGTATGGCATAAACTCAAAGGGAGTTCACTACACTTTACCACGATTTCGTATAGATTTGATTTGGAATTTTGGTTGAAATTCCGTTAAGAAATCGTTGAAAATGTGTTGGTAATTCGCTTTACTTTTTACGAAAAAGGTGGTGGATTTTTTCCGTTGAATCGATTTCAACTTAGTACCAGAGCTGTTTGTTGATGGGTGCAGACATTACTTCTGTTAATAGTCAAGTATTTTTTCTTAAAATTTCAACAATTTCCAAAAGGATCTTCATTTTAATAATTAATGCAAATTATAACGGGCGGGCCCAGGACACCACACTGATATGACAAAGAAAACTAAAACTTTCAACGCAATACCATACCGGAAAAATTTTGTTTCTAGATCACCATGCATAAATTTTTAATTTGTCCTTGCCTTAATGTATTTTTCTTCTTGAATGGAAGGTTTCGTACTTAACGCCTGTTTCTAAACAGGCCAAGCATCTTATTGATGACTATATAGACACCTAAGTAAATTATCAGCAATACCAAAGCTGCTTGAAGTGCTTGTTAAAAATAAAATAGATGTTGATAGATTAGCCGGTTGATATCGCCATGGATTTCTTACAGAAAACTCAACTACAACCAAATTGGTTTTTTTTTTTATAAATTGGTTGCTCATGGTATTTTGGTATCGTACATATACAGTCTATTTTTTTAGAGAACCTATTTAACGGATAGGACTAAGTTGGTGAAGTTAAATGGCTGTAAATCCCGCTCCGTTATAAAGTGCTAATCATGAGTTCCGCAACGAAGCCGTTTAGGACCTCTTCAAAACAGTATCTTGTTGGTTGCTACCGTGAGGATCATCCCAATAATCATCTCATGGACTGAATTCCTCCACCACGACATGTCAGGCGTGGTCTGCGAGACCTTGAGAGAGAGATTCAGGGATACAAACGGGACCCTTACGATGAAGTTACATACCGAGCCGCCATTGCAGCGATCCACACTGAAGAAGTGAATCGGTCTATCGCGAGTTTAGGTGCGAATAGAGTCCTCTCAGAGCGCCCACCACCAATTTCGCCTGAGGAGATTAGGCTCCCGAGAGCCACTAGAGTAACACTAGCTCAACTTCGGTCGGGCTTTTGTTCACGCCTTAATTCGTACCTTTCTCGCATAAACCCGGACATCCAAAACATCTGTTCAAACTGCAATGGTACTCCTCATGATGTGGGTCACTTGTTTCAATGCCCCGCTGCGCCCACTGATCTTACCCCTATATCGCTGTGGGAAAACCCTATCGCAGCAGCTATGTTTTTGTCCTTAGACCTCACGGACACAAACATTGACGAACCATAAATCGTACCCACATAGATGCACAGAGGTTTCACACCTTTCTGCACCGCTACAAGAAGAAGAAGAAGGACCCCTTCTGTTAGTTTACGTTCTCAGTGGTGGTTCTCAACTCTTTTCTATCCTTGCCCCTTTTCGAGGCATGGAGAGTCTAGGCCGGGAAAATTCTCAAAAAACCTAAAAACAGTGTGGAAATTTTCGTTTCTTTCACGTGAGAACTACGTTGGAAGGACAAGCACAGATGACTCACATATGGTGAACGTTTTTGTTTTAATCTCCAGACAATTGGACAAATCGTTTTTTTGCCTAATTTACCAGGTGGCAAATAACGATAATTCACTAGCCGATATTGGTTACAATATCCTTTTGACTACATCGGCGCGGAGAGTCAGAAGTGCTTCAACCCAGCGCAATAAAGCAAAAAACTTAATTGTAGCTCACTGATAGACTATGACTTTTTCTTCAGTAGTGAATGATTTGTGAAATGGCTTAAAAGGTGGATGTATTCATATTAACACTTTTCTTCACAATTCCGATTTCATATAGTGGGCGCCCTTTGTTGACTTCCAAACTAGCCAATAGCCTCTTCCCATCAGTTTCCTTGGTCACCATTTTGTGGTCGAAATACCTTCCAACTTTAAGCTTATCCTGCGCCCACCGCTGCGCTGCCCACCGGCTGCAAATCGCTATGAGAATACGCAACGTAGATGACTGTCTTTAAATTTCAATACGAATTTACAAAAGCTGCAAATTTGGTGCCAATAACATTTGAAATTGAAATGTTAGTAAATGTAAAGTAATTAGCGTGTATAAATTGGAAACTCCGCTCTGAAAGGATTTCTGAAAATGAAAAACATTTTTAAACGTTGACCTGTTTTGCTGTAATATGTATTGTGTGAAGATATATTACATAAATAGCTTTCAAGACAGAAATATTCTTCACAATTTACAGCGGAAGAACTTTCACGTTCACAGTAAAGTATGGGCTTAAAAATGTATAACATGATCATTAACGGTATGTGATAGTTTAAACGACAAAAACTTCTTCACTTCTCTAAAAAAAAAAAATTACGTTACGGCCGGCGCGCCGCCCCCTTGGGACACGGCGCCCGGGGCGAGTGTAGGAGTCACATGTGTAAGTACACAGCGTTCCTCGTTACATGTGACTCCTAAAACAATGGGAAAATAAAGGATTTCCGGAAGGCAGACCTGGAGATGTGATAATGTCGACGAAAATATCAGACAATGAACATGTTGAATCTGATCAATTAGGCTGCAACATAAAACATCTAGCATGTGCACATATCAGTAGGTTGAGTGTGCCTGAGTTGATTGTTCGATACCTCTTATGTAGAATGAATTATTGAATGAAATCGAAACACTATTTCATAGGTTTGCCATAGTGATAACGCTTTAAAAATTACTGGAGTACGCTGTACTGCAAGATACTGCAGTACCGCCTCCCCTTTCCTTCTTTTAGGTGACCGGAAAGAGTCGTGGTCCAGGTAGTAACCCTATACCTGTATAAAAAATGCTAATTAAATTAAGAGTCATCAGGATTATAAAATTCCTATTCATCCGTTTGAAATATACATTATTTCAATCTCGACAATAAATTTTAATCCCTGCACTTTCTCTGGTTACATTCGTGCGCCATCAATAGACAGAATGCACAAATTCATACATACATATTTGAAAATTATCCTTAATAGGATACGATTTACAAGATGTCCGCTTTTCATGTTCGAGGCCATCAAAATGTCGATCATAAGGCTTGAATATATCTGAAACTGTAGTCTCTAATGCACTCATAACCATCATCGTGTCCCTATGAGCAGATGATACACGTCAAATGAAGATATTACTTCCCAGCAAAAAATCTGATCAGGTTTGTCAGGTTTAAGGAATAGGTAAGGGAAACGATTTCAGCTTTGGCCTTATAATAATTCTTACGAAAGCTTTATTGCTTCTTTCTGTCATGGATAATTCGCGTTCGCTTTGTTTAATAATAAACTAAGGCAGAATTCAGACTTACTTTAGTTTATTGCCAGCTTTACTTCCAGACAGGTATAAATAGTAATTATAATAATGGTTACGTAAGGCTCTTTATAATTTAGTTCAAACTTTAATTCATACCAGAAATAAGACAAAATTACATTTCAGTAATTTAAAGTTTTTGTAAGCCTTTGTATAAGGTATCTAAAATGTTTTTTTCTGAAAACCTTTCCATTCCCTTATTAAAAATATATTTAGTTCTTAAGTAAGTCTTATTTAAAGTTTCTTTCCAAATTGAAATTAAGTATCATTTTGCGAGGAGATTGCTATGACAGGCTCTGTGGCTCAGTTGGTTGAGTCACGATGCTAGTAATCTAGAGGTGCGGAGATCGAATCTCGGCGTGGTCAAAACATTTCCGGGCATGTGCGGATATGCACTATGTCCCACAAGGGGGGGGGGGGTACACAGAAGAAGAATAATGCCATAATAGTTCAGAAAAATCACAATTTTTTATAATTCTCTAAACATTATCAAACCATTTACATAAGGATATGAAAAGGTATTATAATCTTTTTTTTCAGGCATCCGTATAACTTATTTAAAGCTACTGCTAAATTTTTTTTAAAGGCTTAAATAGTTTTATTATAAGGTAAAAGTTACGTATCTGAGCTTAAACCTTATCGCCAATGACATGACCTGTGCTTCGGTAAGGTATCTGACAGGTTAATGCCTTTGCAACGCGTAATTCCTTACCGAAGGTTTCCCTTACTTCAAAGGTATACAGCGTATGGATATAAACCTTAAATAAGCCTTCAATTTTTTGCTGGGTTGAGGCACCTCGTTTACTATGATAACTACAATAATTAGTGCCTGCTACATGAGAGAACAGAGAAAATAGCAGCTGTGCGGACCACTACACTGCGTCAAGAACGTCTTTTATATCGATTGCAAGGGAATTTCAAGATTATTCATTCACCACTGATTGCGAGCCGGACGGATCTCAAGCAGCTGTTATCACATTAATTGGCACCTATTATCTCAACTCCTTCCTAGACCATACCAAGATGGTTCCTTAACCCTTCTGTCGGCACGAAGGTCTGGCCAGACCTTTGGCACTATATTTTGGTGTAAAAAGCATAGAAGATGAAATCGCAGCGACTTCATATTTCATGATATCCTAGAATAATATGTTTGGAAGCATTTTGCAAAAATTTGAAAAAATCGGTTGAAGTTTTGAGTATGTTTTTGATGATTTTCAATTTATAGTGCTTTTTGATACCCAATAGGTCTGGCCAGACCTATAGTTATTCCCCCCATTTTTCTTTTGAAGTAAGAAGTGCAAATATTAAATTCTGTTATTTATGATGTAATAATGTCATTTAAACTCAATTTGAACTATAAACGATAAAAATTTTTGAGATTTTTCTATAAAAAGCCGTGAAGTTCGGAAAATGGGTATGCCTAATTTCGTCACATTTTATAACACCACCTAATCAACTGAGATTTGATCCTAGGAAATTCAACTCAGTTTTATTTCCTTTGTAATAGTAAGGACTAAGTATGAGTGACTTGCAAACGTCTTTCTAAATAGATTTGATCAAAAAATTTACGAAAAATTTAGAATTAAATGATTTTTGCCTTGAAAATTCCCTATTTCATCCCACTTATTTCCCTAAATCTGCAGACTAATATCGAGGTAAAATCTGCCAACAAAGTGCTTAATATTTCCCCAAAGATATTGAAATTAGAAAATTCGATCGAAATATCTACTAGATAAACACAATGCAAATAGCGAAGCAAAAAAAGAAGAAAATAAGGGAGAAACACGTTTGTACTAATACCACCTCAAAATATATCTACTTAAAAACGTTTCCAGTATATCTACAAAAATTATTTTGATGCTTTTATTGTTAAAAAATTGCAGTAAAGAATGAATAGAATGATTTTACCGATAAAAATTTTACTTTTTCTAAAAAATAAAAAAAAATTTCTCAGTAGGTCCAGCCAGACCTATTGGGTATATAATATGCATATTGTAGTAGGTGCCGACAGAAGGGTTAAAGGTCGCCATGCTATACATCCGGTCATCCGTTTACATTTAACGATAATGTCTGCAGGATTTCTCGGACAAGAACACTTACACAGAGCATAGATATAATGTGTAGGGTGTTCAGCAAGGAATAAGTGTCAGTGCCGGCATACCTTCTTAACGTCAGACTATATTAGGCATATAGGCGAGTGGGCGCATGTACATGTGTTTGCCTCTTGATACACAAAGTATTTCCCTATTCACAAGAAAACTTTCTTTTTTCCGCAGAAATTTCTCTTGTCGACATTGCTCTGTACAAATATCCCAAACAAGGACTTTGCCCGTCTTTTTGTGTACAGTGTCAAAACTAAGCAAACAATCGCCCCCCTGTGTAGCAGAGAGCAGCCGTTTTCAACACACCCAGTTAGTTTTTGGGGTGCTATCCAGGATTTAGGAAGTGTGACCGTAGATAAATATGCTACGGAGCCTGCAAGTGTTTCAGGTCTACTCGTACTCTCTGCGCTCTGTGTACAGATTCGTTGGGTGCTAAGTCAATTCGAAAATTTCCAGAATCATGTCCAAGACGTAATCGGGCTGCATTAAAGATTTACGGACGATATTTTTGCTTCTGCCCGAATGTTGCTTGCTAGTTGCTTCTACAGAACACCACCGTCATCATACAACACACATAACCCGAGTTGTCACCCGAGCTGTCCGGAGGCACCCCTTCCGCATAAACTACCGAACCGAGATTAAATATTTACGATGTCAACAACCGTCTGCTTGTTGTCAGACAGACATACAGAAGGATAATGTTTTGTGGTCTTGTAACAGATATCTCGATCCACAGATACTCAGTAATTTATCGTTAGTTGTATTTAGTTTTCAATTATACACATTAGGGGGCTGATAATTATTTACAGGCGGAAAATTTACAATTATTTGTATGGAATTGCGAATAGGTCCAATGGTATGCAACTCTAGGTACACGTACAAAAGAAGACCAGTCCCCATAATACGAGTATGAATTCTCCGGGTTTCAGATGAAAATTTGAAAAGTTTTTGGAAAGTTTGTAGAGTTTCAGATTTAGATTGGTCAGTAATTACGAGAATGATTCAATTAAAAAGTGTGCTGGAAAGGAGATGGAATTAGTTTAATAGTTAAATTTTACGAAAACTCGATAAGAACTTTACGGGTATCCTTTTTCCTCCCTCGGTTCAAACTTTAAGGTTGTTCATGACATGCAAAAAGTAAAGGTACCACTACCATTTAAGTACATTATCGATTTTCATATAGGAATGTTAATACGATTGAAGCGTTCGAGGTTTTACCGTGATGATAATTTAAAGGTAAGTTCAAGGATATTATTGAAATTAATTCTTGTTTGCTTCATTTGAGACTTAATAAGTCAGGACAGACAAAGCATTTGAACATGCGTTACCCCCACATAAACATTATGTGTAAAATGCTTATTTGGGGAGCAGAAGACATTAGCTCCCGAGTTATCGATTGCCAAACATAAAAGTACGATTGTCTCCTTAACTCAGATATTAGTATGGAGGCGTGCGAAAAGTTCCAAAAGTTTTTTTTTTTTTTTTTATTTAGGGACACTTACTCCAAAACGTGCGAAAAAAATTAATTTTAGAGACATGCCCTTTTTTCACTAAATTCAAGGTGATGTGCACTCGCGGCCTTGATTGTCGATGACATCTTTTCGCTGTGAAATAAAGTGCAACTGTATTGTTTTCGATGGCGAAATGTCAAAAACTGGTGTGGAGACTTTCATTTGAAGTGGATACAACGAAGCGAATTCGATTTCACGATCATCAAATTTTTGACAGTATTTGTATGGACTTCACGTAAACTGACGATGTTAGTAGGTACCTACTCTAAGACTTGGTTTTTGGAGCTTTCGACTTAACGAAAAAGTTTTCAGCATCTTGGCCATGTTTTACGGACGAAATTTGTTTAATGAGTAGTTTACTCAATATGTTCGCTATCTATGAGACACATATGACTCATGGCGTTTGTAACTCTATCGTGTTTGAGTCATATGTGCCTCATTAAATATAAAAATGTTCAGTTATTTCAATTAAAAAGTGCAGTGAAGTAGACTATCAATAGCTTCAAGAAGAACCCTAACATTTCTAACTTTCTAAAATTGCCGATTATCGGATTATTTTTTTTTTAATTAAACAACAAAAAATTACTTCACCAATAGTTTAGATTAATAAGAAAATTCCCCCTGTATCATTTTGTAACGTAGAAATCATGCCCAATCTCCATTTCGCTTCAGGGTGTCAAATTTTTTAGGTGTCAGTAAGCATATCTGGGTTAAATACGCATCGTAAGGTGCGAAAGTTGTGACTTTGATGAGAATTGATTAATTTAATTAGTAATCAGTTGTTCGTTTGCGGGGTCAGGCACGTAGCCAGGGGAGGGGTCCATGGGGTCCGGACCCCTCCCGAAATGTTTTCAATGCTATAACGGAATTTTTAGTGATTACAGTATAAAATATCAAAATATTCAGGTGGTAACATATTTTTCTCTAAATTCTGTGGGACTGAACATCATAAAAAATATCCGACATGGAAAATTGGTTTAAGTGAGGTTTTCCTTTCAAAACTAGATAAATCCAAATATCAACACACACTTCTCTGAACACAACCCTTCAAAATAAATTGCGCGGAATCTATGCAAAAAATGTCTGTTGTCGAAAATTACTATTCACTCTGATTTTATTTATTGGACGTATGGACGTGTTTTCATGCGAGCTTGGAACTTTAAACTTTCCGCTGCGCAGGTTCTGAGCATTGCTACAAAAATAGAGAATGCGATAAAATAGTCTTTAAACAGAGATTTTTTTGTCAAGGAAACAATTTCTTTGAAAATTTTGACTAATATCAATGGTGAAGGTACGTGATGACTTGTGTTTTTTTTATAAAAACAAAAATAATTACGTGCGATTATCGGCCCTTTGGGTCGAGTGAAAGATAAGCTCCCAAATATTTTGCGCATGGCGATTAGTGGACTAAACGGAAACTTAGCTCTCGCTCGCCTAAGCTAATCGCGGAGATATAAAGGTACATGAAGCCCGTAGATAAAGAATGAAGTGAGAGTTTGCATCTGTTACTCTTATTGAAAAACGGAATATGTATATACGCCTACTTTAATCGTCTGTGCAAGTAATAGTTATGTAGTTAAGCCTTTTTTTCTGACCAAATGCTCAAGTTTTAACGAAGAAAACCAATTTTAAAGATACAAATGGTAAAAAATAGTTTTTCTAATTAGTCTCCCCTACACCACTGTATGCATTTTCGCCACCTCCCGGCAAGCTTTTGGATACCTTTTTCGTAAAAATCTCGCGGCTTTTCACGGACCCATTCTCGCACAAACAATTTTATTTCTTCATAGCTTTTGAAACTTTTAATGGAACTTTCTCAATTCTTTCAATGCTGTAGAAGATGTGTACAAACTTCCGAGCGCCAAATACTTAATATTCAGAGGGTTTTAGCACTCATCGGCCTGAGATTTTCGGTAGACTAGCCGCTCATGAATATTTTCCCAATACCACTTACGTGTATACCCAACTCCCCAGTCATGTAGCGTACACTACTTCGTCGGTCTTCCACAATGAGTTTTTCAACGGTGGCGGCGCTTACGTTTTCATCGGTGACACTAGGTGGCGCGCATGTGGCAACTTTCCCTCAACTTTTCGGCCTTTTCAAAACATTCATACACATGGGTTTTAGAGAGGCACTCATTCTGGAATTTCTCTAGTACTTTTTGATAAGTTTCCGCGGATTTTATATTTGCTTTGACTAAAAAACAAATAATGATGCGTTCTGCAAGAGGCACTGGTACATCCTTTTCACTCATCATGATGGTTAATTACACTAAAAAGTCAGGTTACGCGGTTCCAGCTATTCTCAACGTTTCATAACATACCAGTCTAATATTTAGTGTATCCACTTTTTCAACAATAAATTTGTCGCGCGTCTGAAAATTCCGTTGGACCCCTCCCAAAACAAAATCCTGGCTACGTCTCTGTGCGGGGTCGTCGTTGTTTTGTATCCGTCCAATCCGAAGCTTTTGTTTCGGGTCTCTTGACTTGAAGTTTTTTCTTAGGATGAGTTGTCGGCACATCGCTAAACTATGAAAGGGTTTAATCGTTGAGTAAAGGACATCATGGGCATGCCTCGAAGATGCTGCTTTGGTCGTTGAATTAAATGTTTTCTGTCACCTATCACGTTAAATAACCTGAGACGCTGCAGATGTTAATACAGCACTCAGGCGCAGCGGTTAATCGGATAATGCGCGAAAGTAACGCCCCGTAGAGAGACATGGGAATTGGCCGAAGCCGTTCAATAAAGGTTGCTGCTGCTGTTGCGAGTGAAAAAAGCTGTCAACAGGTTAGGGCACGAAACAAAACAGTTGCGTATGTACAGATGTGGTACACGTGGCGGATATTTGGGCAAAATATTGAGATCAAAATCAGCTTTTATACCCATACACTCACACGTGACCAAAGCGTAGTCAAAGTTGAAAATATTGTATTCTTTTGAACATACACGACGAAAACAACAACAACGGTCAGCGACTTATCGACTTCGCGAGCGGCAGAAACTTGGTCATAAGCTCTACATGCTTCCCTCATCGACGAATCCATAAGCAGACCTGGAAGTCTCCAGATGAATACACCGTGAACCAGATCGACCACGTACTGATCAGCAAGAGATGGGCTTCTAATGTCCTAGATGTTCGATCCTATCGAGGAGCCAACTGCGACACAGATCACTATTTGGTGAGGACGACCTACAGGTGCAGAATCTCTTCGGTGCACCTAACGAGAATCAGAATCAACCCTGCCAAGATTCGAGGTTGACAATTTGATTGATGATGCCACGGCGGCTGCGTATACTACAGCACTTGAGGAAAAACTGTCGCCCATGCTTGATAACATCAATAATGTAGGCATCCATGAGTTCTGGGAGGAGCTCAAAGACAGCATCAAGGGGGTCGCAGAAGAGGTCGTGGGCTATAAAGGCCGGCGCAGACGAGCAGACTGGTTCGACGACGAATGCAGGGCCTCGATTGAGGCGAAAAATGAAGCCTATCGCCAATACACACAACGCGCATCCCGAGCCAAGAAAGAAAGATACAACAAACTTCGGCGAGTATCTAATAGGTTAATTTAGACGTAAGAAACGCAAACATTTTGACGAGCAGTTACAGCAAATAAACCAAAGACTAGCCAGTAAGAACGGATATCAACCCAGGACAAGCCTATGTAAGGTTAAGGATGGTAACATCATCAGCGACATCGAAAGCGTCAACAAACGATGGGCCTTGCATTTTGAAGAGCTCCTCAAAGCATCATCAACATCCCCCGCGGAGCCAGCTCTTGAGCAGTTAGCCGAACCAGGCCCTCCCGTTCTACCCCCAACAGTAGAGGAGGTGAGTCTTGCCATACAGTCGCTCCAAAATAATAAAGCGCCCGGCGCTGACGAGATCCCAGCAGAACTGCTGAAGCATGGCGGAACGTGCCTGAACAACGCTGTACATGTACTACTGCTGAAAATATGGAACGACGAGGTAATCCCTGAAGATTGGCGCAAAAGCATAATCTGCCCAATCCACAAAAAGGGTGACAAGCTGAAGTGTGAGAATTACAGGGGCATATCATTAGTTTGTACGGCCTATAAGATATTATCTAAAATTCTTGAAAAGAGAATTAATCCGTACGCAGAACGAATCATTGGCGAGTATCAAGGCGGCTTCAGACCTGGTCGCTCAACGACCGATCAGCTTTTCACAGTGAAGCTACTACTCCAAAAGTGCTGGGAATATAACATCGACGTATACCAAATCTTTGTCGACTTCAAGCAGGCATATGACAGTATCGACCGAAGTGTACTGTACAACATTATGCTGAATTTTTGTATACCGGCAAAGTTAGTGCGACTCACAAGGATGACGATGACTAATACCGTCTCGCAGGTCAGAGTGCAGAACCGACTCACTGACCTATTTGAAACTAGTACTGGACTCAAGCAGAGCGACGGGTTGGCGCCGACGCTCTTCAACCTTGTAATTCGAGCCATGAATATGGACAGCAGCGGAACGCTACTCACCATTCGACTCAATTAGTAGCGTACGCCGACGATATCAACATCATGTCTCGAAGGTTGGGTGATGCGGAAAGCCTCCTGCATAACCTCAATAACGCCGCAAAGGAAGTTAGACTACATATCAACGAAAGCAAAACAAAGGCCATGATGCAATCGAAAACAAGGACGCCAGCAAATTCAAGCATCACAGTGGGGGACCTTAATATCGAGTATGTAGACAACTTCAACTATCTGGGTTGTAACTTATCAAGGGACGCCAACGAAACCGACGAAATTAAGCGACGGATACAACTAGCCGATAAGACATATTTCTCGGTCCTCCCTATAATTAATTCGAAACTTGCGCACAGGAACACGAAGCTCCGCGTGTACAAAACGATCATCCGACCCGTGCTATGTTATGGCTGCGAAACATGGACCCTTACCCAAGCCCCCGAAATTTTGCTAGACCGATTCGAACGAAAGGTCCTTCGGCGAATTTTCGGGGCCGTTCGCGAGCGAGACCAATGGCGTATCCGATACAACCATGAGTTGTATCAATTGTACGATGAGCTGGAAGTATCGAAAATCGTGAAGCTTCAACGTCTGCAATGGGCGGGGCATGTACAACGGATGGACGACAATCGCATGCCAAGGAAAGTTATGAACGCACAACGAATTGACGGAGCGAGGTTGCGTGGACGACCGAGAGCTCGCTGGGAGAACTCCGTAGGTGAAGACTCCCAATAGCTGCTGGGCTTCCGAAACTGGAGGATAAGGTCACGTAACCGCGATAATTGGAGGTCAACGATTCAGGCGGCCAAGGCCCGACGTCGGGCTATCGTGCCACATTGATTATGATGAACATACAATTACGATTCCATGTTTACTTTTAGCAACCAGGTATTTCTTCTTTGTTCTTTGTGAAAACTGGAACGAAACATCCGATAAATATCCGAAAAATTGTTGTTTTGCATTTTTGCATTATTTGTCGAAAGTCGTTGGAGATAAGTGATAGTAAGATCAAATGTCTGTGGAAATGTGCACATGCACTTGCGAATTTACTCTCAAATTTTTTTATGCTGATATATTCACGTTCGATTGATTCCTAGTGTGCATGTATGTTATAAATTTATATATATGATGTTAACATGACATAACAACAAAAACAAACAAAAATAATAGAAGTACATATAGATAAATGCCCACAAATACAGTGGGGTCTGGCCAGACCCTTTAGTACCTTATGTGCCAATTCAAACATTAGTTTCTCTAAGGCTTAAGAAAGGACACCCGCGATAGACTTCAGTTCATTACGCCGATGGGCTCACCAAACCGGTTATTATTTTGATGTCAAATGGACAATAATAAAACCAATTTGAATTCGGTAGTGGGAAAGAAGATATCCGATTTCACAAATTATGGGTGCATATTTAAAATTCATTGCCAGACATCGTCGGCAGCCATGAGAGAAAGTCACAGAATTCGCAGAAGAAAAGATACTCCGTCTGTCGTTATTAGGGCAGTGGTACGCTTCATATTCAGGAAATATTTCCGATTTTAAGTAGGTGAACAGTTAAAAAGAACATTGAATGTCAGTATTTTAAATAACAAACCAAATTGCACTGGCATGAAAGGAATTCGTCCGAAAATACAACGTTTTACACTTTGTTTCACTTGATTCTTGCCCAAGGTGCAACGAAAAGCTTCATCATGTTCAATCAAATGTAAGAACAAAGTGACCCACAAAGTAGAAAAAAATGGAGTGCTGATTAGAACTGATAATTTGGATTTGGATACCCGGAACATTACGCTATCAGCTCTCGCAAGAAGAATTTTCTTGTTCTTGTTACCGATACTAGCGACACTTATCTTACCGTCCGCCAAACCAGTTATAGTCTGGGTAATAGCGGGCTGTTGGCGGGGACTGAAGAGCAGTTGCGTAGATAAGGGGGGATCAAGGGGATGAATCCCCCCCCTTCGGTCACACATTTTTTTCAACGTGTGTAGTTTTTCATATAAACGTGAAAACATTTTCATTTTCAACTGCAATATAAAATTTAGCACTTCCTCCAATTTGAATTGGATAATACAAACGTATCGATAGAATAGAAACGCTACAGCACATGGCTTTACGTTCATCTACTTTTTCAAATTGGATCTGGAGTTTCGCACAGGCAAGCCCTACTGCTAGAAAAATGAAATGTAAGCACTGATTGAACATTTGTTGCCGGAAAATCTTAATGTTGGGTTCAAAAATTAAAAAAAAAAATGTGAAACACGGAGTGCTTTTCAATAGATGCGCAATTTCCAATGGGGAAATATACAGTACATAAGGTAAGGTTATAAAGATTTCGTCAGGAGAGTGGAAAGCTAATGCGAAGAGAAAACGTTTCAGTCTATCAAAATAATTTTTTACTTTTTTTAAATTGAAATTTGACGAAAGAAAAAAAAAAGATTTTATCGTATATAGCAGAGCAAAGCAAGTCTTGACTTGCTCTAGTTGTTCGCAATTTTATTAAATTTAATAAGAAGCACCCTCAAAGCTATAACCAGGCTTATTTTTTTTTTAACTAAATCTTCTTTAGAAAAACATTGTAGATATTTCCAAAACTGAAAGATATATAGTTTTATGCAGGCAGTGTTTCGAAAACAAATTAACAGACAAACGGACTTCTGTGGTAGCCTATCAAGGGTTTCGCGAAGATAACCAATATGGAAAGTGCTTTTGACAACAATTCATATGAAAAAATGTCAGTAAGTTTTCAAATTCCGAAGCTTAGTCTTGTACGCTGTACCAGCTGTAAAATATTTGATCAGCATCAGAGACTCGACCGATTTTCTTTCTACTAAACGAAGCACCGGAAAACGAATGTTTAACAGTCCAAATTTTAGGTTCTACTCACATTTTTGGTATGCTATTCAAACAATTGTCTGATAGCTAGGACTTTGAAATTTATAGCAAATATATAGCTCACGAATTTCTGAGTTATCGGAAAATTTCGATTGAAAGACACAAAAGCTGTATACTCCGCCAGAGATGCGACACACAAAATGCATCTATCCACTATACAGCTGGTGCATAGTGGGATATCACTTGTGTGTGCAAACTCCAGCATAAATGCGGCACACAAAGTGTATTTACAAAAGCTGTACTTTATCCACATATACTGGGCATTCCCAACAAGTTTTCGTCTTCACAATTTCCATTTCCTGGACATATGAAAATATGACTTATTTTAATACCTGTTTTGAAGTGTTCCGGCGATACTAGGTGTTCCGTGACTCCGAAAAGTTTGGGCGCAACCGCAACCCGCAACTGATCTAACCCAATTTAAAGCTCTGATACTGCAATCACAGTAGCAAAAATTTGTACGGAAATTTTTATACTTCGGGTTCACTCACCGTAGTAAAAAAGCCAAAATTATCGATGCAATATTTTCAGGACTCAACTTTTTTCGTATGGTAGAATTGCTTTTTATTTTGCACGAAAATTTGCTCAAAAAAACTGAGAATTTGAAGTGTAACAGATACTGAAATTCAACATTTGATAATCGTAAAAGTAAAAGTAATCTTGCAAAATGATCCCCCTCCTCTCCGAAATGCTATCAACGCCACTGCTGTGGAGATCCACATCCCAATCTCATAACACTGAATTATATGGAATTTTGGGAAGATTCCATATGTTATCTTATAGTTCCATGGAGGGGTAGCTATTTGTAACTATCGGAGATTTAGAACGACGGAGAATGAGTTAGGACGTTAGGAGTAAATATTTTTACTTAGATCGTATAAATGGAACGCAATACAGGTTAAGTCAAAATCCATTTAAAAGGCGTATTTGCAGACATACTGTCTGACGACATGACATGATGATGTTTCCAGCTCTCATATACATATATGGAAATTTCCTAAAGTATAATTCGCGTAACACGGCTATCGTCACCATAAAACTATAGAGAAAATCAATATCGAACAAGTGACAAAAAAATGAGACTATAGATTTCCAGAATCAAATATTGCGTAACATAAAAGTGAGTTTACATATCTCGTTAAAAATCCATCGTTCGACGTCAAAATTTGCACTTAAAATTCGAAAGGCTGTAACTTCTGAATGGCGACTTGAGTCTTGATTGTGAGTTTCACGGAAAGTGACCACTACGGTGCTCGATAACTGTGCTGTTTATAGATTTTTTTTTGCAATAGATGGCTAGTTATATTATTGCAGTTTGGAAGGCTGCAACTTGCGAAGGCAGATATGTGGGACCTTGAAATTTCTATCATGTTGGTGCCAAAATGCTCTAAAAGTGTACCAAATTTCAGAAAGATCACCCAAGGGGTTCCCGAGTTATCGAAAGTCAAATATTGCTAAAAGTGGGATCATCTCATTAATAATGCATCGAAGAGGTGCCAAAGTTGGCACTTTAAATTGTATCTATGGATGTAGTATAGTGATTTTAGTTGATGATGAAACCCAAACCCAGCTTTGTCGGAGCAGCCTGGGTCTCCGCGTGGGCCAGCTATATATTGAAAGGAATAGTTATCCCAATGACCATGGATCCAATTAAATTACTTCAGGAGCTAGAGAGACAAATGACAAATGTAACTATCAAAAAATCGGAATTACTTCGAAATTTTTTAGGTCTAGTATAATCTGCCAAGAGAAGGTATACACTATAATATATCATCGGAATTTTGCGTAGTTTAAATCGTCCTCAGAACATTAAGCTGTATATATTACAAGAAAGTTAACACGAAATTTATCATGATTTCACCCCTTTGCCACCCCTCCCCCCAAATGTGACGCGTAAAAGATTGTAACTTTTTACTGCGTAATGCGATCAGGCCAATAGAAGAATTTGGCATCAAAAATCAGCTTTTTTTTTGGATGTTTGGGTCAAGAGCTAAAATCACTATACTAATGGCTGTAACTTCCGAATGGTGATAGCTTCTCCAGCCTTGAGATTTTCAGCAAATATGAAAGAATAGCACTCTAACGAACCTTGTTCCACGGCCATAAGCTCATGTTGCGGGACCGAATAATTTGGAGCAGCACGCCTGCCGGGTACCTACTTTAAATTTGGTGTTTTGGGTCGTACTTATACGCCATTCGTCACAAGTTTGTGTCCACGAGCAATTATCATATCTTTGACTTAATGCCTTTTTCGGAAGTATATTTGAATCAGGTTATCATCATCCACCTGGTTATCTGCATTGGCCTGTGTTACGCAGAACCTTCGATTGGACTACTTCGAAGCAAGACTTCGTTGAAGAGGGTCACGCCAAATGTCTTTGCACAAAAACTGGCATTTCATTTCAATTTACTTTTTATAGTCTGAAAAAATTAAGCCGAAATATGGCCATCGAACGGCAGAAAACCTACATCGAAATTTTTTTTGCATGATGGATTATGGGAAAAAATTCTCAACCGATTGGGGGTCGGCAACCTTAAAAAAAGGAGGGAAAGAGGGTCTTTTTTCTTTTTTTGCGATTATTTAAAAAGCTACAAAAAAATGGTTTGAGAACGAAGAAAACTAAATAAAATTATCTTTGCAATGATATATAGGTATAACACATTAGAGTTTAATTGAATATTTCGGCGGTAGACTTAAAAATAAATTAGAGTATTTTCAATTTAGACCTTTTATAAAAGCTCCATAACTTTTGAAAGAATGCTAGCTCAGCCGTAAAATTTTGTGTAAGTATTCACAATAAGTTTAAGATCATTTTAAGGTAAACCTTTAGTCGCTCCGGTCAAGGACTCCCATTTAAATTTTTCAAAGCGGCATGTCCATAACTCCCCCAAAATTGGAGCAGAGTGCTACATTTTGGCTTATTGCGATTGGAGGTAACGGTCACCGCACTCATCTTTGATACCACTTCCTGGTCGCATTGTTAGTTTATTATTCTACGATAAGAATATTTCTTATCATCTTCTTCTGAATAATAAACTTGCGACGAGTCGTGCCGAGTTTGGAAACTCGTTTCTCTATGAGTGTCTATTTCACAGAGTGGCGACCGAACGATCACGGCCACAGAGCACTAACTAACCCAATATACATGCTGATTTTTCGTTTGGCGACAAGTGAACTAATTCGCATGCCTTACAATTTCTTAACTGGACGTGCATAACCATACATATTTTCAATTTGCATAAAAACTTAATTGAAAAAAATTCAAAGGCTACACACTATCAGTATGCTAAAACACCGAAACTTGTTAAGTATTTATTCAAGTAGACGTTCCTAACATGCAGGTTGCCACAAAACTCCGCGTGATAGCTGCAAGTAACCTTTAAGTCAAGTGGCTAGCAATTAATACAAGTACTATAAAAGCTCTCCACATATATGACTTGTTAAAGGATACGTCTTGTTATAGTTTCCTGCTCCAGGCGACTGTGTCTATTCTGCCAAACGAAGGACCACCGTTTTTTCTTTCTCTCTCTCTATTCTCCCGTGGCAGGTGTCTTCTTTCCAGCATTATAGAATTGGTGTCATACACAGCACGCGGTAGTGTCATTTATCTTTAGAGCCTTATAAGTTTGGCATCCAAGCATAAAAAACAGTGGAAAAACACAACAAGAGCATACATCAAGACATCCCACAATATACTATCGCCTCGATGCACGTACACAAAAAGGACGAAAGCCAACAACCGAGAGACGCTAACAAAGTGCAATTGAAACCTCTCTTGTCTTTTCCGGGAGTCACTTCATGTCACATCACTCTCATTCAAGAAAGGCGTAACTGGAGCGAAAGTTGAAGAGTGTTGTGGGTATAGATAGGTTGCTCGGGGTAACAAAAGGATATTCAGACGAATATTTGGAACATTTTTTTAGAAAACACACATCATGTACCTGTGAAAGGATTGTTGAAATGTTCGGGTGCAGGTACAGCACTTGATGGGGAATGAAGAAGTGTTTAGATAAATTTAAATAAATATTTACGGTTATCATTTTAGGCGATACTTCAAATTCATTGATGGAACAATATTTCTAAAAGCATCCAATATCAATTTTCAAACATCGAACGTACTCGTATTTCGATGCAATTCGGGGAATTTCTAGCTAAAGGAGTCACACTCTGCACCCTTTGGCTTCATGCACACGACGCGAAAACGGCTCGCAAGCTCCACACATCAAAATGCATATAATGGGCTTATATGGGAAGCTCTCGACGAGCGAGAGCCGTGCTGCTGTCAAAACACGGCTGGGGACAGCTCACGAGCCATGAATTTGCGGCTTGTCGTGCACGAAATGTGAAAATTGGTGCAAACACGTCTCGTGAGTAGTGTTTTGGCAGCAGCACGGCTCTCGCTCGTTGAGAGCTTCGCGTCGTGTGCATGAAGCCTTAGGGTTACTTTTGGACGGCTGTACCTCTCAAATAGTTATAGCGAGGACTCTGAGCTTTTCGCCAAAATGTGTGACCCGATCCGCTTTACATCGAATCTCGAAAACCCCGTTTTCAAGGAATCTCATATGACAACATGAAAGTGAAATTTTTTCCCTGAGCAGCGAAAGAGTTCAAAGAAGATAGGCTCCGATCAGGCTAACCACGCCAGCAGCAGACTAGCTAAGCGTCAAATCTGACAGCAAGCCGATGAAATCGTACAGCGAGGGGCAGGGATCACCTACAAGTTGTACTAGTGTGGATAGATGTTTTTCCAATGGAAAGGTCGGGACAGACATCTTGTCCAGATCGAGGCGAAGCTGTCGAAAATGAGCGTGGAGTATGTACATAATTAATACCCAGGACGGACCACCGCATTTTTTTTACCCATATACGGTTGGGAACGTTTGAAGATCGAACTAATCCCGATCAGTAAGGTTCCCAAAAAGATCAATACCCATTATGCAGATAAAAGGGCCGAAGCTCCTCCGTGCCGATGGATGACTGACGATGAGGATAGTGTAGATTAATTACTAGAATTGTAAGCCTACCTCGGAAAATCTGTTTTTTTTTTAAGGGAGCAAACATCGACTTCGGACATGTTCAGGAGCCCTGGATTGACAATGAATCTATCAAAGGGCTCGTTGATAAGCAATATGATAATATTATTATATTAAACCTAACAAAAAAACAAAACCTACATATATGGCATCGCATCCTATCGCATACTCCACCAGAAGAGCCGGAGCTGCTGATATCGTTGACAACTATCAAAAATTTAACCCTTATGATAGGATGCGATGCCATCTCAACGCTATAAGACACACATTGTGGAGTATAGACAAATCAAAGAGGTGAGTCACTGTTTGCTTTTATTCTAAATATCAATCTTACAGTGTGTAATACGGGAGACCATCCAACCTTCGTTTTTCCCAGTTCAGATAATTACGCGGGATGGGAATAGGTCCTGGACCTAACGCTCCTCTTGTCGGATAACGAACAGTTGAGAGTAAACGAGCTGAAATCCTTTTCGGATTTTAATTGGATACCCCGCAACCTTGCAGAAATCCTAAGGCAATAAACCGAAAGGCAGGTTTGTAGGGCTAAACTAGAGTGAGTGGGATTTTGTAAAAAGCAAAGTCGTGTCTGGCGCCAAGAAAAAGAGCCGATGGCAGTTGGCTTGAATCTACTGGCGAATCTCTTGAGCTTCTGATGAATACGCATTTCCCTGGGGGCACGAGCATGCATGCAGTCCGCGATCGGAGGCGACCAGCTGGATGCCTTGGTATTCTCCATTATTACTGATAATAACAAATAACAGCCTCACTCCCTATGAATCTCTAGGACCAGATGGCATACTACCGATCATGGCCCAGAGAACACAAGATCTTGTAGTTCCACGGCTGCTGTTACTTTTGAGAAGACTTCTTTTACTCATTGATATCCCCCAGTCGTGGGAAACGCAAACGAAAGCCTGAAATCGCAAAGGATTTCTAACCGATTAGTTTATCCTCCTTCGTATTAAACGCTTTAGAGCGCTTAATAGACTTATACATCCAATAGAGGCTTCAAAATTCAGCATTTTCAAAGTCTCATGACCATAAGGCGAACAATCGCCCCATTGATCCCCCGGGACAATCCCGCATCTCCCAAGTCCAGAAAACTTCCGCATCCTGCATTTCTATCAAACTCTCTGCATTCACTGTTCAAAGCACTCTTAGTTAATAACAATTTTTACATTTATCCTTTGCAATTGCAATATATGGAATGGTACCGGGCCCCAGGACTTAACATAATGACCATAAAACATTCCGTTTTTCGAAGGATTTTGACTGTATGTCCCGCATTGGCTTCTGAGAAAGATTGTCGCCTTAGTTATAACCCGTGTGTTACTTTCTTACAGTACTTTAAAAATCGAAAAATGCTCGGGTATTTCACTTGTAACTTGGAATTTGGGACAATCCATACTGCGCTGTAGGAATTATTTAACATACCACTTTGCGTTCATTTTCATTGAATGACATTATGCTTACGGTTATTCCACGCCATCATCTGAAATTGCAAAAATATTTGCGCAATTTCATACAATGACGTTACTAAGCAAAGTATGGCATAACTATGCAAAATAGACAAAAATTCAATTCAATATTATGTAATGTAAAAGCTTTCTGAAAATAGTGTGCGTCTTGTCTATAAGATAAGACTAACCAGCCAACAGGTACTAGATAAGAGTTAGGAGAAATCGGCCCTAAGTGTGTAGAAATATTTAAAGTTGAGGTTCGCGTTTTATTCTATTTTCAAAGTAAATTTATTAGATTTTCAAATTTCCTTAAATAGTTTTAGCCAGCAAAACGGCCGAAGAACTAGCCATTTTTCCGGCTAAACAGTTCAGTTTCCGGCTAAGCCGGAAAACGTATTCCTAGTTTAGCCTTAACCACATCCTGGTACAGATATATAGTTAGATTCACAACGTCATAGGGTAACGGTAGAAATTACTAGCACCAAAGAGTATAAGTATCATTCAAATGTGACGAGTATTCAAATTTCGGTATCGCCCAAAATTAGCCTCGGTCTCGTTTTAGTATAGGGGAATTAAACCGAAAAAGGACCAAACACAAACATAAAAAAAAAAGAGGAAAGTTTCTATGCCAAACCGTCGCACACAATCCCCTCTATAGGCACTAAAAAGTTACACTAATTTGAACGTGATAGGTGACAGAAAACATTTAATTCAACCACTAAAGCAGCATCTTCGAGGCATGCCCATGATGGCCTTTACTCAACGATAAACCCTATCATGGTTTAGCGATGTGCCGACAACTCATCCTAAGAAAAACTTCATGTCAAGAAACCTTAAACAAAAGCCGCGGATTGGACGGATACAAAACAACGACGACCCCGCAAACGAACAATTCATTACTCTTTCGGATCCTGGAATGTGCGCTCCCTGAATAGGCCGGGGGCCTTAAGGTCCCTTCTGAATCAGATAGAACAACACAAGCTGAGGATAGTTGCAATCCAGGAAAGTAAATGGCTCACAAGCGAGATTAACGACCTCAATTCGCCCACTATTTTTACGAGTGGTAAAGAGGAGGACATCAAGGAATTTGGAGTAGCTTTCATCGTGAGTAAGCAGCTCAAGGACCACGTTATCGGCTTCAAACCCATCAACGAGCGGCTATGTGCGATCCGCATTAAGACCCGTTTCGCTAATCTCTGGCTCATTAATGCGCATGCCCCTACATAAGTAAAAGAAGACGCGATTAAGGACGAGTTCTACAACGACCTAGAAACACTCTTCGACTCACTTCCATCAAACGACGTCAAGCTGCTGCTAAGAGACTTTAACGCCAAAGTCGGAAACGAAAGCTGGCATAGGGGAACTACTGGTGGTCATAGCCTCCACGACGAAAACAACAACAATGGTCAGCGACTTATCAACTTCGCGAGCGGCAGAAACCTGGTCATAAGCTCTACATGCTTCCCTCATCGACGAATCCATAAGCCTACCTGGAAGTCTCCAGATGAATACACCGTGAACCAGATCGACCACGTACTGATCAGCAAGAGATGGGCTTCTAATATCTTAGATGTTCGAGATGTTAACAAGAATCAACCCTGCCAAGATCTTCGAGGATGACAATTTGATTGATGATGCCACGGCGGCTGCGTATACTACAGCACTAAAGGAAAAACTGTTGCCCATGCTTGATAACATCAACAATTTAGGCATCCTAAGGAGTTGCAGAAGAGGTCGTGGGCTATAAAAGCCGGCGCAGACGAACAGACTGGTTCGACGACGAATGCAGGACCTCGATTGATGCGAAAAATGAAGCCTATCGCCAAAACACACAACGCACATCCCGAACCAAGAAAGAAAGATACAACGAACTTCGGCGAGTATCTAATACCTGACGTAAGAAACGCAAACATTTTGAAGAGCAGTTACACCAAATAAACCAAAGATTAGCCAGTAAGAACATTAGATAAGCGTACAAACTTATAAATAATGTTAAGAACGGATATCAACCCAGGACAAACCTATGTAAGGACAAGGATGGTAACATCATCAGCGACATCGAAAGCGTCAACAAACGATAGGCCTCGCATTTTGAAGAGCTCCTCAATGTACCATCAACATCGCCCACGGAGTCAGCTCTTGAGCAGTTAGCCGAACCAGGCCCTCCCGTTCTACCCCCGACAGTAGAGGAGGTGAGTCTTGCCATACAGTCGCTTCGATTCGAAGTAATAAATCGCCCGGCGCTCACGAGATCCCAGCAGAACTGCTGAAGTATGGTGGAACGTGCCTGACCAATGCTATACATGTGCTGCTGCTGAAAATATTGAACGACGAGGTAATGCCCGATGATTGGCGAAAAAGCATAATCTGCCCAATCCACAAAAAGGGTGATAAGCTGAAGTGTGAGAATTACAGGGGCATATCATTAGTTTGTACGACCTATAAGATTTTCTCGAAAATTTTGGAAAAGAGAATTAACCCTTCTGTCGGCACAAAGGTCTGGCCAGACCTTTGGCACTATATTTTGATCAGAAAAGTATAGAAAATGAAATCGCAGCGACTCCATATTTCATGATATCCTAGAATAATATGTTTAGATGCATTTTGGAAAAATTTGAAAAAATCGGTTGAAGTTTTGAGTACGTTTTTGATGATTTTCAATTTATAGTGCTTTTTGATACCCAATAGGTCTGGCCAGACCTATAGTTTTCCCCCCATTCTTCTCTTGAGGTAAAAGCTGCAAATATGAAATTCTCTTAAAATTCTCCTATTTATAATGTAACAATGTCGTTAAAATTCAATTTGAACTATAAACGATAAAAATTTCTAAGATTTTTCTTTGAAAATCCGTGAAGTTCGGGAAATAAGTGTGCCTACTTTCATCACGTTTCAGAACATCAGCTAATCAACTGAGATTTGATTCAATGAAATTCAAAACAGTTTCATTTCCTTTGTAATAACTAGGACTAAGTATGAGAGACTTACGAACGACTTTCTAAATAGATTTGGCCAAGAAATTTACGAAAAATTTAGAATGAAATGATTTTCCCGCTTTAAAATTCCCTATTTCTTTCCACCTGCTTCCCTAAATCTGCAGGCTAATATCGAGGTAAAGTCTACTAACAAGGCGCCAAATATTTCCCCAAAGATATTAGTATTGAAAAATGCGAACAAACTTTCTACTAGATATACGGCATAAAAACAGATAAGCAAAAAGAGATGAAAATAAGGGAAAAACATGTTTACAATAATACCACCCCAAAATATGTCCGCTTAAAAACGTTACTAGGGTATCCACAAAAATGATTTTAATACTTTTATTGTTTAAAAATGGCAGTAAAGAATCGATAGAATGACTCTACCGATAAAAATTTCACCTTTTCTAAAAAATAAAATTTTTTTTTCAGTAGGTCGAGCCAGACCTATTGGGTATAGAATATGCATATTGTAGTAGGTGCCGACAGAAGGGTTAATCCGTACGCAGAACGAATCAAGGCGGCTTCAGACCTGGTCGTTCAACGACCGATCAGCTTTTCACAATGAAGCTACTACTCCAAAAGTGCTGGGAATATAACATCGACGTATACCAAATCTCGACTTCTCGACTTCAAGCAGGCATACGACAGTATCGATCAAGTGTATTGTGCAACATTTTGCTGCATTTTGGTATACCGGCAAAGTTAGTGCGACACACAAGGATGACGATGACTAATACCGTCTCGCAGGTCAGGGTGCAGAACCTACTCACTGACCTATTTGAAACTCATACTGGACTCAAGCAGGGCGACGGGCTGGCGCCGACCTTGCTTTGGAGTATGTAATTCGAGCCATGAATATGGACAGCAGCGGAACGCTACTCATCAAGTCGACTCAATAAGTAGCGTACGCCGACAACATCAACATCATGTATCGAAGATTGGGTGATGCAGAAAGCCTTCTGCATAACCTCAATAACGCCGCAAAGGAAGTTGGACTACATTTCAACGAAAGCAAAATAAAGGCCATGATGCAATCGAAAACAAGGACGCCAGCAAATTCAAGCATCACAGCGGGGGACTTTAATATCGAGTATGTAGACAACTCAACTGTCTGGGCTGTAACTTATCAAACGACGCCAACGAAACCGACGAAATTAAGCGACGAATACAACTAGCCAATAAGACCTATTTCTCGGTCCTCCCTATAATTAATTCGAAACTTGCGCACAGGAACACGAAGCTCCTCGTGTACAAAACGATTATCCGACCCAAAACATGGACCCTCACTCAAGCCTCCGAAATTTTGCTAGGCCGATTCGAATGTAAGGTCCTTCGGCGAATTTTCGGTGCCGTTCGCGAGCGAGATCAATGGCGTATCCGGTACAACCATAAGTTGCATCAATTGTAAGATGAGCTGGAATTAACGACAATTGTGAAGCTTCAACGTTTGCAATGGGCATGTACAACGGATGGACGATAATTGCATACCAAAGAAAGTAATGAACGCCCAACGAATTGACGGAGCGTGGACGACCGAGAGCTCGGTGGGAGAACTACGTAGGTGAAGAAGCCCACCAGCTGCTGGGCTTCCGAACCTGGAGGACAAGGTCACCTAACCGCGACAATTGGAGGTCAACGATTCAGGCGGCCAAAGCCCGACGTCGTCGGGCAATCGTGCCACATTCATGATGAGGATGTGGTTAAATTTAACCTCAAAACTCAAAACCTGCCCTGGGCTAAATATCACTGTCTGCAGTATTAAGCGGGCCGCAGGATACCAATTTCTAAAACGGTTATAGAAAATTATTTTCATAATTTCATCACCAAGTATTAGTTTTTTAAACTTTGAGTATGCAGTCGAAAACGGATAAGTGCAAACGTCTCCGGAAGCCGAACTAAGTGTTCTACACAGCTAAATAAACGCGTTCCACAATTAAAGGCTCATTCTGTTCCAACTTCAATTATACCAATCCAAAAATAGATTTACTATTTACCCAGTTTGTATGAAAGTACTCCAAGGCAAATCTACAGGCATTTTTCGATTTAAGATTTCTGATGACCTTTCAGCAAAAAGAAACTCAGGCAAACGTAAGGATGGCTTGGCATTATATATGAACTGAATTATTAGCTGTAAATCTACTGTTACTTTTTTTTAATCAAGGAAAAGCAACTTATATGAATTGATTCCATTGTGTGCCCTGACATTAGAGCCCACGCAAGCTTTCCTATGAGTATTGAACACGTATACTTTTGCAGCTATTCAGGGACATCCTGTCAACTTGGTCCTACAAACTTCAAAAATATTTGTAGCAAACACTATTACCATTCTATGCATTTCCACCAAATGTCATGCTCATTGTTTCATCAAGTTAAAAGATATGCAGTGAACAAATGCTTAAGAGGCTTCCCTTGCATTGTGAAAGGCCCTTACTAAATACTTACTTGGCTATATTTCCGGTTTGGAACGAATGAAAATTCGTAGACATATTCTTTATGTAATTTTCCAAAAACCCTTAGCAGAATTTTCATATTTGGAAACCTAAGAGGGGCTACACACGAACAAATTGAAATTTTACAAATTTACTGTTATTTACTTTTCCTTAGCAAAATTCAACAGTCTTAATATTTAACGTATATAAAGCCATACTGACCAATCTTTGTGCAAAGTTTCATAACCGATCCCTATAACGGTTTAGAAAAATGGAGGTCGAACAGGAAGTTTAACTTTAAACGCCAATAACTTTTTTACCGTTACTCGAAACTGGAAAACCTTAACTGATATGAGATGTACTCGTTTAGATCTTTGATTTAAATACCCATACGTCAATCACCGATAAAAACTAAAAAAATCGACTTTTTTCAAACGTTCGGGACACTCTGTTATCTTCTTCCTACCAACTTCTAAGGTATTTGTGCCATAGACTGTAACCATTCTACACATTCGATTGAGCCGTTCGCGAGTTATTTAATGAACAGACGGACGGACAGACAAAATCGATTTCATAAGGGTTTTTTGAAAAAAAAATTCTAAAAAAACCCTAAAAAGCCGGCCCAATTATTAGTATAGTGATTTTAGCTGAAAAAATTATGAAACCCAAACATCCAAAAATTTCCTTTCTAATGATATCTTATATCATATACCTTCTCTTGGCAGATTATATACTAGACCTAAAAACATTCGGTGTAATTTCGATTTTTTGATAGTTACATTTGGCGTTCTAGCTCTTGAAGTAATTTAATTGGAGCCATGATAATTGGGATAACTATTCCTAACAATATATAGCTGTCCCACAGGGAGACTCAAGCTGCCCCGATAAAGCATTATCCTATATCCCCTATTAACATTTAAAAAAAAGACATGCCTGTAACTTATCGCCGAATCACAGCAGGCGGGAAAATTTTTGGTAAACGGTAAGGCTAAGTCCAGTTAGATCCTCCACCAAATATTACTTCGATCTGATTAAAACAAAGGGTACCTTCCATACAAAATGACCCGAAAATTGCCTACGAGCAAAACTTTAATTTTGGTTGACTTGTTCCCTTATTTCTTAATAAACTAGTTGCATTGAATTTGAATAATTTGTATGGGAGGTACCCTTTGTTTTGATCCGATCGAAGTAATATTTGGTGGAGGGTCTAATGGGACTTAGCCTTAACGTTTACCAAAAATTTTCCCGCCTGCTGTGATTCGGCGATAAGTTACAGGCATGTCTTTTTTTAAATGTTAATAGGGGATATAGGGGAATGCTTTGACGGGGCAGCCTGAGTCTCCGTGTGGGGCAGCTATATATTGTTAGGAATAGTTATCCCAATTACCATGGCTCCAATTAAATTACTTTAGGAGCTAGAGCGCCAAATGTAACTATCAAAAAATCGAAATTACACCGAATGTTTTTAGGTCTAGAATATAATCTGCCAAGAGAAGGTATATGATATAATATATGATTGGAAAGGAAATTTGTGTAGTTTAAATCGTCCTCAGAACGTTTTGCTGTAAATATTACAGTTAACAAGATATTGGCGAAAAATCATAATTTCACCCCTTTGCCACCCCCTCCCCCCCCCCCCCCAAATGTGACGCGCAAAAAAGTCTAACTTTTTACTGCGTAATGTGATCAGGCCACAGAACAATTTGGCATCAAAAGTCAGCTCTTTTTTTGGATGTTTGGGTCTAGAGCTAAAGTCACTATACTATATCTCCTGTGATCTGATCACGCAACAAACAGTGTATTTTTCCAACTGCAACTCTGATACGATTATCTGCGCTAATGTCTCCCTAATTATCTCCCCCTCAATCTGAATTTATTATTAATGAATGGAGAATTCTATTATTGATTGAATTGGATGGTTGAAAATTGCTACTTTTTAACATCCGAAAACGAAGTTTTCCGCAAGAATGAGTAGTTTATTTTCCCGAAATTTGTGAAAAAATATTGTTAAACAAAAAAGCGGGAACCTCAAAAAAACGACACTTTTTCTTCTAATGCTACAAATCACTCTAAAACTGACCTTCTTGCTATCATATACATACCAACAAATCTCCTAAGTCTCTAGTTCGATTTCCCAAAATTATACTTTTCGTAGGTCACCCTGTATATGCATAGTCAATGCACATTATGTATAAAGCTAGTCAGTTTGTGAATCGGTGTGAGTTACAGCTGCTCTCAAACTTTACCAGCCAAGAACATTTACCAAGTTATCTGATTATTCGATACAACAACCATTGGTAGTGTGTGTGTACGGAACAGAATAGTGAAACATTGTCCGCCTTAGGGCTGATATTCAAATGTTTTGGTAAACATAAATAGCTTTCATAATATACATATCTGGCGATGCTAACTAGGATTATACGATGGCTAAGCGAACATATGTGTTAAGTGCAAGTTAGCAAATTTTACAGGAGAGCAAAAATGAGAAAATAAAATTCATAAATTGGGAATTTTCTGATCGAAATTTTTTTTAGAAGATCTGAAAGGCACTCTAAACGTTCGTTGAATTATTATTAATGCGTTCACTCTGTTCCCGCCGTTCACGTTTATGAGTGGCATGTGTCTCATAGTGTATGTGAATTTTCGACTGTCTTACGGGAGATAATGATGCCTAAATCTCTCAGACCACGTTCTGGATCTGGTAGTGAAATTCTGTAACACGTCCACTGTCTTTGACTCACACGTGTACACAGCGTTCCTTACCGTTCACGTCTATGAGTCATATGTGAATCATACAACAATGAGCGAACAAAAAAATTTCAGCCGGCAGACGTGGTAATGTCAATAAAAAATGGTACGAAAGTGAACGGGTTTTGAATAAATGTGAATTTTCAATTTAATGTTTTTTTTTTTTATAAGATTTCAATTTAGGGTTCAGCTTCAACGGTTAACATTAACAGTATTGCTATTTATCACTATGTGAAAAATTTATCAATTAATATCAATTATGAGTTTTGCGAAGGCTACTGAATCTGACATCCGCTAGGTCATAAAGCGGTTCATGAATTTGTAAAAGTTAAAGGCAAGGTTAAACATTTTCATAACAACCGCTTCCCGAGAATATGGGGTTCACTTGCGCGGCCGTTATAAGTCGTTAGATCTACTGCCACAGTCCGATCAAGAAGATGGGTAAATATTGGGTGAGGTTATAAAACACAACGTTGCGCAACGTTTCGCGCAACGTTTCAAATCAACCGGCCGTTACGGATCAGAAACTTCTCCCTACAAACAGATCCCCTAAGCGCCCCCTTGCGATGCATAGCTTGATTGATCGACAGAAATTTACAATCTGCCGTCGAACCGTGCATTTCCGCCCTCATTTATTTATTAAACTATTTATAATCAAAATAAAATGTATCTGCATCTCGTTTAAAACTGGAAATTTTAATTTTCGAGCAAAACGTATCAGCTGTGATGTGTCAATTGTCACATTTGTCACTTTCCGAGAGATGGCGATGGTAACACCAAGTCTGATCCGGATCTATGCGTTTACAGAACACAATAGGAAACGTTTCGGAAAACGCGAAACGTTACGCGAACGTTGTGTTTTATAACCTCACCCATTCATAACCACGTTTTGAATGCTACATTCAAAGTCCGAAGTGGAATTCTTCTAACAAGCAGACCATGATATGATAGTCAGATTAATTTGCTTCGGAATTATTTTTACGGGAGAGCAACATAAAATTCTTCCTTTCACGTTGTCTATAAGGAGGCTACGGCGGCTTTACTCCACTTAATCATTCATTTTCCCCTTTATGTTTAGTGAAGTTGGATCAAGTAAGAATTGGCGAAGATAAAAAAAACACGTTGGATCTTTTGGCCGCTATTTTTCGATCTTCACCTATCGAATATATGACTCAGTGCAGGTTATCTCTTTGTTGAAATAGAGCGGTAGCGGTCGATGATTAAAATCCATTATGACGTGGTATTCTCACGTGCTTATCTGTAGCACATTTTTGTGATTAAGGTAGGGTGACCACCTTCGATTTGCAGTTCACTAGAGTATAAAATACGGGTTTTCGATTTTTTACGGAGCCAAATTTAAAAAAAAAATATTTTTATGCCAATATGTAATTTATTTTTTGTAACAATATTTCTTATTTCTTTCTGTCTGACCGTGTCCATGCGTTACCGTAAAGCGAGAATATTCTGTCGGACGCGTATTTAGGAAACTTTGTTCAATTCGTCACCTATTTGACGAACTGAACAAGGGTTCCTGAATACGCTGCCAGGATAGAAAATTTCAATATTCGAATCATATTTTGCTGCTATTATTAACAGCTTTAAATAATTTTGTACGTGTGTCAGGGCTTATCACTTCATCGGCATCCCTTCATCTTCTGGATATATTTAATAATTAGGGCCGAAATTACACAAAATTCCTCATAAAATTCATCCAAGTTGACTGTAGCTATGTTTAGACATCCGACTATTCTCTCCAGTTGTATTACGCGTCGTGTAAATTATAATAAATCCGTTGAGCAGTATTACTACAATTGATAATTTAAGTTTGCCATGTTTATTATGAATTAAATTTTGAGATTGAACAGTTTTTCAATTTTGGTCGCAAAAGTTGCATTTTTTTGTACTTTATGTATCTTAGGGTGCTGAGCCCGAATTCATATATTCCCACCAAAATTTCGTTCTGAAACAGGGTCACACAAAAAACGCAAAAGAAATGCTGTCAATTGTAGCGATACTGCTTAAGGCATTTTAAAGATTAATATCGCAATCATGTTTTCTTTAATATGTTCATGGACAGGTTTTCGGAGAAATGTACAGTTCCGAAGTTATAAGCCAAAAAACGGAAAAACTCCGAATATTTTGGGCTTTTTTGCGGTTTTGGTCCTGTTCCGCGACGAAATTTTGGGTGGAAGCTCCGCATTCGTGCCTAGCACCCCAAAAAACATAAGAAACAAAAAAAAATGTTGGCTTGTTCTGCTATCCGTTCTTATAGGGAGAACTTTTGTGTTTCCGCTATGCGTCCACTATATGGCGGACGGTAAGAAAAGTGTCGCTAGTGTCGATAAGAAGAGGAAGAAAATTCTTCTTGCGATAGCTGATAGCGTAATGTTCCCTTTTTTGGGTTACGGGTTTTTGGACTTTCGGTGCGGGGTAACCCGTAAAGTACGAGGCATCTGGCCACCCTAGATTAAGGTGTGGACTATAACGCAGGATGTCGCTCAGATGAAAAAACACGCCCACCCATCATCTCTGACCAAAGCCACCTTAATTTAGAAAGCCGGGAAGCAGCAATACATGCACACAAAGCGAGCCTATGAATATGTCGTATATACCTTGCACGATGCACTAACACAAGCACAGCGCATGTAAAAAAAACCGTGTCTGCTCTGATACAAATCGCGAAAACACGTGGAAAATTCACTTTTTATCGGGATTTGTTTCTTTCACTGCATTATAGACACTTCAATTCACGACACATTGCACTTTTCGCGACGAAAATCGACTGGGAACCAATACTTTTCGTGTAAAGTTTGCCGCGACCCAACCCGATTTGCCTTTACCGCAATGTAAATTTTCGATCTGAACAGGCCTATGAATTGTCGTTTCAGTATATGACCGTGCTCTGCTTCCGGGCTTGTATTAAGGCGGCTTTGTCTCTGAACGTCCTATAAGCATACGGGCAGACAACGTCAACGTCGCATGCAACACCTTGCATACACATACACACCAGAGGTCATCAGTGAGACAAACCTAATTTACCAGTTCATACAAGGCACAAGCATTGCTCGATAGGATCCGCTTCACGTTGTATGAATTTCAATTTCCAGGTTCTTACTCAATGGTGTACCGTTTCTCAAATTTCTTATGTTCGAAGTTTAAATGGGGGCCCTTGCGTTCAAATTTGAAGCTGTCAAAATACTAGCGAAAGCAATGAAAATGTTCTGTTTAAGCAAACATGAATCAAAGGTGTTTTTTTTACTTTTAAGACAAAATTAAAATTCGAATAATTACGGTTAAACTTGGAAATATTACAAACTCGCTTTTACAGCAGTCAACAAATGAGGAACGCCAATTTCGGTTTTTTTTTTAATTTTCCGAGGCAACAAAAATGCAAAATTAAAAAATGTAGTGTTAATGTAAATTTAAATAATTATCCAGGAAAACGTGTAAACGTGTAACGACCCCTCACCCTCCCTTGCCGATGATCAAAATATTTTTTCTGTACTGCTGTACTACGGCCTGAGGCCAGCAAAAAAACATGTCAGCCATTTAAACTGCATTGTGCTGCTTTCTTCCACAGCTTTCAAAACATTCCAGTATTTTCCTTGCAGACTAATAAAAATTAATATGTTTACAAGAACAGTTAAGTACTCAAGGATCTATCTTTGGGCCCCCTGTTTACCGTTCCTGTGAGTGCAAGTTAACATTAACTTTTACGAGTAAGAATCCACTATTGCAATAGGCAAAGTAAAAATTAATTTCAGTCGTGCAACAGAATAATTAAGAGGGCTTTTTCCACGCTACCATTTTTTTGGAAATTTCATTTCCGCATTAATTAAGACGAAAAAGCTGGTTGACTTTAAAAGGGTGGGGTTGACAGGTAGATTTGGATTGACTGGATAAGTTTCCTTTGAGTGGATTTTTACTCTTGTACCAAATGTATGAAACGTTACCTCCTGACTAGGGATGTCAAAAATCGGACGGTTAGTCCGAAAACCGGTACTTTCAGAACGGTTAACCGGGTTATTTTCGTTTTTTTCCACTTTCCGGTTTTAACCCGGACGGTTTTTTGTCCATCCGGTTAAAACCGGAAAAAAACATTCTTTCAAAATTCATACAATTTTTTTTATATTTTCTTGATTTTTCAGTCTGCAATTTTATTACTTGTCTCCTATGAAAAATGTCGTTTTCAAATTTCGGCCCTTATAGATATTTTCGAACACTCTCCTTTTTGCTATTACTCGGAGAACCATAGCTTTATCAAATTACTTCTCCTTGTATCTTTGATTTGATTTTGCTTACGACACCAACACCAGCAATACGTGAGTGTTTGGATTTTTTTTACTAAAATTTTAAGCAAATCAATGAAAAGACTCGGTTAACCGGAAAACCGGTACTTTGAGTCCGGTCAAAACGGGACGGTCTAACCGGATTTGCAAGAAACCGGAAAAAACCCGAAAACCGGGTTATGGACCGGTTTTTGACATCCCTACTCCTGACTGCTTTGAATGTATCTACCTTGAATACTTCAATAAATCCACAAAAAATTAATTTTCAATATGGAAATTGCTACTGCTAATCCCTACGTTATGTAGCAGTTGCCTTTGCCAGGATTGTTTATTTTAGTGACTCTAGGAAAAAGAAGAAAAGGGCGTAGAGGCGAAGGGGCCCGTGTTTTTTAACTGAACACATGGAACACCGTCCGTTACGCCACTGTTCTTACCTTTTAGACCACAATACCCTTTTACACACTACGGATGTAAAACATAAGACCCCTTTGTCTCCCTCCAGGCTCCACGTGCTGCACCGTACAATTGACAACTTCCAGAAGCACAGCTGCGATATACATATAAAATAGCACTGGACGGTACGTCTTTCTTATTTTTCTAAAAAAAAGGGAAGGGTCAGAACAGCCTCCACGAATAAGCTACTGTAAACGCCGCTTCTTTCCATTGCAGGTTACATCCTGAAATATACACTAAATGCGGTAAGTGCACTTATCACATGTGTCCACAAACATTTACTATTTTCTAAAGAGCGCAATTGGTGTACATAAGTGCACTTAATATATTTGGTGCACATACAATTTATTTCTTTGCACTTAACACGGAATTGCATCCAGCTTTGTGGCGTTTCTAATAGATTACTACTTAAAACATTTGTGCAGGAAGTAGCCATAAGGTTGATGAATTAGAAAATGAAGGTAACTCATTTTCATGAAAAATGCACTTAACACATTTGTGCGCTTAACCATCGTATGTATACCAAAAATTCGATTTATTTAAAAAAATGACTTATTTGATCTATTGGAGCACTTTAGCGTTAAAATGAACCAATCGCTCTAAATAAATGAAGAACAAGCAGCCTACTTCGATATTTTCTGAAAATTAAGGTGAGGATCTCACAACGATCATGGATCATTCAAATACAACCCGCTAAAATTTAATAAATAAATGAAACGCATTTCTTTATTTCTTGCTTTTATTTTATTCTTAGTAGATACTCGTACTAAATATTCTCGTCTTACAATCTTTGTTGTGCACCTATAAGTATAAACTAATCACTAATATTAAAAATACATAAAATAATCCATAAATATTTAGAATAAATTACGTTTAATCTGTACGTACTGGGTAGTCATATTATATCTTTGAAATTTAAAGCAATCGAAGAAAAGACAGATATGCGTTTAGTTCTGTACATAATAAATGCGATTCAGGAGTCCAATTTGAACAAATACATAATACACTGTTAAAAATATAAATAAATAAATAAATTCGAATAACCGATTAATACTCCAAAATATATCGTAGGTCGTCCTTCAAGCGTCTTCCCTTGTTAGTAGGTTAGGACCCGATAAAAAAGCACATTCAAAGATATACTTTTCAAAATGAGCGAAAGCTTTCAGATTAGACTCCCAAAAGCTATTCTTGTGTGTTTCGCTAAAACTAGTGCTGTCTTATAATAACTGTTCTTAAAGAATACAGATACTCGAAACCATCTTCTTCGAATGAAGATCGACTTGGATCTAACTGCTGTTACTGTCGTCGTTAATCTTATCAGCATCTTCGTCGTCATAGTTTTCATCGCCGCCGAACAGCAGCGCTTCTAGACTTGTTTCAAATGTCGACTTGCCTCTTTTCGTTGTCGTTTCAGCAGAATCGGGCCCAGCAGCGGTCGAAGATTGCGACGAAACGGTTGTCATTGGCGCAGCCGTGGTTGTCACTGGAGAAGGATTCGAATCGGCAGGATTTGAATCAAGTTCCATGGAAGATTCTTCTTCAATTGACTCGATACTGCTTTCTTCCTGTCGACTCCTGTAGTCCGGTGGATAGATTGGCTTGAAGCCACCTTGCAATTCAGGCTGGAAGCGATTAGGATCAAATTTCTCTGTAGCGGACGATTCAGTTTCTTTGTTCAAGTCAATGCGGTTGATGTTGTTCTTGTCGGACATAGAGGCACTTGTGGTGGAGGCCGTGAAGACAGACCATCCCTGCTGTTGAGCACCGGCCGCTTCCGATAGGCTTACACTTGGGTAGAATGGTGCCATGAAATCCTTCTCGTAGTATTGACCACGAGTGTCGGTCTCTTCAGTAGCCTGAACTTCGGGCTTAATTTCCGGAATCACTTGACTCGCCAAATTCGGTCTAGAAAACTTATCCATGTTTGCATGATTCTGATAATAGACAGGAGCCTCCGTGGGCGTGTAAGCAATTGCGATTGGAGAGTTTCCATTAGCAGCCTGAGCCGTGTTGCCCTTGTTCACAACTCGTGGAATAATCTCGATTGTTGAATTCCTATCAAATCGATTCATTTCCTGCTGTTTGCTTAGTTCAGCAAAAACTGGATCAGGTTTCTCCAGAGGGTAGGGGAAGTTTCCAGTTTCGTGAGACTTGTTCTTTACCATTAAGATTGGCTCTTGTGGTTGATCGCGTACTACCGAGAAGGGTGTGTTTTCATATTCAAACGTTTGGGTTGGTTTGTTTACATCGGATGGCGGAACAGGACCGTTGTCACCGCGTTGTCCCAAGACAACTGGTTCACTTTCAGAAAATACAGTTAACTCATCATATTGTCCACTGCCTTGTTTCGCTGGATATACTACGTAGACCGGTGATTGGCCAGATTCTACAATAAAATTGGAAACCAACGGAATTAATTTTGCTTTTATGACAAAACGAAAATGCAACTTACCAGATCCTTGAATATGTTGTGGCACACTTGGTTCTTGTTGTGGCTGTTCCAAAACCTCTTGATATGGTTTCTTGAAAACAGGGCTGGGGATCTTCTTCTTATTCTTCAACATTTGTAAAGTGACAACAGGCTCCAAACTGAGTGGCGCCGAATCCTTTTTCACTGTTTGCGGTGGTGGATCATTAATCATAAAATCCTCTTCCTCAAAAGCTGGCAGACGTTCAGGACGCGATTGATCCGGCGAAAAGAACTTCTCACTATTTGCAACGTGGCGTTCACCGACAAAAGCCTCATTAGGTCGTTGGGGAGCAAAATACAGAGCTGTCGGTGGACGTTGCTGACGTTGTAAGTACATTCTGTTCACATTGTGTGGAAACGGCGGTGGAACTTTATAGACTCGACGATTTTCCATAGCTTCGGGTGAAAGAGCTCCTTTGAAATTGTATCGGTTCATAATCGGAGTTCGACGATGGGCGAATGGTGGTGGAGGTTGGTGGAGTTTTGGTCGACCAGGGAAGGGAACATTGTTTTGTGGCGGTACATGGATGTTTCCTGGTTCTCGATTGAAGTTTGCATGGCCATGGGAGATTTTGGCATTGGGTCGGAATTGAGGCAGGATATTTGGCAAAGGACGATCTGGTGTGGGACGTCGCGAACCGCCAGGTAGAGGTTTGCGGGAGAATTCATTGTACATGTTTGGTGGAGTCGATGAATGGAGGCGTGATGGTGGACTGGGCCATTTGTGCGATACGGATGGATTGGGTGGTGTCAAGTTCTCGGGAAGACGAGGATATTTCTGAAATACAAAAGAAAAATACAATTACTAGATAAATAATAAACATAGCAAACATAGAACAACTCGAGTAAAAAGGCTAGAAATGCTGCCGTTACTTCAAAACAGTCTATACATTTTGGCGAGTAGCCAAGCTCAAAAGGAAGCCAATATTGTCGGTTCTCTCCGCAGGCCGTTAAGAACTGGGCCATGTAGAGATTCACATCCCCGTGATTTCGGGCTACCCACATAACTATGTCTGGGGGAGGGTATGTGTCCATCGGCCAGAATAGGCCTCATCCCACCATGAAGCTGTCCTAAATGCATCTGACTGAGGCAGTCATCCAGAAAATATTGGTTCAAAGCTGCTTCACTAAATGTTCTCTGTTCTGTTGAGACCAAAACCTTCTCTATTACAAACCAAGAACCATTGGAAGGAACTGGGGAAATTAGCCTATGTTTGGCTGGAGAGACACGTTAAGATGGTGGGCAAATGAACAGGAAAATTGTGTCATCCGAATTTCAAATACGCCGAAATTCTCGAACATAAATATTTCTCGCAATTGCCTCAAGACACGGCGCCTTTTTCAGAGGTCGACGAACCAGCACAGAGAAGCAACAAATGATCTTATGGAGTGTCATAAAGCCAAAAGTTCCAACTCAGCGACGAAGCAGATTTTCCCTGCGTGTAGTTACGGTGTTCCGTGGTAATGAAGATAAGCCAAAACACCAACACACAGCTGAAGTGCTCTGTGCTCTTTTTTAGGTTCTGTTTCCACAATACGAACTTTAGTTTGAGGCATATGAGGCAAAACTCACCATCGATCGCATTTCTATCGAAATAAACATTAACTTTAGACCAGCAGCATAAAGATTACGCTTCAAGACATTCCTAGGAAACCCCTGAAAAATTATCCTAAGCCGAATAAGGGTCCGAAGCTGTCAAACAATTACTCTAACAAAGTGCAGGCTCATCACGTTGCCGAAGTGTTGCCCCGTCGTCGGGGCACCTACTTCCAAGTGACCTCATTTGCGATGTTCTTCTAAACAGAGTAAAGTCCTTGGTGTCCGAAGTCCGGAAGTATTCAGATCGCAACGGCAATATATATGGAGACTATTGCAAGGAATCACTTTGTGTAATATCGATCCAGGTTTATATCCAAAACTGGAAGGTTGTCCGCAAAGCAAAAGTGGCGTGGGCGGGATCAACCATTAGAGCGGCTCGAATGATAACTGGATTGCTTTAACTGCCGAAAGCAGCGTAAAAGAGCGTGCGCCACTCGTTCGTCCCTGCTAGGAACTCTTGCGAAGAGGTAGCGCAAACATTTGGAGAGACCATGAATCACCACAGCCAGAAAATGAAAGCATTGGTGTGATACAGGGAAATCATCACCATCGACTGGGGTCACCTGTATAGCATAATTATTCCCCAAAAAACTGCGGAACCGGTTAAGGGATTCAACTTGGACAGTGCGAAACCGGCTGGGCTGCTTTTCTTTTATTGCCGAAAAGGTTCCATGTGCTCTACGGAACATGGGCCCCTCAAGGAAGGGGGCCTCAAGCCGAAAACATAGTATGTATTGCAAAGACTTATTGCATAATTGAAATGTTAACAAAAACAGCAACTTTCTCAATGGGGAATTGCTTAAAACTTATTTTATTCACCATTCGCGAAAGACCCTAAATGCCGCCTAAACTTTGCAATAAAACAGCCACACGAGCAATTAATTATTTTATAGAACGCATTCCCCAAGCTTGTTTAGATCTGCAGTTTCTTCTGGTTTCTTGCGGGTGTAAGTCATTCAGTGGCAATAGCAATTCAGTTATTGCAGGTAGGAGTTTTCAGTTGCATGTCAAAGTTTACTGAAATAGGCTATCTCATACGTTCAATAGATGAATAGAATAGTAGTCTCCTGGCAAATTTTTCAGGCTTGTGAAGAGCTGTTCTGTGCTATTTCTGCCGTTCCATTTACGGGAAAAACAGGAGGAAATGATGATTTTGTGAAATCTAATCTGACTGGGTTGACATGAAAACGAGATTCATGCCGATAAGGCCAATAAGCTTTATTGGAGCAAAGTTACTAATAGAACCGAAATGTTTTCTCTACCTAGTAAATTTATTTCTGAAGGAGCTCCACCATCCTTATTCTTTGCATGCATGGGCACACAGAAACAATTGCTGGTAGTGTTAATTTATCAAAGCTGTGAAAAGGGCAGCTTTTCTAGTCATATAGATCATCTTACTACCTCTTCTGTGGAATTTAATTTTTTGTCTTAAAACATTTGGAGCATGTCACATTAGATGAGATTAAAGGGTGAGGGTTATACTGGGGCCATAAGCCTATTGTGCGATAGACTTAGTGAAACGGCAATTCCTTGATGTCCCACCATCTTTGTTTACAGAAAGGCAGGAGTGTCATGTAGTGTCGGCCGCCGAACAGCAGGCAACATGCTTACCATAGGAAGGTAAATCGCCCTTCATGAACTCGTCCGTGAGCTTAAGTAGAGTTTGTCTCAGAAAGATTTTGCACTGGGTGCATTTATCAACATCCAAGGGGCACTCGATAACGCCTCATTTACCAGCATCTGTGATGCGGCAAACGAGCATGGAATCGTACCTTTGCTGATAGGATGGATAGCATGCCCACTTCAAGGAATATTCTTATAACAGTTGGATCAAAGACCATCGAAGCAGGGTGTACCAGAGGGTGACCGCAGGGCGGAGTTCTCTCTCCTCTGATGTGGCTCCTTGTGATGAAAACTCTACTCCGGACTTTAGATAATAACAGAGTGTTTGCGGAAGCTTATGCCCACGACCTTGCTGTAAAAGTCAAGGCAAATTTGTGGGCACTATCTGTAACCAAATGCAATCGAAACTACAGGTAATCGACAGATGGAGTAGGCAAAATGGGCTATCGGTAAACGCCGAGAAGACTATCGTGGTTATGTTTACCAGAAACCGAAATTGGGGAAACTTCACCTTACCCAGGCTACACGGTGTCGAACTTCATCTATTTCATACAGTCAAATATCTCGGGGTGCACTTGGACTCGGAGGTCCAGAGCCAAGCAAGGATGAACCTTACCATAAAGTGGTCCATGCCGGAATCTGGGAGAACATAAATTCCTGCCGACAGACTAAAGCTTTTATCGCCACACCATGCGAAACGTGGTGTTATTCCTGTTCAATCTTAGGAAAGGGAACATAAAGCCCTCCAAATTACCACTTACACAAAATTAAGATGGTACTAGCGGCTACATTATGTGTGGCCAGTGTGAGAAATAGGAAGAAACAGCATTGCATTTCATATGCAGCTGTCCGGCCTTTTCAATGTCAAGGATGATGTATCTTGGCGATTACTTCATCGACGAGAGCGAGACGTTCTCACTATCTCTTGGGAATGAAATTTCTACGTAGTTGAAGTACGATTTGGGATCAGCTTATAAATTATCTTAACACTGGCAGGTTGTCAACGCCTTGGCTTGGCATATTCCTTTGGAAAACGGGAACAAATAATGATGCGAGTTCTTATGACTGTCCTTTGTATCCATATGAAATCTTCTCCAATTTTCTGAGGTGTTTAATTGTAAAATGACGGAACTGAAGACTGACCCTCCTATGACTGGAAAAAAATATTTTCATATTTTTACATGACCATGTAATGATCTTAGAACAGTGGTTACAAATTGAATTTGCAGTCTCCATCTTCTAGGTTGAACTTGGATTTTTTGTGGTTAAGAACGACGCTTCCTGCGTTAATTTCCTAATTGGGATCTAAAAAAGCTGACTTCAGTTACATTAAAAAATGATGGACAATAGCATTTTGTCGGGAAGCTAAACCCTTGCACATCATCTAATGTTTATAAGAAGTACCATGCATGGTCGCTTTAACATTCCGGCTCTTCGGACGGACGGTATTTTTTTCGACACAATGTTTCGAGATGGAATGATGATTTCTTGGTCCAGAGAATACACTTTCCTGCAACTCCAGCTGGATGGCTTCTACAACAACCCAAAACCAACTCGAGTTCAATGCCTTGATGGGTAGAGAAGCGACCATGGTTACTCCCATCCCCAAGGTTCACGTATCACTCGGCTTTTCAATAACAGGCGCGGTCCTCCTTCGACAAATTTAAAAAATTAATCCTAATGCTAAATTCTGACGTGAATGTGACAGGCTCGATTGACCTGTGACTACCCGTGAACTAAACTGACGCGTAGCGCTGCTTTTCACTTCTGGATGGCTCCTTCCGTTTATAAACCAACAATTTGACTCGAGGTCGGGGAGAGAGAGGGTGTGGACATCATAAACAAACTGGGCAAACAAACTAAGCATATGAACATATTGGACATTCTCTCCAATTAGCTCCTTTGAGGCTCATTATGCGAAGCCGCCAACTCTGAGGCTTTCCACTTTGTCTTCCTCTCCAACAAGGAAACGCTGTGAAACGTGCTCGGCTTAATATGAGCCACGATCTGAATGAATAGAATAAGTCAGCATGACTCGACATCAGGAGCACCAACGAACGAAGGGATGTGATCCACGCCATGGCATACTAAGTATACCCTCACCTCTGAGACAGAGGCCCTGTTGCGGGGTTTCAGAAGAACCGCTTCTTTTGGTTTTTTGTCTCATGGTTCCATAGTCGATTCTGTAATGTCGATGACATTTTTGTTCCTAGCAAACGCATCGGTCGCCACTTTACGATTATAGTAATTTGGAACCCTTTGGCTGAGGTAGAAAAAATAAAAAATAATAAATAACAGGCGCGACAGTCCAACATTGGACTAAGGCCAAGGATGTGTTAGTGACATCCAATTTCCAAGATCTTAACTGCTTTTTTGTTGAGGTGTTGAGATCAACAGCACACTCAGCAGTATTATTTATCCCCATAAATGGGTACTCGTTTAACATCTGAGTGAGATCATAGTTCGTCACATGGGTCGTGAGTTCGAAAAACACCATAAACTGAATTCGTTCACGGCAAATCTCGAACCTATGACTCTGTGCACCGAAGGTCCGCGCACCGACCACCTCTGAGATAGATACCTGTTGCAGTTATTTTCCATATATGTAGGCTGATAAAAAAAAAGGAATTTCAACAACCAGGCGCCTACGGCAGCCGGTTCTTCAATGAAAGCTACCCGCTGTTACAACAGCCAAGAGCAGACAAAACACCCTTCGCTTCAAGAGAAAAAAATCTCATGAATTGCTACTACAACAACCAGCAATGTCTCGTGCACAAAGAAAAACATTTAAAAAGAGTAAAATGTTAAATGTACCTTTTCAATCATCTTCTGTTGATTCAACGTCAATACGTCAGCCTTCTCAAGTCTACCATCGTCCTGTTGGAACACTACTGGATTAGCACCTTCCTTCACATTATAGAATTTATCAGGAACTTCATTTTTCGGGAAGACAACAGGATTTGCCGGACCAGGAGGCACGCCCAAATTAGACGATGAGCTACCACCAGCACCGGTTTGTCCGCCATTGAAGTTATTGTTGAGCACCGGACTTCCATGACCATTGACAATTTGCTCGCTCGGGAAACGAATATTACTTTGAACCAAGAGCTCTTGCGTTTGTGGTATTTCCATGGTAGGCTTTGGAAGTTTCATTGAAGGATGATTGTGATTGTGCTCTTGAGCCTGTTGCATGGTTTGAACCAGTTGTCCTTGTTGCACTTGTTGCAATCCGGGAGCGGTGAAAGGAGTTTGTTGCGGTGGATATTGTTGTGGCGGATATTGTTGTGTGGGATATCTCTGCGGCGGTGGTCCTTGCTGAGCATTAGTATGTCCCTGTTGAATTTGATGAGGATTCAGTTTTTCATTGATGACCGTGCCATAGTGGATTTGTTGACCGTTTCCAAACATCTGTTGTGACTTATCGCCAGTACCGACAATAATACTAGACCCGACTCCTTGCTGACTTCCAATCACGAAGCTTGTTGAGTTTTGATCCGGCGAAATGACAATGCTGTTCATTGCGGGCACATGATAGTTCACTACGCCTGAATTCGGTTGCTGAACGTTGTAATGAACGTAATTGTTGCTATCCTTTTGTGGATTGGTTTGAGGGGTGAGTTCGGTACCGACTGGAATACCAACGGGGCGTTGTGTGGAGTGGATAGCAAAAGGTGAAGGCGGTGAAGCAGGAAGCTCTTGTGAGGTATAGTCGTCGTAAGCGGCTGACTCATTTTTGCCACTGAAGCCTTCCAGTGAATCTTGAGAGAATGCGTTGAAAATGTCCTCTAAGGACATTGAGCCCGGATCCTTTTTCTCCCCGACACTATTGTAAACCTCTGCAGCATCCAAACTAGGCAACGTGGTGAACTGAGGAGGCGGTCTGTATGAGTTTGCTTCCGGAAAAGCGGTGGTGTAAATTATGTTTGTCGTTGTAGGGACGGCAGTGGTCGTCGGAAGGAATGGTGAGGAAGTGGTGAAGGCTTGAACATAATTTGTTGTCGTATAGAATGGTGCATCCGTTGTGAATGCCGGTCTTTGAGTAGTTGAAATCGTTGGCTCAAGAGTGGTGGTAGTGGTTACAGGAGCAGCCATAGTTGAATATGTCGTAGAAACAGGTGGTGGAGTGACAGTTGTTGTTGTTGGAACTGGAGTAGGTCTGTAACTATTCCTCAACGTGGTCGATGGCACGTACTTTTTCGTAGGCGAATATTTGTTCTTCGTCACAGGCAACGGTGTAGATGCAGTAGGTGTATATCGCTGAGCAGGACGATCCGTTGTCGAATGCGGGAAAGTAGCTGGATGCAATCGTGTGATATTCGCCCTATTTGTCGTGAAATATTTTGTCGGTGGACTAACATTCGTCGTATGATTCTTATGATTTGAAATGAAATTTTTATTATTGCCTTGATATTTCAGGTTGGCATACGAACTTGACACCAACGGATAGACGAATTTTGACGATGAATATTTCACGGGCAAATTCAAAAAGTCATGAATATTCGGTGAACTATTGTTGAGAACAATTTTCTCCTTAGGATCAATTACTTCGTTGACTTCAGGTTCAATACCAGCCGGCTTTTTTGAACTGAAATCCAGCTGACCCGAAATCGGGTCTTTGTCTAGGTAGAAAGGTTTGCCACCGTTGAAAATCTGTTTTGGTAGAATATATCCTCCCGAAATGATTTCATCTTCTTCTGATGATTCTTCTGGCGCAAGCTGGGCCGAAGTCTGTACGAAAATGATGCAGAGTACTAGACTCCAAAATATTGAGGTCCTGCGAAGACCCATCTGCAAATAAAAAGAAGAAGAACGTTAAAAAAAATATTCCAAATTGTTCTGTTTCAACTGAAATCATTAATCATAATGTTTGGGAATGATTTGCTAAACTCGTGCTAATAATTTCAGCCACTTAAACAACAGCTTAATCAAAATTCTTCTCAACATCAAAATCCGTTAAGAATAAATGAAGAATGTAGCCTCAAAATTTCAAAGATCTACCCACTTTCGTTATCTAACGAAACGCACTTATAGAGCGTGTGGAATAATTCTTCGTCCGCTAATCCGACACAGATGTTTTTTTTCAAACAGATGCGCATTTCCACAAAAAGTGCTTAAACTCTTCAGTCAATTTCCACCAGTTTGGATATCCATCTTCCCTTTGAATGTATCGGCCAGGTGAACACGAGAAGAATTCGCGCATAGTTTCTCATCAATCCAAACGACCATACAATAAAATTAATGATTTTGCCATTGTTAGTAGTCATGTAACAACCCACTCAACGAGCCGGAGGTAGTTAAGTTTGCGCAGACGGACAATAACATAACATTGGTCTAACGTCTTAGTCTTTTTTTTCGAAACGCCAAAAGTAACAATATCTTAAAACCTAACATGGCCGGCAATGCCAAGCTGTGTAGAGTATGGAGAAAACAAGCGAATAAAGTTCAACGGCTGAAAACTTGTTGCTAAAACGTGCAACTTCCGCTTGAAAGTGAAAACGTGCATAACTGTTGACGGACTGAAGCTCATCGTCGGTCTTCGGGCTTGTTTTGGTGATATGACGCACATATGCCGGTAGCCAGTATTATCAGCATAGTCGCAACTAACTACTCGTCAAATTGGTCAGGCTTTAGAAATTCCCTGGGCAATGTCTGAAAATGCTTAGACTTAATTAGCGGAAAATCTGAGAAATTTTCATTTTGGAAAGTTTTATAGTAACCATCAGATTGCAATTATATTTATTATGATTATTATTATTTGTTCAAGAGAATGTTGCATGTTGTCAACATCAACAACACGTCTATCGGTCTTTAAGTCTCAATTATTATACAACATTCAAATACGCGCAGTACCTCGTACGTCCAACATAATAGCGAATAGAAAATGAAAATATTTTTTTTTCTGCTATTTAGAGTCCTCATCGGCTTTCGAAACGATGCGGTCAATGCTACCTGATGTTGGCAAGATCTTATGGTGCCATCTTTCCAATCAAAAGATCTGCACGTCTTCGCCTCAATTTACGGTGCAATACCAACAGTTTCTTTCTTGTTGCATCGGAAGTCTTAATTTAGCACTACAGCATAGTTGAATTAAGATTTCTAACAGTAGACGTACCTAGCAAAGAGATTGCTAATGAAACAACACCTTTGTTCTATAAGGTTTTAGGAAATGTGCTTTATCGAAATTGGATATCTACTGTTTTTGAAAGTATTTGACGGCCTTCTTTTCTTGCTTACAAATTGAAAAGACTCTTAAAAAAATATCACTATTCATGTTGTGCTATAAACATGCCCTCGATATCGATGCCTTAATTTAGTATTGCGCCATTTTGTGCAAAACTGAAAAAAAACATCAATGTTAAAAATCATATTTCTTTCTCTAAGTTTAAGACTATAAACCCCATTCGATACTATCGCAGTCGCAGATAACATTCAGGGGATAGCCAGCGCCCGCTCTAGCGTTTTGTATTTTTATAATAACTTATCTCAATTTAGTTCTTTACTATTTAATTAAACATATTTTGTAAAAAAAAAAATATCAAAGCGATCCAATGATCCTTCTCACAGTATTTGTCTTGTGCTATGTTACTACCTTGGATAGAATTTGGATAACTGCCAGCGTATACTGGCCTTAACACTTTGAAAATATTTCCTGATACAAATTTTGGCCATAGTTCAAAATTAGTTATTTGTACATTATAGCTAAAATCAACGTTGCCGGGAAAAACCCATTACAAAGAGTTCAACATACCTTAGTGGCATCGTTGCATATGCTTCACTAACTCTCTTAAACCAAGAATCCGTCATATAATTTCCAGGTGACACAACATTTTACACAACAATACGATATTAGCTGCCATTGATCGTTTCTAAAACTACCTCTTTTTTCGCGGAGATGACAGAATTACTGTGACTAAATGCGAGGACCTATTTTCATTTATCTTCAAAGGCAGTCTTTCTGTGGGATGGCTTCGAGTATTTAGACAGCATTCTAACAATTTGAAGACTTGCTTCTTCCCTTCGCAGAAAATTGTGGTACTGCGATTTTCACACAAAAAACACACTCCTTCTTCCAGCATGCACCTCTACCTGGAGAACAAATCTGGACATTTCATTTATTTCTGAGAACCCTTCAATTTTGTATTTTTCAATCGAGACACTAGCCTGAATCTGAATGTAATACGATTAGCAGGGCAGCTTATCATCTATACTCTGAGCATTACCTCACCGCTTAAGTTCACATTTGTCAGTAGAAACTAGAAGCTCCTATTGGATGCTTCTGTTACAAGTATGTACATGTACATATATGTTGGCTATGTGTCGGAAGACCTCAATCGACCGAATAATTTCTCATTTCAGCGGAAATGCATACGAATAGAATGGTGGTGACAAATGGTTTACGGATGGATTGTGTGTCTTTTTCATAAATGGGCCAACAAGAGAATTCTTGGAGAATAGAGAGAGGTAGCTAAAACGCACCACCTAGCTCAAAGTTTGTCCTTTGAATGCTAGATGAGTCAATGCAATTAGGAATTGGCAAGGTATCGGGCGAATTGATGCAAGCTATCGAAAAAAATAGTAATTAAAATTAAGGCAACCTTTACTAACCATTTTAGGATTCTAAATGCACCGCCTCGTATTAATCGTGGGTTCTTCAAAGGTAGGCAAGGATTTTGCCTCTTGAAAACGCAATTTTCGAAAGGGAACAAATGATACAGTTTATAAAATATTATTTATGAAAAAACTTAATCCGCCGTAAAAAAATGGCCTTTCTCTCTTCATTACCGTGTGTAGTCATCAACGTTACAAAGACAACTCAATTCGGAGTGTGATACGGTTTTCAGCCATACCACTTCCTAGTCGCATTGTTAGTTTATTATTCTACGATAAGAATATTTCTTATCATCTTCTCCTGAATAATAAACTTGCGACGAGTCGTGCCGAGTTTGGAAACTCGTTTCTCTCTGAGTGTCTATTTCACAGAGTGGCGACCGAACGATCACGGCCACAGAGCACGACAGTTGTTAAATGCTTTTGTGGGTGTCAATTTCCTGCCTTGTGGTATTTTATTTCGCCTCTTATCATTTAATCTGTCCATTAAATTGAAATTGATATTAAATTTGTCCTTCCGGCTTCTTAGAAAATTTTCTTTATTCAACTGCTAGCCAAAAAGCCGCGGCGGCTTTTGAAATATAAGACTATATTGCAGCTAATACAAAGCGGTGAAATATGTAACATTTTTGCTCAACATTCTCGGAATTTATCGAAAAGTTTGCCAATGTCCGATTTCCAATTTTTTGGTTTTAAATTTGCTTATTATAGTTTTATCACACCAGAATAACTGGTAAGCTTGAGGCATAGGTTTTCCCTGTGCACAAAGACAATTTTGTCAGCATACATAATCGGAAATTGAATCAAGTAATTACAAAAATATCCCGTAAGGGATAAAGGGATAAAGGAGGATAAAGGTTGAAAGGCTCCGGCTGATTCCTATATCCTTTTCAGTTGTGGCATAACTGTGGACCCTTAGCTATGCAGGAGGAGCTTCATAGGGTGAGCGGCTCCGGCCAATTCCTATGTTTCTCTACGGGGCGTTACTTTCCCGCATTATCCGAGTAACCGCTGCGCCTGAGTGCTGTATTAACAACTTCAGCATCTCAGGTTACTAAATGTAATAGGGTGACAAAAAACAAATAGTGAATCACCGAAGCAGCACCTCCGAGGCCTCTCCATGATGGACCTCTTTCGTTTTACGAATACTATCATGGTTAAGCGATGGGCCGACAACCCATCCTTGGAAAAAATTCTACGTCAAGAAACCTGGAATGAAAGCCTCGGATTGGACGGATACAACCCAACGACGACATCGCAAACGAACAACTGATTACTCTTTCGGAACCTGGAATGTACGCTCCCTGAATAGGCCAGGGGCCTTAAGGGCCCTCTTGGATCAGGTCGAAAAATATAAGCTGAGCATTGTTGCACTCCAGGAAACAAAATGGCTTAGTAGCGAGATTGATGACCGAAATTCGTACACAATTTTCACAAGTGGAAAACCTTCGGGCCACAGGGAGTGTGGAGTGGCGTTCATTGTAAACAATCAACTTAAGCCGCATGTTGTCGACTTCAAACCCATAAACGAGCGGCTGTGTGCGATTCGCATTAAAACCCGGTTCTTCAATCTCTGCCTCATAAACGCGCATGCCCCCACCGAAGTCAGTGAAGACGCGGTTAAAGACGAGTTCTATCACCGCCTAGAAAATCTCTTCGATTCACTTCAATCAAACGATGTCAAATTGCTGCTAGGTGATTTTAACTCCAAAGTCGGAAACGAAAGTTGGCATAGGGGGATTACTGGAGGGTACAGCCTCCATGGAGACTGTAACGACAATGGCCAACGACTAATAGACTTCGCGACCAGCAGAAATGTGGTCATTAGCTCTACCTGTTTTCCGCATCGTCGCATTCACAGACAGACCTGGAGATCTCCAGATCAACATACCGTCAACCAAATTGACCACGTCCTTATCTGCATCGAGCATAATTAATGTTCGGTCCTATCGTGGAGCAAATATTGACTCTGCCCACTATATGGTGAAGGCGACTTATAGGTGCAGAATTTCTTCGGTGCATCATTCGAGGTTCAACCCGGCAAACATTTTTGCGGTTGACAAATTGTTGGATGATGCCACGGTGGTCACTTATACGACTGCCCTTGAGGAGAAGCTGACGCCCTTGCTAAATAACATCAGCAACAAAGGCGCCCTTGAGATCTGGGATACACTCAAAGACACCATCAAAGGGGTCGCAGAGGAGGTTGTGGGATACAAAGCCCGGCGAGCCCGAAACGATTGGTTTGATGAAGAATGTCAAAATGCGGTAGATGCTAAAAACGAGGCATATCACCAATGGACTGAACGCGCAACTAGAGCCAAAAAAAAAACAAAATATGACGAGCTTCGACGATTTTCGAATAGGTTAATTAGGCGTAAGAAACGTAAGCATCTTGACGAGCAGTTGATGCAAATAAACCAAAGACTAGCTAGTAGGAATAGTAGACAAGCGTACAAGCTAATTAATTCAATTAAAAGTGGATACCAACCCAGGACCAGCCTCTGTAAGGATAAGGATGGCAATATCATTATAGCGACATCGATAGCGTTGATAAACGATGGGCCTCACATTTTGAAGAGCTCCTCAATGTTCAACCGCACAACCCCACACAAGAAGCTCCGGAGCTGATGACTGAAACAGGCCCTCCCGTTCAACCCCCAACAGTAGAAGAATTTGATCTCGCCATGCAAGCACTAAAACATAATAAAGCCCCGGGCGCTGACGAGATTCCAGCTGAACTGCTGAAGCATGGTGGGGAGAGCCTTGTTAAGGCTATACACACACTTATCGTTAAAGTATGGAATAACGAAATAATGCCGAAAGATTGGCGTAAAAGTATCATTTGCCCAATCCACAAAAAAGGGGATAAGTTGAAATGTGAGAACTACAGAGGCATCTCATTAGTTTGTACGACCTATAAGATTTTATCTAAGATTCTGGAAAATAGAATTAATCCATACGCAGAAGAAATCGTTAGCGAGTACCAAGGCGGCTTTAGACCTGGTCGTTCGACGACAGATCAGCTTTTTACAGTGAAGCTTTTACTCCAGAAGTGCTGGGAATTCAACATCGAGCTGGCATACGACAGTATCGATCGAAGCGTACTGTACAATATTCTGCTGCATTTTGGTATACCGGCTAAGCTAATGCGACTCATAAGGATGACGATGACTAATACCGTCTCGCAGAGTTCAGAACAGACTCACTGACCTATTTGAAACTCGTACTGGACTCAAGCAAGGCGACGGGCTGGCGCCGACGCTCTTCAACCTGGCTCTGGAGTATGTGATTCGAGCCATGAATCTGGACAGCAGCGGAAAGCTACTCATTAAATCGATTCAACTAGTAGCCTACGCCGACGACATCAAGATCATGTCTCGAAGATTGGGTGATGCAGAAAGCCTTCTGCATAATCTCAATAACGCCGCCAAAAAAGTTGGGCTACATATCAACGAATCTAAAACCAAGGTCATGATGCAATCAAAAACTAGAACGCCAGTAAATTCAAGCATCACAGTGGGGGACCTCAATATAGAATATGTAGACAATTTCACTTACCTGGGTTGCAATTTGTCAAAGGACGCCAACGAAACAGATGAGATAAAGCGGCGGATACAACTAGCTAATAAGTTCAAAATTGTTTTGAGAATAATTTTCTCCTTTTTCAGGGAGTGCAAAAAGATTGATGCGACCGGTTTCGACTGGCGGTGCACGACTCTTCTCATCAGATGCTATCTCAGTAGAGCCGGGAGAAAATTATTCTCAAAACAATTTTGAATTTTTTAGCGTGATATCCACACTATGGATAGAAGTGACGACATCGTGAGTGGCCCCATACAAGTTGTGTGGTGTGCGGAGACTGTGTCACACAGCATTCGTTTTGAATGCACCATTGCTGTAAAAGCGAAAATGTGTATGTTTTGAGTAGTGGATCAGTAGAACTGCAAGTGGCTGCTCACACTTTAATGATTCGCCAGCCGAGAGGTTCGGCCACGCTATATAAGTGTGCATCCTCCAGCTGCCTGGTCATTCCCGGTAATGGCATTCGTGGCGGTGCACGGCAGTGGCATCTGATGAGAAGAGTCGTGCACCGCCAGTCGAAACCGGTCGAATCAATCTTTTTGCACTCCCTGAAAAGGGAGAAAATTATTCTCAAAACAATTTTGAATTTTTTAGCGTGATATCCACACTATGGATAGAAGTGACGACAGCGTGAGTGGCCCCATACAAGTTGTGTGGTGTGCGGAGGCTGTGTCACACAGCATTCGTTTTGAATGCACCATTGCTGTAAAAGCGAAAATGTGTATGTTTTGAGTAGTGGATCAGTAGAACTGCAAGTGGCAGCTCACACTTTAATGATTCGCCAGCAGAGAGGTTCGGCCACGCTATATAAGTGTGCATCCTCCAGCTGCCTGGTCATTCCCGGTAATGCCATTCGTGGCGGTGCACGGCTCTACTGAGATGGCATCTGATCAGAAGAGTCGTGCACCGCCAGTCGAAACCGGTCGAATCAATCTTTTTGCACTCCCTGATAAGGGAGAAAATTATTCTCAAAACAATTTTGAATTTTTTAGCGTGATATCCACACTATGGATAGAAGTAACGACAGCGTGAGTGGCCCCATACAAGTTGTGTGGTGTGCGGAGGCTGTGTCACACAGCATTCGTTTTGAATGCGCCATTGCTGTAATAGCTAATAAGTGTTACTTTGCGGTCCTCCAAATTATGAATTCTAAGCTGGTGCACAGGAACACGAAGCTCCACGTGTATAAAACCATCATCCGACCTGTGCTATGCTATGGCTGCGAGGCATGGACCCTAACCCAAAACTCTGAACACCTGTTGGACACATTCGAGCGAAAGGTTCTCCGAAGAATCTTCGGGGCCGTTCGTGAACGAGGTGAATGGCGCAACCGGTACAACCTTGAGTTGTATCAGCTGTATGATGAGCTACAGGCAGCGCCCGCTCCAGCACTTACGCCGCCCCGGGCAAGAGGACAAATTGCCGCCCCTTAGGTACTGTACCAAACAGATTGATAGTGAATATCCATACTATCTAGATCAGTGGTTCCTAATCTTTTTTAGTTCGTGCCCCCTTGTGTAAATAAGTTGTAAGTTCTGGGTCTCTTTTCACATTTTAAATGGTTTGCACAATTTTTTTGTTAGTGCATATTTTGGATCTACTGGACATTTTTAGAAGTATTTAATTTCGTCATGAGCTTGGCCGTCGCCAAGTTCGTGGCTTCGTTGAGCACGAAAAATGATATCACCGGAGCGTTCAGCTATAATGTCAGCTACCAGTGGCGTAACGTTTCCTAAATTTATTGTGTTCAAAATCGAAATGTGGGCCCCAGGAAGAATGACAGAGCATAACTCACATTTGAAGCAATTAGAAATTAGCAAGAGCAACGAATTTTTTAGCAACATGCTTCGAAGGTTTTTTTTTTTAATTTTTTGAGACAAAATTAAAAATTACCTGCACTCACATTAATCCTGGAGTCGTAGTTAACACCCTCCGTCGGGCGCACCCGGCCTAACAGGCCAGCAAAACAGTTTCTGGTCTGCTCCACGCTAGTAGAGTGGCCCACAACTTTTTAGCTCCGTTTACTCGTCTAACTTTAAGAGTCTCACACAATGCCTACCTATTGTTTTCCATGGTGCTTTAGTTAGTTTTGTGGTAAGGACTCTGGCTTCACAGGCCGGGTGTGCCCGATCGCGTCATAATTTAGAATGTATACCCAAACTACGCGAAAGCGCTGCATCAAAGATGCTTTTCCACATTTAATTTGGTGCATTAAGAACCTTTTCAAATAACGATTATCAATTTAGACTGCCTACCTTTCATTAATTTCAATTTTTCTAACGAACAATGGATGCGGTATTTTTCATAATTGATCAATAGATCAGTTATCTCTTTGTTAACATTGCGAACATATTTTCCCCGATATTATAGCAATCACTTTAAGAATGAAAAACTCCAATAACTGCATCATCTGGGTTCAATTTTGAGCGAAAACCTTCTACAGCTCCTAGCAAATTGAATCTTTTATTTCTTTTCAATATTCTTGTGATAAAAAACCCAGAAGAAATTCAGATATTCAGATAGATCCATACTCAATAAGCTTGAGAGACGTCTATCGAAAAGTTGCGGCCCTCCGATGAAAATTTTTTAAAAGAGCGTCACCGAAGGATCTATCAAAGAAAATTTTTTAATGTTTTCGGATTTGGGGGCCCCTTCTGGCTTGGGGGCCCGTGTTCTGCTGAACACATGGAACACCGTACATTACGCTACTGTCAGCTACTCTTAAGCGCAATTCACCACAGTTCAGCAAGGACTTATCTTATAGAGTTTGTTTGGAATTTAAAAATGTTAAAGCTTGATGTAAAAAATCGAAAATGAATGCGAAATTTGGTTTACCACTAAAAAATTAAATACATTTTTAGAAAACTCTGCCCTCAAAAATGATAGGCCAAAAAATTGTGCTCGTTTTAATTACTAACCTCCTGCAGTTGCTTTCCATAAATTCCTTAAAAACTTCAATTTGCCAGATTGCTTCAGGCTTTTCAATGTGCATGGTTCATTTTCATAAATGTGTCATCTCGAGAATTTTTAAAGAGAATGAGATCAGAGCTATTTATATCGCCAAATAGTCAAATTCCGATATTAGCGTGACCGAACACAAATTAGGGAGCTCTGCAATGTTTTCTGTGGTTTGATCCCTCATCTCGCTAAAATCCAAACCAGCTTCTTCGTAGTTTGCCCTCCAATGCAAGATGAATCAATGCAATCGGGACCAACGTCATCATTGACGCGAAGGTTTGGCGAATTGTATTTAAATTATGCTGCGAAATGTCGATGGAAACCACGGAAAACAACTCCAAACGAATTATTGATGAAAATAATGCCTTTGTTGATAACATTTCTCACAAAGGAGTCTGTTTTAAACGCTTTAATGTGCTCAGCGTTTATGCGACCCCCTATTTCTCCTTTCATAGAAAGGAAATCGCAGACCTTTCCACTAAATCGAAGTTAATATTGATTTTTTTGATCTTGTTTTCTATTCGAGTGCTAGCCAAAAAGCCGCCCCTAAAATTTGGCGCCCCGGGCGACCGCCCGGCTCGCCCCCCCTTAGAGCGGGCGCTGGCTACAGGTGTCGAAGATCGTGAAATTGCAGCGATTGCAATGGGCGGGACATGCACAAAGGATGAACGAAGATCGCATGCCCAAAAAGCTGATGATCGCGCAACGAGTGGACGGAGCCAGATTGCGTGGACGACCGAGAGCCCGATGGGAGCATTCTGTATGTGAGGACGCCCACCAGATGCAAGGCTTTCGGAACTGGAGGACAAGGTCGCGTTACCGCGACAATTGGAGGTTTTCAATCCAGGCGGCCAAGGCCCGACGCGACGTCGGGCTATCGTGCCATAAAGAAGAATTAAAAAAATGCGAGCATGTGGACCATTATGTGCACCATTATGGCGCGTTCGGACGGCTTCCAACTTGTTTGATCCAACTTTTCCCACCAACACAAGTTGGAAGGCTATTTACACGTACGATATTCTCTGCAACTCAAACAAATCGTCTCAAACTTGTTTGTCATGTGGGCAGAAGTTGAAGCGGCCGTCAAACGTTATCAGCATTTGCAATACGCATTAGTACAGGAAAAATATATTTGTTGTTTCGCTCATTTCTCTTGATTTGTAAAGAATTGACGGTAACATTTCCGACTAAGTATATATGAGAAGTACATATTTTATGATGTGATTATTAGGACCATCCATATAACCCTTACAATTTACAAAACAAATAAAAAAACCCGTTCGGTTAATTAACTCTTCATTATTAAAAAGTTTATGTCAAAATTTCGATCAGACTATAGTCAATGTAAGAAGAGTGAAGGTTTTTTGAACTCACACAAGTTGTCCAACTTCTGTTCACACAGTGAACTTGTTTGAATGCTCGTTCAACTTCAAACTTGTTGTCCAACTTTCCACACGGACGATAAGTCTTCCAACTTGTTTGAATGCTCAATAGTTGGACAACAAGTTCATCGTGCGAACGGCGCTTAACTCATGAGGAGCATGATGCGCTGACGAATACCGTGTGTAATCGCCAACGTGCGACAGGCCTTACTGAGTATCGAAAACTCGTTTCTCTATATCACAAGGAGTACGGTTTTTGGTTTTGCCCTAATAAATTTTGCAATGGACGCTCCATAGAGTCTGAGGTCTATTGATTTGTAGTGCTTGCAACGACATTATGAAGAAGTAGAAAAAAATAAAATTAAAACACGCTCATTAAAGAAACCGGAGCAAAAGCTGCGAAAACTCCTGATTTTCTACAACCTAGTTAGAATGTTAAGCCGAGTTTTGATTTTCTAGCTGACCGCAGCATGCCAAAGACTTCCATTCCAGAACACATACAACGAAAGGACAATTTCTGTGAGGAGTAATGAATCCTTAAAATGGTAATTTTATCATCAAACGCTTTAAGTACCTATATATCGGAATAATACCAATGAGTTTAATAGAGAAGACCATTTGTTGGCGACGAGTTGATGAAAGTAATGTCTCTCTAAAACTATTCTCGAACGTATAGCTCCGCAACAACTCGACGGAGATGACGCTATAGTTGTATTAAGGTACGTGTTCGTAGAGACGACTCACTTGAGGATCACTCAGCGACCGTAGTTTTGCATCCAATTCCGAGCCGTATTTGAATATTTTTTGAATGGTGTTACTTTCCTTGTATCAACTATGACCCAAAGGAACATGTCTGTATAGAAAATATCAGCATATAGTGCTCAGAACCGGTAGTTTAACAGCGATCGTTGAGCGATCATTACATGAGTCGTCTCTACGAACACACACCCTTAGTCGTTCAGGAGCTGATGAAACTTGAAGAAGACCTAAAACGGAATGTCCCTTTTTATAAATTGTTGAACTTGGAATTTTGGAATTGAGTATGGAAAGGAAAAAATAGGTGACATTTGCAGATGTCATGCGAGATATACAAAATTCCACTTAAAAAATAAGGACTCCCGGAGAAAAATTATCCCGAGTAAACAGCTCACTATTAACCATTCGTTAGGCGCGCACCTATTTGTCACGTGGTTAGGCGTTATAAAAAATTATTTTTCAGTACTAAATTTGCTTTTTAGGGTTTTTTAGATTTTTCAAAAAAACCCTTATGAGATCGATTTTGTCCGTCCGTCTGTCCGTCCGTCTGTTCACTAAATAACTCGCGAACGGCTTAACCGATCGTCATGAAATTTGGTAGGAATGTGTAGAATGGTAACAGTCTTTGGCACGAAATATGTACTTAAAAGTTGGTAGAACAAAAATTCAGAAATACTTAAAAGTTGGTAGAACAAAAATTACAGGGTGTCCCGGACATTTGAAAATTTGTTCACTAAATAACTCGCGAACGGGTTAACGGATCGTCATGAAATTTCGTAGGAATGTGTAGAATGGTAACAGTCTTTGGCACGAAATATGTACTTAAAAGTTGGTAGAACAAAAATTCAGGGTGTCCCGGACATTTGAAAATTTGTTCACTAAATAACTCGCGAACGGCTTAACGGATCGTCATGAAATTTGGTAGGAATGTGTAGAATGGTAACAGTCTTTGGCACGAAATACTTAAAAGTTGGTAGAACAAAAATTACAGGGTGTCCCGGACATTTAAAAATTTGTTCACTAAATAACTCGCCAACGGCTTAACGGATCGTCATGAAATTTGGTAGGAATGTGTAGAATGGTAACAGTCTTTGGCATGAAATACTTAAAAATTGGTAGGACCAAGATAACAGGGTGTCCCGGATATTTACAAATTTGTTCACTAACCGATCGTAATGAAATTTGGTTGGAATGTGTAGAATCGTAACAGTCTTTAGCACGAAATACTTAGACGTTGGTAGGACAAAGCAAAAAGGGTGTCCCGGAGATTTGAAAATTTGAATTGTTTAGTTTTTATCAAATCAAAGAACTCGATGGGTACATTTCATATCAGTCGCTTTTTTCCAATTTGGAGTAATAGTAACGGCGTTACAGCTAATAAATCCAGTTAATATGTGGAGCCATAATATATGGTAAATCTATTTTTGGATTGGGCTAATTAAAAAGTGTTACAGAATGAAAGGCGTTAGCCTTTCATTCTGGAACGCGTACATTTAGACCAATCCAAAAATAGATTTACGAGAAGCATTTCATTAACATTGTGCATAATTCTTATTTATTACCTATAAAATATATGTGCAAAATGATTCACTATGTATGTATTCAAAATCTAAAAAACCCCCGTATTGCGGGCGCAGCCCTCTGTACGCCGGTATTTTTTCTGCAAGAATGTGATTTTTTGATTACTGCACAGCATAACAGATACAGAATGTTTAATTTTTTTATAATAGGTGCATATGGTAAAAGCGGGCAAAATTCCGATAACTCACTTAGATATGGACGAAATTGTTACTTTTAAAGAAAAAAAAAGTTTATATTCTCAAAAACCTTTGAAATGAAGTATCAAGCGACAGAATGCAGTGAAAAATACTTCGTGGAATTTCAAACTTAGCCTATTTTTGCGTAACAAATTTCACAATTTGTTAAACTGAAAGTACAGTTACGTCCTAAGCTACAAATATTGGATAATACTGATTGAAATTTTACTCACAATATTTAGATGAACTGTTCTCTATTTTCGCTACAATTGATAAAAATTCCATCCAGAAACTAAGCTGTGATAGCATCAAGTGACATATGCACGCAGTAAGAAATTTAGACTTCCGACTCCAGGTTTTTCGTTAAAAAAATTAATCTAGTTTTTGTACGTTTATCCTGAAACACTTTAATTTGTCAAACATTTTACTGCTGCTATTTTCTAAAATATTTTATAAAATTTATTTTTATTTTTAAAGGATATAGATGACTACCACAAAGAAACATGATTAGGCACGCGGGCTACACTTGCAGCCCAGTGGACTGTGATTTTGACAGCTACTGAGCAGCTCGAATGTATTTGGTTCCTGAAAATGATCGGCATTCAAGGAAGTGTTTGCTACCAATTGTAGCCTGCACGCCTAACTAAGAGTTGATGAAATTGTAACAAAACAACTCAAATTATATTATGAAATGAAATAAATACCCCTTGTGTCACGATCACAGAGACAAGATGTTCGACCTAAGGCGGATTCTGTTGATCCTCCCCTTATCTACGCCACTGGATAGGAGAGTAAGGTTTACCTACCAGTTTTCAGTAGACTTGAAATATAATATTTCAAGGTAGGTGGGTAGCTACCTTGACTTCAAGTGAGGTTGACTATAGAAAATTTCAAGGTCTCCTTGAGTTTCTCTTTAACACCATAGACAGACGACGCACGATAAACATAATTAACTCTTGATTATGTTTAACTTATTCGTCTGTCTTGTCCTAATTCACATTTATATTCAGGAGTCAATGCATCCTTGACTTAAGGCGAAACTCAAGGAGACCTTAAGTTTTCAATAGACTTGAAATATTATATTTCAAGAAAGGTGCGTAGCTACCTTGACTTCAAGTGAGGTTGACTATAGAAATTTTCAAGGTCTCCTTGAGTTTCTCCTTAAATCAAGGATGCATTGACTCGTGAATATAAGTGATTTCTGTGAAAAAGTATGGAAAATGACATGTAATTTATTAAATTTCAGCATTCTTGACTCAAGCTCTCCTTGAGTTAAGGAATGTTCATAAATACGGGCCTAACTCCAGTTATCACCCATAGCTTTAAGTATATGTGCATTATTTTGAACTCAAAGTTCAACTGGAAGTTGAACATTGAAGCCTGAATTGCTTTTTACGGCTGCGCAAGCCAGTATTTCGCAGTACATGAGGTCTCAATATGGTACTTTGGGTTTACACAGCGTTAGTACGACCCATCCTAACATACACTAGTCTGGTCGCCAGCGCCCAGTAAAGGTTACTTGCTTGCCTTAGAATTACAGGTGGCATGCCTGAGGGATGCGCTGAATGTAAACCTGAATTTTGAAAAGGACATTATTTTTCATTTTATCCGGACGATTATAAGAGGTAATACAAAACTAACTCATCAAATAATCCTCTGCATCTTCCACCCACGGATCTTTTTTTCAACCAACTAGCAGCATGCAGGGCAATCAAGCTCAAAGAATTAAGCTGTTGGAGTGTTATCAATATTCACAAACAACACTGTAACGGAGTTGCAAGTGCCCAAACTAAGTCTTCGGGAGAACTTTGATGTCAAATTCCCTGCAAGAGATGAGCGGAAAGAGAGTGCGGTGGCCAAGGGTTTTGACATCACATATTTCCCCGAGAGGGAAAATGGATTGTGTTGTGAGTGCATTCTGTAGATCACTAAATATCTCTGATGCCTGCATTTTTCAGGCCGAAATGCTTGCAATCATGAAGGCCTGTCATGTCAAAACCACCATTGTATTGTCATCTGCTGAGAACAGTGGCGTAACGTACGGTGTTCCATGTGTGCATTGGAACACGGGCCCCCTAGCCAAAGGGGCCCCCAAATCCGAAATCATGACAGATAGATAGATACATAGGTCCTTGGGTAACTGTTCTTTCAAAAGACATGCATTTTTACTAATATGCCAGAAAATTGCGTAAGTGAGCTATAGAATCTAGGATACTAGCAAAACATTCAATGTTGGGTATGTTCAAGCTTGGATCTTGGATCTCTAAGTATTATACTCTGTTTGCACCGGGGAGACGCAACTTAACTCAACAATCATCAGAACAATCCATAAATTATAAAGGTTTTTGCTCATAATAATATTGAAAATTAATAAAGGTTCAACTTCAGGCGGTTCTTGTGTCAAATTGGGCCAATAATCAGCGGCCGGTCTAGGGAGGGCCGGTATTTTGAGTAGCACTTCCTAGACGGAAAACTGATGCATGAAATCTGAACCTTATTTCCGGTAAAAAAGACTAAAACACTTGTAAATTAATGGTAATTAGCTCGAGGGCGTTACTGACAAAGGACTGCAACTCTATAAATTGCTGGGATAAAACCGTTACTTAATTTTAGATTTAATGATAATAAAATTGCTCTTTAATCGGTGTTTTTTACTTTCGCAACAAAATTGTTAGGTGCAGTTTTTTTTAAGTTGTGTTTAATGGCCTTCGAAAAATCAGCACCAAATGTTTTTAGTTAAGCAAACAAAGCACACGAAGGAAGTAACTGTGTTATTGTATCGTAACCCGTAAGAACCTTAGGAAACAGATAAAATTTCAAGAAGCTAGAGTCTGAAGTGAGCAATTGTCCAGGATTTATCAACAAGATTGGTTGACTTAGAGTCTGCTTCTTGACATACCCTGGTTTCTCGTCTCAGTTCATTTCACTCAGTAGTATTCCGTTAGATTACCGATATTGAGGCACTATAGGGGGATAAAATTGGCCTTACTGAAACCTTAGAGACGTATAAGAAGTCCTTAGATTACCTTTTGGATTTGTCAGTAATATAGTGTTTCATCGGCAGAATACTTTTCCACTAACGATTTAGTACCACAACCGTCTGGGTTGTGGAGTTCTATATGATCTGATCTAAAATGTTAATAATGTGTTTCGTCTAGTAAAGTACGTAATATGTGTGGCTACCTGACAAAAACGACAGAGCGATATTTGCGCATTTTTTTTTTGTTAAATCTTTTTAGGCGCATTTCTTAACGACTACTACATCACCAATACGTCTTCCTCGCGAAATTGCAGTCTACATTGACGTTCTCAAGTTCATAATGATAAAAAAGGCTACATTCAGCACTCGATGAGCATAAATGTTGAGTTGGATAGGAACGACTCTTCTTTTCCGGTTTCTCTTCTGTTTTCGTATGGAAACTTATTTCTAGGTGGGATTCAAATAACTCAAAATGTGTCAGAAAAGCATCCTTCCTGATAAAATGAAGTCAACACATCCCATGAACATTTTCAAAAAAAATCTTAGGTGCGGCAGTTTGCCGTTTTGCCCGGGGAAGCGTAAGTGCTAGAGCGGTCGCTGCCCATAATCCAGCTATTTGAGAGTATTTAAATATCGAATTGATTGCTCAGCTAAGGAAAATATGTTCACAATCACAATGTTGAAAAAAGGATATAGGATGGATGTCCTATCGATCGGAATGAGTAACCACAGTTACTAAGAGCATTCAAAAAGGTTTAAGTGAGAAACCCTTTCCATTTTAGCTGGGACTCAAGAAATCAAGCAACAGATGTCTGTCGACAAACTAGTAAGTCAAGATACGTAAATTATTTGCCTTTTGGAGCATCTCTACCTTGAATTTTATTTCAGTCGATTTAGTTTTCCTTGGTTATGGATGTGATCCACAGATCTATAGTAATCAGTTTTAGTCTAGGATCAACGACTCTTACGAGGTAGAAGGGCACTCCTACAGGTTGTCTTTCGCCGCGATTCTTGAATTTTGTGATAAATAGGTGATCCTATTTAATTATTCTAAATTCAATTTTGTCTAAAAAAATGAAAACAAAAAAAAATATTTTTTTTATTGTTGCTTTTGCTATTAATGTAGACTGCTTTAGATGTGGGTTATGTTCTATCAATTTTTTCTGGTGAAAATAAATCGAGCGTGAGGGGCCCCCATTTCGATCTCGAATAGAAAATTGGGAAACGTTACGCCACTGGCTCAGATAGTCAGGCTGCAATCATGGCAGTGAAATCGGTGAAGACGGTGAAGAATTACTCTTCTTTCGGTACCGGAACAAAAAAGCATAGAGCGTAACGAGATCGTTGATTAACTGTGCAAAAGGCGTGCCATTCTTCACAGCTCTCATACGGAGCGCTTCTACATTCCATTGGCAGCTGTTTGGAGTAAATTCTCATCAAACGGAATAAAGATGTGGCCCTGCTACGACTGGAAAATAAAGCCTGAAATCCTTACTAAACCACGTAAATATATTGCCAGACTCACTGATGCCATCACGGGGCCAATAGGCCAATAGGGCACCACGCTGTTAGGCTGGGCATCCCTTACATTCCTCATTGCCGCGGAAATGTAGATGAGAGAGAAACAATGATTCATTTTTTGTGTGAATGCCCTGGTCTCGGCAAAGCATTGAGGATGCAGCAAATGTGAAAATAGAAAAGCTACTTTACTTTTCAAATGAGACTGTCTGGTTCAGGCATCTCTGATCTCTCCATTCCAAAATTCATCATATCATTAAGTTAACCTTCAAGGAGTTTTGTGGGTTCAAAACGGTGCTTCATGCGTTAATTGCTTTTGAATCGTACTTCCTAGGCCACTGGAAAGTTAATTTTGTTGGCACTTAAGTTGTTGTTTGGTCTTCGTCATTAAAACCCCTCATACTTTACATGAGGGGTGCCAATGACAAACATCAAACAACAACTTAAGGTTAACAATTATTTAAAGTTAATACAGACTGGCTAAGGTACGGAGAAACGTTGGCCAGTTGTTACAACTGTTATGAGCACATTTTATTTTTTTTTATAAATTTATTATTGTCTTATTATTATTTATTGAAAATGGCAAACTTATGCAAATTAGAACATGCGGTCATAATTTATAGAAATTTAAATTCTTATTTTTTTATTATTGTATTACGGTATATATAATATGCTATGTTCATTTTCTTAAAATTTCATCATTTCGCAAAAAAAAAACAATAAAAACAAAAACAAAAACTTCGTATACATAACACCTCAAGCAAATATTATTCAACTTTTTATCTGAAACTAATTCAAATAAATCAATGTTCGCTTCATTTCGAAAAATATTGACCACATGTTTAAGAAAATGTTATCTACATCGTATTTATTCAAACATAATAATTTTATAATTTATTTGCAAATCTTATGCAAATTCCCTGAAATATTATTTCATCTTTGAAATGGAAAGTTTTTCTTTCACTGCACTGCGCCCAAAGAGTCGGGACCGTTTCACAAAAGAAATTTCGTTTTCACGTTCATCCATTCATTTCGAATAATGGCATGTTCTTCTGCCCAAAACATTAGTCATTTAATGACATGATAATTTCTTCAAGTTTGGCTGTAGTATGTAGACGAAGTTGGGTCTTAGGTAACACTTTTTTTTGGGAGTCACTTTGGAATCTGCTATTGTTACGGGTGTCTTCACTATCTGAAGAAGAAAACAGTGTTAAGGTTGGCCATTAAGGTGGAAAACAATAAGTGCCGGTACTCAAGTGGGTATACTTTGACGATGTTTTACGGATCGGATATCGGGGAGAAAATCTTATCGTGATAATATCCACTTTATAGCATGTATCAACAAAAAAGGTGGACAGAAAAAAAGGTGCTAAGAAAGCAAAAAAAAACGCCGACAATGTGGCATCTGCTAACATTAAATAGAAACTAAGTTTTATCTATGCATCATGTGTGAGTGTGTTCATTCATTCAATTTGGTCTAGAGAATAGCGTAGAAACAAAATTTACAATAGTTATGGGCACGTAAAATGTGGCACATACGTGTTATGAATAAGTTTGAATTGCGAGGCAATTGGAGTTGTATCCACTAGCGTATAGATAGATGCAGATTGTCCATATTGCGGGCTCATATGTGTACCAGCGAATCAGACCATTTGTCCATTTGTGGTGTTATACCACAAGAGACGCGCCGCGCGCATAACAAAAGCAATTTTGTAACTGATAATCAAAAAGAATACGATAAGTATCAGAATTGCTATGCATGTATGTAAATGGGAGTAGAACGAGGTGTCGTTGAAAACATGGTAAACTGACACACTTAAAGTGTCTATTTGCGTACAGAGAGTATGTGTGGTGTGCCCCCTTTTGAGTGGTTAGTAGGTCTCGAAAGCGCTGATTTTGGATGTTTGGAATTTTTACTTTAGTTGTTTGGTATATAACTGTGATTGGAATGGTTTGCAGTATCGTTTTTTTCTTTTCACGATAATGGTTACAATTTGTTTTTCTTTAACAATTGAAATTGTATTGTCAATATTGAACTAGAAACTAATCCGATAAGTGGCGAAAATCTCGCATTTACAGTTCATTTGTGGTTGTATATTTTCGTTGGCTTCGGCTCTTTTGATGCTACAGAATAACACCATTGTAAACTTAACAAACATTTAACACAAATAATAATCATCCGACCCATTGTATAAATTGCGTTTAATAGCTAAATCAATTAACGTCATTTTATAAGGCCTGCAACCACCTAAGGGCTATATTTGCGATTTTGTTGGCTACCGGCTTAAGTCTTTCGTTTTATGTATAATTGAAATCACTACTGTATGAATAAAATATAAAAGGGTTCTTGAAATTTTTGACAGTTACTTTATACCCTGGGAAATTTAATACTTTACTTCACTTTTTGCATGAACCTTACTTTCGATGTTTTAAACAAGACCCAAAGGTCCTCCATCTAGAGGTGCCGTACAGAGGGTTGAATCATTGCAAAAACTGTTTTTCGGAATATCTCGATAATGGTAATATGTACTGAAAAGTTGTCTATTGCAAACTTGTAGCTTTAAGGGAAATGTAAAAAGATCCCTACGATTCACGCTCTCCTAACGATACCAGCGGTTAAAAGAGTGTTTTTAATAACGTTTCATTAAAATATATACAACGGTCAAATTCACTAAGTTGTTTATTGTAAATCTGGCTAAATTTCTCACAGATACAAGCATCCGTCACGGCGTAATTTTCAGGACTTCCGTTAATATAGTTATAACGGTAACGTATATATCTTCAATGGATTTGTACATCTTGTGACTTTTAACAAAACGCCAAAAGCCCCCGTCAATATGTGTGCCCTGCAAAAAGACACATGAGGTGAAACCGTAAAATGAATTGAATTTCCATGAATATTTTCATACCCTCGATTAGGAGTACCCGTATGCATGAGGACTTCGGATACTATATGTGGAGTCATAAAGGCTAAAAATGTCTGTTGAGCAATCTTTAAGTATGCATTACCGTTATTGAGATATTCACGAAAACTCAAATAAAAACCTAATCGCGTGGTCGCATCCTTATTAACGCGCGCATATCGATGGGGACTGCGGTAAAATGTATTAATATGCGTCACAGGCGACTATCCCATAAGAATTGTCGTTGTTGCTAAAACAAAAAAAAATATTTTCCATGACCATGTTTATTTCAATGTTGGGCAGCGCGTAAGCCTTTTAAGGGAACACGTATCGTTAGAAACTTTTGGATTTTTATTTGGGGCCATTGAAACTACATAATCATAGGCAACCCTCCAGTTAACCTTCCCGTTAGCGAGATATTTTTAAAAATGCTTTCATTGTAATCTTTGAGCACTCGTAGCACTCTTAGAACCGCATGAATCCGTTTGTACTTTCAGCATATATTTTTAGGAGCCTGAGGAGCCACAACTTTGTCACATACTTCTTTCCTTTCAAGTGTACCGTTATAAAGGTGTTCCAGAAAACCTAATTGTTCACACAATTGATAAGGTTTAGGTCCCTTTTGGGAACACACTTCGATTGGGACTTTCAGCATTTTCTTTGGGAACATTGAAGTTTCAGACTCGTCATAAGTTGACTTTCTCGTTAAATTTACCGTTTTATTGATATTTAAAAAAATCGATTTCGAAAACCTGATAATTCGAAAGTTTGGCCAGCCGACTAAATATGGCTGACCCCCATAGATGGGAACTTTTCGCATTTTATTGGGAACCTCAGATGAAAAAGAAATACTGTATACTCCTTTTTGGATAACATTACCTTTATGTAGATATACACGTGGGACTTTTGGCTTTATATTTTTAACCAAAGAAGCTACAAATTTGTCGTAGACGACTTTTCTTTTGTTACCGTTATAATGGAAATCACAAAATATTTCGTTTTTGATGTTTTGAACCCACCTAGAGCCCTTGTAGATGCAAGTACGCGTGAGAAATTTGACCAAATTCTTGAAAACTCTATGAGTTACAATTTTACTAAAACAAAACTTTTTACTACATTTTACCGTTATAGAGGTTTTGATAAAACCTTGTTGAAACACAATTACCTCCTGGTACTATTAGTAAAAATACGATTCGAGGGGGAGGGGCTCTGCCAGAGTTTCCTTCCTTCACTGAGCTTCGTGGCAAACATTATAAGGTCAGGAAAAATTAGGTGTTCTACGGGAAGGGGTACACTCGGTTTAACATCTACGTGTCCCGGCTTCCCACACCACCGGAAGGAATCGAGGTGATTTCTTATGCTGACGATTGCACCGTGCTCGCCACTGGGAGATATAAGGATGAAATACGCCTCGAAATTAATCGCTATCTAGGACGATTACAGGCATTTTTCCAAAGCCGAAACTTCACCATCTCTGCGTCCAAATCTTCTTTGACTTTTCTTACAACTTGGTGGGAGGATTGTCGGTGGGAGGTTGATGTACGTATTGGCAACAAGTCGGTTCCTACTGTAGCAAATCCTAAAATTCTCGGGCTTCGTGCAGCATCAGTTTGTGAAAAAATGCGCAGTACAAAATCCTAAAAGCTTTAGCTGGTAGCACCTGAGGCAAAGATAATGAAACCATGCTAGCTACTTACAAAGCAGTTAGTCGAACAGCCGCTGATTATGCAGCCCCAGTTTGGTCACATAGTTTATGTGACACTTCTTCTTCTTCCTTGCCTCGTTCTTTATACCGCTCCATGGTTTCGCGTTGCTCGACCTGCGGTGTAGGCACATCGCCCGTTTTGGCGGTAATCTCAGCATATTTCTACAGGCAGCTCTATCTTGGATCGTGTCATTGCCGAGACCAATGCGTTGTTGTTGCTTTTTCATTTGACACATCCAGGTGTTCTTCGGTCTGCCTCTGGCCTTGGGTTCATCAAGTGGAACTTTCATTGATATCGCTCCCTTTGCGGGGTTCTCAGCCGGCCTTTGAACATGGCAATACCAATCCATTCGTCGATCTTCGAGCTTTTCGGTGATTGGTTGGTCTATGGACAAGCTGCCTCGGATGTTGCTACTCTTGATGTGGTCCCTTTTGGTTACACCAAATGACATGCGTAACATTTTCATTTCCGTCGCTGTCATTTCTTTCGCGTAACCTTCATACATGGTCCAGCATTCTGATCCATACATGAGTGTGGGACGTACAGCCGTTTTGTACAACTTGCCCTTTAGCTTCAGTGGCATTTTCTTATCGCAGAAAACTCCAGAGTTTTCTCGCCACGTCATCCACCCAACCTTTGTGCGATGTTTGATGTCATCATCGCATGTAGCTCCGTTGTTCACCATCGAGCCAAGGTACTTAAACTTGGTACGAGACTTAAGCTGCTCTCCTTTGACGTACATTTCTGGTATCGGTGCAACTGGGTCTGAGAATTGGCAGCATAAGAACTCAGTCTTTGTTATACTTACCCTCAGTCCATGCTCCTCCAGAATGTGACACCATTTTGTAAGTGCAGCTTGCAAGGCAACGATGTTTGGGCTACTGAGGACTATATCATTGGCAAAAAGAAGAGATATTTCTATGCCGTCGGAGATACGTGTTAATAAGTAGCACATGATGATGTTGAAGAGCAACGGACTCAATCCACTGCCCTGGTGTAGTCCGACATTCACCGGAAATTCTTCTAATTCACCGGCTGTGCATCTAACCTTAATCGTAGCTCCATCATACATGTCTCGTATCATCCTGACGTATGCCTCAGGGACACAAACTGGTCCAAAATTCAGGTCAATTCTTAGATATGTTTTGTGTCATCAAGAGAAACACGTTTGTGTGTAATTTGGTTGAAATTGGTGTACAAATAAAAAAGGTTCTCTTAGAAGAACCTAATTTGGGGGGTTAGGTTTGTATGGCAGCCCCATGCCCCCATTTTCCGATTTGATCCATTCTTAGATATGTTTTGTGTCATCAAGAGTGTGCTTGTGTGAAATTTGGTTGAAATCGGTGCACAAATCAAAAAGTTTTTCCTAGAAGAACTTAAAATGGGCGGCTAGGGTTGTATGGCAGTCCCATGACCCAGTGATCCAATTTCGGTGATTCAAACATACAAACAGCCTGTAACAATAATAAGCACGTGTGCAAAATTTCAGCTCCGTAGCTTTTATAGTGGCCGAGAAAAACGCGCTGCAACAGACGGACAGACAGACAAACAGACAGACGGACATCGTCCAATCGACTCATCTCGTCATGCTGATCATATATGTATACTTTTTATATGGCCGGAGATGCTTCCTTCAATGTGGTTCAAACTTCATGACAAAGTTAATATACCATTTCACTCTATGAGCGAAGGGTATAAAAAAAAAGGTTTTTGCTGTTATTTTACCATCTGTAGCACCACTAGCGGTACTCCTACAGATGGAGTCTTTGGGATCTTGTTTGCCAATTTTGAGACATAATAAGACATTAGTTCAATGTTTTAAATTTAGCTTCATAATTACACCAAAATTAGAGAAAATTTGTCAAAATTCCTATATAACTTGCGTGTCATAGTTGATCATACGGTTGAAATTCTGAAGATGTTCGTTGTAGTGACAATGTGAAAGGCTCAAGGTTGTTCTTCAAAGAATCTTCCATTTCAAGATTGCCATATAATCCGAAACCAATGGGGTCTAAATAAAAGCTTTATGTAGCTTACTAGAAAAAAGCAAAATCAAATCTTTTTTGACGATTTGTATTTACCCGATTGGCAAAAAATGGAAATTATTCGTTCTCCAACAGATTTTCTGTGTCTATCGTTGACGTGAGATAAACGATTCTGCCATTTACAAATGGAGTCAAGTAGAATATTCGCTTCAGCTAATATATCGATGTTAACGTACACGGTAAAAATATTCAGAATCGAAATCCGCCAAAAATTGATCTTACGAGGACTTAGCATGTGGTTTTCAAGGTTACCGACTTTAATCTTTCTTTGTTTATCGATGAACCACGTGTGCAAATAATGCGACATTTAATTTTTATAGGAAAGATTAGATAATAATATGGTAAATATAATGAACAGACAGGCTTTTAATATCAGGATACGGCATAGATTAGCTTACGCAATTGAATTGAACAAGATCTGACTTAGATGTGATACAACACCAGAACTTTTTTTTCCAAAAACTTATCATTGAATATGAAACTCAAACGAGTAACATTTTCGTTAGATTAACAGATGGAATTTTCCATATTATCTAAAATAATACTTAATACTTAAATGCGACAATTTATACACACTTTTGAATATCAACCGGTTGTCCGACCCACGTACCAATTCAAGTGAAATTTTGCCTCAGTAATACACAAACCTACCGGCTGACTTTAATCCGAGCGCGATAACCCACGGAAAGTTGATACAGCTCAACGTCTCACTATTATTTCAATCATAAATATTTTCATATCATCAAACAATTCCTGTTCGGTCAACTTTCCCACCGCGTGCATATGGTTGATGACCTTTCTCGACTATTTTATTAACAAATACACTATCTTATCAACATAGTATAGCCACATAATCCGAATGGTAGTAAAAATTTTGCTATCATCATCATCATTTATTATATTCATCAAAACTAGTCACCTTGAACTTGATTTTATGTCTCTGTGCCAGCCGCGTTGTGAATCGCGTGCTTCTTCTTTCTTCATCGTCGCCGCCGCACTATGGTGTGACTCCCAATTAACATTTTGGACCTTTTAACATCCGCAGCAGCGAAAGTTGCTCAATTCGTTCATGTGTCGTGCGTCAAGTGTACGAAAATAACTTGAACATGGTAAAGCATTTATTTTATTTTTTCACGAGGAATGCCATTGAAGCAAATCACATTGTAGGCATGTTTTTGCAACACGAGAGGAGAATTAATGGTAATGTCATGGAGATGGAGTATTAAATTCAACGGAATCCCGCCCAAATACAGATAAATCAGAGAAAGTTATACACCCACATCGTTTTTTTCGAATGAAATGAATGACAATCGGTAAATTCCAATTACAATTGAGCGATTTTGCATTTAAGATAATAAAAAACAGATTTGTATCTTTTATTTTAATTTTGTTTCCTAGCAGCAAAATGTCTCTATAGCAATCTCAAACTATTAATAGATTCTCCATGAACGGATATGTAAATGAAATCTATTTGTCATTCTCAGTGTTAAATAAAGTGTCTGAATCTGGAAGAATATTACGCAATATTTGTAAAAATTACGTATTGGTACCGAAAAGAAAACAAAATGGAAAAATGTGTTTCGATTAAAATTACAATTCAGAAAATGAAGGCATACGTAAATACGGAAATGTTTCGCTACACTAGCTACTGAGATACACTCCGCACCATCTAAATAGCACAACTAATGAAATCAATAGTTGTCAAAAAGAGGCGACATTGACTGGCCACTCAGATCTCCAGATTTTACGCCCCCTGACTTATTTTTGTGAGGTTATTTGAAAAGCAAACTGTACGTCAGCAATTTTCGGACCATTGTCGAGCTCAAGGCACACATTCGTTCCGAAATCAACGCTATACCGCCCGAGATGCTCGAAAAAGTGATGGGAAACGCAGCAAAAAGTCATTTGCTGTGGTAAATAATGGCGGCCACTTGATTGATATAGTATTCAAACATAGTCAAAATAAATTGCAAAGGGCCAAATTAAATTACAATACCTCAAATATAGAAATTGGTTTTTGTTTTTTTTTCTCCAAGATGTTAAATTTTCACATTCCGACGCAAAAGTTGGCGCACCCTGATTTCAGAATTACCCTGCTGAATTGGATAGTTATCTAGCCACGGTTGCATTATAATTCGGGTTCGCATCCTCAACCTTATAAGCCAGAAACATCTTGTATTGAGACTTATTCGAAAAGAAGACTAAGCCCTGAAGAGATCCTTTATTTGGTGAAGAAATCACCACGAATTGAAATATCGTAAGCATAATCGATTCCGGCCAAGTACCCCTTTTCCTTTTAGCTTATCAAGCTTTACTGGTGCATTCGTTTTTTCGCACCATATACAGGGTGTCAACGTCAAGCCGGCCAAGCACTATAACGGAAACAATATACCCTTTTAATTGCATTCCATCCCAAAAGGTAACAGTTTAGTTTTAAGAGAAATCGGACCCTCTTTTTATAACGGAGACAAACAATGGGTTTGTTTTTATACCCTTCGCTCGTAGAGTCAACGAAGGGTATATTAACTTTGTCATGAAGTTTGTAACGCATTGAAGGAAGCATCTCCCACCATATAATAAGTATACATATATGATCAGCATAACATGGGGAGTCGATTGGGCGATGTCCGTCTGTCTGTCTGTCCATCTGTCCGTCTGTCCGTCTGTTGCTACGCGTTTTACTCGGTCAATTTAAAAGCTATAAAGCAGAAATTTTGCACAAATGCTGCTTTTCGCTACAGAATGGATCAAATCGGACCATGGGATCACGGGGCTGCCATATACAAACTCAACTCCCCATTTTGGTTCTTCTAAGAAACATTTTTTCCCACCAATTTTACAAAACCTTGAATGAATGTGTCTTAATCAAAGCAACAAAAAGGTCAAAACAAATGGGATCGAACTATGGGGCCATGCTCTCGCATCCCGCAATAAAATTGTCTGAGTAAATATTTTTATTTGCGCACTTAGTCCAACCAAACCCCACACAAATATTGTTTTATCGACGCAACGGGACTTTTGTGAAGACGGAAGGAAAAGAATTGGGGGAGGGAGGAGTTAAATACAAGTCGTAGGTACGCCCGAAAAAACTTTTAGCCCGATGGAGAGCGAAGGGTATCCAAATTTCGGCCGCGCCCGAATTAGCCTCGGTCTAGTTTTAAGTTCAAACAAGCAAAAAAAATACTAGATTAATATACTCTATAAAAAATCGCTGTATTGTATGTGCATTATTTAAAGACGTAAAAAGGTGACTCCTACCACAACACTAAATTTTCGCTAAGATTATAGTCTTAAAGACTAATACATTCGAAGTTTTCATGCCTTACCTTGGAACTGGGATACCTACATGTACATGTCATTAATCGATAACAGCATCAAATCCTGCACTCTTGCGGTTTCAAAGCTTAAATTTTTCCTTTAGTGAGACCCTAAGGTTTCTTTCTCCCATATCCCATATTTTCTGTGTTTCATTATTTTATAGTTTCTGGACTTAAATTGAACATTTTAACCGTTTTCCAGAACGCAATGTTTAATCGTTAGAATAAAGGATATTTCTGGGAAGTTAGAAGAATTCAATATCATCATATTTGAAAGCGTTGGTGGTAAAAAGCTTTGCATGCTATGAACCATTTAAAGACCGAGTGTCATTTGGCTGTGCCTTCCTTCCTTCAATTAGGTAATCGAAACTGAACGTGGTTTTATGTCAATTGTTTCTCTGTGCTGCACTTTTAACAAAACTTGACTCTCTGCAGATGCTATTCACCGAATTAATTTCGCATGTTGCAGGCTAATTTAGCTGTGACTCGCCGATGGAGTGTCGCGTATGTTGGAATAGAAACGATTGTCGTGGATCAATTCTATTCATCTTTATTTTAATCCAGATTCATTTTTTAATGAAATACGTATCCAAACCGTAAACTAATAATTCCTATTAAAGGTGGATTTTAAAATAACTGACGATGTTAAGAATAAAATAGTGACAGACAAAACAGACAGATTTCTTGATCTAAATCACTTTTAGAATATGCAATCCAGTACTAAGTATTGATAGAGAAGCTACGGTTTAAAAAGTGCATTGGATGTAATCAGGAGTAAAAGTCAAAACATGTGCAGGTGTGATTTATCGTTAAAAAAATCCCTATTTGCCTAATAGTATCATGACTTTAGTTGAAAAAAATATGAAACCCAAACATAGAAAAAAAAGAGCTGACTTTTGCCAAATTGTTCAATGGCCTGACATCATTACAGTGGCGGCTCGTCACAGTGGGCCAGGTGGGCCCGGCCCACCCAAATATTATTTATTAAACATACCACTAAATATATTCCAAAACACATACCTATATTTAAAGCACATACTGTTCAAAAATCAATCAGGGTGCTTCATTCATTCTAAATTGCTATTAAATCCCATATAAAAAACGTTCCACGGCTTTTATCCTTCTTTTGTCATCATGAAATTTTCTACTTTTTTTCATCGAGAACACTCTTTAAATTGTTTGATTTTTTATAGGGTTAAAATCTACGTTTTTCTATCTCACCCAAGGTCATCTTTTCGTTCTACTAACGCCATCTAGATGGCAATGGTTATACGCAAAATCCATTGACTTTGAAAGCTTCGAGTTGCATGAAATTAAGGACACTGACTGCAAGTGACCACCTGCTTGCATGCTATTTGTTGGATGCAAGGGAAATTTTGCATGTTGGTGGGATTTTAGACAAATAAATGCCACATTAAACTGCCTCTTGGCCGGCCCAAAAGCTCAAGAACACAGTCGAACTTATAGAGTGCGAGTTTTATATGCGAGAAAAATGAGAATGTCATCTCGTACATTGTCTTTTTTCTGGCATACAAAACTCGCACTCTGTGATTTTCGAATTAATAATAGAGAGAGGTGTGTTAGATCGGACTTTTTTTAGGTTAGTGAATGAAAATAAATACATAGCTGTTTTTTCATTCATAGGAAAATAAATGCAATTATTATGGGGTTAAATTGTGGATGAACTTTTTCCTTGCTAAAAATTTGGAAAGGAATATTTTATGATTCCTACCCCATTTTTTGAAAATAATGACTTCGATGATTTGGATTTCAATTTTGGCCGCTGTTTTCGGTTAAATTAAATTGAATCGTAGTGTTTAGCCCTTTTTTGATTCTTGTGGCGCCCAAGCATTTTGTATTGTCGTGCACGGATTTAACTTTTGAATAATTTGCAAGAAATCAGATTGTAGTGTCGTGCATAATCGGTTTTTAAATTTGAAGGTTTGGTTTTTAGCCTGTTTTTGTGCCATTCCGAAATATTGTGCCTAGTGCACGAACGGGAAACTTTTGTTGAATATTTGTTTTAGCATTTCCTGGATTGAAAATACATTGTAGCGTCATGCATGACCGTTTATCCTTTGAATTTGTGTTTTGTAGGTTTTTAACTACTCTATAATAATAACATATAGGGTTTTCCAATAAGGGCGGGTAGATATTGAAATGGACTAAAACAAGCTATGTGTGAGGTATATACGATTCTTTTATTTTATTTGAAAGATGCATATATGTACCATTGTGTGGGTAGGGAATTTAACATCATTCAAATGTCCGTCGTGGCTTGTCACGGTGGCAGGGATCCGAGTGACTCTCCCGCATAGATCCTGCTGAATTTCAGCGAATGGTTGATTAATATTGACTTTAAGGGCATCGGTCGATTGCAACTAAAGAAACCCCCACAGAAAAGGTTTAAAGGGGTCAAACCACATGATATTGGGAGCCAATTCCCGCAAAATAGGTGTAAAATTTGTTTTAACGAAAACTTATTTTGATAATAAAGTTTTGTCACTTGAACGCGCTTCTCAACCGTGTAACTTGCCATGAGTGAATAGTAAATAACAGAAATCAGTAAAGTGATCAATTCTCATCCTCATGGCAAAAACGCTCTAGACGTCTGCCTTGGTTCTTTCTGGACAGTGCATAACTATTTATTATAACCCTGATTTTTATAATTTAATATTTGTTAGCCTCATGAAATGCCTAAAATTGTTCACAATTTTAAAATTCAAGTTGGTATGCAAATACTGGCATAGAGCACAAATTAAATCAACTCCAACTATTTTTTTATGCGTATTCTTATTGTAGTTTGCAAGATAATTTAAGACGCAAATGTATTAATTCTTACAATAGTATACAGTAATATTTCGAGATATATTTCGAACAATATTTGAGCTCATTTTTTTTACTGTTTTTTTAGGCGGAATCGGTATGGGGGAATAGGTATCAATACTTTTCTTAGTGGCCCACCCAGATTCGCAGAGCACGAGCCGCCACTGCATCATTACGCAATAAAAAGTTTTACTTTTTTGCGCGTCACATTTGGGGAAGTGGAGGTGGCAAAGGGGTGAAATTATGATTTTTCGCCAATATCTTGTTAACTGTAATATATACAGCTAAACGTCCTGAGGACGATTTAAACTACGCAAAATTCCCTTTCCGATGATATTTTATACTGTATACCTTCTCTTGGCAGATTATATACTAGACCTAAAAATATCCAGTGTAATTTCGATTTATTGATAGTTACATTTGACGCTCTAGTTCCAGAAGTAATTCAATTGAAGCCATGGTAACTGGGAAACCTATTCCTATCAACATATAGCAGGCTCACACGGAGACTCAGATTGGTCCGACAAAGCATACCCATATTTCCCCTATTTACATTTTTCTGAAAGACATGCCTTTAACTTACCGGCGAATCACAGCAGGCGGGAAAAAATTAAACGTTAAGCTCCATTAGACCCTACACCAAATATTACTTGGATCGGATTAAAACAAAGGGTATCGACCTCCCATACAAAGTGAGCCCGAAATCTGCCAAATTGGACATTTTCTTCCCCTCAGAAGACATATACAACAGAAAAAAATATTTATTTGTTCGAACGTCACTATAACAATTAATTATTATAGTCTTCTAAATGTACCTTCAAAAGCTAATACCAAGGTTTGCACTACAAGTGTCGGAAAACCTGGTTGAAAAGTCACTAGTACGTATTTGTCGATGATCTTTGAAAATAGTTGTAAACTTGGAAGTAGTTACCTTCAAACCAGTTTTTTCGAGACTTTAAGGGCACAACTTGGTACGAACTTTTAAATGTACATTCAGAAGACTATGATCTCACTCAGATGTTAAACGAATACCCATTTATGGGGATAAATAACACTGCTGAGCGTGATGCTGATCTCATTACCTCAACAAAAAAGCAGATAAGATCTTGGAAATAGGATGTCACTAACACATCCTGCGGCCATAGTCCAATGTTGGATTGTCGCGCCTGTTATTTATTTCTTTTTATATTAGATGGGTTCTAAAGAGAAGAAAATTTGCAATTTAGCACATTTCGGGTTCACTTTGTATGGGAGGTACCCTTCGTTTTGATCGGATCGATGACATTTTTGGTGAAAAGTATAAGGGGGCCCCCTCTAGGCACTTAACTAAATTTCATTTGCCTGACGTAATTTAGAGAGAAGTTACAGGCATGCCTTTTTGAGAAATGTTAACTGGCGCATGGGAGGTGTCCTTGGCCGGAGCAAGCTCATTTTTGGTATGAGTTAAGTACCTACATTTAATTTGAAATATCAGCACTAATTCTTATTACTCTACCTTTACTGTATTAAAAGTTACAGTGCGAAATGTAAATATCAAAAAACTGTAAATTCCACATAATACTTTTGGGTCGAGTGTATAATTTTCCAAGAAATAGTCTAGAGTATTATATATATATCACTGCAAAGAAAATTAAACGTAGTTTATTTTGTTCTTAGGCCATTTTGCGATAGGACTAACGCTTTTTCAGATATTTTCTAAAAGCCAACATTTTCCCCTCTTCGTCACCCCTCCCCCTTAATGTGACGCTCAAATTGGTGTAACTTTTTAGTACGTATAAAGGGAAGGGTGTGCAACAATTTGGCATCCAAACTTTCCTTTTTTATGTTTGGGTCTAATGCTAAAATCACTATACTACATATAACACTATTTTTGCAGTTTAACCGACGTGGAGTCTTTTTATATACCCCACCTCTTGAGAAAAATTTAGGATTGCGCTACCCGTCGCACACCTCTTCAGATTCACATTCTAACGGGGCAAAAATAAAAAAAGCTTGTAGGAGATTTTTGAAGTTCATGTAATGTAATGTTCGTGTAAATTATTTCTACACCCACCGTATTAAAATATAATTATATCCCTGTTGGACATTGTGGAGAGGAGGGGGGGGGACAAAATTACCTATTTAGAAAATGAAGTCGTCCAAAACGAACTTCTAAAAAAAATTCTTCATGGGCGTAGCCAAGGGGAGGTAGGGAGGGGCGCTTGGCCCCCTCAACGAGGATCACGGTAAATTTCTTACTACAAACAAACATCTGCGCGTAGGAGGTAATCAGTTGGCGCCTTATCTCAAAACTTCAGGTTTTCTTCAAATCGAAAAATTTCAGTCTCAGTGAGATGGATATTCCGATACAGGAAAACTAACAACCGCATATAACTGAGACTGCAGTCTGGAAGACACGATTTATGCTATTTATTTTTCAGGCCTTTAATATTAGGGGTTTGATATAAGATCCAGCAATCCCTCCTTTCGCCTAGTATCTTAAATCTGAAATAAAAGACACCCTCAGGTTTTGCTTTCGCGATGATCCCGAGAGTATAAGCGAGCTACGGAAAAAAGCAGAATTCGTAACCAAATTGAATGTAATTAGGAGTAAGGAGTTTATTGTAAAAAAGCGATCAAAACCATTCCAGATTTAGTGTAGTCATTAGGTGGTTTGGAGATTGCAAAATGTGGTAGTGAACATTTTTTTTTCTTTTTATGTTTGATTTTTTTTTGTGCTGAGCTCGATTCCGGAGTTTCCCACCAAAATTTCGTTACGGAGCACAGCTAAATTCCCAAATATTATCGGAGTTTTTTCGCTTATGACTCCGAAACTGTACATTTCTCCGAAAATCTGTCCATAAACATCTACCTAAAACATGATTGCGGGTCCAATGTGAAATTAATCTTCAAAATGCGTTAAGCGGTATCGCTACAATTGATAGTAATTTTAACGTTTGTTTTGTTTGCAATTTTGACCCTGCCTCGCAACGAAATTTTAGTGGGAAGCTACGGATTCGGGATCAAAAATTCATAAAGTACAAGAAAATTTAACTTTTGCTACCAAAAATGAAAAGCCTTTCAATCTTAAAATTATTTCAAAATTATAGAGCTATGTTAAACATTGCCACAAATCGAAAGTCTATAGACCAAAGTACACTGCTTACTGGATAACTTTTAATAGAAATTAGTTCTCCGAGACTAGAATACACCTATTCCTCTGCGAGAAAAATGTCAATACAATTTCCCAAGTTTTTTTTCATTCAGTCTTGAAAATGACGTCAGTTAGACGTGCATACACTGAGTCGATTTTTGAAGTTCGCCTCCACTCTTCGCAGCATACCATTCGATATGTTGACAATGGCGTCGCGAATGTTGTTCTTGAGGTGAGCTATGGTGCGTGGTCGATCGACATAAGCCAGGGATTTCAAATAACCCCATAAAAAATCGCATTGAGCCAAATATGCAGAGCAGGGCCTCTGAGAGAGATGTGGTGGTCGTGGAAATATTGTCGCAACAAATTCATTGAGCCTCGTGCTGTGTGATCTGTGGCTCCATCTTGCTGAAACTACACGCCCCTAACGTTCATTTCTTCGAGGCTTGGAAGCAAAAATGCCTCGATCATGTTCCTGTAACGAGCTGCATTCACGGTAACCGCGTGTTCGTTTTCTTCGCTGCTCTCTAGACAAGAGCATGATGGCAACTGACTAGAATGCGAAACAATCTTGGAGACTTCCTGCTCCAGATGCACCCCCTCTACCCGCCCAACTCACCGCTCGGGAGTTTTTTTCAAATAAGTAAGTTTCTCTGGTGCACCCTGTATAAAAATTCAACTCAATGTCAATCGGTTGCGTAGGCAGTTTGTAGACTGTGCCTTCAAAGAGATGGAAGCCTAATTTTCAATATGTTTGTGTTATGCGAAAGATTTTTATATGATCAGTGGTTTTCCACTTTATTTTCAAGTAGGAAATAACAAAGAAATAAATAACGAGACCGAGTTCTAATCGTGCGAATAGCACGATGAGTGTATACCCTATACCCATGTACAGAAAATATTCAATTTAATTTTTTTTAAGGGGGGAGGGGTAGATTGGCTAAATCTCGCAGATCTTTAATATCTTATAACGGCATCCAGCAGCTATCATTTGCGATAAATTTCAAGTTTTTCGGGACATTCTATCAAAAGATATGGCGGAATATTGCTTTGTGGGAGATGTAGGGGTAGGGGAAGGCAGACCTTCTGCACTTTCCACTAACTTCAAGCATATGTCACAATTAGGCATTGATGAAAATTTCAGGTTCCTAGCGACATTCTGTCGAAAAATATGGCCGAATTACACTATCACGGAGGGGTCATTTGTATGGGAGGTAGGGGAACCCTTGATCCGATTTGGCCCATTTTCAATACCATCCAAGCTTTTATCAAAGCAATCATCTGACCGAAATTTCAAAACGCTAGCTCCATTATTTCGGGAGTTATCGTGCGAACTGACAGACACACGGACGGACAGACAGACAGACAGACGGACATGGCTTATTCGAATCAGGGACCGACCCTGATCATTTATATATATACTTTGCCATACTTCCGGTGGCTCCTTTGAGGTGTTACATAAATCGTCGTAACAAAAACAATATACCCTATACCATCTTATGGATATAGGGGTATAATAAGGGCGATTTGTGATGTGAGATAGAGGTAGGGTAACCACCTGCATGCCTTCGATTTACGGGTCACTAGCCTATAAAATACGGGTTTTAGATTTTTTTACGGGGCAAACATTAAAAAAAAACTGTTTTATACCGATATGTCATTTATTTTTTGTAACAATATTTCTTAATTGATGACACAGTCTCCAAACTCTTAATTTTGCAATGAAAAGTTATAGAAATCTTTACATGTCATTTTAAAATTGCATTTTATTTCAGGGTCTGCCTTTACAGTGCGAATATTTAGTGGGTTCCGGCTATCTTCTATGCGTTACCGCAATGCGAAAATATTCTTACAGGAGAATAATTTATTGCCACGACACGTATTTAGGAAACCTTGTTCAGTTCCTCACCTGCTTGGGGACGAAATCGATTAGCTTTTTTTGTGCCAAAACCACCCCTACCCTTATCGATTTCATCCCCTGTAGTGAACGATCTGGCAAAGGATTTAGAGTATATTTTACGCCAAAAACGCGTTCTAGCTGAACAATGGTTTTTGGCTGTTTTTGGCGTAAAATTTACTCGAAATCCTAGTTGAACTCGTCCACTTTCAGGGGACGAAATCGATAAGGGTTTTTTGGTAGGTACTTAGCCACTAGAAAAGCTGATCGATTTCGTCACCTGCGTTGGGACGAATTGATTAAAGGTTCCTAAATAAGCTACTAGGATAGAAAAGACCAGATTCAAAATCCTAATCATATTTTGCTGGTATTATTGACAGCTTTAAATCATTTTGTCCATGTGTCAGGGATTATCACTTCATCGGCATCTCTTCATCTCCTGAACATATTTATTAATTAGGGGCGAAATTACACAAAATTCCTCATAAAGTTCATCCAAGTTGACTGTAGTTATGTTTAGACATTCGACGATTGTCTCCAGTTGCTCAAATTTCAGTTCGTGCTGCAAATTTAAGGGCTGCAGACAGTACAGGTAAGTGTGTTTGGCAAAATCGAATCCTGATTGCAAATACTGCAACGAATTTATGTACTATGTATGTTAACAGTGCCTATTACTACCTTGATTGCGTCACAAATTTCGATGTGTTTGGTTGACTTTAATACAATAAATAGTTGTCTCCAACCCTTTGATGGAGTTTTTTACTTGCGGATCATCCATTACTTGCCCCGTATTTTATTTTTTGGATTACGGGTTTTTGGACTTTCCGTGCCCGAAAAACGGGGTAACCCGTAAAATACGGGGCATCTGCCCACCCTAGATAGAGGATAAGATTTTAAATACAACACCTCGACAAAAAAAAATCGAAACCTTAATTCGTTTTATTATCGAACGGTGGTCCGTCGAGATGCATTTCAGACTAAGTGGTCTGCAGACGTTTCTGAGTTCTGCACTAGAATGTGAATGTCAACCACTGTGCGTCGATTAACCGGCGGGTAGCAACAGGTCAGACGAACCTACGATATGCTCGTCTAAATTCAGCGTTATGCTTAACCTTTAAGGAGGCCAATTTAAAATCACATATGCTATTGGGGAGTCGTTAACAAATCAAGGTGTTGGAGTCGAGGTGTCTGGAGGTTGTTACTTAGGTCAACCAGTTGAAGTTGGTGCCTCAGGGTTGGATTTCCGAAGGAGAAAGAAATCCCCATTTGACATTAAGATCCGTGTCAATAAAATGCCGATGAACCGGGGGAAAAATGCTAACTGAGATACTCCCTGACCGTATGGTCTTGGTGGGTAGCTCTACTTAAACTACATCAACTGTCCAAAATTTGGCGGAAATTAATTCACAAATAGTTGTAAATCGTGGATTAATAATAGCTTCGTCATTGTATATGAAGGTTAAAAATCACTTTATCTCAAATTCGCTAATCTGGTATTTTCGCGGTTCTGGCATAATATATAATATCTTCGCGGTTATTCGCGGCTCTGGCATCTTTCCCGTTGTATGAATATGAAGTAAAGCTTTTTCCGAAAACTGTCGCACACAAGCAATTTCACTTGAGTGCTTCTCTGATTCCCAGAAAAAGGAAATTCTTAACGCAATACATTTCGAAATCTTGACGCTTAAGCAATTTAAGCTTCAGAAGGGATTCACACTTTCGATAGGATTTATTAAATCCTCGATTTTATTAACAATTGCATCATATTGTACCGCAATTTGAATAATGCAAGTATGTATCTGCAATCTGTGTCAAACAAATTCCAAATGTTGATAAGAATCGTAAAAAAAGTGAATGATTTATTTTGCAAATCTGTTCATAAATAACGTCCAGTCATCTTTAATGGCGGCACAGCTTCAAAAGATTTACGTGCACGCAGGCAAAGTTGAAAAATAGCATGCATTTCCAACTTATTTGATCCATGTTTTACAATAATATAAAACTAAAGCTTTAAAGGTATTCGTTTTAAAAAGTTTTTATTCAACGAATTTCACATTTAACCCTATGTCCCCGCTCACCTTTAATGACTAATAAAAGAGAAGTGGTCCATATACACAGCTTTTTAATCATCTGTGTACTCTAGTAAAATACATTTTAATTGCAGTCTTAAATTTAAAGTTTTACTTTCTTCAACGTGATCCATTTCTTTCTCATTTCGCGCTACAATTATCCACACTTAATTAAATGGTCATTAATGTATGTTCTCATGTACGGTTTATCATGAACTCGGTTACTTCTTTTTCAATTTAATGTTATCAATTAGATACACTTTGGCCAGAATTTATGTTGTGACCCATATAATCGTACTCGTAGACGGCTGTTATAGTTTGCCATAGAAGGGCACTGGTGAATTTATTTATCTCCATAGAACCAAAACTCATCACATTATCTATTTAAAAAGAATGCATTTCCCTTCTTCATTCACACTCAACATTGTATACATCATGTGTTAATGTTCATTCCTCAATTATTATCTTGTACAAATTTCTACTTATCATTCGTTCTTTCGTGTTCATTTAAATAAAATCCTGAAACATACATGAAAGAACAATAATTAATTTATGGAATGCTTGTGTAAAAAATAAATACCGTCCAAATAGCCGCCGCCTTGCTTCATTCTGGATTTAACAACATATTGTCTAAAAAAATTCATGCCCTCATGCATGTACGAATAATCTCCATAAAAGACCGAGCAGCTATGCGTATTATATATTACACTAACAAAAAAACACATTCATTGCATAATATGCCGCGGTTAGTTACGATCAAGATGACCCATTTTCGAAAACCAGATAAGTTCAACCACACAAATCTTGAATAAGAAGATTTATAATTGCTAGACTATAATAATAATGATGAATATTCATTTTGCAAAAAAAAAAAATCATGAGGAAATATATTTTATTTCGCCACAAGCCATAAACTCAAACACAAACACAGCCAACAAGTGTACAGAATAAATTTGATACGGTCGTAACAAGAATCTGCTTAGTGAAGATGAAAAACGAGAAAAAAAAGAGTTACTGCTGTAGTGGCTATCACTACATAATTATCCAGATGTAGATAGTAATTAAAATATTTATTTTATTTCAAGTTTTTATTTTCACTTTTCATTTATTTTAGTATTCTGGATTTATGTTACAATACTTTATAATGTTATTTTATATTAATTTTGTAGTTTATATTTCACTTTAGTTTTTTTTATTTTATATACTTATGGATGTTGACTCGTCCGTGGTTGTGCTTCGAATAGGCAGATTGAGGGTATTGCATTTTGTTCCTAGATTTCATTTTCTATGTACTAGACTCTTCTATTACAATATACAAAACTTTAAGTATTAGAATGTACTATGATCCCAACAATACTCCCTTCGCAGTAGAACGTTCACAAAAATTAATGTTTTAATCTAATTCAAAATTCACCTTTTTTTTACATGATTTAACATTTGAAATGGTATGGACTGGCTTAAGTCTATCTATTGAAATCGACGTATTTTTATTTTTAATTTTAACCACAAAATATTTTCGAAAACGACGAATCACTTCATAAGGACCTTCATAGCGAGGTGTTAAAGGAGCTTTGACTTTATCAATTCTTACAAAAACATGAGTACAATCGTTAAGTTCGTTTGGAATGAAATAGGCGTTCGATTTTGTTTTAGATCTTGGAGGTACAGCGGAAAAAGTTTGCATTGCATGTCGCAATTTACTGATATAAGATGTATGGTCATTTTCAAGATTGTTTTGGTACTGATTGAAGAAATCTGACGGAAGTTTCAACGTTTGACCGTACATAATTTCCGCTGGGCTGCAGCGAAGATCTTCTTTTATTGTGGTTCTAATACCTAATAAGACCATTGGAAGTTCTTCACTCCAGTGAATGGTATTACATCTTGCAACTAAAGAATCCTTTAGGGTTCGGTGAAATCTTTCAACCATTCCATTTGACTGGGGATGGTATGCCGTAGTTCTTATCCGGTTTATGCCTAGTAACTTCATGAGCTCTCTAAATAAGTTCGATTCAAACTGTACGCCTCTATCGGTAGTCAATGTTTCTGGAATACCGAATCGAGCAAAGTATTCCGTAACTAATTTTTCTGCAACGGTTTCGGCAGTCGCGCTTGCAATAGGATATGCCTCTGGCCATCGACTGAACCTGTCTACTACTGTTAACATGTAAGTGTTATTCTTTGAAGGCGGTAGTGGCCCTACAATGTCAACATGAATATGTTGAAATTTTTCGGAAGGTATATTGAATTTCTCTAAGGCAGATTTTGTATGCTTTACCACTTTAGCTTTTTGGCAATTTATGCACGATCTGGCCCACTGGTTAACTTGCTTATTCAAATTAGGCCAGTAGTATTTAGACGCTACAGATTTTCTGGTGGCTTTGATACCTGGATGTGAGAGATTATGTATATTATCAAAACAAATCTTACGGAGTGCCTCTGGAATGTATGGTCTCAGTTTATTTGAGGAATTGTCGCACCATATTTTTTTTCCATCTACTGGCAATTCAACTAATTTCAAATTATTTTTATATTTTGAACTGCTAGGAGAAGTTAACTGCTGTAACTCGGAATCTTCTTGTTGCAATTTAGATATTGTTTTTGTTTCAAGAAATGCTTTTATTTCCATTGTATCGATTTTTTCTATTCTTGAAAGATAGTCTGCAACGACATTGCTTTTTCCTGATATATGCCTAATATCGTGTGTGAATTGCGCAATATAGTCCAGATGCCTGAATTGTCTAGGATTACGCTCTGTTTTGGTGAATATTGCACCAGTTAGAGGTTTATGGTCTGTGAAAACACAGAAATCACGCGCTTCGACCAAATGCTTAAAATGTTTGATAGCAAGATATATCGCTAATAATTCTCTATCAAACGCAGAATATTTCATTTCTGTTTTCGAAAGTTTTCTAGAAAAGAATTCCAGTGGTTCCCAGACAGAATTTCTTAGCTGCTGAATAATTGCACCAACAGCTACATTTGATGCGTCTGTTGTAATACTGAGGTATCCATTTGGTGATGGATGAACTAGTATAGTGGCATGTGCTAAGGCACTTTTTGTTTCCTTAAATGCCTCTTCACATTCAATAGGCCAAGTGAAATCGTCCTTTTTTACTTTCTTTTTCGTTTTTGTATTGTTAATAACTGACATATGGTCTATGATAGGAGCTAATAATTTTGATAGATGCGGTACAAAGCGACGAAAGTAATTTATCATACCGATAAATTGTTGCGTTTCTCGAACCGACTTTGGCGAGGGTAATTCCAAAATTGTTTTGACTTTATTTTGAGAAGGTCGAATTCCATCTGCAGAGATATTGTTACTTAAAAAGTCAATTGAAGTTACACCAAATATGCATTTAGGCAATTTAATAGTAACTCCATACTCGGTTAATCGCGTAAATAAACTGCGAAGATGTTCTTTATGTTCTTCCAATGACCCACTTGCCACTAAAATATCGTCTATATATACGAATACAAACGATAATCCTTTACAAACCTCATTCATAAAGCGTTGGAAAGTTTGTGACGAATTTCGCAGCCCGAATGGCATTCGCACAAACTCGAATAAGCCAAATGGAGTCGTAATTGCGGTTTTGTAAATATCGTCTTCATGAACAGGGATTTGGTGGTATGCTCTAAAAAGGTCAATTTTTGAAAAATATTTACATCCTTCTAATTTAATGGTGAAATCGTGGATATGTGGTATTGGGTAGCGGTCTGGAATTGTGATGGCATTTAATGCCCGATAATCTCCGCATGGTCGCCAATCAGTTGTATCTTTTTTTTTAACCATATGAAGTGGTGAAGACACTTGTGAGGAAGATGGACGACAAATACCCAGTTCTACCATATGAGCAAATTCTAAATGCGCTTCCTTGTACCTTTTAGGGTCCAAACGCCGTGATTTTGCAAAGGGGAGCGATCCTTTTGTGTGTATGCGATGGACAATATTGTGTTTGATAGGATCATTGAAGTTTGGTGGCTTCGAAAGTGAAGGGAATTCTTTTAGAATATTTCCAAAGTCGTTCTCGATTGAAAAGCTTCGAAGTGTAACGTCGTTAGATGTTATTTCAATAGCATTTACTTCGAGACTGGTATTTTGATCAATTATTCTTTTGTGGCCAATATCAACCAGTAAGTTGAATTTCGCTAAAAAATCTGCGCCTAATATTGACCGGTTAACGTCCGCCAAAATAAAAGTATGCACAAATTTTCTTCTCAAACCTAAATCTATTTCAAGAAGCTTACTGCCGTATGTTGCAATAGTGCTTCCATTAGCTGCTGATAGCATTAGGTGCGAGTTCTTACTAGTATTTTTAAATTTGTTGTAAGGAATCACGGACAAATCTGCTCCGGTATCTACTAAAAAATTAAAATTATTTATTGAATCCCGAATGGAAAGTCTGCGGCTTTTAAAATTATCCCCATTGGTTGCCGCCTCATCAATGGAATCATTTAGTTTTTTAGAGTCCCGTTTTGCGTATTTGAGTTAGCCTTTTTTATGAAATTGCAAGGCTTAATACATCGAGTCGCATTTTCACCAAAACGGAAATGATACCAGCAAAATTTTCCATTTTTGTTAAATTTTCTGCTTTGAGACCGACTTTTTGAAACACTTCGCGATCGAGAACGAGATCTTGAACGAGATGCAAACCTATTAATTTGGTCTATTTTTCCACTAAGAATATTAATTTGTTTCTGTAGGCTTTCTAAACTGAAATTTTCACAATTTTCACTCAAATTATTTGCTTGCGACACCTGTTTCACTTCTGCAATACGATGAGTTGAAAGAGCCTCCCACAATTTATCTGCTACCTCCAATGTCTTATCTAATTCAAAATCGAACGGGATTAGCGCCACGTTCAAACTATTTGGCACCCGACTGAGCCAAAGCTTTTTTAACAAATCTTCGCCTACATTCCCTATTGAACCGGCTAAAGTTTTAAGAATTCGGAAAAAATCGGAGGGTTTACGGTCTCCCATTTCTTCCTCTGAAATTAATTTTTTTAATCGTGTCTCCAAACTTAAAGAATGCCTATCAATTAATAAATTTTTTAATTTGGTATAAGTACCTTGTGTTGGCGGGTTCTGAATGAAATCGTCAATTGATTCCGCAATATTTTGAGGTAAGGCCGCGATGACATAATGGTATTTTGTAATTTCCGAAGTTATACGCGAAAGGACAAATTGAGACTCAGCCAATCCAAACCAAGTCCTGGGTGATGAATTCCAAAATGGTGGCAACTTCACGCTCATGGCACTAAGGTCTACTTGCGAAGAACTATTGCTGGGATTGACACTTTTCGATTCATTTGCATCCTCGGTCTTAGACATTTTAATTTAAAACAAATTATCTAAAATAAATTGAAAAACAATAAAGAAATTAAGAATTGCAAAAAAAAAAAAAACGAGAAATTTTAAAAAAAAGTATTAAATAACAAATGAATTATCTGTTTTATGATGTATGTATGCACATGTGTACTTCGGGGACGATATTTGAGGTTACTGGCAGGATGATGAAGCGTTTCGACAAAGTTATTTGCACGGACGATTTCTTTACTGAAACCACAGATTAAATGTACCAATAATTGGGGCTTCGAACGGCTGAATAATTCTGGCGATTCCGACGATTTGCACTTTGCTTTCCAAAAATGTTGATTTAAAATCGGCAAATCGGCATATTGAAGATCTCCGGCTCAATAAAAGGGGTTATGTACGTGATGATAATGCGTTTCCATCTATCTTAATCGGGACGACTCTATCTTCTACGCATGGGGCTTCGCACAAAATTAATGATTTTTGGGTTTCGCTTCAATTGATTAATTTTGTGTGTTCTTCCTTTCGTTCAAATTACTTGATTTTGATGGTTCGCCTTTGCTCCAAAAATGTTTTAACATATATTGCTTTGGTGTCGGCACGTTGTGTAAATCGCCAAACGAACAATAATCCAGCAATAAATTATCCACAGACTATCGATTGATTTGTTAGTGTAACTTCACGTTCGAGTTTTAATTAAATCGTACGAATATGATATTTTATGCACCACGTTGCACTGAATCTTTGCACTACTGTACCACTAATTACCAGTACTGTTGGTCGGGGTCACCATTTGTAGTGGCTATCACTACATAATTATCCAGATGTAGATAGTAATTAAAATATTTATTTTATTTCAAGTTTTTATTTTCACTTTTCATTTATTTTAGTATTCTGGATTTATGTTACAATACTTTATAATGTTATTTTATATTAATTTTGTAGTTTATATTTCACTTTAGTTTTTTTTATTTTATATACTTATGGATGTTGACTCGTCCGTGGTTGTGCTTCGAATAGGCAGATTGAGGGTATTGCATTTTGTTCCTAGATTTCATTTTCTATGTACTAGACTCTTCTATTACAATATACAAAACTTTAAGTATTAGAATGTACTATGATCCCAACACTGCCTTAACTCTTTCGTTTTTGGGTAAATGAGAATACTAACAAATGCAAACATTTTGCAATTTATACATTGAACCAATCAACTGTATAAGAAAGTTGACATATTCTAAAAGCTATTTAGTAACTTGCACCTGATTGCGATGTTCCTAATAACAAAATGACCCGATTTATTGAAAACTTGGAATGTCATACCCGAAATCAGGTAAAATGCAAAGAACTTAACCAAACGCTATCGACAAAAAATAAATATTGAATGAATATTATAAAGTGTCTAACTTGTCGTTAATCCGATCAGAATCTAAAAATGATCGACAACTTTCACAAATCTTCAATATGAGCATATTTCATTCAGAGGCTGACTGTGAAAAAAAAACACTGTTGTCGGTCAAAGTCTTCGAAATGGATATGTATCTATATAACATCAAGTAAATGCAGCATCATCATCATCATTGCTCGTTACGCACTAATAGTGGTGAATTTTTCCATGTACAGTATTAAGCGCGTTAGTTATGAGTACTATAGTAGTTTAGTATGCTTTTGTAGCCGTTTAAGCTGCATTAGAGGTTTATTGCAAATCATATTAATAGGCAGACAAATTAGGAGAAATGAAATTAAGGTAATGCAATAAAAGTGACGACCGAAAAAACATTTAGGATGTTAAATGTTATTTATTTGTGAATTGCATTTTAGGGTGAAATTTGCTTTAATTGAATAGTAATGTAACTAACGTATAATTTCGAGGGATTTCTTCAAACATAAATAAAATAGATTTATGGTAGAGGCAAAAAAGATTTTCACGAAGATTGAAAAAAAGAGCTTAGCTCAAAGCTCAAATATGTACTACTCAAATTAATAAGTTCATAAGAAAATAAAGGACTTGATACTTCTTAAAAATGTTTACTGGAGGATCATAATTCCTAAGCACATGCTTTAGAAATTTTTTGAATAAATTTATATTTATCAAATACATTCCACGGAAGTATGGACTAAAACTTAAGATCTCTAGAACTTTAAAAAAATAAAAAATAATATCAACCGAACAAACCTTTGTAAAAAGATGGTTATGACGCTATTTTGAGACGAGAATCTGAAAAGAGCAGAGAGAAAAAATGCCAAATTTAATATACAATCAAAAATCAATGTAGAAAATAAATGTAAATAAATAACAGCAGTAAAAACAAATTTCAAACTTCTTACAAAATTGATATATATTGGTATGTCCGTCTGTATATCGGATAATCGTAAATGGCACAACTGATCAACATGAAATTCGGTAACAACATTGGCTTTAAATATCAATCCACAAATAATCAACATTAATGCTACAATGTTAACAGGATGTCTCTGATAAAGTAAAATTAGTGAATTTTGTAATTTTTCATCAAGGCACCATATCTGTGGTGAATACGTATATCACACGAGCTCCCAAACGGTGATATGGGATTGGGGCGTCGTGCGGGGCTAAACCTTTCACACCTGGAAAATTTGATGTTATTTTACTGTCTTGAGATGAAGTCTTCCAACGTTCCCTAAATTAATTTTAAGCTGCATTGATATTTCTTACTTATCGGTAACAACTTGACAGCTAGAAAGGAGTAGCAGGGGCTGATAAAGCAAGTCAACATAGTCTTGGAATTACATATCTACGTGGCAAATTGGAAGTCATGTTTGAGTTATTTTTGTTTATCGAAATTAATTTTGAAATTTACGCAAATGTACCTCATCCTCGTATTAAAAGTATAAAGCAATGTTTCATCATAAGAGTATCATGTCCTCAGTACTGCACTGAAAAATTAGTAAGAATCAACGAAATGATGTTTAACAAGCTGTGAGAGCTCACTTCGGTCGCTCTCCCATCAACGAAGCTATTCGGTGATTGGTTGGTCTATGGACAAGCTGCCTCGGATGTAGCTACTCTTGATGTGGTCCCTTTTGTTTACACCAACTGAAATGCGTAACATTTTCATTTCAGTCGCTGTCCCTGTCATTTCTTTCGCGTAACCTTCATACATGGTTCAGTGGCATTTTCTTATCGCAGAAAACTTTTTTCGCGCCACGTCATCCACCCAACCTTTGTGCGATGTTTGATGTCATCACCGCATGTAGCTCCTTTTTTCACCATCGAGCCAAGGTACTTGAACTTTGGATTCAAGACTTAAGCTGCTCTCCTTTGACGTACATATCTGGTATCGGGGCATCTGGATCTGAGGATGGGCAGCATAAGAACTCAGTCTTTGTTATAATTACCCTCACCCAGGGCCGGATTTAGCCTCTGATGCGCCCCTGGGCAGTCGACAAATTGCCACTCTCCGCCACTGATTAGGTTTGAAAGTTGTAGAAGTCGCATATCCATAGTAGGCAGAACGTAAGCGGGCGTATCTGATTATGATTTTTTTTTTTACAAAATATGTTTGCTCCAGGTTCGGACTCCCAATAGTTTCTTTTTTTTTCAAAAATAATGAAATTACTTGCTATTGGCGTCATATTTGACAGCAAAACATTCATGTTCTGTTTTTTTTATCAGGACGTAAGCTTACGCTAAATTTTGAAGAGGACAATTTTACCTCATCTGGGGCTTTCGAATAATGCAGTAGCATTTACGGTGTTTCTATTGACAAGTACAATTAACGTTAGACAATGTTGAGTAGGAATTTTAGCAATTTCTGTTACACACTAGGGTTTTCCCGTGCGGTATTACATTAATGACATCGACATTCTCTATGGCTTCTGAAAATTAGAGATGAGCATCGAAAGAAAAACATTGAGACGAAACCATCGATGGTAAGAAAACATCGAACCAAAAACATAGATGTTTTGGGTTTTTTGAGTTCTCATAAAAATCATCAGCTTAATAGCAACAATTAAGCTGATTGAATAGATATATGGTTGAGCTTATGGTTTTCATTCATTGCCTTCTCCACTCAACAGAATGTAACTCTGCTCCTTGCGTTTTTTTTTGCATAATATGCATTCGTATCGTAACTACAGCCCACCGCATAGAGCAGCCAGCGGTACCGCGCGGGAATCTGGCCGTATGACAACGACTTGGAAAAGTACGCGATTGGATGGCAGTGGGCCCGCTGTTCCCTTTTCTCCATAGTCTTTGAACACTAAGGGAGAAAAAAACGATAATAGCCGAAGAAAATAACCCAAAATATGACCATCGAGCGGCAAAAATCAAACATCTTTGGATTTTTGCAGGATGGTCGAGGATGGTCCCCTGATTATGAGGAAAAAACTTCTCACTGATTATAGGTCCGCAACCTTGAGAAAGGGGTTTACTGTTTTTAGCGATTATTTCAAAAAAAGTCAAAAGATACAGACGAAAAATGCCCCCCCCTGTCCACTCTTTTTTCAAGGTTGCATACCTCAAATCGGTGAGGATTTTTTTTATAATTAGCGGGCCACCCCCAACCATTCTGAAAAAAATCGATCTTTGCCGACCAAATATCGTATTCTTCTTAGACTATAATCAGACTTACTTCGGCCGTCCGTCGTACATTGTCGGTGCATGAAAAAAAAGATGCGTGACGAAATTATAGCACCTCTTTAAATTTTAAGGTACATTAACAGTGAGGAAAGGTTGAAACTATTTCAGGGCCTTACCGGGCGTATAAACAAAGACATTATGTTTGTGGTGTATACAGTGTTCACGATAGGTGGATTGCATGTTCCACTCTTGTTTCTGATTGGGCTGTTTTACGGTATTCGCATACACTTATAAAGACAATGTTGAGTTGTGAAAAAAATTATGTTGAGGAAAGAAACATCCATGGTTGAAAACCATCGATAGTGAAAACCATCGACCATCGAAACGCAAACCATCGATGGTGAAAAAAATCGACACAAAACCATCAATGGTAAAAACATCGACCATCAGACCAAAAACATCGACGTTTTCGAAACATCGATGTTCGATGCTCATCCCTACTGAAAATATTCTTTTAGATATTTTTTCACAAATTCGTTAGGGTTCAGGTTCAGATGTACTTCCTAATATGTAGTCATTCTTCACGCCTGTCAATGACTTTTGTACAACTAGTCCAACTTAGTTGATCTAGTATGTACTATACTTTTAAGCTGATTGACCAGTTGCACATCAATTACACATTCTAAACACATACATATTGGCTCAATTGCATCTCAACTTTTTTTTTACGTTTCGTTTAAAATGCGATACCGCGCCAACCAGAGGGGAAGTCATCAAGAAATTTAAATAGATATTGCCAATTAGCAACAGACGATAAATGAAGATTGAAATCTTTGACCTTATTCACATGTACTATTTGATTGGGTGCAGATTTTTATACAGAGTTTAGTGTCTGGATAGACAACAGATATGTAATGTAATTACCCGGATTCAAAGAAATTATTTACCATCATTTACCTACTTTTGAATGATTTTACCTATATAGACATGCATAATAATTACATAATTACCAATAGAAATTGTAGCATGTTACTATCAATTATATTCACTGCATAAACTATTCCATCCTTGAACTTCAATTTGCAATCGATCAAGGTAAGACATACTGTCCCGTTAAATTCATTGCGACCGGTTACACAACAACCCAATACAGGTGTTTAAGATTCTTTTGGCACTTTTCATACCTTACAGTCATTGGATACCGATACTACATAGTATACGGCCGATACGCGAACAAGTACACCATAATCCAAGTAGTTTTTCATCTATTCTTGCCTACATCCATAGTCAGTTTTTACCAGTTGTCCAGCGTGTTCGATGCAAATGCATCGGCAGCATGCAAATATATGTTAGCTCGCAAATTCTTTTTGCAGACCAGAGATACTCTTCTGCACTTCCGCTTGTACTTGAATAGATTTACCATACCGTAGTCCGCATAGGCTCGTACCACCGTCTACATTGACCGCCGTGCACCAATTACTAGCATCGATATTATTCAACGCAACGTGTAAAATCTTAAGAATTATAATAATAATGAAGAAGAAGATACCGATTACCGTTTCAAAAGATCTCTATACATATGTGTGTCGACAGCATATCTTTTGGCTTTGCAAAATCACACTACACTTCAACAGACTTTATACATACAGCAGAGCAGAGAATTGCATACGAGCAGATAGAAAATAGATTTGTTGTAGTCGTAATACACATATCAGAGGATTATGGTTTCGGTATGGAAAATTGAAAGATATGTTAATACGAGCCGACAGCATCAATTCAATTGAATTAGATTTGAAAATCAGTTTAAATCAGCCAATGAACACGTTTAGCATTATCGCATAGAAAATATCTTATGCGTGAAATGTGATTATAATAAAAAATTGCTATGACCGGAAATATTTAATAAGATCATTGACTCTAGCACTTGACAGAATTGTCGTAATATTTTGACCCATATATGTACCAACAATTATGAAATTGATAGTTAAGTGTATTAAACTAAGCCGACCAGACGTACAGCATTTTGCTGTACAGTACAGCATTTTGACCTGTCGTTCAGCATTGGGAAATGTACAGCAAAATGTACAGCATTCCCCATGACACACCATGAAACCTAATTTACTTAATAATAAGCTCCACGGTGAGGCTTTTGATCAGTCTTTTCTGCTTTTAAGGTGTAAAGTTTGACTCATGTACCATGTACGATCGATAATTAGCGAGATAATCGCACTTTTATGTTTAACAATCGTTCATTTTCGATAACTCGGGAACTCTTCTCGATCTTTCTGAAATTGGGCAGACTTGTATAGAGCTACTTTGGCGCTTACATTTTCTCGAAAGTCGCGCCCAAATCGCAATTTTGAGTTTGTAATTCAAAAAAGTACATAACTCAATAATTAGTAAGCAAACAACTTTGAAATTAAAATAACTTGTAGAGCACCATACTGTTCATATTTAGTGAAAATTTTAAGCCTCTAGCTGTCAATGTTCCGAAGTTAAAGCCTTCGAAAAATGCGTTTTAAGGTATCAAGTTTGACCCCGGTACGATCCATATTAAGCAGGGTAGTCGCACTTTTATGTTTGCCTATCATTCATTATCCATAACTCGAGGACCGACCGAACTTTTTAAATTTGGCACATTCGGAGAGCTGCTTAACGCATATTTCCTCCAAGTTTCAAAGTCCTACCTATCCGCGCTCGGAAGTTACAGCTGCCCAAATCGAAATTTCGTGTTTTCTAGTCGAAAATTGGCAATAACTTGGAAATTTTCGAACGAAATTTTGAAATTTGGCAGACCATGTAGAGCACCGCCCGTCCATATTTGGTGAACATTTCAAGGCTCCAGCTTCCAAGGTTAAAAAATTACAGCCTTTTAAAGATGCGATTTTAATTTATCGCAAAACTGGACTCCATCGAATTCCCCTATCAACCTCTAAAGGGAAAAGCATTAATAAAGAAAGGACTCTGCAAGGGGTTTTAGATAAAGATTTTTGCCTACAATATGTCCTTTGAATCCGTTAAAATGGCGTTAAGAGCCTAGGGAGCATAGCATCATTAATGTAACCATGGAGGAATGAATGTATATTCTCCTCCAAAAATATCGCAAAATGGATAAGGCACTCTTCCACTGCTCTGGCGATTCTCCTCAGACTTCTCACCGTAGCTACATTGAAATTGTGTCTGGAAAGCCACCACTAGCTTAAGAATTCTCGGCCCAATAAGATATCAGTTCATCTATTGCAATAAACGAATCGAAGCTTTTAAAATAAGTATAGGTACTTTGCGGGCATCAGATCATATCCTTACAGAAATCTGAGATTTTTGAAATCTATCGTTTGTTTTATGTAGATAATCTTATTTCAAGTACTGTTCGCTGTTATAGGTTTTCATGTTAAAAAAACGGTTATCCCCCACAGGCTGATTTTTTTGTCAAAGAGAACTAGTGGCGTAGATACCTTTTCGAAGGACGAGGGGATCAGTGGTTAGGATCAGGGGTTCTAAATAAGGAATTTAAGGAATAGTCAACACCATCTTGTTTCTATATTTGTCTACCGAATAAAAATTTTCTTTAATCGTTTAAGGTCCGCCAACGAGAACGAAAAATGGGCTGGTTTTGAAATTGTTTCAATTTTGCTTGTTTAGCTGAGATTCCGGAGTAGGTTTGAAATAGCGAAGCAAATATTGTTGTGGGGTCGAAGGTTCGTCTGCAATATCGAGCGCAAGTATGAAGAATCGTACCCGCACTGGAAATGGATGCGGTAAACGTAGGTCCCAATGAGCGGTTTGTCTGCAGCTTACAAGAATGTTCTGCAGAGTGAGGAAGCAGGACGTAAATAAGTTGAGCCAGTTTATGTGAGGGTGAGCTAATATAACTGCATACCGGGAAGCATGATGCGGTATTGTTCAAGCTGATCTATCACAACATTTTCTTAGTAAATCTTTGATCAGTTCTTGTGGCAGTCGCACTTTTTGAAGAACAACGCTTGAAGAAATTCAAATATTGCTGAGAATTTGCCCGAAAACCGAACTCCGCAAGCATGTGTACAGCATTGAGTCTTCGGGATTCTGGTCACCTTATAGTTAAAGGTTTCATTGGACACGATAGTTTTATTTTATAGAGATGGTTTGGAAACAACTTACCACTGTCGAATCTTCACCGAGTAAACAGAAGCACCTCTTTCATCATTATTTGCTTCTGCGGAACAACCTTTCTTCACAGAGGGATTCTAACATTCAAGTCTGTCAATACTTATTCTACCGCTAGACGATGCGCGCGGCGGCGCCTGAACTATAATCAATTTCGTCCACCGAATCTCCATTGAAATTATTCCAGCTAGAAAATACACCACCACGTGCAAAGTTGTTCGGCACAGCACACTCCCTTAGTGGTCATGAGTCAAGTAAACGGTAGCGTAGTCTACTTTTGTCTAAAACATATTGCAAATTCGACCGGATCCCCTTTTTTCTTCCTCCACGTCTGACATGAACTCGCTTGTTAGGGAGCACTTCCTCTTGGAATTAGCGCCCAATCCATGGAACGGTTTTTAACTTTAGCTGTTTTATCGACACGGTCAGATGTGTTCTTATAGAATACTGTTTCACAACTGGTGGTCCGCGAACCGAAGGTTGCCCTGAGACTAGTTGGTGGTCCGCAGAAGAATTTTTCATCGTGAAGCCTATGTCAATTTCAAAATAGCAAGTTTTTCGTAGAATCAAGTTCGAGCACTTTTTTCCAGCTGGTGGTCCGTGAGAGATCCGTGGGTGGTCAGTGAAAGACCCGTGAGTTGTCCGCGGGACTCTCTGGAGGCTTCTTTCAAAAATTTATACACATTTTCTTTCTTTCATAATTAGAGTTAAAAACGCGCTCTCATCATCGTGTAACAGATTCTCCAGTACTTTGCTACTAGGTATGTGATTGTGGGAAGGCGATGGGTTGCTTAGGTTCGTCGCTTATAGCCCAATTCCGAAATTATTTAGACTTATTATCAAAATTCGAACTCGATTGCAAAAATTCAAAAGGTTTTTTCGCGCTAAACATTTTCACAAATCCGAGTCTAAGTACCGAGCAAACGGTGTAGTGCTATATGGATAATTTTCAATCGGAGTTAGCTCTTCCAGATTAGAAGTCACAAATTCCTATGCGAGAACAATTTCAGCTGACGCGAACAAAACAATTTTTCTCCTTCTCGCGACCTGGCAAACACGGCATAAATCATAAATCAGGCTTCCTTCAAGATGGTGTTAGTATGAAAATGCAAGCCCAATGACAATCGGTTCCGTCTTCTGCGCCTTCGAAGAGATGGAAGCCGAACCTAATTTTTAATAAATCATCTCCTTCAGACTAAAGCACCAAGATAACGTATGTACATATGTGTTATGCGAAGTATATTTATACGATCAGTGGTTTTCCACTTTATTTTTAAGAAGAGAGTAACGAACAAAGAAATAACGAGACCGAGGCTAATTTTGGGCGCGGGCGAAATTTGAATAAGTTTTTTCGGGCATACCTCTAACTTGTGCTTAACCCCCCCCCCCCCCCCCCCTACATTCCGTGGCGTTCATTAAAGAATATTTAAGTGAGGTTTGCTACGAATAATTCGGCAAATAAAAAAAAATTTCTTAGAAAACTTTATTGGGGAGAAGCGGAGGCATAGTCCCATGGTACGACTTCATTTTTGTTTTTACATTTTTTGTTGTTTCGATAAAGATACATTATAGTTAGTGATTTTAGCTGAAAAAATGATGAAACTCAAACATCAAAAAAATGAGCAGACTTTTGATGCCAAATTCTTCTATGACCTGACCGCATTACGCAGTAAAAAGTTAGACTTTTTTGGGCGTCACATTTGGGGGGAGGGGGTGGCAAAGGGGTGAAATTATGATTTTTCGCCAATATCTTGTTAACTGTAATATTTACAGCAAAATGTTCTGAGGACGATTTAAACTAGACAAAATTTCCTTTCTAATGACATATTATATCATATACCTTCTCTTGTAATTTCGATTTTTTGATAGTTACATTTGGCGCTCTAACTCCTGAAGTAATTTAATTGGAGCCATTGGGATAACTATTCCTGATTAAAACAAAGGGTACCTTCCATACAAAATCACCCGAAAATTGCCTACGAGCAAAACTTTAATTTTGGTTGACTTGTTCCCTTATTTCTTAATCAACTAGTGGCATTGAATTTGAATAATTTGTATGGGAGGTACCCTTTGTTTTAATCCGATCGAAGTAATATTTGGTGGAGGGTCTAATGGGGCTCAGCCTTAACGTTTACCAAAATTTTTCCCGCCTGCTGTGATTCGGCGAAAAGTTACAGGCATGTCTTTTGTTTAAATGTTAATAGGGGATATAGGGGAATGCTTTGACGGAGCAGCCCGTGTGGGACAGCTATATATTGTTAGGAATAGTTATCCCAATTACCATGGGATAGTTAACTAGATATTGGCGAAAAATCATAATTTCACTCCTTTGCCACCCCCTCCCCCCAAATGTGACGCGCAAAAAAGTCTTACTTTTCACTGCGTAATGCGGTCAGGCCACAGAACAATTTGGCATCAAAAGTCAGCTCTTTTTTTGGATGTTTGGTGTAGAAAACAAATGTTTCTTAGACGAATCAAATGGGGGGTAGGGTTTGTACGGCAGCCCCATGACCCGATGGCCCCTTTCCATTGATTTTTACGTATGTTTTGTGGCATCACAGAAACATATTTGTAAGAGGTTTGGTTGAAATTAGTGGACAATTAATAAAGTTTTTCTTAGAAGAACCTAATTTAGGGGGTTTTGTTTGTATGGCAGGCCCACGACCCAGTGATCAAATTTCGGTGATTCAAACATACAAACAGCCTGTAAAAATAATAAGCACGTGTGCAAAATTTCACCTTGCTATAATGTTGCTATAAGCTTCAATACCCGCCGAGTAAAATGCGTCGCAACAGACAGACAGACGGACATCGCCCAATCGACTCCCCAAGACATACTGATCATATATAAACGTATACTTTTCATATGGTCCGAGATGCTTCCTTCAATGCGTTACACACAAAGTTAATATATGTATACCCTTTCACTCTATGAGCGAAGGGTATAAAAAGGGCAAGTTGTGATGGGAGATAGAGCGTGAACTTCTGAATGGACAAAAAATCGAAACCTTAATTGGTTTCATCATTGAATGGTGGTCCGTCGAAAATCTATTTTAGGCTGAGTTCGGAACCACTGGGTTAGAGGTTGAAGTTAGATAACACGGGCTTTCGGTATAAGATTTACGAAATACTATATGTGTCTCATGATATTTTTAACAACCTTTTTAATGCGGGACGCAGGGTTTTTATAGGGCCTAGGCCTTTTCCAAATTGAAGCTAATTACCTATAAGAATTGCCATAGACTCTCCAATCAATTGTACAATAAAGCTAAATTTCTAGGTCTTACCGAATTCGCTAGAAAAAAAGATTTCTCCACAAAAAAATTAGCTTAATTGTACAATCAATTGGACAGTCTATGGCGACTCTAAGAATCTTGTGCTGAATTACTATACAAGAACCGGAAAAGTGTTTTTGGTCTATTTGTTTATTTTTAGGCATTCATATAAAAATGTATGTATGTCATGTTAGCACTACCAGTTTAAAATTTCGATGATCGCTATAGTGCATTAAATATTTCGGATTCGCCGTGATTCAATGGTATAAGAAACAAAAATGCCGCGCCCGGTCTTCCCTAAAAAACAACTCCTAAGTGTTATTTTGACCCCAAACGGAGTTTATAGCGCTAATACTCAACTCTTAAGAATCGCCATAAAACAGTTCCATCTGCATGGGTTACTTAAGATATATAAATAAATAACAGGCGCGACAATCCAGCATTGGACTAAGGCCGCAGGATGTGTTAGTGACATCCTATTTCCAAGATCTTATCTGCTTTTTGTTGAGGTAATGAGATCAGCATCACGCTCAGCAGTGTTATTTATCCCCATAAATGGGTACTCGTTTAACATCTGAGTGAGATCATAGTCCGTCACAAGCTCGTGAGTTCGAAAAACACCATGATCCACGGTGAGATTCGAACTCATGACCCTGTGCACCGAAGGTGCGCACACTAACCGCTAGACCAGCCAGACTACTTAAGATATATGCTCTTTAAAAAAAAAACACCGCACCCTTTTTCATCCTTAACAACTACCCCTAAATGCGTTTTTGGACCCATACAAAGTTTATGACGTAAAACTCAAGTTTTAACTATCATCATTCCAAACAAAATGGTATATTAAGATCTGCACATTCAAAAAAATTGCCACGCTCCTCTTCATCTTAAAAACAACACCTGGTTAGCTAACACTACCGCCCTAGCAGCGATGAATTTAAGAGTTCCCTTAAAACAACACTTTCGAAAAACTCGCCGCGCCCTTCTACCTCCTGAAGAACTACCCCATAAACTCAAGTCATAAGAATCGTCATAAAACAGATTGTCTCTAGTTAAATGCTGCAGGGTTCAATTAAGATACCTACACTTAAAAAAAAATAAATTTCTGCGACCCTTTGCACGCTCAAAAACCACCCCTAGGCGTGCTTTGGTGCCATACAGAGTTATTTTCATGTAAAAATTCAAGTTTTAAGTATCGCCATAAAACAAAATCCATTCCGTTGAATGCTGCAGGGGTAACTTAACTAATAAAAACGATACCCAAATATTTGGTATGGAAATGGAATGAATGAGGCATTTTGAAGTGTTAACTTCCGTTTCTTAATCTCAGCCAGATGCTGTTTATTCCTATTTAAACTTCTTAATACTGGCTGCAACTTGCATTGATGTATCTATGTCGCCTTCCGTCCCTATACATGCACATATTCTATTGTTATTTTATAAAAATATGGAAAAATATCGTTGATGTTGATTAACTCATTGCCGGACACAACGCCAAAATTTGACACGATTTGTATGGTCAAATGCTCAAAATTGGACGTCTATAGACGTTGTGTCCGGGAAAGTGTTAACATGTTATAAGCACATCCGTGTTAAAAAAAAAAGTTGAGAAGGTAATTTACCATGCGCCTATTTATTGAATACACTAAGCTGACAAGACTCCAGAAGACCCAATGCTGTACACATACTTGCGGTATTCGGTTTTCAGGCAAAGCCTCTTACCCTCCCCTTCACGCTGATTTGGAGAAAGAATAATATCGCACGAGCAAAATATCTAAAGAACCTTGGAAAGGCGTGTTTCGGTTGAAAGTTCGACTGCCACAAGAACAGATCAGCTGGAATTTACTAAGATAACTTAACATTATAGCGAAAATCAGTATTGTGAGATAATCTACTGATTCAATAGGGTTCTAGCGGCATTACGGCACATGTGCATGTTGTACTAACTTTCGATACTGCATCATGCTACCAGGTACGCAGTTATGTAAGATTTTTCTCGAATAAAATCACAACCATCTAATTCACTCATTCACTGGACCATCTTTCGGTAATTCTCCACAGGGGCGGTCTAAGCGTCTTCGTATTGTATGCTGCAGACCGCTCACTGAAGCCTATTTTTACCGCATCCATCTCCAGTGCAGAACGATTCTTAACATTTGCACTCGGTATTGCAGACGAACTTTTAATTTTAAGTTCACCCACAACCTTCCAAGATCGAACTTTTAAAGTTACGAGCGTATTCTGCATACTGATAATTTTATACACTTCTATATACACTTCTCAGTTCTTCCTAAGATGCTTTGTCGCCTGAAGGGATTACGCTCCCGCGTATCATTCAGGAGTCTCTAGTCCAACTTCTATTAAGTAAGTAGATCTCTATTGTTCGACGTACAATATTTATACAGGGTGTCCCATTCATGGTGGAGAATATTTTAATAGAAGGTAGCCTGACTCATTTGGGGAAAATTAATGTACAACGGGACCCCTCTATTTTTAACCGTTACTATGTAATAGCATTTTTTATCAAAATGCCCGACTTCCTGAACAAAATCAAAATTTTGCCACACCATCAAACATTTCATCCGAGATATGACTTCACTTTCTGAAACTACATAAAATTTCCAATAAAACGACACCTTGCCCGTTACGAAGTTGCTCGTATCTTCCGAGATACACTCGTTCAAACTTTAAAGTAATTTTAAAATTGTACGTATACAATTTTATTATTTGATTTGATTTGATTTTGATGAGAAACCAATTTTAAAATTTCTTTAAAATTTGAATGGGTGTATCTCGGAAGATACGAGCAACTTCGTAACGGGCGAGGTGTCGTTTTATTGAAAATTTTATGTAGTTTCAGAAAGTGAAGTCATATCTCGGATGAAATGTTTGATGGAGTGGCAAATTTTGATTTTGTTCAGGAAGTCGGGCATTTTGATAAAAAATGATATTACATAGTAACGGTTAAAAATAGAGGGGTCCCGTTGTACATTAATTTTCCCCAAATGAGCCAGGCTACCTCCCATTAAAATATTCTCCACCATGAATGGGACACCCTGTATACTTCACAATGCCGAACATATTCTTTCGGAATCTCAGCTTAGCAAGCAAAATTGAAACAATTTCAAAACCTTCAATTTTTGATGCCAAATTGTTAAATACACTGCCCAATACACGCAGTAAAAAGTTACCCCAATTTGCTGCATGGGTTAAGGGGAGGGGGGGAAGGTTAAAAAGGTAAAAATGCAGTTTTCTGCAAATATCTGGAAAACTATGGGTCTGACCTTAAAAAGTTCTGAAGACGAAACGAACTACACAAAATTACCTTTGTGATGATATATAACACTCTTGATATTTTTTTAGAAAATTATACCCTAGACCCAAAAGTATTACAGTGAATTTACATTTTTTGAGTTTTACATTTCGCACTGTAACTCTTGATAAATTAGACTTAGGATCATAAGATCTTGACCATATATTGCTAATAAAATTTATTTGATTTCAACCAAAAATTAAAGTGCTCCGACTATTGACGCCCCCTCACTACTCCTAACATTTTTCAAAAAGGCAAATTGAGCCAGGCAGACCAAATTTGGTGGGGTGCCTAGTCCAAGGCCCATTATGCTCCCCACTAAAAATTATTACCACCCGATCAAAACTAAGGGTACCCCCCCCCCCCCCCATACAAAGTGAACGTATGTTTTAAGACAAAAAGCTATAACAGGGAAGAGTACTCGAAATAAGATTATACACATAAAATGGTAGCTTTCCAGGCATAGTTTCAATGTAGCTGTGGAGTGGAGTCTGAGGAGACTGGGAACCACCAGATCGGGAGAACAGTTGCTTATCCTGGTTGCGATATTTCTGGAGGATAGTATGCAATTCTTCATGGTTACATTAGTGATGCTACGCCGGTTCCCTGGACTATTAACGTCAAATTAACGGACTCGAAGGACATATTGTGGGAATATGTGAAAATCCCTGGCAGAGTTCTTTCTTTGATTGAGGTTGATATAGGGGAATCGGATGGAGTACAGTGGCTCATTTTCTATCGTTTTGTGATAAGGCCTTGAAATGTTCACCAAATATGGACAGTGCGGTGGTCTACAAGTCTACCAAATTCAAATTTTTGGCATTTGTAGCAAATATGAGCGCCAAGTATCTCTACAAGTTTGCCGAATTTTAGAAAGATCGAGAAGGGTTCCCGAGATATCAAGAATGAACGATTACCAAACATAAAATTGTGATTATTTCGCAAAAATATCGTACAGGGTACAGATGTCAAACTTTACACCTTTAAAGTAGACAAGACTGATCACAGGCCTCACCGAGTGAGTATAGCTTATTATAAACAGTAGTGAGTCAACGATAGGCAACCAAATTTTTTTGTAGAATGTCAAACTATATCGTATTTTTTTAAACGACATGCTAAAACTCTCTAATATGTCCACTACTTGATCAACGTTTCGCCTAATGCTATATGAAATTATGTACCCATCGTTTTCCCGTTTAAAAATTTGGAGAAACTTCCTTTTAGGGTATGAGTCAACATTATGCCTAAGAATGTGTTAGCATATTTTGCTCTTAGGTACGCGTCTCGTATTTTCCTTTGGCGGGCGAGACGCTTCCGGGTCTAGGCATTGTAAATTTTAAGGAACGGAATTGTAAGGAGAAACAAGAAAAAAATATAATAAAACAGTTATTAGCGTTTTACACTGTTATTTTGCCTATCCTTTATTTAGTCGGGGAAAATATTCTGCTTTCTTCAGAGATAAGTGTATACTGTATACATATAGTGCGGTAAATATTTTTTTTTATATTTAATATATACGAATGAACGCAAGAAAATAAAAATAAATTAAAAAATATAACTGTTTAACATGATAGATAAATCTGACTCTGCTATACAAAACAAATTGCTACAAATTCAAAACTAAAGACTAGGCATAATCATGTATAGACGGAGACAGAAGACAATCAAAACATAAACAGAAAAAAAAACAGATTTTTTGAATAAATTTATCAGTTATCACACTTAATCATCCTATCAACCTCAACAGAATTTCCAATTTTCACCAATGATACACGCGATTAATCAATTCCCGAAATTATGTAACTTATTTATCTCTTTGATTTATAAGACCGCGGTGGCCGAGCGGTGCGGTCACTTCGTTATAGGAAGAACCATAGAAAAAATTTCAGCATGAGCATCTCCGAAATTGGGCCAAACTCCAACAATGGTTAATGATCGATTGCAAATACAGAAACTATTACCTTACCGGAGCCGATGTGCGCGCAGTGGGTATTATAGTGAAAACTCAACATGTACGCGAGTACGCTATTCAATTTCTTTTATTTCCACTGGCGTTAACATTATTGAATACCGCGTGTCTTACCGTACATAGATACAGATGGCTTTTCTTCCATATCACGCCGCTTCTTGTTAGGCTGTGATTTCTACTTGCATACCATACAAATGCTTTGAAATAAAAACGGGTTTTTCGTTTTCCGGTGTAAATATAGAGAAGTAAATAAAAATTTAGTTTGAATATTCAAATGGTTGGAGTTTGAGAGTATTGTATAGTATTTGCCGGTTAGGGGTTAAATACAGTTTAATCCGAAAAACGTGGAAGCAATGCAAGGTTATGCTTTTTAGGGTTTTTTAGATTTTTTTTTTTAATTCTTATGAAATCGATTTTGTCCGTCCGTCCGTCTGTTCACTAAATAACTCGCGACGATTGTCATGAAATTTTGTAGGAATGTATAAAATGGTTTACAGTCTTTGGCACAAATACCTTAGAAATTGGGTGGGAAAAAGATAACAGGGTGTCCCGAACGTTTGAAAAAAGTCGAGTTTTTTACTTTTTATCGGAGATTGACGTATGGTATGGGTATTTAAATGAAAGATCTAAACGAGTACATATCATATCAGTTGAAATTTTCCAGTTTCTTGTAACGGTAAAAAAGTTATTGGCGTTTAAAGTTAAACTTCCTTTTCGACCTCCGTTTTTCTAAACCGTTATAGGAATCGAAATGAAACTTTGCACAAAGATTGGTCAGTTTGGCCTTATATACGTTAAATATTAAGACTGTTGATTTTTGCTTAGGAAAAGTAAATAACAGTAAATTTATAAAATTTCAATTGTGAAGCCCCTCTTAGGTTTCCAAATATAAAAAATTCTGCTAATTAAATAGGGAATATGTCTACGAATTTTCATTCGAATAACTGTATCCAAACCGGAAATATAGCCAAGTAAGTATTTAGTAAGGGCCTTTCACAATGCAAGGGAAGCCTATTAAGCATTTCTTCAATGCAAACCTTTTAACTTGATGAAACAATGAACATGAAATTTGGTGAAAATGCATAATGGTAATAGTGTTTGCCACTAATATTTTTGAAGTTTGTAGGACCAAGTTAACAGGATGTCCCTGAATAGCTGCAAAAGTATACTTGTTCAATACTCATAGGAAAGCCTGCGTGGGCTCTTATGTCAGGGGACACAATGGAATCATTTCATATAAGTTTCTTTTCCTTGATTAAAAAAACAGTAACAGTAATTTTACAGCTAATAATTCAGTTCATATTAAGTTTGTCTGAATGTAGATAAGACAGTGGTTATATCTTTTTAACTTATTGGGGAACCACCTACAGCTTACCGCATAATTATGCATGAAAAGCCAAGCCATCCTTACGTTTGTCTGAGTTTCTTTTTGCTCAAAGGCCATCAGAAATCTTAAATCGAAAAATGCCTGTAGATTTGCCTTGGAGTACTTTTATACAAACTGGGTAAATATCAAATCTATTTTTGGATTGGTCTAAGGTGGAACGCGTTTATTTAGACCAATCCAAAAATAGATTTACAGGAAGCATTTCATTAATGTTGTGCACAATCCTTGTTTATTGCTTAAAAAATATACACTACATGTCATAACATAGCCGCACCATAAGACAGTCTGATCCTTAGAAATTTAAAGAGAGCACACATACCATATACTATAAACAAAAGGGATATTTGAAAGACAAATAATTTCACAAAAATTTTCCTTTTATTCCAAACCGTTATTTCTCTATAAAGGAAAGATTTTACTTTCGGTCCGTCATAACTATAGCCGCACTTGGAATTATTATGGCAAAAACTGATTCAAAAGCAGAGATTCAGGCAATTATCAACGGAAGAGATTCTTTTCGAATAAAATATATTCTGAGAGTGTGTATTGTTTATTTTTCACGAAATAATTTTAAAAGTTTTTCGAGTTTTTTGCTTATTAACTTCTTAGCATCGATAACCGCTGCTTTTAGATAGAAAACTCTCTGAAATTGTGTTTTTTTTTTTATAAATTTTACATAATAATGTTTCTCTAAGGTTCCCTGTCTAATTATGATCAATGGGAGGCCCCCTCCCTAACATTTGTAACATTGGAACCAACTTTAACTACTACGACTGGTGAGAGATGATGCAATCGCTTGCCTCAAAATCCGTTATGTGTCCTATCTTCTGTATAAAATGGAAGCAGTTTATTATCAGGACAATCCTATGAAATTTTTCCTATGCCGGAAATAACGAAATCAAGTGTTCTATTGGTAGACTACCCTGGCCAATAATTTTAATGAGCACTTGCTAGATTTTCATAGATCTCAATACAAATTTTGGACAGAGTTATTTAATAGTGTTAAGCTGGGTATTAGACAGTAAAAACTTCTCTGGAATATCCTGATCATAAAGTTTTTCCGTTTTAATATAGAAGACATGGCACATATCGGATTTTGTAGCAAGAGGTTACATCATCCGCCACGAATCATTACACTTTAAGGAGGTTCAAATGTAAGAAATGTTACGGAGGTGGCCTCTCCCCTTACCAAAAGTAGACAGAAAATCTTTAGGAAACATTATTACGTAAAAATCATAAACAAAAACACAATTTGGAAGAGTTTTCTATGTAAAAGAAACGGTTTTTGCTACTGAGAGGTTAATATGCAAAAAACTCGAAAAATCGGTATAATTTTTTATTGAGAAATAAATAAACTAATCCCTGAGAGTCAATTTTATTTAAAAAAGATTTTTACGGTTATTATTATTTTCCTAAGTTAAATTTATAGACGAATAATGGTTTGAAATAAAAGAGACATTTTTGTGAAATTATTTGTCTTTTCAATATCCCTTTACTTGTATGTGGAATAACGGTATTGTCTTTCAACTTCCAAGGATCAGTTTGTTTTATGGTGCGGCTATAGTTATGACAGGCAGTGTATGTACAACACATATTCACTATGCATTAAAATTCTAAGAAAAACCTCGTATTGCGGGCGCAGCTCTCTTATCTTTGATTTTTAAACCAGAAAATATTGACAAAACCTGCATGTAAAGCAGTCCACCAAAGAGCAAGCGCAACGAAAATTTTATGTTCAAGTAACATGTTACAATTTTTATTATTTTTGTTTAAGGAAAATTGAAAGTAGAGTAGAAAAGTTCACCCCAAATCTGAGGATCATATATGGAGAGCCCCTATGTAGAGCTTCACCCTAGGTATGGGCAACTTAAACTAAAGCCAGTCAGTCGTTGGCGTATCCACGTCACATCTTGAATCGACTGAAATCAAATTCGTAGTGGAGACCACCGAAGGTAAATGCGTCATGCAGGGGAAGTGGTCGATCCATTACATGAACAGAAGGGTATATCGGCAGGCATTTGTTTCTTCAATTTATGAGTCATAGTTACAAAAAGTTCTCCTGACTTGGCCCTTATTGAACGATCTCTGGGTCGAAAGATCCACAGTTATCCCTTTATATTAACGTCGCGAACACATTTATCTTGATGTAGCAGTCACTTTCTTTTCAATAGTCAAATACTCAAAGAAATAAATTACAATGATTTAATTTTACGCAACAATCTTCAGGAGAGGCCAGAGCCGTGCGAAGGAATGTTGGAGCCCGGAGTAGAAGCTCGCGGAAGGGTCCACCTACATCACACATGTAAACGAATATGAAATTTTCTGTATTTACGAGCGCGGGGCTTAACGATTCTTACTTAGCTTAAATAATTGAACGAGAGAAAGCCAAAGAAATTTTAAGCCTAAACCTGACTAAAAAATTGGCGGGCGCTTGGAGAATTTGTATTCTCTGGATGAGTTAAAGTTTCAAGAAGAACTTGAAGAACTGGTTTGTCCAACAGAGGAGCTGGCATGAGCCAAGTAACCAAAATACTTCTGTTCAAGTGAGCCAGAAAATTAAAAAATTGAAGTGTTGCTGAGGAGCCCCTCCGCTGAAAAATGAGAGGTACTGTTAGTCCTTTATAAATTTTACTCAAAAATGTCCTTGGAAATACAACTTAAAAAAAAAATCAGTGTGAAGCTTGGTAACTTTGAGCGTAGAAGGGATGAAAGTTAAGAATGCACAAAAAACCATACTCGTTGGACCTCGCGATGATTAAATTTGCGAAAAAAAATAGACACAAAGGATAGCAGATAAAACAAAGTAACATTTGAACTAGCACGGGCGCAGATGGCAACACTTTGAGTGCCAATAATTTAGGCATTAGAAATAGAAGAGCCATCACCCTTGCATATCTTTCCTTCAATTTTGATTATGATTACATACTTTGATTATGACAGCATACACTGTAGACTATAGACAATACGCATTTACTTAGGCGCGGATTTAATTGTATGATTTGCAAGAAACCTGATACACTACACAAAAACGCTGAATCCGCGATGGCTCAGCACAACTATGGCCAAGTTTGGCCTCATAGCAGCACGCAAGTTTTTGTTGCTGACTAATAAAAATGAACGTCTTTAAAAGAACATTTAGCAAAAAAAAATGTTTCAAAGAAATAAATCTTTATATTCGCGGCTTTGGGGGCCCGTGTTCCACTGCACACATGGAACACCGTACGTTACGCCACTGGACGAAACATTGCAGGTAGTCTGCAGCATATCATTTTTGAAAATGTTATTCTTCATGTGTTATATTTAAATTTCGAAAGAAAGCTTAAAAATAAAAAAAAAATATTCGAGTACCCTACTACGTACATATAAAAAATGCAGAATCGTGAAAACAAGAAGCTTGAATTTTCCGATTTCAATTAATGCCACTCGTGATGGGCACCTCATCAGATTCCTTCACGGGCTAATCGGGAAGCAATTTTAATTAAATTGCAACAATTTGCATCCTAATTTTAGCCCAGTTTATCTAAGTGTGGGTACATATTTGCATGATGATAGAAAGTAGAATTGCAAAGATGTGCCTTAGTACGTGAAATAAGACATCTACATACGAGTAATACCAAAATACAACACGTGACAGAAGTACAAATTGAAATTCGACTGCTTTTGCATTCGAAAATCTTAATTTTCGTTATTTACTTCATCTAAATAAATCTACCTAATACGAGTAGGTATGTATCCGGGTTTTCAGTTTTCTCGTCCAAATTTTTAGATTGGCCTGTTCGATCACTTTTGCCATGATCGTGCATTCTACTATCGCGATTCGAATTTGATCTAACCGGCTACCGCTGATCGGATACTATCGTAATTAGCCTATATTTTCCAAATAACATTTTTTATGCACTCACACTACTTAGAATGTGGTCTATGGTCGTATCATGCACAGTGTGGTATGTTATTACGTACGTACGAGTATTATCTACTATGTAAACATTGTAATTTCCATGCTTTCTATTGAAAAAAGATTGAGTATTCATTTTTAATTTGTTGTGTCTGCTAAGTCGGACAAAGAAGGTATATGAATGAATGGATCGATGGATTGCTCAAAGTAATTTTGTTTTCTTATTTTATTTTAAATGTCATTGAAGAGTATTTATCTGGTTTTTTACATTTTACTCATTTCGAGTACAAAAAATGAATAACACTTTTACTATATAACATACGGTAAGAGTTTTGGTATGCATAATTAATGACGCCTGTTAAATATCAATAAACACATCTCAAGTCATATCGATAAAAAATTTTAAATATGTACATATGTATGTATTTATGTAGTTATGTCATGTTCCTCGTAGAAAACATGATAAATGCCTACTGTAGGTACATGGTCGTTATCTTCGAAATTAATTATATCAACAATTGAGTGATATTCAAATTTGAATTATAATCTCATAATTTATTGGAAAATCGCCTAATATCCAAACATAGACAAGAGAAGTCGTTTAGCTGTTATTTTTGAATGAAATTCAGAGTGCCCAGAAATGTTTTAGTTTATGTATATTAGACGTAAAATCCAAGAGGAAAATAACATACTGACAAACTAACGTACAAAAATAGTTGACTTTCTTCGCAAAAAGATTGCCTTTCCTTGGGCTGATAATATTGCGATATAAATTTAATATTTTTAATACTTTCATTTTTGGCTTTGTAGTTCCTATCAAACGGAAAAAATGTGAAAATTGTGTAAAAGTAAATAGGAATAATTTCTACTAACCCCACTCCCCTTCTTGGGCAAATCATTTACCGATTGTTACTACGGTGCTGTTCATCACTTAAAAACGAGACCGCGCCTAATTTCGGGCGCGGCCAAAATATGGATACCCTTCGCTCCCCTCGGGCTAAAAAATTTTTTCGGGCGTACCTACGACCCCCCCCCCCCCCCATTCTATTCCTTCTGTCTTCACAAAAGTTCCGGTGCGTCGGCAAAACAAGATTTGTGTGAGGTTTGGTTGGAATAAGTGGGCAAATAAAAATATTTACTCGGAAAATTTTATTGGGGGATACGGTAGCATGACCCCATAGTACGATTCCATTTGTTTTGACCTTTTTTTGCTTTGATAAAAACACATTAATACAATAATACAATAATGTTTGTTAGAAGAACCAAAGGGAGGAGTGGAGGGGGGAGGGGGTTGTATGGCTGCCCCATGACCCCATGGTCCGACTTGATCCACATATCCTTACCTATATTTTGTGTCATCAATACATACATTTGTGTGAAATTTGGTTGATTTTGGTGCACAAATAAAAAAGTTTTTCTTAGAAGAACCTAATTTGGGGGGTTGGGTTTATGTGGCAGCCCCACGATCCCATGATCTGATTTAATCCAATCTTATTTTTATATTTTCTTCAAAAACGGCTCAAAATCCGACTAAATAAATTTCAGCCAGAAAAGCGGCCAAAAACCGACTAATTCATAAAAAACATTGAAATTGGGAAAAAATATAATTAAAAAACTGATTTTATTAATTTTATTTCTTCTTTGGAGTACTACCCGTAAACTATGCTTTATGCTTTAGGCAGATTTTTTTAGTTTGATTACATGGATGCTCCAATAGCTGCCATTACAGTCCAAATTTAGTTTGTTCGGAGTTAGATAGCTCAACTAGTCGACATTTTTGTTATATACCATTTCTTGGTCAAGTTCATAACCACATCAAATTCATAATTGTGGAACATACAATTCGCAGCAAAGGAACAGTGACGTAACACTTCCCAATTTCCTTGTGCTCGAAATGGGGGCTCCTTCACGTTCGATCATTTACACCAGGAAAAAATGACAGAACATAACCCAAATTTAAAGCAGTCCACAATATAAGCAAAAGCACCGAACATAATTTTCTAAAAGTTTTTCAATTTTTTGAGACTAAATTGAAATTTGAATAATTATATCTACAGGAGAACCTGTACAAGATCATCTATTTATCACCAAATCCAAGAGAAACAGTTGAATGTTTTCCTCCCATCCTAGATTCTGTAGCTCTGCAGAATAGTAAAACAGAATGTTTCTTAAAAGAGCAGTTACTTAAGGATCTATTATAGGAAATTTCTTTATGATTTCGGATTTGGGGGCTTGACTTGGGGCCCCGTGTTCCACTGAACACATGGGACACCATACGTTACACCATAGCAAAGGAACGTCAAATCCTCAATTATGGACAACTGGATCTATGTATATCTTACTATTATCGTACCTGAATAATTTTATATTTTGATTAAAATTTAACCAACTCAATGTTCAGATATGCTTTTAATTTTGCTCAGTTCCGAATTTGAGCTCCCTAAATGAAAAATTGTATTTTTCATGGTTGCGCAATTGTAACATTGATACGAATTTGTTGATGTACCGCAATTAAGAATTTGATGTTCCAAAAATACGAAATTGATGCTCCAAAAATATGAACTTGACCGAGAAATGGTATAGATTTTCGATAAATTGGTTGCTGTCACGCATCTTCGAAAATTTATAGGTTCCATGAATCGTCGTAGAAGGTTTGCGCACTTGTTCTTAATCTGGCATGATTACAATATTTATGGTAAGGAAACGACACTTTGAAAATGGAAAAATGTTCGGGTATCCCCATACTCCAAGATTTAAGACTTAAGAAACTTCTTCCATTTGCAAATTATTCAGCATATTGGTGGTTGGTTAGTTAGTTACATGCTTAGATGAGGTACTAATTTCATAAAATACACTCTAAAAAGTGAATTTAAATTTCCGCTGAAAATGCGGTAACTTTACACTTTTTCCCGCTTATAATCACATACAGAGTGCATTTTTCAACAATTTCTGTGTAAAATAAGAAAATTACACCAAAATCGGTGTGAAATGTATTTTTACGCTACACTTGTGTATAATTCAGATTTTCTGGTGCATTTTTACAACGTTTATGTGTATAATTCGGATTTGTGGTGTATTTTTACAACGTGCAGTTGAAGTTTTACTCATTTTTTGTAGCGTGCTCTCCAGTTGTCAAACTTCAATCGGCTGTACTTAGCACAGTGTAAATTCTCTGCATTTAGAACTCATGTGTACACGCTCTGTGGCTCACTTGGTTGAGTCGCACTCTACGATGCTAGTAATCTAGAGGTCCCGAGATCGAATCTAGGCGTGGTCCAAAATTTCCGTACATGTGCGGATAGGAAATATTTAGTGCTTGCAACATTACACTCCGAAATGATATGCAATGTAACGTTGACTCGAAATTGCCCATAAACGGCTGAGTTACGGTACTGAGAAGAACCTCCCATGTAGACGAAAAACTAATCAGCAAAACTCGACCGATACTTGTTTATATTTTATATATCCTTATCCTTAAATAGTTTTATTGATAACTATATTGTTTGTAAAGGTTCGCCACTTAAAACTTTACAACGAAAAAAGAGTGAAACCGCATTATATCCCTATTATTACGGAGTGTTTTTACACATAGCGCGGTGTAAATTTAGCCGGAAAAACGGCCGAAGAAAATCAATTCCGGCTAAGAATCCGGCCGGCCGGATTTGGTAATTTCTTCCGGCTAAACAGTACAGTTTCCGGTTAAATTTGACCGGAAAACGGCTAAATTGGAAACACTGCCTATAACTATCTCTGGTCACTTTATCATTGTAATAGCAATGCTTGGCAAAGCCGTTTAGTCAGGACAGAGGAGGTTTTCAGGACCTTTGATAAAGGATAAAAGGTTTTTTGATATGTTTCAGTTTGGTCCTTTTCCCACTTCAATTTCAGTCTTTAAACGTAAATTGTTACTGAAACTTGATGGTGATGATTGTTGAAGATCTCATTTAGCTAATTTTCTGTTTATTTTAATTATTTTCTATATCTTAGTTCTAATTTTCACTTTTCGTTTTTTTTTAATACCTTATTTTTTACTTCAGTATTTACTTTTTGCTTTCATATTATAATTTTTTAAATTGCAATTCTTTAAATGATTTTTTAATAATGTCTGTAGATTATTTTATTATTGGGATTTTAATCCTGTTCAATATCGAAATACATAAATAAATAAATAAATTTAAGCAACTGTATAGCTGCTAGAAGCGAAGCCCTTTGTTCCTCCCTCACCGCTGGTGTCTGTTGTTAAACGGCTGGACGGACGAAGTATAATCTTCGTCTTCCTTGAAAGCCAGAAACCTTCAACGTCTTCTTTCAGCGCAGCAGTGACTACAATGCAGATAATGCTAGCAAATAACCCGGCAAATAAAACGATGTTCTCCACATCGTGAACTGGATGATAATCTGCGGGGCGTGTGAGGGTTTCCAATTTACACCCTCGCTCGCACGAGATACTGAGATAGTAAGTTATCTCTGTCCATATCTATGCAAAGAGAGATAGTAGAGAAACGGCCATGAAGGGACTCTCAAATTTAAACATACCATTAACCTCACTAAAAGCGTCGGCACTTTCTCATACGAGATGGGCATACATTGTGTGCAAATATTTCAAAGGAATTTTCGTACCAAATTTGTGTAAAAATATTGCTACTGCCATCTAATTACTACGAAATAAAGTATATTATTAAATTTGAATGATATTAACCCAAAAGTTATGAGTAATTCTCATCGATACCAAAATGTGTGTGCCTCCAGAGTGAATAAAAAGGCTACGCTCATGAAAATTACTGATAAAGGAGAAAATAATGGTAATTTGGTTGTCGAGTGGACAGCTCAATGACTGAACTTGTTCGTTGTCTCAGACGGGTAGGTGAAGAGAAGAATGCATTGCACTCATTCATACGCTTGAGAACACGAGTTGGGCCGTTCTTCCTTTCTTTGGTTCCTAGGAAGCGAAATTGTACGGTTATAGGAGCTTCATGTCAGTTGATTAGAATTGCTTATACACGGGTATCTTGAGGCGCCCGCTAATAAAATGTACACAAATTGTCCAGAAAGGACTTTTCCAAGCAACTTGTCCGGTTATAAGAGATGTCCGCTTATTGGAGATGTCCGTTAAAGGAGGTTTCACTGTATATTCATAGGTAGCACTGAAAATAATTTTATAACATTCAAAAACTCTGCTCTTTGGCCATGTGAATTCATGTTTAACAATTTCGTTTTATCATAAAATCGCACTAAACTCGATCAAATGTATTTGGAGTGCATCAACCCCAAGAAGAAATTTCAACGTTCAAACATAATGCAAATACGTTAGCTCTTAATGATTTATAGCAATCGAAAAAAACCGGAATTCAATCTGTAGAAGCTATGTCTATACGAGTTTAACATGTAATTCGCTTGATGGATTTGAAAAAATATTTATTAGATGAATAAAATTGGTCTACTGAAAAGCTACGTTGATTCCAGATAGACCATAATATTCAGTACGTTAGTAGTTATTCTATTTTATTGTCATGAACAAATACAATAATTCTTATAAACTCAGTTTTGAATCCTAGATCAATTTTTTTAATGCAAAACTGAAGTTGGTGGTTATTCAATAGAACCACAGCTTCTTCAAATATTATTGTACAAAGAATTCAGATCGTTCATTGCAATTTAATATAACGAACTTCCGTTCTATTCAAATATATTTTATTTCATACCTTATTTATTTGTACTCTTTTCCTTAGAATTTCAATTCAAAGAATCGGACAACATAACGACATGAATACAATGGCTCTTATAATCAGAAGAAGACATATTGAAGGTACACAAAAGGATTTACTAAACAAAAGATTATAATAAGGCTAAGTGTGGAGTAAAAGGAAATTGGAGTCTGGTTCAGTTGTTTTTTTTTTTTTGGACCAATTATCGTCCACAGCCCACACATTTCATAATTCAACATAAATGCCCGCAACACGAAAATTTGTATGATGCACCAACATTTTGAGAAAATTATGCAACATACTTTATCATATTCCAAATAAACAATGACTAGTGCGGTGAAAATGATTTTTTTAAAAGTCTTAAAAGGTTACTCGCAACAACAACATCAGCCATTCATGTAAACAACTTTCATCACGATGAAAGCAACATTTTGTTGAATGGAATGAATCACAAGCCCATCAATTTGTTTGTCTCTCCCCTTGGTAATAAAATATATAACTTTGCTTGTTGAATGAATTGACTTCAACAAACGTTTGCTAAGTATCCAATATTTCATGCCAATTGAATATTTGGGTCAAATTGATCTAATGGTACATATTTCCATCAATAAAAGACGCGATAATTCCAATACAAATATGAAATATCCATCATCGAACCTTTTTACGTACTAAACCAGCTCCCCATGCCTGACCACGGACAATACCAGTAAATAAAATTTAAAATATTGGTCCGTAAGAGAAGATATTGCCACTGACCCACCAAAAAAAACGAAAGACTTCAGGCAGTAACCTGCAAATTTCTGGTTGAACGAAATGCAAATTGACCCTAATTACCTTCACGCTGCAAAACTTTCTTGTTCTCTGCACAACCGCCCAAGAAATTTCACTCGATATGTCAACTCGAATATGTTGCGTTGCTTCTCCGCTTTACGCACAACACTTGGCTTTTTCGTTATTTTATTTTTTTACAATTTCGCGATATGTAGATTTTTACTTTGTGCACAGTCACTAAGACGTACTGGATAAGATGAACGAATTCTGTTTGAACTATTGTCGGCTTCGATGCAACACTGTTATCATTTTCGGATTCTTATGCCAACCAACACCCGAATAACCGCAAATTAATTAAGTGGTTCATTAAATTTAAATTTTTAACGATCGCCCGTATAATAGCCGTTTCACGAAATTATTATGAACTTCAAATATGCATCTCCGAGATACATCAAAGATTAAGTTGTAATAAAAATTTCTCTTCACTTATTTCCAACACTTTTGTTTCGTCCAAATGCGCGCCGTGATGATGGTGCACCGCTGCCGCCGAAGTGAATTTTCCTCTTTGTTTTAATTGCATGCAGGTTTTCTTCTTCTTGCTTTTCACTCGAGTGTAGCACTATATGAAAAACCGCCACATTTCGTTGTCTTCCGTCTATATTTTCTATCAACTTCCACTCAATCGGAATCTTTTCTTCGTCAATATCAAAAGATAACTTTACTACTTGCAGTAACTAGTCAAGGCGAATTGTTATCGAGAGTGTGTGCAGATACAAGACGAGGGCGAATTGTAAATGTGCTTTGAGACACGCAGCGTATAAACTATGACCGAACGCTCGAACGGTTTCGGACGATATGAAGTAAAATTAAAGACTGCGCTTTCTTCGCGGCTGCTTCTTCTGCTTCAGGTGCGCTCGCAAAAAGTGGAAGTTGAATTATTATATTTTTAGGCTGGTGTGGTGAGGCTCGTTACCATACTACACATATCATGCGATTGGTATTTTCGACATACAACTGGGAAACAGTCACTTGAAATTAGCGAAAATGCCGATGACTTTCTTATGTTCCGAAATGAAATTATTATTATGTAGTTATTTATTTTGGGTTGGGCGGACGAAGCCAATAAGTCGAAGAAGATTTTTAGTGATTAACAATGAATGTATGTTGTCATGAGAAGGATGTTGCCAAAATGGTAGGCCTTTTGTCATGAATATTTTTTAACGATGTTGATTTTGCTCCACCTCATTTCTAATGTTGTATGTAATCGCATTTACAAATTTGAGTCACATGCATTCCTCAGACGTGTTGACAAATCGAATATTTGTTACCATTCATCATTCAAAAGACATTTAACTTTAAAACTAGTCAAGACATACATTTTGACGAATAAAATGACAAACAGGATAATAATGAAGTCGAGTCGGGTCATCAGTTTTCTTCCTCTATGAATAACTAAAATCCAAAGTTGATCCATCTGTGGCAGAGCAATATTAAACTGTGAATGGCACTATTTCGAACTGTGGAATGGAGTTTATTATCTTCAGGGTTGGTTCTGCCAAAAAGGAACACAGCCCCATAGGAAGGACTAAGACAATCTGTGCAATCGTCTGCTAAAACATAATGATGTATCTCTGAATTTTAGCAGGATTGTTAGGAATGGTCCCCTGATTATGGAAAAAAAAGGCCCCACCGATAGGGGGTCGGCAACGTGAGGTTTTTTTGCGATTATTACTATTAAAAAACAGCAAACTATACAGAAAAATATGCCGAGAACAAAGAAAACTACTTAAAATTTTCTTTGCATTGATGTAATCGACTGATAGTTCCTGAGACCTTTCCTTGGGAGATTAGGCTCTGGCCTGAAACATCAAATAGGGTATTTTCATTTTGAGTGTTTTTAAAAAGCTTTATAAGCTTCCTTGAAAAACCCTAAGGTAAGCCGTGAAATTTTGTGAGAGTATTCCTATTATGTTCAATATGATTATTTGCAGAAAATTTAGTCTAGTTTAGTTAGCCCTAAATCCCCCAAAGTTACAGCAGGAGGATATTTTTTGAATGCCGGAAGGGTGTTCTCCGCCAAGATACCTCCCTTTACCGCTACCGTTCACTTCCTCACGTCCCCTTCCGCTTAATAAACAGTAATTTGATTCAGGCTGTGTGTGGTCATCAATCAACCAAGGCCATTTTCCCTAACAAGTCCCTTCGACGCTCGGGTTATGCGAAGCCGCCAGCTCCAAGGCTTTGCACGGTCGTTTATGATGGATTCCTACGAGGAAACACTGCGTCGTGTTCTACTTGTATGACTGCCTTTCCGAAGGAATAGGGAAAAAGTCAGCAATGCTGCGAGCCACCCAACATGACTCGGGAGCACAGGAATGTCATCGCCCGAATGGCCTTTGTAAAGATCCACGCCATGGCGTATCAACCATACAACGGGCCTCTCTGCGCTGCTCGGGTACGTGGTGTTGCACTCACCAACAATCTGCGTGTCCAACTACCCAGAATTATCTGTGGCACAAGTACACAGACTCCCCTGCGGGAAAGACCTCCAATTGTCGCGGCTACGTAACCTTGTCCTCCAGTTTCGGAAGCCCAGCAGCTGGTGGGCGTTTTCACTTACAGACTTCTCCCGGCGAGCTCTCGGTCGTGCACGCAACCTGGCTTCGTCAATTCGTTGTGCGTTCATCACCTTCTATGACATGCGATTATTTTTATTTATTATTTTCCATTCGTTGTACATGCCCCGCCCATTGCAAAAGTTGAAGCTTCACGATTTTCGATACTTCCAGCTCATCGTACAATTGATGCTGGATGCGCCATTGATCTCGCTCGTGAACGGTCCCGAAAATTCGCTGAAGGACCTTTCGTTCGAATCTGTCCAGCAAAATTTTGGAAGGTTGGGTGAGGGTTCATGTTTCGCAGCCTTAGCATAGCACGGGTCGGATGATCGTTTTATGCACGCGAAGCTTCGTATTCCTGTGCGCATGCTTCGAGTTAATAATTGGGAGGACCGAGAATTACTTATTCCAGAGGAAGGTTAAAGAGCGTCGGTGCCAGCCCATCGCCCTGTTTGAGTCCAGTACGAGTTTCAAATAGGTCAGTGAGTCTGTTCTGCACTCTGACCTGCGAGACGGCATTAGTCATCGTCATCCTTATGAGTCGCACTAGCTTTGCCGGTATTCCAAAATGCAGCAATATGTTGTATAGTCTATTATTATCGATCAATACTGTCGTAACGTTGATAACTACACACGGTAGTCAGCGCCCACTCTAAGGGGGGGGAGGGAGTTTGCAAGCCGTGCGGTTGCCCGGCGGCTTTTTGGCTAGCACTAGATTAAAAAGGCCGAAAGAATCAATATCAACTTCGATTTAGTGGAGGCTATGAAGAGCCCGCAATTGATACGAAATGCTGCATTTAGAATCCTAAAATGCTAAGTAAGAGCCGCGCAAATTTAACGTCTGTGATGCTAGCACCCGCCCTACTTTCGAAAAGCAAAGTGAGACTATTCGTTAGTTATGCGCTAATTAAGTTATTCTTTGAACAAAAAATTACTCGTATGTGCTACAGTTTCGTCCTCCGATTAAACATTCACTTCCTCGTCTTTTCACCAGAAGGACCTTGCATGAACCCTAATTTATGCCTTCAGAGGACGAAATTATAGTACGAAATTTTCTTGTTTCATTAAATGCGATTTGATTTCCGGAAGATGAAATTTAAAGTTTTTGTTTAGTCTGTTGAGTAACAGGAGAGCAAGTCTTCTAAATTCTTATAAAATCAGAAATATGGAGTCGAATAAACGCGCAGCACATTTAGGCGTTTGAAATAGACTCCTCCTGTGAGAAATGTCATGGGGGGGGGGGCAAAAGACTTCTCCATGTGTCCTCCGCGCGGGCGCCCCCTGGTAACGGTAGTGGGTAAAACCTCTAACGGCTAAGTCAAATCATCTGATGCGACATTTGGAAGAAGCACCGCTGCGCCTGGGTGCTGTATTTACATCTGCAGCGTCTCAGGTTACTTAACGTGATAGGTGACAGAAAACGTTTAAGTCAACCACTAAAGCAGCATCTTCGAGGCATGCCCATGATGGCCTTTACTCAACGATTAAACCCTATCATGGTTTAGCGATGTGCCGACAACTCATCCTAAGAAAAACTTCAAGTCAAGAAACCTGAAACAAAAGCCTCGGATTGGACGGATACAAAACAACGACGACCCCGCAAACGAACAACTGATTACTCTTTCGGATCCTGGAATGTACGCTCCCTGAATAGACCGGGGGCCTTAAGGGCCCTCCTGGATCAGGTAGAACAATACAAGCTGAGCATAGTTGCAATCCAGGAAACTAAATGGCTCAAAAGCGAGATTAACGACCTCAATTCGCACACTATTTTTACGAGTGGAAAAGAGGAGGGCAACAAGGAGTTTGGAGTAGCTTTCATCGTGAATAAGCAACTCAAGAACCACGTTATCGGCTTCAAACCCATCAACGAGCGGCTATGTGCGATCCGCATTAAGACCCGTTTCGCTAATCTCTGGCTCATTAATGCGCATGCCCTTACAGAAGTAAAAGAAGACGCGATTAAGGACGAGTTCTACAACGACCTAGAAACACTCTTCGACTCACTTCCATCAAACGACGTCAAGCTGCTGCTAGGAGCCTTTAACGCCAAAGTCGGAAACGAAAGCTGGCATAGGGGAACTACTGGAGGTCATAGCCTCCACGACGAAAACAACAACAACGGTCAGCGACTTATTGACTTCGCGAGCGGCAGAAACCTGGTCATAAGCTCTACATGCTTCCCTCATCGACGAATCCATAAGCAGACCTGGAAGTCTCCAGATGAATACACCGTGAACCAGATCGACCACGTACTGATCAGCAAGAGATGGGCTTCTAATGTCCTAGATGTTCGATCCTATCGAGGAGCCAACTGCGACACCGATCACTATTTGGTGAAGACGACCTACAGGTGCAGAATCTCTTCGGTGCACCTAACGAGAATCAACTCTGCCAAGATCTTCGAGGTTGACAATCTGATTGATGATGCCACGGCGGCTGAGTATACTACAGCACTTGAGGAAAAATTGTCGCACATGCTTGATAACATCAATAATCTAGGCATCCATGAGTTCTGGGAGGAGCTCAAAGACAGCATCAAGGGGTCGCAAAAGAGGTCGTGGGCTATAAAGGCAGGCGCAGTCGAGAAGACTGGTTCGACGACGAATGCAGGGCCTCGATTGAGGCGAAAAATGAAGCCTATCGCCAATACACACAACGCGCATCCCGAGCCAAGAAAGAAAGATACAACGAACTTCGGCGAGTATCTAATAGGTTAATTAGACGTAAGAAACGCAAACATTTTGACGAGCAGTTACAGCAAATAAACCAAAGATTAGCCAGTAAGAACATTAGACAGGCGTACAAACTTATAAATAATATCAAGAACGGATATAAACCCAGGACAAGCCTATGTAAGGACAAGGATGGTAACATCATCAGCGACATCGAAAGCGTCAACAAACGATGGGCCTCGCATTTCGAAGAGCTCCTCAACGCACCATCAACATCCCCCGCGGAGCCAGCTCTTGAGCAGCTAGCCGAACCAGGCCCTCCCATTCTACCCCCAACAGTAGAGGAGGTGAGTCTTGCCATACAGTCGCTTCAAAATAATAAAGCGCCCGGCGCTGACGAGATCCCAGCGGAACTGCTGAAGCATGGTGGTACGTGCCTGACCAACGCTGTACATGTGCTACTGCTGAAAATATGGAACGACGAGGTAATCCCCGAAGATTGGCGCAAAAGCATAATCTGCCCAACCCACAAAAAAGGTGACAAGCTGAAGTGTGAGAATTACAGGGGCATATCATTAGTTTGTACGGCCTATAAGATATTATCTAAAATTCTTGAAAAGAGAATTAATCCGTACGCAGAACGAATCATTGGCGAGTATCAAGGCGGCTTCAGACCTGGTCGATCAACGACCGATCAGCTTTTCACAGTGAAGCTACTACTCCAAAAGTGCTGGGAATATAACATCGACGTATACCAAATCTTTGTCGACTTCAAGCAGGCATACGAGAGTATCGATCGAAGTGTACTGTACAACATTATGCTGAATTTTGGTATACCGGCCAAGTTAGTGCGACTCACAATGATGACGATGACTAATACCGTCTCGCAGGTCAAAGTGCAGAACCGACTCACCGACCTATTTGAAACTCGTACTGGACTCAAGCAGGGCGACGGGCTGGCGCCGACGCTCTTCAACCTGGCTTTGGACTATGTAATTCGAGCCATGAATATGGACAGCAGCGGAACGCTACTCATCAAGTCGACTCAATTAGTAGCGTATGCCGACGATATCAACATCATGTCTCGAAGGTTGGGTGATGCGGAAAGCCTCCTGCATAACCTCAATAACGCCGCAAAGGAAGTTTGACTACATATCTACGAAAGCAAAACAAAGTCCATGATGCAATCGAAAACAAGGACACCAGCAAATTCAAGCATCACAGTGGGGGACCTTAATATCGAGTATGTAGACAACTTCAACTATCTGGGTTGTAACTTATCAAGGGACGCCAACGAAACCGACGAAATTAAGCGACGGATACAACTAGCCAATAAGACATATTTCTCGGTCCTCCCTATAATTAATTCGAAACTTGCGCACAGGAACACGAAGCTCCGCGTGTACAAAACGATCATCCGACCCGTGCTATGTTTTGGCTGCGAAACATGGACCCTTACCCAAGTCTCCGAAATTTTGCTGGACCGATTCGAACGAAAGGTCCTTCGGTGAATTTTCGGGGCCGTTCGCGAGCGAGACAAATGGCGTATCCGATACAACCATGAGTTGTATCAATTGTACGATGAGCTGGAAAAATCGTGAAGCTTCAACGTCTGCAATGCGCGGGGCATGCACAACGGATGGACGACAATCGCATGCCAAAGAATGTTATGAACGCACAAAGAATTGACGGAGCGAGGTTGCGTGGATGACCGAGAGTTCGCTGGGAGAACTCCGTAGGTGAAGACGCCCACCAGCTGCTGGGCTTCCGAAACTGGAGGACAAGGTCACGTAACCGCGACAATTGGAGGTCAACGATTCAGACGGCCAAGGCCCGACGTCGGGCTATCGTGCCACATTGATGATGAAATCGTCAGTTTGAATAATTTCTTCTATATGACGAAAAACTTTTAAAAAGTGAGATTTCTTCAAATTGATAAAAAATTGTAAACGAATAGTAAGAAAACTGATGAAAATTTAGTTTTAGTTTAGATAAAACGAAATTTTTTTTTCGGGTTATAGAGTTTAAAAAAGAGCGCATAATTAACCCCCTAAAAATATATTTTAGTTCAAAGGCAAATTAAGTACAATAATGCGGTTGACAGATATAATTTCGAAAAAATACGTCATAATAATGATAAAAAGTTATAATCATCATTACACATTTACGTTATGGTGCTATGTCAGCCTATTTTTAGCGGCGCTTGAATATGTCAAGCGTAAAGAAATTTTGGTACAAAAATATCCCCACAACATTTTTTCGAATACTTCCACAATAATTTTCGCCGCGCTCTGACTAAAAAACTAATTTAAATACTTTTCTAATCTATTTCAAGATAAAGCTGACGTAGACAGCGTACATTTTTTTTTAACAAAACCCTGCACAATTTGGAAACCGTATTTTGGCATGGCCTATGAGATCGTCATAGTCATAATCATGGCTGGTCTAGCGGTTAGTGCGCGAACCTTCGGTGCACAGGCTCATGAGTTCGAATCTCACCGTGGATCATGGTGTTTTTCGAACTCACGAGCTTGTGACGGACTATGATCTCACTCAGATGTTAAACGAGTACCCATTTATGGAGATAAATAACACTGCTGAGCGTGATGCTGATCTCATTACCTCAACGAAAAGCAGATAAGATCTTGGAAATAGGATATCACTAACACATCCTGCGGCCTTAGTCCAATGCTGGATTGTCGCGCCTGTTATTTATTTATTTATGAGATCGTCAGAAATTTCGCAGCAATAAAATAAGGGTTTTGTATAATACTCCTCATAAATTTGAATGCGCTAGCAAATTTTTATAGAATTATTCAGCTTTAAAATGTTTCCATAAAATTTTGATTTTTTTTTTCAGTACAGCCAATGTGCACATTTTTTTTCTGAAGCCTTAGACCTCCCACCCCTTTACTGAAATTAGCCGATTCACCGTAAAGAACTGATGGCATAGTCACCACTTTCGATGGTCTGTGGTCAGAGCATTCCAGATTTTTATAATAATTGTACAAAAGAAGACAACAAATGCTAAGGTCTCATGCTATTTTTGATAAAAAAAAAATGAATTGTCTTAAAATTAAAAATCGTCAGATCTGTTATTATCTTACACAGATATTTTAGTGGAAAAATTAACTATGCACACAAACGCTGTATCTTTCAATTTTCCATCGTAACATATTGAGTTGCCGTCGGAGCAATTCATTCCAATTGGTACTTTGTGAGATACAAGTCCTGCCAGTGGTCACACTAGCTATTTCATCCGAGAAGAAAAGTTTCTCTAGTGCAATAAGAAAATTACACAATTTGTTGTCCAGATTTTGATTGTGGTCAAATTCTACAACAACTCTTAGTCAAAATTACATATTAGATTCACAGCGGAGTCACTCTTCCTGAACTGCAACATAAGGAGAAGTTGGAAATAGCGGAAATAGCCAACAAAAATGTAAGCCAAAATTATATATATGTAGGTAGAAACCAATCAAAATTGGGGTTTCATGAAAATAAGAGAAAGAACGTGATGATTAACTAATACTCGCGTTTCCACGACCCTAAGGTACGAAAAAAAATACAAAAAAAGTCACACAACCTTGATATTAAACGAAAATGGCACCATCATCCATCACCTAGAACTAGCGGAGGCAAACTCAAATGTCCAGTAATTTAGATATCCTTAGCGCCCTCCACGACAAGATTCTGGTTGCGCCACTGGACATGCATATGTATATTTCGTTTTTGGATTTCATTTGTTCATCAATATTAAAGGGTGGTTCTTATAAAATACATACATACATATGTAACAGCTTTCTCGTATTTTTCAAGAAATATATTCGTTTATTTGCTGGGAACTCCCATAATTAAAATTCAGGCTCATATAGTTAATCCTTAATTGAAATGCAAATATAATAATGGATCATAGCTATGATAGATTATAGATATCAAAATATTGCAAAAATTCAACGATATTATTTACTTTTATTTTTCATTGACTTGCATGTCAATTAAGCACTTATTTCTAATCTGAATTAAATCATTTTTTGTGGGAGTGAATTCACATGCATAGCAGAGGTAACACAATTCAAATAATGAACTCGTCTAAATTTTTTTCTTCTTGCTCTCAGTTTATTCAAAAGTAATTGTCTGAGACCCCAACAGCTAAGACATGCCAACAATTCGATTAATAATAATAATACTCGTATGCATATGAATTTCGAAGAAATATGTAACACGAGGAAGATTGCATATTATTATTATTTGTATGAAATCGACCGGCGAAGCGGGATATATGTAGTGTTGCCTACAGCTAATATCAGACAGTCGTCAGTCGTTTTAAGTAGGAATGTATAGGTACATTCATACGTCGCTGAATGTGACTAATGGAGAAAGTAGTCGCTAGTTTAGCGTCATGTTGAATGCTGGAATGTTTGCTTACCTCATTATCTTATACCTATGTGTTCAGGGCACCTTTAACTTACCTTTGTCACTGTATAAAGAGTCACGATGTCAACAAACTATAATAATAATTTTGGATGGAAAGTGCATTCATGCGAACCGTAGTACGCGGCGAGCATTTTTTCCAAGTTCTAGACTTCCGTCGCCGCATTACCTAATTATTGGTACGAATAAATTTATGTCAAATTATATTAATTTGCTTTATGAAAGTTCTATTACTTACTATTGATATGATACGATCAGTATGGGCTCTGGTGGTACACACACGTGGGTGAAAAGCTAGCATAGAGTTCAGTTAGATTACCTACATATGTGAAATTTGAAATAAAATGTACGTATGGATTGACATAAATATGTATGTACATACATTGTATATTGTTTTCATATTTGTATGTGCAAACTACTTAGTATTTGAGTTGGCACACAAAACATTAATTTTATGGATTTTTGATAATTGAGTTCTTATGCAGTCAACCTTTTTTGTTTGATTAACAGTTCCAACTCTGACTAGCAAGCAAACAAGACTTAAAGTTCCTTGTTTCGAAATCTGGCGTTCTGTTCAAGGTATATGTATAGGCAAAAAGGGAGAAAATGAGAATTTCGTGAAAGCTACTTATAGTCCAGTACAATTGGTTCAAAATAGCCCCAAACCTAAACATCAAAAAGAAAAAGAAATGTTTTGATGCCAAATTGTTTAATACACTGCCTAATATATGCAGTAAAAAGTTACACTAATTTGCGTCATGGGTTAAGGGGGGAGGGGGTGGCAACGCGGTGAAAATTCAGTTTCTTCCAAATATCTGGAAAACTGTGAGTCTGACCTTAAAATGTGCTGAGGACAAAACAAACTACATAAAATTACCTTTGTAATGATATGTAGCACTCTAGACATTTTCTCAGAAAATTATACCCTAGACCCAAAAGTATTATAGCGAATTTACATTTTTTCAGTCTTACATTTCGCACTGTAACTCTTGATAGAATAAACCTTCGCTCATAAGATCTTGTCCATATATTGCTAACGAAATTTATTTAGTTTCTACCAAAAATTGAAATGCTCCGACCATTGACGCCCCCCTCACTCCTCCTAACATTTTTCAAAAAGGCATGCCTGTAGCTTCTTTTTAAATTGAGCCAGACAGATCACATTTGGTGGGGTGCCTAGTCTAAGCTCCATTATGCTCCCTATCAAAAATTATTATCATCCCATAAAAACTAAGGGTACCCCCCATACAAAGTGAACCAAATTTCTAACAAATTTCACATTTTTTCACTTCTAAATTCTATCTAAAATAGAAATAAAAAGTTTATTCTTTAGAACGTCCTTATAACAGTTAACTGTAGTCTTTTGAATGTATATCCAAAAGTTTGCACCAGAGCGTACCTTACAAGTACGAAAAATCGGGTTTGAAGGTTCCTAGAACACGTTACTCGAAATATTCGCAAATAGCCTTAGGACTGGTATCACTGACTTTCAAACTTAATTTTTTGATACTTGTAGCGTACGCCTTGGTACAACCTTTTGAACATACACAAGACTACAATTAACTGTTATAATGACGTTCTAAGAGAAACAATTTTTTTTCTATTTTACATAGAATTTAGAAGTGAAAAATGTGAAATTTGTTAGAATTTTCGTTCACTTTGTATGGGGGTACCCTTAGTTTTGATCGGATGGTAATAATTTTTGGTGGGGAGCATAATGGAGCTTAGACTAGGCACCCCACCAAATTTGATCTGCCTGGCTCAATTTGAAAAGATGCTACAGGCATGCCTTTCTGAAAAATGTTGGGAGGAGTAAGGGGGGCGTCACTCCAATTTTTGGTACAAATCAAATAAATATTGTTATCAATATATGGACAAGATCTTATGACGCTAAGTCTATTCTGTCAAAAGTTATAGTGCGAAATGTAAAACTCAAAAAATTTAAATTCACTATAATACTTTTGCGTCTAAGGTATAATATCTGCAAAAATTTCTAGAGTGTTATATATCATTGCAAAGGTAATTTTATGTAGTTTATTTCGTCCTCAGGACATTTCAAGGTCAGACTCATAGTTTTCCAGATATTTGCAAATTTGCAATTTTCACCCCTTTGCCACACCCTCCCCCTTAACCCATGGCGCAAATTAGTGTAACTTTTTAATGCGTATATTGAGCAGTGTATTCAACAATTTGGCATCAAAAAGTTCTTTTTTTTGGATGTTTGGGTTTTGAGCAATCTGTACTAGACTATTAGTTTAGCATAAAATAAATAAAAAAGGCTGCCTTCGTATTTTCACTCCAGGCCGATTTTTCTATTTTGTCAAAAGCTATTCTACTATTGGGGTGGAAGCTGGGCATGGGCGTAGCCAGGATTTCGGTCAGGGGGGGGGGGGGGCAAGCCCAAAATTTGATTTGCTTAGAAACTGAAATTTCCGGTCGCAGAAATATTGTTAGCAAATTTTAGAGTAGCCTGGCTTGTGGTTGGATTGATGCAGAGGGTCATGGATTCCAGACTCACCGTGAGCGAATTCATTTTATGGTGTTTTTCGAACTCACGACCTACGTGACGGACTATGATGTCGCTCAGATTGTAAACAAGTATCCATTTATGGGGATAAATAACAATGCTGGGCGTGCTGTTGATCTCAACACCTCAACAAAACAGCAGTTCTTGGAAATTGGATGTCACTCATCTGCGGCCCTAGTTTACTGTTGGACTGCCACGCATGTTATTTCTTTTTGTTTGCTAATTTTAAAGTAAAATTTTTAAAATGGAGATGAGAATGATTTTCTTCTGCATTCTGATTACATTCAACTGGCCTCCAATATCTGCCTTTTAGAGCGAAGTGTGTCTATTTTCAGTGCATTTTTGTATCTCGGACTGCATATTCCACTTGCGAAATCAGTTTGTTTCGTCTGTCACTTTCATCTTAGCAAAGTAGCATCGTCAGAATATTTATAAATCCTTTATTGATTGAAATATGGTTAACGGTTTTAATAAGATTTATCAAAATATTAACAGTGGCTAAATTTTATTGCTGGTATGATTTTGATTTAATAACTTGAAAGACCCGCTCTGTGGCTCACGTGGTTGAGTCGCACTTTACGATGCTAGTAATCTAGAGGTCCGGAGATCGAATCTCGGCGTGGTCCAAAATTTCCGTACATTTGAATGGAAATATATAGTGCTTAGGTACAGCATAATATTTACACTCCGAAATGAAATGCAACGTAATGTTGATTCGAAATTGCCTATAAACGGCTGAGTTAACGCACCATGGCCCCACAAGGGGCTATACGGTACTGAGAATAAAAAGAAGAACTTGAAAGACACTGAAATATGAGGTCCTTAACCCTGGAAGGTCATGCTTATTTTTAGTACGGAAAGGTCATGCTTCGTCGATTTGACGACCCTCAACTTTGACGCTTCATACAAATCACCCTTTCGCAAAATATTTATAAAATTTGACAAATTTTCAATCGTCAGTTTATTTAGAATGGAAAGACATCGTTTTTGAGTAATTTTGCACGGAAATTGATTTACAAATTAAATTTTCTTAATTGAATGTTATTTCGCCCGAAATATAAAACACTAAATTTAAAAATGAGGTAAATAATAACTTAACGTTGATATAATTCAAAAAATGTGCTCGAATTATAAAATACATATTCTAAACGTACTAGGAAATTGGGTTTAATGAATGAAAAGCTCATGTAGATACAAAAGGCACAGCGATCCATTTTGGGGTCCCAACACGGGTTTTCTTTCACTTCACCTATTGCGGTTTTTACAGTGGATTGGAGAATTATTTACAGCAAATTTTGGAATATCTTCTCCCCGAGTTCTCTTGATTAATTCTATGTACGATGTCTAATTTTGACATTGAGTGCCATGGGAGCCGATTTTTATGAGTTCGAAATGCAATCTTCCTAAAATGAGGAAGATTTTTGAGACATTTTCCTGATTTGTCCTATTTTGGTCCAAGTAAATATTTTTCCCATAATTTTTGAAAAAATAGGTCCCACATTTCAAAAATAAACATATTTGTTATGAGCTAGTTGTATGGACACAGACTTATCGTCGATTCGACAACCATACGTAAGAAATACTGGAGTTCTAAAAGTTACACAAAGTTCATCATTCGTCGTTTCGACGACACCAATTTCCAAAAATCCAACTTACCCTGCTTACTTCGTCTAGCCGCAATGTACCCGGCAAGCACATCGGCACGGTAAGTGCTGTACGAAAACTCAGCTCCAAATAATGAGAATTGTCACGAAAAATGGGATAAATTTAATGATGCGTAGTCGATTCGACGAAGCATGACCTTCCGGGGCTAGCAAAGCTGTAAAACATTTATCACCATTTCAGATGGAAATAAGTTGAATTCCACTAACTTCCCGAAGGGACCTAACGGTTGAAATTGTGTACTCCAGCTCAGAAGCCATGAAATGAAACAGGAAATATGGGATCCACGCAGCCACAGTAGCACACTCACAAGTGAAATGTGTGTGCTGGTACGCAGCCTCCGTCAGTTACGAGAGGCCACTCCATGTCATCTATTTGTATGCGCCTCCTGACTGCAAACTGTCCCGATCATGACTTCTCCGGCAGCACTTGGAGAGCTAAAAAAGGCATCTGCAGAAAATTTTTGAAAATGTTGTATAGTGCAGCGATTTTTTTTACTACATCGATAAGGATTTTATCACCATCTTCATCGACCAGGGCAGGGAGGGGCGGTCGCCCCCCCCCCTGGCTACGCCCATGAAGCTGGGTCAGCTTTAGGTTTTATGAGGTCCGGGGCTAATATTTTAATGGGGTCCAAGAAGTTACATAATGGTAACGTGCTGAGGCATATGTGTGCATTAGTGCATTAAGAATTTAATTATTAATTAATTAATTGGTAAATTTTGCAGTTATTGCCCTAGCTATTCGGGTGATTCTTATGGACAGAATTACTAAGATCCGAATAAAATTCATGGGTTATAGACGAATTGAAGAAAATGAGATGCCTTAATAATTTCCCAAAGGTGTCAAAGAGCAATATTGTTATATGTACATACAGGGTGTCCGGAAACTGCCGCATAAACGCACCGGATTTCAATTCCTCAAACGATTTCCAGGAAAAAAGTTGTACGCTTAGCTTAACCCTTTAGCTGCCACAGCCATTTGTAGATTTTTGAAAAAATCATTTTCTTGAGAGACTTAAAGCTTAATATCTCTAAAGCTAGACCATAGTGAAACAAATTGATTATAACAGCCAACAAATTTACCTATAAAATAAAACTAACCACACTAAAATCCATCAAATTTGTGCGATTTTACCCAAAAACAATCTTTTTTTCATCTCAATTTTCTCCAGCTTCTGCCAAGGAGAGGTGCTTGTACGATTCTTTTAAAAATTGGCGCATAGTCTTACGATCAAAGATAAATCATTTTCTTCTAGCTCCATTATTTCTAACAGTGTAGAAAACTAGGGTTAATTTTAGCTCGAATTCAATACAATTCTATTCCCACTGCTGGGAGCAGTGTAAAGATCTACAATTAGTAGTATCTATTCAAAGTATGTCGAAATCGAGCCAAAATTAACCCTAGTTTTTTGCACTTAAGGCATTAAAACTGTTAGAAAATACGAAGCTAGAATAAAATGATGTAAGAGAGAAATGATCGTTAGACTATGCGCCAATTTTTAAAAGAATCGTACGAGCACCTCACCTTGGCAGAAGTTGGAGAAAATTGAGATGGAAAAACATATTGTTTTTGGGTCAAATCACAAAAATTTTACTTTGAAGCTCTTTAAAAACCAAACCTCTTATCCGATTTTAGTGCCGTTAGTTTTAGTTTTAGGTAAATTTGTTTTCTGTAATAATCGTCTTATTTTGCTATTCTAGCTAGTCTTGCTTTTGAGATATTGAAGTATCAGTCGTACAAGAAAATGCTTTTTTCAAAAATCTTCAAATGCCTATGGCAGCTAAAACGTTAAGCTAAGGTGGTATATTCCGTACAACTTTTTTGCTGGAAATCACATGAGGAATCCGGTGCGTTTATGCGGCAGTTTCCGAACACCCTGTATAGTGTGTCCATTATCTAGACAAATTTTGTTAGAGAAAGCCAACGGACATTACTTTTTCGGAAAAGTTCAGAGCACTGAAAAATAGGGAAATTTTACTGATCAAAAGTACAACGCATGTTGCAATAGAGAGGCGTCTGCTGATGTGCTTAGACCGGCGAACATGAATTCCTTTTTATTAAATTCGCAATGTATTCGTTACAACTGGGTTGTATCTCTGCAAAAATTAAAAAAATGTAAGTACAGTACAACCAGGTTGTAACGTCACCGAATTACGGCGGTATTATATTTGGAATTGATGTTTGTAGGAATCTGTTATGTATCACGCCACCTGCGGCGAACACTAGAATTTAGTTTATCATTCATAATAATTGTTACCAACTTCACAATCTGTTGTATTCTTCCTTCTGTATCCGGTACTCGACTTGTCAAGATCGTCTGTACTATTGTTCAAAGTATATTTTAATAAAACCGGTGTTAATCACCCAATAGTTGTCACATTTTCAGAAACTCAAAGTACAGTACAATCCGATTATGACGTACTCGGGCCAAATTTGATTAAAAATAAATGCGGTGGTACTTTGGAAAATTAATAACTAGGTTGTACTATATTTAAAGGCAAATTCCCCTTGGCAAATCTTCTTGTTTCGATTGCTTTGTGTACGTTTTAGCCGCGATGTACTGTTCCGCAAGTGTGCCCTCGTTTATCCATCCGTTGACAACCTTAACCATACATTCGAAATCCAAAGGAACCTCCGTCAGTAGCCTGTTTCAGATTATGGTGTTTTTCACTTTTTGATTGCATTTTCTTAGTGCATGCGAATGTCATAACTCTATAGAAATTCAATGTGTCGGCCCATCCCTAAGTCAAGCGAAGCAATCAATATTTAAATAGTCAAGATGATGTCGTTTGAGAAACAAATGATTGAGAAATTCCTCTCAATAATTTTCCCAACTTACCATTTTCCACTTATGTGTTCTTTTTGTCGTTTATAATAATGAAAATGCACCTAATTTGATTTTTTATTATAAATATAGTATTTCAATTTTATTTACACGTTTACCATCCCTATATCTAAATTGTATGTCAATAGTTTGCAATAATAAAACACCTTTTAACTATAAAATTAGTTTACTAGCAAGTCTATCGTATTTATCTCCTGTCTATTACATAATAAATAATCTGACAGTTTTTAATTATGTCTTGATCTTATAAATAAAAAATCCAAAAATTTCATAAATACATAAAATTACACATTTTCGTTTACCGATTCTAATTTTTAATGTACTTTAAAAATTCGAATAATAAATTGACGCACACATTTCCGTACATCATACAAGATTGTTTATTTTATCGTTAAATACTTTTGATATAATATTTTTTTATATAATGTTATAATAATGTCTTTCAAAATAACACGTGTAATTAAAACTAATTTGTAAATGTAAAATATTTATAATTAATATTTATAGGACTTATCAAATAGTATTGCATGCATGCCCACATGGTTTCATTATCATGTTGAAGTAGTGGTTATTATAAGTATAGATTTTCGGAAGAACTAAAATTTATTAGTACGTATTATTGGCTAGAGAGGGATAGTTATAGATCTAAGGATTTTATGGAAAATAATATGAAATCCATATTTTATTTAAGATTTTTTAAATTCAGATTTAGATTTTTTTCATTCAATTTAATGAATTTTCAACACTCTTTGGCTTGATGATTGCTGGAAGATTTTCTTTTGTTTCTTTTTGAATCAAAGTATTTCTGGGTGCATCTTTTGAACTTGAAATTTGACAAATAGTATTAATTTAAATAAATAGAATAAAAATAATGCTTAAATACAATACATATTTTTTTACTTATATATTTATATAAAACCCGGACTTGGCTGTTCTTTTTTGTCAAAGAGAGTACATTACGTTACGTGAAATGGTTACTAAATACGAATTTATCAAAAATAGATCAACAATGCATCGATCGAAAGGTATTTTTAGCCATCTGATTACATGGCTGGAATAATATTTTCTACTAATAAATTTGTCTAGAACTTATATTTTAGCCAATCATTTAAATATAATATGTACCTTATTATTCAGATAGCCTATAATACAATTTTGCGTTTGTGTATTTTTTTGCTTTACACTGAATGTTTCAGATTGTTTTTTTTTACATGCATAACCTAAAAATCTGGAAATTTGAAAGATTATACTTTAGCTTCCTGATTTTTCTTCTGCTTCCAAAGTAGATTCGTCCAAGGTTATAGTTTAGCCTGTTAAATTTTTGAAATTATTGGAAATTGTTTGCAAACTAAAAAATCAAAAAGTCACTGATGAATACGTGGATGGAAGACTATTGTGGAGGACCAGTTGAATAGCGAAAAAATATAACATAATGGCTTTTAAGTCAAATATTACATTACATTTAGCTGTTTAAAAAATCTAGATATGCTACAACCTTTCGTTTGGCATCTTAAACTATGATGTACATATTTAAATATCGTAATAATGTCTATGAGGGATAATAGGTTTTAATTAGTTTATTAAAATTTATTTAGGGTGTTTAGGCGCTGTAAACCTAAATACAAAATTTCGATTTTCAAGGGTTTGTATTAGATTTACAATTTGAATTATAATGTAAGTAAGTGATTGAATTTCCGAATTTTGGCCAGACGACTTGTTATTTAGTCAAACACAACTGTAACAATAAATAAGAACATAAATATAAAAATAATCAGTAATAGGGAGGAAATAAAGAAGTTTTATACTGAAATTCCGCACTTCTTCTTTTTAAACAAACAAACAGTTCACTTTAACGATTGATGAGCGCACTGTATTTAAATACACAAAAATAAATATTTGCATCATTTTTAGTTGATGATTTCAGGTAATAATTTATCGACTTAAGAATACGGATCCCATAGGCACATCACATGATACACATCTTTTTTTTATCGTTGTAATCCTCCGGAATTTTTAAAGTGATCCCAGTAGTCCCAGTTTTGCATAGCTGCTATAGAATTTTGAAGCCGGAAGAATAATCTCTCCTCACCTAGTTATCGGGATTATGAGTATTTTTTTGCAAAGAAAAGGTATCAATATTAATTTGGTCTCATTTGTATCTTCTAAAATATATTTAAATATACAGTGCGTGATAAATGTTTTGGCTCAGGGTTATTTTGTCTCTAAAATACCACAAATTCTCTATATTTCAACGGTAAATAATTTTGTTAGTTTGGTATACAAATGTTTCAAATCTTTCAAGCGATGATTTTGATGCGGCAATATCCGTTGATACGCCTGTTCAGCACATCAGTTCATAAGCTCACTCTCGCAAACGAGACAAATTAGAATCACAATTGAAAAACGGCTTCCGCTAGGCAATCTGGACGCGGTCTTCGTTCCTATAATGACGTTAGAAAGGAACCTATTTACCTGTCATTGAATTCCCGAATAACTCCCGTTATGTCATGGGGGACCATATTCTACCATGGATCTATTCAAATGGTGTCCTTCTTGGTGAAAAATAAACGGGAAAACCTTATAAAATTCAATATGTGCTGAATGTTGGATTTAAGAACACGACTATTCAGCATAAAAATGGAATTCAAATAGTTAAATTGTTTATATATTGTTGATCCAAAACCGAGGAAGCAACTCTACTCAAAACAGAGCCAAAGACACTAAGAACAAAATTGTGAAGGGTGACTGCAACAACAGGAAAATAAACTGCAAAGAAAACTTACAAAAGACCGTTCTTCCGTAGATGTGATCTGAAACAGAATATAGGCCAGCGCACGCTTTTTGGAGACTACTACTGACTGATAGGGGACGGGAACAATCGGTAACTTGCGATGGGAGATGTAGTATACATGGTGATGTTGAGCAGAATCTTCAATTTTTTAAGCTTTCCTGCTTTGAGAGTCGAAGGTTAACAGTGTCGATCAAGAAATATGTGGATAGGTATCCTCTTCTACTGAGATGTTTTCGTAGCGGTGTGCTTGCCTCATACACAATTTTATGCAATGGTGATCCAGTCACAACACTGCATCTCTGTTCACTGGAAAGACAAATTTATTCAAAATGTGTTGAGCTATTTTGCTAAGGATGCAAAAAATTAGTTTGAGTTCAGTGAAATTTGATAATTTCTTCACGGAATTGTCAAACCCGGAGCAAAGGATCAGCGGACGACTCAAAAAACCTAAGCAATCGTGGCAATCAAAAGTAACTCTTTTTGTGCTGCTAAGAGGTAAAGAGGTAAACGTAAACACACATCACATCACACATTAATCTCGCACGGGTCACTTTTAAAAGCAATTAACGAGGGAAGTATATATTTGTAAAGTTTGCCAGCGGTGGTTTACTTGTGCATTGTGATGACAGAAAACTTACAAGCAACCACTGAAGTAGCATCTCCGAGGCTTCTCCATGGTGGCCTTCCTGCGGGCGAATAACCCTATTTTTTTAACCATGGCATTTAAAAAAAAAAGGTTATGGGCGCGAAGTCACGGACGCGCGTCGATATTAACGGACATGAAGGATGATTGAAAATGGTTGCAAAAGGATTGAAATAGGGATACCACCTGCAACGGCCTTGCCTGGCAGTGTCTGGTCTAGAATGTGTTTCCTCGGCGGCCGGGCTTATGAAACCCTTCCGGGCAACGTTGAATATCAAAAATTCAGCCTTTTATTATAGAGGCGTGCAGGAATTTTTTTTAAAATATTCGACGAACCTTAGTACCTACGCGTAATTATACATTTGCATTGAACTTCGACCTACTAGTCTGAAATAAGGATGTTGCGGATATCCGCATCCGCACCGCAACTGCGGATAATCCGCATCAAATTCTACATCCGCATCTGCATCCTCATGTTGACATCCTCATCCGCAATCCGCAGTTTTGTATGCGGATATGATGCGGATATCAATAAAAAACAAATTTCCCATCTAATCATCTACATTCTAAACTACTCATAGAATAGAGAATTAATAGCGATTGCAAGAAACCAAATCTAATGCATGTAGATATTAGTCTAAGAAAATTGGGCCAAAATATGGCCATCGAACGGCAAAAATCCTACATCGGAATTTTTTTTTGATTATTGTTGGGGATGGTCCCCAGATTATGGCATTAAAAGTCCCAACCGATTGGGGGTCCGTAACCTTAAAAAAAGGGGTGAAAGGGGGGCATTTTTTCGTTTTATTTGCGATTATTTCAGAAAAGGCAATAGATACAGAAAAATGGTCTGAGGACGAAAAAAACTACATCAAATTATTAGTGACCCAAGACAACTTTGTCTACAGATTATAAAATGAGTAGTACGTAGAACAAACTGCTGATGGGTCACTTTGTATGGGAGATACCCTCAGTTTTTATCCGAATGAGCTGATTTTTGGTGGGTGGGGTGACTATGACCACCAATCGCAACAAACCAAATTTAGCACTCTGCTCCAATTTTGGGGGGAGTTATGGACATACCGTTTTGACAAATACAAATGGGGGGTATAATGAGTGTCCATGACCGGAGCGACTCAATGTTTACCTTAAAATGATCTTGAACTTATTGTGAATAGTTATACACAATTTTACGGCTGAAATGGCATTCTTTCAAAAGTTATGGGGCTTATTTAAAAAAGGTCCAAAATGAAAAAAATTAATGGAAAAGAAAGGCTTTCCACTATGACACTGCATTTTAATGATTTTGTCCAGCACTCAAAAGGATTGCACATTTTGTTAAGCTGGCCCTTCCTTGTACTTTTACTTCTAACATGTCGAATATTCCTGAAATCTGAATCTGATTTTCGGTATTAGTAAAATTCACTTCATATATTTTTTATAACTAATCCGCATCCGCATTTGCAAATTTTATGACATCCGCATCCGCATTCACATCCGCATCTGCAAATTTATGTTTTCATTGATCCGCATCCGCATCCTCATCCGCTTAACCACATCCATTACATCCCTAGTCTGAAACACCTCTTCTGCCACCGTGAGTCCATCGGTATTCGGATTCGGTATTACTTTGCACGGACGATACAGAGGATACTCTTAGAGCGAATTAATCGATTGGGCCTAAAAGGCAAACAATAATATCGGCCTAAACTGGAGATAGGCTTATAATTGCATGAATGTTACAACCCTGTAGAAGTCCTGAGATCTTCTACATTTGACATAATTTTAGCCAGAGCCGTTATGGCGGACGCGGCCTTCTCGCAAACGTATTTCGAGTGCCCCAGATGTTATGTCCGAGTGGGGTAAGTTTGCTAAGTAGCCCTGTGTTTCATCAATTTTTGCACTCATCGAATAGCCTCACAAGGACATGCATATTTAAATATAATTTTCAAAAGAGAATCTAATGATACAGTTGATAAATACAAAATATACTTAACGCGTTCTTAACACCTGAAAATTATCCCGCCGTTCCTTAAAAAAAAAATTCCACAACCGTTTTAGTGTTTTTGTTGGTGTCAGTTTATTTCCTACCTCCCGACATTTTATTTCGCCCCTTCTTATTTTATCTGTAGTTTCTATGGTTGACTAACTTTTTACATCTTTTTTTTTTCGAGTGATGCCCCAAAATTTGGCGCGCCAGGTGACCTCGCTTCGATTGCAACGAGACGAGATATTTCAAACGAAGTTGTGTAGAAAAAATATCGATGAAAGTCATTTATCGCTATGGAGCAATGAAGCCTTTGTATGCGCTGCGGATTGCAAAAAGGCAGATACAGGGTACTTTTTATTGAAATTGAAGAGCAAAGTCCCAAATGAAAGCACCAAAACTCAGAGTAATTGAAATGTAATGTGGCATATGCCAATGGCTAAGACTGGACAAAGAAATAGTTGCTGGGCGTACTCTAAGTGTGAAAAATCACAGTAAGTAATTTTCCGATATTTGGGTCATGGATAGGAGGTTTTGTGAAATTTCAGAAAACAATAGATTCAGATTGTGTGACAGAAGGTGAATTCGATGCAGTGAAAGTCCGTGAGGATGCGTTTTAATAGCACCTTGACTAACGAAAGTAACGCAAATTTGACAATATTGAAGACGTTTCGGAAATGGCACAAGCGTTTAAATCTGGCCTGTGCTACTTAGAGCCCGCGGGCCACAATCCGGTCCGCGAATGGTTTTTATCCGGCCCTCGAGGAAGTTCAGGGAAAGGGGTAATTTTTAACAAATTGTTATGTATGAACAGAAAAACCGACAAATTTTTTTACACAAATTCGGAAGACAAAGATTTTTTGCACAGAATAAAATGTTTTTAAACAACTGAATGTTTCACAAAAATTATCCAACTACTTCGATAATAATTGCCAAGATTTCAATATTTTCCCAAAGCCAGATTTACTCGCTTTTATCTATACTTGGGTTGGTTTGTGTACGCGAATTTAAAAGAAAAGGGCAACGTTGTCACTAGACTCAACCTATCCGTGTTATTATGACTGAAGTTAAAAGAAGTGTATTGGACGGGGGTTGAGAAGAGATATCGCATGCCAGGGAAAACGAACACGAATGGCAGAATTGAAATTGGTAAACCGGTGAAGATCGGTGGCAATAAGAGTAGAATCACATCCATAAAAACCTTTCGCCCGCAATCGCTTTTCAAACAATGTAGCCCTCGTAAAAATTCATTTGGACACTCTGGTTCAAAAAATCACCGAAATATGCCACACGTTTCGGAGCTGATGATGGAGGCGAAGAACGTCAATTATGTCATGAAGATTATGGGAGCAAATGAAACTCGACATCAACACACTGTCCCTTACGCTGGGACAGAATGGTGCGACCAAGCGAGAAAATGTAACAAACTTTGAAGCATCGATGATGTGTGAGTAGACCATTATTAAACAAGGAACACGATGCTGTTCAAAAAACGGAAGCATTTTTGAAAGTCATAAGGCAACATCATCGGCTTATGTGGCAATTTACGCGAACTATGTACATCACATCAGTAAGCAGTGGCAATGGGGCAATGTAAAAAGAGTACGCGTCGTTTATGTCAAGCAACACTTCGCCGTAAGTTCTCTAAACATCGCCGAGGCTTGTGGATAACTAATGGGCGTACAAGTTCAAGGTTGAAGAAGCGTGAGAAGATTCACGCAAAGGATCTTTGAATCAAAAAATCAGACATCGGAAAACATTTCCCTATTTAACATTGGACTGGTGAAATGGAGACTATCAGACTACAGAGTCAGAATACATGGCAGTATCCGATGCCGTAAAGGAACTAGTCTGTATAAGATTGGTAAGGCGAACAAAGTGGAGTTCCACATGGACAATGAAAGCGAGAACATTGTAGGCTGCGATACGGCCCAACGGTAATAACGGTGCTTACTCGGTGTACATAGCGGAGCATTCAACGAAATACAGTTCTACATTGCGAATAGGAAAGATATTTTGGATGTTGGTTTTTTTTTTTCGGGACAGGAAAGAATTCGGGCACGATTAGTAACCCCAAGAAAATTTACTAAGATCGCCCTGATACGTGAGAAGACCGTAAGATCTGTTTAGACAAATACACTTGATGGTGTTAATCGCTGCAATGACGATAGTTCCTTGGGAAGCAATGAACAAGTTGTCTACATACTAGTAATAGACAATAAATTCTGTACTAAAAATAACAGGCGCGACAATCCAACATTGGACTAAGGCCGCAGGATGTGTTAGTGACATCCTATTTCCAAGATCTTATCTGCTTTTTGATGAGGTAATGAGATCAGCATCACGCTCAGCAGTGTTATTTATCCCCATAAATGGGTACTCGTTTAACATCTGAGTGAGATCATAGTCTGTCACAAGCTCGTGAGTTCGAAAAACACCATGGAGCACGGTGAGATTCGAACTCATGAGCCTGTGCACCGAAGGTAAGCGCACTAACCGCTAGACCAGCCAGACTATTCTGTACTGGTGAAACTTTTATTTGTTGACGGAGGTAGGTCCTTAAATTTTCCCCAGTCCGACAGTCGGTAATAATAAGCTGCTCCTCGATCCATCGCTTTGGGGTAAGACTATATTGTTCCCACCATGTTAATGACGATGATATGATAAACATGTGGTCCTACTGGCAACCATTTCCGATGGAAGCCTTGCTGCCATACGGTAGTTTCGATCCTCTTCGGGCGGACCACACCCGTTTTTCAACGAGAAACGGCCAAGAGTTGCCACAAACCGCCTCCATTGCAAGAGCTGTGAAGGTTCGATGCAGGGGGTTGTGTATGTCTGTGTATGTGTGTGGAAGTGTTCTATGTGTTTTTTCGTCAAATTGGGAGCATTTCATCTCAGCGTGGTTGCTCTCAATTCTATTAATCCGCGCCGGCATCCAAACTAATCCAGGTCCTGAAATTTACATCTGTTGTGTATGCAACCGACGTATCTTCGGCAATGCCAAGTCTTTGAGATGTACCTGCTGTAGAGAATGGTGTCACGTTTATTGCTCCGGCTTAAAAACAATGAGTGAGTATAATAAGTTGTCTTTTGTTGCTCCTGGGTGTCTGAATACGGGTCTGCCCCCAGTCACCCCAGGCCCTAGTTCACAAGCTAATGATTTACCACCATCTCCGGCCATTCCTTGCCCTAGCTCCCGAGCCAATTCTCCACCACCGCCACCCGTAGTAAACAATACAACAAGGTATACTCGCTCAAGTTTAACACCTGCACCCCCCCCCCCCCCCCCCGCAGCAGTGTACACCCCACTCACCATATTGCAGTTTAACTGCAATGGCATCCGCAAGAAGATCAGCGAGATCGCACGGCGGAAATGCAAGCTATTGCCGTTAAATCCGGCAATACCAATATCGAACTTATAAACATTTATGTTCCACCAGCATCCAGCTGTGGATCTGGTTATAAGTTCGATATTGGTCCACTCCTCACAGGACAGCATAGGATCCTACTTGGCGACTTTAACGCCCATCACGAACTCTGGCACTCTCCTCTCGGTAATGATGCCAGAGGTATAGATATCGCGACCAAATTAGACCCATCAGACTTCTGCGCAATCAATGGAATTTCGTCTACACGCGTCGCTGGTGCCTGCCATAGTTCTCCTGACATAACTATGGTAAGCGCCAGTTTGATAAGTGAAACCCGCTGGGAGACAACTATCTCCCTCCAATCCGATCACCTCCCCATACTTATCAAATTTGATAAACCAGCTGAACTGACGACGTCAGAACGGCCTACGTTTATCAACCACAAAAAGGCAAATTGGGAGGGTTTCACTACGTTCGCCACGACGAAGTTCGCCGCGCTACCTATTCCAACAAACACCAGGGAAGTCGAAAAGAATATAAGGAACGTCATTGTCAAAGCGGCAGCTCGCTTCATTCCGGCAGGACGTATCCCCAAAGTTTGGCCATATTTCCCAACTACTGCCGCAAGGTTAGCCGACGAACGGGACAACTTAAGACGCGCAAATCCGGCAGACCCCAGAATTCAACTCCGAAATAAATCGACAAGTCAACACCTACAAGAAAGAAAAATGGAACGAGCATCTTGAAAGCTGCGACCTCTCGAAAGGTGTCAGCAAGCTTTGGGCTACAGTCCGCGCCCTGTCACATCCAACCAAAGACAAAGGTAGTGTGGCCATCAGATTCAGCAAGAAAACCACCGCAGATCCTAAACTTTGTGCGAGCTTGTTCAATAAACAATTTATTGAACATCCCAAAACCAAGTCGCTCAACTGCAAAATAAAAAGAAGGATACGCAACCGAACGGTTGACATTATTCCCACCTATACAGCGGACCAAGTTTCAGCAGCGATCAAGAACGCTAAAAACTCTAAGGCCATTGGACCAGATGGCATTTCAATGGCCATGCTGAAACATTTAGATTTTCCGGCCATCGAATACCTCCTGATGGCTTTCAACTTGTCGATATCCACGCTTGTCATCACTGAATTTTGGAAAAAGGGTCGAATTACCCCCCTTCTAAAACCCGGTAAAAGCGCAAAACTCGCCGATTCCTACCGTCCAATCACGATTTTATCACCCGTTGCAAAGACGCTCGAAGCACTCATCCACCCCACCCTTGTATCACATGCTGAGCTAGCTCCTCACCAGCATGGCTTCAGGAAGATGCATAGTACTACAACAGCTCTGGATCTGATCACCCACCACATCCATAATGGCCTCAACCAGTAACCGCCCTGTGACAGAACTGTCCTAGTGGCGCTTGACCTGTCGAAAGCCTTCGACACGGTTATCCACTCTGCGCTGTTGGCAGACCTCCTTAATATGCATGTTCCTGCACAAGAGGTTAGATGGATTGCCAACTATCTAGCTGGGACGCAATCCTATACCGAATTTCGTGGCAGTTGTTCAAAGCATAGAAAAATTAAGCAGGGAGTTCCACAAGGTAGCGTACTCTCTCCTACATTGTTCAACATCTACATGTTGAGCCTTCCAACACCCCCGGAAGGTATAGAACTAATTTCCTATGCGGACGATTGCACCGTACTCACCACGGGGAATGATTTAAATGGCATGTGTGCTCGATTAAATGGCTGTATTGAGAAACTGGTGGAGTTTTTCAGTATCCGCAACATCGTCATCTCACCGTCAAAATGCACTGCAACACTTCTCACCACCTGGACGCAGGAATTTTCGGAGGAGCTTAGGATCCGTACGGGTAGGCATGCTGATGACGTTGTTCCTACTGTCACTAACCTCAAACTCCTTGGTGTCTATCTAGACACCATGATGAAGTCGAAAAACCATGTCGAAGACGTAGTCGACAAAATGCACAGTAGAAACAACGTCCTAAAGGCACTAGCCGGGAGTTCCTGGGGCAAGGACAAGGAAACAGACATGTCAAAACGCTGCTCTACGTATCGCTACAGGCTGTCACCTAATGTCGTCCCAGGATCATCTTCATCAAGAAACCAGCATGTTGCCAATACGTGATCACAATCTTCTCCTATATCAGAATATCAGAGACGTCCAGGGATACAAACGGGTACCTCCCGATATATTTGATGACACAGCATACCATGCGGCCATCGCAGATATTCACACAACCGTTGTGAATCGGTCAATAGGGAGATCAAGTATGAATAGAGTCCTCTCAGCGCCCCCACCACCTATATCACCTGAGGAGACTAGGCTTTCGAGAGCCACAAGAGCGACACTAGCCCAGCTTAGGTCGGGTTTTTGCTCGCGCCTCAATTCAAACTTATCTCGAATAGACCCAGACATTCAGAACATTTGTCCGAGCGTCGGTGGTGCGTCCCATGATGTGGACCACTTGTTCCGATGCCCCGCTGCACCCACTAACCTCACTCCGAGGGCATTATGGGACAACCCTATTGCAGCTGCTACGTTCTTGTCGCTTGAGACAATAGACGAGAACGACGACGAAACATAGAGTACTTCCACAGACATACACAGCGGTTCACGCCTTTCATAACATGCGGATAACATTCCTATTGTGATTACCAAGACGTTCATCAGAGCTCCAGTGTTTAAGTGATCTTCTGCATCAAACCTTCAAAGCATTTGCTTGCTCTTTGCAAGAAGGTGAATGCGAATTGTCCAAAAAAATCCTTTTGTCAAATCCATATTTCAGACAGCAAGTTAAATTTGCCATTATTGTATTTACAGCCGAAGGAAATCACTAAATTTTATAGATACTATCCGACCAAATAAACATGATTTTTAATTTAACAGACAATTATAATAGAATAGAGGCTGCCACCAAAAAAGAAGGACATCGAACGTAACAATATTTACACAAATAAAACAAACTGAAATGAAGAAATAGCCCAATACAAACCATAATCGACATATAACAAAAAAGAAAAACTAAAGCCAATAGTACAATTACTAAAATTCTATTTTTCCACAAATATGTAATTCACAATGCGATGAAATTATAATTATGTATAATGCATGTAAATAAATAAAAAAAAAGAGAAGAAAACCGGAAATTATATATTACAGAATAAAGGATTCTCGATACGTTCTTCTCTACTATCAATTTGCTTTCAATTCTTATTTATGAAAAAGAAGAAGAAACAAATCGTAAAATTAAAATTAATTCTAAATAATAATAATAAATTTCATTTGAATACACGGGGATAATATTTCATCATACGTTTCTCTTCTCAGTTACTCTTTTTGGCCACTCTGTTTTAACTTATCGAAAATTTGTAGTTTTGATCGTACAGCACCCTCGCACATTACCATCAACCGTTGTTGTGTCGGTTTACGATCTAAATCTACGAAACGAAATGCATCATAGTCATAATTGCAATGATTGTAATGGTGATCGAACGAAAATCGTTTCGCATTCGAACTAAAACCGGACATACCTGACGAGAATGAGGACAATGTTGCTGCCGACGATGGACGATGATAGTCGCTCGAGCAGAATCCACCAGCTGATTGCGATGACGTTGCATAACAGTCGGGTACACCGGACCCGACATCAGTCCCCAGAAATGCCGACGACGATAGATTCAGCTTATTAGCTGCCGCAGCCGCCACGGCGGCAGCTGCCGATGCGGAAGCACTGTTCGACGAACCTCCAGCAAAACCCAAACTATTACTCGTGTTACTTATTGATGTATTGGATGACGATGACTTAAATGAATCAGGTACTTGAAGTGTTTTTATGGTTTGGCCTTTGCGTTCAAAATATTCAACGATTTTGGCAATTTGCGCTGATCTCGTGTTGGGTGGTATTGACGTGAATGAACGATCGTCCCATAGCAGCGAATCGGAGCCCGCCAGGCTACTGATGTCGTCCGAACTATCGGTGTAAATGGATGACGTGCGATTTTTTCGATACAAAAGTTGATTCGTGAATTGACTCTTCTGAACTAAGGAACTAATCTCCGAATCGAGGGCAAGTCGATTTATCAGGCCCATGTCAATAGACGTTGCGTCAATATTGCTGAGTAAATGATGGTGGCAAGTGTATCGTTTTCGTGAGTCGGGCAATTCCAGATCGTCCAAACTCCGAAGCGAACTGATATTAGTCGACGTTCTATCATCCAGCAAGTTCGAAGTGGACGAATCGTTCAGCGTTTGATTCGATAGTTGCTTACTGCTAGCCAAAAAATAACAACAACGACAAAGTCCCGTCATCTTCTCAACGGGCATCTCCAAGTTCAATTGCGTCTTGATCCTGTCGAGACAAATGCAATTGTGAATCGTTTTAAAATTAGTCGTGTCCGAATCCTCGTTGAAACACGAAAAGAATCCACTTTCGATGGAATCTCGTCGCGTCAATGGTTTCGGCGCATCTATCAGACAGTTTGAATCATACGGAAGACTCCCTTTCGAGTTTTTGATATTCTTCTCGGTAATATCATAACTTTCCAGTGGGGAATTGTACATAATATCGCAATTATTGCTGGGCTTCTCTTCTTTTTGCACGCTCTTGAACAGAGGATGAGTGAAAAGCGAGTTTGCCTTATACTTGCGAATTGTTCCCGTGTTACTCTTGTACGATTCAACATCGCCTTTAAAATCATCACAAATTGTCGTCGTCTCAGCATCGACCACCGCCTCTCCCCCATTAGTCGCAATCTTAATTTTACATTTGGCGGCCAAAGCCAAAACCGGATTCAAGTCTGATATGTACTTTCGTCCCGTCGTCGGCGATGACGGTAAACTTTTTGGCTCATTATTTGGCAGTCCGTCCTTTTGTAAGTCGGCGAGCTCCTGCAAAAATGGAGCGGACATTTCAAAGCACGAACTAAACAGATCCCCGATACCGCCAGCATATGTCTTGGGATTTGCTCCCAAGATCTTTTTAACGCCTCGCAATTGTGCCAGCGCCGTAAACGGATTGGTTTTCACGCCATTCTGATCGATTCGCATCGGCTTGTATTGTGGATCTTTCAGACACATTGTCTCGGCAACTTTCCGCAAAGTCAAATTCGTTGACACGGGCGATTCGGGCGTCGGCGTATTGGACGAATTCGGTCGGTAGACATGATGACATCGGGCCTTGTCACTGGGCGTTGTATGTTGCGGAAAGTGTATGATATTTTCGCTGAGCGAACGACGATGTTGCATCTCGACGTCTAATTTTTTGGTTACCTTTTTCAGTCGTGCTTTCACCGTATCGGCGCTGTTCTCTTTGCCATTTTGGGACGGACCGCTCATCACATCGTTTAATGTTGTCGTTAAATACTTTTTATTAATACTTATGCTGTTATTGTTGTTGTTTTGATACATGGGATGATTGTTATTGTTGTTGGCGGGAATTTCGATAATTTTGGTGGATGGCTGGGACGTTTGGGTTTCCGAATCGCTACTATTGGGACTGGTGCTGATTTCTAACGAGCTCATGGAGTTTGTGTCATCGTACACTTCTTCGGAAAGGTAGTTAAGCTTTTTGACGATATCGTGACAGGTTGGTCGACTTTTTGGATCATACTAAAAAACAAGAAAATAAAATTAGAAAACTTATCCATATTACATCGAGTACGACGAGTATTGTATGGTTGGAAAAAATCGACATAGATGAACGTAATTTGGCATTTAAAAATTGGTTTGCATTGATTGATTGATTGGCTACCTTCTTTATTATTTTCCAAATTCAGAACTAAAGGAAATCACACTAAATGATGACGGACCGAGGACTCTAAACAAAACTCCGTCTGATAAGATTGCAACCAGTACGCAAATCAACATTTGTCCCGTTCGGCAGTGCATATAGGAAGTTATCTTCTCACTACTGCCGCTTTATTGAAATCATAATCAAATCTTTTTAGGGATTATTACTAACCAGCTCGACCCAGAGTTTGAACAGTACTATTTGAACATTCCATCCAGAAATCGTCACCCTTATGCGCTTCGCTTCGTAGAAGACTTAACTCATCGCAGGATATTCCGCAAGGGAGAAACTGGAGAGAAACCGTTTCTTAGCACCTGTTCAGTACCGTTTATTTTACAGGTTTTTACATTTTACAGTGAAGTACTTTTTCAGGTTTTTAAGCACCTGCTCAACACCGAATTAAGTGAATGTCATGTCATGAATGCTGTTACCTGTTTTAGCACGCGATTTTTCTTTTTTTTATTACAAAAAAAACGGAGTCCTAGGAAAAAATCTCCGATTGTTCAAGAAAATCAGGAATCAGAAACCGATACTTAAATCTGAGTTCGGAACAGGCTTAATACCAGTTTATCTGCCGCGAAACTTCAGGAACATGAAGTTGATTCTCAAGGACAGTATCTCAACTGCTGAAACACGCTGCCCGAAAAACGCAGATAACGAGGCATACACATCAAAGAACGGATTGCCGTAGGGATATTTTATATTAAGACAACACAAACATCCATGGTGTCACATCAACAATAGAACAACGCATTCATATGCTTGTATATGTTATGTACGTGTATGTATATGTAACTGAAAAACCAAATAAATAGCCGTGCACTTCACGGTAGACGGCAGTCTGCCGGTGGCACTCATTAAGGTCACATCGTCTATTTCTTTCCTCATTACAAATTCAGAAGTGGGATAACTCCTTACTACGAATACAAGGAAAGGAGGAAACCCGAAAATACAAAGAGCAAACGTTACAAAGAGCAAAAAAATAAAAATTACTTTTCAGGAAAATGCCAACCATCGCAATTGACGATTTGACGGTGGTTCAATTGCGGCGGCAGTTGAGGGCCAAAGGGCTCCACTTGTCTGGAAACAAACTGGCGTTGCAGACAAGGCTGCGGGAAGCCAGTGAAACAGACACGATCGACATCAGCGACACGGAAGACGATTACGATCGGGAAATGGAAGCCACGGAGCTAAGCGATCTTCGCAAATTAGTGGAGACGCTGGCAACCTCAGTCGCGGCTCTGTCAACTAAGGTGGGCGAAATTTCCGAGCGGCAAACGGCAATAGGCACCAAGGAAGTTGGAGCATCATCGTCGACAGCACAAGACCGCGCGCAGCATTTGTTGGGTGAACATGGAGGATGTCAGCCAACCAACGTATCGTACTCAGACACGGCAACACATCTGCCTCTAACGGCGCAACGGTGCGCGCCACACATAGCAGATGCGGTGCACACAGCAAACAACCCTTTCACGGCTACACAACCGCTCGTGACAACGCAGTGTCACGAGCCAAGCGTAGCAAGCAGGCTGTATACGCCACAGCCGCCAAATGAAGGATGTCAGCCAACCACGGTGTCACACTCACAAACGGCAACAAATCTGCTGCTGATGGCGCAACGGTGCGCGCCACACACAGCAGATACGTTGCACACGGTAAACCACCCTTTCACGGCTACACAGTCGCTCTTGACAACGCAGCGTCACGGGCCAAGCGTAGCAAGCGGGCTGTACAGGGATCAGCCACATACGGCGGCACACTTGCCCCCGATGGCGCAGCGCTTCGCGCCATACACTGCAAGTGTGTCGCAAGCACCAGACAGATACGGAGAGCCTCCGCTGACGACTTGGGCACCTACCGCAACACCGTATCAAACGTACAGCAACGAATACGGTCAGCAAGCGCAACAGATGCAAATCCGGGACATCATCGAAATCTTGCCGGATTTCGATCCCTCTTCACACGCAAGTTTAACGGCTCAGCAATTCGTTTCTCGAGTGAAACAGCTCTGGGACACCTACACCTGGAGCGAACGTATGCTGATGTGTTCGATTTGGGCAAAGCTCAAAGGCAACGCAAAAATTTGGGCGGACGCGGTCGATGTAAATTGTACTCGATTCGCCGACTTCGCAGTAAGACTGATGCACGACTTTCCGAGCGACAGCTGTAGTGCATCAACACATCTACGCATGGGTAAGACGATGAGGCTCAACAGCGAAACTGTGGAAGATTATTTCCACAGAATCAACGCCCTAGGACGACGTGGTGGGTTATCCGACGGTGACATCATCACGTATTTCCGCAACGGAGTGAGGCATACAGCGCTACAAAACGGAATCGCAAGCGCACACATCAACACAACAAGCGATTTGTTGACAACCGTCCGGCAATTCCTGGAAAATTACCGGGCACCAAGCGGAGCATACATGTCCGTAGGAAGTCAACCCAACAGTAATCAGAGTGGAGGGAGCACTAATGTAACGGTCACAGCTTCGAAACCGCGCCGTGACCAAATACAGTGCTTCAACTGCTCAGGGATAGGGCACATGTCATTAAACTGTCCCAAGCCACCGAGGAAGCCCAGGTGTCAAAAGTGCTCTAAGACGACACACCGAACGGAGGACTGTAGAGCGGGAGAAAATCGTGTGCAACAACTCAAGGAAAACGGCGTACACGTGGTAACGTGTCCAGTAACAGTGCATGGTGTCACACTGGACGCAATAGTTGACTCTGCCAGCGAGCGATCTCTAATACAAGAGTCTGCGGCGACAATGTTAAGCTGTGAAATCCTTACGGCGGGGAAAACATTTAAAGGATTCGCAGGCGGAATTTTGCGGTGCAATTCGAAGGTCATTGTCGAGCTTAATTTGCATGGTGAACGAATCACTTGCGAATTGTTTGTTGTCAGTGACAACGAGCTGGATAAGCCCATACTACTCGGAATTGACGTTTTAGCGCGGAAAAACGTTAAGGTTGTTATTGATGGCGGTGCATGCAGAATAACAACTAAGGACCTAAACCTTAATTGTGGCGAACTAAGCGATGACGATTTCAACAAACTGCAAGACGTGATCAATCGATACCGAACTCGATTTGGGACTGAGCTTTCACAACTTGGCAGATGTCATGCTGCCGAGATGAGTATAAAACTCAGCAGCGATACACCGATCAGTTTGCCACCACATCGCATACCATTCGCAAAACGCGAAACCGTTAACGCAAAAATTGACGAACTGCTGTCGCACAACATCATTAGGGAAAGCGAGTCCGAATATGCAGCACCGATCGTACTGGTGAAGAAGGCGGATGGAAGCGAGCGGCTATGCATCGACTATCGTGCTCTCAACGCAGTCACAGTAAAGGAACGTTTCGCCATGCCAACTGTCGAAGAGCAGTTGTCACGACTGGCGGGGCGGAAGTACTTCTCTACATTAGATTTGATGTCGGGGTACTATCAAATCCCAATAAACGAAAACTCGCGGAAGTACACCGCATTTGTCACCAATAATGGGCATTATGAATTTAATTGTATGCCCTTCGGATTAGTTAACGCGCCAGCTGTCTTCCAACGTGTGATGTCATCAATCCTCAAGCGAATGGAGGGCAACATAACAGCGTACGTGGATGAGATCATAATTGCCACTAATACAGTCGACGAATCGATAGCGACTCTTAGCGAGTTCCTTGGACTATTGGAGGAAGCCGGGATGACGCTTCGACTGGACAAATGCGTGTTCCTGACTTCAAAATTAACTTTCTTGGGACATACAGTGTCCGAAGCTGGAATCGCGCCAGGAGACATTAAAACCGAAGCCGTTCGTCTCTTCCCAACACCAACGAGCGTTCCAGATGTAAGACGATTTCTGGGCCTAGCTAGCTACTTCCGACGATTCATCAAGGATTTCGCAAGGAAAGCCGAAACGGGAATATGTATGTTATAGCAATCTGCGATCCATTAACGAAGTACACGGTTCTCAGGGCAGTGAGAAACACTAAGACGAAGCCTGTCATAAAAATGCTCAACGACCTGTCAGCGTTTTTCGGCACCCCGGAAAGGATTATAACCGTCAGGGGAACAGCGTATACATCTAAGTTATTCCAACAGCATTGCAAATCGACTCAAACCGAGCATGTCCAAGTAGCCGTGCGGACGCCAAGAGGTAACGGTCAGGTTGAACGAGCAAATCAGACGATTCTACATTTCATGCGGACCGAAGGAAATGCACCACGCGATTGGGATGCAGAAATACATCAAATGCAGTTCACGATGAATAGTTTCCGGAACGCAACCACCAAGTTCACACCCAATGAGCTGATATTCGATTTCAAGTTGCGAGATGTAGTAACGAATCGATTAATCCAGGCAGTAACCGATGACTTTGACCCCACAGAAATCGCCATAACCGAGAAACGCAAACTCGCCATCGAAAACATCGAAAAGGAGAGAGCCAAGTGGAAAGAACGCTTCGATAAACGCCACAAACAACCGACGAAATACATTGAGGGCGACCTAGTCGTCATACGGAATGTTCCAGCAGCGACTGGCGAGTCACGTAAATTGGAGCCTAAATTTAAGGGGCCATATCTGATAACGCGAGTATTGCGGAACGATCGGTATTTGGTAGAGGATATCGAGCCACAGCGAGCTATAAAACGTTACGCAGGAGTGTTCTCAACTGAAAACATGAAACGCTGGTGCGAGCTTGGACCTGAAATTGACCCTTTCGTTGACGAGGATGACAACAGCTGTAGCGACGAGGAACTCGAGACGCGTTCCAGCAGGACGGCCGATCTGTCACATCAACAATAGAACAACGCATTCATATGCTTGTATATGTTATGTACGTGTATGTATATGTAACTGAAAAACCAAATAAATAGCCGTGCACTTCACGGTAGACGGCAGTCTGCCGGTGGCACTCATTAAGGTCACATCGTCTATTTCTTTCCTCATTACAATGGTTACAGTGGGATTCAAACCCACACACCGCCAATTCAGAGCTACCGAATGCCCCTGTGTCACGCTCTGTGGCTCACTTGATTCAATCGCACTCTACGATACTAGTAATTTAGAGGTCCGGAGATCGAGTATCGGCGTGGTAGCGGCTCTTGGCCGTTGTAACAACGGGATCTCCGGTATGATTTACATCGAAGAACCCGCTGCAGTAGGAGCATTTTTTTTTTATAAAGACATCACAAACATCCATGGGGATATTAAGATTCGAGCCCGTTCGGGTAATTCAGAGCTAAAGTGTTTTCTACACCCACTGAGCCACCGAATGCATTCTGCCGATTTCGACTTGGAGATTTGATTAACGGAATACTACGCTGCCATCGCAGATTTACACTCTACCTTTAGGTAGCAAAGGTTATTGAAAGACAATCGGAATAAACACTGGTCGTCAGGACGATCGAGGCGTCAGAAAATCGGAGAGGCATAGAGAACCTAACAATGAGATAATGAATGGCAGACAGCGATAGGTGGATATCATCGAAGTTTCGCATTCCTGATATAGCTATGTAGGTCGATCGAAAGAACCTAACAATGAGATAATGAATGGCAGACAGCGATAGGTGGATATCATCGAAGTTTCGCATTCCTGATATAGCTATGTAGGTCGACCGAAAACACAATTTTGCAACAGGGCGATGCCAAGAATGAGGGGAAAACATTAACCCCTCAAAATTTAGTTGACTCGATGCGAGTCAGCTATCAGCAAATGGAAATCCCCAGATGTAAATACAACAAAAACTGACGATCACCTGTCGCTGCAACAACTTCCATATACTTCACCACCGTCAATCACCGCAAAATCAGGTTGATCCTCTAAAATAGCGGAAATTGCAAATGCTGCAACACGCTGCTCCAACACAATGAAAGAGAAACGGCTATTTAAAAGAACAGACTCTTTGGCTGTTCTGTAACTACAAGCTTCGATAGCAAGCAGCACAACAGAAGCAGGGAATACTGCTGGCGTACGGTCTCGGTTCTCGTCATCATCGGGTATTAATACAGACGTAAATATACACCATGCCGAAGGGGCGTCAGCAATAATTTTCTTGTTGGAAATTGGAGTCGGGGTGAGTCAAGCTAATTTATTTATTCACTATATTCCATTGGGCGGGACCTGCAATTAACAACTGCGTCCATTTTTTTTTTCACTACTACTCCAGAGTGTCAGATCCATGACTGTCTTGCCATACCTCATTCCATGAGCGAATGGGTTGAGGTGATGATCCTCATTTATTCGGCCTTGGTGGTCTCAATACAGTTTTGTTTAATGGGTAGTTTGATCGGTATCCGTCGCCATATGGAATAAAATAAAGCGGCACCTTTGTTGGTCGGTTGCACATTATTCATATTTGTACGCATTTCAAACCCATTATTGTGGTCTAACCAAGGCATGCTATAGCTCTTTATATTGTAAAAGGACAATGACAGGGACAGCGAGCGGCACAAACACCATACACCAGATGTTCTCAGGTTCTGTAATCATACTGTTTCTGATGATGTCCAAGGTGTTATATATGCTATAACCTTACCGAAGTAAGGCAGGACACTGCTTCGGCGGACTTTATTTTCCTTCGCTACTCGTGGGATCAAAACTTGAAACCGATACAAAACAACAAAAACAACACAACAACCAAAACAAACAGCACTCTCAAAGCAAAGGTGGCAGCCACTACTTTAAGTAGTTCCACTACGGAAAAAGGAAGGCTAGTACTTCCGAACAGCCACGGGATGGCAACGATCAAGCCAACCAACGTAGCGACCCAGAGGAGCTCTACCTCTCGCACATTGACGAGCCTAAACCAGGCCCATCGAACTTTAGAGAAAGAATCCCAAGTTCTTCGAGCCAGGAAGCGTCAAGGATCACCTGAGAAAGGAACTCAGTGGAGCGGGAAGTAAGCACTACCTCAATTTCCTGGGACAGGGACATGAGCCAACAAAAGCAAGAGAGCTAGCGGTGAAAACCTCATCGAACTCCCCCCAGCATGCATCTCAAGCAACGCGACGTCAGTTAAAATAATAAAATAAATAACAGGCGCGACAATCCAGCATTGGACTAAGGCCGCAGGATGTGTTAGTGACATCCTAATTCCAAGATCTTATCTGCTTTTTGTTGAGGTAATGAGATCAGCATCACGCTCAGCAGTGTTATTTATCCCCATAAATGGGTACTCGTTTAACATCTGAATGAGATCATAGTCCGTCACAAGCTCGTGAGTTTCAAAAACACCATGGAACACGGTGAGATTCGAACGCATGACCCTGTGCACCGAAGGTGCGCGCACTAACCGCTAGACCAGCCAGACTACAGGACGTCAGTTACGTCTGAAAAAAAAACCGCTTTTCTGCCCCCACTGGAGGCAAAGGAAAAGCGAAGGCTTCCTACGCCAAAGTGGCCTCAAACACCAGTGTGGCAATAATCTCTACCAACCGAACTGAATTGCTCACGTCAGAGCAAAAGACGAAGATACAGAACGGTCTGTTGGCGGAGATTCTCACTGAGAACGCTAAGCAGGAGAAGCCGAAATTCGCCGGGATAAGATTCAGGCCAGGCGAAACCCTATTTGAATGCGAGAATGGAGCTACAGTGGAGTGGCTCATTAAGAACAGAATGGGGGTTTAGTATTTAATCACTAAATTTTAAACGAAGTTTTTGGGGTCTTGATTTAGAATATTAATTTAGTTAGATCCTTATAGACCACAACACTCGCAATGAAATAAGCGAAAAATTTCGAATTAAAAACACTAATTTTTCACTTATTTCAAAATTTATTTGTATGCATTTCGGCTCCAACTATGGGGTAGCCATCATCAGCACATACTTGATGACAATTGTTGCATTACATGTTATGAATGCTGTTCATGTAAAATACATACATAATGATGTTAATTTATATCACAGGGTGGGTAGAAAAAAATTAAGAAGTAAAAGTTTAAATAACGAAACGAAATAAAAGGAATATAAATAAAAATAAATGAAAAAGATATATTAAAACAAAGGAACAGATAAATTAAATAAATACTACGTTACGAAACGGAATAAGTAAGCAAATTAAAATAAATTATATTGCAAAGTCGGGCAGGTACAGGGTAAAATGAAGATTTTAGTTCCTCGTTTTATTTGATCAGGTTGAACAGTGGAGAATCGATGTCGCCGTTACACAAATTCATTAAATTGTTAGAATTTTTTATATATAGGGATTCGTAAGCGTCTAGTTTTTTTTGGATCGGAAACTTTCTTCAAAATTTTTACATTTTCCTCAAAAGATCTTATTTTATGTACCTCAGTGTGATCCAGATTATATACGTGTGATGCAATGGCTGAGCGTACGTCCTTATTACGTATACTTCTCATGTGTTCAGAAAAACGAACATGAACAGCTCGTTTAGTTTGCCCAATGTATCGTTCATTGCATGACGAGCATTGGATCTCGTAAATACCACTGCGCTCTTTCACCGGGATCTCATCTTTAGTTGAACCCAAAAGAGAGCAAATTTTTTTTTGGATTCGAGTTTACAAGTTTTAAGTTCACTTTGTCAAAATTATCTCTCAGTTTGTTTGTGATGTTCGGTACATAAGTTATAGCAACACGACGTTCGTTTTGTTTACATTGTTTCTTATTTTGGATGAATAATGTAGATCGTTCCTCTTTTCTTATTTTGTTGCTCGTTTTCTTGATTAAATTGTCAACTAACGATTTCTTGAAACCATTAACGTCGGCTATTGTGGTTATATGGTTATATTCACTCATATATTCAGAAGTGGACAGTGGAAGTGGAATAAGTCGATTGATCATAGAACGGAGTGATGCAATTTTATTAGCAAAAGTGCAGTATGAATCGGATGTGACAACAATTGTCAACAATTGTCATCAAGTATGTGCTGATGATGGCTACCCCATAGTTGGAGCCGAAATGCATACAAATAAATTTTGAAATAAGTGAAAAATTAGTGTTTTTAATTCGAACTTTTTCGCTTATTTCATTGCGAGTGTTGTGGTCTATAAGGATCTAACTAAATTAATATTCTGGCTCATTAAGCTAACGGCTGGCATGGAACAATGGCCGGCTGCATCGCTCAAGGCTGTATTGGGCAGTGAAATTCTACGCAACCAAATCGTGAACGTTTCTTTTTCGCACACTAAGGAGTGCAATAGAGAGAAAGCGCTCAAATACCTAGACAACCAGAACGATGGGGTTCACATCGAGGACTAGAGGATGCTTCGTGAAGCATACGAGAGCGAAGGCATCTCAGACACGCTCTCGATAGACCCGGTCTCCTTCGGGGCAATTACTAAAGCTGAATTTAGCCTGAATTACAAATTCCGTAGAGTCACCCTCCACCCTAAGACCTGGAAGCGCGACACAGCTGAGAAACCTGCAGCCGCTGCTGAGGGCTCAGCCTCATCGCGGAGCCCACTGACAACGCCCAGCGAGCAGGAGATTGTCGTACCACCAAAAGACGAGGATCTCGATTGCACAGAGGATAATTACGTCTAATCCCCTCTCTCAGAAACCGTAATTCATATGGAGACTGAAGAAGGGGATTCAACCAAGCAACAGGGACACATACAGCCTGTCGACGACTCCGATGAACTCGACGACTAACGGATCCCTGGGCGTGCTGCAAGCTAACCTGCATCACGCCATTACAGCCTCGGATACGGTAGTGGCCAGGTTCGGAAGGGAGGGCCTCGGATTAGCTCTCATGCCAGGGCTCCTGGGCAAGTACGGGGAGAAATAAAAGGACTCAACGTAAGCGGGTCCTCAGTCTTATATGATACTAGTTCGAGCAAACCTCGAGCGTGTATACTAATAGGAAACAGCATAAACTCACTCACCGTTCACGATGAGTCTCGAACCCTTGACCCTGTGCACCGAAGGTGTGCGCACTAACCTCTACACCAGCCAGTTTTCCGTAATTGGCTACATCGTAGCCGTTACATGCGTAACGACCAAACATCTTGAGAGTCGCGGCGATTATAGTTGTGAAAAATCCAGGCGTTCGATGCTCGAGACTTAATTTCCCCGTGTGTGAGTTCCAATTTGACTTATGGGTCGTCTTTTCGTCGAGTCGCGGAGGTGAAAGTATCGCCGTGTGCAGAGACCCCAAAACTAACAATGCATATCAGGACCTCGAATGAAGATGTTCCGACACTTGTTAGTGACATTTTAGTGGTCAGGAAGCAAATGGACATTGAGCGCCTCAACTCAAATGGCCGGTGCTGCCCAAAAATATTGTCTTCACTTCGTATCGTCAACATCAACTGGAACCTGCGAGACAACGACATCAATGGTGGCTGATGATGCCCTGAAAGTTCATTGACGTCTTTGGAAGCTGTATAAAAGAAGTGAACGCAAACCTCTACACACCATCCCAATTCCAACGAAGAGAGGGAGGGGCAGTATGGACTCGTCCACTAGGGTTCGTGTAACGCGAACCCCATAATCGCAGTCTAGTAGTAGACATGTTGTGCGTACCGGACCAATTCACTTCATGCCCCCTATGTGGTTGTTGTGATGATACCTTTGCAAACCTGGTGGATGATTTGGGTACAGCGGTTTCCAGGGCCTATCTCCATAGTGTTTGGCGGGTTCGAAACATGTTCTGTTTGAGTGTTTGCAGAAATACGCAGTCAATTAAAACTGTGAGATAACCAAGTTGCTCTTATTCTGCGTTCACACAACAAATTAGATGCAGTAATCAGAGCAATTTAAGTGATTCACATGGAGCCACAGAGAGAAAGGCGTAGACTTAGGGAAATGAATGTATGCGAAAATGATTATTTTTTCTCCTTCCAAGTACTATTTAAAAAAAATATTCTAAATATACTTACCGTACAACAATAAAATGCCAATCTTAAAAATACGGGTGGTGTGTCGGGTGGACATAAATCAACAAATGCCAAATAATCTAATCCAAAACTATCAGTCCTTGGCATTATATCAGGATCGGCTTCAATACGGGCAATTATTTCACACAATACTATTCCAAAAGAGAAAACATCGCTACTCTGATCATACCACGTTCCTTTCAAACATTCCGGACTCATCCAGTATGGTGAACCGACAGTATCTAATCGGGTTTTACTTCCACTGCAAAAAGTAACACAACATTTTGTAATGAATAAAATTAGGACACTGTGTATGAGCATCACTAGATTCTGAAATAAAAAAAAATTACCATCTTGTTGGAATTTTCGTTGCTAGACCAAAATCGCCAATAACGGCATCCATAATACCATCCGAATGTTTGCGTATAAGAATGTTCTGAAAGGAAATTGTTGCGTGCATTATTGGACGAATCGCACTAAATGGAATGTATTTTGTAAATGCGAAGGACATACCTTACTGGTTAAATCTCTATGGAAAACACCGGCCTCGTGAAGATACTGCATACCTTTGCCAATTCCCAGTGCTAGTCTTATTTTCATTTGAGGTGTCAGAATCACCTCCTCGTTGGCTAGTAATTGTTCTAAGGAACCACTCTTTAAGTATTCGGTTAACGCATGTAGTTGTCCTTCTTGTACACATACTCCCATAAATCTAAAAATATAATTTTAATTTTATTTTAATATGGATTATAAGGAATTCTTAAAAAATTAAATGGTACAGTTTTAATTTTTAAATTCAGAAAGAGATAGATAAAACGAGACCGAGGCTAATTTCGGGCGTGGCCGAAATTTGAATACCCGTCACATTTGAATGAAACTTAAGCTTCTTTTGTGTTAGCAATTTTTACCATAGCCCTATGACGTGGTCGGATTCCATCTGTTCCTGGATTCGTTGAGGCTAATCCAGGAACGCTGGGATTCAAAAAGAAAAAAAGTTTTTCTTAAAAGAACCTAATATTTGGGGGTTGCTTTGTATGGCAGCCCTATGACGTAGTGTTCCGATTTCATCCGTTCCTAGATATGTTCTGAGGCTTTACTAGAAACACATTTGGGTAAAGTTTGGTTAAGATTGGTTTATAAAGAAAAAAGTTTTTCTTAGAAAAACCTAATTTCCAGGGCTTGGTTTGTATGACAGCCCTATGACGTCATATTCCGATTTCATCCATTCGTGGATATGTTTAGAAACTTTACTATAAACACATTTGGGTAAAGTTTGGTTAAGATTGGTTTTTTCTTAGAAGAACCTATTTTGGATTTTGGGTTTCTATGGCAGCCCCATGACGCCATTGTCCGATTCCATTTGTTCCGACATATATATAGCGTACAGTTAAAAAAAAAACAAAATTTCAGTCCGATAGCTTCAAAACTGAGGGACTAGTTTGTATTGAAACAGACGGACAGACAGACAAACGGACATCGCTCAATCGATTTCTGTACACTGATCAATAATATATATACCTTATATAATCGGAGGTGCTTCCTTCTGTGCGTTGCAAACTTCATGACAAATTTAATATGCCTTTTCACATAGTGACGGGTATAAAAAGACAACACTGTAATCTTGATTTAATTTTTTTTTTTTGCTAGCAAGTTTTTAATTTTTTACTACTTTACAACTATTCCTCTCTAGTTCTCTGTGCTGGGCAATAAGTCGCAGCTCGCCATATGACAAACCCAACGCCTTAGACTTCTTTCCCACAGATCTTTGCCATGTGCGCTTGTGACGCCCCCCTCTCGGTCGGCCCTGATTCGAGCCGGGGTTCCATTTCATGGCATGTAACGCCATTTTCTGCCATGCGTATCAATTCCTTACTCTCTCCATCCGTCCCATACTCTAACTTAGTTCTTCATTGGATATTGTTTCGGGCCGAAAATATTTAAGTATAAGACGAAGTATAGACTAAAACTTATTGACTTTTACGGGAACTCTCCAATTACTACTTCCTTACAAAAACACCTAGAGTAAAAGCTTGGTGGTCGGTACCACCATTTGCGGCAACAATTCTACCAAAGTAGAAAAAATTATCTACCTTCTCTATGGGCTGTCCATTAATATTGATAGCGGTCGGAGTAGGGTTTTTTCCTCAGTGCCGGGCTCAACACATTGGTCTTACTGAGTTGAACTTCAGCCCAACATTTGTTTAATTCCTCTCAAAATCCAGCGGTATTGGTGACAGATCCAGGATTTTGGGTGAGAGTAGGCAAATGTCGTCAGCATAATCTAGATGTGGTAAGTGGGATGTTATTGGCAATTAGATTTCTCGATCAAACCCAGATAAACACCATGCAGCACAACGCCAATTACCATAAGAAATAGAACTGAAGATAGGATGCATCCCTTTCGGACTTCGCTCTGAACTCAAAATCCTCAAACACCTTTGTGTAACACGAAACATTTAGCATCGTCATAGGTTATCTTAATAATATCAACAAATTTACCTGCGAAGCCTCTCCTCCGCAAGCTCACCCAAATAGCATTGCGGTTCACACTATCGCAAGCTTTTTAAAAATCAATAAAGAGAAAGGGAAGTGGTGAGTCGAACTCAGCGCATGATTCGCAGCTTCCGATAAAAAGCCAGCTGGCTCTTTATCGATTGTATTAACTAAGTCGTTCGAGGACGATTTTAGATATCATTTTGGCAAATGCGGGAAGCACACAAATACCTTTCCAACTGTTGCAGTCTTTCTTTCTTTCTTCTTCTTAATTATTAATCCCTCCTTCCACTAGGTGGGATAGGGCTTAGTATTCTCAGTTTTCGTTTTTCTAATATACCGATGCAGCATCTCAGCTATGTCCGGTGCTGCTTGATAAAGCTGGGAAGGGATTCCACCAAGAACAGTCCCTTTTCCTCTGTTTTATTTCTAGTCGGGGCAGTAGACCGTATACTTGAGTTTTAACGACTGCATAGGTGATCTATTTGGGGCGGGGGAACTTCGCGGTTCAGAATCGAGACAAAGAAGTGTTCTTCCAGTGTTCTTTCCAGCGCCTCAATTGATTTTCTTTCAAGATAATTAGCCTTCCATCAGTATATTCAACAGGCTATTGGAGTTACGATTACCTGTAAACTCCTAAATGACACGGTAAACCATTTCTCGATCAAGTTCATAACTTTGGAACTTCCAGTTATTTATTTATTTATTAGTTTATAAAACTGAACAGGTATTGTCTACCTAATGAAGGCACAATCCATGGCAAAGCTTGAATAGGAAGCATTCATCGAGGAAAATTCTTCTTTTACGCAGTTGTTCCATATTAAGAAAAACTAGCCTTTCAGGATAGGATAGGTATGGGATGTTGAATTTGAATAAAAGAAACTTGGTAAACCTATGCTGGACAGCTCCGAGGGCGCCAGAGGAAGTATGTGTGAAAGGCGACCAGGCATCAGAGGCATATTCTAATACGCTGCGGACCGGCGAAAAAAAAAAAGTTAACACTCGTAATGAACGAAAGTTAGCCGAACATCGCAGTACAAATCCAGAAACCTTTTCAGCTTTTTGAATTATGAGGGCATAGTGTTCATTCAATCTAAGTTTGGCATCGAAAACAACACCAAAGTCAGTTGCCGTAGAGACACACTTCAATGCGGTGTCATTGATTTTATAGGCAAATGATGTGGGGAATTCTTTTTATGAAAAAATCATAGCAGAGCATTTCTCAATATTCAGGTGGAGCTCATTTAAGGTACGCCAAGAGTAAGATCTAAGTCTAGATCACTTTGCAAGGCCAAGCAATACGCAGTGTGAGATACAGAGGTGTAAATCTTTAGGTCGTCAGCATATAGCAGTGTGTGACACTTAAGTATGAAAAATAGGAAAAGGAGGAGACCAAGAATAGATCCCTGAGGGACTCCAGAGGTTGAGGTGAAGGGTGCAAAAGAAATTCCCTTTAAAACTACTCTAAACGACCGTTCAACTAAGAAAGATGAAGGCCAGGACACTATATGGTTAGAGAAACCGTAGTGTAACAACTTTAAGATAGAGTGATTAACTCTATCGAAAGCCTTGGAGAAGTCGGTGTATACCACACATGCACATCATAATGACTATTTAACGACTTAGCAATATAGTTTACTACTCGTATTTCCACCAAGTTGGTAGTCGTAGATTTGCGTTTGCAAATGCCATGTTGATTTTCCACAATCCGATGTCAAAAGTAAGAACTAATGTAATTAAATACTATGCGCTCAAATACTTTGGAACGGGAAGATAAGAGTGAAATAGGCCTATAATTAAACACAAGGCAAAGGTCATCTTTTTTGTGAACTGGAACGACAAAAGAAGTCTTCCATTGATGCGGGAATAGCCCTTCTTGGACACTCTTATTAAAAATAATGGCAAAAGGAATAGCCACCGTACTGTGTGTTTTCCTCAAAAACAAGTTTGGAATCCTATCAGGCCCTGAGTAAGAATTTACACTAAGCGATCTTATTAACGACATAGGAGGGCAAAATAGTTGGAAACCTTGTGTCGTGAACAGTTAAGAAATGGGGCGGATTGGAAGTGGTGAGGAAGGTGCCCGAAAAGAATTTGGCAAAAAGTACGCAAATAACGGCGTCAGTTGTAGTGGTAATATCCCCAAGAGATAAACGAGAAGGGAGTGAATAAGAAGAGCGTGCATTAAAGACATACGACCAATAAAGCTTACTTTTCTTATTATTGACACTATTCTCAATACTAAGGAAGTATGCCGAACGTGCACTTTCGATAAGTCTTTTGGTGTTGCTTCTGATGGCTCGAAAAATAAGCAGATCGGATTAATTTTGAGATTTTTTGAAGCGAGCACGGGCTCGACATTTTCTGCGTAGCATCCTATAAATAAGAGGAATAAACCAAATGGGAACCTTGCGTTTTCTGGAAATCCGTAGTTGAACACAAGCTCATGTATAATGTTGTACAAAAACTTCGTAATTATGGAACATTAAATTTGTTATTAAACATCAATTTCGTATGTTTAGAACATCAAATTCGTAATAGCGGAACATCAAATTTATAATAATGGAACATCATATTTGTACCTTGCGAAACTCAATGTCGTTATTTTGGACGGTCAAATTTGCAACTGAATTAAGCTGAATGAATATTTGAGCACAAAACTTCTTCTTCTTCTTCCTTGCCTCGTTCTTTATACCGCTCCATGGTTTCGCGTTGCTCGACCTGCGGTGTAGGCACATCGCCCGTTTTGGCGGTAATATCTTAGCATATTTATAAAGGCAGCTCGTGTCATCCCTGAGACCAATGCGTTTTTGTTGCTTTTTCATTTGACACATCCAGGTGTTCTTCGGTCTGCCTCTGGCCTTGGGTCATCAAGTGATATCGCTTTGTTTGCGGGGTTCTCAGGCGGACGCCGTTGAACATGGCAATACCAATCTATTTGTCGGTCTTCGAGCTTTTCGGTGATTGGTTGGTCTATGGACAAGCTGCCTCGGATGTAGCTACTCTTGATGTGGTCCCTTTTGATTACACCAACTGACATGCGTAACATTTTCATTTCAGTCGCTGTCATTTGTTTCGCGTAACCTTCATACATGGTCCAGCATTCTCATCCATACATGAGTGCGGGACGTACAACCGTTTTGTACAACTTGCCCAGTAGCTTCAGTGGCATATTCTTATCGCAGAAAACTCCAGAGTTTTCTCGCCACGTCATCCACCCAACCTTTGTGCGATGTTTGATGTCATCATCGCATGTAGCTCCGTTGTTCACCATCGAGCCAAGGTACTTGAACTTGGTACAAGACTTAAGCTGCTCTCCTTTGACGTACATATCTGGTATCTGGTGCATCTGGGTCTGAGAATGGGCAGCATAAGAACTCAGTCTTTGTTATACTTACCCTCAGTCCATGTTCCTCCATTTTGTAAGTGCAGCTTGCAAGGCAACGATGTTTGGGCTACTGAGGACTATATCATCGGCAAAAAGAAGAGATATTTCTAGGCCGTCGGTTATACGTACATGTTAATAAGTAGCACATGATGATGTTGAAGAGCAACGGACTCAATACACTGCCCTGGTGTACTCCGACATTCAACGGAAATTCTTCTGATTCACCTGCTGTGCATCTATCCTTAGTCGTAGCTCCATCATACATGTCTCGTATCATCCTGACGTATGCCTCAGGGACATTAAGTGCTCTCAAGGCCAACCATATCGGATCACGAGGTACTCTATCGAATGCCTTTTCCGAATCGATGAATACAAAGTGCAAGTCCTTTCGTGCTGCTCTATACTTTTCCATCGCAATACGAATGCACTGAATCGCATCGACTGTAGATCGACCATCAACAAAGCCGCATTGATTGTCATTCAACCGCACAATCCTTTTCAATCGGTTGCAGACAACTCGCTCGTAGATCTTCAGTGTATGAGGTGTTAGCTTTATAGCCCTATAGTTGTTGAGTTTGCGTGAGTCTCCCTTGTTCTTATAGAAAGGAAGAAGAAAACTTTCCCTGAAAGCATCAGGCATCGGTTGCCCACCTTTGATTTTGTTGAAGAGAACTGTGAGCCAACTAAGCCCGACATTTTCCATTTTCAACCAAAATTCCGCGGGGATTTTGTCCGGTCCGACTACCTTTCCGCGTATCATCTGATGCGTTTAATTTGAGCACAAAACTGTTTAAATTAAATTAAAACAAGGGGGCTTCGCCCCCTGCTCGCTTCGCTCGCCAACCCCGGGGCCGAGGCTAATTTCGGGCGCGGCCGAAATTTGGATACCCTTCGCTTGGGCTAAAAGTTTTTTTTCGGGCGTACCTATGACTTGTATTTAATCCCCCTCCTCATTCTTTTTCTTCCGTTTTGACAAAAGTTTTGGGCTTGGTTGAAATAAATGGACAAATAAAAATATTTACTCGGAAAATTTTATTGGGGTTGCCGGAACATGACCCCACAGTACGATTCCATTCGTTTTGAACTTTTTAGTTGCTTTGATAAAGACACATTAATTCAAGGTTTTGTGAAATTGGTGTAAAAAAATGTTTCTTAACCCATTATTTGCGGGTATTGATCCAATGGGAATTATTTGATGAAAATTGGTGTAACATGTTCTCTTCGATCCTAGATTCAGAATTTGTAACTATTTTTTTCTTATGACCTCAGGGGTCCTTTCCAGGACATGTGTCAAAAACGACACACCCGCACTACAGCGACACAAAATTTGCAAGGGAAAATCTTATCTACTTTCTTGAGAAAAATGGTTTACATAATGAAAATAAATGGGAGTGAATATTTTATTATACAGTCTTGACTCGGTAATCCGGATCTCCTTTAATCCGGATATCAAGCTAATCCGGACCACTAAATGTTTCCCCTACGTATTATATAGTCCGGATTTCGGCACCAATTTTGACCCTATAGTCCGGATATTTATACCACGCTCTGTGGCTTACTTGGTTGAGTCTCATTCTACGATGCAAGCAAAATCTAGAGGTCCGGAGATCGAATCTCGGCGTGGTCCAAAAATTCCGTACATGTGCGGATATGAAATTATAGTGCTTGCAGCATTATATACACTCCGAAATGATATGCAATGTAACGTAGACTCGAAATTGCCTGTAAACGGCTGAGTTAACGCACCATGGCCCCACATGGGACTATACGGTACTGGGAACAAGTCCGGATATTTGAGATTTTCAGGGTGAAATGGTAAATGGACGGTTTGGCAAATGACATAAAAATAAAAATAACAGGCGCGACAATCCAGCATTGGACTAAGGCCGCAGGATGTGTTAGTGACACCCTATTTCCAAGATCTTATCTGCTTTTTTGATGAGGTAATGAGATCAGCATCACGCTCAACAGTGTTATTTATCCCCCTCTTATTTATTTATTTGGACTGTTTTTCCTCAGAAAAAAAAGTGATTGCGCTAATCCGTATGTTCCGATGGTCCGGATTACCCCTTGCACATTGATTGGAAACCATATATTTATTGTCTGCGATGGTTTACATTGGGAATCACTGGGAATAGGATATTGAATATATTAGCTGCCCGCATACTAAGATATAGCCTCCAAAAATAATGGAGTATTCAAACGTGAGAGGAGATGCTGAACTGCATCTCCCCGATCGGTTTTTCATGATACATACATCAAGTATAAAATCATTCACCTTTATGTTTTGCCATAATCAGTGCATTCAGCGAGCACATATTGGAAAGAGCTACTGGAAAGTGTTCTCTCCCCGTGTCCCACTCACCCGCTAATCGGTCCACATGCGATGTATCGAAAATTTCCCCTATTTAGCGTTGAATTGGAATGCTACATTTAGATGTCTAGCTGCTACTTGGACTGCTCGATCAACTGTCACGCACAGCTGCTCGACCATCAATACTGGAAATTGTTTATTCACAGTTCAGCAGAAAAATGTCATTTCTGAGCCAGGTTTTAGTGAACGTTATAATATTGTGCGATGAGAGTACGTATTTTGAAAGAAAAGTTGCAGTTTTAGGTTTTTTGAATTTTTGATTGCCGCAATGTCTGCGGATGTATCAGCTGGTTAGAGAGAACTGACGTTTCATGTAGCAAGTCCATTCAGCGAACACAAACTTAGCAGTTTTCCAATTTCTTGTGGTGGGGATATGTAGCACATCACAATATGTGCTCGCTGAATGCACTCATTGAGTGCATTCAGCGAGCATACGATTTACGAAATAATTTATTGCCGGAAAGCATGTGGGTGTATGGGCAGATACCAAAGATTCAAAAAGTACTCATCTGGTTACTTGAATCGAATCGTTTCGATACCGAGTAAAATAGAAAGAAAAGTATCGATACCAGAATTCTTTGGTATCGAAACAGAAGTATCGACACTTTACTTGTATCGGAATGTCGTTAGAGTGCTTCTCATACATTGATTTCCAACTCAATTATGAAAATAACAAATCCCAGTTTCAAGAATCACATAATGTACTTGATGCAAATATAACGCTGTTAATGCGCGGATGTGTCGTTTTCGCAACATTTCTTGTAAATGCAACTTCTGAGTACTTTGCGTTACCCGCTTGAAATAATTTTTGACCAGTACAAAGAAAACAGTTCTAATTTACTTATCCAGGGGATATTTCATGAATTCTATTAGCATTTTCTGAAATTTAGCGATTTTGTTTGGGGATTTCAAAAATTTACGAAACAGGTGTTTTTGTCGCTTTCGCAAATAGTCAAAAATGTTGTGATTGAAAATTTTATGGGTTTTTATATGTAAAGTGGACATTGATTTTTAGTTTAAAATAGCTGTCGATTCGTTGCGTGTCGTACAAGCACTACATTATTAGTTTCATTATATGTTTCGTTTTCGACACACCCGCAAATAATTGTTAAGAACCAATATGTGGGGTTTGGTTTGTATGGCAGCCCCATGACCCCATGGTCCGATTTGATTCAATCTTACATTTATGTTTTGTGTCATCAATAGAAATACATTTGTGTGAAATTTGGTTGAAATCGGTGCACAAATAAAAAAGTTTTTCTTAGAAGAACCTAATTTGGGGGGTTCGATTTGTATGGGAGCCCCATGACCTCATGGTCCGATTTCAACCATTCTTACATATGTTTTGTGTCAACAATGGAAATACATTTGTGTGAAATTTCGTTGAAATTGGTGCACAAATAAAAAAGTTTTTCTTGGAAGAACCTAATTTGGGGGGTTAAGTTTGTATGGCAGCCCCCTGACCCCATAGTCCGATTTGATCCATTCTTGCATATATTTTGTGTTATCTATAGAAACACATTTGTGTGAAATTTGGTTGAAATTGGTACACAAATAAAAAAGTTTTTCTTAGAAGAACTCAAATTGGGGAGCTAGGTTTGTATGGCAGCCCCATGACCCAGTGATCCAATTTGGGTGAATCAAACATACAAACAGCCTGCAACAATAAGAAGCACGTGTGCAAAATTTCAGCTTGCTACCTTCAATACCGGCCCAGTAAAACGCGTCGCAACAGACAGACAGACAGACAGACGGACATGCTCCAATCGACTCCTCAAGTCACGCTGATCATATACAGTCTTGACTCGATAATCCGGATCAATTATTGTAAGGGGTAATCCGGATCATCGGAACATCCGGATTAGCGCAATCACATTTTTCTGAGGAAAAACAATCCAAACAAATAAAAAAGCGGAACAAAAGTCGATAAATGTTTTATTTCTTAGAAATTAGCCAGCGTCATGTCATTTGCTAAACAGTTCCGTAAAAAAGTACGAGACCAAATCTACCATTTCACCCTGAAAATCTCAAAGATCCGGATTATAGAGTGGAAATTGCTGCCGATATCCGGACTATAGAATACATAGTGGAAATATTTAGTGATCCGGATTAGCGTGATATCCGGATTAAAGGAGATCCGGATTACCGAGTCAAGACTGTATGTATACTTTTTATATGGTCGGAGATGCTTCCTTTAATGCGTTACAAACTTCATGACAAAGTTAATATACCCTTTCACTCTATGAGCGAAGGGTATAAACATACATTTTTTCACTGTAAAATATAAATTTAATTTTCCATAGTTACGAAGAATTTGATGTTCCAAATTTACGAATTTCATTTTTCAAACCTACGATATTGATGTTCCATAGTTATGAACTTGACCGAGAAACGGTATATACGGTTCTTAAGTTATTACATTTTGCAACTTCTTCTATTGATTCTAGAAGATAATTTGCGTGTTCTTTTTTGTCTTGCATGCCATATAAATCTACGAATTTATCCCAGTTTTTAGCTTTTGTCATCATGCAACGTATAAGGAGGTTCTTAAGTACAATACTTCACACAGGCAAATCTTGTCGAAGAGATATGCATAAGAAGTCAGTGCCCTGATTCTATTGATTTATTATTAAGTAAGGCTGAGGAATAATTTTCTTGTTTTTGTACCTATATGTTAATTCAAGCAAGTTCACTGAGACCTACGTAATCAACTTTATTGGCAAACATTACGAACCAAACCCTATTTCGCAAACAGGTGTCAATAGCTTCCATTAACATTCCAAAATGTGGAGTACTACACCACATCGTAAAGATACCGTCCGTCACAAGCAACAAAACAATAAAGCTACTGAACGGCGAATATGTATTGTAAATAAAAAAATATTAATAACTCTGTGTTCCATATATTCCATGAACTGAACTTGCAATATATATCGACAAGGTAAAAGCCTCGGTATAAGTTTTATGTTTGTTCAGCTCAAATATCGCACACTTTTTATAATCTGCTTCGTCTCGCACCTTTTGTCGTCTGTCCACTGTCGTTTGTCTGTAGAGTGTTATTAAAACCTATAACAAAACGTAACTGGCTTCGTCAAGTAGAGTGTAAATAGTTGGGCGCCAGCAGGTCAGATTTTTACGTTTACGTTTTCATTCACAACACAACACCATTTCATGCAGTTGTGGCACGTCCTTAAAACGTTTCGTCTGACATGGGTAGGTGGTTTTGCGTCGTTTCTACTTATTCTTATAAGTTTCTTTTCTGACTTTATTTTCTTTGGTTACACAACCATTACATGGCTTTGTTCTAGCTATAGCTAGCTGGTGGCTTTTATCAAACAGTCGACTCCTTATCGTACTCGTATATCTATTAACATGAAAATCATGAGGATATTGATTTAGATTGGAGAGTGCCATAGACACTTTACCCAAAGTTCTTTCATTCATGCGAATAACAACTATAATCACATAAAAGATATGGGAGAGCTTCTCAATATTCTGGCCATGCCCAAATTTCAACTTCCGAGCGTCATTGAAGCGAATGTAATAAGATGAGCAATTTGTTATAAAATCGATTAAATCACACACCCCCAAATACATCACACAGAGGCTAATGAAATGCGAATAGATGATCATGATATGCGGGAGGCCTATAACTAATTCGTGGCGTCGTGTGTGTACGTTGATTTAATTATAATCAAAGTTGATGAATGTGTAATCGGATGTAGAATTTCTTCTAGTCAATTGACAACGGAAACTATAACAAAGTTGGCAAAATTCAATTAAAATTTATGAAAGTTCAAATCTAGAAAAAAATTATGAAAGTATGAGCAAACATGGGTGTCAATTTAATATCAAGTTTAATGTAGATTATCGACATATGCTTTCTATATCAGTGGCACGAATTCCACTTTTTTTATTTATTATTTCTATGTCGAATTAATATTCTGATGTCACACGGCTCTATAATATCCATATTATGCCAATGAATTGGAAGTTTGCCAGTTAGGACAATATCCATATCTAGATTAATCGCTAAATTCATTCAGTACACATTTCAATTGAAAAATATGAATTTGACACGTTTTGGCATATTACTGATAGTTTTAGTTGGAATACTGATCAGTGATCAAAATGTGTAAAGCTGTGTCTAGTATGTATATACATTCGAGGGCTTATTGTGAGAAATTCTTATAGGTAAACTAGGAAAAAATAAAATAACTATGTATGTACATATGTATATGTAATTCATAGGGAAGATGATATTTTTTTTTTTACAGGATGGAAAACGGAAACGTTGTATAAAAAGTGAAACTTTCATGCTGATTTTTATTCCAGTAAAACGCTTAGCACAATTAAAAAACTAGGGGGCTTCGCCCCCTGCTCGCTGCGCTCGCCAACCCCTGGGGACCGAGGCTAATTTCGGGCGTGGCCGAAATTTGGATACCCTTCGCTCTCCTTGGGCTAAACGTTTTTTTCGGGCGTACCTATGACTTGTATTTAATCCGCCTCCTCGTTCTTTTTCTTCCGTCTTGACAAAAGTTTTGGGCTTGGTTGAAATAAGTGGGCAAATAAAAATATTTACTCGGCAAATTTTATTGGGGTTGCGGGAGCATGACCCCACAGTACGTTTCCATTCGTTTTTAACTTTTTTGTTGCTTTGGTAAAGACACATTAATTCAAGGTTTTGTGAAATTGGTGCAAAAAATGTTTCTTAGAAGAACCAAAATGGGGGTTTGGTTTGTATGGCCACCCCATGGTCAGATTTGATCAATTCTTAGATATGTTTTGTGTCATCAAGAGAAACACGTTTGTGTGTAATTTTGTTGAAATTGGTGCACAAATAAAAAAGTTTTTCTTAGAAGAACCTAATTTTGGGGGTTAGGTTTGTGTGGCAGCCCCATGACCCCATTATCCGATTTGCTCCATTCTCAGATATGTTATGTGTCATCAAGAGAAACACATTTGTGTGAAATTTGGTTGAAATTGTGTGCACAAATAAAAAAGTTTTTCTTAGAAGAACCTAATTTGGGGGGTTAGGTTTGTATGGCAGCCCCATGACCCCATTATCCAATTTGATCTATTCTGAGATATGTGTTGTGTCATCAAGAGAAAAACGTTTGTGTGAAATTTGGTTGAAATCGATGCACAAACAAAAAAGTTTTTCTCAGAAGAACCTAATTCGGGGGGTTGGGTTTGTATGCCAGCCCCATGACCCCATGGTCCGATTTGATCGATTCTCATATATGTTGTGTGTCATCAATAGAAATACATTTGTGTGGAATTTGGTTGAAATCGGTGCACAAAGAAAAAAGTTTTTGTTAGAAGAACCTAATTTGGGGGGTTAGGTTTGTATGGCAGCCCCATGACCCCATGGTCCGATTTTACCGATTCAAACATACAAACTGCCTGCAGCAAAAAGAAGCATCTGTGCAAAATTTCAGCTTCATAGCTCTTAAATTGGCCGAGTAAAAAGCGTAGCAACAGACGGACAGACAGACAGACGGACATCGCCCAATCGACTCCCCATGTTATGCTGATCATATATGTATACTTATTATATGGTCGGAGATGCTTCCTTCAATGCGTTACAAACTTCATGACAAAGTTAATATACCCTTCGTTGACTCTACGAGCGAAGGGTATAAAAACTTCTTAACAAGATTGCTAAGAATGAACAGACCGGTAAGGAAGAAGAATAGAAGAAATATCAGGCGGTGGTTGATGACTACAATCATCGACTTGCCGGAAAAGCACTCGAAGCGGAACAGATCCCAGGACCAGGGTTCCCCAGCCGCCAATAAAATTGAGGTCGCCTCTAAGACGAACAAGCCACGTGTCAGCTCTGGCAGCAAGCCGGGGAAGTCCTACAGCGAGGTGGCCAGGGATCAACTACAGGTTGCACTGGTGGACAGGTATTCTCCCAGTGGGAAGATCGGGACCGACGCGACGCCGACGTCTGGATCCAGATGGAGGCGAAGCTGTCAGAAATGACCGTGGAATACGTTATCAACAACCAGGACGGTCCGTTGCCCTCCTTTGACTCATCTACGATGATAAGAGGCTACCGGGTGATAACTTGCAAGGATGAGTTATCCAAGGACTTCATCGGTGCCTGTGTCACTAAGATTAGCAACAATTGGGAGGGTCCGAAGATCGAACTTATCCCGACTAATAAGGTGTCGAAGAGGCCACGGGCTCGCATATGGTTATCCATTATGCAGATGGAGGAGGGGTCGAAGCTCCTCCTAGCCCTGCGACTTCAAAACCGGAAGGTTCCGATGGACGACTGGGTGGTGCTAAAAGCTGAGGAGCCGCAAAGTCAGTCTTGTATGCTCCTCATAGATGATGAGTGCCTGCCAGCACTTGAAGAGGCGGACTTCAGGTTACGATTTGGTAATGCCCAGATAAAGGTGTTCGGCCAAACTCCAGTGAAGAGCAGGATCCCAGTCGTGGCGACGTGTTCGACTCGTCTTCATACCGAAGGTAGGCAAACGAGGGTATGATATCGCGAAGGATTTCAGGCCAATTAGTTTATCCTCCTTCGTACTCAAAACTTTAGAGCACTTAATTGAGAACTCAGCGTTCAGTCACAGCACGCATACGTGAAGGGAAAGTCCATAGAAACTGCTCTCGACGAGGTGGTATCATCGAACACAGCCTTGAATACAAACAATACATGTTATCCGCTTTCTTCGACATAGAGGGGGCATGATGTTCGCATTGAATCTATTCATGAGGCCCTCTCAGACTTAGGAGTTGAGCCAGGGTTTGGGTCGTGGATAGTGACACTACTTCCGACCAGAGTAATCCTAAATTCGTGTGCAGAGGAACACCTCAGGGTGGTGTAATATATCGACTACTGTCTCTCTCTCTCTCTCTCTCTCTCTCTGGTTCCTGTTAACCCCTTGTGGGGCATAGGGCATCAATTACGCCTACTTTCCACCTTGTTCTGTTCTTTGCCATCGTCTTTAGATCTGACGACCTATTGCCTAATGAAGCAGCCTCGCTATTAACCGATCTTATCCACGTATTTCTTGGTCGTCTTGCATTAGCTCCTTGTGGGTTCCATTCTCCGCTACTGTGGCTAGCAGTAATTAACAAAATCTTAGCAAGGCTTGAGGGGCAGAGGATTAAGGTGGTCGCATATGCGGATGGTGTAGCGATTGTAGTATCAGGAATGTGTCTCTCCGTGATCAGCCAGATCGCGGAAAGAGCCCTTGTTTTTTTTCAGCAAATGGGCCACAAGCTGTGGCCTGGACGTAAACCCGGAGAAGACAAAACTGACGCTGATACCGATAATTTCATTTCATAGATCGTGAATTTGTGTTGAAATATAAAAACCATGGAATTGACGAAAGAATGTTCGTTTTGTCGTTAGAATATTTTGTATAGTAATGGGTAGTACGTTAATTCACCATGAGATCCGATCCATCAAAAAATAAAAATAATATCTGACCAAGACTAGACGTTGGTCTTTCTACTCGACTACTGTCTCTAGATAGAGATATGATGGGGGTTATAGCCTGGCATATCGCCAGGAGACTCCACAATTTCATTCAGTTACTACTGCAGAAGTTATAAGTATAAAGAGGGGATGATGTATCTGCTGTCAATGTTCGACACTTTCGCATTTTTACTACATGGATGATCTTAAGTTGTCATTCCTTTGGTGGAAGTCAATGGACGATGTCACAAATCATCCAATTGCGAAATGTTGCTTCTCTGTCTTTGGCGACAACATTTGAAACTCCTTCAATATACGAACGACATCATTTTTCTTTTTTGCATTTAGTCGCCCAGATCCATTGCCCGTTAGATATGCGCAACATGTCGAATCGGATGGTAGGATGAGACAGGAAGTTAAATGTTTGGATCGACAGTGTTGCCCAAAGTTCCCTCAGTGGTCTTGCGGCTTTGGAGATATGAATTCAATAGGATTGCCAGGATGACATCGTTTCAAAGAACTGATCAATAATTCCATGGTTTGGTGGGTATCACAATGTCTGGTCGAATCCATAACCATCAATCATACCATCATCATCATAATAATCCCATAAATCAATGACATAAACGATTTTTTTTCTTCTGGATGCAGTTTAGAATTCAGCTTCGATTTGAATGTTGCATGAATATCGCTGTGGAAATACTTATACACTTATTAGGACTAAGCACCTATATCAATAGTTAGATATTTCAGCTTGTTATATCAGCGGTTTTGGTTACAACTGCTTTCGGAAATATTTTTATTTGGACCGCCTTCAAATCAGAAATGAATAACTGGCATTTGCATCCAATTTCCAAGAGCTTAGTTGATGAGATAAAAAGCACGCTCAGCAGAGGTTTTTATTTCCATGATTGGGCCATTTCACATTGTAAGATGAAAGGGGACGGCTAACAAACGTACGGCGAGAGCTTTTATAGTGGCCGGCATACAAGCATTGTGCATTTCACATTGTAAGAAAGCGTCTTACAAAAGAAAAACAATCGTGATACGATTGTTTTTCTTTCGTATGAATGGTACGAACGAATTACAACCGGACCTACGATAGCATCTCCCGATCGTTGACGTTTTTCCTGTGACGATAATAAACCCATAATGCAGCTAGTTGTTTTACTTTCATTTTGATCTTGTCGACTCGACACTTCATTGTCATTCTACACTAACTTTGAAGCGTGCATGGACACATTTGCTTTCTTATTATTATTATTCGCCCGTCCGTGTTTTGAGTGAAATTATCATACGTTAGGTTCTTGTCGTGCAAGTTTACCCGTACGGTCGTTTTCTTACAATCTGAAACGGCCCATTGGGCACTTGTTTAACTTAACACCTGAATGAGACTATAGTCCGCGAAATGGCTCGTGAATGTGAAACTATCATAAACCACGACTCTTTGCTTCAAAGGCGAGCGCACTAATCATTGCATCAATCGCAGTTAAGCTATACAGTAAAACCCCGGTAATCCGGACTGATTCGGCTAAAGGCACAAATTTTCTTTGATTTTGATAAATACGAAAATTTTATCGTAGTGCGCCATATATTTATAGAAATTAGTATTTCCGACTATAAAATTAATTATTTTCGTTGAAAATAATTGATTTTAACAATTTTAGCACAACTACCGTCTACCGGAGTTTTAATAGAAGCATTTCGAAAAGCCAAATACTTCGATAATTCGGATGGGGTCCAGTCGCAATCAAGCCGGGCCTCTACTGTATTAAAATACAATATGCGTATTTTCAGTACCATCGCGGCTTTCTAGTTGTTATAAATAAAATCCCGCAGGGGAGTCTGTGATGCCCAAAAAACCATGGTCTCTGCCCATCAAGATGTTGGCGTCGAGGTAGTCTGTGGTGCTAGACAAGTCGACCAGCTAAAATCGCATCCCAAGGTGGGGTTCCAAAGGGAGGCATCCCGGCAGAGAACACACTTCCGGCTATTAGTCGGATAAACTGCTGGGCCATTTAAGGGAGGAAGGTTATGGTCGTTGTCTCAGGAACTACATAAATAAAAGTTTATTATTTAGTCGATAGGCAAAGAGCTTTCCAAAATCTTATGTTGACATAGGAAGTAGGCCTTAAACAATTTTTTTTGAGTGTATGATTTTATGCAAACTGCAAACCTTTTAAAAATGCTTGCGTTTAGAGCTTCGAGAGAGCATAACATCCCCCTGCATGCGTTAGTCCAGAGTGGGCATCAGAAAATAAAAATGGCACCGTTTTCACTCTATCGCAGTTCACACATCTAAACAAAAATTTAATTCAAATGACAAATTTTTGTTTACAATTCAGAATATAATATCCGCGTAATATTTATTACTCTCTCATAATGCCAACGTGATAATTAACCCTTCGGTTGGCACATAGACCTAGACAGACCATTGGTAATATCTTGGTGCAAAATATATACATTCGTAAGACATAGTATGTAAACTGTTTCTCGAACCAAAATTAGACTTCTTCAAAAAATAAGATTAATTTCACAGAAGATTTAGCTACAGCTCAGGCATAATAGCTCGTAAGCGGCGACAGAAGGGTTAATAATTGCATCGACAATATTTTGACGTTTGAATTATTTCGTGGAGTGTAATAAATTTGAAGTCAAACACATATGGTTGTGGGATCACATAGCCACTCTGGACTAACGCATGGCATGGGTTGCTATGCTTTCTCTGAGGTTTGGAGCAAGACGGGTGGGTATATAGCAAGGGGCCGATTATACCAATCTACAATCCCACTCCAAGCATTATTAAAGCACGAAATGGCGCCTAAAAAGCATGTTTCAATCATTGCTTATACCTTCGAGTAATCGGCCCTATATGTATCGCCTGTCGGCAAGAATAGTGAAACAACTCAAAAACATAATTTTTGCAAAATGAAATTTGGCAAGTTTTAAAAGTGTAAAAAACGGGTTAACTGTGCGAATGATTGCATTATTCGTAGAGAAAGTTCTTGTGAATAATCTGAGTTACGAATTACTTGACAGAAAATAAGGAATATTTTTCGGTAATTACTAGTTTTGGTTACAAGTGACTTTTGCGTCAAAACTTTTCCTCGCAGGTGTAATATTCACCTTAGGCAGATACATCGGTAAAAGTCAAGATACGACCCTTAAAATTGAATAGATTTATAGATTCGACGAAAAAAATGCCTTTTTTATGCTAGACGACACTTTTACGATAGAAACCACCAAAATGTTGCACTAATCTTGCACAATTATGCTCATACATAGCAACATGAATAATGTGACATTTTGTTCCCCAGCAAAAACTAGGCATAATATTTCTGCGTGATTTTGACAGGTCAAAGATCATGGATATAACTCTCTGTTAGTGTCAAAAATGGAAAATTTCGAGTTGAGTCACTATTCTTCCCGACAGACGATATAGCAAATAATGATCGTTACAGCTTGTTCGACATGCCAATGTCAGATATCAAGCTGAACTGTAGATTATAGAAAAGGATGACCTTAAACACAATTCAATGTTAGCTACGGAATTGGGTACCAACGCCAATATTAACTCATTGCCGGACACAACGCCAAAATTTGACACGATTTGTATGTCAAATGCTCAAAATTGGACGTCTATAGACGTTCTGTCCGTGAAAGGGTTAAAGATGCTTCCTTTGTAGAGAAGATAGACAATACTCTAATACAATCTGAACCATGTGCAGTTCTTTTAAATCACAACGGCTTTGTTTTTTCAACTTAAGGTCTGGATAGACCTCGGGCGGAATGAGAATGAAATTTTCGTCCGCTGCGATTTTCTCAATGAAAATGCATACCTAACCTACTGTCGTGGAATATGTGGTAAATGCTGGGAAATTCCATAAACTAGAATCCGAGAATGGTTTCACAATTTGTCTCTGCCATTTTATATATTATTTTTCGATTCCCCGGTCATTAGATAATTTCCACGATGAACTCGTCGTGGACAGTGAATCGGTTTGACATTTGCAAAACTCACCACGCTCGACGGATGCTACCGAATCGACTCATTTTCACGTTGAAAATGCATTTGGACAAGGGGGAAATTATTTTTTTAGTTATTTTTAAGATGATCTAGGGCGTAAAACGATTTTGTAGCAATTTTCGAAGCTAAAATTTTAGTTTCACCACGGTTTTTATGCCGGTTCATTACCGTTTCATTTTCATTTACGCTCCTAGGTCTATCCAGGACTTTAGAAGACAGGTTTGCTCACCCAGACTTTGTATGAAAATTACCCGGTATAGTGTGACCCAGGCGTGTCAAACTCGAGGCCCGCGGGCCGCATGCGGCCCTCCTCGCAGTTCTGTGCTGCCCGCGGCCATGTCCAAGCAGCACAATATGTATCAACACAAAAATGGTGAAATTGGTAAGGTGAACAAATTCAGAAGTTAAACTCAAGTCTACAAAAGTTACTAAAACTCGTCAGTGGCTTATGCAAGATTATTTTAGGATTTTTTTCTCTAAATACTATCAACAATTTGGCTATTGGCTATTTGATTTTATAAGTCAGCTCATCTTTTTTGTACAGGACAATACTAAGTCTCTTCATGAAACTGTTCTGTCCCGAAATGCAATTAATAAAAAAATTGGTTGGCTTTGCCGAACATGAATTGAGATTTATTTGGAAAAATGGCAAAGCTTTAAAGACTACGGAAATCTTGGAACTGGTGACTAAATCACCTGGATGTGATTTTTTAACCTATACTTATCAAGTTGAATTGGTGCATGAGTTTGTTTAAAACACACAAATAACTTTTTGCCTCTTTTAGCCACATTTCTGCTGAAATTAATTTATTCCGACTATTTTGCCTCCCGATGTTATTTTCGGCGACCTCGGATGACTGGTGCTAAACATTTTTTTTCATCTGTACAAAATTTAGCGCAAATCAAGTAATTGTAGTTTCTTGAAGATTAATCATATTTTCACGTTTTTGCTTCTTGTCTTAATTTGTTAATGTTCTTGGAGTACATTTTCGAAAGTAGGAAGTTCTCATGAATAATCCCGAAGCCGATCCAGACTTTCAACTATATTTTAAAAGTAATATTCTTTCAACTTTCGTAATTCGATTACATAAAAGATTTTGAAATTTTCCTCCTGCGGCCCACCTAAACCTGAGGAGAGTCTTATTTAGCCCGCGCCAGGTTTTGAGTTTGACACTCCTGGTGTAACCGGTATAGCGTTCCAACAGATAACCTGTTGGAAAAAGACACGGCCAAACTTCACCCAAGTGCGTCTCCAGTAAAGCCTTAAAACATATCCTGGAACGAAATGAAACAGACCACTACGCCATAGGGCTGTCATAAAAAGTAACCTCCGAAAATAAGGTTTATTTAAGAACTTTTTTTTTTAAATAATCTTAACCAAACTACATCCAACCGCATTTCTAGTTTACTTTAAAAACTTCCAGGAACACTACGTCATAAGGCTGCGGTAGAAATTATTAACACAAAAGAAGCTTAAGTTTCATTCAAATGTGACGGGTATTCAATTTTCCGCTGCGCCCGAAATTAGCCTCGGTCCCGTCTTACTAAATTAGCATCGGTCCGTTTTACCAATAAATTCGTGATGGTGCACAAAACATGGATCTACTACAATGCATCCGAAACCATGAAGTACTCGTATGTATGTACATACTTGAAGTAGTGAAGTTTTCAGAGAGAACGATCGCATGGCAATACTAACAACGCAAAGCGCGCGATGTTCAACGTCAAACTGACTAATTAGGCCAGTCATTTAACGATTTTAGGTCGCAAAAAATTGCTCGGCTCTGCTGTTTTGGGATATTGTTAGGATAGATACCAGAAGTGTACCACCAAGTTTGCAACTTCGAAAAACCTGTGCTAACCCCGTAACCCTCAAAAAACCTCAAAATTTTCGGACTTTTTTCATATTTTTGTTTGTAATTTCTAAAAGGTGCTTCCTACAAGTAAGTCGTCCACTGCACTTTTAAAGCTAAGGAAATCTTCTTTAATTTGAGTGTAACTTCAGCTTTGTAGGTGCAAAGGATCCCAAAATACAGCACTTTAAAAAATGTGCTTTTTTTGTAAAAAAGTCCGAAATTGTATTTTAGGAGGTTTGAAGGACAGCCCTATGACGTAATGTTCCGATTCCATCCATTCCTAGATAGGTTTTGAGGCTTTACTAGGAACACATTTGGGTGAGGTTTGGTTAAGATTAATTCATAAAGAAAAAAGTTTTTCTTAGAAGAACCTGATTATCAGGGGTTGGTTTGTATAACAGCCCTATGACCTAGTGTTCCGATTTCATCCGTTTCTAGATATGTTTTGAAGCTTTACTAAAAAACACATTTGGGGGAAGGGTGGTTAAGATTGGTCCATAAAGAAAAAAAAATTTCTTAGAAGAACCTAATTTCCAGAGGTTGGTTTGTATGACAGCCCTATAACGTAGTGTTCCGATTTCATCCGTTCCTAGATATTTTTTTAGGCTTAACCAGCAACACACTTGGGTGAAGTTTTGTTAATATTGGTACATAAAGAAAAAAGTTTTTTTTAGAAGAACCTAATTTTCAGGGGCAGCTCTGTGACCCCATGGTCTGATTCCATTCGTTCCGACATATATACAGCTGAGTAACTGGTTTATAACTTCGTGTCACATGACTTTCTCCATAGAATGCACATTTAAGCCGATATTTAGTTCGGAAGATGACTAAAATTATAATTTCGAACTTTTTTTCAAAAAACAATGTTTAAAGTGCTGTATCTTGGGATCCTTTGCGCCTACAAAGCTGGGATTACAGTCAAATTAAAGAAGATTTTCTTAGTTTTAACAGTGCAGTGGACAACTTACTTGTAGGAAGCACCTTTTAGAAATTACAAACAAAAATATGAAAAAAGTCCGAAAATTTTGAGGTTTTTTTAGGGTCACGGGGTTAGCACAGGTTTTTCGAAGTTGCAAACTTGGTGGTACACTTCTGGTATCTTTCCTAACAATATCCCAAAAAACCAGAGCCGATCAATTTTTTGCGACCTAACGCCTTATTTTTCGGTTTATTGACTGGCCTAAATGTATATCACCGCAAGTGAAATTCCTCTCTATTCCCCGCTGTTAATAAACCCTAGAAACATTTAACTATGTACATACATCAATATTTTTGTTATGTGATAAAATATTAAAACATAAAAATATTTGCAGAAGATTCCAATTTCAATACCACACACAGCACACAGGAGAATATGTAATCTGTTCCGGACAACTTCATCAATTTTTCACAATATACAAAAGATTGCTCAAGCTTTTATTGCTGCGTCATCGTCAGCCTTGACAAGTATCCACCATACTATTCTAAATCTGCATTATTGTCTAGTATGCAAAAGTACATTACACAGAAAGCACTTTTAATTGGTTTCAAACTTGGATGCTGGATACGTGTCGAAATTGTGGTAGGTATCATATCTAACAGCTAACACTTTAGCGCTTGACTGCTTCGAAACAATACAACATGCTGGCAAGTTATCTGGCGACTGGCGTACGATGGAACAATTTAGGATAAAGATAATACTTCAAGTAACCTAATAATGCACGGAAAGAAGCTATTCATGTGAGAAGGATCAACGAACCATTTTATTCGGTCAGATTGTCGGAAATTGACCTACATACAAAGTTGAATGATGATAATGGAAGTATGTACTGAAAACCGCCATTTATACTCACATAGGAATATGCTTATTATAAAGTACATATTTTTTTCTTCCTTCTAAAATTTCTAGCAATATGAATATGAGGCGGAATTCTGTTATTGTACAGATGGTGATGTATTAACTTCCCAACAGGATTAATAGAAATAGGAAATGGTTGGAAGACAAAATGTCTATTCTTTATGTTTGTTTAAAATGTGGAGCCAAGAATCCAAAAGGTTAGATAGACTTACTTTATACCTAAATAAAAGAACAACTACGGTAACGTTGACTCATTAAATGTAGAGTAATCCCATATTTAACAGATAAAAAGGATTAGACTAAAACTAGTTTAAACGTAAATACTCCATTACCATTTCCAAACCGAAAAACCACATTGTTCTCATTCTCCCGCAAATCCAAGTCCTAATTTGTGTCACTCATACATCATATAGTAAAAAACGTAACATGACTCGAATTCACCTACAAAATGAATGTCAAACACCGAAATTGCGGTCAGGCTATTATACGTGTTAAGTCATTTCGTTTTGCCATCATCTAGCCTAGCCGCATTACTAATTGCTTAAATTCTCAAAAGTGAATGCAAGAGACGAAAAAATGTCATCTAATAATAATAATTTACGTAACATGGTGTCTTTTGAAAATTAAATATCGTGCAGATTGTATGTTGCTTTCCGCGTGAAACAGCGGCGACACTGACCACCGCAGTGATTGCCAACGAAATTATGTTGGAATACTCAAAAATTGCTTTGACAAAAATAAATCGAAGATGTCAACGACAGAATACCGCCACCACTCTATATTAAATTAACCAAAGCTTGGCCAATATACAAATTTTGAATGCAATCTTCTTCTTCTTCTTAAAATTTATTCGCCCGCATAATCATATTTCTCAAAGAAGTAAAATTAAAAAATACCAAAAAAAAAAACACTTTAAATTGATAAATGCTCCCCTATATTAAGTTCGAGTGTTTCGGGTGTATTTAAATAAATAAAATATGTGTAAATAATATGCGGTGGCGAAATGAAAAGGTGTTTAACCCGAATGTGGGTCAACTAGCGCGAATGTTGGCTATTAATTTTTGAATATTTGCTATTTGTTATGTGTATGTTTTATATGGTTTGGCGCTACTATACAAAACATGACAACCACAAAAAATAAAAACCAGAAATGAATGCATCAATCAAATTCATTGATTACATAAATAAATGGTTTTGTTATGCAAATTGCATGCCAAATTTGTGGGGATTATCAAAAATTTAAAAACTTGATGCGGAATGGTAGGCTTTTTTAATATTGTTTGAGATTAGAACAATTTTTTTATGTTTTGTATTCTTGCAATTCAATAGGATATGCAAAATAGTATACTGTTATAGCGGAATCTGCTTATTTTTTTTTTTATTCGCAATTATAAAGGATTTTCCAATAAGAGGTATTTTGAATAGCCCTCTATTGCGGTAGATATCACTTTTGAAGCTGTAATTTTTTACCATTAGACAATTAGAAACTACGCCATTATTAAAAATACCGGCGTACAGAGGGCTGCGCCCGCAATACGAGGGTTTTTTAGATTTTGAATACATACATAGTGAATCATTTTGCACATATATTTTATAGGTAATAAATAAGAATTATGCACAATGTTAATGAAATGCTTCTCGTAAATCTATTTTTGGATTGGTCTAAATAAACGCGTTCCAGAATGAAAGGCTAACGCCTTTCATTCTGTAACACTTTTTATTTAGCCCAAACCAAAAATAGATTTACCATATATTATAGCTCCACATACTAACTTAAAGCTAATAAATCGCTTTAACGCCGTTACTATTACTCCAAACTGGAAAAAAGCGACTGATATGAAATGTACCCATCGAGTTCTTTGATTTGATAAAAACTAAAAAATTCAAATTTTCAAATCTCCGGGACACCCTTTTTGCTTTGTCCTACCAACGTCTAAGTATTTCGTGCTAAAGACTGTTACGATTCTACACATTCCAACCAAATTTCATTACGATCGGTTAGTGAACAAATTTGTAAATATCCGGGACACCCTGTTATCTTGGTCCTACCAATTTTTAAGTATTTCATGCCAAAGACTGTTACCATTCTACACATTCCTACCAAATTTCATGACGATCCGTTAAGCCGTTCGCGAGTTATTTAGTGAACAAATTTTCAAATGTCCGGGACACCCTGTAATTTTTGTTCTACCTACTTTTAAGTATTTCGTGCCAAAGACTGTTACCATTCTACACATTCCTACCAAATTTCATGACGATCCGTTAAGCCGTTCGCGAGTTATTTAGTGAACAAATTTTCAAATGTCCGGGACACCCTGTAATTTTTGTTCTACCAACTTTTAAGTATTTCGTGCCAAAGACTGTTACCATTCTACACATTCCTACCAAATTTCATGACGATCCGTTAAGCCTTTCGCGAGTTATTTAGTGAACAAATTTTCAAATGTCCGGGACACCCTGTAATTTTTGTTCTACCAACTTTTAAGTATTTCGTGCCAAAGACTGTTACCATTCTACACATTCCTACCAAATTTCATGACGATCGGTTAAGCCGTTCGCGAGTTATTTAGTGAACAGACGGACGGACAGACGGACAGACGGACAGACGGACAGACGGACGGACAAAATCGATTTCATAAGGGTTTTTTTGAAAAATCTAAAAAACCCTAAAAATGGAACGATACACGGTTCAACAACGCATTGAAATTATTAAAATTCACTATAAAAATGGTAAAAACTTGGCAGAGAGATTTGGATGAGAGATGATTAATGATTATTTATGGCCGGAATTGGATGGTATGGATCTGGACAACGGTTACATTCAACAAGACGGCTACGTGCCACACAAGCAACGAAACTATTGATCTTATACGGGAAAAGTTTCCAGAACGTGTTATCTCTCGAAGAGGTTATCACAATTGGCCACCGAGATCTTGTGATTTAACACCTTGCGACTTCTTCCTTTGAAGATGAAAGATGAAAGATAAGGTCTACGCCAACAGCCCAGCGTCGATTCAAGACCTCAAAGATGGAACTCGTGAGGCTACCGAGTACATAGGGCAGCCACTTTGCGATCCGGTTAAGGAAAATTAAGCGTGGTCGTGGTGGCCATTTGGCTGATGTTGTTTTCCATTATTAACGGCATACCTCCCTCTTTATAATGAAATAAACATCCGATCGTTTATCTCAAAAATGCTATTTTTTAAATATTAAAATAACACCTCTATTGGAAACCCCTATATTATAGATTTAAAAATAATATAGTCTTACTGAGAGACTTATGCCAATTTAAAAAAATTATTCGTTGATGACTGACGAAAGATTTATGGAAGCAGCCTGAATATTTTTAACTGCACTGAATAAAAACGCAGAATTATTATTAACAAATGAGTGCGAGGATATTTTGGGCAGCCTAAATTTAAACACCTTTTACATTTGAATTTTTTTTAGTTAATCATTTCTACCGCAGCACTATGACGTAGTGTTCTGATTCCATCCGTTCCTGGATATATTTTGAGACTTGACAAGAAACTAAATGAAGTTTAGTTAAGATAATAAGGAAAAAGTTTTTCTAAAAAGAACCTTATTTTCAAGGTGGAGTTCCTATGACAGCCTCATGACCACATGGTCCGATTGCACTCGCCCCAACATAATTGCGTACCAAATTTCAGCTCGATAGCTTCAAAACTTAGAGAATAGTTTGTTTGAAACAGACGGACATCAACAGACGGAAACGATTTCCCGTCACACGATCAATAAATATACATGGTGTCTCGCAAATGGTTGGCCATGCACCTATGGGCTGAATTTTACACTGTGTTACTTAAAAAATGCTGACTAAATAGCTTTTACCGTTACGGAGAAAACGCGTTTGATTGAAAATCCTTTTAAAGAACAATGCTTTCCTCTGAATAACTTTGATTTTTTAAACTTTGAACTTATTAAAACCAAAAACTTGCACCATATTTTGAAACAACATAAAATCTGTGATAAAATGAAACCGACAAAACTGCACATCTGACAAAAGTTGGCCTGTTACGAAAGCTAAAAAGAGAAAAAAAGGTATCCTGGAAATGGATCAAGGTGTTCAAATCTTCGTTAAAGCTAAATGCCTATCTTCGGTTGAAGCTAAATTCAAGTCCTTCTGGGTTCTTTTTTAAACTTTCCACTAATTTATTTATTTTGAGACCTGTCATTGAAAATAACCAAAATTAAGTGATTAAAACCAACAAAATTAATCGCAAATTTAGATTTAATTTATTATGATGTAAAATCAGGTGAGACAATGAACTTGATGGGCTTTAACTGCAGTAGTTTGGAAAAATGAAGTTGCCAAGTTTGACAAAGCGACTTCTCAAAGTAATACCTAGATGCGAAAGTATAGATACCTTCGAGCATTTGCAAGGGAGCACATACCCTTGACCGTCTTATCTCTCGGTACAGCGAACATTTTGAACTTTTGCGCATATTCTCCAGGAAACTTAGCATTTCACTTCAGAAAAATTATGGCGAAACTGAATTTCTGCATCAGCCTTAATTTCGAGATTTTAAACAAGATGCACAACAATTTTTTTTAAATATCACAACTTTACTGAAAAGTGGCGTGTGACAGACTTATAGCTCTTGCGATTTGCGGGGAGAAAAAGGTTCATTGATTCACACTCCCCTTAAGGTTTGGTGTTTTCTTCAACGTTTTATGAAAATCTTTATAACGGTAAAGTTCACTAAGAAGTTCTTTTCTGGCCCATGCAGTTCTAAATTAATTGGCCAAATTTCTTACGAATAGTGCACCTTTAAAGGAGCTAGGTGGGTTTCATGATTTTTTTTGTCATGATTAGGTGGGTTTCATGATTCTTTGAGTCTTGCTTCCGAGGCCGTACTTTTCCCAGGTGTTGGAAAACCACGAGGATGATAATACTTCCGAATGGCTCTGATAAGGTCCGAACCGACCCTTAAACCTATCAAGTCATCAGTCTCCATCCAATACTTGGTAAAGTACTGGAATAGATACTGGTGGGTAGGATAGAGCATCGGGTGTCTGACAGGCAGTACGGCTTCCGAAGGAAGGGAAGAACCCTGCTGTGGAGTGCAATCCTTCGAGGTAGCTGGATGTCCGGAAATAGCTCAGGAAGAGCTACTTCATAGAGAGAGTTTCTGATTGTGGAGGTAAATGACGTCGTCAAGAAAAGGGTGATGCTGTGATGCCGGCATGACTCCATTGTACACTGAACCAAAAAATTCGTAAATTCGACGAAATTACATTTAATATGAAGAAAATTTCATCAAAATACGGTCAATGAAGCTGTTATTTGGATTGAAGAATACCACAGTTATATTGAATAATTACGAAATTATTGTAAATTGATGAATAAATTTGTCAATATGAAGAAATTTTCTATTATTTTTTTTTAAATATTAAAAATTAACATTGCGTGTTGTCTTATTCGTATTGAAACTAATTTAATTTATTATTATATTTATTTAAGACTTTCAAATATTTATTAAACACTTTTTTTACATACAATTAACCATATTACCATTGTTGTCTAACACAGGATTGGAACTCGGTCCGCTTGCGTGCCAGTCCACTCACGTTGCCACTGCGCCAGAGAGGAAATATACTTCCAATGTTCTCAAGACCCGCAGTACCTACTTGATACACATTGCATGGCGGACACCTTATTGAGACTCGGCCACGACATTTTTTTTTTCTTTCTCACAAATTGTATTAAAAAATTTCTTTTAGGAATTGAGATTTCCATTAAAATTTAAAGGCAAAGATTACTCAAAAAATCGAAAAATCACAGAAAATGCGTTACTATTTATTCATCTGTGTGAATAATTTTCGTAAAAGAGAAGAATTGAAGAATTGATTTTGTCAATATGACTAAATTATTCACTGTGATAAAATATAATATATATAAAATATAAGAATGATGCTATTCTTCCATTTGATTAAGTTTTATCCTTTTGACGAATCTGACAAATTGTGAATTTGTTATTTTGACTAACTTTTGTCAATCTGACAATTGGTTCGAATAATTTAGCGCAAACAAATCGTCAGTTTGAATAATTTTTTCTATACGAAGAAAAACTTTTACAAAGTGCGATTTCTTCAAATTGATAAAAAATTGTAAGCGAATAGTAATAAAACTGATGAAAATTTAGTTAATTTGATAAAACAAAAAACAAAATTTTCATATTGAATAATATGTAACTTTTTTTCTAAAAATCTACCCGTATTTATTCAATGTAACAAATTATTATTCAAATCAAATAAAAATTTTATTCAAAATTTTAGGAAAAAAAATTCGTTCATATGAAGAAATATTTGGTTCAGTGTAGGACCGTATTTACTGAAAACTTTCTGAGGACTGGCTTCATGTCCTGGTAATCTGCCCAAGGTACTCGGATGTCTGGAAACTACACATCTTTTGGGTTGTCCTAAATAATGGAGTCGCGGATACCACGGGGTGCTTGACCAGAAAAAAAAACTATACTGTTATCCAGCGTTGGCTTTTGCGACTTGTCCATCGTTTGGTAGTAGGGTATAGGATGAGCAGGGAGGACACCTCTTAAAGACATTGCGTCTATTACAGTGGGACCTTCAGGATATTACTATCCCGTTCTCCCGAATAGTTAGGTGCCCGGTGTGCAAGGCGCTTACGCTGCAGCAGTGAAAAACCAACGGTACCGATTAGCGTGTATTCCCCTCACCCGACATATGAGATAGGCCATATGTGCGGGCAGTGGCTTCACAACGGCGGGCGTGGAGTTACGCTACAACTGGGAGAACTAGTACAACGGATTCGCATCCAGCAACAAGCAACACCAAGCTTTAACACTTGGTAAAAAAAAAAGTATAACCTCACAACACTCGAGGCGCGCTGATTGACTTCACAAAATTAGTCCTATTAGACGCCATTCTTCACGGTAGGAACAGACGTTAAACCCCCCTTCGGACATCGACTAGTCAAACAACCGAAGCCTTTCTAACTGCTACAACTACACCAAAAAGCAGTTGTCCTGTTTCACCTGCAAGCCATATCTATGCTACGTACGGAAACCACGAAGTAACACTACCTACTTTCCAGCCCACCAAGACTCAATTTCACCAAGGAGAATATCCAGGTTGACCCACAACAGCCCAAGCGCACAAGTTATAATTAGTTGTGACACCAATGTGTGGGGTAGGATATTAACACTTCCTTTCTGATGTGTAATTTGTTAGTCTCAAACAAAGGGTGCCCATGCCCAAGCTTCGTAACCACCACTAGGAAAGAAATTTTTGACACAAACCTACAATCAAGAAAATATAAGGAGAGATACATAGGCCAAAAAATGTGTAACCATTTGCTATCTCATTCATAATGGCAATGGCGTGAATATTTTTATGTAGGGGGTCAGTGAATATAGTATCGAATAGTATTAATGTTTTAAATCGCTTTAATAGCACGTAAATAAATAAATAAATGTTCGTCAAAACTAAATTCTTCTTCTCTCTACCGTAACCCCTTGTGGGGCATGGTGCGTTCACTCAGGCGTTTATAGGCTACTTCGAGTCAACGTTTCATTGCATATAGAGGAGTGTATATACTGTTGCAAGCACTATATATTTCCTGGACCACGCCGAGATTCATTCTCCGGACCTCTAGATTACTTAGCATCGTAGAGTGCGACTCAACCAAGTGAGCCACAGAGCGTGCCAAACTAAATTGCCTTTAGGCAATCTTTGTACCTACTGAATTGTACCTACTGAATTAACACTACTCTACACTACTTCCTTGTCCAACACTAAAATGCAACACAACCAATGTACTGGGATGACAACCAGACTAGAAAAACATATATGTATTTGGATAGAACGAGAAGAAGGACCGAAAGAGTTTTCTTTTCGATATTCTATTTGTTCGGTAGTATTACCACTTGACACAAACACACTGAACTCAATGTCTATAAACTCTTTTCAAAGACTTGGTGTTTCTCTAGTGTGGAGTCTCTGTCACTCTCAAGGGTAATATAAAACTTATTGTGGTTCAACTAAATAACATACCCACATTTGCCTACCAAGAAATCTCTCATGGTAATGCCAGAATTGTGCAAGCAGTTTCTCAGTAATTTAAGTGGAAAGGCTGGAGAAAACAGTCATAAAGAGGTTAGCTGAGGCGGCTCGCTCTTGTAAGGCCCACACCAAAAGAAATTTAAATGTATGTAATTTGCAGAGCGCGAACTGTGGGTTGGTGAGCGTATAGCGAGCAGGGGCGAAGCCCCCTAGTATTTTTAAATATAATAGATTTGAATTGAAAGCCGTAAATCGGTCGCTGAACCTAAGGATCACTGTAAACTGTTTATCTTTGTGTCGCAAACACCCGAGAGGAAACAGCTGCCTTTAGAAGAATAAAACTCAGAGGCTACAAGAAGATGGGACATAAAGGGTCAGAATTTTGTTTTTATATGGTACGAATAAAGAAACATATTTAACAAAAACCAAATGTCAGTACTTCATCTTCCTCTATTATTGCAAATTTCCATAATTCATTTTCAAAAATGACAACTACGACATTAACATATCATCATCGGAAAAAACATTGTAAAACTCATAAGCAATACATGAGTCATACAACAACGTTCGAATCCTTGGCAACTTTTAGCAAATTATTGTCCCTATACTTCCGATTCCCATAAGTCTCTGAGCTGACAAAATATAATGTAAAGAGCCTTCGACCCGTTGATTTATGCGACCAAAAATGCGCGAAAAAACATCCAATTCAATACGATACAATCATTCAATGCTAGCTAGTTCATTATAAATCTTATTGTCAATGTCTTCATTTCAATTAGCCCGTTCTGAAACGCTAGTACGTACATAATAAATAAATAAATCTGACTAATCATATTGGCAAAACGATACAATAAGCAAGATTTCATATTCATGATACATTGCAATTATGGGAAGGTAAAAATGTTGTCAATTTTCATTTAAGAGACGCGCCATACTCTGAAAAGTATTTAAGGCATTTTTCATTACAGAGTATATTCACGCGACTTGTGGATACATTACAAGTGTGTAGGTACTCTATTCGTAAATTGGAGACACCATGCGAATTACGATTACGTGTATTCTCATAGTTCATTTACGTGTGATAAATTGCGGTGACAAACGCAGCAATGACCACGACCATGCGCGATTTTTGCCTTTTTATGACATTGAATTTTACTTTGAACTTACGACGATCATATGTATACACGTATATGGTCAGAGAAAGGTCATTACATGGTTGCTTCGGCGATTACCTGTTACAGTAGAATTTCGTTTGATCAAACTTCAGTTGAAAGGAAAATTTAATTGCTGGTTCGGTTTAACAGCATTCACTATCTTGCATTACATATATGGCAAGAAAAAACTGAAGAAGAACCGAGGATTTTTACATTAGGTTAAAAGTTGTAAATTAAAAACAACTAAATTTAGAAGTTTTGTAAAAAAAAAAATCCTCAAAAAATTGTATATCTCCTTGCTATTCTTTCCCTGTTTTCGTCGTACCAGAATCTTTGTTTATTAAAAAAAGACACCAAAACCAAACTTTGGTTGAGCGCGATTCTACTGTACTTTATGCTATACGATGCCTTTAAGGTGTGGGCGACTTTGAAATGACCGATAGTAATATTCTAAGTTCTAGGTGAACAAACTAGTGCGTGTCATAGACAAGATGGATATTGATATAATCAAGTGCATGATCTGTGTAAACAAAAATAAATTATAGTGCAAATTATATCAGATTCATGTTTTTGTCATATAAAATGCAAAATAATCGTAGGCTGTTCCTTTTTAACATTTGCCCATTAATATGGTGGATAGAAAATAATTACTTGATACAAATTATTATAAAAATATTTACATACTGGGTTAATAGCGTAAGCTTACTTTTCGTTCCAGTGATAGATGCATGTTTCATTATCAGGGTTCACAAGCTTAGAAACTTACCTGAAACAAACAAAAATAAAAATTAATTACATTTTAAATTAATCATTTCTATGTATATTTATTTTAATAAATTTATAATATTTTTACTATCTTAACATATTTGAAAATGCATCCTTAAAACTAATCGATCCTTTGAGATTATAACTGAAAGAATAAGCCATCTATTTAAAAAAAAAATAGGATCAAATCATCGCAGCTCTCGTTTGGAGAATTATTATTTACCAGACGACAGTTATTCGCTATTTAACAATTTTGGACATAAGTAAAAGTTATAAATATTATAAATATTTCTTCGATTTTTCGGATATTGTAAAAAGTATATATAAAAATTGACAACATTTAAAATGGGTTTATTTTTAGATTAAATAAAAAAAAAAAAAATAATTTTATAGCGTAGGTTCGAAATATCTCCGAAACTATTCATCGCACGCAAAATCATCATATAGCGGAAATAACGAGTCACGGGAGTAGAACTTATCGCACAAACGTCAGTAGCGACATGTCGATAAACTGAAGTACACGCGCGCATTGTTTATTTTGTGACCAAAAAGTGAAATAATCGTAAACCTCAATATTTCGTCTGTAATAGTCAAATATTATCCTTCTTTAATCAGATAAGTGTTAAAAGTTCATAAATTTATTGTACTTTTGATATGTATATAGTTTCTGGGTATAATACTAACCGTTTTTTTATAACCTCAATTTTGTTTCAAAATTTCGGGTTGGGGTTAGTTGAGCTATAGTTGCTCAACTAACGCCAACCCTACATTTTGAAGCTATAGTTGCTCAACTAACCCCAACCCTAAATTTTGAAACAAAATCGATTTAGGAGGTGTTCACACTTACGGCCAGATTACGTAATCTGTGCAAATTACTTCATTTGAGCTGTCAAATTCCATATATTTTTAAATTCACCACACCTCAGATTACGTAATGTGGTCAGATTAAGTACAAGTGTGAAAACCTCCTTAAGTTTTGTTGTTTTGTCATTTAAAGTCTATAAATAAAAAGTTGATTATGAAACGGAAAATTTATTTCATGCCTAGTTAACATTTAACACATGGTTCGGCTAAACTTTCTATGTGCTCAATTTGCCCCATACCCTAGCTCAACTTACCCCACCTATGGGGTAGGTTGAGCATATTTGACTTTCTTCATTTAAACAGATACAGCTCCATAATTTGACTTTTTAGAAATAATTTTGTGGGGCACATTTGCAAAGGGATATACTACCAATCTATCAGTATGCATAAGAAGCCATTAAGACTTACCGTTGAGGAGCTATAAACGCTCAAGTGAAAAATTGCTCAACTAGCCCCGCCCTACCCTATATGTAAAAACAGCTGATTCAATTTGCTTAATAACTTAGTATAAATATAAATGAAAATATGCGAAATTGAGGTGTGAACACGTATATGCGATTTTTTAAAATAATGTGAATAGCGTTATTGAAACAATTAACTGATATTGGGAAATTTGACGTTATCGAGATATCGTCTATTGTTTCTTTTTGATAAACTAATAAATAATAATAAAACAGTATACAATCTATAACAGTCACTTGATAAATTTATTCAACAAGATTGTATAAATGTTGATTTACAGGGCGTAGATAAAGCGACGACGATGCCAGAACGATTGGTATTGCAAACAGAGTCATGGCTATTTCTTTTAATTCAGTAAAATCACGGATAAAAAGGGAATAGAAATTTCCGACAAAAAGATATCAATGACAAACTACCAAGTGCACATGGAGCTAAAAAGCCTCTATACCTACTGAATCGAATCGAATAAAAGCCCTCTGGTACAAATTGACCTCGAAAATTTATAAGAGATGACCGCAGTATTGCAATTTATGGTTACAATCAGTAAGCTATTAAAAGCATCAGTAAGCTATAATACATACGCCGCAGCTCATCATCGGAGCGGATGCAAACGTCCACCATACAGAGTGAGAGAGTTAAAACCCGGACATCCCGCGTATAAGAAGGCACGGAAACTCTTCAACGTGGCGAAAAGAACTGGGGATTAGGACACATACCGTCTCATTCTAAACCAGTACAGCAAAGAAATCAGGAAAGCCAAGAGGGAATCCTGGAGGAAGTTCTGCGAAGAGATCAAAGATCTATGAATGAACGAGGCTCCAGAAGGTTCTGGCCATGGATCCAACAAACCCCATTGAAACGCTTGACAACTCAGACGAAAACTAAACCAAAACAGGTAGGGAAACCCAGGAAGTCCTTCTAGGGTACCACTATAACAACAGGACGCATAGATCAGTTGGACGACAACTCCCAGCATTTCAGGGCAAAGAAAAACTATGGTCCCTCGCGATTCAAATAGTAACATATATTAGGGTGGAATGGGCGGTTAACTTTTACGACCCTTACAAATTACCGGGGCCAGACGGTGTCTATCAAGCCCGGCTTCCGCAGGGCCTTATGACTCTGGCTCGACATTTACTAAGACTATTTAGAGCCAGCATAGCCTTAGGATATTTTCCAATCACTTGAAGCAGGCAAAACTAAACCCTAGCAAAATCGTATAGGCCAATAAGCCTAACCTCCTTCCTTCACAAGTCATTGGAAAACCTTTGAGCCATGGAGTCCAACACACCCTCTGTCGGTGGATAAAATCAATGCTTCAGGGATGACAAATACAAGCAAACCTTTTAGGGACAAACCATGTATGCAGCTATCATCAAAGGATGCCCACAGGGGGGTATACTATTACCCCTCCTGTGGAACCTTGGGGTCAACAGCTTACTGGTCCAGCTAAACAACACTAGTTTAGTTTCTATACCCAAGGATATGCCGATATGTATAATCCTGATCAGGGTAAAATTTCCAGTGGCTCTTCCGAGCTAATCCAACAAGCTCTAACTTTAGTGAAAGACTGGTGCAGGAGGGTAGCTCTATCGATCGATCCCGCCAAAACAACACTAAAAACCTTCAGTCGCAAACACAATTTGGAAGGACTAAATGCTCCAACCTTATTTAATCAACAGTTGCAGTTTACCACTAAGGTAAAATATCTGGGAGTCACCCTCGATAACAGACTCACGTGGAACAAGTAGCTGCAAAACACAATTACAAAAGGTAAACAGACTGTATATGCAAAAGAGCAATGGGGAAAACGTACGGGCTAAAACCACGAATGATACACTGGATTTACAAAGCCGTGGTCAAACACCGTCTGACCTATGGCTCGATAGTCTGGGGGACTAAAACCAAGCAAAAAACAGCCGATGCGAAGCAGGCATTAGTACAAAGACTGGCCTGCGCAAGCATAACCAGCGCCATGCGCGATGCACCAACTTTAATTCTGGAGAAACTACTCGACCTGTCACCATTAGACCTTACAATCACAGAAGAGGCAAGAATGGCAGACTACAATCATCGAACAAGTGGACACCACTAAAGGTAGGACACTGTTAGATTACAGATATCATTGCAAACTCTATCCTAGATATGGGTAGCGATTATACCCCGGCCAAGTATACCTTCCGACTCCAGCATCCAAACCTCTATCATCAGGGAAGACAGGTCATCACACAACTGTCTTTCAGGCAGAACTTATAGCCATAAACCTTGCAGTAGACAGTCAATCTGCCATAAAGGCTATTGCAAGTCCCAAAACAAATTCTAAATTGTTCTAAAAACATATAGCTACCCGAAACAACGAAACCTTGAAATGGGTAAAACGACATAAGGGGATTGAAGGCAACGAAAAAGTGGATGCCCTCGCAAGAGAAGGTTCCGAAATACCCTTCACTGGTCCTGAACCTGCAATCTTTTTATCAGTACCGTATAACCCCCACAGCAAAAAAATCGGAGTGATTTTCACTCCGAATCGGTGTCGAATAGTGTCCATCCGAATCGGATAATATTGGCATAAAACTCGAAGCAAGGTGTTGCTAAAGACTCCGAACGAATGTAATGATTTTATCCTTTTTTGAACTCAAAATAATACTTTCATTAACACCAAAAGGAGTGATTCTCGATACTTTTGAAAAAAAAAAAATTTCACAGGGAAGGAACATGTAACGCATAAATGAGATTTGTACAACCCTTCTATAGGTAATTTACCTCTTTACGATCTAAAATGCATAAAAAATTTACCTATCTACAGTGGGATTCGATCCCGGGACCTTATGATTTGTAGACGAACGCCCTACCTACTAAGCCAACCAGACTAACTGATGGAGTTTGTAATTTATACAACATGTGACTTCGCTCTACCACCAAATTCACTCCGATCGGTGGATAAACAAAATACCAAAATCGGATGAAATTAGCCCCAGCACAATAACTTGATTGAACATGTTACGGAATTGATCCGATAGGTGTAATACTCAATACCAAATGGGATATTCTTTGCAATGTGTCCGAAAAAGGTTTTAATTTAGAAGTTTCGTCCGTTTCGGATTCTTTTCTAATAAAACCCCTTATGGCGGTGTTATTTTGAGCATGTTTACTCCGAAATAATTTATCTTTTTTATCCTATCGGATTTTCTTGCTCGAATACCCGGCATTTTTTTTGCTGTGATGCGGGGCCATGGGTGCGTTAACTCAATCGTTTATAGGCAATTTCGAGTCAACGTTACATTGCCGAAGTCCTAAGCCTCAGCAAAAAGAACCGCAGGGCAGTGGCAGTCCTCATAACCGGTCACTGCTACCAGCGAAAACACCTGCACCTATTTTCTAGTGCCCTGCTCTTATGAGCTGGAGAAAAACCTTCGTCAGAGCTCAGACCATTGGAATGGGCGCACCCAAATTAAACCTCTTTAACTTTCTTCTAAGCAATCTACGAAGGACAGAGCTGATAACCTGAAACTCTTTCGCTCTAGTGGGGAATACAATAAGCCAACTATAAGGGGAGCGAGTAGGGGGCGAAGCCCCTTAGTATAACCAAATAGATTAGCCCACCTTTTTTGTATAGTAACAATACCCTGCAAACCAAACTTCCAAAAAAATTCCTCTGGTTCCATTTGATCACCGCTACAAATAAATTCGCATTTCGTTCCGAAGGTCTATACGTTAGTCGAAATTTTACGTAATTAGAAATGTTCTTAATACACATACTTTTGTTGTTTGAAATTCACAAAGAGTTGAAAAATTTGTGAATTTCAGACTTAAATTAATTTATGCAAGGATTTTTTTAACCTATTTTAAAATTTTGTAAAATATCAGGGATTTCACCTACACAGAAATTAATTTAAGTGGATCATCCAAAGATTTTTCCAGAGGTTGGGCTTTTACGTAAGTTCGGAATTACGTAAGTGCACCTTACGTACCTATGTCGGGGAGTTACTGTACGCATAAAATCAAGAACCATAATTTGCTCCTTACCAAGCTAGCAATAAACAATGTGAACGTAATTATGTTCTTCACACCACGTCAAATCCAACCTCAATCGTTAATGCCGTACCAAAAAGCTAAATAGCCCAATAAATCATTAATCAGGAGCCTAAGATTCACAGATTCACACTTCCCACAGGATTTATTACATACTCGATTTGATTAATAAATCGTACCATATTGTACTGCAATTTGAATAATTATTTTAAGTGTTATATTACATACAAAAAAAAATAAAAACATTAAGCGATGCATTTTGAGTTTATTAACAGACGATTCGTGGATAATAGATCCACGGTTTTGACTCGCCTAAATTTCCATTTCCATTATTTGATCCGGGTGCCATAACTACCTATACCATCTTAAGGGTATAGGATAATGACTATTTTCTTGACTTTTTAGAATAAAGACATTGAAGATGCCACCACTCGTTTTGCCGGGAAAAATATTCTGCTCGAAGGTCATAAAAAGAATAAAAACGAACGCGAACTTTTCAATACCACATATAGGCATTATAGTACCTTTCCGTTGTCGTATATGGTCTTGGGAATATACAAATAGGTGATATGAATGACACTAAAAATATGTACTTAACACAGCATAATGAAAGTCTGGGTCCTTGAAATGAGGAAATAATACCAACGATGGATTGCACACGATGACACCTTTGACACCCATCTTGACTTTGTTGCGCTCGAAAAATTGTGTCCTTTTTAATACTTTTTAGGACCTTTGCGCATAATATTTTTTTCTAGTATCAAAGTGTAGCATCTTCTTTGTCTATTGATTATAAAAAGTCATGAGAATAGTTGATGCAGGTATCGTTGAAGGGGTATAGTAATCTTAACTATTACGCACCCATAACTCCGTTACCATAACTCGAAACCGAAAAAAAGTAACGGTTGAGTCGTTCAAGGGTTATTTAATGAAAGGAAGGACGGACACAAATCTTTTTATAAAATTTTCTAAAAAAAAAACCCTAAATACTAAAAACTATAGAGCGACCAGATGGTGGCGTGGCGTTGATTGTGCCTCGGAATTGCCTAATCCTAGGTTCAAGTTCAACCAAAGTTTTTGGCCATGAATGTTTATGGTGTCGGCATCCTTTTCAAAAACTTGTGGAGCTAACCTGTTCTTACAACGGCAAATTACAAATTATGCAATCCGGAATAAGACGAAACGCATCATAAAACGCTCAATTGAAACTTCTCAAAGGTGTTGTTTCTTACTCAATTAGAAGATTGAACTAGAATATAGTACAAAACCTGCCTTTGGATTCGATAAACATAGTATGTTGTCCAGAATCTGGCGAAGCCCAATTTATTTCAACACCAAAACTTAGTTGTGTGTTACTTGCTCCCTGGGCATTTCAGTATATGTACTATTGTATGGGAGCGGTGCATGGAAAGTTACTGCATATTAAGGACGTTTTTCAAAACCCGATAGAACTTAAAACTGTAAAAAAATAAGACAAAAAATTAAATTTTATTAAAAAATATTTCTTTCAGTATACTCTGGTAAATCATAATGAATGGACTCACGCTTGAACAAGGCCACCACATCACCCAAATTTACTTCGGAAATCCGTCGTCGATTCGCACAACTTAAAGACGACTTCGTGATTTTTATGGTGCTCATAATCATCCATCGGAGCAAGCCATCCGTCGAACTGTCGATAGATTTCGTACCACATATTCTATAAATTATGCAATAAAACCAGCACGACGAAGAGAATAACGCCGCTGTAAGCGAAAGTATGGAAGAATCTCCAATTTTATCGATTCGTCGTTGGACGCATACTTCAGGCGAACGGTCGTGAAATCCGGCTTCAGAGTGCATGCCAGGCACTGTCTGAGATTATTTTAGAAATCGATAGGGTATTAGTCAGAAAGCTTAAATTGAAGTTTGCACCACTTGAAAAATTTTCTAACGGTACTTATGAAAGTTTTTATCTTGTTTGGGTTTGCTGCGTATATCTCCGCTCGTAATGCTAGCATTTCCAAAAAAAAAATGCCACCGAATTGTTTGGAACAAAGTTTTCTTCATCTTTTGCATAGCGAGTGTTTACCATAAAGCAGTAGGTAAAATGTTACAGCGTGTCAAAGTTGAAAAAACATTTTTACAAATCAGTTTTTTTGCAAATAAAAGTCAATAACGGTGAATTTTCGCGCAAAAATAAATAAGAATGAACTGTACCTTATTGGATTCCCTACAATCCAAAAAAAATGAAGTCAATACGATCAGCCGCAGCCGAGATATACCCGAAAGAAGGTGAGCATTCCGAAGTAACTATGCGTTATACATACATAATTATAGGTATAATTTGTTGCAGATGCAGTTAGGATGGTCAGTTGCGCTCTTTATTTGAGCTACCCCTGTAGGCTTCGAAACTGGTATCTATTTGTATTTGTAATACAGTAGCGGAAATTGAAATAGGTTCACCCCCATAAAGTAAGGTTTCTCGAAAATCTGGCAGTTCACCAATGGTGTAAAGTAATTTACTTTCTTTTTATTTTGGATGGCTTATTTAGTGATGAGGGTACGTTTTTATTATCTTCTTCAGTAGAATACTGAGTTTGAAGCGGAAATCGCTTAAGGTAAGTGTTCGTAGGGACAATTCATGTGATGATCGCTCAGCGATCGCTGTTTTGCATCCAATTTCGAGTCGTATTTAAATATTTTTTGAATTGTTCTACTTTCCTAGTATCGACTATGGATTAAAGGAATGTGTCTGTATAAAAAAATGTACCCATATAGTGCTCAAAACCGGTGGTTCAACTTCTATCACTGAGCGATGATCCCATGAGTCGTCTCTACGAACACAAACCTTTAGAGATGTGTCGTTACGTGTACCTCCGTACAAGGCAATGAAAACATTCTTTCCGATAGTGCATATAGTGTTTGCATCTGAGCACTCTGCTTTAAAAACCTCGAGCGATTGTAAAACGCGAGTATGTCCCTTCTTCTTTAAAAAGAAGAGAGGCCTATTTTTTCCATATCTAAAAATGGCCGAAGTCGTATCACACCCTGTGAAGGCGTAAAGAAAAGTATATGCTCTGAAAGAGTTTGGTGTTTGAAATCTGTTGATGAATACAAAATTGTATTTTCGGATCCTCGCTCCATTTTTTAAAATAGACGCTCTAGACATGATATCCAATACCTGATAATATTACCAGCAGATCAACGTCTTCTCCAACGATGAAAATTGAGTCAAACTTGGACGACATGCCTAAAGCCGTTTGAACAATTTGTGTATCCGCATCCTCTACTACAGCCTGGAATACTAAGAAACCATGATTCATTAAATACTTTTGCAGTATATCAATAAATCGTTTCTTGTTTCTTTCATTGGCCAACAACGCCTCCTGCTTTATACCTCTGAAGATTGTGGTCTCGTCAAAAATAAATTCAGTTGACTGTTGAATTGTTGAATTTTCCGACATGATTGATGCATTAGAACACTATTCACATTTCTCAAAATTTCTTCATGCTCCCTATGACCACGTTCAATGCATCTCTCAATCAATGTACGGATACCTCGTTTTTTCACTTCAACAACGTCACCTTCGTTTAAGGATTTTGCACAAACGAAACAAAAACTCATGGCGAAACTAAACAAACAAACAAAACTATTTCGAAAAAAAAAACAAAGTTTGTCAAATTGACTTCCATTTACAAAAAGTACCGCTATTGGTGTCACTGTTCGCAAGCGTGACGCGTAATGAACATATCTCTCTCTATCTGTAGCGAAAGACAACTGGCCGCCAAGTAAACCCCAACTGAATGTTGGAACATACCCGTAGAACGTATTGCTATCTCTGATCGTCGACTTTCTCTTGGCCATATCTCGGTTGTGGATGATCGTATCGATTTAATTTTTTTCTGGATTGTAGGGAATTTAATAAGCTACAAGTCAACTATTATTAATTATTGCGTGAAAATTCACAGTTATCGACTTATTTACAAAAAACTGATTAACAAAACGGGGTTTTCCACTTTGACACGCTGTAGCATTTTATCTACTGCTTTGAGATGAACAGTCAGTATACAAGGATGAAGATAATTTTGTACCGAACAATTTGGTGTCTTTCTTTTGAAAGGCCAACAATCAGGAGCGGATATATACACAAAAAACCCAAACAAGACAAAAACTCACATAAGTACCGTTAGAAAATTTTCCAAGTGGTGCAAACTTAAATTCAAGCCCCTACCGATTTCTAAAATAATCTCAGACAGTGCCTGGCATGCACTCTGATTTTCCAAAACGCCTGAAGTAGCAGGGATTGGGGCTCTGTCAGTCCACTACGTGTAAAATTTTGCCCAAAGATCTTGTCCTACACGCGTATAAGATCCAGCTGCTGCAGAAATTAAAGCCACGAGACCACGATATGCGTCGTTCTTTTGCAGATTGGGCTCTAAAGCAGTTTCAAAATCACCCGCTGTTTTATCGCCAAATTGTGTTCAACGACCAGACTCATTTTTGGATTAACGGGTTTGTTAATAAGCAAAATTGCCGTATATAAAGTGAGACCAATCCACACAATACAATACAGACTCCATTACAATCAGAGAAATGCACCGTTTCGGTTTGGTGCGGTTTACAAGCTGGTGGCATCATCGGACTTTATTTCTTCAAAAATGAGGCCGGGACTCACTCGCGTTATGGTCAATGGAGATCGTTACCGCACCATGATCAATGATTTTTAGTTTGAAAATATAAATGACATTGACGGACGGACGGACGAGATGTGGTAGCCACAGGATGGTGCTATGTGCCATACGGCGACCGAAACCATCGACTTATTGAAATAAAAATTTGGCGATAAGTTGATTTCGTCGTGTGATTTAACACCTCCCGATTATTTCCTGTGGGGTTACGTGAAATCACTAGTTTAAACTAGCAACAATTGACGCCTTGGAGGCCAACGTTGTTCATGTTATTCGTGATATACGGCCAGCAATGCTCGAAAAAGTGGCCCAAAATTGGTCGTCCAGAATGCGCTTCGTCAAAAACAGCCGTTGTTTTTGTGTTATTTTTTACAATTTCAACTTCTATCGGGCTTAAAAAATAAAATACCCCTTATTACCAAGGAACTGTAAGTTTTTGTGAATTTGTGTCTTCGTCGTATATTAAAAAAGTTCTGCCCAAAATGACTTGGAGTAAAGAACTCCGTCGGCGTACAGCCGTCAGATGTCAATCGACGAGTTGATACGGAGGCTAAAATGGCAGTGAATAGGATACACATTGCGTAAGAACGATAACTTTGTTGCCGCAATATATGAAATGGAGGAAGACCAACATACTGTTTTAGTCTAACTCCTTGAGGAGCATGGTTTGTTAACGACAACCATGTGCATTCGTTAACGTTTCAACGACAACTGAGTTTGGAGTGTGATACGGTTGTCTGCCATTCCATATGGCAACGTACGGTGGAAATTAAAATCACCAGAGTAGATCTATATTCCGAAAAGGCGCTCACGTAACCAATCTGGATAAGTTTAAATAATTAATAACTGGCGCGAGAGTTCAATATTGGACTAAGGCCGCAGTTTTGAGCCCTTTAAATCGCCTGGGCCAGATGGCATTATTCCTGCGGACCTGCAACAATGCGCAGACATCACCTATCCGTGGATAGAGCACATACTTACAGCGTGCCTAAAGTTGGTACATATTCCACACAGATGGAGAGAGGTGAGAGTTACTTTTATTCCTAAAACGGGTAAAAGCTCGCATGCGAGTCCAAAGGACCTCCGGCCCATTCATCGACTATGCTATAATTATTAGAACGACTAATTGATGTTCACATACGAACGATCGTCTCTGCTAATCTACTATCCATGTCACAACATGCATATTGGAAAGGGAGATCGGTTGATACAGCTCTACATTCGCTGGTCAGTTATATTGAAGCATCTCTTCATAATAAGGAATATACTATGGTGGCGTTCCTTGACATTGAGGGCAACATTAAACCCAGAGCAATAACAGATGCTCTCATGAGCCTACAGGTCGAAGGTTCAATTTGTACCCTTGTTAATAGGCTACTCACTTCTAGGCGTATTCATAGTAGGTTGGGTTCGTCTTCTGCTAGTAGATATGTTTGCAGGGGCACTCCACAGGGAGGTATTCTGTCTCCTCTACTTTGGAATGTAGCGATTAATCAATTGCTCTTAAATTTGGAAAGAATCGGATGTAGTCATCGCTTATGCTGATGATATTGCTATCGCCGCTAGAGGCAAGTTTCCTGACACACTTAGCGGACTCTTGGAGAACGCCCTGGCTATCCTAACAGACTGGGCAAGTCTCAGCGGGGTTGGGATTAATCCAGCAAAAACGAAGTTAGTCCTGTTCACAAGAAGGCGTGTGATCCCCACTTTTAACCTCCCTAAGCTAGGAGGCATTCAACTTGGTTTCTCTGACAAGGCTAAATTTCTTGGCCTTATCTTGGACAAGAAATTAAGATGGAAACCTAACATCGAGGAAAGAGTAAACAAAGCTACGGTGGCACTGTATTCGTGCAGGAAAGCCATCGGGAAAACCTGGGGCCTTCAACCAAAAGTTGTATATTGGATGTATACAGTTATTGTGCAGCCTATTCTGCTTTATGGCGTTGGTGTGTGGTGGACCGCACTTAGCACAACTGCCTATCATAATTCACTTGTTAAAATGCAAAGGTTGGCTTCTCGTCTGATTACAAGAGCTCTTCGTACAACACCTTCATTCGGACTAGACATGGTTTTGGGACAATTGGACATATACGCCCAACGGTCAGCAGCTTACACGGCCTTACGCCAACGAAACGACCCAGTCCATCAGGTCCTTTTCCATCTACACTGATGGTTCCAAGACAGACGCTGGAGTCGGCATTGGAATTTACTCGGAGGAACTCGACATCAGCTTGTCTTTTTCCTCCAAGCAGAAATCACTGCAATCTCGGAATTGTTGAAGACGCCCACGAGAAGATTAAAACACCTATTGCCGTCTGTGCATCGATAATTGAAGCCGCTTCTGAACGTAGGACCAACGCGAGATGGGCCTGTGGATATACTTGTGCTACGACGAGGATGATTTGGCCTATATAGATATATCCCGCTCCGCCATATTACTGTCGCTAGACAGGAAATATATACGCAACATAGTGGGTATTATTATGAATGTCCGGCCTTATCCGAGAGAAGGAGGCGTGCACTGCGTTCGAGGTATTTTTACGACACAGATGATCTTCGAGATGTGAGCCCTACTTTGCTTAACAAATACATTGTTAGCACTGGCTGGTTTTAAACGAAACGTAGGAACTACGGTGGTATCACAATGGACCAATTTTTGGTCTAAGTGCGCATGGCGCTAGTCAGGCGGCCCCTTTACCTTACCTAACCTAACCTAAGGCCGCAGATTTCTTAATGACATATCCAAATTCCTTAATCTTAACAGCTTTTTTGTTGAGGTGTTGAGATTGAGATCAACAGATCAGCAGTGTTATTTATCCCCATAAATAGGTACTAGTTTAACATCTAACTGAGATCATAGTCCGTCACATGGGTCGTGAGTGCAAAAAATATAATTAACCGAATTCCTTCACGAAGAGGCTCGAACCCACGACTCTGTGCAACGAAGATGTGCGCACTAAATACTACTTGGATAATGACAAAAATAAAGAGTTTTAAGCATAATTTTGCATAGGCATAAGATAAGATGATGTCGTTCTTAAGGCAAGAACTTTACATTGAAATGTTTAGAAACGGGAACACTACTCAAAACAATTGTGCAGCTTAAGAACAATCGGTACACACAATTCTTAAAACTGCAACAAAAAAGAACAGAAAAAACCGTATTGTGAAAAATTGTAGGTATATCTTTTCCGTTCTAATATAAAATTTAAATTACTTTCTAAAATAAAAACTGGCAGTTTCTTCAGTAGTTCTAGTAGCAAATAACGTTCATTCAAGAAGTATTAACCTGTGTGACTTTGAGCAAACGATTTATAGACTATCTATACATAAGCTACCTGAGATGAGAAATTACATTCCAGATCTACTACTTCCGCACGTTGACTCTCAGAACGAACAGCATCGTCACACATTATGCAAAACGCCATAAAGCACTGAGCTATAAACACTTGGATAAGCACCGGTGCATCTATGCACATATTTCACGTATGTGCAATATCTCGTCTGCTTCCAATCATTTGCCATAAAATGCACCGGCTCGGAGCTCAATTTAAAGAAAGTTCCCAGAAGTGTATTAGCAGCAAATCGATTTTTGCAATAAATAAATGCACCCAGTGCTGACACCAAGATCTTCATCATTTCCTGCTTTTTGACTTCATACCTATTCGCATCAACATGTACAGCAATTTTCCATTTGCAATTAAAGAATTCGCGCAGCGTTTTCTTCTGGAAGCTAAGCGGTGCCCTAACAATATAAGAACTCTAGATTCCAATAAGACTAGTGTGTACGACTATAGGAAAGGCATTAGAAAGAAAAATGGGTGCATTGCCTATAACTCAGTGGCAACAATTATTGTGCATTTCAATTCTGTGGAAAAAAATACTCTTCGGGTGCTTCTAATGAGTTAACTGTATGGGTGTAAACTCACCAACATTCTACACGAGCACCACGACGAGTAGGCTAAGAAGACGTGCTAACATACTATTCTGCTTGCAGCTCTACTTTGCAAGTGCACTAGATTTCCTATCAGCGCGCAGCAGGTCTTGAGAATATTCCATCCATACCCATTTATGTATTAATTGCATTAGGGGTGCACACACATACGCTGCATATGCTTTTACAAATTTATGTGCATGCAATGGATGAACGAGAAAAAAATCGAAAAGAAATATCGCTCGTTCCACCTAGTTTCGACCCGGAACGTGTATGAAGTTTGGGGTTTGGAGACCGGAGCCATTTGGTTTAATTCTTTTCCGGGTTAACACTGTGGGGTTTCTCTATTCCGACTTGTGAACATGTATTGTGTTAAAAGCGGTAGATTTTGTGGTATTTTCTCACACCATTTGCATTTTGATGCGGTAATAAATTCACACACCGATTGTTTCTTGCAAAACCACGACTGCCTGTTATAGTGAGTGCCTCTTCATTATGTGCTTATGCAAATAGTATTTTATTTCCACCCTCGATGGTCTAATTCAAGTTTGGATTAAGGTCAGTATAAAAATGCAAGGAAAATCGATAACTAGCATACTCGTGGTGCAAGTGATTGGTGTTTGAGTATGTAGGTATGTCGTCATGTACATTTTGAGTTTTATTTCTGCATAAATTCTTCTTCAGTCAATCGGACAGTCTAAACTCACGAAAACAGACTTTAGCATATAAAGTGGGTATCAGACAAAACTCCTGGTTACTAGAGTTTGTTCCAAAATACAAACTCTGTCATTTAAGTGGTCAACAAGGCATGCTGTTGTGGTTTACGAAATTAAATGAAGGCATTCTTATACGGCGTCCACACTGGTTGCGATATAATGCCTAGCCGGACGATGCGACAAAGCTTCGCATAGAAAGTAAAAAAGTGTGCTACAATTGCATCTTCCTTTGCCCACCTATTTACATTTAAAACCATTCATTTCAAATCCAAATGCCAACAGTACAACCGCGTTGTACTGTAGTGCATATTTGACATTATTTAATTTTTTACCAATCCACATCCACCATCACCACCATCATGAATATAGCGGCAGAAAGTTATTGTATTTGGAAAAGGTTACCACTTGCATGCTGTTCAAGGCAAAGGACATTTAACATTTTGTTTGTACAAACCTACGAATTAGCATTTGAATATTATACCAAAGCCTGTATAACTTTGAGGCTTGACACCACATAACATTTTTTAATTTCAAGGTCCCATGCTGATAAATATTCTGCAAATTCCCTTGCAAATTCGGATAAGAAAATGTTTCAAAATTTATATTGTATTCGTAGTAAACTGAAACAATATCGTCTGCTAACCCTAGCATTGATACTGTGGCATTAAAAGTTCCGGTATGTCGTTGTACATGATGACTGATGAATGAGCAATAGCAGAAGTCCTATACCTCCAAGATAGTCTAGAACAACAGTTATTAACCGGTGGTCCGCGAACCACTAGTGGTCCCTGAGGCGACCCTCACAATCCGATACGACAATTCTCGAATTTCACGCAGCTCAATCTTAACTTCCTAAATGGAAACTTGAAGGACCAAACTTCAAGGGAATATGGGAGTCCGTTTTTGACTGAGCAGGACAGACTGTTTTCATTGAGATTTTTACCGTTGTAGACTGTGTAAGATATTTAGTGTATTGTATTGTATTGGTCGCAAACTCAACAACTCAAGCTATAAAGTTAACACCTCATACACTAAAGATCTACGAGCGAGTTGTCTGCAACCGATTGAGAAAGATTGTGCGGTTGAATGACAATCAATGCGGCTTTGTTGAAGGTCGATCTACAGTCGATGCGATTCAGTGCATTCGTATTGCGATGGAAAAGTATAGAGCAGCACGAAAGGACTTGTACTTTGTGTTCATCGATTTGGAGAAGGCATTCGATAGAGTACCTCGTGATCTGATATGGTTGGCCTTCAGAGCACTTAATGTCCCCGAGGAATACGTCAGGATGATACGAGACATGTATGATGGAGCTACGACTAAGGTTAAATGCACAGCCGGTGAATCAGAAGAATTTCCGGTGAATGTCGGAGTACACCAGGGCAGTGTATTGAGTCCGTTGCTCTTCAACATCATCATGTGCTACTTATTAACACGTGTCTCCGACGGCCTAGAAATATCTCTTCTTTTTGCTGATGATATAGTCCTCAGTAGCCCAAACATCGTTGCCTTGCAAGCTGCGCTTACAAAATGGTGTGACATTCTGGAGGAGCATGGACTGAGGGTAAGTATAACAAAGACTGAGTTCTTATGCTGCCAATTCTCAGACCCAAATGCACCGATACCAGAAATGTACGTCAAAGGAGAGCAGCTTAAGACTTGTACCAAGTTCAAGTACCTTGGCTCGATGGTGAACAGCGGAGCTACATGCGATGATGACATCAAACATCGCACAAAGGTTGGCGAGAAAACTCTGGAGTTTTCTGCGATAAGAAAATGCCACTGAAGCTAAAGGGCAAGTTGTACAAAACGGTTGTACGTCCTGCACTCATGTATGGATCAGAATGCTGGACCATGTATGAAGGTTACGCGAAAGGAATGACAGCGACTGAAATGAAAATGTTACGCATGTCAGTTGGTGTAACCAAAAGGGACCACATCAAGAGTAGCTACATCCGAGGCAGCTTGTCCATAGACCAACCAATCACCGAAAAGCTCGAAGACCGACGAATGGATTGGTATTGCCATGTTCAAAGGCGTCCGCCTGAGAACCCCGCAAAGAGAGCGATATCAATGGAAGTTCCACTTGATGGACCCAAGGCCAGAGGCAGACCGAAGAACACCTGGATGTGTCAAATGAAAAAGCAACAACAGCGCATTGGTCTCGGCGATGACACGATCCAAGATAGAGCTGCCTGTAGAAATATGCTGAGAAATGATCGCCAAAACGGGCCTACACCGCAGGTCGAGCAACGCGGAACCATGGAGCGGTATAAAAAACGAGGCAAGGAAGAAGAAGTATTGTATTGGTCGCAAAAAGAAATGTGAGTCTATGTAGCTTATTACGATGAAATGAAATACCGTCAAAATTTGTTTTTTTTCTGCATCTTTTTTATTAAATTAACGCTAATCGCATGCCTAAACAGGTGACGAACGCAAGATGATTGCGATGTGCAAGAAAACAGTGACGGCCGGGAGCTTGATAGGAATGTTCACTTTATGTAGAGTAGACGTGTCTTCATAAACTTGAGTGTCGCCATAATTGTAGGTAAACGATTCAGGTGTTTAAGGCGATGAATATTTTGAAAATCTATTCTTTTCCGGGCAGACCATAATGGTAATTTCCATTGCTGAATTAAGATAATTAAGTTATTATTGATCTTCGGTGGCACTTCTAAATAGGACTCCGACCTACAACATGAACCAGCAATGCCATATTTATAGGAGTTTAGGTAAAAATTGTTGTTCTTCCAGTAAGAACTGTAAGAAAGGGGTTTATAATCTGATAAACAAAATAGGCCAGTCAATAAACCGAAATATAAGGCGGTAGGTCGCAAAAAATAGATCGGCTCTGTTTTTTTGGGATATTGCTATAGGATAGATACCAGTAGTGTACCACCATGTTTGCAACTTCGAAAAACCTTTGCTGACCCCCTGACCCTCAAAAAACTTCAAAATTTTCGGACTTTTTTCAGATTTTGGATTGTAAAGGTTAGGCCTGTTCCAAAAACCGGGATCCCGGTACAAAACCGGTGTTCACTTGATACCGGACCCGATATTCTAAAGTACCGATATCCCGGTTTTTTGGTACCGAGTTAAAAAAAACCGACCGACGAGTCGGTTTTTTGGTACCGAGTTGAAAAGAACGATTCAATTCAACCATGAGCCGGTTTTTTTTCAGGTTTTTTGGTACCGGTTTTTAACCCGGTACTAAAAAAAAACCGGCTTATGGTTAAAAAAAACCGTCGGTACTGAAAAAAAAACCTGAGTCGGTTTTTAACCAGGTACTCAAAAAAACCGGCTTATGGTTAAAAAAACCGTCGGTACTGAAAAAAAACCTGAGTCAGGGAAACCGCTTGTGGTACCGGGTATTGAAAAAAACCGAAACCCGGTACCGAAATCTCGGTACCGAACAGGCCTAGTAAAGGTGCTTCCTACAAGAAAGTCAGAAAATGTTGAGGTTTTTTGAGCGTCACGGGGTTAGCACAGGTTTTTCGAAGTTGCAAACTTAGTGGTACACTTCTGGTATCTACCCTAATATCCCAAAAAACCAGAGCCGAGCTATTTTTGCGACCTAAAATCATAAAATGACTGGCCTAAAACTGGATTTAAAAATTATGAGCCATCTCTGGATGAAACAAACCGAAATATTGAGCAACACCCTTTACGAAAATTAATGAGGGTTTTGAAATTCAGACTTAGCTAAATTACACCCAGAGTCCTTTACAAGACGATCTCTGTCAGTCGACTTTTTCTGTATGAATGTTTAAAAGCAGAATGTCCGTTTGGTATTATTTCTACATTTTTCTAATCGAAAACGTTAACTGACAAGACAACAATAAGTTGTGTTCCAAAGCTTAATTGAATTAGTTCTATTAGTTTCCCTATTGATATTACCAAGGTGCAGTACGGTCACCCCCAGAAGTAGTCTTCGGTTCAAGATTTCATGATTTAAATCGTTCTTATCACATTTGCACTTTGGTGGTCCGCAACGACTAACGAGTTTAATCAAGTGGTCCCTAATGTCCAAAAGGTTAAGAACCACTGGTCTAGAACATCAATTATTTGCAAAGCGGCAAGAACGGAGGCCCAAGAACAAACAAACCAAACAATTGTTCAAAGGTTTCGAGCCGACAAGTATTTTGGAATAAGCTAGAGCTTACTCTCATTGTTTCTGACACTCTGTTAATTATTGAGGAGATAAGCAGAACGGGCCGATTGTATAAGTCGTTTGGTCTCAGCACGAAGTTTACGATAGATTTGCAGATCTGAGAAACGCTTGCAACGTTGATAACGTTTGTAAACGCGATTCTTTCTCGAAATCGCTTTATTTTCCTCGGCACGACCTCAGCGGCTCTAGCGACAGCGACTCGCTGATTCCATATAAAAACTCGTTTTTAGATGATAATCGCTTAGTATAGGTCCACAATGAAGATTATCGTCGAATGAATCGCGCTACTCATGTTGTAAATAAAGGTTTGTGTTCGTTGACACGACTCATACGACGATCACTGAATGATTGTCGCCTGAGTACTGCTTGCATATATTTTATATGGAGCTGTGTTCCTCCAAACGATAGTCGTTTAGCTTGTCCGGCGACGGTCGTGTGGCTACACATGCCATAAAATTATCGTCGCGACGATCGCGCTCATTGTTGTACATGCTGCTTCGATGAGTGGTGACCGTGGTGCAAGCCACTTGTTTGTAGGCTTCGGGGAGCGGCTGCTTGGGGTGCTACGTTACGCACGTTACGGTTGAGTAGCGTATCTGTGTACAGGGTGTTCCGCATTAGATGGTAAATACTGTAAGGGTTGATAGCACAACTCAGCAAGAAAATTACCAATACAATCGGATTTTTTTTACTGTTACCTTGTTGTTGAAATTCATCGAAAATCGTGATCTGTCATGGAAAATCACAATTTGCACGAGTTTGCATACAAAATGGAAGAGGAAGTTCCAGCAGCATTATTCCAATTCATCAAACAGACCCATTTAATCATTAGTTAATATTTTCAGTTTATTGGTTCTTTCTCATATTCAAAACTTTATTTTAGTTTTTATTTAAAAAAAAAAAAAAATTGCGATAGTAAAATATAAAAAATAAATGAATCAAATTTCAATTTTGCAGAGTTGTACGTATAAAGCACCGCTATGAAATTAATGTTTGGATTTTCGACGAAAAATCTATATTAAAATTTCTACACTGAAAAAAATGGTTTAGACTTTTTATCTTTTAAATACTATTAAATTCGTTCATTTAACCACGCAAGATTAGAAGAAAAGGTTTAGTCAATTCTTTCACAAAAGTTGTTGATTGTACTATTCAAATATAAAATTTAACTACAAACAATCGTTCTTTTTTCTTCAACACAATTTAGCTATCCAACATTTAACAATTTATAGATAATGAATAGCTGTCTTTACAAATGAATTAATTGAACTTACAAATATAGTAGATGTTTCAACTAATGACGAATAGAAAAATTATCCATATCTTCGTAACTGTTTCAACTACATAGAATCATAAGCTGAAAATCAACGCGAACTTTAGATGAATTCGACTATTTCTTTAGATAACCATTCTATTTTTTTTTCTCTGTGTATTAAGTTTTTGTGCAACTGAAGTCACATGTTGGATTAGGTCATCAGGAGGGCTGCAAATTATGATTTTGCATGACAAGTCACGATTTTCGATGACTTTCACAAAAAGAGCGATAACAAGGTAACGGAAAAAAAATTCTAATTGTATTGGTAATTTTCTTGCTGAAACAAGTTGTGCTATCAAACCTTACAGTATTGACCACCTAATGCGGAACACCCTGTATAAATGATCAGGGTCGCCATGTCTGTCTGTCCGTGGGTCTGTCTGTTTGCACGATAACCCCGGAAATAATGAAGCTAGCGGTTTAAGATTTTGATCAGATGCTTGTTTTGATAAAATCTTGGACGGAAACGGGCAAAAAAAGAACAAGCGTTCCCCTACCTCCCATACAAATTACACTCCTTGATATTTAAATCCGGCCATAACTTTCGACAAAATATAGCTAGCGACCTGAAATTTTGATCAGTCCCTATTTGTGACACATCCTTGAAGTTGATGGAACTTGGGACAATTCTGACTACCACAACCACTACCTCCCTACAAAACTATATTCAGCCATATCTTTAGATAAAATGTTGCAAAAAACTTCAAATTTGTGTCAAATGGTAGCTGATGGATGTACAAAATATGAAAGATTTGCCAGAGCCGACCCATCTACCCAATCTTCCCCTCCAAAAAACTTGAAATTAAGTATTTATGGGGTTTTGCGTGCCTTCGAAGTGTGTACATTGGGTATAGGGTATACACTCATCGTGCTATTCGCGCGATTAGAACTCGGTCTCGTTTTTTTTAATTTGGTTCAAACCAAAAGTCGTTATCGACTTATGGGCATATTCTGAAAGTAATACTCTCGAAATACTTTTCGAAATATTCATGCTGCAACTCACTTAAACCTGAAGACACCGTTATTTAGCCCAAGCCAGGTTTACGGTTTTCAGGTTGACACCCATGCGCAAAAGAATATCCAAGAGGATGACCTCCTACAAATTAATTTATTAAACAGCATAATACAAACAACGTAAGATTCGATAATTTTTTAATTTTTCAGGCTTTACAACATCAAAAAACATATTATTCGAAGAGAAACTCTGTATATCTGTAAAAAAACAAATGGAACACCATTATTACGAGTATCAAGAACAATTAAATGATTATTACCCAATTTTACACTTCTGATCCATATTTTTTGCGGATCTTATCGATTTCTAATCGACTGTAATTATTGTGTACGAAAACCAATATTCGCATTTGCCAAACAAATTGAATATACCCACTGTGTGAAATTGAAGAACACTATTTTCTATGAAAATATGCTCTTAATAACTCAGAAAAATGATAACAATAAACGAACGGGCACAGAAAGAAAGTAAACTCCAAACAAATCAGAAAAATGTTTCCATTCAAAGTGTGTTGCCGTTTGTTATGAAAAAAACTCATGTAGGTATTCCAGTGCAATTTTCTCACGATCAATTTTATGCGTATTTTTTGTAACAAATTACGGTAAATGGCAAATAGTATGTACAAGAATACCCGAGTATTAACAAAATGCGTTCGGAATGTGCCAATGCCGTTCATTACCCTGCATCACATCAATGCATCAGGTGAGATATGAATAATGAAGGCATTTTAATCTGAGAAAGTTTCTAATGCTAATACAACACTTACTATACATTTCAGACATTATCTGAATGGGATTTAGAAAATTAAGTTAAATCTATACAAAATTTCTCTAAATATGTACCATTTGAAAACCATTTGCTGCATGACTTCATTTGGGAAGATGAAAAATGCATGCGCATAATACGCGGAGCATTTTGAATTTTGATGCTGCGCTTGCATGATAAATTGTAATAATATGTACGCATAGATTATTATTTTTATTACCATGTAACGAAATCTTTTCCAAAGCTCATTTTACATACCTTAAAATATTTGGATGTGATAACTTGTTAAGAAGTTGCACTTCACGTAGCATATTTGGCCGATTCGAGCGTAACTGGTTCATTTTAAGAACCATCACTTGGCCGGTTGTACGATGCGTCACCTGTAATGAAGAAGAAAACATAGATTTAGATTTTTTCCCGATAAGATTTGTTTGCTAAAAATATTAAAGACTCATTTTAATTGGTTACATGAGAGTAAGATAGTAATCTATCTAAATTTTTATTATTTTTATCAGCGTCATGATAACGTATGGAGTAAAGCTCAAAACAAACAAAAGAACACAAGTGATGTGATGCTAACATTTCATTCCCAAAAATAGAGATGGGACTCATACTTACATACCACATACATAAATCGTTAATTGGGTGTCGATTTTGCATTATTTTTCTAATGTTGTGTTAGTTACTTTAGTTTTTATTTTATTGCAAAAATGATAATAATTTAAGGAGAAAAACTACAATGGTTGTGTTGTAGACCGTTTTATGAAACTCGTATGTACGCCTGTTCCAAAAACCGGGATCCCGGAACAAAACCGGTGTTCACTTGGTACCGGACCCGATATTCTAAAGTACCGATATCCCGGTTTTTTTGGTAGCGAGTTAAAAAAAAACCGACCGACGAGTTGGTTTTTTGGTACCGAGTTAAAAAGAACGATTCATTTCAACCATGAGCCGTTTTTTCAGGTTTTTTGGTACCGGTTTTTAACCCGGTACTAAAAAAACCGGCTTATGGTTAAAAAACCGTCGGTACTGAAAAAAACCTGAGTCGGTTTTTAACCCGGTACTCAAAAAACCGGCTTATGGTTAAAAAAACCGTCGGTACTGAAAAAAAAACCTAAGTCAGGGAAACCGCTTGTGGTACCGGGTATTGAAAAAAACCGAAACCCGGTGCTGAAATCTCGGTACCGAACAGGCCTACTCGTATGTGTATTAGACAGATCAGTTGAAAAAAATTATGGTGGAAGTGAGGTACCTTACTTTTTCGGATAGGGTCAGAAAAGCTATTCCTTATGTCTTAACAAAAGTTCCGTTGCGTCGACAAAACAATATTTGTGTGGGGTTTGTAAAAGTCAGCCTCACTACTCTAGAAACAAAGTAGTTTTCCTTGAGTCCAAGGCAGAGGGACAAAACAGTAAATGTGTACAGCTTAGGAGGTTTTCACACTTAGGGTCAGATTACGTAATCTGTGCAAATTACTTAATTTAAGCTGTCAAATTCCATATATTTTTAAATTCACCACACCTCAGATTACGTAATCTTGGCAGATTAAGTACAAGTGTGAAAACCTCCTTACGGTATGTACAACAAATTTTGTAAATAATTGTCTTAAACATGTTCAAAACATAACACAGTATGTACTTATAAATTGTTTTTTTTTTACAGTTTGATACATGTTCAAGGATAAGTTCATTAAATTTTGGAGTTCGAAAAGACCCCACGTGCCCGTTCACGTTGACCGCGGGATGTGCCTGGCGAAGGGTTGAAAATGCGCTGCGACAATTTAATAACTTTGACGAGGTGTTATCATAAAGTAAGTAATTGGAATAGAGATGGAACTCCATATAACATTAAAATCTACTGAAAAACATTTTACCTTTGAGTGTGTGCTGTAAGTAACGTGTACATACAGGAAGATATCTTCGTGTATATACACGTTCCTTACAGCACACACTCTAAAAATAAAGAGACCGGCGTTTGGGCAAATTTACCCAAGGACCGATAACTCATAATATCTTATCTAGTGCCCGTCGGCTAGTTAGTATTATCATATAGACAAGACGCACACCATTTTCCGATAGCTTACACATTGTTGGGAATCGATGGTTTACTTGGCATAGTTAAACATTAAGGTATTTTTGGGTCGCTGGTTCCGAATTTGATGGGTTTGGATTGCTAGCCCAAGATTGGTAACCCAGTTTTCTCTGGAAATAACAGTCCAATTAGAATGGCGGAATCACTAAAGCAATTTTAAGCTGCTGATTCCAAATTTGAAGTAAAAAAAATTGTTTTCGCACCTTCTAGAATGGTACCTCTCTTTATGCATCAATATTCCACAAATTTAACCCGTTTACTCCGTCCATAGATACACTCTGTACTGTACCCATTAACGACCAAGAAAATTCAAAAGCCTAATATTTGAGAAGAACATAGTTTCTTATAGTAATTGGGCCCCGCTGAATCTAAATCCGTTGTGAGTCCTGGAAAAGACTGTTAGCAAGTGCGAACACTGGTCGATATGCAGCATATTTTTTTATATAGACAAAACGTGTCGAATGCGATACCAATGCCATAGATTGTGGTGATCTCAACTAATTTTAATTCCTTTTTTGTCTATGAGACAGATGCGTCTTTTTAACCCTCTCTTTCAGGCCTCCGACATGGCTTGCTACTTCCAGCTTCTTCGAATGCAACTCAAACCCCCTGCCCCTCTGGATTACGCGTGTTTGGAAGTGCATGCCGCACATATGTCTGATCAAACAGACGGGCTATTGCGCCCGCCGGTAGCGTTTTTCAATCCGTGTCACCCTACTTGATAGCATTACTACTTCTAGTTTCAAAGTACAAGCAAGCTAGATATTGGTATCACTAAGACAGTCTAATACAGGGTGGGCCAATTACAAGCTCGTTTTTAAAAATGGAATAAAATTAACAAAATTACATTTTTTCCCTGTCTTATGGCTTTATTAGAAAGAAAGTAACCTCCCATTAATGATGGAACACAACTTAATTCAAGTGGCTGCCCCGGCTGGCATCGCAGTAGCGCATTCTGTAACACCAATTTTTCAAGACCCTGTTGATGGTTTCAGGCTCTAGCTCACGGATTGCTTGGATAATATTGGTCTTAAGTGCTTCAATCGTTTCTGGATTGTTGGCATAACATCGGTTCTTCACGGTTCCCCCAAAAAAAAGTCCAAAGGGGTCAAATCGCAGCTCCGAAGCGGCCAATTGACATCGCCAAGAAGGATGATAACACGATTTGGGAATTTGGTGCGTAAAAGATCGATTGTGACATGGGCTGTGTGGCATGACGCGCCATCCTGCATGAACCAGAGGTCGCCCAAATCCATGTCTTCAATTTCAGTAAAAAAAAAAGTCGGATTAGATGGCTCGGTAACGCGCACCGATGACCGAAACGTTGTTTCCAGCCTCATTTTGAAAAAATAAATGGTCCAATGATGCCACCACTCCACAATCCGCACCAAACTGTCACTCTCTGTGGATGCATTGGCTTCTCGACAACAACGTGCGGGTTTTCCGAGCCCCAGATGCGGCAATTTTGTTTATTAACGTAGCCGCCGAGATGAAAATGCGCCTCATCAGAAAAGATAATTTTTTGCCCAAAATCGTTGTCCAATTCAAGCTGCTCTAAGGCCCAAACTGTGAAGCGATAACGAAGTGGATGGTCATGCGACTTTAAATGCTGAGTCATTGGACCTTGTAAGGGAATAATCCGAGATCTTTGTGCAGAATTCTTCTGAGGCTAGTGCGGGAAATGTTTAACTGTTGAGATCGATGGCGTGTTGATGTTCGTCGATAGAGTCTCACACTCTGGGCTACAGCAGCCACATTTTCATCTGTGCGCACCGTACGACGACGGGGACCGTGAGTGTTGTCCACTAGCATGCCAGTCTCACGAACCTTTTGCACAAACTTGCGTACGTGACGCTCGGTGGGTGCTTCATTTCGGCCAAAACTTCTTTTCAATAAACGCACTGTTTGGGCTAGACAGCACTCACTTTGAAAATAAGTTTTCAATATTTCCCAACGTTGTTCAAGCGTAAAGCGACTCATTTCCTTCCGTGGAGATATGATACTGACTTTCTATCCAGATTTCGAGCGAAAAACAGCTGTCAGTGTGAAACTAACCTATGATTTAAAAACGAACTTGTAATTGGCCCACCCGTTATAGGCGCGCAGGCATTTTAGGGACATTCTACCTCACTAGCCCTTTCCAGGCTCGGGTTATGCGAAGCTGCCAGCTTCGAAGTTTCCTTCCCAGCAAAACACTATGACGTGTTCGGCTTGTATTACTGCCTTTTCGAAAGAAGAGGGAAAAAGTCGGCCATGCCGTAAGGCATCCTACATGACTCGAGTGCACAGGATAGTCAGTGGCCGAAGGCAATAGTACAGATACACGCCATGGAGTACCATACTAGGGCCCTCCCTGTGCTGTTTGGGTCCGTGGTTTCACAACTCACCAAAAATCTGTGTTCCATGCCACACAGATATCCACTGCGGGTAACAGTACATCAAAGTATGTACATCATTTAAAGTTTCCTAAATTTATACACTTACTCATTCAACTCTGTACGGAAATGAGACATCATCCAAAAGAACCCGCCAACAAATATTTTGATTTTGGACTAACAAAATACATCTGGTGCCGAAAATACACAAATATTTTGTAAAACTATATGACTTCGCTAAAAATACCAACCGCATTGATATAATAACTTCACTGACAAAAAATTAACAAAATCATGTGCCAATATAACTAAGACGAATATTAATCAAATGACATGACCTCCAGAAAAAGGTAGATGACTTACCTTGAAAGGTTATTGGAGTAGACTTTCATCCAATCACGAATTGTATGCCTGACCCTATGAGCACCTGCTACCGTTGTGAGTATAATTGCCCAATTAATGGCCGTTCACTATATATATACATACAACCTTAACAATAGGAAAGAAAGCTTCATAACGGAACTTATTGGTTGCAGTCAATCATCCTAGAAACCTAAATAAAACCAAAGTCAAGTACAAGACTTATTTTTGGTCTGTGGTTTGGTTTTTCTTATAGCAGTAATTTTTTTTATTTTTTTGTAAATACTTTATCTTTTTGGGGAATTATCTATCAAAGGCAAAATATAATTATTCCATTAAAATTATTGCGTAAACGAAAAAATTGGATTGTTATGAAGCTGCCCAAAAATCATAAATTATGAAAGTTGACCTTTACGCTGCAACCGTCGTCATTCTGCATCAATTCAACTGATGTAATCGAATAATCGAGACGAGTACACAGTAGCACAGCAAATGTACAAACTCGGAAATTGAAACAGAAAGTGCTGACTGTGGACTTTTGGATGGGCGCCAATGATGGATGGGATGAGCATCTCTGCACGCGTATCATCATAATTTTTTTTTTCAAATTAATTTTTCGAAAATTGTTTAGCATCATTGAACAAGACGTACATAAAAAGTAAATTAATTACGAACTACGCGATAAGTAACTTAGAAAAAGACAAAAAATTTGATTTATTTTTCTAGCAGAAAGAAAAAGGTCTCATACAAAACTTGGAAAGCGTAAACGTAAATAAAAATAATGTCCATCGTGACAAAATCTTGCAATATCATGACAATTAATTTATTTTATTTGTGGAATGTGACTCGACACATTAGAAACAGACACGTTTCGTTCGATGCCGTTGCCGCAACCTACGTAACGTCTTTTTATATTTTCCTTTCAAACCAAAGTTGGACACTTCCGAATCACCTGAAAGCCATCTGCAAAGCCTCACCCTCTTTTTCGCATGAAATGTACATTTAGCACTAAGTGGAATGTGGACGTATAAATTCTTTGTTGTCTTTTTCCCTGTATACCTACAATAAAAGACGAAAAGAAACTGAAATAGTCGGCGTGGTCATGTCATGTGTGATTTGCAATATCCGCACGCGAAAAAAGGAAAACAAAAAAATACAACTCCTCCCCTACCTAGACACGAACTAGATAGATAAAGGATATTGCTGGTATATGAAAAAAATGCTGTTCCTGTGATATGGCAAATCGCTACCTTTTTAGATAATTACTCTGATTGGGAAGGATTTTCAGTCGCAGTTCATTCATGAAATAGTCTTATCTCTTAGGGGGGCTGCATTGGAACGAGAGTTTCAAGAATGAATTTTGTTTTCTTCCTAGAAAATACAGTTTTTGTTATAATATATTTAAAAGGTGGAAATAGGATCATTGACAAGGCAATATGGCTAATGGTAATTAAGAAGATAATGGCTGAATTTATTTAATTTCTTGGTAAGGCAGTCCCTGCTCCGCAAGAACAGTAGATATGATTGGGGCAAATTATACCGAAAATACTTGGAAATGCACATAAATATATGAGGTACTTGGAATTCTAAGAAATGCTGGTTTGTCAGTCATAATTCTCGAGTACTTAATGGAATCAAATAAACACAACTGAGAGTCCTTGTCCTAGTGACAACAATTGTTGGGCGTTGGAGCTAAAACAATGCTATGGTATAAGTAGAATTCGTCCATGTGATGTGATGATATACAAATGATTTTTTTTAAATGCATGTGGCAGCTAAAGAGTTAAGTACCCGCGGTATGTCCCGTACACGTTTTTTGCTAAAAATCACACGAGGAATCATTTTCTGATGCGATAATGTGGTAGTTTCCGGAGAACCTGTTATTAGCCTAGACATTTTCTTAGAAAATTGTATCCTAGACCCAGCAATATTATTTGGAATTTACGGTTTGTACTCCTCTCACTCCACTCCACATTTTTCAAAAAGCATTTCTGAGCACCATATTTTCCATACAGACATGTTCCTTTAAGTAATATTCGATACAAGGAGTGTAACCACATAAAAAACGAGACCGAGTTATAATCGTGCGAATAGGACGTTAAATGTATACCCTATACCCATGTACATAACTAGAAAGACACGCAAAACCCAAAATATTCACTTTCAAGTTTTTTGTAGAAGAGGAAGGGGTAGATCGTTTGGACCCGGTACAACTTTCATATTTTATAACGACATTCATCAACTACCATTTGACACAAATTTGTTTTTCGTAGTTTTTCGCAATATTTTATATAGTTTTGTATGGGAGGTAGGGGTAGGAGTAGTCAGAATTGTTTCACTTTCCATCAACTTCAAGGATATGTCACAAATAGGCACTGATAAGAATTTCAGGTCGCTAGTGATATTTTTTCGAAAGTTATGGTCCAATTTAAATATCAAGGAGGGGTAATTTGTATGGGAGATAGGGGAATTCTTGGTCCGATTTGGCCCATTTTCACTACAGTCCAATCATCTCACCAAAGTTTCAAAACGCTAGCTTCATTATTTCGGGAGTTATCGTGCGAACTGACAGACACACGGACGGACAGACAAACATTAATATTATATATATTGCCATACCTCCGGTGGCTCCTTAGAGGTGTCACATAATATCGGCTTATCAAAAACAGAACCGTTAACACTCGCGGGCCGTGTTTTGACGGCTGGCGATATGTTTTTTTACATCACGAATATTCGCTGGCTAATGTAATTTTTTTCCAACTAGTTCCACGTACTTAAATTTTATCGGCCGCCGGTGATGTGATCCTTGGCCGCGGAAAGTACGAACCAATGGACTTGATCCTTTTGACCTAACAAGCCGGCACTTGTTTCACAAAATATTTTCCCGATTAAAGGCCTGAATAGACCTCGGGCGGAATGAAAATGAAATTTTTGTCCGCTGCGATTTTCTCAATGAAAATGCATGCTTACTGTCGTGGAACATGTCGGTAATGATGGGGAATTCCATAAGCTACAATCCGAATATGGTTCCAAAATTTTTCTCGGCCATTTTATGTATTATTTTTCGATTCCCCCGTCATTAGATATTTTCCACGGTGAAATGACCGGGGAATCGAAAAATAATACATAAAATGGCCGAGAAAAATTTTGGAACCATATTCGGATTGTAGCTTATGGAATTCCCCATCATTTCCGACATGTTCCACGACAGTAAGCATGCATTTTCATTGAAAAAATCGCAGCGGACAAAAATTTCATTTTCATTCCGCCCGAGGTCTATACTGCGCTTATGGAGTGACTCAGTATAATAAAAAAGGAGAGTGCTCGTTTAATAGACTAATATTTTAAACTAAAAAAAAAAATAACCAAGGACCGGTCTGTAATTTACGTTATAGGCCAGTCATTTAGCGATTTCAGGTCGCAAAAAATTGCTCGGCTCTGTTGTTTTGGGATATTGTTAGGATAGATACCAGAAGTGTACCACCAAGTTTGCAACTTCGAAAAACCTGTGCTAACCCCGTAACCCTAAAAAAAAAACCTCAAAATTTTCGGACTTTTTTCATATTTTTGTTTGTAATTTCTAAAAGGTGCTTCCTACAATTAAGTCGTCCACTGCACTTTTAAGGCTAAGAAAATCTTCTTTAATTTGAGTGTAACTCCAGCTTTGTAGGTGCAAAGGATCCTAAGATACAGCACTTTAAAAAATGTGTTTTTTTTTTGTAAAAAAGTCCGAAATTGTATTTTAGGAGGTTTTTATGACAGCCCTATGACGTAATGTTCTGATTTCATCCATTCCTAGATATGTTTTGAGGCTTTACTAGGAACACATTTGGGTGAGGTTTGGTTAAGATTGGTTCATGAAGAAAAAAGTTTTTCTTAGAAGAACCTAATTATCAGGGGTTGGTTTGTATGACAGCCCTATGACCTGGTGTTCCGATTTCATCCGTTTCTAGATATGTTTTGAAGCTTTACTAAAAAACACAATTGGGGGAAGGGTGGTTAAGATTGGTTCATAAAGAAAAAAGTTTTTCTTAGAAGAACCTAATTTCCAGAGGTTGGTTTGTATGACAGCCCTATAACGTAGTGTTCCGATTTAATCAGTTCCTAGATATTTTTTGAGGCTTAACCAGGAACATACTTGGGTGAAGTTTGGTTAATATTGGTACATAAAGAAAAAAGTTTTTCTTAGAAGAGCCTAATTTTCAGGGACAGCCCTATGACCCCATGGTCTGATTCCATTCGTTCCGACATATATACAGCACAGTAACTGGTTTATAACTTCATGTCACATGGCTTTCTCCGTAGAATGCGCATTTAAGCCGATATTCAGCTCGGAACATGACTGAAATTACAATTTCGAACTTTTTTTCAAAAAACAATGTTTAAAGTGCCGTATCTTGGGATCCTTTGCGCCTACAAAGCTGGGGTTACACTCAAATTAAAGAAGATTTTCTTAGCTTTAACAGTGCAGTGGACAACTTAATTGTAGGAAGCACCTTTTAGAAATTACAAACAAAAATATGAAAAAAGTCCGAAAATTTTGAGGTTTTTTGAGGGTCACGGGATTAGCACAGGTTTTTCGAAGTTGCAAACTTGGTGGTACACTTCTGGTATCTATCCTAACAATAAAAGTTTGTTGCAACACCGTCCGATTTCCCTTTAACGCAATGTAAATTTGGAATCCTTCGCTCGGGCGAAACTACGGGTTTTCTTGACGATATTTGTCAACGGCGCCATCAACGACGAAAATTCCGGAATAAATCGCCGGTACCGTGACACCATATCCTCGTGGGCCGAGGAATGTTAATGAAGCATATTATATTATCCGGATCCATACTCAATCCATTCCTGTCCATTCGGAACTGAAATAATCCCCGATTCGGGACCGTGAATGCCGTGAACTTTTTGGATATAGGCGGACTTAATGTCAACTGAGGATAAAAAAACTCCCATTCCTTAATTTATCCAGTGTTGACGAAATGTACGGGAGTGGATAGGCGTCCCGCTCCGACTCTCCATTGAGCTTTCGAAATTCCACACAAAAGCGGTAACTCCCATCTTTCTTCTTCACCAACAGGATTGGGGAGGCCCATACGGACTTGACGACGGCTCAACAATACCCATCTCTCACATCTCGTTGAGTCCCCGATTAATGTGAATCCAGGGACGTACCGAGCACACATTTGTTAGGGGGGTGAAAAGTAAAATTTGCCGACTACATTTGAAAATTCACCAATTATAATTAGAGGTACGGAAAATTCGTTTTTACGAAATAACGAGATGTGAAATTCGGCAAAAATTGTTCCGGAGATCATGTCTTATTCGTCAAATCGCAGTTAGAGGATCAGAATGGACAACATGTTGCGGGAACATATGGGAACCGTACCCATTGTTAAATGCAGAGAGTTCGCTGAATCATGAGCAAGATGGCTTGCCGAACCATGAAAAACCTCTTTAGTTGTAGGTTTGATGAATGAACTTTGTTTTCTGCAATGCGTTTTTTTTCAGAGAGAGTCTTTCTCTTGGTTTGGCGGGCCCCGAAATCGCAATGAACTTTACATAAAGATAAAGGCGTAACGATGTTAGCGGCATATGCCGCAGTTTCTAGTTTTGCCGTTACTGTAACTCCTTGAGGAGTGGTCTTGTCGACTAGTATCTACGTGTGTTGTCTGAATTCGTTGATGCAGTTGGCAGAGGTTTTTTTTGTGCAACGCGACTCTTGAAAAGTTGTTTAACTGTGAATCTACATAATTTCTATAAAGTTATAGAAATTAAAATAACTACAAGTAAATTTACAAAACTAGGTGTTTATGCAAATTTCAGCGAAATTTCTAATATCCAAAATTAGTTTATGTGAAATTCCTGTTTTTTATTTGCTAAATTTCCGTACCTCTAATTATGATATTGCTTGTGACGGACTATGATCTCACTCAGATGTTAAACGAGTACCCATTTATGGGGATAAATAACACTGCTGAGCGTGATGCTGATCTCACTACCTCAACAAAAAGCAGATTGGAAATAGGATGTCACTAACACATCCTGCGGCCTTAGTCCAATGCTGGGTTGTCGCGCCTGTTATTTATTTATTTTTTAATTATGATATATTTTTTGAGCGTTCATGTAAACATCGAAAAATACAAAGACAAAAACACGTAATTTGATTCAACCAGTTAAGTTGTGACCCGCCATAACTTAATTTTGGACAATCGCTCCACAATTCGATGTAAATCCATTTTATCGACAATATCCTTTGCAGAAAACATTAGCATCGAATTGTTGATTATTAGTCTTAATTTACTAAATGATCGCTCACTCGAAGCTAAGGTCACTGGACATGTCAAAATAAGCTGAATAACCTTGTAAGCTATCAGTCCTTAGTTTGAAAGCCTCTCTCGCTATCATCCTCAAATTTTGACACTGGAAGCAATTATCAAGAAGAATTTGAATTTCAGCATGAAGGCATTCCTGTCGGCCGAAATTTGAAATATGTCTTGAAATGGTTGGAGCAGTTTAGCTGTTTTTTCCAATTCTTCTGTGGAATTCGAGATAAAAACGTCAAGAAGGATTTTGGACTCTTTTCGGTAAAATGTTGCAAAGTCTATTTCGGCTGTAGTTTTAGATGATTCGTCTCCATTTTTTTCGGAGCACGACGAGTTCGGTGTTGATTTTTGTAGCCAGATTCAGGGTCAATATCTATTTTTTTTACGAAAATCATGGAGCTTTGAACTAACGCCTTGATTTCGCTGTCGTTGTTAATGTCTTTAAAAGACTTGTTTTGTACTGCGAATGAGTTTCAAGGCGTCAATAATGTCAAGGTCCTGAGCTTCCAAATTTTCAGTCAAATTTTTCAATTTAAACATGAGTTTTATGTTTTCATGCCGAATACCTCTGTTAATAAGTATGCACATCCGATTACATACTTTTAGTATTGTAACTTTACAATGTTTATATCCTTAAACATCGAGGTATTCTTTTGTAAATTTATTAATGCCGAAAATCGCAATCCTACATATTCCCACTGAGGTCAAATTTGCCGACTGCGGATGAAAATTGAAAATGTTAGGGGGGTGAGACACCCCCCATACCCCCCCTTAGCTACGTCCCTGTGTGAATCTGTTCAACTAAATTAGTGCATCCAACTCCACCACCACATATAATTCCTACTCCTGTTCTGGAGTTAATATTTCCCGTGATTTCTTCGTCCTGAACTATTCCCAATAGCGGCCACTCCCGGTTCTACCCAAGTCCCTTGATAGACGAGTCGGGTTCCAGTAATTTATTTGTCTTCCGTGACGTTGGCCGAACGAAGGCTTCTATTGAAGTTCTATAGTTGCTTCCAATGTCCTCCCTATCGTGACCAATTCGCTCACTTTGCATATTAGGAAGATTTTTACTCATTATTTGGACTATTTTACAAAAATAAAATACCCTTTTTTGGCGAGTCGGGCGGCACCCCGATGGTATCGATTCGCCGAAGGCTTGCAGAGATATCAACGGATTTCCGAAATAATACGAGGTCGATCGTTGACAAGAACATACGTTTTGTGGATTATCCGTTTCTGACGGTTATCCCTGTAAGCGGAGAAGATGCTCTGGAATTTATACGGCCTATTGAGTGTGGTCGTGGCGAGCAGGTAAAGTATACGAGTATGTTTGACTTTTGTTGTGTCCTTTCACTCATCGATTTATACTTACAACAATCAATACATACCATACCAAATCCACCGCAATTCTTAGTCATTAAATTTCCCCAACCACCGGTCTCTTTTTCGGGTACGCGATAATGGATGTCGTTTTTTGGCTACGGCACAACTAGATTGTACTGCACTGCATATTTAACCATGTAAATTTTTGGTATCCTTAGCTTAGAGTAAGTATATGACTGGAGTAATATATATTGTAACGGGTGGGCCAATTACAAGTTCGTTTTTAAATCATAGGTTAGTTTGCAACTGACAGCTGCTTTTCGCTCGAAATCGGGATAGCCAGTATCATACCTCCGCGGAACGAAATGAGTCGCTTTACGTTTGAACAACGTTGGGAAATATTGAAAACTTATTTTTAAAGTGAGTGCTGTCTAGCCCAAACAGTGCGTTTATTGAAAAGAAGTTTTGCCCGAATGATGCACCCACCAAGCGTCACGTACGCAAGTGTGTGCAAAAATTTCGTGAGACTGGCATGCTAGTGGACAACACTCACGGTCCCCGTCGTCGTACGGTGCGCACAGATGAAAATGCTGCTGCTGTAGCCCAGAGTGTGAGACTCTATCCACGAACATCAGCACGCCATCGATGTCAACAGTTAAACATTTCACGCACTAGTCTGAGAAGAATTCTGCACAAAGATCTCGGATTATTCCCTTACAAGGTCCAATTGACTCAGCAATTAAAGTCGCACGACCATCCACTTCGTTATCGCTTCGCAGTTTGGGCCTTAGAGCAGCTTGAATTGGACAACGATTTTGGGCGAAAAATTATCTTTTCTGGTGAGGCGCATTTTCATCTCGGCGGCTACGTTAATAAACCAAATTGCCGCATCTGGGGCTCGGAAAACCCGCATGTTGTTGTCGAGAAGCAAGTGCATCCACAGAGAGTGATAGTTTGGTGCGGATTGTGGAGTGGTGGCATCATTGGACAATTTTTTTTCCAAAATGAAGCTGGTAACAACGTTTCGGTCAACGATGCGCGTTACCGAGCCATGTTAAGGCCTGCATACACCTCGGGCGGAATGAGAATGAAATTTTTGTCCACAGCGATTTTCTCAATGAAAATGCATACTTACTGTTGTGGAATATGTATGTGGCAAATGCTGGGGAATTCCATAAGCTACAATCCGAAAACGGTTCCATCATTAAGGCCAATATCATCCAAGCAATCCATGAGCTACCGCCTGAAACTATCAACAGGGTCTTGGAAAATTGTTGTGACAGAATGCGCTACTGCGACGCCAGCCGGGACAGCCACTTGAATGAAGTTGTGTTCCATCATTAATGGGAGCTTACTTACTTTCTAATAAAGCCATAAGACATGGAAAAAAATTAATTTTGTTCATCTTATTGCATTTTTAAAAACGAACTTGTAATTGGCACACCCTGTATATTTAGTAATATGTCGAGTTTCGCGACGATTTCTTCCGTTTACGTAAAAAAATGGTGCTGCGTCGTATTGGTGTAGTGCACGAAAAGTGCTGGAAGATTATAAGTGTACAAATAGTTGTCTTTGACCAGTTGTTGCCATTCTTCTCTATCATGTCTAATCACATCCCTTAAGTGTGAGAGTCTATCCATTTAATACCTCCTCTAAGGAAACTAAATGATATCAGCGGTGAACGGACAGTACCCGGCGAATTATTCGCGCCGGCCGGTGTGAACATAAAAAATTCGATGCCGCGTCGGTGTGAGCACCACTTTAATTGCAGTCTTCTGAAAAAAGCAAAGAAAAATCGTTCTTTTTTTATATTTTAGGGCATATAGGTAGGTACCTTGGGCAAAAAGGAAAATGAATTGGTACCAGTTAATGTTTGTTGACCGTTTTAGTTAAACCGAATTTCGGTTAAATAGGGCTACACTGTACACATTTATGCCCGTTTTATCGCATTTTTCATGATTTTCAGAAAGGTTTCCGGCTTGCGTTCGTGTCAAATTTTCTACTTATGAGCCATGGTTTCATGGGCATCCCTTTCTAGGTGACCCCTTAAATTTACGAGGCAGCAGGATTGTATTAACATAAATCCACACTAGCTATATAGGTATGTGGTGTCGCTACCCACAAAAATTCTGTGCCCCTAGGACAATGTTCTTTTAACCGCCTACATAAACTTCACCTGTTTGAAAAACAACTGCGTCGAGAATTACCAATTGCTCCTTTTTTTAAATGAAAAGCCGTTGGAGCATTTTCTACTAAAATGGAATTTTAGGATAGGTTTCTTCAAATTCCATGTTGTATTTAATTTTTTTGTACACTTAATACTTTAATTATATCATTAAAGTCTTGTCTAATCGGTGAAAGTATTTTGATGATTCTCACTTCTTCAATAAAAAATTGTTCAAATTGAATTTGCCAATCCCAAACACCTTTCTATGAAATTAAAAAAAAATAGTCAAACGTTGACCGACCTATTCATTGCCATTATTTACAAAACAATTTAAGTCAAGCTGTTCACGGCTTTATAAAACTTAAATTGGCGTAAATTTCTGCAAATACATACAATCAATTTTACGTTTATAGTGATCGGTTTTTTCCTATTGTTTTGTATTTGTAGCTTATAGGAAAATCGCGAAAAACGCGTTCAAATAAAAGAGAATAAATAATAGCAAAATTTATCTACAAGAAAAAAAAACGACACAACCGAATAAAATCGCAATCATCCGAATAAACATACAAATATAAATATCTTATATACGTAGAAATATGCCGACAATGCATACATCCACGATACATCCACTTTATATGTATCGTAGTAAAGCATTTACCGCCCCAATAAATGCTCTCGATTTGAATCCATTCTTAATCGTTCACACAATACGCAACATGAGTTTTCTACGTGAATTTTTGCACCTTTTTCCCTCGTATGGATACTTTTCATATCGCTGTCGATTGTTATGGAGGTGGTAAGCAAGCATGCATATAAATCGCGTTATCATGTATGTTACCTGTTGGCGCACCATGTGACTGATCGGGTTGTTTTCTCGTACAGTATAGCTGCGCTAGGCCTTCTATTTGAGTTTATTATGTGATTTATTTGCCACACAACGAGCCTCATCTTTGCAATTTTTTTTGCATCACGTGCATATTCAACAGCTACACTTATCGCTTGTATGACTTTTACTACATACAACTACAATTAAATCTCTCTCTCGGTACAATTAAATCTCTGACATATGAATGGAATCAGGCCTCCATGACTTCTTATGCTCGCCACCCGCTCCGTCTGAGCAGGGTAGAAATTTTCTTCGTTTTATTGTACATGCATTATGCTGTTGTATACATACATTAAAAGTTTAGGTGAATTATTTCATTGAATTGATAATAAATTGAATGTAATTAAAATTAGACGCCGAAGAAAGTGAAATTATTTTTCTGTATCTATGGTAGATTTCGCCAAGTACTTAGCGAAATAATGTAAAATTACCTCAATAATTCAGCAAAAACAGACATTGTCCTTGTTGCGGAGGTCAAGAATTACAGTCTGTGTAGCAGAGCTAAATATCCTTGAATCATTTTCAGTAGAAAGGTTCCGTGGAAGGAGAACATCCAGGAGTGTTTATACGTAAAAGCCAATGTTGATATGCATTCATGTAGGAAAGTTTGCATTATTTAAATATGGCATATTATTAATTAGGCGATATGGTATGTAAAAATTAATTTGTAAAAAATAATATCGACAGTCAAGTCGCGAGATTCATGACGAAAAAAAGGCTCTTTGCTATTTCTACATTACCACAGAATTTTCTTCGAGCTTATTTGACATTTTGTAGAATATACAGGGTGGCCCATTTAAAGTGAACTAGTGTAAACCAGGCATAACTTTTTTAATATTTTTTCTGAAATTTGGTAAGAATAAACTAGAGACATAGGAGATATGTCTACACTTCTTTCCAGGTAGGTACGCGTTGAGGAAGAGTCAATTTAGGTAGGTTTTATAAAAGAGTTTATTTTGAGCCATTTCATTCACAAAAAGTACGTATGCGGACAGGTTAAATGGAAATATGCTAACAATTCATTAACTCAATGTTTAAGAGGTGATTACTGCCAAAATTACCATTATTAGACAATTTATTTAAAAATGAAATCGTAAATATGCGCAATGACACCATAATAAGCAAAAAATTAATGAATGGTAATGAATGCTTGTCTCGTTGCTCAAATTTATCAAGTTTTTATAAAATTACATAAATAAAATAAAATGGAAAGGATCCATATGCGTTAGCATTGAAAAAAAAAACAACATGGAAAGATATACGGTTGAGCAACGAGTTCAAATAATACAAATTTACACGCGGAATAATAATTCGATTGTCGAGACAAACCGCTCCGTGTAAGAGTTGCTCCCCCGAGATCAACCGTTTTCGAGGAACCGTTAATAGCCCTCGACGAGCCCGGACACGAAGTGCGAGGACGGAAGAAATCATGGAGCGGGTGGAAGCCAGCCTCGAATCAGATGCAACAACATCCACTCGAAGAAAAACAACGATATCGTGAGATGCTCAACAATGTTATTCGTCATTTTGTCCAAAACCGACCAGATATGTGGTTTCAGCTACATGGTGCGCCTTTCCGTACCGCTGCAGCCAAAATGAAGATTTAACGGACGTTTTCGGCGAAAGAGTCATTTCCAGAGGATCTGCAATTAACTGGCCGGCTAGATCTCCAGACTCAACTCTACTAGATTTTTTTCCTGTGGGGATACCTTAAGGAGAGAATCTACAATAATAAACCAAGGACAATTCAGGAATTGAAGCAAAATATTGTAGCGGAGATCCGAGGTTTGCAGCCAGAAATGTTGCGAAAGGTACTGGAACACACCGTAGAACGATTCCGTCTTTGCGAAGCCGCCCGGGCGGTCATCTAAAGGATATCGTTTTTCGAACATAGTGTAAACATATATCCCAAGTGTTTTTTTATGTGAAAATTTCAAAAAAATCGGTTCAGAAATAAAAAAAAGTTATTCATGGTTTACCCTAGTTCACTTTAAATGGGCCACCCCGTAAATGGTTGTTTTCCTGCTCATACATTCTTCTACGAAAGTGTCGAAAATTACGTGTTAGGTGTGACGGAGCATTTAAAGTGCGCGACGCTGAAAAACCGATTCCGTGGCTATGCAGACAACAAGCCGAGCGTATACAGAGGGCTGCGCCCGCAATACGAATTAGAATTTTAATGAGCAGTAAATATTAATGAAAAGCTTCTTGTAAATCTATTTTTGAATTGGTCTAACTAAATAAACGTAATACACCAGGGGTGTCAAACTCAAAGCCTGGTCTGGGCCAAATATCAGTGTCCTAAAGTTTACGCGGGTCGCAGAATAAAAAATTAAAAAAAGAACTGTGTAAGTATTTTTGTAATCCCAGAATATTTTTTTTAAGATGTGACTATTAATCTGAGTCGGTAGCTTCCTCGGGATTATTTCCTATAGAATTTACATCTTTTGAAAATGTTCTTCAAATAAATTGAGAACCTTAGAAAAGAAGTTAAAACGCCTAATTTTGGACAGCTGATCCGAACATTGTAGAGCCGGTCAAAAACATCCAGGTAGCCCAAAACAACCTTGGGAGCGAAAATTGTTAGTCAGGCCTACATCAAGTTCGATCAGAAAGATGGCTAAAAATAGACCAAAATTCGTTTTGTGATGTGGTGTGAAACAAACGCATGTACCAGTAAAGCTTAATAAGCTAAAAGGCAAAAATTGTGTAATTGGGCTGAAATGATCATGTTTACAAAATTTGACATCCAGGTGATTTACTCACAAAACATATGATTTACCCCTGAAATAAATCTTAATCCAAGATGTTCTTGTCCAATGACCTAAAGGATGCGAACGCCAGTTATAGTGTAATGTGGCAGATTCGTTTCTCCGAATAAAGAAAAAGGAACTTATATGAAATGATTTCGTTGAGCCCGTTCATATGTGTACTCACACAGCTTTCCTATGCGTATTGAAAAAGTAGACTTTTGCAACTATTCAGGGACACCTTGGTTCTACAAACATATGCCAATCTGTATGCAAAGTTGCATATTGGTACCTATAACGACGCCCTGTTATCTTTGCCCTACCAACTTCTAAGTATTTCGTGCCAAAGACTGTTACCATTCCTACCAAATTTCATGACGATCGGTTAAGCCGTTCACGAGTTATTTGGTGAACAAATTTTTAAATCTTCGGGACACCCTTTTACCTTTGCCCTACCAACTTCTTAGTATTTCGTGCCAAAGACTGTTACCATTCTACACATTCCTATCAAATTTCTTGACGATCGGTTGAGCCGTTCGCGAGTTATTTAGTGAACAGACGGACGGACGGACAAAATCGATTTCATAAGGGTTTTTTTTAAATTTTTTTTTTAAAAACCCTAAAAACGGAGGGAATAACATAAGCTTAACTTCAAAAGCCCATAATACCGTTACTCAAAACTGGAAAAAAGTAACTGATATGAAATGTACTCGTCGAGTCCTTTGATTTAAGTCCATCTTCGATAAAGAATAAAAAATGTCGACATTTTTATTTTTCTGGGACACACTGCCGTCTTTGCCCTACCAACTCCTAAGGTACATATTCGTGCCAAAGGGTGTTACAATTCTAGACATTCCTACCAAATTTCATGACGATCGGTTGAACCGTTCGCAAGTTATTTAGTGCAAAGACGAACAAACGTAAGGACAAAATCGGTTTTAAAAGGGTTAGGGTTTTTTGAAAAAGAAAAACCAGACCGAGGCTAATTTCGGGTGCGGGCGAAATTCGGATACGAGAGCGAAGGCTCTCCTTGGACTAAAAGTTTTTTTCGGGCGTAAATCAATATTAGAATGAGATTTTCTTGGAATAATTGGGCAGATGAACAAAATTCTCTTAGTCAACTTTATTGGGGGCAGCACGGGACATGGTCCCTTAGTCAAATTCCACTTGTTTTTACATTTTTTCTTGTTTGATAGAGACACATTAATTAATTAAAAGGTTTGGTGAAATTAGTGTAGCAAAAAATGTTTCTTAGAGGAACCAACATGGGGGGAAGGTTTCTACGGCAGCTCCGTGACCCCATGGAACCTTTCGATTAATATTTACGTTTGTGTTTTGCCGTCAATAGAAATAAATTTGGTTTGGTTGAAATTGGTTAACAAATAAAAAAGTTTTTCTTTTAAGAACCTAATTTGAAGGTTTGGTGTGTATGGCAGCCCACGATCCCATTGTTCGATTTCATTAATTTTTGCATATGTTTTGTGACATCAATAGAAATACATTTTCATGAGGTTTCGTGTAAATTGCTGTCCAAATAAAAACGTGTTTCTTTGGAAAACCAAATTTGAGAGGTAGGGTTTGTATGGCAGGGGACCATTAGAAATATATTTTCATGAAGTTTGGTTGACATCGGTGCCCAAATAAAAAAGTTCTTCTCAGAAGAACCTAATTTGGGGGTTTAGGTTTGTATGGCAGCCCCTGAATTCTGGAAAAAAGGGCAAATTATCCCCCTCCTTAGACCCGGTAAAGACGCAAAATTCGCTGAATCCTACAGTCCAATCCAGGAAGATGCATACTACCACAACAGATCTGGATCAGATCACCCATCAGGTCCACGAAGGCTAGAAAAAGCACTGCGACAGAACTGTCCTAGTGGCTCTCGACCTATTGAAAGTCTTCAACACGGTCATTTACCCTGCGTTGTTGGCCAATCTTCTAAATATGCATAATCCTGTACAAGAGATTGTTTAATATCTACCTGGCGAGCATTCAAATAACTAGTTTCCTATGCAGAAAATCGCACCGTACGAAATTTAAAACGCAGAAATTTTCGAAGAGCCTTTAGATCCGTACTTGTAATAGAGACTAGCTCAGTAGTACAGATGACATGACACTATACGAGTATCTCTGAGTTACCGAAGCGTGGGCTCGAGTCCCACTGCGACCATGGATGTTTCTGCTGTGCTTAAAAATTCTCCTACAGCAGCCGGTTCTCCGATAAAAATCGTCCCGGAGCTATCCGTTACTGAAGGGTGTCCCAAGTAGAGCGACGGATTTGAATTTCGCGCTATTGTTCGGTTTCACATGTAAAACTCAAACATAGATTGCCGTTCGATCGTTGACAGTGCGCGGCAGTGCGTGATAGTGTCGCTGAAAGTGAAACTACACTCTAAAAAGTGAATTTAAATTTCCGCTGAAAATGCGGTAATTTTACACTTTTTCCCGCTTATAATCACATACAGAGTGCATTTTTCAACAATTTCTGTGTAAAATAAGAAAATTACACCAAAATCGGTGTGAAATGTATTTTTACGCTACACTTCTGTATAATTCAGATTTTCTGGTGCATTTTTACAACGTTTATGTGTATAATTCGGATTTGTGGTGTATTTTTACAACGTGCAGTTGAAGTTTTACTCATTTTTTGTAGCGTGCTCTCCAGTTGTCATACTTCAATCGGCTGTACTAAGCACAGTGTACCACATTTTTCCAAAATTTCTCTGCATTTAGAACTCATGTGTACACGCTCTGTGGCTCACTTGGTTGAGCCGCACTCTACGATGCTAGTAATCTAGCGGTCTCGAGATCGAATCTCGGCGTGGTCCAAAATTTCCGTACATGTGTGGGTAAGAAATATTTAGTGCTTGCAACATTACACTCCGAAATGATATGCAATGTAACGTTGACTGGAAATTACCTACAAACGGCTGAGTTACGATACTGAGAAGAAGAACAAGTGTACAGATCGCACAAAAAAGACCATATTGCAACCTCCCATGTAGAAGAAAAACTGATCAGCAAAACTCGACCGATACTTGTTTATATTTTATATAGCCTTAAATAGTTTTATTGATAACTATATTATTTATAAAGGTTCGTCACTTAAATCCTTACAACGAAAAAAGAGTGAAACCGCATTATGTTCCTATTATTACGGAGTGTTTTTACACATAGCGCGGTGTTAATTTGCTAATATATTGGAGTACTTTTTTAAACATTTTTTATGTAAAATTACACTTGATTTGCAAATTTAGATTGCAGAGTAATTTCACTATTATAATAGAAGGAAACAAAGTTTCCTTCTATTATAAGAGTAAAAATTTCATAGAGTGTACCTCAATTCGACACCAAGCACAGGAACTCGCTGTTTAGTAGATCTATGCAGCGAATTTTGACAAAAGATTTGCATTTTCATGCGTGCAAAGTGCAATTGATTCAATAACTGAAGCCTGCAGACCATGCACAGCCAAGAGAGTTGATTCATGTAAAAATAACAAGAAAATGCCGATTGAAGACGAAATCATCTTTAGTATGACGAGGCTCATTTTCATCTCGATGGCTTCGTTAACAGACAAAATTGTCGCATTTGGGGCTCAGAAAATCCACAAGTGATTTTTTGCCGAAACTTGAAGATATTGATGTGGAGGGCATGTGGTTTCAACAAGACGGCGTCACATGCCATACTACACGAGAAACAATCCAATTAATGCATCAGTAATTTCCCGGTCGTGTCCTCTCGCGTTTTGGTGACCAGAATTACCCGCCTAGATCTTGTGATCTGACACCTCTGAACTTTTTCCTTTGGGGTTTTTTGAAGTCACAGGTTTATGTGAATAAGCCGACGACACTTCAAGCATTGAATGAAGAAATTACACGCTGCATCAATGAAATACCCTAGAATTTATGCAAAACGGTTATGGAAAATTGCACGAAAGGCGAAACTTTATATGTTTTAATAAAAGTTTCATACATTTTTAACAAACAACGCAGTGTTTTATTTAAAAATCAAATCCGGCGCTCTACTTGGGACACCCTTTACAACGGCCAAGAGCTGCCAAGTCTCCCACGGTTCAAGGAAAACGAGAACGGGTTCTGACCGTGCGAATAGCACGATGAGTAGGATATTCACTCATCGTGCTATTCGCACCCATGTACAGACCTAGAAGGCACGCAAAGACTAAAATATTGAATTTCAAGTTTTTTTGTAGGGGAGAAAGGGGTAGATGGGTCGGATCTGGCACAATTTCAATACTTTATAAGGACATCCAAAAGCTACCATTCAAAACAAATTTGAGAATTTTTGTGATATTCGTGACACAGGAGGTAGGGGTAGGCACACCTACTGCCATTCCATCAACTTCAAGGATATGTCACAATAAGGTATTAATCAAAATTTCAAGTCGCTAGCAATATTGGGTCAAAAGTTATAGGCGAACTAATATATCAAGGAGGGGTAATTTGTATAGGAGGTAGGACAATCCTTGTTCCGATTTTGCCCATTTTCAATACCGTCAAAGATTTTGTCACAAAAAAACAACTGACCAAATTTTCAAACCGCTAGCGACGTTGTTCGTACTGTTACTAACCCAAAGATTAACATATTTGTCTCTCCAATATCTGGTCGGTTGTTATCAATAGATACTTGTTATTCGCCCAAACTATCATCTGATGGACACAATGTCGCACACAGCCTTTTCATGCAGGTTAGGCAGGTCTATCCTTAGAGAAAGCATATAGCAACCCATTGCATGCGTTAGTCCAGAGTGGCTATGTGCACACACAACCCATATGTGTTTGACTCAGAAATTAATTTCACTACACCCCGCAAATTATTTCAAATGTCAAAAAATTGTCGATGTAATTATTAACCCTTCTGTCGCCGCCTTCGACCTATTATGCCTGTGGTGTAGCAGAATCTTCTGTGAAACTAATCTAATTTTTTGAAGTAGTCTAATTTTGGTTCTAGAAACAGTTTACATACTATGTCTTACGAATGTGTATATGTATATTTTTCACCAACATATAGTACCAATGATCTGTCTAGATCTATATGCCAACAGAAGGGTTAATTATCACGTTGACATTTTGAGAGAGTAATAAACAATACTTGGATATTATATTCTCAATTGTAAACAAAAATTTGACATTTAAATTAATTTATTGCCTAAGCTATCGCTATCCACACATCTAAATGTGTGAACTGCGATAGTGTGAATCGGTGCCATTTTTATTTTCTGATGCTCACTCTAGACTAACGCAGGGTTGCTGCTTTCTATAAGGTTCTATCACATTCGCTGGCAATGATTATTAAAATAGAAGCACACTAGTTAGCCAAAAAGGCCATGCGCCTATACCTATAGCTAATTTGCGGTTTGATGTGCACACGACCCATATTGCTTCCATTTGAAGTAAAAAGGCAGCCCTACCCGTGCGTCGGTTTAGGTCTGCGAGTAGTTACAGGGGAAACAAGCAGCATTTAGCCTTACACTTAACCCCTAATGGGACCGGAGGAGAATCACACTCACACCTGCTATTAGTGAGATGTCTTTAGCACAACGTGGACTTCGGATACTCCTTAGACGGTTGTCCTGGTAGATGGCGGAGAAGATGTGTTGTGTAAACATGACTGTGACCATTTTCGAATATAAATTTAAAGCTATTGATACTGTAAATAATATGGTTTAACGTGCGACATAAATGGTTTGACGGATGCACACGATGACGATTTGAGTTACCTTACCAAAATTGGCTGCTCGATAGCGGCGTCAAAATCGCCTTTTCTGTATACATAGTATATTGGGCGATGTATATGCAATAAATGATGATGTTTGATTGAAACCCACCTGTAAAAAAAAAAAGAAGTATTAAATAAAATCCTTTATAATTGGGAAATTAGAAAATTAAGTGAAATCAACAACTTCGCAATTCGACTTATTCTTTTTACGACTTACGAAGAAGAAGAATATGAAAGCCACCTCACCTATCCTACCTAAATTTTAAAATTAAAATTAAATAATTTATTAACATAAGGGCAAAATATTGCACTATGTATTTCATCATTAGTTAACCCTTCTTAACCTTTGAATTTCCCTCGCTCGTGATAAAACCTCCAAAATCAAATTTTCATTCCCGCAAAATAGAAAGTTTCATTTAGATAATTAAAGATATAATTTAGATGACACACGCATTTTGTACTTACATTGCATTTATAAACGCACGTTATCTTGCCATGTTTATACCTCATTCAAGCTGATTTATTAGTTAATGTTTTAATTTGTTCGTGAATGCCTAATTAACACACGTCACAATCATATAATTTCGTATCTAATAAAAGTTTACGATGGCTAATCACACACGGCACACGGGGCGAATTTATCAGAAAGTCAATGATCCTGGCAAACTGCAATTATTTGATGAAATGCATCTTCAAATCAAATCCCTTTCGCCTCCCGATAAATCATTCAGCATAACAGTCGATCGGCGTCGACGATGGTAATAAAAAGCAATAAAAACGCACATCTCTAGTTATTATTATCTGTAATATTGCTTTAATGTTGTAAGAAAAAAAGAGCAGATATCAAAATTCAAGTGAGAAATCAACATAAAACTTTCGCTTATTAAAACCGCAACAAAATCAAAACAGCATACCGTACGGTACGTATAGGATAAACTCTTTTATTCACATATATCACACTCTGGGACTTTTTTATTATATTATTATGTATTATTCATCCATACATATTTACGTGTAGAAATAAAGATTATCTTGCGCCTATAAGACACTGAGCGGTACCCAACAATACCCATACTCTCTTACAGGTATCTTGGTATCATATACTGACTACTCTACTCTGATATGTTTATGTTTCAGTGAACAAATTAACAATAAGATGGTGAGTTAATTGAGCCAACCATAATATTAGATACTTACCAGTTAGTTAGGCTGGCAGAATGAAAACCAACCACTCTGCAATACCGCAAGATGAAATATATTAGATATTAGACCGTGGTGTGGTGCGTCCAATACCGTGTGATGAATCTTGAGCTTTTCTGCACATACCGATCATATGTATACGTACGTACGTATGACTCTTAAATCTAAACATTAGACTTTTTGTGATGCTATTTACCGTTTCTAATTAAAAAGATATTTTGTGCTACTTTACAACTAATTTTGTTTTGTATTTTAGTGTACAGATTGGTTATTTTCCATTTCTTCGGTACGTTACGTTGAAGATATGTATTTCGGAATTTGTGCTAATGAAATTGTAAATATGAAGATGAAGAACAATGTACATACTGTGCGATGAGTACATTCTCTCTAATTCTGTTTGAATTTTATCCGAGAAATTATTGAGATTGCACTTTAAAGTACATTTAATTAATCATATGATTGGGAAAGAGGGAAGACAGCATAATTTGGTAGATTTGGCTGTCTGATGTAAATGGACATTTTATTGTGAATGCTGTTTGTTTCTTTCTTTTTTTATTGTACAGTGCCGTTAAGAATAAAATCATTAGGAAGGTTTAGGATTTGACTATTTATTTGTCAGTTTGAGGCTACTATTCATGAAATAGTTCTTCAACTAACTTAGCCACCAATGTTGGATAAAAATGCCTGAAATTAAGGTTTTCTTACTTATTTTAAAGATGGCAAGCACTTTAAATAAAAATTGGTAGACATTTCAAACTATGTAGGTTGGGTATAACCATTTTAATGACGATTTCTTCGAGAAAGGAAAGGATACGCGCTGGTTTATATGTATGGTGGTGAACTTTGTCAGTGAGCAGGATTCTAAAATTCAAGCCTAAATCCTTATAATGACCCGGAAAGGAGGCTTTTTAGAATCAAGAAATCTGCTGCAGCTCAGGAGAAAACTCATAATTCTAAGAGGTTTGTAATTTGGAATGATTTCTATAATGATGAGAGTGTTAAAACAATACTAAATAATCCAAAACTTGCAACTTTAATCTACAGTCGAGAACGCATAACTGCAAAACGCTTAAGTGCTAAAAACGCATTTCTGCCAAATTTTTGAAAGCCCCAGGATTTTTCACATGGTTTTCATATAAAATTGTCTTGATAACTGCAAAACGCATAAGTGCAACGAAAATGTATGAAAGGTGAAGCATACGCATACGTAAACTGCAACGGATAAGTGCAAGTTACGAATTTCGATGTCGTGCATTTGTTTTCACTTAAGAAAAAATACCATTATGGTGTTTGTCCTTACGAATATTGATGCGATTTTTTTCTGGAGGTGCTGTGCAAAATGCGGATCACTATGAGTGGCAAATTTATTGACACAAACTCACCCGTAAAATAACTAAATTCGAACGAGTAACAAGAAAATGAAAGAAAACGTGAGAAATCATTATTTGCTTATGCCTATTTGAAATGAAAATGGAAATATTGCCAAAGTTGAAACAGTTACCTTTGTTGTGAATTTTTCAGATTTGAGTATGTAGCACCCAATTTTGACTATCATTGGTGCTGGCAATTCATTGACTTAATTGGAAATAGGCCTTTCCGCATCAATTTTGACATTGAATCAATTGCATTTTAATGAAAATGACGTTCTGATTTATTCAACATTGCTTGGCAATTCAACTTAATTATTTTTGCCCGTTAATGCATTTTGGCATATGTACAAACATCTTGGACAAGTCAAGTCTTTTTGATTTATTTCTATCGAAAGGTTTCAATTGTGAATTTATCGGCGCTTTATCCTGTTTTCTAGACGAAATTAACTTTCCTGATTACTTCGGTGCGATCGGTGAACATCATTTATATTATACGAGAATCTTATGTGTAAGAATCTTTTAATAATTCTGTTCTTTAGCTCTTCCAGTATCTTCGATTCCTAATTTTAGCATTGTTCTTCTTGCAACGGAATCATTTTTTATTTATCATTTCTTCTTTCACACTCATAAAACATTGAAAATTATGACAAAAGTGTTGTATTGCCTCCTCTTTCTATTGACATTTGGGTAATTGATTCACATCATATTATCCAAATATCAATATTGAAAATTATGTCCAATATGTGATCTCCCTGTCGTTTTTCAATTATGTGTCCTCTCCAGTATTTATACTTTTGAATTAAAAGGCAACAAAAAGAATATATTCAATTGTGTCGATAAATTTACCAACCATAGTATGGGAAAACTAATGTAATTAAGTAGAACTGGGACGCTGGGAGCAATTTAAATATTGAAAATGTTTGAAAACTTACTAAATGATTAAGAACTACTCAGCCTAACACACACTTTAATACACTGTTTGCACGCTTAATATCCTTCAATCTGAAATTAAGTGAAAAAAAACGGATAAGTGCAATTTTTCTTGCTGCCGGAGACGATTGCACTTATCGACTGTATATAGAGAAATATGACGAAAATTCGATAAATCGGTTTTGCGTAACCGAAGACAATTTTTCTAACCAAATGCATAATGTCATACTCTAGAAAATTGAAATTTTGAGTTCACACAAGTGCTAGATTTTAATAGCAAAATTTAGCCAAAAAGATTTAACTTTTTTAACTATTTAATTTTTATTAAAGCGAAGTATCCCGCGGAAGGCATGCTTTTCTTCTTTTATTGACCGTAGTACAAATCTTAACTAGAACTTAATTTAAAATATTAAATTTTTCCTAAATGCTATTCTGTTAAAAAAAAAGTTAATATACCCTTTCACTCTATGAGCGAAGGGTATAAAAATATTTCGAACAACGTTTTCTTAGGATGGAAAAGCCATTTTATTTAATTTTTCGGACTTTTACCTAAATTTTGATCATGCGCATTTTTTGCTGCTAAAAGATCACTAAATACGGAGGGCAAGTAAAATATAAGTTTCCCAACGCTGTACACTTGCCGCGCGAGATGCTAGGTGAAATCCGGTAACACCGCCTTGATTGTTGGTACCCCCACTCCATTCCCACTACCGGGAGCGATCGGTGCGACACTCAGTGTCAGTGCCGGCCTAACAGGAATCCGCGATGGAGCCCGCTATCGCCGTCGCCGCCAGGTGTGATATCCGAGATCGGAGAGTAACGCTTCGGGAGCTGGCTGACCAGGTTCCTGAGGTTTGTGAAAAAAAAACCATTGACAACATTTTCACCGAAAAACTTGGTTATCGCAAGGTGTGTGCGCGGTGGATCCCGCACATGCATTTCGAAACCCACAAAGACAATCCTGTAAAGTGTGACGAGGGGTTTCTTCGAGAATGCGCCGAGAACACCGAAGAATTCTTGGACTCTAATATTACGGGAGATGAAACGTGGTGTCACTACGTCACTCCGGATAGAAAAGAACAGTCGAAACAATGGCTCCATTCCGGATCGGCGTCCTAGCGGCGGAGTTCTTCGGAGCGGGTTTTCAGAAGTGTATAATTCGTCACGAAATGCGTAGAAAAATCTGCCGACTATTTAGAAAAATAGTTTAAAGTACAAGCTTTCAGATGGTATACTTATTATTGCAATAAAAAATACCTTACACCTGAAAAAATGTGGGAACCTTATTTATTATGTTCCCCTCGTAATATGGTAATTGACAAAATGAATCAAATAAATAGAAGTGTAAATCCATTTTTAGCTTTTTCATGTTTTTATCGGAGAAAATGATGATGACTATTTTTTTTTCTTCCGGCACTGTATATGCGTCCCCGCCTCGAGGGGTGTGCTTCTCGATTTAACGCGGGAAAAGAGGATTTTCAGTTTTTGCTAATTACCTATGTATTTCGAAAATCGTGAAATTTACAGCAAAATGGCCCGATCAAATAGCGAAGTTAAGAAGTTTAACTACATACATCAAATTATACTTTTACAATCATTAATATCGATGTTCGATGGAACTAGGAGAAATGGCATCACAAAATTTAAACTGCGACAGGGCGTCTGTCATCGGAAAGTGTTGAGAAACCGAAACTCTTCCAGGCGAATTAAAAAATGGCGTGAATATTCAAATTCCACAAAAGGGTAACCTAATGATTGGCGTTCGATTTGTCTACTTCCACAGCTGTCTCCAAGCTGATGGCTAAAATTATTTTGAACCGGATCAAGGATGAAGTTGATCGCACTTTTAGCAATGAACAGGCTTGCTACCATGTTTGAAGCAAATAAACAATAAGACAGACTTAAAGACGATGGCAAAGAACAGAACGAGTTGGAGAGTAGGTATAGTTTATGCCCTATGCCCCACAAGATTTTTAATAATCACTGACTGGGTCAACCTGTTGCAGCCTCCCCCGCTTAATCAACAAAAAGGCGCATATAGCACACTGAGAATCAAGCGAAAAGGTCCTAGTCATATAGTGACTAAGCACGTGATAAACCTCATGAGATTGCACAATCTTTTTTTTTGTTTCTTATGTTTTTTTTTTTGGTGCTGAGCACGAATCCGGAGCTTCCCACCAAAATTTCCATAGTCCATAGAACCTAACCTTCAAAATCATGTTTTTTTTTCAAATCTCCCTTTTGTTAATTTTCACCAAATCTCACATAAATACACGATTACCGGAGTCACAACCAGGGATTTGGAGCGGAGCGGAGCGACCTTAAATTTCGGAGCGAAAGAGCGGAGCGTGGAGCGATTTTTTGCAGGCTGGAGCGGAGCGAATTTTGCTTTGAAGATCGCTCCGCTCCGATGTAAAAAATCAAAAAATTCCGAGAAAGAAAAAGGTTTTTTTTTCGACGAAATTTTTCATTTGATGGAACGAATTGATGATTTTGGGCGATTTAAAGGCGAAGAATTCGCTGAGAGACTTGCAAAATTTAGTATTATTGTGAAATTCATTGTGATAAAAGAGGTTTTGCGTTTAGTCATAATCATCACTCTTCATTATTCAGAAATTCAAGATTATCCAGGACAGGAAAGTCCTGTCCTGTACTCGATAAATGAAACACCCTTTTTAATTTAAATTAGTTATTAGGTGCGTTTTATTGGATGGAGTACAGGACAGCGCAGCTTCCGTAACCATTTGACAGATCTCGTCCTATACGGGATGTCCGGAAACTATCGCATAAATGCACCCAAATATTATTCCTCGTGATATTTCCAGCAAAAAGGAGTATACAAAATTATTAACTCTTCAGCTTCCACAGACATTTAAAGATTTTTCAAAAATTTAATACATATACATATTTTCTTTCGGTTGGGCCCAACAATTTTTCCTAAGAATAAACCCCATAAAAATCGGATAAGCTGCTTAGTTCTTACAGTTTTACACAGCTTCAAAGACAAAATTTTGTGATCTTACTGCATATTATAAATTTTTTTCACACGGAGGTGTTAGTGGTAGCATTTTTGGAAAATCTTTAAATGCTAAGGAGTTAAGAATTCAGTACCTATTTTGCTGGAAATGACATTTATAATCAGTCTTGACTCGGTAATCCGGATCTCCTTTAATCCGGATATCACGCTAATCCGGACCACTAAATATTTCCACTATGTATTCTATAGTCCGGATTTCGGCAGCAATTTTGACTCTAAAATCCGGATATTTGAGATTTTCAGTGTGAAATGGTAGAATTGGTCTCGTACTTTTTTACGGGACTGTTTAGCAATTGACATGATGCTGGCTAATTTCTAACAAATAAAACATTTATCGACTTTTGTTCCGCCTTTTTATTTGTTTGGATTGTTTTTCCTCAGAAAAATGTGATTGCGCTAATCCGCATGTTCCAATGATCCGGATACTTGCAATAATTGATCCGGATTACGAAATTGGTGCTATCCTGTTCTGTACTTGATCGAATAAAACGCACCTGTTAAGTCAAATACGTTAAATTGAATAATTCGCGGAAAATAATAAATATTTACTAAGAACAATGAAGTTTTGTTGTATTTTTGTAATGGAGCGGAGCGGAGCGAAAAAATTTTAGTCGGAGTGGAGCGCTGGAGCGGAGCGGTTTCAAATTGGTCGGAGCGGGAGCGGAGCGGAGCGAAAAAATGTGTCGCTCCAAATCCCTGGTCACAACACATTTATTTCGAAATAGGAATGGGCAGGGTTTTGGGAAACAGAATAGTGTGGCAATCACTGGTCCATTGCGGCCAGTCCAGGCCAATAAAATATATCATTGTTCCAATATATAATCAGAAAGAAACGACCTTGAATCTTTTGCAACATTTCAGAAGATATGATCTTGATTAACATTCGTATACGTATGGCTAAATTTATCTTTTATTATCTTGTTTTTTAATTGCTGCGTAAAATACGAAAGATTTTGGGTTGGAGAGGGGTTTTGTTCTTACGTTCATATAGCTACCTAATGAGACTATTGTGAAACAGGAGCGGTTTATTTTCTTTCATTTAAATTTTATTGTACATGTCATGCATATAAGATGCATAAATGGCAATATAATATTTTACGATTCATATTGATTTAAACTATCAATATAAGAAACTTTTGACCTATATTAATATTTCGGAGGAGAACATTAATATATTTTGTTTTACGTGTTCTCTAAAAATAAAGACAATATGGCTTTTGTTTAAGAAACGGCTCTGAATGCCGAAGTCATATCAAAACTATAGACAAAAAGTGGTTAGTTTCTTAGAAAAAAAAAAACGAGACTGAGGCTAATTTCACAGGTTTGGTTGCAATAAGTGCACAAATAAAAAAAAATCATGATAAACCTTTTTTTGGGGAAGGGGTGCTATGGTAGCCCCACGGTCTGATTCCATGTATTTTTACATATTTTTGTCACATCAATAGTAACAAATTTGTACGAAGTTTGGTTGGAATTTGTGCACAAATAATAAAGGGTAGTAACCAATACATATTGTTTGAACATAAATTCAGCCTTATGAGGAAGGTAGGGGTCATTTTTTGCACCTTTGAGGCGGTCAGCATAGGTGAAGGAACCGATAAAAATTGGGCTGACCGGCACTTTCGGCATGTTGAAGTCGAGATCTAACACATGCACATACATTCAGCCGGTTACCTTATGAGGAAGATTGAACCTCAAAATTAGTACAAACATTGCGTAATTTCCCTAACAAGGAAAAATGTTGGGCTGACCAGCAGTTTTGAACAGATGAACTACCACCTGTACACATTTTCAGCCGGTTACCTTATCTTCTTCTTCTTTCTTGCCTCGTTTTTATACCGCTCCATGGTTTCGCGTTGCCCGACCTGCGGTGTAGGCACATCACCCATTTTGGCGGTAATATCTCAGCATATTTCTACAGGCAGCTCTATCTTGGATCGTGTCATCGCCGAGACCAATGCGTTGTTGTTGCTTTTTCATTTGACACATCCAGATATTCTTCGGTCTGCCTCTGGCCTTGGGCTCATCTAGTGGAACTTCCATTGATATCGCTTTCTTTGCGGGGTTCTCAGGCGGACGCCGTTGAACATGGCAATACCAATCCATTTTCATTTCAGTTGCTGTCATTTCTTTCGCGTAACCTTCATACATGGTCCAGCATTCTGATCCATACATGAGTGCGGGACGTACAACCGTTTTGTACAACTTGCCTTCAGCTTCAGTGGCATTTTCTTTTCGCAGAAAACTTCAGAGTTTTCTCGCCACGTCATCCACCCAACCTTTGTACGATGTTTGATGTCATCATCGCATGTAGCTCCGTTGTTCACCATCGAGCCAGTCAAGGTACTTGAACTTGGTACAAGATTTAAGCTGCTCTCCTTTGACGTACATATCTGGTATCGGTGCATCTGGGTCTGAGAATGGGCAGCATAAGAACTCAGTCTTTGTTATACTTACCCGGTTACCTTATAAGGAAGGTAATTGGGCACCGGCCTCCTAGACGAATAGGGGGGTTGGTTTTGTATGACAGCCCTATGACCCGATCGTTCATTCCATTCATTTTTACATATACGAGTATTTCGTGTCCTCAATAGGGCCCATTTATATGAAGTTTTGTTCTTAAGTAAACAAGTTTTTCTTAGAAGAACTTTAGTTGGAGGAAAGGTCCCATGGCCTAGTGATCCAGTTTCGGTGATTCAAACATACAAACAGCCTGCAAGAATAACAAGCATATGTGCAAAATTTCAGCTTGCTAGCTTTTATACCCGTCGAGTAAAACGCGTTGCAACAGACATACACACAGACGGACGGACGAACGTCGGCCAATCGACTGCCCACTTCATATAAAAAATATACATGATCAGTTTTAATATAGTCGGAGATGCTTCCTTCAATGTGTTACAAACTTCATGGCAAAGTTAATATATCCTTTCCCTCATACAGCGAAGTTATATCCTTCGTTAAGCGAACAATAGCTAGGTGTTAGGATAGTCAAATAGTAATATACCTCGGAAAATTTAGCAGTTCACTTCGCAAAAATTAGGGGAATCCTGAATTGTTGCCTGAACTTTCTTTTCGAGGTCCTAAAGAACAACCCAGAAGTCCCCGTCTGTACGAGTGCCGCTAGCGATGCTACAGAGGATCAAAGACCCTCGAAAACAGGTTTTTCTGGATATCTCGAGAACGGTAATATGTGCGAAAAATTGGCAAATTTGAAGCCCTTATGGTTTCTTATTAAACTGTCAAAAGTCGATATTGATTCGAGCACTCCTAACGGTGCCTTACCTCCTGACGGTATTTTTAACAAGGTTATAAGAATATTTTTATAACTGTAACTCTGGCTTTAAAAAATGCATGTCGAATTCGTAGCCCATAACGGTTCTGAAAAATGTGGCTAAATTTCTCATCAATACGTAGCTCCTTAGAAAAACGGGAATTTTTGGGTTTCTCGTGAATATTTCTGTAGCGGGGAAGTATTCTGTAAAGTCGTGTATGCTAAAGTCCCTATCGATGGGTGGAAAGCGCCCAAACCTCAAAATGTACCGTTTTTGGGGAATATCTCTATAACGGTAAAGTTCACTTTTGCGACGCATAAAATTCAGTTTCAAAAATTCCAGATCGATGGGTACAGACCTAAGGGCGTTATGAGGGTTCAAACCATACATTAACGCATTTTTTTTTAATTTCGTGAATATCTTAATAACGGTAATGTATGCGGGAGAGTGATCTGCGGGGAATGTGTTTATTCCATAAATCCAAATACAATGCCAAAACACCCGATCTGTACCTGCACCAGCAAGAATAGCGAAAACACCTTACCTTGGTAGAAGTTGGAAAAAATTAATTTGCTTTTGGGTTAAATCACAAAAGTTTGACTTTGAAGCTGAGTAAAAACCAAACCCACTTATATGATTTTAGTGCGGTTAGCTTTATTTTTTAGGTGAATTTGTTGGTCGTGATAATTATCTTATTTCGCTATTCTTGCTAGTTTAGTTTTGGAGATATTAAGATTTAAGTCGCGTAAGAAAATGAGTTTTTCAAAATCTTTAAATGCCTGTGGCAGCTAGAAGGATTAATAATAATTGGGGGTATGGTATGTCCCGTACACCTTTTTTGCGAGAAATTGCATGAGGAATACATTTTTCGGTGCGTTTATGCGTTAGTTCCCGGACAATACGAGTATATGCTACCCTTATGGAACTATTCCCGGGGAAACGCTGCTTTTTAAGTTTGACCCCACGTAGCTCCCATTGGGGGCAGGTACAAATCGGATGTTTTGGCATTGTATTTGAATCAATATAAGAAGCACATTCCTTGCAGACCACTCTCGCGCATACGTTACAGTTATTAAGATATTAACGAAATTAATAAGAAATGGCGTTATTGTACGTCTTGAACCCTCATGGAGCCATTAGGACTGTACGTATCGATCTGAAATATTCGATAGTGAACATAACCGTTAATGGAGATATTCCCCAAAAACGGTCAAATTTTATGTGTGGCCCCTCATAACTTCCTTGGGAACTCAGCAATCGATGCAAACTTTTGGCATTTTGTTTGCAGCCACAGAAACTACAAATTTGTCATAGCCGACTTTACAGCATACTCCCCCGTTACAGAGATATTCAAGAAAAACCCAAAAATTCTAGTTTTTCTAAGGTTTAAGCCCCCGGTATTCATATTGATGAAAAAATTTGCCACTTTCTTCAGAAACGTATTTGCTACAAATTAGCAATACAACATTTTTTACCTGGAGTTACCGGTAGAGAGATTTTCCCGAAACCTTGTTAAAAATACCGTTTGACCTCTTGGCACCGTTAGGAATGCTCGAGTCGAAATTGACTTTTGACATTTTATTCTAAAACCGCAAGAGTTACAAATTTGCCATACTCCAGGTAGGTTTTCGTTATCGAGATATTTAAAAAAAATGTTTTAGCGGGTCTTTTGCGATCTGTAGCACCGCTAGCGGCACTAGTCCAGATGGGGACTTCCGGGGCCTTGTGTAGAACCTCAAAAGGAAGGCTCATGCAAAAATCCAGCTTTCCCCTAATTTTTCCGGAGTTTGGCCTTTTTTTTGTTCAAATTTTCTGGGGTAATATGCAAGTGAAAAAGTGGAAAGTTTACGTGAGTGTGAATACCCGCAGTATTATTTAAAGAACTCTATTTTGATACCCATATTGACCCTACCTTCCACATCTTATTTGACAGGACGAAATTATACTAAATGGACTACAGTGGAATTTATTCAGTATAGGAAATGGGATTTACAGGGTTTCCGCCGACGTTTTCAACAAGGCTAATGATAAATTAATTGTAATTTCCGGGTAGAATATGGTTGATGTATAGTGCTTAGTGTGCTCGCCTTCGAAAAACAGGGTTGTGATTTCGAGTCCCGCCGTGAGAACACATTTGCGCCTTAGGACCAATGTTAGACTGTCGCGTCACTTATTTATTTTATTTCATTGCCGTGGAAATTAAACAGTCACCACACACGTGGTAAAGGTCGGTTTATAGCAAAATTGCAATTTTAAAGATAACGTGGTAGAAGAACTCTACGTTGGCGCAGAATAGAACGAAAATTGAAGTACCTAGGTGTAGTCGATATCCTATGGCAAGGATACTAAGAAGTTAACCGGAACCAGAAAAAATTGCAATTTTTTCGTTTTTTTTAAATCGTAATTTGTTCGATTCAAAACAAAACGCACAGTCCCATACCGATCAATAACAATTTTACTTACTTTCGCGGAAATCTAGGTATAGTCAGTATATTATGTACCGTAAACGAAATCAATTACACGCTTCCAAACATTACAGCATATTTCTCGTATACGATTAATCCTCTCGAAACTACAAGAAACTGTATCTTTCCCTTTCAAAATCTCGCCATATACGTACTGTGAAAAACACCACCAAAACAATCGCTATTGATCTTGAAAGAGACTCTCTCGATGCTTTTTACTTTTCAACAACTTTTAAGAAAAAAGAAGAGTTCACAACGGTGTAATTGATTACCTCATTACAAGCCAATACACGAAGGTTGAATTTGAACTGAAATAGCAATAAATTTTAGTCTAACAAGAAAAATATGATGTCTAACATTGTAAACTGCTCGTATTTATGTTTGTACACGGTGTATGATGCTGATGATCCTATTTCTTTTGAACCGCAGGCTATCTTTATGCACTGACAACAAAAAGATACAAAAAACAACGATTTTTCCCGTCGATTTTCCCGCTTAAGATTTTCGGTGTATCGCTATCATTCATGCTTTTTTCCACTCAATAAGATAGACGAGGTCGATGGTGCTCACCGCATAACAACAAAAAGTCAAACTTACTAACTACTCGTCGTTATAGTTGCTAGTGCTCCTCGAATATTTTATCGAGTCGAATAGGCGAAAAACATGGCGTAGATACAATGCAAGTGATAGTCTCTATATAGGAATTGGAAAAAAATATGGAAAATCAACGATAAATTTCTCTTTTAACAACAATATGATTTTTCTTTCTCATCGTCAAAAAGTACGACGACTTCGTCGTATATTGTAAGTATGCTTTAGTAAGGCCCGTGCGCTTATTGCAAGATGCACACACAAAAACGCAAAACGAATTGAATGCTATTTTCCTTGGAGGCCATATCGCCGTTGTGTTGCATTGTTTTTAGCGATGAAAAAAGCCTGAAAAGTTTTCAGATTCGAAATTGCATTCCGCGCGGTGCAAACTCTAAACTCCATAAATAACAGCACTATAACGACTAGTGATCGTTAATATGAATTAAATTTGCAATTTAATGAATTGTGCTTCGTATAGTGTTGCTTGAGTTTAAGTTGTAGGTGCATAAAACTGTCGAGAAAATCCAGCGAGATATGAGATAAGATTCTGGGAGAATTTTCGATAGGAACACCAATACCTACATATACCATAACATAAAGAGCTCTAGTCGTCCAATAATTCAAATTGACTGCATAGTCTAGTCATATTAGCATTTCAAATAGAAAAAAAAAAGAGTAAGGCTAATTTTTGTTGTTTTTGGATTATTAGGGTCCCAGGGCCAGGAGTCTAAGGCCCGTATTTATAAACATTCCTTAACTCATTGCCGGACACAACGCCAAAATTTGACACGATTTGTATGGTCAAATGCTCAAAATTGGACGTCTATAGACGTTGTGTCCGGGAAAGTGTTAACCCAAGGAGACCTTGAGTCAAGGATGCCGAAATTCAATAAAATAAATGTCATTTCTCATACTTTTCATATAAATCATTTATATTCAGGAGTCAATGCATCCTTGATTTAAGGCGAAACTCAAGGAGACCTTAAGTTTTCAATAGACTTGAAATATTATATTTCAAGGAAGGGTGGTAGCTACCTTGACTTCAAGTGAGATTCACTATAGAAAATTTCAAGGTCTCCTTGAGTTTCGCCTTAAATCAAGGATGCATTGACTCCTGAATATAAATGATTTATATGAAAAAGTATGAGAAATGACATTTATTTTATTGAATTTCGGCATCCTTGACTCAAGGTCTCCTTGGGTTAAGGAATGTTTATAAATACGGGCCTAAAACTCATGCAAAAAAAAATTTGATCGGAAATGTCCCAAAAAGGACAAAAAAGGACACTATTTAATCCTTTACCGGAGGTCGGCATATGCGGGGTATCATATCAAAGGATAAGTCGAGTGCATTACATATCCGTTGTTTGTTTCCTGTTTCAAGGACCCTCAACGGAATAAATTGCGTTTGCATGGAAAATTTTCGTGTTTCCCGTAACTTATCATCTGTATCTTTCCAAAGCCATAACTACGCGAATAACTCAAGTTCATTAAACTTGCTAAGAACTTGTTTGCAAAGCTCTGGAAAAGGACAAAAAATGGCACTAATTAATCCTTGATCGAACGTGGGCATGTGCGGTGTCATATCAAAGGAGACGTCGAGTATATTCCATATCCACCGTTTGTTATTTGATTCAAGGACCCTCAAACGAGAAAATTGCGCTCAAATGAAAATTGTTCGCGTTTCCCGTAACTTATCAATGTCATAACTACGCGAATATTTCAAGTTGCCAACCAATTTGGAATCTATAACAACTAAAAATTCTACAATTAATTTTGCTTAGAAAATATTTGATCGGAAAGCTCTAAAAAAGGACATAAAAGGTCACTAATTAATCCAGGAACGAACGTGGACGGGGTGTTAGATCAAAGAGGACGTCGAGTACATTACATATTTTCTTCCAGTTTCAAGGACCTTCAACAGAGTAAAATGCGTTTTAATGAGGTTTTCGCGTTTTCTGTAATTTGTCATCGGAATCTTTCGAAGCCATAACTATGCAAATATTTGAAGTTGCCACTACTTCCTTAAAATTTTTAGACACCCCGCATGTCAACCTAGAATCTAGATTTAATTAATGTCGTCTTGTCCATTTTCGGAGCATTCCCATCAACGGATAAGTAATGCACTCGACTTGCCCTTTGATATGACACTCCGCATGCCCACGATCGATCAGGGATTATGAAATGAGTGTCCTTTTATGCCCTTTCTAAACAATCTGATCTCTGATCAAGGATTAGTTAGTGTTTTTTGTTGTCCTTTTTGGGACCTTCTGCTCAATTTTTTTTTAGCAAAATGAGTTAATACTCCTGGAACCCTACTGAATCGAAAACAACCAAAATTATAGCCTTACTCTATTTTTTTATATTTGGTGGCCTGAATTGGGATATTTTGACTGGACTAGCAAGCCTGCAGCTATCAAAACACAACTCACAATCTAACACTTTCTTCTACTCGAAAAATTCATGTGTATGCACTGTCTATATGGTGTTCCAATTAGCATGCAAATTAATACCACCCTTGACCTCTTATTATTGCGCCCAAGACAAATTCGCACTTCTTATCATTATCACATAACAATTTCATTTAAAAAATACATTTTTGCAGTTCTTTCTCAAGTCCATCGAGTGGATGTGGAGTAGTGCTTGTATGCATAAGACATGCGTCTCAAATTCTGCATTCGCATATAAGAAGTGATTGGCGGGCGCGACGCTATACCATGCATACTCAAAAGTATGCGACAAATTGGAGTCACGACCTTGGCGAATTTATCAGCGAACATGACATTGAATTTTCGTAAATTTGCGACGAATTGCTAATTATATTATTTACTATGTATTTATTTGGAAGTTTGTGCTAAAGAAGCTTTGTTATGAAATTTATAGATATATAATACCTATTGCCTGGCCTATTGAATTTCGCGGACACATAGAAGTAGTATATTGCTACGGCGAACCTAAAGCGGCGCGGCGTCACCGACAAATTGCTGAAGCGGAAAATATTTAATTTTACTTTCAATAGATACATACTCACTGTGGTGTCTAATTCTTAGAAATCGAATCCAATCTACTCGTAAATGTAGTTGTCATTATGATGTCATTCAATTTAATTTGAAGACGGACGACAAGACCGCATAAGACATAACTAGGTTGACTTTGACTGTATGAAAATTTGCCATCTAGAAAAATATTTATGGATATCGGATTTCGGTTGACATTCGACTTAAAATTATGGCAAAAAATGATTTATGCAGACATTTTGTATTTTATTTTAATTTTGAGCTTGATATAAGACAAATTTCGAAAAATATCATAGACAGGAAATATTTTTGTTAATTTATGTGCAGCCATACATCAGCTGTATGATGAGCTACATGTGCCGAAAATTGTGAAATTGCAGCGACTGCAATGGGCGCGCAACGAGTGGACGGAGCCAGATTGCGTGGACGACCGAGAGCCCGATGGGAGCATTCTGTATGTTAGGACGCCCATCAAATGCTAGGCTTTCGGAGCTGGAGGACAAGGTCGCGTGACCGCGACAATTGGAGGTCTTCAATCCAGGCGGCCAAGGCCCGCCGTCGGGCTATTGTGCCATAAAGAAGAAGAAGAAGCCATACCTCATAGAAAATTTAGCATTTCGTTTCGGAAAAATTAGGGGAAAACTGAATTTTTGCATGAGCCTTGCTTTTGAAGTTCTTACAAAGACCTCAAAAGTCCTCATGCCAATATCTATACTAAAGAGGGTAAAACACCTGCCGAGATAGGTTTTTATGTGAATATATTGAATACAAGCTTGCGCTCGTATTAAAGCTAGAATTCAAGAAAAAAAAGACGAGACCGAGGGTAATTTCGGACACGGATGAAAATTTAATACCCGTGACATTTAAATGAAAAAGTTTCTTTTGTGGTAATAATTTATGCAGCAACCCTATGAAATGATCCATTCCAGTTCCTGGATGTGCTGCGTCTAAACTAGCAACAAGCTTGGATGAAGTTTGGTTAAGATTGGTTCATAAAGAAAACAGTTTTAGAAGAGCCTAATTTTCGGGGGTTGGTTTGTATGGCAGCCCTATGACGTAGTGTGCCGATTTCATTAGATTATAGATATATTTTATGAGGCTTTGTTAAGATTGGTTCATAAAGTTCAAAAAGTTTTTCTTAGAAGAACCTAATTTTCGATTACCAAAACATATATATGTACAGTATACATTTGAAAATTTTATTTTTAGAAAACTTAATTCCTTGGAAAACTTAACCTAGTTCCAGCTAAAATAAGGTGTCTAAAAATCTTAAATTTTGTTAAGACTTCTGAATGGTTTGTTATAAACGACAAAATTTGTCCGAACCAAAAACTCATTTTACAATAGTAGTATACATGCCTATTTAATCGCTATTTTCAGGAAACTAATGGTGGTTCGTGTTTACGCCTTGTGGGGAATAGGGCATGAACTACCCCAGTTTCCCACCTTATTCTGTACCATCACCTTAAGGTCGGATACAGCTCCGTGTGCCGGATGTTGTCTCAACTTGTATGTTTATATATTTTCGACGTGATCTCTGGCTGTCCAACATGGGGCGTTCTGCATTGACTCCTTGTAGGTTCCAATCTAGAGCCTGTTTAGAAATATTTTCAGTTCACTTCCATTACGTTCCATTGTCAGTTCCTCCTTTTGATAGATAGTAATATTCCAAAAAATCTCCGTCCAGCGGATGTGTAGTATGCCGAGTTGACCCTGCCTTATGACAGCAAATTCGATGTTTTCTTTTTGTTGGTCAGCTTCCAAGTTGAACAGCCACATAGAAGCACCGATTAACGTATCAAAATGTCGTTATTTTGCCAGAAAGGAATCAACGTGAAGAAGGCGCTCATAGTCATGTTGATACGAGATTGAACATCAGCATCCGTGCTGCCATGTACTGTAACTATGCTTCCGTGGTAGCAAATTTTGTCAACTTCGACTGCGTGGCCTCGGATACAAAAGAAATTTGTCTAAAAATAGAAGTATGGTCAATCCCGTTTTCTGGTCTTCCATCCGGAAAAATTATCATATTGGCTGCATTTATTTGGATACATGAACAAGATGACGCCAATAACAAGCTCTCGGTGAACCGATCTTAATTTATGTAAAACTTGTACGCACTGAGAGATTGGCCGATATAAGCTCGGCATTTCGAACTTTTCTGTTTTCAGAAAATCAAAATTCGAAGACTTCGACGGGTTGCAATCTTCAACGCCTTACTAGGGACTATGCCACCCTCTAATTTCGAAATAGCTTGAAGACGTTCATACTCCATTATATATCAGGAATATGAACAAATTGTACTTAATAAAAAAAATAACTTCCCAATTGCCTCCTGTTCTGATCCCGACTTAAGTATTAAAGCCACCACAACATTCTAGAAGCCACTGCCATTCCCAACACTAAAGACTAAAGTTTTGGGTTTCTGGGATACTCTGGCAAATAACCCAGAACAACAGAAATCTCCTATGCTTCTTCTGGGACCACCTATATTTTGAATAATATTTGTTAGAGAAAACGTGGTAGATGTTGAAATTAACTACGTTGCAGCTTCTGCCAGAAAAGAAACGTGAAGGTTAAACCATTCGAAACATGAAGCTTCGTTTACCGATACTATGCCTGTACTAAACTACAGGGTGCGCTAGAGAAACTTACTTATTTGAGAAAACTAGAGGGTTGTGAGGGGGCCCATCTGGAAGGGGAAGTCCCTTAGTTTGTTTCCCATTCTAGTCAGTTGCCAATATACCCTGGTCTAGTGAGCAGCGGACTTTCGCCGTCAGGCTTCTTTTCAATAACGGTCGCTCACTTGGAACATGATCGAGAAATTTTTTCTTCCAAGCCTCGAAGAAACGAACGTTAGGAACGTGTGGTTTCAGCAAGATGGAGCCACAGCACACACAGCAGGAGGCTCAATGAATTTGTTGCGGCAACATTCCCCGACCGCCTTATCTCTCTCAGAGGCGATCTTCTATGGCCGGCACGCTCTCCAGATTTGGTTCCATGCGACTTTTTGTTTATGGGGTTATTTGAAATCCCTGGTTTATGATGATCGAGCACGGACCATAGCTCAGAATGCCTGTACTAAACTACAGGGTGCGCTAGAGAAACTTACATATTTGAGAAAACTAGAGGGTTGTGAGGGGGCCCATCTGGAAGGGGAAGTCCCTTAGTTTGTTTCCCATTCTAGTCAGTTACCAATATACCCTGGTCTAGTGAGCAGCGGACTTTCGCTGTCAGGCTTCTTTTCAATAACGGTCGCTCACTTGGAACATGATCGAGGATTTTTTTCTTCCAAGCCTCGAAGAAACGAACGTTAGGAACGTGTGGTTTCAGCAAGATGGAGCCACAGCACACACAGCAGGAGGCTCAATGAATTTGTTGCGACAACATTTCCCGACCGCCTTATCTCTCTCAGAGGCGATCTCCTATGGCCGGCACGCTCTCCAGATTTGGCTCCATGCGACTTTTTGTTTATGGGGAATTTATTGGAAATCCCTGGTGTATGATGATCAAGCACGGACCATAGCTCACCTCAAAAACAACTTTCGTGACACCATTGTAAGTAAGTTTTTCTGGCGCACCCTGTATAATGATTCCCGATTTTGACAACCAGTACTAAAACCCCCCGTACGGACTACAAATAAGTAGCATAATTAAAATTAATTCTGAAATATTCTGCTCTTAAATTCAAAATTATCAGGAATAATGACAAAACGGCTTGTCATATCCAAAATAATTTTCAAATGTCGACAATCCCTTTAATTGTACTACATAAATTTCTGCTTGAGGTTTATGTTGTCTTCTCCGTTTTTTTATTAAATTTTTAATTATGGATAGCAAAGTTTTATTTGTTTTGCATTTTTTTAGGAGTTCCCAAGTGTTTGTAATTCTAAGTGTGTGTACACTATTCTTGAAACAAGCCATCGACATACCACAATGTTTGGTCTAATATTTGCTCTTATCTAATCATTTATGCTTTGTATGTATTTTCTTTTAACTATTCGCATTTATTAGCAGATAGCAAAAAAGCAGTAACTAAATATCTATACAAACATACAATTCAAAAGTTATCTTAGGCTTTCAATATTGATAAAGGTATACAACCTGGAAGTATCTGGTGACAATATAAACGTTAATGATTTGTGCGTGCATATACTTTTTACGTCATTGTGTCATCATCATGTGTATTTAATATTGATACAATTGATGTAAATTAAATATTTCTACTTTTATTTATCTTTATTGACTTCTATATGGCAAGCCAAAAGTAGGTTGATTCAGGTAGTAAAAAAAAGACCGACATGTATTGGATTTCAGCTTTTTTACAAGACTCTTTTTAGTCTAGTACAGATAGCTCAAAACACAAAAAAAATTGTTGATGCCAAATTGTTTAATACACTGCCTAATATATGCAGAAGAAAGTTACACTAATTTGCGCCATGGGTTAAGGGGGGAGAGGGTGGCAAAGGGGTGACAATTCAGTATTTTGCAAATATCTGAAAAACTATCAATCTGACCTTAAAATGTGCTGAGGACGAAATAAACTATGTACACAAAATTACCGTTGTAATGATAGACATTTTCTCGGAAAATTATACCCTAGACCCAAAAGTAGTATAGAGAATTTACATTTTTTGAGTTTTACATTTCGCACTGTAACTCTTGATAGAATATACTTAGGGTGACAAAATCTTGTTCATTATATTACCACTAAAATTTGTTTGATTTGTACGAAAAATTGAAGTGCTCTGACCATAGACACCCCCCTCACTCATCATAACATTTTTCAAAAGGGCTTGCCGGTAGCTTCTGTTCAAATTGAGCCAGGCTGATCAAATTTGGTGGGGTGCCTAGTCTAAGCCCTATTATGCTCCTCACCAAAAATTATTACCATCCGATCAAAACTAAGGGTACCCCCCATACAAAATAAACCAAAATTCTAACAAATTTCACATTTTTTCATTTCTTAATTCTATCTAAAATGAAAGAATAAAACTTATCTCTTAGAAAGTCATTATAACAGTTAATTGTAGTCTTCTTAATGTATATTCAAAAGCTTGTACCAGAGTGTGCCATACAAGTACGGAAAATCGGGTTTGAAGTTTGCTAGTACACGTTACTGGATATATTTGGAAATAGCCTTAGAACTGGTACCAATGACCTTCAACCCCGATTGTTGATAGTTGTAGTGTACACTTTGGTGCAAACTTTTGAACATACATTCAAAAGACTACAATTAACTGTTATAATGACGTTCTAAGAGATAAATTTTATTTTTCTATTTTAGATAGAATTTAGAAGTGAAAAAATGTGAAATTTGTTAGAATTTTGTATCATTTTGTATGGGGGGTACCCTTAGTTTTGATCGGATGGTAATAATTTTTGGTCGGGAGCATAATGGGGCTTAGGCTAGGCACCACACTAAATTTGATCTGCCTGGCTTAATTTAAAAAGGAGCTACAGGCATGCCTTTTTGAAAAATGTTAGGAGGAGTGGGGGAGGTGTCAACGGTCGGACCCATTCATTTTTGGTTTAAATCATATGCATTTTGTTAGCAATATATGAACGAAATCTTATGACTCTAGGTTTATTCTATCAAGAGTTACAGCGCGAAATGCAAAACTCAAAAAATGTAAATTCATTATTAAACTTTTGGGTCTAGGGTATAATTTTCTACGAAAATGTCTAGAGTATTGTATATCATTACAAAGGTAATTTTATGTAGTTCATTTCGTACTCAAGACGTTTTGCGGTCAGACTCATATAGTTTTTCAGATATTTGCAAAAACATTTTCACCCCTTCGCCACCCCCTCCCCCTTAACCCATGACGCAATTTAGTGTAACTTTTTACTGCGTATACTTGGCAGAGTATTGAACAATTTGGCATCAAACATTTCTTTTTTTTATGTTTGGGTTTGGGCCTTTTTTGAGCCAATTGTACTGCACACAGAGAAAAAAAACCATCAATTAAATTTGAAGTGAAACATATTGTAAGAAATGCATTATGCTTATGCCTTAGAGAAAACATAGCGACACATGCCATGCGTTAGTCCAGAGTGGCTATGTGATCACACAACCCATCTGTGTTTGACTCCAAATTTATTACACTACACTCCACGAAATAATTCAAATGTCAAAATATTGCCGATGCAATTATTAACCCTTCTGACGCCGCCTACGAGCTATTATGCCGAAGGTGTGGCTGAATCTTCTGTGAAAGCAATCTTATTTTTTCAAGAGGTCTAATTTTGGTTCTAGAAACAGTTTACATACTGTGTCTTACGATGATGCGCCGTTTTTTCGATTCTTTCGATTCACGTCGGCATTTTAAGAGAGTAATGAATATTGCGCGGATTTTATATTCTCAATTGTAAACAAAAAATTGACGTTTGCATAAAATTTTCACGCATACTATGGACTGCAATAGTGTGAGAACGGTGCCATTTTTATTTTCTGATGCCCACTCTGGACTAACGCATGCTTTCTCTAAGGCTTATGCATATAAAATTTTCTACGAGCTGGAATAGAAGGCTTGTAGGAAATTTTGATAGTTTAAAATTAATATTCTCTATTTATAAAATGTGTTTTTTTAGGGAACCATACGAAATCCCCAATCACAAAATCCCCAAACGTAGAAAAATCACCAAAATCAAAATCCCCATATTCAAAATCCCCATAATCATAATACCCATATACAAAATCTCCATAATCATAATGTTAGAGTTTAATATTTAAACTATATAGTATTCATTGAAGTCATATGTAAAATAAATTATATAAAAATATTATCCTGTTAGTTGAATATATATCCTGTTGATAATAAAACATATTATAAAGATATTCCCCTGACTTTATAACTTTAACAGGTTATGGGCCCAGGAGCAACTCGTAATCAATAAATATAATTAATAAATCACTAAATAAATAATAATAGTGATAAATTAAATATTGAAAATTGTGCATGAAATAAGCACGAAGAATCATGAGCGTTCATATGGAGGTCCTTTGTAAGGACAATTACGATACGTGGAAGATGCAGATGGAAGCCTTATTAATCAAAAACGATGCTTGGGGATACGTTAACGGATCAATAAGGAAGCCTGCAGCTGAAAGCGGAAACGAAATCTCGATTACTGCCGAAAAATCATGGATTGAAAAAGATCAAAAGGCAAAGTCCGATATCGTATTATCAATCAACCCTTCCGAATTAAAACAAATTAAAGGATGTGAAAGTTCAAGAGATGTTTGGTTGAAACTTGAAACCATATATCAATCCAAAGGACCAGCTCGTAAAGCGACGTTACTTAAGCAACTTACTCTTCAAAAAATGGAGGAAAATGATGAAATGTGTAGTCACATCAAGAAATTCTTTGATGCAGTCGACAAACTTGATGAAATGGATGTTGATATAAATCCAGATTTATTAACAATTATGTTATTGTACAGTTTACCATCAAGTTATGAAAATTTTCGATGTGCCATAGAATCACGTGACGAATTGCCTTCACCTGATGTATTGAAAATAAAAATTATGGAAGAAGCCGAAGCGAGGAAACATAATTCAATATCCAACGCCTTATATGTCAAGAAACACAAAAATCAGAAATTTCGAAAGGAAAATAAGAGTGAAATGAACTATTACGATCAAGATAAATTTGCATCGAAATGTACTATATGCAACAAAATTGGTCACAAAGCGACTGAGTGCTGGTATAAGATGAAGAAAAATAAATCAAACTTGAAGAAACATTTTGCAAAAAATGCTGACGACGTATCATTATATATTTCTGCATTGAAAGCTGAAAATGTTAATGAAGCATGGTGTTTGGACAGTGGATGTTCCACACATCTTTGTAAAGATAAAGACAAATTTGAAAACTTAACAGATGTTTCAAATGCAAAATTGAATCTTGCAAGTAATACATCTACGACGATTAGTGCCAAAGGAACTGTAAAAATAAAAGTTTCATTAGAAGATCAGCAAAAGAATGTGAGTCTCAAAAATGTTCTATATGTTCCTGATTTACGCACGAATTTACTATCAGTCGGAAAAATAACTGATAAAGGATATGTCGTAACATTTACAAGAAATACTGCTAATATCATAGATAAAAATGGAAAGTCAATCTTACAAGCCAAAAGAATTGGAGAATTGTATTATATTCAAGAAAACGAAGAATTTGAATGTAAAACAGTAAATGAAAATTTTTCAAATTCATCTGAAGTTTGGCATCGACGAATGGGTCACTTAAATATGAGAAGTTTAGAAGAATCCCTTCGTAATAAAGCAGTTCGTGGATTAAGTTTCGAAAAAGTAAACGAAAAATTGGACTGTGAAGTATGTTTATCAGAAAAAATGACGAGAAATCCATTCCCGAAGAAATCTAACCGTGAATCACAATTATTAGAAATAATTCATAGTGATGTATGTGGTCCTATGCGTATTGAATCAAACGGGAAAGCAAGATATGCAGTAACATTCATTGATGATTATTCAAGATGGTGCGAAGTCAAATTCATTAGAACAAAAGATGAAGTTTTTGAAACTTTCAAAGCCTTTAAAGCAAGTGCCGAGAATCAAACTGGGAGAAAAATTAAATATTTACAAACAGATAACGGCAAAGAATATGTCAATGATAAATTCGATAAGTATTTACCTGAAAGTGGAATCGAAAGAAGATTAACAGTTCCTCATAATCCAGAGCAAAACGGAGTAGCTGAAAGAAAGAATCGTACTCTTACTGAAGTAACGAGATGTCTACTAGCAGATTCACAGCTACCGAAGTCTTTTTGGGTTGAAGCAATGTCAACAGCAAATTATATACGCAATCGATGTCCTTCAAGCAAGCTGGATGGAAGAACACCTTATGAAAAATGGACTGGCCAAATTCCTAATGTCAGTTACTTTCAAACATTTGGATCAATTGGATATGCGTATAATAACGACCGAACAAGAGGAAAATTCGATTCAAGGTCACGAAAATGCATATTTCTGGGATACTCGAGTGAATAGAAAGGATATCGGGTATGGATTCCTGACAAAAAGAAAATTGAAATAACCAGAAATGTCAAATTTCTAAAATGTCAAAAACCAGTTCACGAAAATGATACAAGAATAGAAAATGAAAATGACACAAGAAATGGAATTGAAAATGAAACAAGAAGAAAAATTGAAATAGAACTGAGTTCAAACAATGAAGAAATATTTCCAAATGAAAATAATAATCAATCAACAACTGAAAATATGGAAGAAGAAAATATTCAGCCAGGGGAAGAGGCACAGCCATCGTCAAGCGAAGAGTCACAGCCATATTCAAGCGAAGAGTCACAGCTATCTTCAAGCGAAGAGTCACAGTCATCCGAAAATCAACCAGGTGAAATACGCAGAGGTAGAGGGAGGCCCAAGAGAATTATGACTGGTAGAAAAGGGCGCCCGAGAAAAGATTACCACGAATATGTGACAAATAACGCAGAATTTGGATACACTGCTGAAACATCAGTTAGAGAGGCTGTTTCCGGAAAAGATGCCATGGAATGGTATCAAGCAATTGGATCAGAAATGAGATCAATAATAAAAAATGACACTTGGGAAATGGTTGATCGACCTCAAGAAAAGCAAATCGTCGGAAGTAGAGTCGTACTTCAAAATAAATATAATCCTGATGGAACTATTAAAAGAAGAAAAGCACGGATAGTAGCGAAAGGTTACACTCAACGACCTGGTGTAGACTTTAACGAAACTTTCGCTCCAGTAGCTCGAATGAGTTCTATTCGGCTTGTTATGGCTCTCGCAGCGCGATACGGAATGAACATCCATCAGATTGATATAACGACAGCTTATCTGAATGGAACAGTTGATGAAGAAATTTACATGGAAACCCCGGATTTGATCGAAGAAGGGTTAGAAACCATTATTAAAGAAGAACGAAAATCTAGTGACATTTATCGGAAGGCGAAGATAATGCTTGAAAATGTAAGATCCGGAAATAAGGTATGTCTATTAAAAAAGGCACTATATGGTCTTCGTCAAGCGGGGAGACAGTGGAATATAAAACTTAACGAAGTATTATCGAAAATGAATCTCCAACAAATGAATTCCGACCCCTGCGTTTATTTCAATCACGAAGAAAATGAATTGTCATTAGTAACTGTATATGTCGATGATATAATTATCGCATCTAAAAACGAAACAAAAATAGCAAAACTTAAGGACAAATTATCAAGTGAATTCGAAGTAAAGGACCTTGGAAGAATCCATCATTGTCTGGGAGTCGAATTTAATCAAAGCAAGAATGAAATAACAATGCATCAAAAAGGATATATACGAGATCTGCTTGATCGGTACGGAATGACAGATTCAAACCCAGTTAGTACTCCTATCACAAATGGTTCAAAATTAGAAAAACAAATAGATTCAACCTCAGAAGAGAACAATTTACCGTATCGACAACTTGTAGGAGCATTATCATATTTGGCAGTTTCGACAAGACCGGATATTACCCATGCTGTAAGCATGCTAGGACAATATAACAATTGTTATGGAATATCCCACTGGATTGCAGCTAAGCGCGTACTTCGTTATCTGAAAGGTACAATGAACCTTGGATTATCGTTCAAACCAAACACCAAATCAATATGTGGTTTTGTTGACGCGGACTGGGGAAGCTGCACTGTGGATAGACGTTCTTATACCGGATATGTTTTTACGTTAAGTGGAGGCCCTATATCATGGGAATCAAAGAAGCAACCAACTGTAGCGTTATCTTCGACAGAAGCTGAATATATGGCTCTCACAGAAGCTACAAAGGAAGGCATATATTTGAAGAAATTTGTTACAGAACTGGGACTTAACGATTTGACCGACGTGGAAGTGTTCAACGACAATATGGGAGCACAAAAGCTCGCTCAAAATCCCATATATCACTCTCGAACAAAACATATTGACATACGCCATCATTTTGTAAGAAATGCACTGGAAGACGGTATAATTCGAATTAGTCATGTCAGTACAGAAAATATGACTGCGGATATTTTAACCAAAGGACTTCCTTCACCGAAACATAATCAATGTCTATATTTACTTCAAATGAAAAACGTGGATTAGAAGAAATAACTAGACATTGAGGGGAAGTGTTAGAGTTTAATATTTAAACTATATAGTATTCATTGAAGTCATATGTAAAATAAATTATATAAAAATATTATCCTGTTAGTTGAATATATATCCTGTTGATAATAAAACATATTATAAAGGGGAACCATACGAAATACCCAATCACAAAATCCCCAAACGTAGAAAAATCCCCAAAATCAAAATCCCCATATTCAAAATCCCCATAATCATAATACCCATTTACAAAATCCCCATAATCATAATACCCATATATAAAATCCCCAATCATAGAATCCCCAAGCACCCGAAATATGCTGGTAAATGGTAGATGAATGGTAGTAAAAAATGGTAGATGGCTGGTAGATGGTAAATGGTTGATGAAAGACTGTAAATTGTTGATGGTTGATGGTAAATGGAAGATTAAATGGTAGATGGTAAATGGCACTAGGAGGGTCGTAAATCGATACTAACTTTTTTTTTTATTAGCACAAACAAAATGTTCGAGTACATTATATTGAATAAACGTTTGCATATATCGTTCTAAACATATTAGGTTTTCTTTAACATCGTCGAGACATGTCCTAATCCGAACGAATATTCGCGGAAAACTTGGTTGGCTTATTTTTGGAACCGATTCGCCTGCACATTATCTGATTTTGTTCTGTGTCACTTCAAAGAGTTTGCCGTTGATTAGCATATATGTATGTCAGTCCACGACGGTGATTTTTTTATTGCATAGTAGGACTATTACAATTACAATAGTCTAAATCACCTACCATTTACCATCTACTATTTGCTATTTACCATCCACCATTTGCAATTTACAATCTACCATTTACCATCTGCCATCAACCATTTACAAGCTACCATCCGTCTACCATTAACCACCTACCATCTACCATTTATCATCTGCCATTTAACATCTATCATTTACCATCTACAATAGCCTGAAGAAATTCCCCATTCCCCATTTGAGGTGTGATCTTAGAACGCGCGCGCGTTCTTAGATCACACCTCAAATGGGGAATTTCATTTGGGGATTTTGGTTTTGGGTATTTTGATTTCGGGGATTTTGATTTCGGGGATTTTAATTTCGGGGATTTTGAAAACGGGGATTTTGATTTGGGGATTTTGGTTTGGGGATTTTGTGACTGGGGATATCGTATCCAACCCATTATAAAGATATTCCCCTGACTTTATAACTTTAACACATAATACCCATATACAAAATCCCCAAACACCCGAAATATGATGGTAAATGATAGATGGATGGTAGTAAAAAATGGTAGATGGTAAATGGTTGATGGATGAAAGACTGTAAATTGTTGATGGTTGATGGTAGATGGAAGGTGTTAATGGTAAATCGATACTAACTTATTTTTTGATTAGCACAAACAAAATATTCGAGTCCATTGCATATATCGTTCTAAACATAATAGGTTTTCTTTAACATCGTCCAGACAAGTCCTCATCCGAACGAATATTCGCGGAAAACTTGGTTGGCTTATTGTTGGAACCGATTGCATATTTAATCGCCTGCACATTATCTGCTGTTGTTCTGTGTTACTTCAAAGAGTTTGCCGTTGATTAGCATATATATCAGCCCACGACGGTGATTTTTTTATTACAAAGTAGGACTATTCAATTACAATAGTCTAAAGCACCTACCATTTATTATCTACCATTTACCATCTATTATTTGCTGTTTACTACCCACCATTTGCAATTTACAAGCTACCATTTACCATCTGTCATCAACCATTTACAGGCTACCATCCGTCTACCATTAACCACCTACCATTTACCATCTACCATTTATCATCTGCCATTCAACATCTATCATTTACCATCTACAATACAATACATACATACATACATACATACACAATACATCTACAATTTCGTTTGGGGATTTTGGTTTTGGGTAATTTGATTTCGGGGATTTTGATTTCGGGGATTTTGATTATGGGGATTTTGATTTGGGGATTTTGGTTTGGGGATTTAGTGACTGGGGATATCGTATCCAACCCGTTTTTTTATACATAGTTCGTTGATATTTTTTTTATGTATAAAAGTGTTTTTCTTTGTGTGGTAATTTGTGCTGTAATAATTGTAAGTAGACTTACGGGCAAGTGTGGAGTGTTATAATATGTAATTAGTAGTAACAGTAGAAATAGTAGTATTGATCAAGTGATGAAGTGTGATAAAATTGTAATTTAAATTATTGGACTGCAAGGAGGTTATCCTTGGGTAGGTTCCGGGGTTGGATTACAACCTCGTAGAGACGGGCACTCCCTGGTCATTTCGGGGTCGTGAGGAGGTTATCCTCATAGAGGTTGAGGGGAGGTTATCCTCTCAATCCAGACCTGTGATCGACAGTTTTCGGGTATGAAAACTGGCTTTTATATTTGTTTAGTGTATGTCATTTGATCAATATGTTTTTAATGCTTAATTTTATTTATAATTTTAGTGCTCAGGTCTGTTTTCTTTATATTTGCAGATCGGTCGGCCGAATACAACGAAAGATTTAAAATGATTTAAGCTATTTTGTTTAAGCTGTTCTTCCAATATTAAACACAAAATTGGATCACATCAATAAATCATTTCAAAAACAAATAGTTTTATATTAAATTTAATATGATTTACTTTAATGATCTGTTCAAAATTGACTGAAACATCGATTTAAATGTATTCAACTTTGTTTTAAAGTTGTTTAATTTTTAAGGCTGTGTCCGTTACATGTACATAAGCCCGCCACTATTTTGTTCAGTGCTGGTAATCTCTGATAGCTTAGGTGTAGGAAGTAGGACTACGAAACGAGAAGTACCCGATTTCTTTAGCTTTAAAATTGAAGGATTTTTTAATAAGAATCAAAGTGCATCCAAATTATGCTTCGCGTGAAAGGTGATTTCGGTTTTACAGATTTTCTAGACTTCTAAATCTTGAGAATATGCAGTCTTAAGCCTTACCAAAGAATTTAATTGTAATTAGTCGTACTAGCGTAGACTTCAAACACTCACCTGGAAAAAAAAATGAAAAATTGCTGTTAAGTTTATTTTTTTTAAATAAAGATATAAGTCATGTAATGCAAAGGATTTTATTTTATGTTTATGTCAATCTTGGCTACGGCCTGGTATAAGGCGTGCATTATCAGATATGAAGAGTCCAAGGAGTCTGGACCCCTCCCAAAGTTGTTTCAATTCCAATTCCAATAATGACAACTTGAAAACTGAGGTAGTTTCTTTCGGCGACGCGACACGAAAGCATCATACGTCATACCACAAAAAAATTAGTGTTTTCCTGTTCTATATCATCAGAAACTCCAATATTACGAAAGCTTATGGTGAACATTGAAGGGGACACTTTGAAGTAATCTGGGGCTTTTAATTAATCTAGTAGCATGATGTTTACGATTTTCGTTGTCTAGTCTAGTGCAATTAACCTGGGTTTGTTGCACCTAATAATCTAAAAATGCAACAACTCATTGATAACAAAAATCATAATTCAGCCATAAAAAGGGCTGCGTTTTGCTCATTTGAATTATTTGAAATGTTTTTTTTTTGTAGTCGAATTCTCTGTTTTTCACTGAACAAAAACTGACAATTTGTCGAAAATTGGTTTAAATCATTTCACATGATGGAAACAAGTTAATGAAGATTTTAAAAGCCAATGCAAAGCCAAGCCATATCTAGAACCCTCCAGAAATTAATTCCTGATTATGTGTTCGTTGCTTCGTATTGCCAATTCTTCGATCAATCAATAAAGCGCGGAGATTTGTTTAGTGTGAAAGCCAGTTTTGACAATGTAGGCCGGTTAACTCATACATTTTATCGAAAAGATAAGTTTAAAGCCTTCTATAGCCGGTGTAAACGACCATGCTACAAGTATGCTTTAAGCTTAAATTATGTTGTATATGAGTACTCGTAACCGAGTCTTCCAAAATATGGATATTTTTATACGCACCGCTCGTATTCAAATGTACGGATAGCAGTTAAATTATCTGAAAAATACTAAATTCGCGATTAAATAACTCAAAAGTTACCCTAGGGATCGACACTTCAAGCCCAGTTGTCAAAGGAAATGTTGCACAAGGGTAATAGAATCTCTACACAGAGTAATAAATAGCTCAACTAATGGAAAATTTTCCTTTGAAATACTTTTTACATTTTGATATATAGATCTTCATACCGGCATTGTTTGCTTTTGATTCTCTTTTCTCGACGACTTATTGTATTCTTTAGAAAAGGACATTTCGTCCTTAGCGACATAACTGACAGCTTCCATTTCTAAAGGACATAATCACGAGGTAGTTACTGACTCAGATTTACAGTCATACATATTTTAAAGGTAATATTCTGTGATTAAATTTAGAAAAGAACTTTCTATGCGCGTTTTCTTCCTCGCTCCAACCTGAAGATAGTGAAATTTGGCCCAGGTCATATTTTGAGTTTGACACTCCTGCCTTAGGACTTAGAGAATGCGGCATAACAGCAAAACAGAGGTAGAAACTGCGGGCGATGGATTCTGCCGCATCCCTGATATAGCTATCCGTGGATCAACCTGAAACATAGTGAACCGGCAACACTGGTGCAAGCGGTTGTTTGGGTAAAAATTTATAGAACTGCATGTTAGGAAGTGGATGATAATAATATCATCTTCTTGTTGTTTTAATCGGCATTTTGTCTACCTACATAAACATTACTTTCCCCAACTGCTAGGACTCTGTTCGCTACCTCCATACGTATTTTTCACTGATCTATATTATTTATTTATTTAGATGTCCACCTACGTAGTAATCCCGTCCAGATCGAGGCACTAAATTTTGGCTTTTTGGCCAAGTAGGCCGAGTACAGGGATTACAATATTTTCATATCATATCCTTCCATTGAATGCCCATAGTTAAAACATTCCATTCTGTCACGGCAGTTCAAGTCCTCAGAGAAAAAAATGCACACATAAATTGAAGAACCAGAACCAGAACTTCACATATTTACAAATGCTATTATTAGAAGTCCCTTTTGACCGCAAAAATCGAATATAAAAATAAAGTTCCACCCACGAAAGTTAATAAAAATAAAAACAAAAAAGTGAAACCTAGTGTTTTTAATTTTATAAATTTTCGTGGGCGGAACTTTATTTTTACATTCGATTTTTGCGGTCAATAAAAACTTTTAATAACAACATTTTTAATACGATATAACATCGTATTTCAATATACGAATGCGAGAATGAATACCCCTATTTTGTTTTTAAAACTTTTAGTGATTAAAAAACTTTTCTTCATATTTATTTAAATTTGTTCCATGTCAAATGGTGGATGCTTTTCGCGTATTTATTGAATCAATACGCTAAAAAATTAAACCTTGCGTATATCGTTTAATTTAATCAATTAATTTTTTTTCAACATGCTAATTTTTTATGTAGAAAACACAAAACTACTCGGATAACATCTGGCAAAGGCTCAGTGCACTTCTGTAACAAAAAGTAAAACTTTCAAAATTCATAAATTTAACTAAAAAGAAGACCACAGCGCACAGTTTTCACTAGATGAAAGTCTTTGAACAAATATTTAAAAAATCAAAACATTGCCTATGCAAAATACACAACAAAATACCAATAAATGAAATTATACATCGTAAAACACACATAATGCTATTTTTTGTCTTTTGAATTAATTATGCTTTGTGCAATGTACCGTACAAATACATAAATATGAATACACACAAACATATCTAATGCTAATCAGTAATTTATACGAAACTTTTGTAAAAATTATACAATCGTGAATGCATACAAAAAGAAATAATAATTTGTCTGTGCGGTTCGAAGATTAGGCCTCCAATTTGATATGTTGGATCTTACAGAAAATTAACAAAAAATTTAAATAAGAAATGAGGCATCATGGGATATAATAGCCAATTACATCCGTATGCATGCACGTACATATGTGCTATTAAAGTTTTCTTACCAAAAACTGAAATAAATATAAATTAAGAAGCCAATCTTTTTTATCTTAAGACTTTGCATTGCTGCATGCGTACTTTTTCCTGTGCAAGCAATGCATACGAAAAAGGTAAAGGCAGTTTCTTTTATCGCAAGGTGCACTGATACTGATACTTTCCAATTACATATGTATGAAAAAAGTGCATTCACCGCTTCTTTACAATATACTACTCGTACCGTACGCGTATCTACACAAATCTGTTTAAAATTTGAAATTTATTACACTATGCCTCGTATTACGTTTCAACTCTATCGAATTGGCCGAAAAATATATTTACCAAAACGAAAAAAAAACGACAGAAAAAAATTTGTATAATTTTCACGTGAAAAGATGCAAAGTTGTAAAGAAAACGAAAAGGTTGTAAATTTTTTTAGTTGAATTTTAGATAATATCGCATCATTCGATTTTTGTGGCTCGCGCCTAATATTTGAGGATTATGTGATCGCATAGATTTCGTTCGTGCCTCTCATATTAATTAGCATCTCTTTACACCATATAGACACATATAACAATCTTGATTCAATATGTAACAGAGTGTAAATTAGTCGAGAAATAAAAAAAAACATTCGTTCATCTTACGTTCATTTCCGTTCAGTTAAATATTGATAAAAATTTTCACTTGTTCAATAGCCGCGCGCGGCTACTCATTTAAGTCGGTTGCAATCAATCACTTTCGTTCAATGGTCAACGAACGTCTTAAGATTCTTCACATACATTCATACTTAAATAAACGTAGGCCGCACTTTGCGCTGCGCCAAAGCTATATACAAAATTGTTACGGATTAATATATACTACTTTTTCCTCAAGTTAATAAAATATAAGAAGAAAGAAACGCACAACAATATTTTAAGACGGACCTGACCGAATGCCGCGAGTATTTCCTCGAATTGGAAAATTATATATGCGTAGAGAGTGTATGCTTGTGCAAATTTTCAAGATGTCTCAATCACGGTAGTGGAAATGTGCGCAAAATAGATGTGTTTTTTCCTTCCGACTTCCTCCGGAATAAGGCCAATTTTTATTTGCTTCTTTCCTACTAATCTCAATTTCCAGTTTACATTAATTTCGTATAAATGTGACTACAGACTAAAACAATTAGAGATTCTTATTCGCAATTTTTGAGGCGAATATTACCTATAATAAATTATCTAGCATTTTTTGTCGGTAGCTAATACCTTAAGTCTCGATCTACAGACACCAAGAAAAAAGCTTACGCGCTGGAATCGGCCTTAGATCGAAGCGACCTTCAAGGGGAGCGCGATTGAAAAATTTCTAGAAACATGTGCAACCTACGTTATTTAGATACATAAATCTCGTAGCACAGCACAGACGACGAGGAAAAACTTTTCAGTCACACACATGCTATAAATGGATATCTGTGACAAAAATTTCAAGTGCACTACGAGTATATACTCTAATCGTAGTAGATGCCTTCTTTGTGGGTTCATTGATGGTTTCTCAACTTTGAGTTAATGTTGTTGAGGAATGTACGTGATGATAGCACGAATGAATTTTGATTGTTCAAAAGACAATTATTTTTGAGCGTGTACAATGTCTAGTGTTGGGAGATAGGGCGTAGGTGTACGATGATTTAAAAAAGTGATCAGGAAAATTATTTATACTCAAGGGACCGACACGGTAAGTGAATGTTGGCGAATAGTTAAGAAAGTGTCTCTAGTTGACAAGATTTCATAGTTTGAACTTATGTATTTAGAGATCAAAAATTGTCACGGGAAGCAATGGCGTAAAAGCTAAAAAGGCGATGGCCCATCATAATAATCTGATTCTGATTCCTCTTTGATCTGGCTCACACAAAATCCTAATCCTAATTGGAATCGAGTAGAACAAAGGGACCTGCGATCAAGTATAGAACGAAGTGGCTACCCAGGAGGGGCCATTGGATAGGGGCGACGGGAGAAACACGCACAAGGGAAAAGCGCTTAAGCCAGTTGGAAGAGGAGTACAGGACCGCTCCCACTGAGTACATTAAAAAAAAATCAATTTGACCAAATTTGGAAAATCTGGATTTCGGTTTTGGCTTGACCCAGATTAGGGGAAAATCCTCAAAATTTTTCAACATCCTAGGCAGAATTTTAGGAGAATAAAATTTGTAGGGGAAATTTCAGGGAACCTTCGGGGGAATTTAGAGGTTTTGTTTCCCAACACATATCAGTAAATTCCAACTAAATTTGTGTCTGCGACAGTCGCTTTAACTACATATTTAAATTTATCGGTAGCGACCAAAAATTAAAATTGTTTACTTGCTCGGTACCCTCAGAATATTTTCTGACCGAGATCGGGGAGAGATTGTTCATGTTGGGGAGTCCAACATCTTCAATGCAGTCATATTAGCATTTCAAATAGAAAAAAATAGAGCAAGGCTAATTTTTGTGGTTTTAAATCAGTGGGCTCCCAGAAATCTACAACTGATTTTGCTAAAAAAAATTGTGATCGGAAAGGACACTAATTGCACACCTCTGTCGAACGTGGACATGTGTGGTGTCATATCAAAGAAGATGTCAAGTACATTGCATATCCGGCATTTGTTACTTGTTCCAAAGACCCTCAAAGGAGAAAATTGGGCTCAACTGAAAAATTTTTGTGTTTCCCGTATCTGTATCTTTCTAAAGCCGTAATTTTCGATTTAAGCCTGAATTATTCCATTTAGTGTCCTTGAGACAGGAAACAAGCACCGGATATGCAATGCACTTGACGTCCTCTTTGATATGACACCCCACATGCCCACGTTCGATCAAGGTGTGAAATTAGTGTCCTTTTATGTCCTTTTTCAGAGCTTTCCGATCAACTTTTTTCTTAGCAAATTTAATGGTAGAATCTGCAGCTATTATAGATTCTGGAAAGTGATAAAAGTCGTGACAACTTGAATTATTCTCGTAGTTATGGCTTAGGAAAGATACACGGGAAACACGAAAATTTTTCATTTAAACTCGATTTATTCCGTTGAGGGTCCTTGAAACAGGAAACAAACACCAGATATGTAATGTACTCGACGTCCCCGTTGATATGATTTCCCGCATGCCGACCTTCGGTCCCTTTTTGGGACCTTTCCGATCAATTTTTTTTTTACCAAAATCAGTTGTAGATTCCTGGGAGCCCACGGATTTAAAAACAACAAAAATTAGCCTTATTCTATTTTTTCTATTTGGAGGCCTGAATTGGGATATTTTGACTGCACTACTTCGCTTATGGTGCCTGTATACGTTTTTTTCGATTAAGTACTAAATATGTAAATTGAAAATTGGTAATAATTTATACATAATTATAAACAAAACACCCTGACATTCCAATTGATGAGTAATGCATACGTAGTAGAATCCAAAATTGTTGAGAAAAATACATTTACAGTTATCCGATTGAATTCATTTTACCGCTATTCGATAGAACAACTCTTCGGTCATAACAGGACTAAACATGAGTTCAATTGTGCAATCAAGGGCCCCGGCTAGGTAATTATTTGTGTCGCATTCTGATTTCGTATTTGAAATGGAGCAGATCAAGTACCGCGCGATCATTGAATTCCTTTTTTTGAAAGGATACACGGCGTCTCAGATTCGAGATGAACTCATATCCGTGTACGGCAACTCTTCACCATCCCAAGCGATTATTTACCGGTGGATTTTGGAATTCCAGCGAGGAAGGACGAATGTTTTTGATGAACCCCGCACCGGACGCCCAATAACTGAGACCACCGAAGAAAACGTCCAATTAGTCGAAGAAGTTGTATTGAGTGATCGGCGGCTAAAGTTATCAGAGATAGCAGAAAGGTCAAGTCTATCAAAAACCACCGTCGAAAGAATTATTACCGACCATTTGGGGATGAGGAAGATCTCGGCAAGATGGATTCCGAAACTCCTCTCAGCAGATCAAATGAAGCAGCGGATGAAATGTTCGAAAGACTTTTTGGAGCTGTGTCGCGCCGACTCGGATGCAATTATCAACAGAATTGTGACAGGAGACGAAACCATGGTCCTTTACTATGATCCCACGACCAAAAGGGAGTCCATGGAATGGAGAAGGCCTTATGAAGAGCGCCCCAAGAAGGCGAAGGTGCAGCAGAGCCGGAGAAAGATTATGGCCACCATCTCTTGGGATTCCAAGGGAATTATAATGATTGACTTCAAGGAAGAGGGCACATCAGTAACAGGGAAATATTATGCAGATCTTTTGACCCAATTGAGGGCCAACATCGTGGACAAACGGTATGGAAAACTGGCGAAAGGTGTGCTGCTTCTTCACGACAATGCACCAGTTCACACCGCCGCGGTGGCCAAGGCTGCTGTGGTCAAATGCGGCTTTGAAGAAATTGAACACCCCTGTACAAGCCAGACCTGGTCCCAAGTGTTCCCAAAATTAAAAAAAGGACCTCCGAGGACGAAAATTTGAGACTGAGAAGGAACTGAAAGATGCTGTTTTGGACCATTTTCAAGACAAATCCGCGACTACTTTTTGAAAGGGATGCAGGATCTTATTAAACGATCTCATCGTTGTATTGAAGTAAAGGGGAGTTACATTTAAAAATAAAACTTAAATGAATTCAATCGGATAACTGGAAGTGTGTTTTTCTCAACAATTTTGGATTCTACTACGTAACTTGATGAAGTTCTGAGTCCATCTCCATCGGACAAGAGCCCTTTATACCTCGGCATATTATATTTTAGGAGCAATAAGAAGATGAGCTAAACTCAACCCGATCTCTTTTTTTCTTTTTGAATAGTAGTTGGCTACAGACAAATTCCCACACATAACAATTGGTGCCCAGCGTGGAGCCTTGTTGGTCATTTTCTGTTCTGTTTTCCAATTTAGGCGAATCTGGAAACACTGATTGACCTAGTTTGTTTACCTTAGGGGCGCACATAATTATGACGGGACTACGTATCGCTGGGGACTTTTATTATTTGTAGCCACTGGGGATTTTTTTTAATATCTATATTGTAACGTTTGAGCCCTCCTATAGCTGTTTTCGGACCGCAGGCATATAAGGGGATTGTTAGCATTTACTTTTGGCCAGAGTAGGTGCAAATTTAGCACAGACCACTTTCCCGAAAATTGTATTGTTATATAGGAAGAGATATTCCCGAAAACTTGCTCTTTTACGCGTTTGATCAAGCGTCCATTTGGAGAGCACACATCGACGAAGACTTTTGGAATCGTTGCAAAAGAAGCTTAAAATTCTTAGCTTAGAGAGATATGTATTACATACTATAAATCATTACCAGACACCTCATAATTTAAAATTTGACCGTCTGTAGCCCCGTTTCGGGGACACTTGTAGATAAGTATTTTAGGGATTTGGAAGTACATAATTGAAAATACAAATTAATTGTAGATTACGTTTGAGATTACTTAACCGTTATGAAGATATTCATGAGGACCGCTTTTTTATTCCTGAAGGTCACACGAATTGTTACGGAATTTGAATGTAAGACAATTAATTCATCATATACCAATTTTTAATGAGCGTTACCCGTTATAGATACATATATGTATACCCAAAAAAATGTCAATGTACACCGTTTGACACCGAATAACTCCCTTTGCGATGCACGTACCAACAGGAACTTTGGTGTATGCAGTATGCTAGATGAACTTTCAGTATAGGTTATCATTATAATGATATTGGAGCAAATCGCGTATTTTGTCATGTTGAACTCACGTAGGGTACTTAGGAATGCACGCACCCGTGGCCAGTTTCTTTAGAACGCTACGTGCTACAAAGTTACAAAAAAAAGCTTTTTAGTAAAATTTACCGTTATATATACATATTTAAAAAAAAAAAACTTTTAACCTCTAGTCACCATTAGGAGATATTTTGACTGTTTCCTTAAAATCCTAATACCTACATAGAAGTTGATGTTACAAGTTTTTTACCGTTATCGAGATATGTGTTCACAAAAACATGTTTCTGCAGGTGTTTGACGCTCTTTACTTTTGGGGTTTAGTCTAGTTTACTCGTTGAACCTCGAAAAGAAGGCTTATGCAAAAATCGGGCCTGCACCTATTTTTTTGCGAAGTGAAATGCTAAATACCTATGTATCCTGAAGTAATATGGCACGAGTCAAGTCATTCTTTTGGGTGCATTGAAATCCTCACGGGACACATATCGCTTTCTGTGTGGGCAGTTAATCTGAAGGCTCTTTTTAAAATGTGCAAGCCAAAAATGGCATCATCCTGATTGCAATCCGCTATAAAATCAGGGATAGCAGACGTAAGTCTCGTACCCGTTACATAGATACTGTTGACTTGCCTATAACCCTCAGCCTGGTGCTAGCCAGTACATATTGGACATTTGCTTACAATGTTATTTCATTTTGCGTCAGACTGTGTGTGGAAGCTACTGAGAGAACTCTGTTTAAAATTGAGTATGTTTTTGGCTTCTATACTTTCCGAGCTGCAGTGTTCGGATGACAGTCTCTTAGTTCCCTGTCTCAGAATATCCGAGTTCCCAAGACTGAAATCTTTCGATTTAATGATAGCCTAAAATTGCGGATTAGGGCCAGACCAGATCATCATCGCAGTTGTTTATTTCTAGTGTGGGTATTTTTGTGCCGTCCCAGAAGTCAAACTCGCATTTTTAAGCTTTCAAACAGTTTAGAACCCTTTTCCGAGAAAGTTTCATCGTAGAAGCAGCCATACCTTTAGAAGTGTGATGGTAGCACCCCCACTTCCAAAATTAAAATAAAATACATCACTCAATTATATTGCCCATTTTGCTTTTTCCTTATTTCAGGTACCCACGGCGTCGTGTCTAAATGCCCTACAAAAGACCACTTTTTGCCTCTCCGCCAAATCAAAGCACTGCACAAAAAATAGCACGAATCATACGATAGTAGAAGCAAAGAATATGACCAAATTCAAAGAATGTGCCAATAGGTCCCCGGAATTGGTTGCTGAACACCGATATATGTCCCTCTCATATCCTCACTCTCCCGCTACAACCACCCCCCCCCCCCCTCCACTCTCCCCAATGTACCACAAGAAAGAAGATGAACCCAGGAAAAGTATCATTTCTCCTGGTACAATATACCACGCTCTCCTCTTAGCAGGAGAACGGCCACCCCCGAGGAAAATACGTTACGTGTGAGTTATTGAAGGGGTCGCCAAATATCTCTCTTTAACCGATTACTCAAACATGACAATTAAGACAGAATATGGCTCATCGGCCCAATAACGAATTTCTAGATCAATATGTTGAAATGGTTAAATGGATTTACGAGACGACCAATGTTTTGTATATGGTCGGGATCGGATTGTTCGGATGGATCGCAATAGGGACAACCCAACACATCTAGGGTAGATCTTAGAAATAGCTATGCAAAGCTTGCTGGTCAGTCGCTTTTATCTGGAAAGTAGCTCAAATCACATAGAATTCAAGAAAATTAATTCTAGACTCCATGCAGAATGCGACCTCTGAAGACATTTCCGAATGGTAGTGCCGGTGATAGTCTTAATGTCGGAATGGACCTCCAGGGAAAGTCACCTTGGAATTTTCACCTCTCCAATTTTTTTTAAAGGCAAATGTACTTACTGTCGCGGGAATTCTATTAACTACCGTCTGAATATGGTTTCATAATTTCTCTTTGACATTTTTTTTATTTCTTAAAGAGGCCTGGAGAGACAATGAGTTTGCTTTTGCACGGGGCCTATTCAGCCGTTTAGTCGGAAAAATGTTGCAAATTCATCATCTTCCCAATAAAACTGGCAGAAACTGCATTCAACTCTTAGGGCTCGTACATCTTATCTAATGGTTAGTCTTATCGTATTTTCAGAAAGCATTTACATTAAATTGAAGTGAATAAAATTTTTGCTCGTCTTTTTGATGTCGATGTCAAGGCTTTAGGGGATAACCCTTTAATTTAAGCATTTGGTGGGTGGGAAATTAGGGTAAGGGATCGAGAGGAGGTTGTGGGCGAGAAAGTGCCGATGCACATTTGGTTTGAACTGTTGCAGATATTAATTTAATGAAAAAACCGAAGATGGGAATTTCTTTCACATTCTTGATCAATTGATCAAGTTAGGAAGGAGTCGAAAAATGTTACGGTGCGGCTTTTCCTGACTTCTAGTGTATGTTTGAACTGTTGCAGATATTAATTTAATGAAAAAACCGAAGATGGGAATTTATTTCACATTCTAATTGATCAAGTAAGAAAGAAGTCGAAAAATGTTACGGTGCGGCTTTTCCTGACTTCTAGTGTATGTTTGGGCTAGATCAGCGGCAGAAAAATATTTTTTTGGACCTATTTAAGAGCCCAAAATATTTTAAGGCATTTTTCGCAATGTCAAATATATGAGCGGTCCATTTAACTTTGCATAAACGTTTGTAGACAGAGATGTAGAAGGAGCTGCAGGTCTGAAAGAGTATCCAAAATCAATAGTACTATATCATCAGCAAAACAGTGGTTAGGATTAGATGTTAAGTTTAAAAGGTCGTTGATGAAAATCAGAAAAAGAGTCGGGGACAGGACAGTACCTTGTGGTACATCAGTGTTAATTGAATGAACAGATGATTTAAAGCCGTCCAGTAAAGATTAAGCGATCGCTTAAAAAGCTTTTAATCCAACTGACTAGTGAGGACCCGCTCTGTGGCTCACTCGGTTGAGTCGCACTCTACGATGCTAGTAATCTAGAGGTCCGGAGATCGAATCTCGGCGTGGTCCAAAATTTCCGTATACATGTGCAGATAGGAAATATATAGTGCTTGCTACATTATACAGGGTGTCCCGTTCATGCTGGAGAATCTTTTAATGGTAGATAGTGTGGCTTATTTGGGGAAAATTAATGTTCTAGGAGACACATCTATTTTGAACCGTTACAATGTAAAAGCACTTTTTGTAAATTGTGTCAAAATACCTGACTTGCCGAACTAAATCGAAATTTGCCAAACCACCAAACATGTCATCCGAGATATGACTTCACTTTCCGAAACTACATAAAATTTCCTATAAAACGACACCTCGTCCGTTACGAAGTTGCTCGTATCTTCCGAGATACACCAGTTCAAACTTTGAAGAAATTTTAAAATCGGGTTTTCATACAAAATTCAAATGATAAAATCGTAACGGTACTTTGAACTGACAAATCTGCAAAGTTGAAAAAAGTTGCCTCATTATGTTAGCTCTCGAACGACATATAAAAATTAAGGGCTCACGATTTGAAAATTTGCGAATTTAACGTTTCAAAGGTAAAAAAATGTGGTTTTCGTGTAATGCAAATCATCTGATATGATGAAGATAAATTTGTACGATCAACACAGTTCATTTTGTTGGGCGAAAAAACTTTACATTGAAAATATTTCGGGCCAAAAATGTAAGTTATTTTAACCGTAGATCTGATTTATATTAATTCTAAATAATAATTGAACTTATTCGCAAGTTCTTTCCCTCGTCAGTCAGTTTGTGACTTATTACTACATAAATTAATTAGTGTTTGTACTAATATTTTACCAGGTAATATTATTTAAATTGTTATTAGTGTTAATATTATAACTTCGAACTTTTAAAGTATAGTGTTGTTCCCGAATAATAAATATGGGATATACTGATGATGAATACATCGATATGGTGTTCGTATATGGCGTATCTAACGGGAACGCATGTGAGGCAGTTCGTGAGTACAGTAGACGTTTCCCCCTTAGGCAACTTCCGGACAGCAGGACGATTGCAAGGGCATACCGAATCTTAAAGGCGACCGGAAAAACGGTAAACCACCAGGCCAGGGATCAAACTGAACGGTCTACAAGGAATCAAGACGAAATCCTTAGACACTTTGATACGCACCCCGGTACGAGCACGCGAAGGGCGTCGCTTCGCCTGAATGTCCCGCGTATGGCGATTCACCGGGTACTCCACGCCGACGGTCGGTATCTCTCTTGATTACCGTAACTCCTAGTGGAGCATGGTGCGTTGATGACTACCGAGTGTAGTCATCAACGTTACAAAGACAACTGAATTCGGAGTGTGATACGGTTGTCAGCCATACCACTTCCTAGTCGCATTGTTAGTTTATTATTCTACGATAAGAATATTTCTTATCATCTTTTTCTGAATAATAAACTTGCGACGAGTCGTGCCGAGTTTGGAAACTCGTTTCTCTATGAGTGTCTATTTCACAGAGTGGCGACCGAACCATCACGGCCACAGAGCACGACGGTCGGTATCCGTATCATTTATCACGGGTCCAGGATTTATTACTTGCAGACTTCGAAAGGAGGACAACCTTTTGTAGATGGCTTTTGGATCAAACTTCAACAGATCGAAATTTTCCGAGAAAAGTGCTGTGGACAGATGAAGCAACGTTCACACGTAGTGGCGTGTTTAATTCGCGAAACACGCACGTTTGGGCCCATCGGAACCCCAACGCAACTAAAACTTCTTGTTATCAACATGAAATTAGGGTGAATGTGTGGATAGGTGTTCTCGGAGATCGCCTTTCCGAGCCCATAATTCTTCCTGAACGGCTCAATTCAGTGGGGTTCCATAGCGTGCTGGAAACTGAAGTCGGACCAAGTTTACTTGATGCTGTTCCAGTTGCGGAACGATCAGAAATTTGGTGGCAGATGGATGGATGTCCTGCCCATAATGGAAGAGTTGTCACAGAGTTTTTAAATGATAAATACCAGCAGAAATGGATTGGACGATATGGGCCTATTCCATGGCCTGCAAGAATTCCTGATTTAACTCCAATTGATTTTTATGTTTGGGGAAATTTGAAAAATTGGGTTCATACGAACCCATTACGTCGCGGGAACAACTGATTCAAAAAAATTAAAACAGAGTGCATCGATTTGAGAAGAAATAGGGAAGAAGTTATCCGCGCTGTCGCATCAGTTGCCAGAAGATGTTCACTTTGTATCCAACACGAAGGAGGACATTTCGAACAATATCTCTAATTTTCACTTCGAAATTATTTTAAAAATAAAATAGATTTCGGTTTCGCTTCTTTCTCCCATTTGGTAAGCATAAAACAAAAATACATATGAATAAAATTCATTTGAAAATAGCCTAAACGTCTTTTATAGGAAAACCACATTTTTTACCTTTGAAACGTTAAATTCGCAAATTTTCAAATCGTGAGCCCTTAATTTTTATATGTCGTTCGAGAGCTAACAAATTTGCAGATTTGTCAGTTCAAAGTACCGTTACGATTTTATCATTTGAATTTTGCATGAAAACCCGATTTTAAAATTTCTTCAAAGTTTGAACTGGTGTATCTCGGAAGATACAAGCAACTTCGTAACGGACGAGGTGTCGTTTTATAGGAAATTTTATGTAGCTTCGGAAAGTGAAGTCATATCTCGGATGACATGTTTGGTGGTTTGGCAAATTTTGATTTAGTTCGGCAAGTCAGGTATTTTGATACAATTTACAAAAAGTGCTTTTACATTGTAACGGTTCAAAATAGAGGTGTCTCGTAGAACATTAATTTTCCCCAAATGAGCCACACTATCTACCATTAAAAGATTCTCCACCATGAACGGGACACCCTGTATACACTCCGAAACGATATGCAATGTAACGTTGACTCGAAATCGCCTATAAACGGCTGAGTTAACGCACCATGGCCCCACAAGGGGCTATACGGTACTGATAAGAAGAAGACTAGTGAGGAAGGAATCCCAAAAGCACATAGCTTTAATAGTAAAGATGGATGCCGCACATGATCGGAATCCTTTGAAATATCCCAAGCAACCAACTTCGCTTCACCAAAGCAATGAAGACAATGATTCCACCGGTCTGTTAGAAAAGTCGTCAAGTCTCCGGTTGAACGAGAAGCACGAAACCCGTACTGACGATCACTGAATCGGGATACCTACATAATCCCGAAAAACAAAATCCCGCCTGTTCATAATTCCGCTTTTTACAAAAAAATCCCGTTTTACATTATTCCGACATAACTAAATCTCGCCACTACAAAATCCCGCTATATCAAAAACCCGCCCACGGAAAACCCCACTGTTTTAAAATACCGCTAGTGGATAGTGAATTAATGCCGTCAAAATACCGCCAAAATTATATTCATTGCTTAAAAAAACCAATAGTTATGTTATGTGATTCTCAGCAGTTAATGCAATACTTTCTCTTAGCATAAATCCGTCGGAATATTTGCTTGTTTCAGAACAAGACAGAGGATACTTAAGTCTCGACTACCGAAAGACCAGACAATTAAAAATGTTTACTTGCTCGGTACCCTCAGAATATTTTCTGACCGAGATCGGGGAGAAATTGTACATGTTGGGGAGTCCAACATCTTCAGTGCAGTCATATTAGCATTTCAAATAGAAAAAAATAGAGTAAGGCTAATTTTTGTTGTTTTTAAATCAGTGGGCTCCCAGAAATCTACAACTGATTTTGCTAAAAAAAAATTTGATCGGAAAGGAAACTAATTGCACACCTTAGTCGAACGTCGGCATGTGGGGTGTCATATAAAAGAGGATGTCAAGTACATTGCATATCCGGCATTTGTTACTTGTTCCAAGGACCCTCAAAGGAGAAAATTGGGCTCAACTAAAAAATTTTTGTGTTTCCCGTATCTGTATCTTTCTAAAGCCGTAATTTTCGATTTAAGCCTGAATTATTCCATTTAGTGTCCTTGAGACAGGAAACAAGCACCGGATATGCAATGCACTTGACGTCCTCTTTGATATGACACCCCACATGCCCACGTTCGATCAAGGTGTGAAATTAGTGTCCTTTTATGTCCTTTTTCAGAGCTTTCCGATCAACTTTTTTCTTAGCAAATTTAAGACCAAATGGAAAGACCACCTATTTTCCAAATTAATTCACCTGGTCTGTGGGTCTCCAAGAATTAAGTATTTATATGCGAGGAGGCCTATTATTTTAACGGGAATATGATGGACGGGATATCGTATCCAACCCATAAGATTATGCGAATCTAGGTATTGAATTAATTGGTAGTTTGTAAGTGTTTCAAAAGCTTTAGACAGAATTGAGGTAAGTGCAATCGGCCTATAGTTGGAGGGATCACCTGCATCACCTTAGGCTGTACATGAGCCAATTTCCAAGACGATGGGAAAACTCCTAGTGAATAGGACGGATGGAATAGTTTACGCAGTGGTTTAGCCAAAGTAGAAGCACATTGAATAAGGACTAGGTATAGGTGATAAACCATCAGGGCCAGCTGACTTCGAAGGATCAAGCTTGGTAAGAACTTTGAAAACCTCTCTAGTACGAAAATGGTATAGAGGGCGGGCTTTGAAGAGTGGTAAAGTTGAATTAGAAGCGAATAGTTCCGCAAAGATGCTGCCTGTGTCAGTGTCAGAGGCTCATTATACTGTTCATTGTTATGTATAAGAAGCGGAACAGAAGAAGATGAGAATTTTTTCTTCATGACTTTGACAAGAGACCATAGACCCTTACTACCCTTTATTTGCACAAAACTGTTTGCCTTATGTTACAGTCGTACATAAACTTAGCCCCTTGCATGATGGGTACGATTGAAAGAACTCTTCGGACGGATTATCCTTGTAGGCTTTAAAAGCTGCTTCCTTATTTCTGATGGCAATTTAGCAATTATATGGTTGAACCATCAAGTGTTTTTGGTTTAGAGTTTTTTGCAACTGTGTGGAATAAATGCAAACATTCCGAACCATATGATGTTAACTATGGAGTCGCAAATGGTGTCCACATTTTTTGTTGGGAAGCATGAAGACCAATCAACCGACGAAATTATTAAACACAATCGGCTTCAGTGTAATGTCATAAAATACGTTTATTAGATGGGTTTTTTATACGAGCTAGCGATGTAGACGAAAAACTAGTCGATAATATGGTGATCGGAGTTACCAAGCGGCGATGAAATTGAAACTGCATAGTTATGCCATATTTTGCTTGGTTACACCATTGTATGTAATTGCGCAATGATTTTTTTAAATTTCAGATGATGACGTAATCAAGGAAAATATGGCATAACTATGAAAAATAAACAAAAATTCAATTCAATATACATAGTATAAAAGCTTTCTAAAAATTGTGTGCGTCTTCTCTATACGATAAGACTAACCATTAGATAAAATGTACAAGAAACTAGCCCTTAAATTTTATTTTTTCCCTGTTATCCGCCAAGAGGAACAGATAAGTAATAAGGTTTATGGACAGTTTGCAATTAAGAAAGATACAGAGTCATAGAGGGATTGCGAGCAACTTCAATGTTGATTTTTTGAAACTTAGGCACCAAAAAGTTTGGGAACCGATGCAATAGAGTACAGTGCACTCGCGCTAACTTGAATCTCCGCCAACTTGAACTATACGTTAACCTAAAAAAATTTGTGGGATTAAAAAAAAAGGAGCAAGTTATCCTTAAGTGTGTGAACAATACATTTTCAGGACCCGATAAGAGAAGAACACTTAAGCCATCAGAGTTCACAAAAATGGAAGAAGCCTGTTACAAATGGTTTTGTCCCAACGTAACAAAAATTATCCCATTGGGATGATTTTAAAAAACAAAGCAAAGGAAATGCATTCTCAATTAGAAGGAAGCAACTCCACATTTTTGCCAGTGGCGGTCGGCTGCAGCGAATCACATTTTTGACATGTGCCAATGCCACAGGAAATCACAAGTTGAAGGTTATGGTGATTGGAAAGGCCAAAAATCCTCGAGTGTTTGAAAATGTTAGTATCCCCGTCGAGTACAAGAGCTCAAGTTCTGCGTGGATGACTTCATTTTTATTTAAAAAGTCGTTTCATCACTCTTTTGTGCCACGAGTAAATTTTAATTTTGATGTGCAACCTTCCTGGGTAACGGAAGAAATGGGATTGCCTGTTCGGCAGGGCTATTCAATGGGCGACGAGTGAAAATGTCAGCCCATGGGAAGTCGGTGTTCTTTAGTCGTTACAAGAAAAGGCCGTGTTAGATACCATTTCTCAAAAGAAGCGACAAACATTAATTACAACGTTTTTTGACAAACAAATTTAGTTAATATATACTGCTCAAAACAAAATGAGGGCCAATAATAATTTTCTGATTATTTTTCTGTGGAAAAGGAAAATCATAGTTTTGTTGGTCTAATTTAATAAAACAATATGTTTTTCATTAAATATGATTAATTAAATTAATTTTGACCAAAAGTTACACCTTTTTTTAGCATTTTTTCGGATTGCTTACTTTTTGCGGTCATGTAAACGTAACAATTAATTTGTATGTCTAATCTGTAAAAAAATTGATTCTTTGTTTTTTTAGTATCGAGTATGGCCTCCACTTTTTGGTATGTCTCTCAATTTAATTAATGCAAGGCCCCAAAAATGCTTCTCCAGTTCTCCACCAGACTCTTATGCGTCGGTCGTCACTAAAAAATTTTACTTTGCACTCATCCGAGAAGAGCATACCATACGCCATTGTTGCATGTCCCATTGGATATGTCAACGAGCAAACGATTCGTACGATGCGTTCTGATCATTTGTGTTCTTATAACATGTCTCCTTGACCATTGTTGGTCTTCGTGCAAACGATTTCTGATCGTTTTAAGACTAACAATGGTCCCAGTCGTCCTTAATAGCCTCCTTTGTAGTCCACAAGCACTAATGGTACGATCCCGTCGCGCACAAAGTCTCACATATCGGTCTTCTGCGGGGGTGGTTATTCGAACTCGACCTGAACCATGACGACGGGAGACACTTCCTGTCTCCTGGTAAAGGTTCCAAAGATTTTGAATGGCTCTTCGCGAATACCCTAATTGCAACATTTCTAAGGCTCTGGACGAAGCATTTAAATTTAAATGGCGCTGAATTGCTGGCATTTTGTATTTTACAGATTCTCCTTACCTTTAAAAGTGCAACAACTAATGTTGCAGGAAAAGAACTTGGCGAAAACTAATTCTAAATCAAAATAAGAAATAAACAAAACTAACCAAATGGATGACTCGTGACCCCAAAAGAACTGTTTAAGCCAGTTCCGTTAAAGCTAATGTTGACGAATCATACTGTGATAACTCACATTACATTCAGGTACAGAATGGCATTTTTGAAATTTATTATCACACTAAAAATTCGCCAAAAGACATTGTTAAAGTCAACGGACATTAGTGGCCCTTATTTTGTTTTGAGCAGTATTCATTACATATACTGCTAATAATAAACTCAACTGAAAATAACTAAAAAAACCGTATTTTTACTTATATGGATATAAGGTATTCGCTCGTTATGTTGAATGAGGCTGGTTTCAATTAGTGCAAGTTAGAGCGAGTCTACTGTATTATGGAAAGTATTTTAAACAAAACCAGTGTCCGTTTTTTTTTTTCCTTATCGAGTGTATAAGTCGAAGAAATATTGATGTGAGAATTTTAGAGGGGATTCACACTACTGACAGGATTTACTAAAGCCACTAAATTAATCGAGTCGAAACCCACCTACTAGATTCAATCGTATGTCATTAAATTCAAAATGCAACGTACAATGTACTTGCATTATTCAAATTGCAGTACAATATGGTACAAATGTTAACTAAATCTAGGATTTAGTAAATCTTGTCAATAGTCTGAATCCCATTTTAGAGGGTATTCGCACTTCCGACAAGATTTATTAAATCCTCGATTTGATTAACAATTGTAGGTACCATATTGTACTGCAATTTGAATAATGCAAGTACATTATACGTTGCATTTTGAATTTAGTGACATGCGATTCGATCTATAGTATTCAGGGTTTTGACTGGATTAATTTTAATCTATACGAGAATTTGTTGGTAGTCTGTATCGGCTATTACATTGACAAGAATTTTAGTCAGATTCTTATAAAAAATAGACAACACAACACTAAAGTAATGAAGAGAATCATGATGCACATACTACCAACTTCCAATTATCCTAAATCAAATAACATAAATCATGAAAATGTAAATATCCTGGCTAGAAAATGCATGACCTAATTTGCATCATGTACATAAATTTTTTTGATCTAGAAATATATTGTGTGATATTTTCAACGGGAACTTAAATTTCATGTGTAGAGTAAGATTTATGTAAACAATATTTGTCGATTTTTTTTTTCAATAAATAACCAATAAATTTATCCGATCTACCTAATTTACAGTAATTTTGCCTTTACTTGAATCAGGACGGCGCAAAAAAGCGTTTACCCGAATACTCATTGGTATCGTGAGAAAACAGATAAATTATATGTATAGGTATACTCACTGGCCTTCATTAAACATATGAATGGTTATTGAACTCCCACATACCTGAAAATAGAGAAAAAATGTGTATTAGTATCATGATTGTTTTGGTCGTTGTGCTAAATAAATTGAAACAAATATGAATGTAAAGGGTTTTCCAATAGGGACGCTTGATCTTTGAAATGAAAAAAAAAATACATGTAGGAGAGATATTTGCGAATTTTTTTTTTTATTTGAAAGGTCCATCGACCCCATTACATATGGAATATGACATCATTCAAATGACCGCCACGGCTTCGGTTGGTGGCGCGCACACGAAAGGTCCAATTTTCGATGACTCTGGCGCACAAATCACCGTCAATGGTGAGCGATACCGGTCGATGATAACCAACTTCTTTTGGCCTGAAATCGAGAATATGGATCTGCACAACATGTGGTTTCAACAGGACGGCGCTACGTGCCACACAGCACACGCTACGATGGATGTTCTGCACGAGCAATTTACGGGCATGGTCATCTCGCGCGGAGGCGACGTGAACTGGCCACCGAGATCGTGCGATTTGACCCCGCTGGACTTTTTCTTGTGGGGTTTTCTTAAGTCGCAGGTCTATGCCAACAAACCGCAAACCACCGATGCCCTCAAAGTTAACATACGCCACGCCATCGATCAAATACAGCCCGATTTGTGCGCCAGAGTCATCGAAAATTGGACCTTTCGTGTGCGCGCCACCAACCGAAGCCGTGGCGGTCATTTGAATGATGTCATATTCCATATGTAATGGGGTCGATGGACCTTTTAAATAAAAAAAAAAATTCGCAAATATCTCTCCTACATGTATTTTTTTTTTTCATTTCAAAGATCAAGCGTCCCTATTGGAAAACCCTTTATGTATTGTTATTATTCTATATAAATAAGTAACCCTCAAAAAAGAAGTCCCTTAAGTTTGCCGGTGGCACCAGGGGTTCAAAAAATCCAGCCCTCCAAATCACGACCATAAAATCAACTCTGCATCTGTCTTTATGAGACTGGAAAATCCTATCTGATTTTATAACTTCTGATAATGCAAAACAGAACAGTCATCGCTGAATCATCCCCCATTTGCATTATCACATATCCTCTGCGTTCTCTATTAGACAACCTTGTAACCATTTTTAATGGTATCTAAAGGCTACTTAGTGCTCTTGGTGCTTTTAATAACATCCCAACCGATTCAATTAAATCGCGCACGAAATCCATTATTGCTCTTCCCGCAATTGAACGCACCGAGTCTGTCTGTATCTGTATGCGCGTCAATCCAGCCTTTAGTCAGTCAGTCAGTCTATCGTCGGACCATTTTGGCCGTTTGCATCCGTTCGTCGACATTGTAGTGAAAGTGAAAGAATACTCGGTTCAGTACAACATTATCAACTGAACTGAACTATGGGAATGCGTTAATTGAGTCGAATCGCAAAATACGCCACAATAATAATATGAACACACATAATCCACCATATGTGCAATATAATATACTACCACACCGCTAAACACCAGTATCGCCACAAACGGTTGCAAATTGAACGTTTGCGTTTCAACAATTCAATTGAGCTATTGCGATGACGATGCGGTCGCGAATACGACGACGTCGACAACACGACTCTATGGGATAGATATTAGATAAAAGTTTCCTCATTTCCTTGTTTTATGGCTGTTTGAAAAAGAAAAATCATTTTGTTTTGCGCCAATGTTGTTATTACTCTTGAATGGACGTTAATCAATACCTCAATTAGGAAAAAGATTTTTCGAATTTCCTATATCATTATCATTACCAAACGATTTATTGTCTAAACACGCGAATATGATTTTTGTGCGCGAATCACTCATTCATACGAATAGAGGAGGGAGATTGCGCTTGGTCACTCACAAGAGAGCCAAATTAAGATGTGGGTTAAATGCCAATCATTGAGCTTTTTTTTTGGCGAATATCACTGGTCAAGAAGGTAATGCAAGACAATTGAGATTTAGGAAAAGAAAATTTTCGTACAATGAACGGTCAGTAAACCAATTGGGACGTTTTTTTCAGCACTATTGTCTTATGGTTGGATAAATTGAATTAAATCAATGAAATGGAAAGTAAATACATATGCTATTTGTTGAATTGCCCAATAATTACAACGAGATTGAACCAACAAAAATATTGTTTTCTGCGTTTTTCTCCGAACGACATTCTGATGATTTTCTGTGCGGAAGCATTGATCGATTTATTGCGTTTGATTTCAGCTATAGCTACACCTATGCTTAACTACTTTCGAATATGTACACTGTACACCAGTCATATCCTACAAAAAAAAGGGGTCCAACATTGCAAAAATTCTGGAAACTTCAATTTTTTGGTATGTTCTTTGAGTCCAACTAGACCAGTGGTTCCCAACTCGCAGATGTCTGCGGACCACTTAGCCTGGAAATGAATTGCTACAGACCACAGTTAGGAGAATAGATTGAAAACTGTCGCGAATGTTATTTTTGCCTATTCAGTAAGTAGGGTCAAGGTTTGGGTTTTGTTTGTTTCAGCATTATGCCCTTTCGGGTTGCACTTTTACCCAGTAGCAAAGGCTTTAAGCCCTTTATAATAGTACGATTCGGTACCTTTCGATGTTTTACCGCTTCGACTACTGCTTGAAATCGTGTTTTGCCTACCAGTGGTATGCTTTCGAAGGGGAGAGGGGATCTGTGGTCAGCACTTACTTTTCTATCGCACAGATAAAATTCATTCATTCAATTAATTGGTGAAGAGCCCTTCTCAGCAAGAAATCTTTTGAAATTGGTAGGGGAATTAACATTCTGTGTCACTTCGATCATAAAAAGCTCCAAAATCCCTCAAGAATAATTTGTAATGATATCAAGTACGTAATTGTTAAAAAAAAAGTCGGTTGCCACACAGGAAGGGGGATTGATCTCCCTTATATACGCCATTGCTCTCCATAATCAGAGAAAAGACTCCACGCCAAATGCAACAGGCAAAAGGCTTTCACATTTCTGCTCCTATTAAGTAGGTGATAGTTTGTCCTTTGGAAAATATACCCTCTGCTCGGTACTAAGAAATGTGGTAGAAAATATCGGGAGGCACCAAAAACTTCTCGCCGATGTTTATACGGATAGTCAGCTCTTTCTAACCCTATTCTGCTAAATAACATTAAAATTCGACTTTTAATCTTAATGGTCGAGTAAAAACGAATTTACGAAACGAAAAAGGAATTTAAAACTTACAAATTCGTCCGTACATACTTTTAGGTTCGCGATTAGCAAAAAGCAAAAGTAAAATTTCAGCTTCTTTGCTTTTAAATTGGACGAGTAAAACGCGTCGCAACAGACGGACATACAGACGGACATCGCCCAATCGACTCCCCAAGTCATGCTGATCATATATGTATACTTTTTATATGGTCGGAGATACTTCCTTTAATACGTTACAAACTTCATGACAAAGTTAATATACCCCCCTCTATGAGCGAAGGGTTTAATTAGGTGTTGACATTGACTCAACTTAGATGCTTTGCATGCCATTGGCTAGAGTGAACAAAATTCAATTCAATTCATATCATTAACTTGGTCAGCCAGTCGTGCCTCTCCATGTCCAATAGAGAATACCCGTGTGAATGCATAGACTTATAAGAAACAGCCCAGATCGGTGTTGTGCCTCTCCTGATGATGCGAGGTAAAGTCAAAGAATCACGAGAACGATGCCCAGAACTAATGGAACCCGGTGAGTAACATTTCCGTAGGAAAACATTAAACACAATTGAATTTTCGATTTAAAATAAAAAAAGAAGTGTGGAAATGATACGCAGCCAATCCAGGTCCATTATCTTGTCAAATTTACCGTTAGACGATACCGACAAAATTAAAATGACTGTCGCCTGTCGCTTAGAGTATGGCAGCTCAGTTTATTACACAGGGGAGTCAATATCTGGCTCCTTTGAGGTATTACATAATATCGGCGTAACAAAAACAATATACCCTATACCCATAAGAGGGTATAGGTAACAAATCTTGACAACAACAATTCATCATCTTTCTTAAATATCAGTGGCCTGATCTGCTACTAAGCGAAAAAGAGCAAAACATCGGTTTTTATTGCATAGCTCTTCACGTATCGCTCCTCGATAAACAGGGTTTTGCTCTCGTTTTTTCCTTGCAGACACTCCCAACTGACGGCCACAAATAAATAACAGGCGCGACAATCCAACATTGGACTAAGGTCGCAGGATGTGTTAGTGACATCCTATTTCCAAGATCTTATCTGCTTTTTGTTGAGGTCAGCATCACGCTCAGCAGTGTTATTTATCCCCATACAATACGATACAATGGCGTAAAGTTGTTCAAATTGTTTGTGTTCTCAACTCATACCGGGGGCCCTTTCTTTACACAGTCAAACTTTCAATTTATTTGATATCCCAAAGTCACCATGAATGTTATGTCTTTATAAAGAAAACGCTCATCCGCCTGTTCTTTGATGTAAATCATCGCCTACCCGTTGTTTCAACGTACAAGAGCTGCCAAAAATTCCCTTGATTCAAGAGAAAAATGTTCTTGAAGTTAAAATTGGCGAATTTCCAAATCATGTTGACGCATTTCCAAATAATATTGACGAATTTACATTTCAAGCTGGATTGGACTTCCAAATCATGTTGACAATTATCAATCACAAATTGACGAATTTGCAGATCAAATTGTCGAGCTCCATTTCAAATTGATGAATTTCTTAATCATGTTGACGAACGTCCATTACGAATTGGCGAACTAAAAAATCGACTCTACTAACTTCAATTTAAAATTGGCGAATTTCAAGAACAGTTTGTCGAATTTCTATTCATTTCGAATTGGCGAATTTCCATGTCAAATTGACAAATGTCCAGATCCAATTGGCGAATTTTCAAATGATGTAAACGAATTTCCACGTCAAATTGTTAAATTTCTATTAACAATTTTCACATATCAAATTAGCGAATTTTAAAATCATATTCACAAATTTCCATGTCATATTTACGAATTTTCAAGTCATTTTGACGAATCTACAAATAAATTTTTTATCCGGATCGTCGATTTGATATGGAAATTCGTTAATTTTTAACCTTAACCCGTTAGGACCCGGACCGTAATCCCGTTATTCTAGGGCTACGAAAAATTAGCTACATAATTACTATTGTCATATTTAAAAAAAAAAAAAACAAATAACGAATTTTTTACTTTCTCCTTGAAAAGGCTAGAGGGCATGTTGCAAAAACGCAACGCTGGGCGAAACCACATTATTTTTTGTATTAATTTTCCATATAAAATGCTTGAATCGTGGAACGATACCGAATCAGTAAAAGTAAGATTTTAATAATTTTGAAAATTCCTCATTTTCGGCATCCTGAAAATCAACTTAAAAAACAGAATTGTTGGTTCATGTCGAAAATTTTTGGTCGTGGCGAATATTTCGATTAGCAAGTGATGTAGTCTACGATTTTAATTTGTACATACAATGATTTGAAATCCTTGTCATCGCCAAGTAAATGAGATATTAGCTTAAATTCTAAGAAACATTCCTTGAAACATTTGTGGGAGTCACCAACAGATATCCGCCAGCACCATGATTCCAGGCTAAACCATTTACTCCTTCAAAACCAACCAAATCCCTTCAATGGAGTTTACATAAGTCTGCATAGAGGTGCGTCGAAAACTACAATGTGCCAACGTTCACTTGACCTTTGATAGACGCTTTTCCGATGGCAATGATGACATGAAAATAGTTTTCCCTGCTCGCTTCGCTCGCCAACTCCCGGGGCCGAGGCTAATTTCGGGCGCGGCCGAAATTTGGATACTCTTCGCTTGGGCTAAAAGTTTTTTCGGGCGTACCTATGACTTGTATTTAATCCCCCTCCTATTTCTTTTTCTTCCGCCTTGACAAAAGTTTTGGGCTTGGTTGAAATAAGTGGGCAAATAAAAATATTTACTCGGAAAATTTTATTGGGGTTGCCGGAGCATGACCCCACAGTACGATTCCATTCGTTTTGAACTTTTTAGTTGCTTTGATGAAGACACATTAATTCGAGGTTTTGTGAAATTGGTGTAAAAAAATGTTTCTTAGAAGAACCAATATGGTATGATTCAATCTTACATATATTTTGTGTGATCAATAGAAATACATTTGTGTGAAATTTGGTTGAAATTGGTGCACAAATAAAAAAGTTTTTCTTAGAAGAACCTAATTTGGGGGGTTGGATTTGTATGGCAACACCATGACCCCATGGTCCGATTTCATCCGTTCTTACATATGTTTTGTGTCAACAATAGAAATACATTTGTGTGAAATTTGGTTGAAATTGGTGCACAAAAAAAAAAGGTTTTTCTTAGAAGAAAATAATTTGGGTGGTTAAGTTAGTATGGCAGCCCCATGACCCCATGGTCCGATTTGATCCATTCTTGCATATATGAGCCGCTTATTTTGAAAGTGGCATAAGTCCACTTTTTATGAAAATTTAGTTAATGATGGCATTATCCTGTCTTTGGCAGTTTCTTTCTATGACAAAAAAATCAGACAAAAATTTCAAAAATGTACTGTTATTTTCAGAGTCACAAAATGGGAGACTTAACGACAACTTCAAAGTGTTTATTTTGAAACTGGCGTAAGTCCATCCGTGTGACTTACGCCACTTTCAAAATTAAGATTCTTAGGGCAAAAATAAATTATCTTCTGATCAGAAAATATGATAGAATTTTGATATTTTTAAAATTATTTTTAATGTGCTTGACAAAATTTTATAATATTTTTCAGGAATATTAAATAGGATTTTTCTGAGAAATTTCATCAGAAGAAAATGAAAATATGAAAGAAAATGTCTTGAAATATAGTGAAGTGAATAGCCCATCAAACTTTTAATTAAATTGACTGACATTATAAATTGAATGAATAAATTGTTTAGAAGCATTATGCGAGAAAATTATGCTATTGAAAATAGCAAATTGACATCAGCTTGGGCTAGTATTTGATAATGATGCGTGGAAGAAATTCGAAGCCCATTTTAGAAAAATTACATATATCAGGTTTTCTGATTCGGCTTGGTTTTTTTGACAATAACCATGATTTTTCTTTGTTTTGTTTCCCTAAGAATTTTTGTCTAGAGTTATATACGATCAAAAGAAATTAGAAAATGCAAATCTTTCTGATATTTTTAATGTAACTGTATTATAATTTTCAAAAAAAATAATGTTTCTATAAAAAAAATGTTTTGGTTTTGAAACAAATATGTATCACCTTCTCTTTGTGTAATCGAGTGTTCAAACTCTATCTTATGCCTACATTCAAATATGTAACTACTAAAAAAAATTGTCAACTTCGGGTTTGAAAGAGAAAAAGAAATCACCTGACCAAGTGTGAACTTTACAGACTTCCAGAGACCTATAGTTACATTTTGAGTATTTAAAAAATGAAATAAAAGGAAATCCCCAATAAAAGTATAGTCATACTGACGCAAATTTGATATCGTTGTGGAATATAGACTAATTGCGCAAACCTTTTTTTAGAACAGAAAAACTTGAAAATATTAGTTTGATTTCTCGGTTGCACATAGAAGGTCGCATTTTTCTTAAAACCAAAACGGTTTTCTTTTAAATAAAACTTGAGAAATATCGGATCGAACAGCAAGTTATAATTCGACTTTCATTTGATTGCAAAAATATTTTATTATTGTTAGTCTTATCACTAAACGGCCAGAAATGTTGGTATATAAACTATACAATTTTCGTATGCATATAAATCCATAAAATTTTCAGATAAATATGTATAATATAAAGTAAACGAAAATATTATTAATTTTATAACAAAACGGTATCATAATTTCAATACCAGATACTTATTCAAATATATATGATAAAAGAGTAAGCCATATTTATACGATTTATCTTCAGTTAAATCTAAATGTTTGTCCTTTTTTCCATTATAGGATCTTTTCCCCTTAAATATTTTTTCCAGTAAAATAAGTTTGAGCCTCTTACGGCTATGCCTATTTCAAGACAACAAAATATAAATGAATAGTCTAGTACAGATAGCTCAAAACCCAAACATAAAAAAAAGGAATTTTTGATGCCAAATTGTTGAATACACTGCCTAATATACGCAGTAAAAAGTTACACTAATTTGCGCGATGGGTTAAGGGAGGAGGGGGTGGCAAAGGAGCGAAAATGTTTTTGAAAATATCTGGAAAACAATGAGTCTGAGCTTAAAATGTCCTGAGGACGAAACAAGCTACTTAAATTACCTTTGTAATGATATATAACACTCTAGAAATTTTTGCTGAAAATTAGACCCAAAAGTATTATAGTGAATTTACATTTTTTGAGTTCTACATTTCGCACTGTAACTCTTGATAGAATAGACCTACCGTCATAGGATCTTGTTCATATATTGATAACAAAATTTGTTTTATTTGTACCAAAAAATGGAGTGCTCTGACCATTGACGCCCCCTCACTCCTCTTAACATTTTTCAAAAAGGCATGCCTGTAGCTTCTTTTTAAATTGGCAGATCAAATTTGGTGGGGTGTCTAGTCTAAGCTCCATTATGCTCCCCAACACATTTTTTCACTTCCAAATTCTATGTAAAATAGAAAAAAAATATTTATCTCTTAGAACGTCATTATAACAGTTAATTGTAGTCTTGTGAATGTATATTCAAAAGTTTGTACCAAGGCGTACGCTACAAGTATCAAAAATTGGATTTGAATGTCAGTGATACCAGTTCTAAGGCTATTTGCGAATATTTCGAGTAACGTGTAAGCAAGCTTCAAACCCTATTTTTCGTACTTGTAAGGCACGCTCTGGTACAAACTTTTGGATATACATTTAGAAGACTACAGTTAACTGTTATAAAGACGTTCTAAGAGGTCAATTTTTTTTCTATTTTAGAGAGCATAATGGAGCTTGGAATAGGCAGCCAACTAAATTGGATCTGCCTGGCTGAATTTAAAAAGAAGCTACAGGCATGCCTTTTTGAAAAATGATAGGTGGAGTGAGGGGGGCGTCAATGGTGGGAGGATTCCAATTTTTGGTACAAATTAAAGAAATTTTGTTAGCAATATATGGACAAGATCTTATGACCGAAGGTCTATTCCATCAAGAGCAACAGTGCGAAATGTAAAACTCAAAAATTGTAAATTCACTATAATACTTTTGGGTCTAGGGTATAATTTTCTGAAAAAATGTCTAGAGTGTTACATATCATTACAATGGTAATTTTATGTAGTTTGTTTTGTCCCCAGCACATTTTAAGGTCAGACTCATAGTTTTCCAGATATTTGCAAGAAACTGAATTTTCACCCTTTGCCACCCCCTCCCCCTTAACCCATGGCGCAAATTAGTGTAACTGTTTCCTGCGTATATCAGGGACTGTATTCAACAATTTGGCATCAACATTTTTTTTTTTTTTTATGTTTAGGTTTCGGGCTATTTTGAACCAATTGTACTGGACTAGAAGTGTATTTTGTGTTTTTAGTGTGCTGTGTTGACTGGACTACAGACCAAACATTTTTCTTTCACACTTATTGATTATTAAAAAATGTTAGGCTAACAATTTTGAAAATATTCGGCTGTTTGAAACTGAAACTGATCCATTATAGCGAAAAAATAACTTATTTTTATCAAATTGTCGGTTATCTCAAGTTTACCGAATGAAAAATCCCTTATTTTTTTATGGTTATGCAAAATGTTTAACATGGATAAACAATTTAAGATCCGAAGAATATAAATACAATTTAATCAAATCAAATGAGGCTACCCAGATTTTTAAATTTATTGAAACGCAAACCTTTAAATATCTCGATTCTTGAAGAGTTGGACTTACGCCACTTTCAAAATAAGCGCTCCATATTTTGTGTTATCTATAGAAACACATTTGTGTGAAATTTGGTTGAAATTGGTACACAAATAAAAAAGTTTTTCTTAGAAGAACTCAAATTGGGGAGCTAGGTTTGTATGGCAGCCCCATGACCCAGTGATCCAATTTGGGTGAATCAAACATACAAACAGCCTGCAACAATAAGAAGCACGTGTGCAAAATTTCAGCTTGCTAGCTTCAATACCCACCAAGTAAAACGCGTCGCAACAGACAGACAGACAGACGGACATGCTATAATCGACTCCCCAAGTCATGCTGATCGTACATATATGTATACTTTTTATATGGTCGGAGATGCTTCCTTTCATCATCATCAATGTGGCACGATAGCCCGACGTCGGGCCTTGGCCGCCTAAATCGTTGACCTCCAATTGTCGCGGTTACGTGACCTTGTCCTCCAGTTTCGGAAGCCCAGCAGCTGGTGGGCGTCTTCACCTACGGAGTTCTCCCAGCGAGCTCTCGGTCGTCCACGCAACCTCGCTCCGTCAATTCGTTGTGCGTTCATCACTTTCTTTGGCATGCGATTGTCGTCCATCCGTTGTACATGCCCCGCCCATTGCAGACGTTGAACCTTCACGATTTTCGATACTTCCAGCTCATCGTACAATTGATACAACTCATGGTTGTATCGGATACGCCATTGGTCTCGCTCGCGAACGGCCCCGAAAATTCGCCGAAGGACCTTTCGTTCGAATCGGTCTAGCAAAATTTCGGAGGATTGGGTAAGGGTCCATGTTTCGCAGCCATAACATAGCACGGGTCGGATGATCGTTTTGTACACGCGGAGCTTCGTGTTCCTGTGCGCAAGTTTCGAATTAATTATAGGGAGGACCGAGAAATATGTCTTATTGGCTAGTTGTATCCGTCGCTTAATTTCGTCGGTTTCGTTGGCGTCCTTTGATAAGTTACAACCCAGATAGTTGAAGTTGTCTACATACTCGATATTAAGGTCCCCCTCTGTGATGCTTGAATTTGCTGGCGTCCTTGTTTTCGATTGCATCATGGCCTTTGTTTTGCTTTCGTTGATATGTAGTCCAACTTCCTTTGCGGTGTTATTGAGGTTATGCAGGAGGCTTTCTGCATCACCCAACCTTCGAGACATGATGTTGATATCGTCGGCGTACGCTACTAATTGAGTCGACTTGATGAGTAGCGTTCCGCTGCTGTCCATATTCATGGCTCAAGTTACATACTCCAAAGCTAGGTTGAAGAGCGTCGGCGCCAGCCCGTCGCCCTGCTTGAGTCCAGTACGAGTTTCAAATAGGTCAGTGAGTCGGTTCTGCACTTTGACCTGCGAGACGGTATTAGTCATCGTCATCCTTGTGAGTCGCACTAACTTTGCCGGTATACCAAAATTCAGCATAATCTTGTACAGTACACTTCGGTCGATACTGTCGTATGCCTGCTTGAAGTCGACAAAGATTTGGTATACGTCGATGTTGTATTCCCAGCACTTTTGGAGTAGTAGCTTCACTGTGTAAAGCTGATCGGTCGTTGAACGACCAGGTCTGAAGCCCCCTTGATACTCGCCAATGATTTGTTCTGCGTACGGATTGATTCTCTTTTCAAGAATTTTTGATAAAATCTTATAGGCCGTACAAACTAATGATATGCCCCTGTAATTCTCACACTTCAGCTTGTCACCCTTTTTGTGGATTGGGCAGATTATGCTTTTGCGCCAATCTTCGGGGATTACCTCGTCGTTCCATATTTTCAGCAGTAGCACATGTACAGCGTTGGTCAGGCACGTTCCACCATGCTTCAGCAGTTCTGCTGGGATCTCGTCAGCGCCGGGCGCTTTATTATTTTGGAGCGACTGTATGGCAAGACTCACTTCCTCTACTGTTGGGGGTTCGGCTAACTGCTCAAGAGCTAGTCCGCGGGGGATGTTGATGATGCATTGAGGAGCTCTTCAAAATGCGAGGCCCATCGTTTGTTGACGCTTTCGATGCTTCCTTTAATGCGTTACAAACTTCATGACAAAGTTAATATACCCTTTCACTCTATGAGCGAAGGGTATAAAAACCAATGAGATTATAATTATTAAACTTTCTTCTTCCTCCTTGCCTCGTTCTTTATACCGCTCCATGGTTCCGCGTTGCTCGACCTGCGGTGTAGGCACATCGCCCGTTTTGGCGATAATTTCTCAGCATATTTCTACAGGCAGCTCTATCTTTGATCGTGTCATCGCCGAGAGCAATGCGTTGTTGTTGCTTTTTCATTTGACACATCCAGGTGTTCTTTGGTCTGCCTCTGGCCTTGGGTCCATCAAGTGGGACTTCCATTGATATCGCTCTCTTTGCGGGGTTCTCAGGCGGACGCCTTTGAACATGGCAATACCAATCCATTCGTCGGTCTTCGAGCTTTTCGGTGATTGGTTGGTCTATGGACAAGCTGCCTCGGATGTAGCTACTCTTGATGTGGTCCCTTTTGGTTACACCAACTGACATGCGTAACATTTTCATTTCAGTCGCTGTCATTTCTTTCGCGTAACCTTCATACATGGTCCAGCATTCTGATCCATACATGAGTGCGGGACGTACAACCGTTTTGTACAACTTGCCCTTTAGCTTCAGTGGCATTTTCTTATCGCAGAAAACTCCAGAGTTTTCTCGCCACCTCATCCACCCAAGCTTTGTGCGATGTTTGATGTCATCATCGCATGTAGCTCCGCTGTTCACCATCGAGCCAAGGTACTTGAACTTGGTACTTGGTATTATAATTATTAAACATGATGGACAAACGTCTACCATAAGTTTGCTGTCTTTCTTCAGCATCGACCAAAATTCCATAAGCTCACTCGTTATGGAGGACATCAATGTAAGCTTCCATGTATTCCTGCATAATGAAACCGGTAGGTTTGATTTAATCTTAGACGACAATGACAAGCATGTCGCGTACTAATTAAAATGATCGAATTGCGAGAATAATCTACTGAGTGAACGAAAATGTTTCGCACGCGTTCTGGAACTCTCATCCGAATGCATCGGCATGTCTGAATGGTTTTGACGTATTAAACGTTAAACGTATTGGAACGCAATTTTGGAGATTTTAGCGAATTTCTTTATAAATAGCGATGAAAGTATCAATCTCGAAGATAAGAAAACATATCGGCAAGGTGGTCGGGATCATAACGGGGCACTGTCCTATCAGAGAGCACACGAGGAGGCTCCCCATGACTTCTGTCGTACACTGAAAAAAAATCACCATAATATTAATGAACTAGGAGCATAGACTTTTTTCATTACCATGATGAATTAGTTCATAGTAAATAAACCTTCTCTTCCTTAAGATAATACAGAGTTCATCTATTTTACGAAACACCGGTCGTTAGTATAACGAAAACAAAATTCCAACTTAATGTAAAGCGATCATGAACACAATGAACTTCCAGTAGAATCTTATGCATTGTACATTCCGGCTATGAACATATATTAGTCGCGATGTAAGTAAATAAAACAAAATTTGATGTTATTGTTCATTAATTACATGACATCGTTCATAGTAATATGTACTACTATGAACGATGTCATTATCGCTTTAAGTGTATTTTATAAACCCTTATCACGTATAGTCTGCGTGGTGTAGTAGGTAGGGCGTCTGTCTTCAAATGATAGGGTCCCGGGATCGATTCCCACTGTAGGTAGGTAGGTAATTTTTTTCAGAGCAGAGGTAAAATGTAGAATGAATGTCGTCAACACTTATGAACCTGGATGCCGGCCTGCGCCAGCTTTTTTTTTTTTTGTTTTTTTAATTGATGAACTCAGTAATTATATCAATGAACAAGTTGTTAATTTTATGAATTAGTTCATAATTTTAATTAACTTTTTTGTTCGTTGTTTTGATAACAACAAATTCATAAGGCTGATGAAAGCCGTCTTCGGTGGGATATCGGTGTAATTATTCATTACTTTAGTGAACAATTTCATTGTTTCAGGGTACCTTTTTTCAGTGTAGATGCGATGACGAAGAAGAGGAAGAAAGTGTACATCATTTTCTGTGCCATTGTCCAGCCCTGGCCGAGAAACGGAGAGGTTGTTTTCTTGGCTCAATGTTTTTTTACGATACAGATAATCTACGTGATGTGAGCCCACTATTGCTCAACAAATATATTGCCATCACGGGCTGGTTTTCAGCTTAGGTATTAATGTAAGTTTTACTCGGTGGTATCACAATGAACCAACTTTTGGCCTAATTACGCTAGGTGCTTAACACTTGACGGCCCTATACCTAACCCAACGGTAATGAAACCATTTTTGTAAAATAATTTTGTATAATTTTCTAAACGGGTACCTTTGCCCCAATTTTCATAATGTTTAGATAGGTATGCAGATAATTTTTAGGTGGAAGGCTAGTTTGTCTCGTCTGACCGAAGCTAAAGTTTAATATTTTATAACAATTATGATCGTTTTTGAAAATGGGGGTGAGGCCATCGAGGTTCCGTCACGGGCGCTACAATTCCTTCACACGGCTGTGATCGTGAGGCACCTAACAGGATAGTCATAGATCACATACCAGACTAATCAAACGGATCAGAAATAATATAAATATGTATAAATGATTGGCAATTTGTAACGACTGACATTAATCAAATCAGTAGTGCTAATATCAAAATGCTGCCACTAATACAGTTTATCTGTCTGACCCCGTCCAAAACACCGTTCAACTGCGCGTGTAAAACATAAAAACAGATAAATCTTGATTGTACAATTTGGTCAAATCCCATATCTTGTCGCGTTCTGGAGCATATCAGTAACGAACGACACCTTAGCCAATATATCGCTAATTCCCACATTCCATAAAAGCAAGTTGTAAATCTACTAAACCGTAGAATTCCACGTAAAGTAGGTATAGACGTCGTCGTTGTCGATAACGTCAAGCAGAACATCTTTAGAACATAACTTGATTCGCAACAGTGCAACAAGTTCAAAATCTGTGCTACTGTTAAAACGCGCTTGACATGCACGACAGCTATTCTTATAAACACAGTTTTGAGTTTTCTTCTATTGCACTCGAGTCAGACGCGTATGTGCTACTCCTAGCGTTACGTCTCCCCTTGGGATGTGACTTTGTTAAATGACTTTTATACCTACTGAAGTCAACCATAAATGTAGGTTTTTTGTATCTAATTAAAAATCCAGGTATCATCATTCCAGAACACTAACAATACAGTTTTATGCACACGCACAAACTATAGCGGCATTCATAAGCTGCGGCTATGGCGACTCTGGCTCATCTTTGCGTGCTTTTTTTGTTGTGTTTTCTATCCGACAAACTGACGTAGTACGTTACGATATCAAGTTTTTTGCTCAGAACAAGTAGATAAATATATCAGTGCTCATTTCTTAACCCATTTTTCAAAGAAAGAAGATTATACTTGTACAGATTTACGTTATTCTTTTTTATATTCAAAACCTGACATTCACCTGGAAGCATTGCGCCGCAGCTAAAATTCACCTGTTGTTGGGATTTACAGATAGTTCTCCGCAGCTTTGTATGAATTTTTCATTTTTTTCTATTTGAATCTTAATTCAGATTTATGCAAAAGAAAAATGCGATCAAAAGACGAAAGCGACTATTAAATTAATATTACACAGCGAACACGTACATTTTTATATAGTTCGCCACAAATATGTTGAAATATGCGGTTTTTCTGAAATCGCGGGTATCAGAACGCATGTTCTTGAAGCGGCAAAACTGGAAATCTCTGTTGTGAATTTTAGAAAAAATGTATACCGCGACTCTGTGGTTAATTTTGCGATGGTTTATTCAATATGTTTGCTGAATTTGACTGAATGGGGATGGTATTATTGTATATTCAATAATAATTAATTCGCAATTGTGGAAAATTAAGACGCTTTTGCGCAAAATGAGAATGTTATGATACTGAATAATTGGAGCATAAAAAGCCACTCGGATTGTGTTGTACTGGCTAGTAGTATGAGTTGGGAGTTTCAAGAAAGCACCGCATTGCTGGAGTATATATTTTGAAAATTGTATTTTTATACTTTTGCTGGATAGAGAATCGTCACACTTATTTTCATTCTTGTCGATTAAACTGATTCATTGTTCTTTGCTTGTACGGTACTAAAACAGTTGAGCATTGAACCCCTTTGAATAAAGTATCATATTAACTAAAAACTAGACCGAGGCTAATTTCGGGCGCAGCCGAAATTTGAATACCCTTGACTCTCCTCGGGCTAATAGTATCTAGGGCGTATCTATGACTTGTGTTTAACCCCCTCCCCCATTCCTTTCCTTCCTTTGTCATTGTGACATAACCTCCAGGACGTCGATGAAACATTAATAGAGAGTTTTACATTGTCTTTGCAAATATGTATAACGACATAGTTTGACATTTCCATACAAAAATATCGCTTGCTGACAATACGCAAAACAATGTTGCATGTCTGAAGTAGGCATGGGGTTATAATCAAGACAAATATCCTCCTCCATCCTTTTCGATGTTCTTCGTAAAAAGAACCGCTGCCGTTTGCGTTACAAACGTTTTCGAAACCCAGAAGACCTTATCTTGTTTCGCAAATTTCGTACGGAGGCCAAAAAGCTTATCTCGGCAGCTAGAGCTTTATACTTGACTAGTATTGAAGAGTCTATCCATCGAAACGAAAGTAAGCGGTTTTGGTCTTATGTGAGAAGTCTTCGCTCATCCGCATCCTTACCCTCAAAGATTTCATAGGTACCTCAACACAACTGCCACTGACCCTCAACAGATCTGCGAGCTGTTTGCCACTAACTTTCTCTGTATTTTCACCCTCCTCGTCGAGCCCTTCTCACTTCCTAATGATCCTTCCCACTTTTCATTTCCTCCCATATCCGCTGACCAGGTTTTTAAACTCCCAAGTAAATTAAAACCCGAAGGCGGAGCGGGAGCCGACGGTCTACCTAATATTTTTCTGAAAAATACCTTCCAAACCTTATCCTTACCGCTTTCAATTTTGTTTAACAAAAGCCTGCAGGCGGGTATTTTTCCGTCAGTCTGGAAAAAAGCTTTAATTTTACCTATCCAGAAAGGTACTGAAAATGTTTCTTCTGCAACAAATTATAGACCCATTTCATTGCTTCCGTCGTGTGCTAAAGTCTTTGAAAAAATCGTCAATGACTTTCTGACAATAAATTTTGGGCATTTAATTTCATCCTGTCAGCATGGTTTCCAAAAACACTGCTCGACCACGACGAACCTGCTTGAGATCACACAATTTGTCGCCAAAATGTTTTATCTCCAGCAGGATGTTCACGTGGTCTACATATTTCTCGAAAGCATTTGACTCGGTATGTTTTCGCATACTTGTAACTAAACTCATAGCTTTAAACTTTCCTATTGCTCTGGTTAAATGGATTGACTCTTACCTTTAAGACCGCACTGGACAAGTTATATTCGATAGTTGCTTATCCGCTCCCTTCACTCCAACATCCGGCGTCCTTCAAGGATCTATTTTAGGTCTTCTGCTCTTTTCGGTTTTTTAAAAACGACCTACCTCGAATCCTTGATTGTCGGTGCCTGCTGTTCGCAGACGACCCCCCGCAGGGGGGTCGGTGTCCTTGTGACACCAGCCAAGGAAGGCTGGATGTAGTGGGACAAAAATCTTTGGTGGATTGCGACACCACGTACCCGAGCAGCGCAGGGAGGCCCCTTGTATAGTTGATACGCCATGGCGTGGATCTGTGCAAAGACCATTCGGGCGATGACGCTCCCGTGCTCCCGAGTCATGTATGGGTAGCTCACGACATGGCTGACCTTTTTCCCTATTCGTTCGGAAAGGCAGTCATACAAGTCGAACACGATACGCAGTGACTCCTCGTAGGGGAGGAGTCCGTTATAAGCGGTCGTGTAGAGCTTCGGAGTTGGCGGCTTCGCATAACCCAAGCCACGAAGGGACTAGTTAGGGAGAACGGCCTTGGTGGAAAATGCCTACGCGCCTATATCTAACTAGTTTGTGGCCATCAACAGGTCCTGAGTCAAATTGATGGGGGCCGCCCCAATGTGAACGGTAGCGCTACGAGTCTGCTTTAAGCAGACGAGTAGTCACAGGTCCAACGAACCTGGAATGTGCACATCTGAATTGAACGTTAGGTCTAACCATAAGGGGACCGAAGGAAGATCACACCTGTTAAAGAGAAGTCTTTAGCGAATAATTTACCTCGGGGATGGGTGAGCCCAGGGGACCATAGTCCCTTCCCGTCTTGGTGTTGGTCTCGAGGGGGCTGTCGGTTGTTAAGCAAGACATCGAGCTGGTGATGCAACCCCGGGGTTGGGTTCCTGAAGGTGAGTGCATTCGCCGGATGGAGAAATCCCCCTCTGACAAAACGACATTGTCAGTAAACACCGAAGGTCCAAGCAGTCCGAAGGACCGGGAGATAAGGCCGAAAGGCTAGGTGCTCTCCTGACGGTATACCCGTAGATGGTAAACTTGTTCGCAGACAACCTTAAGTGTTTTCTTCCAGTTTCTTCTACTACTGATTGTCTACAACTTCAGTCCGCGCTTAATGTTCTTTCGTCCTGGTACATAAACGACCCCAAGCTGAATTTGTCTAAATGCTATTACATTATATTTTCCCTCCCTCTCTTCTCCTTTGTTATTCTCCTACACTATTAACAATCTGCCTATTACAAGGGTGGTTTCGCATGTGGATTTAGGGGTAAATTGTACAGCAAATTGAACTTTAGTGGACACTATGAGGACATTGTTAATCGGGCCTCCAAAATTGCCGGTTTTGTGCTACGCAGTTCTTCCCAATTCCATTGCATTCAATCTGCTGTTCCTCTCTTTTGCTCTCTTGTTCGTAGCATTTTGGAATACGCAAGTGTTGTTTGGGCTCCCCACAGTCAAATAACACACACAACCAACATCGAGGCTGTACAACGAAGATTCACCGTACACTTTTTTATAAATTTGGCATACCTAATACCTCCCATACAAAGTGACCCATCAGGAGTTTGTTCTACGTATTTCTCATTTTATACACTGCAGAACAAAGTTGTCTTGGGTCACTTTGTATGGGAGGTACCCATAGTTTTTATCCGAATGAGCTGATTTTTGGTGGGTGGGGTCACTATGACCTCCAATCCCAACAAACCAAAATTTAGCACTCTGCTCCAATTTTGGGGGGAGTTATAGATATGCCGTTTTGAGAAATTTAAATGGGGGGATAATGGGGGTCCTTGACCGGAGCGACTCAATGTTAACCTTAAAATGATCTTGAACTTATTGTGAATACTTACGCAAAATGTTACGGCTGAAGTAGCATTCTTTCAAAAGTTACGGAGCTTTTAAAAAAGGTCTAAAATGAAAATATTCTAATTTGTGTCCTAGTCTAACGCCGAAATATTTAATTAAACTCTAATGTGTTATGTCATTGCACAGATAATTTTATGTAGTTTTTTTCGTCCTCAGACCATATTTCTGTATCTCTTACCGTTTTTAAAATAATCGCAAAAAACCGAAAAATGATGAACGCACAACGAATTGACGAAGGGAGGTTGCGTGGACGACCGAGAGCTCGCTGGGAGAACTCCGTAGGTGAAGACGCCCACCGAAAATGGAGGACAAGGTTACGTTACCGCGACAAATGGAGGTCAACGATTCAGGTGGCCAAAGCCCGACGGGCTATCGTGCCACATTGATGATGATAAACGACTGCACCAGGCAAACAATTACACTCCATTTTAATGAAGCTAATCCTTTGTCAGCCTATGAGATTGGAGTGGAGTTATTATCGAGCTGAAATGCCAACTTAACTAGTATTAATTTTATAGCATAATGACGATATGGCTTATTCAATATTTCTAATACTGGAAAAGTCTCACAGTAACGGTTATTAGACATATTTGAATGACACCAAACTTAGAAAAAAGCCCCATAGACCATGGTATATTCGCGTCCATTGAAAATAATCGTTTGAAGTAACATACAAAATTATTTTTATCTCAGACGAAGAATATTTCAATAGGAGTCCTTTATATTAAAATTTATTACGCTCTGATCTCGAAACAAACATTTCGTCGGTTTTCATTGTTTAATCTGGACCAAGAAGGACTATCCCTCTCAATATTCGGTCGCACCGTAGAAAATTTGTTTGATCGAAAAGGAAACTACGAAGATTTTGCCAAAATTACTTTACTTCTTGATGTCTTCTTTACTTTTCGGAGAGATGTGGTATTTCCAATACTTAACGCGATAAGCGTTGATAATGCAAGAGAACTTTTTTCGCCCTAGTGATAATGTGATTGTCAGTTACTCTTAAGACCCTTTTTTTTCTTTCGCAATGAATTATAAACTAAATGCATTGGTCAGAGGATTTATTTCGTGATTAGGCGGCTTTAACCTCCATTTCGCAATTTTGGATCCAACACTCCTTTCTTCAGGTCTAGCATCCGTTTTTCAACCTTGAAGTATTTTTGTTTTTGGTTTTAATTGGAATTTAGCTGGACACAAAAAGGAATTAAAAAACGAGACCGAGGCTAATTTCGGGCAAATAAAAATATTATCTCAGAAAATTGTATTGGGTGATGCGGGAGTATGGCCCCACAATAAGATTCCATTTGCTTTTACATTTTTTGTTGTTTCAATAAAGACGCATTAATACAAGGTTTTGTGAAATTGGTGTAAAAAAAATGTTTCTTGGAAAAACCATAATGACTCCCATGGTGCGTTTCCATCATTTTTTACATATGTGTTGTGGCATCAATAGAAATGCATTTTCGTGACGGTTGGTTGAAATTGGTATACAAATAAAACAGTTTTTCTTAAAATAACCTAATTTTGGGGGTTGGGTTTGTATGGCAGCCCCATGACCCCATGGTGCGATTTCATCAATTTTCTCATATGTCCCGTGGAATCAATAGAAATACATTTTTCTGAGATTCGGTCGAAATTGATGCACAAATAAAAGTTTTTCTTAAAAAAAAAAAAAAAACAAATTGGAGGAATTAGGTTTGCATGGAAGCCCCATGACCCCATCATCCGATTTTGGTGATTCAAACATACAAACTGCCCCCAACAAAAAGAAGCAAGTATGCAAAATTTCAGCTTCATATCTATTAAATTGGCCGAGTAAAACGCGTAGCAACAGACGGACAGACAAACAGACAGACAGACGGACATTTCCCAATCGACTCCTCTCGTCATGCTGATCATATATACACATATTTTATATGGTCGGAGATGCTTCTTTCAATGCGTTACAAACTTCATAACAAAGTTACCCTTTCACTCTACGAGCGAAGGGTATAAAAATACCTGATGGAAAATCAGAACCTGTTAGGAAAAAATCTAAAAAACGATGGCGTACTTATTATTTTGGCCAATCTCATTCCACTTCCGAGCGTTCGGAGAGCTTTGGTTAAAATTTATTGTTTTGTGCCTTCGACAGAGACAGATCAATATGAGGTTTGGTCATAATTGTTCCAAGGATACATTTTTTATACTAAGTAGAACATAATTTGGGAAGTGGTGTTTCTATGGAAGCCACATGATTCCAATGTCCGATTTTATCCATTTATCTTAGGAACAAACTGACGTGATGTTTGGTGAAAACTTAAGGCTGCATTTCCATGATACAACACGATCCTTTAATTTCTGAAACCTAAGACCATGCATTTAGAACACAAGCACAATTAATCAGCCAATCGAACAATTCAATTAAGACATTTCTTCTGTCGATAGTAAGATTTGGCCCCTAAGCCGTGTGACATCTTTCTATAGGGTTTTTGCAGGTGAAGCTACCTATCAACAACACAACAAATACCTGTGCATCGAAAGAGGAGATTTAAGGCTGCCTGACCCATACAGGTTATGTTGTTATTGTAACACCATGTCGCTACACTAAACTAACATACACCGGAGTACAAAAACAAACGCCTATTATTAGCCCAGCTTCAGCACAATCTGAATTCCTACTTTGCTTTGTAGTACCCGCTATTCACAAATTCTGCTCTAATTGCGATGAGGTGGACGGATGGTCACGACAACAAATCTTAACATAGGAAGAAAATCAAAATGACCAACCAAAACTTAGTCCCAAATTATGGACATTAATCCGCCTAACGGTATTCTGTGAAGCGATGATTACAGAATCGCTAGTGGCGCATAGTGTGTGGCGTACTTCCTATCCGCATCCACACCCTTTAGCATTTAGTAGGCCCTGAAGTTTCGTTAGAATCAGGAGCATGACTTCTTATCGTCTATAGAAATGTTCCATTCGATCACATGTACACTGGAACCCCGCTAATCCGACCCTATCGGGACTAGAGAGTAGGTCGGAACGGTAGAAAAGTCGGATTACTCGGAGACCATACAAAATGCGTTTCTGACCTATAAAAAAAACTAATTTTCGTAAATAAACTCGATTTACTCTTCTCGGAGTGTCGGTCGAAATCGATACAATCCTAGATTTCTTTCGCGGAGATTTAATTCTTATTTCAAATTAAAAATTTCGAAGAAGTCTAGGCGATTTCATTACAATTGAATGGACTATGTTCAGCCCTTGTTTTATTGTAAACTAAGATTTGGGGTCAAATAAAGCGGGCCACTCGCCACTCTCGAACTCTAGCCCAATTTTCTCAAAAAACTATGAAACTTACAACTATGAAAGTTATATCTACAGAAAGTGCGTTTAATGGCGCAATTTAAATGACTATCAATTTGATCTAAAGTGCAGTAAACTCACATTGCAATCAAGCAACAAACACAATGCTAACGATTTGCTCTATTTTGACCAGAGTTCGCGCTTACCGTTATTTTCTTCTACAGTGAGAGTATAGGATATCTTATCATTTCTGTGATTGTTGTTCATTGCATGCTTAGACGCGTGTATTTTTGCTAGTTTCAGTCAGTCAGTCAATAATGAATACGACACCTGAGAAAGCAGCTCAAGTGGTAGCGCTACTTCAAGCAGGCTTTGGGCAACTTGAGGTCGCTCGAAGACTACGAATCGGCCGATCATCGGTGCAAAGAGTTTACATACGATACTTAGAGACTGTAGCATTCCGTTGCCGTTCAGATACGAACAGGCCTAGGGCTACATCAGTAGCAGGCGATCGCTATATCCAATTCGCTGTTCTGCTAGATCTCCACCTCAACACAGTTCAAGTCCAACAAAACCTGCGTGATGAGCGCCAAGTGGTTCTTCTACAGTCAGGAGGAGATTTGCTGAACGGAACCTGACTCCAAAGAGAGCTGCAGCAGGTCCAAAATTAACGGCAGTCCACCGTCGAGCACGACTTGATTTCGCTCGAGAGCATAGGGATTGGACGTTAGAAGAGTGGCGTAATGTACTCTATATCAAAGTGATCGACGTCAGAGAGTATATCGTCGCCCTGGAGAACGTTATTCTCAGTGCTGCATCGCAGAATATGTTGCTTATAGAGGAGGATCTGTAATGGTCTGGGGCGGCATTTCGCTAACCTGTATGTCCATTAGTTTTCATCGAACCGACCGACGCGACGGGCCGTACACGTGGATCGTCTTCACATTGCTACATCAATGAAATGCTTGCAGTCCATGTGGTACCTTACACAGGGGCATTATATCCAGTTGACGCAGAATAATGCACGTCCACATGTGGTGACCCAGTGTCTACAGAACGTCGGCATTCGTATGGTGGACTGGCCAGCTGGACTTGAATCCAATAGAACACTTAGGGGATAAGCTGAAACGTCGGACTCCAGCCCGCGTTCCTGCTCCAAAAAAACTCCTGACCTGCGAATCGCAATTGAAGAGGAGTGGAATGCACTTCTCCAAGATTTCAACATCAGCCTCGTTGGGTCTATGAATACAAGGATGCTAGGAGTTATTCGAGCAAGGGGAGGGAACACTGAATACTAGTCAAACACTTTTTTTTTTATCTTTTCTTTGTTTTCAGCTTAAATTTGTACTTTTCACTTGATGATTACAAGACCAGAAAACGATTGAAAATGACTCTTTCGTGGATAATCTTTAATAAACGCTTAATAAATTCAGAAATCCTATAATGTGTTTCCATTCATTTTAACCCTAGTTTACCGCAGCCATTTTCTTACTAGTTTCATGTTATGGGGTGCAAATGCACCCCACAGTATGTATGCCCATATTTCAGCATTAACTGACTTCCAATTTTGTTTAATTTGATTCATTTTGATCGTGTTTTATGTTAGTTAAATAGAGAAAACAAAAGTGAGATAGTGAGTGCGAATTCAGATATACGGGAGGCATACATGTTGAGTTTGGTTAGACGGCAGGCACTGATATTCATACTATAAATGACATGATAACCTCAAACAAGAGTGATGTTCATGAAATTTCCGTTTAGTATGCATTCCATTCACTGATTTCGCGGGTGTTATGCATCACTTCGGGTTCCTCATCATTTGACGATTTCAGCAGAACTTATTACTTCAGTTATAAAAGTGAAATCGCTTCACATAGATAAGAATAGCGGGCCGAGACTAATGGGCTCAGTGGAATTTTGTTCACAAATTCCGAGATGCAGCTCTTTTTCGAAATCTTAGTTAGCAAACTCTTCTCCAATTAGTATCTCTGATCATTTGACTAAGCTTCTGTTGTTTATTTATGAAATTGATAGAAATATGAAACGGTTTCAAATTGAAATGGGGTCTGAAACACAGCCACATTTGATGTCTCAAAGGTCATTCCGAAGAAACAATATTTCGTAATATTATTAACATTTTTAAAGTTTCATCTGGGATGATAATCTCAGATGAAAGTTTAGATATTATTATCCTTATTTTAAAATAAATATCAATTTAAAATCAAAATAAATAGTTCTGAACTCAAATAAATTATCTGGGGTGCAAATGCACCCCACGACAGAACCATTGCCTTACTTCTACAAAAAAATCGTAAAAAATAAATTTATATAGCTACAATTGTACAAACATTAAAAACTAAAACAAAACTAAATTTGGTTAAGCTATTGAAAAATGTATAATGAAAACTTGAAAAATTTCGAAGTTATATTCAGTTAAACATGCGCTGGGGTGCATTTGCACCCCAAACAGTAAACTAGGGTTAATTGTCATATCCTGTGGATATAAAATTTATAGTTGTTACTTTTATACCTTTTGAATTAAAATAAAATGAATTTAGGGGTGTTTTAAGTTGTTTCTTGCATTGAATTATGATGTGTGGTTGATGATATTGAGGATATGAATAGGATCGGTTTCGTTGGGTTGGCTAATGCAATTGCTGTGGTTGGACATTTATGAAATGTTATATTCGTACGTAAAGTTCGTTGTGTGTGGCTGGCCTTTGATCTTCATCACATACACATACCGATCGTCATGAAATTTGAATGAATGGTAACAGTCTTTGACCCGAAATACTTAAAAGTTGGTAGGGCAAAGATAACAGGGTGTCGCGGAGATATTAGTTATTAGGTATATTTGAACGAAACCAAACTATGCAAAAAACCATGGACCCTATCCCATAGACGCCTCTATGGGAAATAGCCAATTTATGTAGCGTGTACACATATTATTTTTTTCCTGAATGAAGAATATTAGGATAAGAGTCGTTTCCAATCAAAAATATTACGATCTAATAAATAAAACAGAATATTCCGATTTTTTTATTGTTCGGTCTGGAACAAGAACATTTCCAAAATTTTCTTGTTCCGTCAAAACTTTTTGACGTCGCCATGGAAAATTCTAAACTTTTTGCCAAAACTACTTTACTTCTTGTATTCTTCGATTAACTTTTCAAAGATATTCTATATTTTCAATATTTGCCGCGAAAATCATCGATCAGTGATGTCAAAGGAACTTTTTTCGCCATAGTGATAATGAGATGAACAGTTATCCTTAAGGTCCTTTGTTGGGCAGTTATCCTTAAGGTCCTTCTATGGACCGCATTTGAGACTGCTTTTATTTAGGTTTTAATGAATTACCCAGTAAATACAATGTTTAGCTGGATTATTCCGTTATTGAGAGAATAATTTTTCCGCCATTTCAAAGTTTGTAACTTTAACGTCTTTCTTCATACCTACCAAGCGTTTTTCGCCATTTAAGTATTTTTGTTTGTTTTTAATTTAGCACTTGTTGCATACACAAATGAATAAAAACGAGACCGAGGCTAATTTCGGGCGCGGCCGAAATTTGAATACCCTTCACTCTCCTCGGGCTAAAAGTTTTTTTTGGGCGAACATATGACTTGTGTTCAATCCTTCCCCATTCTTTTCCTTCTGTGCCGTCGATAAAACAATATTTGTGTGTTTTTGGTTAAGTGGGAAAATAAAAATATTTACTCAGATTATTGGGGGGATGCGGGAGCACGGTCCCATAGTATGATTCCATTCGTTTTATTTTTTTTTTTGTTTTGACAAGGACGCATTAAGTTTTTTTTTAAATTGGTGCGGAAAAAATGTTTCTTAGAAGATCTAAAATGGGGGGTTGGGTTTGTATGGTAGCCCCATGACCCCATAGACCGATTTGATCCATTCTTACATATGTTTTGTCTTATCAATAGAAACACATTTGTGTGAAATTTGGTTGAAATTGGTGCACGCATGAAAAAGTTTTTCATAGAAAAACCAAATTGGGGGGTTAGGTTTGTATGGCAGCCCCATGACCCCACGGTCCGATTTTAGCGATTCGAACATACAAACTGCCTGCAATAAAAAGAAGCATGTGTGCAAAATTTCAGCTCGATGGCTTTTAAACTGGCCGAGCAAAACGCGTAGCAACAGACGGACAGACGGACAGACAGACAGACGGACATCGCCCAATCGACTCATCTCGTCATGCTGATCATATATATACATATTTTATATGGTCGGAGATGCTTCCTTCAATGCGTTACAAACTTCATGACAAAGTTAATATACCCTTTACTCTACGAGTGAAGGGTATAAAAACAAATCCTTACGCAAAATACCAAGTTTTTAAAAAAAAAACCGATGGTGTACTTATTATTTTGACCAAGCTGAATTCTAACTTCAAGTTAATATGTTGTTGTTGTAGCGGTTCAAGATGTTTTTTTTTCTCTTGAATCGAAGGGGGTCTTGGCAGCTCTTGGCCGTTTTAACAACGGGTAGCTCCGGGACGATTTACATCGAAGAACCGGCTGCCGTAGGATCATTTTTATGGACAACACAAACATCCATGGGTCACAGTGGGATTCGAATCCACGCACCGGCAACTCAGAGATAGACATCTCTGCCACTGAGCCACCGAATGGTTAATATCGGGAGGGACTAAGATAATAAGGGGCTCCCAATTAGTTTTACGGTTCCCTTGGCATTGTTGTATCCTAATTGTTATAATGGCTATCTATTTTGAGTATTACAATTTTAAAAAGGCTATGAAAATTTGGCATAAAAAGGTTCATGAGGGGTGTACTTATTTTTTTGTCCATATGTGTATGGTTGGTGAAAAATTTCAAGATGTAGTTACGACTGAATCGAAATTACCCGTAGAGTCGAACTATAGAGCGTCGGATTAGCCAGGTTCTACCGTAATGCCCTTATGCTTCGATTCATGTTTTACAAACTCATCAACTGCAATGCTGGGAAAAGTGATTGAAAATTGGATTTTCACGAACACAAGAGATAGATCATGCTGATTACAAGTATAATATTACACTCACGTTTTAACGATGATAAGCTATATACGTAAACCTCAAATGTCCAGTAATATGGATGACCTTAGCCCCCTCCTGGACAGTCCTGTTTGCGCCACTAATCGAGGACTTGTTCAATCGAAATTCGTGGGGATGCATGCAAAAGGTATCATTGGGGCGGTATACAGTTTCCTCCCCAAAAATCAGCCCCGACGGTATGCAGGCTCTCATACTTCAGAAGGTGTGGAATGTAGTTGCCGTTTAGCGACGATTGTTTTTTTTTTGGAAGATATTTACAACTTAACCACGTTCTGTTGCTTTTTACAAACAAAACATGACCCAAGGATTCTCAAGTCTCAACGGTAAGCTGTCGTTCAGCTTAAAATATATTAACTTGAACTAACTCAAAAAAGTATCCCTATGCACTTCTTATTGACTGCACCTCTGCACTTTGAATATTTCCAAAAAAAAAGCAATAATTTTTGAAACACGCTCTAAAAGCTGTAATAAGATAATGTTACATCTTCCTCTGACAATATACGTATATAAACGTCAACTAGGGCATTTTTTAAATGAGGGAAAAAGAAATTTAATGAGAATTGTATAAAATCTCTTGAGGAGAAAATTACGGTTATACAACTTGCAAAGTTATAAGGCATGTATCTTCTTATTCTAGCATAAGATAAAAGTAGATTTAAAAATAAAAATGTCGTGTCATTAAATTTTTATTTAATCCAGAATTCCATTTTATCAAAAATAAAACAAATCTACATGAGCTGTTTGGAAATTCCAACAATTTTCCCCTATAAAAATGTGACTTATTATGTCACCATTCAGCCAAGCCTGATAATCTCTCAAAAAACTTCCCACTTGCGTATAGATTTCAATTAAATAAATTTAGCCGCAAAATGACTGTCTACCAGAATCGATTTACAGACTAACAACACACCAGAATGATTGCAAGGCTTTACCATTGTTTGGTTGATATATCAAAGAAATGATTTACACATGTACGCGCGTATCGCATCTATTTTGTATTTCATCTATAAATGTGAAACGAAAATATTATAAACAAAACGTGAGTCTCCCCAAATTTTTCCACTTACCCGAAAATCATCTGTTTTTTCGAAACATCGCGAAAACATTTTGTCACTTAGTAATCGGGGTGGAAAAAGCTTTGCGGAGAATTAAAGGCTCATTTCACATTGAATTGTGTCAACGACATCACACATCATCTTCATGTTGTTGGATGAAAATTTCAAGAGGAATTTTGAAAATTTTGTGTAGTGATATTTTCTCCTGGGTCTAGAGCAGTAAATTATATTTATCTGATGCAACTCATCCTATTGCTAATGTGTACTATCTATTCTAGCCAACTCACGGAATTTTTACAACTACTAGGCTACCTCTTTCGACGTTCTAGAACTAGATATCTACATGGCTGGCTGGCCGGCTGACTAAGTCCTGTGTAAGCTGTTAGGATTATTTTGTGCTTGCCAATCATTTTGGCCGAAAGCCAGCAGAAAGCATTTCTTTTCTGTTGCAACGGGACGCCCTATGTCGGCCAATGGGCAGACGAATGTTTGTTTGCTTGTTGTCTCGGACAATGATTTGATGCCACCGCACATTTTTTTTACTTTTTCTCGTGAAAGAAGAAATGTTTGTTATATGTTTGTCGCATCGAGGTTCTATATGCAGCAAATATATTTTTTGAGATCACCTACATATTTTCTTTACGCTGTTGTTCTATTTGAAATTTTGAATTTGGGGTGATGTCCTGCGCTTTTTTAATAAATTATATTGTCAAAAAGTTGGATTGCACCATATTCTGACTATTTTTGATGTCACTCATCTATATAATATGCCGTCTCTACATTGAACTGAATCGATTTTTCTATCGAATGAATTTCGATTCTATTAATAAATTCGTGGATCAATGCATAAGCTATATTGCTGCAGGCAGTTGAGTGTGTGTGGAAATTTATGTGAACATTCAAAATAATGTTCCATGCACTCTAGACTAGACTGAATGGGATAGCATATCGGGTGCACTCAACTCAACAACTTGTGAAATGTTACCACGAACGTACTCGAGTTTTGCATGCCCCTTGAAAAGTTTGGCTACACTTGTTTTTTTTTTTGTGCATTTGCAGAAATTTATGAATAAAATTTATTTGGATGATTGCTATTCAGGTTAATTTCATCAAGTACCGTTATTATGAGTTTTAGTATATTTTCGCCGATAACGACAACAGGCTGGGCAAATTGTATCCGGATAATTTTATTAATGTTAGCACAAAAATAGGATCCCGTGTTATTGCTTAGGGCGAAGCCATACTTGCGACTGCAACTAGATAGCGACACAAGTAATACCCAGCTAGCAATTGATGCATGTCACGTCAGTCGAGATACCTTTGTCGTTTTCATACAAACAGTATACGACAATGTCCCCATTATCCATTATCATTTATATACGCCTTTGTGCCTTATTACGTATAAAGAATACAAGACTAGCCTATACTGATTAGTGGCGTTTGCCTCATCATGTGTTTCATTTTCAAAGCGTCCAAGTACATCGAATCGTGATGCATGATGTAAAAATTGTTTTGAACTATATCGACGATGTATGAGGAGGCCTTTCGTCGGTAGAGCTCTAAAACATCCCTGCAACAAAAACCTTAGTCCGTAGTTGCAAAAAGCTGATCTGTGGATCAGGTCCCGCCGAAAGAGACCCGTTTATCAAACTGAGTGAGTTAACTACGATTTAATGGGCTTCTAGGAGTGAAAGACCAGCATGCAAGATGCCCTAATGTTCAGGAACGTAAACACATCAGGTGCACGTTTCAGGTAGAACATCAATCAATAGTGCAGACTTCCCCAAAGACTGGGAGAGACAGCAACAGAGCAAATCGAAGAATGGCGGAGCTCCATAGTCTGTCAAGAGAAAGAACGCGCAATCTCAGAAGAAAAGGGCACCCGTACAGCTGGAAAAATTGCTCCTAAAACTATACGCTCTGTGGCTCACTTAGTTGAGTCGCACTCTACGATGCTAGTAATCTAGAGGTCCGGAGATCGAATCTCGGCGCACAGTGGTGCCGTTGAGGCAAAAATTCAAAAAATTGATACTACTGTAGAGCCTTTGTGAATAGTTTATCTAATAGTAAGCATTATGAAGATTCTTTCTGCAAAAAAAAAATGGACCGATATCTTTCATAGATAAAAGTCAGCGGCTCTCAAAGTGTAGAGAATTGATTTTGCAGTTTTTGCACATTTTTCCATAATCAAGTTTCAATGAAAACCCTGACTATAAATTAGGATAAAACTTTGTTTTATGATTTTATTTTCAATATTTAGATTATAATTAATATGTTTGCATAAAAAAAGTAAAAAAAAAAATTTGGAAAAAGAAATTATTTAATTTTAATCATTGATGGTCAAATTGACCCTAACTGGATTTTTCACATTGAGTTTTAACAACTACCTCCACGTGCCTCCAAGCGTCTGTTTATGCTACATTATTCCAGAAAGTCTCAAGATTACTAATATGTAAGAATCATAACCCCACAGGACCCCAGGCTACTTTTATAACCCATTGTGTTATGTCATGTTGGCTGTTTTAGACACGATTTTTGAATATCTACTGTAAAATATGTTGGGTCCTTTGAACCGGAGATAACCGTAGTTTTCATCCTATTGAATTAGTTTTTGGTGGAGAGTATAAAGGGACTCTGTCTTGACGTTCAGCCAAAATTTACCACCTCCCTTACCCCTGGAAAGCAGCTATGGACGTTTTGACTTGAACAAGTTTTAGTAGGCGAATCAGGCGTGTCCCTGGTCGGAGCAACTCAATTTTTGGCAAACATCAACTTCATTTTATTAAGAATATTTCCCTAAATTATGCTGGCTCAACTAGCAACTCTTGCAGAGTTACGGTGAAAAATGTAAATGTCAAAAAATGATAATATCCAATTTTATTTTTTGGTCTAGGGTATAATTTATCAAAATAAGTCAATTGTATTATATGTCATTGCAAAGGTAATTTTGAGTAGTTTAATAAGTCCTCGAACCATTTTGCTGTCACTTTTATAGTTTTTCAAATAATTAGGAAAAACTGAAAAATTATCCCCTCTCCCCCCTTAAAATCGAAATAACTTCAAAACGGCTGGTCCTATCTGCGTGAAACCAATTCCATTCGATTTAGAATGGCCAAATACATTAAGATTGACCTGTTTTTATAATTTTTTCCAAAATTCGGGTTTTTCGCCCCACTGTGCGGCGTGGTCCAAAATGTCTGTACATGTGCGGATAGGATAGTGCTTGCAACATTATATACACTCAGAGAAAAAAACGCACATTCATATTAAAAGCTCCGCATTTAAATTGAACGCAGTATTCGTTTGAAAAATATCGTTTGATTTGAACGAGTTCTCATTTACGCTAAGAGAATTTCTTTTAAAACAAAAGAGCAGCTAAACCGCAAACGACGGTCATTTAAATCAAAAGATTCCGCATTACATAGTAATGTGGATACATTCCTTTACGTAACAAATACGCATACCTAAAGGACGCGATGCCAAAATATCATTTGTTTCAACGTAGCACAACAGGTAGTTAATACTTCTGGCCGGTCCGATGAGTCTCACGTGTTCATATTCGTTCCAAACAAATGTGTATAGTGTCTAACAACAAATGCGTATTAGAATCTTCGTCGATGTTAAGAGTGTTTTCGAGAATGTACTTTTGCATTCATCTGGAGGAATGGACGCTTGCACACGTGCAATTTAAGTTTAGCGGGTGTTAAAATAAAAGTGTATTGTATTAATCGTATTAATATTAGACCTAAATAAAAAATCAATGAATAAGAAAATGTGAAAAGGAAATGCAAATAACCGCAAAATACACTAGATATGCGACTTTTTTTCGGGACCAAAATATTTTCTATGGTAACTTGATCGAAGCTACAAGATGACATTTCTCATACGAATTTTATATGGAAAACAAAAACAACAAACAAAATCATGCACATGCGCAGCTTAATGCTGTAAGTTCGTAGTAGGGGCGTCGGAAAAATGGGGGCAATAAATACGAAATTTCAAAATTATTAGGTGCTTAAAATTAATTAATTAGCAACGTTCCTGTTGCATAACTGGATACCAACAGCATCAAAATTTACACTATTGCAAAAAGTACATTTAAATGGGATTGCAAAGAGTTGCGTGTTGTAAATTCGTTTAAATACAAAATTTTAAATAGTGTGTATTCCAGTGCATTGTGGTTGAATACTCCAACCAATGAAAGAGCCAAAAAGTATTAAACCATAACAGCCCCAAACACTAAATTTCCAACGCCACTGCTAGCTATGAAAAAAATCAAATTGTCCCCTTTATTTTCAGATATTTCGTTTCCTTCTTTTTCGTCTTCATTGTAAAAAATAAAGTGTTTTTCTGAAGTTTTCATAAGTTTTATTCTTTATTCATTTGTCAACACAGGTAACAGTAAGTATCTACTCGAATGGAGAATGGACAATCAAACGGAATGTATTATTTTATTTCAGCAGAGTTTGCCTTTAATTCCATGTAAAACTCAATTATTTTGAATGGGGCAATTTCTATGAAATGAAAACGGGATGCGTTACTTTCGAAATACATACCGTTTCATTAAAAAGAATGCTTCGTTTAGTTTAAATAACAAAAATGTTCAATATAAAAACGAAGATGTTGATACAATTGCCTTTCATTTATTTAAAATGTTTTACCCGTTTTCAATAAAAGAATAAGTGTTTATTTTAATGAAAAATACGTTTAAATCGACTGGCTCCTTCTTTCCAGGTAAACGTAAATTCTTTTGATTCAAACGCTTTTATGCTTTTGAAAGAAACGCCACTCGTTAGAATTAAACGCATTTGTGTGTGGAGCCAAATCAAAAGCGGAAATCGTTTGAATTAAATATATTTCGTTCAATATTAGTGAATATTTCTCTGAGTGTACACTCTGAAATGATATGCAATGTAACGTTGACTCGAAATTGCCTATAAACGGCTGAGTTAACGCACCATGGCCCCACATGGGGTCTATACGGTACTGAGAAGAAAGAAAATTCGGGTTGGACAATCTTTCGTCAAAACTGGCAAATGCCTCTTAAGAGATGCTTCAAGTGAATGTGTGTCGAATGGAATGATAACAGCGAAAATCAAGGGTATCTGTGCGAGGGTTTACCCCAGGAGCAAAAAGCAGCCCCCAAAGAAGGGCAATTGTCAGCGGAAAAGCCCAAACTGCTGGTCCTACGGTCAACAGGAGCATTGTACCTTCTGCCACTCAACAATTAGTATTGGTAGCGGCAAGAGCCCAGTGCATTTCTCCGCTGCAAAAGTACTGATTGGCACCAAGCAAACATCGCCCAGGCTGCCTTATACGCTGTTTAGGATGGCTGGACTATAGTATCCGACATTTATTTTGACCTTATGACCTTCTTGTTTTGTTTTTAAGGGAAATCGCGCAGCGAAATCAAAGAGCGCTTAGATGCTGTGTATGGTTATTCTTCTCCTTTCATGACGACCGTCAAAAATTGACGGTTTTCAATAAGCCATCCCAAAGTGCCCTTAAAAAGACTACCATGAAGCATAACGTGAGAAAAATCCACGATCTCGTGCGCGAGATAGCTGAGATGGTACGTGTAGTAGTATAGGTACATATCCTGTTAGAAATTTTGGGTATAAGACAGCTTTGTGCGCGCTAAGTGCGGTGTTAGCTCACACCAGACAACAAGCGCAGTCCTGGGATTAACTCACTCACAGTAGTGTGGCGTGAATTAAGGGAAATACAAATGAATTTCGGAGTCAATTCCTGACCGCCGACAAAACATGCATCTACTGATACACACTATAGAGACTTAGTCCGGATATTTTTGCTATTTTTGTAAATGATATCTTGGACGATATGCCAGGAGGTGCAGAAGCTTTTGGAACGATGGTAAAAGGCCTGTTATATGCGGATGACATGGTCTTCTTCGCGGAGTCACCCAAAGAGCTCCAGGAAATGATCGACCATCTGGAGGAGTACTGCACAACTTGGAAACTCCAAGTAAACCTCGACAAATCAAAAATCATGATTTTTAAGAAGCGTTTCCGGTTAGCTCGGGAAGAAACGTGGTCGTATGCAGGAAATCAAATAGAAGTTGTCACAGAGTACAAGTACCTCGGCATTTGGTTTACAAGCAATTTGTCAATGGAGCGGCATCTTACTGAAAAGTTAAAAGAAGCTAAATGGGCCATAAACTCGGTATGGAAAAACTGCTTTAACAACGCTGATATATCCCACACGGCTAAGTTCAATATTTATGAAGCGGTCGTCAGATCGATTATGCTATACGGGGCACAAGTGTGGGGAGGAAGAAGTTACGACGAGGTCGAGCGCATACAGAGATACTATTTAAAGCGCGTTTTTTATCTTCCAATGACGACTCCAAACTATATGCTACAACAAGAAACGGGTCTAACACCAGTGTTCATGGAAACACTTAAAACACACATAAGCTATTTAATGAAAGTTGCAGCTATGAGCGACGATAGACTTCCAAGAAGAGTGCTTTTATACTCTATTGAGACAGAAACTCTTTGCTACGGAGATCTCATGGCACTAGCAGAAAAGAACCGAACGCAATTCGCTTGGAATGGGACAGCAGATACTAATTGCATGTTATACAAATTGCGCAGTGACGTAAGACACGCATCGATCGAAGCAGCTGCAGAAAGGGCTAGCACAACACAACATCGAGAAATCTATGTGCAACTCCATCACAGTCTTGAAGCGAATCCGTATTTCCGAAATGACTTTCCGGCAGATAAAATCTCGTTAATATTCAGAGCCAGAGGAGAGTTACTTCCCCTTAATTATATACCTCATAGAGAAAACCTACCCATACTATGCAGTATCTGCAATCTAAGGGCAAGAGAGGATACCAGGCACTTTATAGGTATATGCCCAATTTTCAAGGAAATCAGAAGGCTTTGCTTTGGAAAGGACACGCTAACCGATGTGGAACTGAATGCGCAGCTAAATGGAAGCGACTGGAATAATCTATATAAATATTGTAAAATTGCGATAAACTACAGAAGATGTATAATAAACGAAAGCATGTAAATTTAAACCTGAACTTAATCAATTAAAGAGAACTAAAATTTTAATTTTGAAATAAGTAATTGACTTTGCAATTTTTTTTGTTTTAATATAAAATTGTATTAACGTAAACAGATAATAATTTTATAAAAGAAAATGTCAGCAAAATCAGGCAGACGGCATTGCCATTGCCTTACAATTGTTTTAATACTATTTCACTATGTATGAATGAATGAAAACTGAATTCCAATAAAACACTTATCTATCTATCTATCTATCTATCACTATAGAGACCAAGAAACAGTTGTACTCGACGAACATGGTCCGAAGAAAGGCCAAGACTATCCCAACGATCGGGAATTCAGGTGTGATATACATCGACTAACTGTAGAAGGGAAAACCGGTCACATGGCTCTACTGAGCTATAGCTAGAAGAGAATTCGAATCGGAATCATTTTTTGCAGTACTACTATGTCCTGGTTGAAGGCAGATAGTAGAAGAAATATGTATTTTGTTTTCCTTTTTTTATTTATATATTTTCATTTTGAATTTCGTATGAATTATTATCAATCTCAAATGTAATTTATTAGATGACATATACCGCACTCGCACTCAAGTTTTACTTCTGCGAGAAGCGAGCTTATTTTGTAACTTGGAATGTTTAATTTGTATAATGCTAAAAGCTGAATAAAGAATGAATGAATGAGATGTAAGTAAAAGAGTTTTGGGAATCCTCCCAGGATTGCGGTAGGCCAACGTTTTTTGATTAACTTTAATTATCGATTAAACAGTTCAATCTCTTTCATGAAATGTATGAATGGGATCATGGGGCTGCCATAGAAACCCACCGCCGAAAGAAGGTTCAGTTAAAAAAAAACCTCTTTTTTTTCTATGTGACCGAAACGTAACTCAACCTTATATAAATGTGATAAATGTGTACGTATTCAATTGAAAAAAACCGTATATAAAAATCAAACAATATCACAATAGAAACTTCACACCAAAAAGTAAGCTATTTATGGCTCAATCCTAGCTAAACCTCACATAACTGTGTCCTCGCAAAACATGTCCAGAAAAGGACGAAGACCCACCATGAAGACATGGGACTGCCAAAGAAACGCCCTCCCAAAAATAAGTTCTTCCTCATAACCCATTTTTATTTTTTATTTTGAACACTTGCATGGGCATTTTAGTACGACCGATGCGAGATCGCGGTGCTTTCCTGTCTCCAATACACGGTCGCACACAGCTTAAGTTCTGTTTTAAATAGAACGACAATACTGAACGAGACAAGTTTTAATATCTAGGCCTTCTCTAAGCTAAAATTACTGGGCTTTGGGCTTTTGAATACTGCTGCTGTAACTTAACCTTTTGCGCACTGTTTTCTTCGAATAGGAATCTCTGTTTGCTTCCAATTTTAAATTTCATTAACACCAAAACAAACACAAGGGTTTTCCAATAAGAGGTGTTATTTTGATATTAAAAAAAATAGCATTTTTTTGGTAAACGATCGGATGTTTATTTCATTATAAAGAGGAAGATATACCATTAATAATGGAAAGCAAGATCAGCCAAATGGCCACCACGACCGAGCTTACAGGACCATATCCTTTTCATGAAATTGTCCATAACCAAATCGCAAAGTGGCTGCCCTATGTACCCGATAGCCTCACGAATTCCATCTTTAAGGTCTTGAATAGACGCTGGGATGTTGGCGTAGACCTTATCTTTCACGTGGCCCCAAAGGAAGAAGTCAGTAAAATCACACGATCTCCGGAAACTTTTCCCGTAAAAGATTAATGGTTTCGTTGCTTGTGTGGCACTAGCGCCGTCTTGTTGAAAGTAAACGTTGTCCAGATCAATACCATCCAATTCCGGCAATAAAAAATCATTAATCATCTCTCCATAGCGCAATCCATTCACCGTATAATTTAATAATTTCAATGCGTTGTTGTACCGTGTATCGTTCCATTTTTAATAATGGCGTAGTTTCTACTCGTCGAATGTCAAAAAATGACAGCTTCAAAAGTGACATCTACCACAATAACGATCTATTCAAATTAACACCTCTTATTGGAAAACCCTGTATAATAAATTCAATTCAAAACTCACCTTATAAACTTCCGAGAAGAAGCCCGAACCGATTTTCTCTTTAATAAAATCATCGACGGAATATAATGCTGACACGGCAGTTTTAAGTGCCCGACATGATGATCCAGTGACCAAACGATCCGATGACGGGCCATGACCATGATTTGATGCCGGTGGCCCCGGACCACTATGTTGACTGACATTCATTTATCACCTGAGTTGCACTAACGACATTACGTTCATGGATCTAATAACAATTATTATTTGTATAATCTGAACTTGTTTGCGCGCACTTATACTAAAACTTTTTTAGCACTTTAACAATTTTATCGGGCGTATTCATATAAGTAAATTAATGCAACAAAAAACCTTTACTTTCGATTATCGTGAGAAATTTGATATGAACAATAAATTCACGTGTGAAATAATATGGTATGGAAAACACTTTTGATTTTTTTTTTTTTGGCACGAAATTGTATATTCAATATGGAAAGACGGATGGTGATGAGTGGATGTCCTTGTGGTAGAAATGCGCAAATATGATTTAGCCGGTATATCCTGTAAAAAAAAAGAAAAAAATATTAAGAGGAAATTAAATTTTTGCTGGAAGTTAATTTTACATCATAAATATTATTGTTAATTATTATGATGAAAGGCCCGGTGACAACATAAAAATCCCCACAAAACAGGAAAATACTGAGAAATACATGAGAATATTTTTCGGAATTTTATTTAATTATATACAGTTGATGCGGTAAACGACACTTGTTGTTAAGTCTTCATTTTACGTAGCACCTAATGAAACGAACTCCTCTGGAAACTGTAATTTTTGGACGAATTCTCATCCAGTACAGAAAAAGGGGGAGGGTGGGGATTAATCTGGAGAAAGGGACGTCAGATCCATACATTGGTAGTCGAGACGTTTCAATTGACATCAATTTCTCTAGATGCTTCGGGAAATGTAACTTCGGTTTCGTCCGTTCCAGTATTGTAAACGACCAATTTAGGGAGCTTGTTTTAATAAGTGTCATGAAAAATTATACGAAAGAACAAATTTATGCCGGGTTTTTTAGCACCGTGTGTATAAAACTTTTAAATTGTATATGCCAAAAAAAAATAACAAGAAAACAAAGTCAATCAAAAGTACTCCAGTCAAAATATCCCAATTCAGGCCTCCAAATAGAAAAAACTAGAGTAAGGCTAATTTTGGTTGTTTTCGATTCAGTAGGGTGTCAGGAGTCTAAAACTACAATTTTGAACGTAAAGGTCCCAAAGAAGACACTATTTAATCCTTGATCAGAGGTGGGCATGCTGTCATATGTCATATCAAAGGAGACGCCGAGTACATTACATATCCGGTGTTTGTTTCCTGTTTCAAGGACCCTTAACGGAATAAATCGCATTTGAATGGAAAAATGTTCCGTGTTTCCCGTAACTTATCATCTTTATCTTTCCAAAAACATAACTACGCGAATAATTCAAGTTGCCATTTGATAGAATCTATAATAGCTGAAGATTCTACAATGAAATTTGCTAAGAAAAAAATTGTTTGGAAAACTCTGAAAAAGGACATAAAAGGACACTCATTAATCATTGATCGAACGTGTTTGACTGAAATGAAATGGCAGAATCTTCAGTTATTATGGATTCTAAAAAGTTAAGGAAGTAGCGGCAACTTCAAATATTTGTATAGTTATGACTTTGAAAAACTTAGATGATAAATTACACGAACAAAAACACGAAACGTTTTCATTAAACGCAATTTTCTCTATTGAAGGTTCTTGAAACTGGAAGAAAATACCGAATATGTAATTTACTCGACGTCCTCTTTGATCTAACACCCCGCATGTCCACGTTCGTTCAAGCCTTAATTAGTATCCTTTTATGTCCTTTTTTTTCAGAGCTCTCCGATCAAATATTTTCTTAGCAAAATTAATTGTAGAATCTTCAGTTATAGCGCAATTTTCTCATTTGAGGGTCCTTGAAACAAGTAACAAACGCCAGATATGGAATGTACTCGACGTCTCCTTTGAAATGACACCCCGCATGACCACGTTCGATCAAGAATTAATTAGTGTCCTTTTACGTCCTTTTGCAGAGCTCTAAAAAAAAATTCTTAACAAATTTAATGAAAAAGGTAGTGAAAACTTGAATTATTTGCGTAGTTATGGCTTTGGAAAGATACAGATGATTATTTACGGGAAACACAAAAATTTTCCATTGAAACGCGATTTATTCCGTTGAGAATCCTTGAAACAGGAAACAAACAATGGAAAGTAGTCCAGTCAATCCTTGATCGAACGCTTTTTTGAATATGTAATGCACTCGACTTCCCCTTTGATATGATACCTCGCATCCCGACCTCCGGTGAAGTATTAAATAGTATCCTTTATTATCCTTTTTGGGACGTTTCCGATCATTTTTAGGAAAATGGGTTTTAGACTCCTGGGACCCCACTGATTCAAAAACAACAAAAATTAGCCTTACTCTATTTTGTTATACATATTTGAAATTCTAATATCATTGGGCTAACGAACATACATAAATATAATTCTTATCAAAGATACGAATCAGAATCATCGAAAATGGTATCTCCGCGAATCGTAATGAATACATATGTACATAATTTGATAGTACATAATATTTTTACGGCCAAAACATGTTTTTCTTTTTGCATTCAGGTTTGGCGACTTTGATGCGGAAAATATCCTTCAAACGCAACATTTGAATCGTCAATCGAATGCAAAACGTTTTTCCAAAATGTTGCCTTAATTAAGCTAATTGAGTCAATGATATTTAAATTTAATAAGCATCAATCTGACGATTACAATCAGTATAGCATAATTTCTAAAGGAATGGATCGTGTTTGTTGGCTTTTAAAAGCACTAAAATCATCAAATTTATTTATATAATATCTGGCCACGTGTATTTAGATTATAGTGTGTTGAACAACTTTGGAATTACTATATTTAGTAAAAATGAAAATGAATTCATTAAACAAATAAAAATCAATGCTAGACTCTTTAGTGATTTGTGGCAAAATTCATAACGACTGGTTTAATGGGCGATCGTTGTGTCGATATATTCGGGTAAATTGTAACTGTCTATATGAAAAAGTGCAGCTAGTACAGGGTGTTTTTTTGTGATAGAACTTTAAATTGAAATAAAAGGCATAGAAAAAAGACCTTAATGTACATAAAATTGCATTCATTAGAAAAGGAAGATTTTGCCATTTATGTTTCACCAAGCCGTACGTCTTGCAAGTAAATGTCGGTCAAATGGAGGTAAATTTTTCCAAAATTTATTTTGCAATAAATCGGACATGAAATGACCGAATGCTGATCTTTCAAGCGCTCGGGTGATCTTGAATTGTCCTCAAATCCTTGTTGAAGGACAACAAACCAAACGGTTTAATTTGCGACACAGCACATGACACATTCATTTTTTTGAAAGGATACCCACGATGAGTGAGTTTATGTATTTATTTAATTCAAAGTACCGAACAGGATATAATCCCAATAACACAATATACACAAGATATAAGAATTTAAAAAAAAAACTTAAAAAACAATAATTACAATAGAATTCCGAATAATTCATTAAGATAAAAAGAAAAGCTAGCTATGCGAATAAATAATTACCATACTGATTGAAAAAGAAAGTAAGAGAATAAAAACAAAAATAATGATTTAATGTATACCTATAAGGTGACAAGATAAATAAAATAAAACAAACGATTCTATATAAATGTAACACTGAAACTAAATTTCATACAATAATTCAGAGTTAGGGATTTTGGAAAGCAAAATTCTCTTGAGTGCTGATAACGAAGAGGGTAGGGGATCAATCTCCAACAAGTCATAATTTCTCATTAACCTAAGCAGCGGAGAATTGAAGTATACTGATAGATCTACTGTTGGAGGGACAAATATGGAGTTAGATCTAGTAATATACGAGGTGGACCAAAAGTAATCACTCTATTGGAAATCGCTGTAACTTTTTTTCCTTCATTTTTTTTTCTTTCATTTTTCCTAATTTCTGAAGTAACAAACGTAGAATACGAACTGTCAAGCCATGCGCACTGTGTATCTTCCCACTACTCGGTCTGCTCGATACTTGCGCTTCTACCTGAGAGTAGATATTATACCGTGTGTGCTACTCGCCGAATAGTACAAGCTACAAGCACAAGGATAGAGTAGATCGACTAATCGAGCAGTCCGAGACTGAGTAATCGAGCAGACGGAGTAGTAGGTAAGGTTAGAGTAGATCGACTAATCGAGCAGTCCGAGACTGAGTAATCGAGCAGACCGAGTAAGGTAAGGTAGAAGCGCATTGCGCAAGTGTCGAGCATGCACGATTTCCTATCGCATATACTATTAATGACCGAAACGATTGACCTCGCATTCTTACGGAAATCCGTTGATATCTCTGCAATCCATTGACGCGGCGACACGATAGAGGTGTCGTTGGACTCACCACAAAATTGTCTAATGGGTCGACGGATCCTCTTTCTCGGTCAGTGTACAGGGGGGTCAGAAATAACTGTCAGACTGGATATTGGCACACAGCAATTTCACAATCAGCTACGTACTACTTCCAAAATCCGACGATATCTTTGGAATCCTTGAGCCGATCGGCACTATCAAGGTGTCGCTGGACTAGCAACAACATTCTCTAAGGGAGCATTTTCCCCGCGCAGCTCACAGGAGTGTCAGGGATAACCGTCAAAGTACAATAATTCACAAAACGTATGCTCTTGTCAACCTAGATGTTGGCCACAACAATTTTAAGATCGACTTCGTATTCGTGCGGAAATACCTCGATATCTCTGCAATACTTTGGGGGAGCGACACAATCGAGGTGTAGCTTGGCGACAGTTTTTCCTCTAGTCCTGTAGTATACGCAGCCGCCGTGGCATCATCAATCAAATTGTCAACCTCGAAGATCTTGGCAGGGCTGATTCTCGTTAGGTGCACCGAAGAGATTCTGCACCTGTAGGTCGTCTTCACCAAATAGTGATCGGAGTCGCAGTTGGCTCCTCGATAGGATCGAACATCTAAGCCATTAGAAGCCCATTAGGCCAGTCAATAAACCGAAAAATAAGGCGTTAGGTCGCAAAAAATTGCTCGACTCTGGTTTTTTGGGATATTGTTAGGATAGATACCAGAAGTGTACCACCAAGTTTGCAACTTCGAAAAACCTGTGCTAACCCCATGATCCTCAAAAAACCTCAAAATGTTCCGACTTTTTTAATATTTTTGTTTGTAATTTCTAAAAGGTGTTTCCTACAAGTAAGTTGTCCACTGCACTGTTAAAGCTAAGAAAATCTTCTTTAATTTGAGTGTAACCCCAGCTTTGTAGGCGCAAAGGATCCCAAGATACAGCACTTTAAACATTGTTTTTTGAAAAAAAAATTCGAATTGGAATTTCAGTCATGTTCCGAGCTGAATATCGGCTTAAATGCGCATTTTACAGAGAAAGTCATGTGACATGAAGTTATAAACCAGTTCCTTAGCTGTTTATATGTCGGAACGAATGGAATCAGACCATGGGGTCATAGGGATGCCCCTGAAAATTAGGTTCTTCTAAGAAAAACTTTTTCTTTAAGTACCAATATTAACCAAACTTCACCCAAGTATGTTGCTGGTTAAGCCTAAAAAAATATCTAGGAACGGATGAAATCGGAACACTACGTTATAGGACTGTCATACAAACCAACCTCTGGACATTAGGTTCTTCTAAGAAAAACTTTTTTCTTTATGGACCAATCTTAACCACCCTTCCCCCAAATGTGTTTTTTAGTAAAGCTTCAAAACATATCTAGAAACGGATGAAATCGGAACACTATAGTTCATAGGGCTGTCATACAAACCAACCCCTGATAATCAGGTTCTTCTAAGAAAAACTTTTCTTTATGAACCAATCTTAACCAAACCTCACCCAAATTTGTTCCTAGTAAAGCCTCAAAACATATCTAGGAATAGATGGAATCGGAACATTACGACATAGGGCTGTCATACAAACCTCCTAAAATACAATTTCGGACTTTTTTACAAAAAAAAAAACACATTTTTTAAAGTGCTGTATCTTGGGATCCTTTGCACCTACAAAGCTGGAGTTACACTCAAATTAAAGAAGATTTTCTTAGCTTTAAAAGTGCAGTGGACGACTTACTTGTAGGAAGCACCTTTTAGAAATTACAAACAAAAATATGAAAAAAGTCCGAAAATTTTAAGGTTTTTTGAGGGTCACGGGGTTAGCACAGGTTTTTCGAAGTTGCAAACTTAGTGGTAAACTTCTGGTATCTATCCTAACAATATCCCAAAAAACCAGACCCGAGCAATTTTTTGCGACCTAAAATCGGTAATTGACTGGGCTACATCTCTTGCTGACCAGTACGTGGTCGATCTGGTTCACGGTGTATTCATCTGGAGACTTCCAGGTCTGCTTATGGACTCCACGATGAGGGAAACATGTAGAGCTTATGACCAGGATTCTGCCGCTCGCGAAATCGATAAGTCGCTGACCGTTGTTGTTGTTTAATATATATACATACTTTATATAGTCGGAGGAGGTTCCTTCTGTGCGTTGCAAACTTCATGACAAAGTTAATATACCCTTCCACATAGTGAATGGTATAATAAAGTAAAGCATAATATTTATGTCATTTGAATGAGTGACATAGATAAGATAATAATTTTTCTACTTCTCTGCCTGCAGTTTAATCTTGTTAGTCTCTTTACCCGTTTCGAAATATTCAAAACAAAAACACAGATACAACCAAATGCCTCTTTTATCTTATGTGTCCTCCAAAATACACACTATACCGTACCAACCATAGAACATTTATAATTAACACAAATGTCGCTGTCCATTCATTTATCACTCATATAACTCTCGTTCTCATATTGTATTTCTGCAATCAATGTTTACATTTTCTGTTGATATTTTTAAGGCGATTTCTTAATATTTTCAACAACAAGCCCACAAGAACCATTCCAATTTCCAACGATTTTTTTTTGTACTTTTCAACTTTTCGTATAGATAGAATTAAGTTTTTTGGGCGATACGATGCGCGGTGCCATAATGTAATTTTTCATTTTTTCCTTTGAGTCGGTCTGCAGTATTATATTTGTGTGATTCACTCCCATGAAATGTTTATCTTTTGGCTCGTTTAATTCTATTTTATCAACAAGATTTTTTCCGAAAAATTAAGATTTGTATTTTCACGGAAATGACGGAGAAAACTAGAGCGATACGCTGCATTTAGCCAAAATTAATATGTGAGTGTGTGCGTGTATGAAACGCACTTAAACAGATATTTGCATATGATTAAGAATTAATCTCGACACATATAGAGTGTTATTAAGATAAGCATCTCAATAGTAAGGTGATCTGCACTGTGAATAAACAAGTTCAGATAAATAGAATCGTATTCGAGAGAGATGTAAATGTACGATCCACTGCAAATATTTTAAAATGTTTTAATCTAAATGGCTTTGTACACAATTAGATAAAAAGTCGAGTGATTTCTGTTTTTAAGACAATCGATGGACAATTTAATTTCTATATGAGAAAACTAATTTGGAATAAAATTGCATAAACCTTTCTTGCAGGGACAACAATAAACCGTTCTACTTGAGCATGCTAATTTGGATGCGATTTTGCTAATTTACGTAATTTTACCGCATATATTATTGACATAGAACAGACAATGTACTAAACATGGAATTAAGACTGAATTTAGGAAATTTTGCGATGAAGTCAATAAATTCAGCGAAATAGTCTCAATCTTTAAATTTCCATATTCAAAACACTTTTTTTTCTCGTATGATATTAGAAATGTTTATCATTTCTATAGATTTGCATTTCTATTAATTCTGATTTTCCATTTTAGACAGTTATATAAGTTGTGTCTGGAATGTCTTGGGTCTTTACATAAGATGATCAAACAAAAGATAAAAACAGTATGCGCAAAAAGTTAGCATACATTACTTCGACATAACTTCTGGCTATTTTTTTTTTGTGATTTCATTTGGTTCTATTCTAGATATTCTTGATTTAGGTAGGCACTTCCTAGTTCGCGTAACCCCAAAAAATATTTCAAAGATATTTGTCAACTCTTTGCCATTCCGAGTCATTAATCTTTTTGAATTCGCGCAACCAATGGTGCAATTTACTATACATGACAAGCATTTTAACTTTTAATTATGCAAATCATGATTACAGACAAACACATTTAGTCGAAAAGGTTTTTCTCATCATAATTCAATAATATTATAATGAAATGGAAACGATTATTGCAAGTCGTACAGATGTCACTGAAAACTTTTCAAATGGCAAATAAAAAAAGACACACCGACTTGAATGAGTTGAGCTTCCGCGAACTCACGACATCGCGACATGTGTAATTTTTTTTTCGTTAAGTTGCGTGACACATTACTTAAAATTTAACAATGTTTTTATTTTATTTTTTTCTAGTTTCTATGCTATACGTTTTGGGTTTGTTTGTATTTTTTGCTATATGCTATATTGTACAATACGTGTGTACATATATTTCAATAACCCGAAAACAATTTCCTAGACAAACCCGCATATACCTACTATGCCCCGACACAAAACAATATGTATTCCATTTTCAATGAAGATCTATCTATTCGGTGTTTCATCTCAGCATGATGCTGCTTATTAAGAAAAAATTGTTCACTTTGGCAATAGCGCGCACAATTTTTGTAATTTTCAATAACACAGGGAAATTACTTGAAATATTCTCGTTCGTAAATGAGATGAGAGTACAGTTTGATCGACTTTCTGCGGTTTTAAAACACTTAATACTTTTTCGATGGTATTCGGGGCGTATGTATACATATTTTCAGGGCGGTATCGGTATGGGTCTAAATGGGGAGTCTTTAGTCATATAATGGCATTGACAGTAGAATCGTAAAAAATACTCATTTATTTTGAAATGGTCGTATTAGAACACGTCTAATAAGATGTATGAAGTATGATTGATTGCTAAGATATTCACGCACTATGTTGCTTAAAATGAAAACTATGATCAGTTTAACTTCGTTCGTTCGAATCGTAGAATACAATAATTTTAATAAATCTCGTTTGGTTTAATTTCATCTGATATGAATACCGCAGCTTAAAAAATACTTTTTTAAGGTTGCGGGAAATCCATTTAGGCATGTTCTGCTATCCGCTTTAATAGGGGGAACTTTTGTGTTTCCGATATTTTCCGCTATATGTCCGCTATATGGCGGACGGTAAGATAAGTGTCGCTAGTGTCGATAACAAGAACAAGAAAATTCTTCTTGCGAAGCTGATAGCGTAATGTTCCTCCATTTATGAATCGTAGGCCTGGCCTGGCCTGGCCTGGCGACAGGCGACAATGTAACCCACTGAAATAATCATATGTTATGTGTGTATGAAACAGACAACTTACGATTATTTTGAAACTTGTAATCTAACATTTTTATACCCTATACCCATAATATGGTATAGGGTATATTGTTTTTGTTACGCCGATATTATGTAACACCTCAAAGGAGCCACCGGAGGTATGGCAAAGTATATATATAAATGATCAGGGTCGGTCCCTGAATCGAATAAGCCATGTCTGTCTGTCTGTCTTATGGACAACACAAACATCCATGGGTCGCAGTGGGATTCGAACCCACGCACTGGCAACTCAGAGATAGAGTGACATCTCTGCCACTGAACCACCGAATGCCCCCTCAAACACCTATTGTCGCTTGTATCGGTAGGAACGCCAGAAGACTCCGAATTCCTCACAACCATACTTTTGCAGAAGTTGTGATGTCGAAGAAGGCGAAGAGAGTGTGCATCACTTATTCTGGCCCTGGTCGAGAAACGGGACGTTTACTGCTCAATAAGTACACTGCCTGTCATAACTATAGCCGCACCATAAAACAGAGTGATCCTTTCAAATTCAAAGCGATCACAGTTATTCCACAATATAAACAAAATGGATAATAAAAAGACAAATAAATTCACAAGAAGTTTCCTTATATTTCAAACCGTTATTTCTCAGTAAAGGAAAATCTAAATTTCCCGTCTGTCATAACTATAGCCGCACTTGGAACAAGTATGGGAAATACTGATTAAGAAGCGGAAATTTGGGAAAATAATAACGGGAGATATCATTTTTGAATAAAATATACTCTTAGGGATTGTTTTGTTTATTTTTCACAAAATCGTTTTAACAGTTTTTAAGTTTTTTTTGCTTATTAACCCCTAAGAATTGATAACCGCTGCTTTTACATTAAAAACTCTTCGAAATCGCGTTTTTTTTATAAATTGTACGTAATAATGTTTCTCCAAGGTTTGTTTCCGAATTTGGATAGATGGGAGGCCCCTCCCTAACATTTGTACCATTGAAACCAACTTTAAGTACGACGACTGGTGAGAGATTATGCAATCTCATTCTTCAAAGCCCGTTATATGTCCTATCTTCTGTACAAAATGCAAACTGTTTATCTTCAGGACAGCCCCATGAAATTTTTCCTATGCTGGAAGTGACGAAATCAACTGTTCTGTAGATCCTGGCTAATACTTTTAATAAGCACTTGCCGGATTTCCATAGATCTCAATACAAACTTCGTTCAGAGTTCCTTAATAGTATTAATCAGGGTTGTTTATGTATTTAAAAGTTGTTTACCTCTAATCCAGTGGAAATTTCTCTGGAATATTCTGACCATAAACTGTTTTCGTTTTAATACAGAAGACATGACCATAATGGAATTTGTAGCAAGAGATTTCATCATCTCCCACCAATAATTGCACTTCAAGAAGGTTTTAATGTAACAAATATTACGGAGTTGGCCCCTCCTTCATCAAAATTAGACAGGAAATCTTTAAGAAACATTATTACGTAAAAAAATAATATTTCAAAGAGTTTTCTATGTAAAAGAAAAGGTTATCGATACTGAGAGGACATTAGGCAAAAAAACAAAAACCGTTATAATTATTTATTGAGAAACAAAGAAAATAATTACTCGGAGTCAATTTTATTTAAAAAAGATTTTTCCCATTATTAATTTTCTTAATTTCCGCTTTTTGATCTGTTTTATCCCATACTAGTTCCAAGTGCGGCTAAAGTTATGACAGACGGGAAATTTAGATTTTCCTTTACAGAGAAATAACGATTTGAAATATAAGGAATCTTCTTATGAATTTATTCGTCTTTTTAATATCCCTTATGTTTATAATATGTGGAATAACTGTGATCTCTTTCAATTTTAAAAGATCAATCTGTTTTATGGTGCGGCTATAGTTATGACAGGCAGTGTATATTGTTAGCACGGGCTGGTTTCCTAATAGCATAAGCGGTTAGCAAAGGCATGATTCTGTCCATGGTATCACGTGTTGCCAATTTAGCCATTTTCCGGCCAAATTTATCCGGAAACTATACTGTTTAGCCCAATGAAGAAGAAGAAAAGGAAGTAGTCCAAGCCATTAGATGGACTATCGAAAAGGGGATCAGTTTCAGTGTTCACCTTCTCTTTCTATCCTACCATATGTATTGTTAGTCTGGTTTAGTCTGGCTGTCATCCAATAAACTGGTTGAATGAATGAATGAGATATAGCAAATGTTCCCACATTTTTGGTCTATGACTCTGTCCTTCTATTTTCCTAGTCAGTGGTTTAGCCAGAAGAAATTACTAAATCCGGCCGGATTACTAGCCGAAATTGGCCGTTTTTCCGGCTAAAACTATTTTATGATTTTTTTGCTTTGAAAATAGAATATTCACAACCAAAATAATTAATCGCAGTAAAATTATTTCTATACACTTATTGTCGTATATAAGGGTACGTACGTATCAACTATGTCCACCGAGTGGAAAACTTACATTTACATATGTCTCCCGGGAAAAATATGCCGTGGAGACTTGCATTTTTCCAATAAATTTAAGATAAATGTACACTCGCGGCATGATTGATTTTCGATGACATATTCCCTGTGAAATAAAGTGCAACTGCATTGTTTTCGGTAACGACATGTCAAAAGCCGGTGGGGAGACTTTCGTGCGAGGTGGATTTCACGATCATCAAAATTTTGACAATAGTTGCATGAATTCACGTACACTGACGATGTTAGTACCTACTCTAAGCATGTAACTAACTAACCACAAAATAAATTTGCAATTTGAATAATTTGCAAAATGGAAAAATTAAATGAAATAAAGTTCGAAAGTTCTAAGCAAGTCTTGAAGCATGGGGGTGGGTACCAGAACATTTTTCCACCAAAGTGTCATTTCTTTACCATAAATAACGTTATCATGCCAATTTCAGCACAAGTGTAAAAACCTTCTAGGACGATTCATAGAACTAATAAATTTTCGTAGATGCATGACATTTTGTTGTTGGGTTTGTAGCCAGAAAATTTATCAAAAATCTACTTATACTACAAAGTTTTAGCAAGTCGTAAAACGGTTGTGGTGTACGAGTCGGCATTATACGTATTGAAACAGGTGATGATAAAGTTATGAATTGCATTGCATCGAGTTCTTCTGGCTTAAATTAAGCAAAACACATCTTTCACGGTATCCTAGGATACGCCGACAAAGAAATATTTCAATTTATATTTGACGTTTTAGCATTTTTACGGCTTGCTAAAACTCTCTACTATTTCTCGGTGAAGTTCATAACTTTGGAATATCGATTTCGTATCTTTGGAAAATCAAATTCGTAATTGCGGAACATCAACAAATTCGCAACAGTTACGTAACTAGTGAAAATAAAATCCGTTATTTGGGGAGCTCAAATTCGTTACTGAAAAATTTTCAAGCATATCTGAACCAATAAGAAAATCTAAAAAGGAAATGCAAATAACCGCAAAATACACTAGATATGCGGGACCAAAATATTTTCTATGGTAACTTGATTTCGTAGCTTCGATGCACAGTCGAAAAATTTGGTGTAGTTTCAATATAAAAATGTATCTATATAAATCTATCTAATTTTTATATAGAAATAATAGAGCATGGTTATATTGAAATGAGAATAATAAGAATAAGAATACACCAAAAATAGTGTCAGTTATTTCGACACAATAACTAGTAGATTTAATAAGAAAGTCAGGTAAAATCAATAGATCATTTCAAAAAGACACCATTTTCATCAACACCCGAAACTGTACTGTCTTTCTCTGTACCGTAACCGCTTGTGGGGCATGGTGCGTCCACTCAGTCGTTTATAGGCAATTTCGAGTCAACGTTACATTGCATATCATTTCGGAGTGTATATAATGTTGCAAGCACTATATATTTCCTATCCACACATTCATGGAAATTTTTGACCACGCCAAGATTCGATCTCCGGACCTGTAGATTACTAGCATTGTATAGTGCGACTCAACCAAGTGAGCCACAGAGGAACTGTACTGTACGCAACATTAACGTGCCCATATTCCATATCGTAAACGATACACTTCAGGGATGAAATTTACCTTAATTTTGGGTAGAAATTAAATTTTTATCTAAGATCTGTATCGAATTGATTCGCTTACATAGATAAAACAGCTTTCAGCGGAAACTCGATTTGATATTTGACTTTGCCACCGCGTAAAAATGATAAGCACATTATTATGAGATATCCTGACTTCTTTGCACTTATAGAATTGATACAAAATTTGGGGTACCCTTCGTGGTTAGAACAAATGGTTTTATAGAAAAAATATTCAAATTTGAGTAGAATCATCATCTATCAAAATTATAGATAAAAATGATCCACTTTTTGTCTAAATATGTTTTACTCCCGTTGAGTTTATAAAGCGAATTCAAAATTTCGTATGCATGCTTGTCATAAACCGCCGTGTTTTTTTTACATCGGGGGCAGGTTTGCTAACCCAGACGCGCAAAAAAAACTATCGAGGGTAGCATCCAGGTTAAATTTCAAATTGTCACGTAGGCATTGCCATTAATTTCAAAACATTGCTCAAAAATATTAAAGCCCTGTTTTCACTTTACAAACGCAAAAGTTAACATGTAATTTTTTTTAATGAAAACATATTTTTTGTAGGAATCATAATTTGTTAGAATAAGAATTCGACGAACAACATTTTTAACATGAATTTACAAACAAAAACTATATTTTTTGCACACACTTGTGTGTTGCATGTAAACTATACCTTAGAGCTTTTCATTTCAAAATTTAATTTTTGCTAGTCGTTGGAAAACGTACTAGAAAATAATTGGGATTGCATACATTTAGGCGAGTTTTGGAAAGCTCATTAAATCCGGATAGCAATATAATTTCTAACCTGAATAAAGTCACAGGTTAGCGTTTGTATGAAAATTACCCCGGATAGTGTAGGTTAGCTAATTAAAAAACACGGCCTATGTTGAGTTAAAATTATCCAAAAAATTATACCAGTTTTTCAACTGTGTGACATTTCTCATACGAATTTTATATGGAAAATTAATTGTAAACAAAATCATGCACATGCGCAGCTTAATAGCTTAATGCTGTAACTTCGTAGTAGGGGCGTCGAAAAAATGGGGGAAATGAATACGAAATTTCAAAATTATTAGATGCTTAAAATTAGTTAATCAACAACGTTCCTGTTGCATAACTGTATACCAACAGCATCAAATTTACACCATTGCGAAAAGTACATTAATGGGATTGCAAAGCGTTGCGTGGTATAAATTCGTTTAAATACAAAATTTTAAATAGTGTGTATTCCAGTGCATTGCGGTTGAATACTCCAACCAATGAAAAAGCCAAAAAGTATTAAACCATACCCAAACACTAAATTTCCTACGCCACTGCTAGCTATATAGAAATCAAATTGTCCCCTTTATTTTCAGATATTTAATTTCCTTCTTTTTCTTCTGCATTGATCTGAACACTGAGCTGGTTAATTTGCAATCAAAATATAAAATTAATCAGGAACGATAATGTTAAGTACAATCTTAAATGCGGTTGCCCATAGTTAGATTTGACGTTGCTTTGTTACGAAGTTTAAGTTCCACAATTTCAAACTTGATTTGGTTATGAACTTGACTGAGAAATGGTATGTAAACAAAAATTTCGACTAGTTGAGCTATCTAACTCCGAACAAGGTAAATTTTGACTGCAATGCCAGCATAAAAAAAAGTTTACGAGTAGTACTAATAAGAGTAAATAAAATTATTAAAATCAAATTTTTATTATATTATATTATATTTATTCACAATGTGATTGTTTTGTATGAATTAGCCGCTTGTTGGCCTTTTTTGGCTGCAATTTGTTTAGCCAGATTTTAATCCGTTTTTTGTAAATATAACCGGTTTTCCGGCTAAATTTAGCCGTTTTCTATGTTTTCTGTTGGCAATACTGATTACAACGGACCAAATTCTGGTCTAAGTGCCTTGGGCGTAGACCTGGCAGCCTGTACCTAACCTAAGATGATGGATATAGTTGTAGAAAATTACAATTATTGTATTAATTCTGTTTTCCAACATCTTGGGTGCGAATTTTAACTAATGTGTGATTGAATTAGTTAATAGTTTCCACCAAAACAGCGTGGTGCGGTATGCGTCAAAATTTGTGAAATAATTTCCGCCGCGATAGACCACGCTGAATTTGCCAATTCGTGTGGAGTCTGTGTTGTGGAAGCTAATTTCTTGCAATGCTGTTTGGCGGGGAGCTTTCATAGGGGTAATTGCAGGATAAAACCAATCTTATGAAAATTACGAAAGAACTTTATTGTATAAAAAAGGGAAAAGTCGTCTATACGAAGGAAAGCAAAAAAAATTGTAAAACACATTTTATTTACAAGGCTGGAAGATTCTAGATTAAAACTGATCAAGAAAAGAGCATAGCAGCAAATAGCACCCTCGTCAGCTCCCCGCCAATAAGCGTTGAAAGAAATTAGCTTCCACCAAACCAGCGCGGGTGCGTTACGCGGTACACACAACACAGACTCCAAACGAATTGGCAAATTCAGCGTGGTCTATCGCGGCAGAAATTATTTCACAAATTTTGACGCATACCGCACCACGCTGTTTTGGTGGAAACTATTAACTAATTCAATCACTTTTGAATGCATATCCTTGCGAGCATGTTGGCGGGATTGTATTATATCAGGGATTTGGAGCGACACATTTTTTCGCTCCGCTCCGCTCCCGCTCCGACCAATTTGAAACCGCTCCGCTCCAGCGCTCCGCTCCGACTAAAATTTTTTCGCTCCGCTCCGCTCCACGCTCCGCTCCATTACAAAAATACAACAAAACTTCATTGTTCTTAGTAAATATTTATTATTTTCCGCGAATTATTCAATTTAACGTATATCTACTCACGTATTATAGAATATGACTTAACAGGTGCGTTTTATTCGATCAGGTACAGAACAGGATAGCACCAATTTCGTAATCCGGATCAATTATTGCAAGGGGTAATCCGGATCATTGGAACATCCGGATTAGCGCAATAACTTTTTTCTAGGAAAAACAATCCAAACAAATAAAAAGGTGGAACAAAAGTCGATAAATGTTTTATTTGTTAGAAATTAGCCAGCATCATGTCAATTGCTAAACAGTCCCGTAAAAAAGTACGATACCAAATCTACCATTTCACACTGAAAATCTCAAATATCCGGATTTTAGATTCAACATTGCTGCCGAAATCCGGACTATAGAAAACATAGTGGAAATATTTAGTCGTCCGGATTAGCGTGATATCCGGATTAAAGGAGATCCGGATTACCGAGTCAAGACTGATTATTATTGATGTCATTTCCAGCAAAATAGGTGCTGAATTCTTAATTCCTTAGCATTTAAAGATTTTCCAAAAATGCTACCACTAACACCTCCGTGGGAAAAAAATGTATATGCAGTAGGATCACAAAATTTTGTCTTTGAAGCTGTGTAAAACTGTAAAAACTAAACTGCTTATCCAATTTTTATGGGGTTTATTCTTAGGAAAAATTGTTGGGCCCAACCGAAAGAAAATATGTATATGTAAAATGTTAACTTTTTGAAAAATCTTTAAATGTCTGTGGAAGCTGAAGAGTTAATATTTTTTTATGCTCCTTTTTGCTGGAAATATCACGAGGAATCATATTTGGGTGCTTTTATCCGATAGTTTCCGGACATCCCGTATAGAACGAGATCTCTTAAATGGTTATGGAAGCTGCGCTGTCCTGTACTCCATCCAATAAAACGCACCTTATAACTAATTTAAATTAAAAAGGGCGTTTCATTTATCGAGTACAGGACAGGACTTTTCTGTCCTGGATGATCTTGAATTTCTTAATAATGAAGAGTGAGGATTATGACTTAACACAAAACCTCTTTTATCACAATGAATTTCACAATAATACGAAATTTTACAAGTCTCTCAGCGTGTTCTTCGCCTTTAAATAGCCCAAAATCATCAATTCGTTCCATAAAATGAAAAATTTCGTCGAAAAAATCCTTTTTTTTTTCTCGGAATTTTTTGATTTTTTACATCGGAGCGGAGCGATCTTCAAAGCAAAATTCGCTCCGCTCCAGCCTGCAAAAAATCGCTCCACGCTCCGCTCTTTCGCTCCGAAATTTAAGGTCGCTCCGCTCCGCTCCAAATCCCTGTATTATATCAATCCTTTTTGCGGCTGACAACTTTTTCTTTGGCGGAAACTTTTTACAACAGAGTTGTTTTTGTGAGATTTAACTGATTCACCGTTGAATAAGTAATATTATTCCTAATAAAATTTGTATACATATCTTGACTGTAGGGTTAACGGTAAAAAAGATATACTTTTGAGCATTCAAACAAGTTGGAAGACTTATCGTACGTGTGAACAGAAGTTGGACAACAAGTGTTAAGTTGTAAGAGCATTCAAACAAGTTGGACCGTCTGAACAGAAGTTCGACAACTTGTGTAAGTTCGAACACCCGCACTCTGCTTATATTGAATATAGTCCGATGAAAATATCAACATATACTTTTTAATAATAAAGAGTTAATTAACCAAACGGTTTTTTCGTTTGTTTTGTAAATTGTAAGGGTTAGAGTAATTGCCCTGGTAATGAAATCATAAAATTTGTACTTCTCAAATTATACTTATTCGGAAATGTTACCTTCAATGCTTTAAAAATTCACGAGAAATAAAAGAGAAAGCAAATATATTTTTTCTGTACTAATACGTATTGCAAAAGCTGGACGAAAAAGTTTCATCAAACAAGTTGGAAGACAAGTTGGATCGTTTGGAAGCGCCATTAGAAACATGCAAAAAACTACCCAAAGAGGATAAATGTTATTATCTCTCGCGTTTTTTAGGAGTTTACTCTTCTACGTGGAAGCTCGCGCATTTTCAACCTACATATTATAAAGAAAGGTGATGCCAGCACTGACTGACCCCCGTAATTATAGACCCATTGCCCTTACATCAATCCTATCGAAGGTTTTTGAAACATTAGTCAATGACAAATAAATTAATTATCTCAATTCACTCAATCTCATTGATGATAAACAGTATGGACCTAAGTTTTCTTAGTAATCGCTACATTACTGTGGTTCTGGATCGTTTTAAATTAAATAATTTTAATTTAAGTGTCATTATTAATACTGGGGTTCTGCAAGGAACAGTGCTTTTTTCCAACGCTTTTTCTTGTCTTAATTGATGATTTGTTGAAAATAACAAGTAATCAGAACCAGTTTTGCTGATGATAGCACTCTGGATTTCGCGTATTCGTTCGATTTAGTTAAGGAGTCTCGTGAAAACGCTTCGGCCTTAAAGAGAGACCACATGATTATATAACTGGAGTTTAAACAATTGGGTACTTTTTAATGCTTCTAAAACTCAATGCAGTTTGATTTCTAACAAATTAGGCCCTCCTTCGGCTTCCCACGCTGTACTCATTGACGATGTGTCGATTCAGGATTCACCTTTTCTTAATATTTTAGGGATCAGCATTTCCAAAAAGCTGAAGTGGATCGACCACATTTTTTTTCATAGTTAAAAATGCCATGAAATACCTTAACTTTTTGAGGAGTCGATGTGTGAAATATTTTATGCGATTGGATTTGTCGCTTATCTATAAAGGCCATGATAGGCTTGAATATAAGTCTCATATTTGGTGCCGCTCGAACTGCACTATCTTTGCTCGATAAAGTCCAACAAAGAGCCTTTCAGCTCATTGGTGATAGCACAATAATTAATATTGGACCTCTTGAACACAGGAGAAATTTTGCTTCATCTTTCTTTACTGTATCGATACTATTACAACCAGTGCTCGAATGAATTATACAGCCTCATTACAACGATTGTGCATCCTTCTGGCAAAACTCGGCACACTAGCGGCGCTCATCCGCATACTCATAAAATCAATACCTTCCGCACGGTACAATTCTTTGAGTCTTTTTTATCTCGAAAAATTAGAGTGTAGAACTCCCTTCCGGCTACCGTTTTTTTTTTTTCTACCATGTATGACCTTCAGAAGCTTAAATAAAATATACCCCAGTACCTTCTTATTACTCATCCTACCTATCACCGCAACCTTAATTCTACACCGCCAAAGTTGTACTTTTACATTATAGGGTTACACTCTATAACAGCGGCATAGGTACCATAAAAAAATGGAGCTAATGAGGGTTTGTTTTGTCACGCCGAGAAAAGTGAGTTGACTGGCTAAGGGAAATAAGGATATAAGGCAGATTCCGTATTATTTATTATTATGTAGTTGTCATTGAATGAATTTGTTAAATTATTCATATTGGTGATATTTAAATAAAATAAGGCGGGACAGTCCAACATTGAACTAAGTCCCCGAAGACATCTAATTTCCAAGATCTAAACTGCTTTTTTGTTGAGGTGTTGAGATCGAGAGCACGCTCAGCAGTGTTATTTATCCTCATAAACGGGTACGCCCGTGCTCTGTGTAGTAATGTTTGCCCTTAATACACTAATTTGATTAGGAGGATTGATTGGTGGGCTTATCCTTTCGTGTGTTTGTGAAGCAGAGACGTAGCAGTCGGCAAATTTGACCTCAGTGGGAATATGTAGGATTGCGATTTTTGGTATTAATAAATTTACAAAAGAACACCTGTCGATGTTTAAGGATATAAACATTTGAAAGCTGCAATATTAAAAGTATGTAATTGAATGTACATACTTATTAATATAACATTAAACTAATGCTTAAATTGAAACATTTAACTGAAAATTTGGAAGCTCAGGACCTTATTATTGACGCCATGAAAGTCATTCACAGTACCATAAAGTCTTTTGAAGACATTAACAATGACAGCGAAATCAATGCGTTAGTGCAAAGATCCATAATTTTCGCAAGAAACTTAGATATTGACCCTGAATCGGACTACAAAAAACAACACCGAACTCGTTGGGATCCGAAAAAATAGGAGGAATCATCTCAAACTACAGCCGAAATAGACTTTGCATCATTTTACCGAAGAGAGTTAAAAATCCTTCTTTACGTTTTTATCTCAAAGTCCACAGAAGATTCGGAAAAAATAGCCTAATTGCGGTGATCGAAACTTATTTTTGTATTTCAAAGGAGATCACTGAATGCCTTCATGGTGAAATTCAAATTCTTGTTGATAATTGCTCTGAAGGTCAAAATTTTGGGGAGATAGCGAGAGAGACTTTCAGACTAAGAACCGAATGCTTCAAGTTTAATCAGCATATTTTGACATGTCCAGTGATATCAGCTCCGAGTTAATCATTTACAAAATTAAGATTGATAGGGGATGAACGTTTAGACAATTTGATGCTAATGTTTTCTGCAAAGGATATTGTCGATAAAATGGATTTACATCTAAATGTCGAGCCAAGGTCCAAAATTAAGTTACGGTTTTGTAAATTTTAATGTTCTTATTTTAATTTTCTATAACTCTAGAAATTCTGTAGATTCACCGTTAAACGAATGTTACAAAGAAAACGTTGCGCGCTTATTATTCAGTATGAAGTGTGTCTGCCGACTACATCATACTCCGAGTCCGAATTCAGACAACACTCATAGATACATAGATAGTCGACAAGAACACTCCTCAAGGAGTTACGGTAACGGTAAAACGAGAAACTGCTGAGGCATATCGCGCTAATACGAGTATCGTTACGCTTTTGTCTTTTTTACGTAAAGATCATTTCAATTTTGGGGCCCGCCGAACCACGACAAAAACTCTCCCTAAAAAAACGCATGGCAGAAAACAAGGTTCATTCATCAAACGTCCAACTAAAGTGCTTTCCCGGTGTTCGGCAAGCCATTGTGCTCGTGATTCAGCGAACTCTCTGCATTAAAAAATTTCTGTATTCTTATTGACTGAAAAAAATGTGAGACAAAAAATTATCTCCAATAATTGACATTTTTGGACAAAAATAAACTCTTTTTATGAAAAAATCCAAATTTCGCATTTATTCGCATAAATGAGCAATTTTCGCCGTAATTCTAATCTATTTCGTAAAAACGAAATTTCCATACCTCTAATTGTTATTGTGAATTTTCAAATGTAGTCGGAAAATTTTACTTTTTACTTGTCGATGCTTCCTTCGTTAAAACCCTCGCCTTGAGGAGATAAAATCACGACAATGAATGCATCCATCTTTTGCTAAGGGTTAACCTTGGCATTAAAAATATTTTGCCCCTAAGCCTAGTACTGACATCGAGAGTGAAATTTTTGTCCGCTGCGATTTTTTCAATGAAAATGTATTCTTACTGTCGTGGAATATGTGGGGAATGCCATAAGCTACAATCCCAACACAGTTCCATAATTTTTCTCGGCCATTTTATGTATTTTTTTCCGATTCCCCGGTTATCTCATCGGGAAATGTCAAATGACGGGGGAATCGAAAAATAATACATAAAAAGGTCGAGGAGAACAGGGGCGAACCCAAGGGGGGATTTGGGGGATGAAACCCCCCCGAAATTTTAAAATGAAAATTATAGGTATGAATAAAATTCACACAAAATATCTTTATTGATAAATCAAATGCCTAAGTGATGATTTTCACTATGCCCGACGTCAGACTATCGTTTTAAAGTGCCCATAGACCTTCCAACCGATTGAAGAAATTTTTGATTGCCAGATAAATTGGAAGGTGTATGTGACCATCTAATCAATTTTTTTTATTGGACGTGTGGAACATATTGCCATGCAATTTTTCATACAATCTGTCATGATAATCATGTGTTTTCAGTTGCTGATTTATTGACATAAACCAGTGGTCATTCTTCATGTTGTGGTTGTGGCGGTCATTGGCTATATCCACACATGCGCGCTTTGTCTTCCCTATGGTCATCCCTATCTTCTTCAAGCTCCTTTTCCACTTTCAACATTGAACTGATTTCGTCAAGTAATCAGAAGAGATGAATGCTTCATTTTATCCACATCTGTTCATTATTTATCGTTAGATGTGTGTCGCGGCTTTGTTCAGAACAGATTAATGATCAATTCTTTCGTTAATAGTATGAATAGATGGTGAGTTGTTGACATATTCAACATTTGCAATCGCGTTCAAGAATTAATACCTTTCTTAAATAGTGCAGACCTCCCAAGTTTCAATTGCCGAAATGACGAAGACGAACGAAAATTGAGTGTCTAGACAGGTCCATTCTCCATCGAAAGTAGCAATGGATCTTCCATCGCCACAAAATATATAATTTTCGCTATGGTATGTTGTCTCGTCATTTTAGATTGCGCGATAAATTGCATAGTGTATGTGCTGTACGGGCGTCAGATCGATTGGTCCATCGATCGGACAGTATATGGGCACTCTTAAGCCTAAGGTCTAAGAACATTTAAAGCGTTGGATTTGATGAGCAACTTTGCAAATACAAATCACCCCCCGAAATAAATTCCTGGGTTCGCCCCTGGAGGAGAATAATGGAACTGGTCTCGGATTGTAGCTTATGGAATGTCCCACCGTTTGTGACATATTCCACGACAGTAAGTATCCATTTTTATTGATAAAATCCCTGGGCGAAAAAATTCACTCTCGATCTTAATTCAGTCCTTTAATTTTAAATGATAACTGTCTCGTGATGAATGTATGGATTTGAGGTCGTGTCCCTACCTTTTTAAAAAATCTATAGTGACTCTTTCAATATTCCTTAAAAACGAGTCAAGTATTCATTGAATCTCAAAACCGTTTAAGATTCCTGTTGGGAAGCAAAAGAATGCAAAAACCGCAACTGACCTCGCAGAGTCACCTGACTAAAAGATGCGAGAGCCAATTGGAGCCAATAGCAATAATGAATGTGTTTACTGCACTCGGCGCAAACGTGTCCATTTCATTTAGCCCGTCATCACTTCGAGCGGACTTTTCCACAACAGGTCGGATCGGAAGGCTTGCGGTGCCGCGTTCTATTTTTAGCTCATCCTCTGGTTTCTGGTCTGCACTCGGAACGCAAATCTTCGGGGGGAACTTGGTTGAGCGGAATTCCGTCTCATGGGTACGAGATGCCATCGAGCAAGAGGATGGCGTCTGCAACAAGGCGCAAATTAATGGATCGTCGTCGTCATGTACCTAAGGGCCAGAAGAGGCGCATCAGAGGGGCACAAACTTGCAAACGTCTCAAAGAATGCGGGCACGCAACAAAACGAAAAGCCGCTTGGCGTTGTGTGAGCCCACGCACAGATGATACAGACTGACAGCAGTCGCAATGACAACAAATCTCATCTGTGCAGACGTTGGGAGTCAATGGACGCCATGTTGAGGACCCGCCAACCAGTGAAGGTATTCTGCGCTAAATGGCTGCAAGAGTACTCTAAACGCAAAGAAGCAAACAAAATTAATGAAAGAAGAAACTCACTTTGATGTCCTGTCGAATCGCTTAACGGTTTCCTGCTTTTCTGAGACTTTGCCGTGAAAAGTGCAATTGCAAATGCAGCATCAGCGCAGCAGCTCCCTTTAATTTTCGGCCACTCACTCGTTTAAATTCTCTCACTCGCTGTACAATCGCAACATTTTTCCAGGCACTTACTACGCTACACTTTTTATTGACATCTTTCAGCAACCGTTTTTCTGGTTTTTCCCAAAAACTTGACTTTTCCGACACCCCGACAGACCACCGACCGAGATGAGCAGATAAGATGCACACACAGCGACGGCGGCGACAACTACACGGTACTGTGGCGGCCGTTGCTGCACACCAAAAATTTTCCTATTCACACAATTTCTTTGGGTGTTTTTCCGATTTATTTCTGGCAATTGGGATACAAAGCCACGGGCACGGGCTGCTGTATCCCACTTCTTGCCAAAGGAAAGAAAAGGAGTCCTGCACGGGTGCTTGGCGTTGTTTTGTACGAAGATCAAAAATGTTCACTCCACTCACTGCACTTGGCGACAGACAAATATTGAATTCCGAAGATGTTTTGCCTTTACAACAAACACACACACGGGGGGCGAACTTGCTGGTAACTTTTCGCGAGATTTACTGCCAAATTTTGCTTCCGGGGCGCACGACAAGAGAAATTGTGTTCGACGACGCGTCAGGCGAGTGAAGTGCAATGATGCTCCACTGCGTCTTGTTCGATACTCACAGACGGCAAACACAAACGATGATCGCCCAGGAAAGAAAACAAAACTTTGAGGTCGCCCGTCAAATAAGTGCAAAATCAAAACTAAAACACGCGCACAACCCGTAGACAGACTCGATAAACTGTCCGAAGTGGACTGCACACTGCAATACGAAGAGCAGACGGAAATTTTCTAATTGGACGCGAAACGACATGAGGAATTTCCCATTGTGGTATTTTGTGATGTCAGTGCTCAGGGTTGGGACTAGAAATATCCCAGTAGAGTGAAAAGTGACAGCTTCAATTATTTTGAATCAGAATTAAATGTAAACGAATTGAATAATTCGTCTATTTATTATTTATTTATATTTATTATTTATTTATTTAGATTACTTAAACTTTGACAAAATGGGGATTTGCTTACTGGGCAGATTTTATTTCGTAAAAGTTCGTTTAAATCAAAATTTCCTTTGTATGAAATTATCATTGTGAATTGAAATACGAAATGACAAAATGGTAAGCCTGGCAAGTTCACAATGCTCTATTACGTCAGAAAAGTTAACGGGGAAATATTTAAATTTCCGAAATTAGTAAAATTTTAAAATTAAATTCCAATTTTCCAAAATTAATAATGCTATTTTAAGGGCTCCATTACACAGTCATATTTCTATTATCATATGTATGTCATATCCTTAAGCCTACTCAATTCGCATGCACTAAACGAAATCAAAGGCTTAAAGAAATGACATACTATGATTACTATGATAATAGAAGTATGACTGTAATGGAGCTCTGAGAAAAAGAAAGCATAACTCGAAATGATGGCAAACTACAGGGTGTTCGGAAATTAACGCGTAGTCATACATAGACTTAAGTAAAGATCTTCGAACACCTCACAAAGTTTAAAGGTTGAAACAGATTATAGAAGCGTTGAATGCTGCCGAAGAAAGCCGCACAGTGGATTTTAAATGGCTGACATGTTTATTGCTGTTGTAGTTTAGCCCAAAAATGTATTTTAAAAGCGGAATATGACATATGAAATTCGCTTCGACTGTTTTCATGAATATAGTTTAGCCGTATGTATCAGATTGCTGATCAACCAATTTGCTTGAAATCAAATTAATTCATCATCATCAATGTGGCACGATAGCCCGACGTCGGGCTTTGGACGCCTGAATTGTTGACCTCCAATTGTCGCGGTTACGTGACCTTGTCCTCCAGTTTCGGAAGCCCAGCAGCTGGTGGGCGTCTTCACCTACGAAGTTCTCCCAGCGAGCTCTCGGTCGTCCACGCAACCTCGCTCCGTCAATTCGTTGTGCGTTCATTACTTTCTTTGGCATGCGATTATCGTCCATCCGTTGTTCATGCCCGTAAGGGGGAAGATAAAGGTGGAAAGGCTTCGGCTAATTCCTATATCTTCTTCAGTTGTGGCATAAATGCGGACCCTTAGCTATGCAGGAGGAGTTTCATAGGAAAAGGCCTTCGGCCAATTCCTATGTCTCTCTACGGGGCGTTACTTTCCCGCATTATCCGAGTAACCGCTGCGCCTGAGTGCTGTATTAACATCTGCAGCGTCTCAGGTTACTTAACGTGATAGGTGACAGAAAACATTTAAGTCAACCACTAAAGCAGCATCTTCGAGGCATGCCCATGATGGCCTTTACTCAACGATTAAACCCTATCATGGTTTAGCGATGTGCCGACAACTCATCCTAAGAAAAACTTCAAGTCAAGAAACCTGAAACAAAAGCCTCGGATTGGACGGATACAAAACAACGACCCCGCAAACGAACAACTGATTACTCTTTCGGATCCTGGAATGTACGCTCCCTGAATAGACCGGGGGCCTTAAGGGCCCTCCTGGATCAGGTAGAATAATACAAGCTGAGCATAGTTTCAATCCAGGAAACTAAATGGCTCAAAAGCGAGATTAACGACCTCAATTCGCACACTATTTTTACGAGTGGTAAAGAGGAGGGCAACAAGGAGTTTGGAGTAGCTTTCATCGTGAATAAGCAGCTCAAAGACCACGTTATCGGCTTCAAACCCATGAAGTACATACTCCAAAGCAAGGTTAAAGAGCGTCGGCGCCAGCCCTTCGCCCTGCTTGAGTCCAGTACGAGTTTCAAATAGGTCAGTGAGTCGGTTCTGCACCCTGACCTGCGAGACGGTATTATTCATCGTCATCCTTGTGAGTCGCACTAACTTTGCCGGTATATCAAAAGGCAGCAAAATGTAGTACAGTACACTTCGATCGATACTGTCGTATGCCTGCTTCAAGTCGACAAAGATTTGGTATACGTCGATGTTATATTCCCAGCACTTTTGGAGTAGTAGCTTCACTGTGAAAAGCTGATCGGTCGTTGAACGACCCGGTCTGAAGCCGCCTTGGTACTCGCCAATGATTCGTTCTGCGTACGGATTAATTCTCTTTTCAAGAATTTTCGATAAAATCTTATAGGCCGTACAAACTAATGATATGCCCCTGTAATTTTCACACTTCAGCTTGTCACCCTTTTTGTGGATTGGGCAGATTATGCTTTTGCGACAACCTTCGGGGATTACCTCGTCGTTCCATATTTTCAGCAGTAGCACATGTATAGCGTTGGTCAGGCACGTTCCACCATTCTTCAGCAGTTCTGCTGGGATCTCGTCAGCGCCGGGCGCTTTGTTACTGTGGAGCGACTGTATGGCGAGACTCACCTTTCAACGGGAGGGCCTGGTTCGGCTAACTGCTCAAGAGCTGGCTCCGTGGGGGATGTTGATGGTACATTGAGGAGCTCTTCAAAGTGCGAGGCCCATCGTTTGTTTACGCTTTCGATATTCTTCTTCTTCTTGGAGCGGTGCAGAAAGGTGTGTAACCTCTGTGCATCTATGTGGGTACGATTTATGGTTCGTCAATGTTTGTGTCCGTGAGGTCTAAGGACAAAAACATAGCAGTAAGATGGGGGTTAGGTCAGTGGGCGCAGCTGGGCATTGAAACAAGTGACCCACATCGTGTGGAGCGCAAGCGCAATTTGGACAGATGTTTTGAATGTCCGGGTTTATGCGAGAAAGGTACGAATTGAGGCGCGAACAATAGCCCGAAGTTGAGCTAATGTCACTCTGGTGGCTCTCGGCAGCTTAATCTCCTCAGGTGGGCGCACTGAGAGGACTCTATTCGCACCTAATCTCGCAATAGACCGACTCACTTCTGCAGTGTAAATCTCAGCAATGGCAGCTCGGTATGCATCATCGTCGTAAGGGTCCCTCTTGTATCCCTGGACCTCTCTCTCTAGGTCTCGTAAACCACGCCTGACATGTCGTGTTGGAGGAATTCGGTCCCAGGTGCTACCAGCTAGTGCTTTTAGGATTTTGTTCCTACTGCAGATCTTTTCGCAAACGGATGCCGCGTTATGAGCTGACGTCATCATGCTCTCTAAGTGGAGCCCGAGAATTTTAGGATTAGCAACAGTAGGAATTGGATTGTTGCCAATACGTACATCAACCTTCCACCGACAATCCCCCGACCAGGTGGTAAGAAATGTCGCAGAAGATTTAGACGCGGAGATGGTGAGTTTTCGGCTTTGGAAGAAAGCCTGTAATCGCCCAAGATAGCGATTAATTTGGAGGCCCATTTCATCCTTATCCTCCCCTGTGGCGAGCACGGTGCAATCGTCTGCGTAGGAAATCACCTCGATTCCTTCCGGTGGTGTAGGAAAGCCGGACATGTAGATGTTGAACAGAGTGGGGAAGAGTACCCCACCCTGTGGAACTCCTAATTTGATTTTCCTCAGTTTAGAACGTTTGACTCAAAACTCAGTGAAGGAGTGCCGACCAGCTAGATAATTGGCAATCCAACGGATCTCTTGAGCAGGGATATGCATGCAGGAGTGGAATATTTCGAGCTCGATATCGATATTAATGCTACCAATTTTGCTGGAAACTCGAAAAAGTTTCGTGATTCGAGATACATAATTCCACCCCCAGGTCCGCGAGAAGCATCGAGTGATTGACATTGTCAAATGCACTCGTTAAGTCAATTGCCAGAAGAATCGATCTGTGGCAAGGACGTCGCTGGTTTAGCGACGTGTGTAGTGCGTGTAGTGATCGCATCGAGGGCAGTGGTGGTACTATGCATTTTCCTGAAGCCATGCTGGTGGGGTTCTAGCTTAGCATGCTTAACAAGAGCGGGGTGAATAAGGGCCTCCAGGGTCTTTGCGACAGGAGACAGTATTGTTATAATTTTTTGGTGAATGCCGTTGCAGATAAACTGCAATAAGGACAGTGGAGTGAAAACTGCTGGAGGAGGGGCCGGGGTTAAGCTAGGTCTAGCATTCCTGTTCATATTGCTTGGGGGAGCTGGGGGCTGTGGAGGAGATGGTGGGCTAGGAGCAGCCCGAGGTCGCCCTGGATTTATACATTCCGGTGCAACATACGATATGGAATGCTGACCAACCCTTCTCAAGCCGGAACACCTGAGATGTACCCACTCCCAGCAGCAATTATACTGTACTGACCTGTCATGAAGTTAACGAAATTTCCAGATTCCAATCTTTGTAAAAAGTCATAATAGGTAAATCAGACTTATCCGAGGCCTAGTAGATGTTGTTTCATTAACATAATTAGAATTTCAGATGCGTGAGTGAAATCTCAAATTGAATCTCAGATCTTGCTGCTATATGTCCTTTTAATGGAAAGCTTTAAATGCAACTCATGCAATCATTTTTACAGTGGTGTGGGACACGTCGGGACTTTAGTCTTTCATGACAATTCAAAGGAACACTCTGGTTCCAACACACGTTAAACAAAAATCTTCTCGATACTGGTGGTGTAAACTAAATGTTTTCTTGGCTTTCCAGTAAAAAAATAAGAGTTCGCAATATATTATATTTCGTTCATAAATTAAATTCTTTTTCTCTACAAAAATTCCGTTATGAAAATATATAAATATATGTTCCACATCTATATACATAATATATAGCTATTTCGTATAAAATATAATCTGTATCTGTTTTTTTTTTCTTTTTTTTTTAAGTGTAAATAAAATCTCAGTAGAAAAAGAAGTCTTAATCGTTGCATCCATACCATCTCCATATTGTGTAAGAGGGGAAAAATAGTTAAAAAACATTTCGAACACCAGTAATATTTATCTAATTAAAAATCATTAATTAATGATAGCTATATTTTAAATATGTAGTGGATGAGTTAAGTGAAAATTTTAACATTGATTTATTTCATTATTTTATTGCGTTTCAATTAATAGGAAACATGGAGAGATAACGACTTCTTTATCTTTAAATAATTAGATTCTTTTTTTTATATTTTAATCTGTTAAAACGCATTTTGAATGCATTATTTAAATTACGACATCTTCTACATTGCATAAGAGTTTTAATGTTCGAACATTTTCTTGAATCGTAAATATCTTCAGACTTCATTAGTTATGCTGCTGCCCGAGTGCAAGCAGTTGAAGGTAATGTTATTTGAAAAATTAGCAAGAACCACATGTAACACAAAAAAAAAGTTAATTCTTTATAGGCGATCATTTTAAATATTATTTGAACAGAAAGGCATTTCTCCGAACGTTGTACAGTTCGATGAAATGAACATGGAATGATCGTCTAAAATAACTATATCTAGGATGTATGGATACTATGTAAATGTATATGCACGCTTGTAGTTCTTTATTTTATGACAAAAATACCCGAAAAAAACTATAACCAAATGTGTCCTGGCACTTTGCCTAGAGGATAGAGAAAATGTATTTTAAATTACTTCATAAATGAACGCATTGCTGAACGTAGCAACAAAGGATTTTGTTGTTCTTTCAGATCCATTCGTTTTTAATGCTAACAATCATTTAAAACGCAGAAAAAAGATACACAGCATATTAGATAAATTGATGAACGCGTTTATATCGAACTGAAAGTAATAAAATCCGCCGCGAAACGGGACGCGAAACAATACCGCAGGACCGTCGTCAAAATGCCAACGATAAGTCCTGACACACTTGTTGTTTTTCATCCCCGTCGTCGCACACTCGTATTTTCATGTTAATCACTTGGTTTCTGTTTCTTGTTAACTATATATAAAGAGAATAATTTCTTTCGACCGCAATAGTAATTCGGAAGAGAAGTCGTAAACACTTAAGTTCATATTTTTTCCTTTTTTCGATTCTTTTTTCAATTTTTTCACAACACAATAAAATGTCTTCGCGCGCGCGTAATCTCTCTTGTATGGTTACTAAGACCGTCGATTGTAATTCACTTATATTTTTGTTTTGTCGAGTTTGCTTTTTAGTGTGATTTCTGTCTTGAACGGTTTCCCCTTCAACTGACTTGACGGATTTAAACCGTTGTACTGTTAACGCTTTCAAGACGATTCTTTTCGTCGTCTATTTTCAACAGTTCAACGCCGAGCTGTACGGTGCGTTCCTCTTGGTCAGCCTCTTCGCCGGATGCTGGAACTGTTATTGATAGATCGTTCAACGATTTCAAAACATCTTCAATTTCGACTTCGCGTTCCTTGTCCTTTTGCTTGGCAAAGTGAAGGTAACAGCGACCGAATGGACCTGTCAATTAAGGAGTTTAAAATAATCGCAATATGCTCAGTTGAGAACTGCCAATATCGAGCACGTACCTTTCCATGCAATGTGGACTGGATTGCAATTCCGTTTACGTAACTCGACTTTCAAGTCCTTTATACGTATATTCTTTGGAATATTGGAAACTTTGACGCAAAAGTCGCGGTTGTTATTTCGCCTGCGGCGAATAGATTGATTGTTCTCCTTATTTTCCGACGATTGTTGCTCACCATCAGACTGTAAATGAAGGAATATATTGAATCCAATTATTTGGAAAGATTTCATCAAAGTTAACCGTACCTTTGGTTTCCTCATCCGACCACCACCAAATCGTCTCCTTCTCTCTGGTCGTGGAGTAGCATTATTTTCTTGCTATATAAATAATAAAAAATATTTATAATAGTTTTCAACAACAACAGCTTGATTACTCACATTCTCGTTATTACTACTCTTATTCCTGTTTCCGCGCTGATTGCGTGTTTGGAACATACGACGTCGTGGTCGCCGCGGACGGCTGTTTGTTTCAATATCTGTATCTTCCGATTTCAGCGTTATGGTCTTACCAGCTCTGAAATGATTGATGAAAATTAAAACACATCACGACACCCAACTAGAATATACTCTTACTTCTCAGCATTTTCCTTCAACAGTTGGAGAATCGGAACAATTTTCAAACGTCGTTCGGATAACAAATCCCAGAAGATACCCGTTGGTCGTGGTAGTCGCTTAGAAACTCGGATAACTTCCGTTGGTGTCACAATAATATCGACAGGAACATCATGTTTTTGGAAAAGATTCGTTGGTAATGTATCGCAAACCTATGAATATTATGATTAAATATAGGTATGTAGTTGACATGGTCGAGGCCAGCTGAAATGACGACTCACCTGTATGTTGTGTACAGTTGTAACGATCAGGGTTTCGGGCGTAATAATACCATTATCCAGGTAAATTCCAAGTTCTAGATCGACAAATCCATTGCCGCGTCCAATTCTGTATCCATCGCGAGATACAATAACGGATCCAATGACAACCATGTCTAATTTTTCTTTGTTTTCCAACTCTGAAAAGAAGCCAGACATAATAATTTCGGTTATGTGTTTTTTATGAATCATTCTGGATAAGTTTACAAGTTTGAACATTGGAAAAATTGATCAGAATAGCGACCAAGGAAATAACGAATAAAAGGGCAATTTTAAAGCCAATTTCATAGTCATCATCGTCACTTAAGGAATAAGGATTCCCTTAAGGAATAAGTAGAACGGATAACGTTACTTATAAAGTCATTGTCATATTCAAAAATATAAAATAATTCAAGAGCCCAACTACATATAAGTAGAAATCTCACAAAAACAACTGTGTTGTAAAAGGTTTGCGCCAAAGAAAAAGTCTTCAGCCGCAAAATATCAATCACTTTTGAATATGCATATCCTTGTGACAAGATGCGAGTATTTTGGCGGGATTATATTTATATCAATCCTTTTTGCGGCTGACGACTTTTCCTTTGGCGAAAATCTTTACAACACAGTTGTACCTATGATTTCTTTAGTTGATATTCTTAGCTTGGTTAGACGCGTGCATTTTTACCACTTTTGTCAGTCAATAATGGATACGACACCTGAGAAAGCAGCTCAAGCTGTAGCACTACTTCAAGCAGGCTTTGGGCATTTGCATAACTGAATCTGTTGCTTATGGAGGAGGATCTTTAATGGTCTGGGGCGGCATCTCACTAACCGGACGTACATCGTTAGTTTTCATCGAACCGACGGGCAGTACACGTGGATTGACTTCACATCGATACATTAATGAAATCCTTGCAGTCCATGTGACACCTTACGCAGATTATATCGGCCATAATATCCTGTTGATGCAGGATAATGCACGGCCGCATGTTGCTCATGTGGTTACCCAGTATCTGCAGGACGTCGGTATTCCTACGATGGTCTGGCCAGAATCCAATAGAGCACTTATGATGGGATAAACTGAAACGTCAGATTCGAGCCCGCGTTCCTGCTCCAACAACGCTTCCAGAGCTACAAATCGCAATTGAAGAGGAGTGAAGCGCCATTCCTCAAGATTTTATCGTCAGCCTCTTGAGGTCTATGAATAGGGGGATGTTAGCAGTTTTTCGAGCAAGGGGAGGGAACACGGAATACTGATCCAACACCTTTTTCAAATTGTTTCTTTGTTTTCGGGTTAAATTTGAATTTTTAACTTGGTGATTTCAAGATGAGAAAACGACTCGAAATGACTCTTATGTGTAAAGTCTTTAAAAAATGCTTAATAAATTCAGAAACCCCAATGTGTTTGTATTTATTTTAATTGTCATAAATTCTACTTTCAGCCGATATAACATTAATATTTGTAGCTTTTATTCTTTTTGAGAAAATTGGTGTAGATTGCGAAAATTGTAAGTGGCCTGGTTTCATTGAAGCTCAGTGTATATGTCAGCACTCATTTACTGTTTTCGCCAAATGAAATAAAATGTGCGCACGCCACCTACACTGTTCATACCTTCGAGCAGGTATTAATAGAAGGAGAGGAAACATCACTTAAAAAGTGTGCCGAGCAAGCGCAAATTCATGCGAGAGAAAAATACAATAAGAACACTGTTGAAGCAAAGCGATTTGACACAAGTAGAGTAACAGTACATCTCAATTCAAACAAAGTTCCATGCTTTGACAACCCACTATTAAAGACAAAGAGAATGAAGAAGAAGAAGAATTCAACCAAGCGCACACGAATTCTTGACACAATTACTACTTTACTGTTAGATGCTTGCTCTTCCATGAATTAGATTCTCAACACATTTTTTAGCTGTCACTTTGAATGAAATTCGTAACTTTCGCCTTCTCCTTATATTAATACCTGCTCTAAGGTTCATACTAATCCAGAAACTATCATACATCCAGGTTGACAGTTGTCTCTGACCACTCTGTGCACTGATTGGGGAAGAAGTTCCAATTACCCTTTAGACAATTTTGTGGCGAGTCCGGCGACAGCTCAATCGTGTCGCTCCGCCGAAGGTTTGCGGAGATATCGACAGATTTCCGAAGTAGTACGAAGTTCATTGTGAAATTGCTGTGGTCAACATCCCGGTTGACAGTTATTTCCCACCCTATACACTAATCGGGAAAGAGGGTCTGATGACCAAAGGATTGCGGATACATCAACGGATTTCCGAAGTAGAACGAAGCTGATTGTGAAATTGCTGTGACCAACATCCAGGATATATGTACGCAAAAAACGTAGTCACCTTGAATACAATTTATCTGAGTTACATCCAATGAAAACTACATATATATTCCATACATACAAAATGGAATTTAGATTTACCGCCACTCCCTTTGAGACTTTAAAAATTTTTCTCGGTTTTTAAACCTTCTTCAGCGTAAGACGGATTAAACAAACAAACAAACAAAAATCCTTTACGTGTCCTATCTTCTGTATAAAACGAAGCAGTTTATCGTCAGGACAATCATAAGAGTTTTTTCTATACGTCATCAAGTGTTCCATGGTAGCCTACTCTACTACAATATATAGTTATGACAGGTAGTGTGCATAGATAATAATCGCCTTGAAATCAACATGACCTATGACAATAAACGCACACTGCGTTTCACTTGAATAGCATACTCTACACATTAAATCTATTTTTTTCAATATCTTTAAAAAAAATGAAGACAACAGATATTTTGTATTTGTCACTTGATTAATTAGCTTTAATTTGAAATAAAAAGAATTCGAAATTTTCCAACATGTAATCTTAAAAAAAAAAAATGTAAAACACCAATGAAAAAACACATGAATTATTATGTTTCACTTGAATAGCACACTTCTTTTTAAATTTATTTTAATTAACTTTTCATGCAGTGAGGATAACTTATTATTGTTCAGAATACAAGTTGAGATCAATTTGAATTAAAATCAGCAATTTTAGTAATGGGGCCCCCCGTTTGAAATAACCTTCTAGATCCTATTAAGCAAAGAATCGTACAAAATTTTGATGTAAGCAAGGGGAATTGTAGCTGAATGATTGCTGAATGGCTTCAATTAGTTCAGTCTTTGTTGAAAACTGTTTACCAGACTCATAAACTTTTCCGACCAGCCATCCCCAAACGTTTTCTATTATGTTTAGATCCGGCGAGTATGGTGGCCAGTTCGAAAGAGTAAGTAATTTTTGGACTCGATAAACGACTTTACGGCACGGGCAGTGTGTATTGGTGCATTCTCGTGTTGGAAAGTTCACGGCAATGGTCCAAAGAGACTTCCGAATGTCGCAAAAGCCTTTTCTAAAACACCTTGATACGACTTAGCATTCATAGTGGTATCTATGAATTGGAGATCACAAGTGCCGTAGTAGGATATGGCTCCCCAAACCATATCGCCGCCAACTCGACTAATAAAACCAACTCGACTGGTAAGACTCAAAGGTAAAATGTTTTTCAGTAGATTTTAATGTTATATGGAGTTCCATCTCTTTTGTAGCGCATAGTCTCAAATTGCTGCTAAATTGTCCTTGTCCGCGACTCAAATCGGATCGCGCAAGTTGTATTGGTCGTGAATAATGGGCCGCCTGGCAGTGATTTATATTTAACTGCAGGAATCCTATTTTGCAATTTTCCTCTCGATACAGTATACATTTAGCATAGGCATAATATGCAGTTGGGATTCCTTTCACACGATGCTCTTCCCCCTAAAGCACATATTCAACCTGTGCCCAAACGCAAAACATAAAATTTCAAACACTGTTGCTTAAGTTGGTAGTTTGTCCTTCCAAAGTTGAGCTTCCTGACTGCCAAAACTTTGTTCGCTACCTCCATGGGCAGGGTGATAATTACAATTCGGGTGATGTCATACGTTTCCTTGTTGATCTTATAACACCTGGTTGTATTTCAACGCCCAATCGATTTCCTCTTTCGTTATAGCCTCATCAATAGGCACTAAATTTTGACTTCTTGGCGTAGGGTTTTCACGTCTAAATGTACCGCAAAACTTCTCATCACTTAGACGATGGAATTTTCGGAGAAGCTCGCGATCCGTACTGGAAAGCGCATTGAAGACGTTGTTCCTACTGTTATTTACCCCCCCCAAGGGGCTCAGTGTCCTTGTGGCACAGGCCTTTGGTGGGTTGCGACACCACGTACCTGAGCAGCGCAGGGAGGCCCCTGGTATGGTTGATACGCCATGGCGTGGATCTGTACAAAGACCATCGGGCGATGACGTTCCCGAGCTCCCTAGTCATGTATGGGTGACACAGCATGGCTGACTTTTCCCTATTCCTCCGAAAAGTCAGCCCTACCAGCTTACACGACGCAGTGCTTCCTCGTAGGGGAGAAACATATTATAAGCGTACGTGTCCAGTCTCGGAGCTGGCGGCTTCGCATAACCCAAGCCACGAAGGGGCTAGTTAGGGAGAATGGCCTATACCTAGCTGGCTTGTGGATTGATGACCACACGGCCTGAGTCAAACTTTTGCTTAGTAAACGGACGGGGGCCAGACCAATGTGAACGGTAGCGCTACGAGTCTGCTTTAAGCCGACAAGTAGTGAACAGGCATAACGATCCTGCGGCTGGCAAGCCGAATTCGTTAGGTCTACCGAAAGGGGGCAAAGGAGGATGACACCTGCTATTGAGAAATCTTTAGCGAATAGTGTACCTCGGGGATGGGCGTGACCAGGGGACCATGGTCCTTACCCATCTAGGCGTTGGACTCGAGGGGGTTTGTGCTGATAGACAAGCCGACCAGCTAGAGTCTCATCAGGTGGAGTTACAAAGGGAGGCATCCCGGCGGAGAACACCCTTCCGGCTATCAGTCGGATAAATCTTGTCGTCCCCGCAAGGGAGGGAGGTTATGGCCATCAGGCTCAGGAACTCTCAATGACAAATGCGAGATAGACGCAGGATGGATGGGTCACCATACGGTTAGTCGTGAAGCTTCGGAGCTGGCGGCTTCGCATAACCTGAGCCTCGAAGGGGCTAGTTAGGGAGAGTGACCTTGGTGGAAGATGCCTACGCGCCCATATCTAACTAGTTTGTGGATTGATTACAACACGGCTCGAATCGCATTAAAAATAAAAAATAAATAACAGGCGCGACAATCCAACATTGGACTAAGGCCGCAGGATGTGTTAGTGACATCCTATTTCCAAGATCTTATCTGCTTTTTGATGAGGTAATGAGATCAGCATCACGCTCAGCAGTGTTATTTATCCCCATAAATGGGTACTCGTTTAACATCTGAGTGAGACCATAGTCCGTCACAAGCTCGTGAGTTCGAAAAACACCATGGAACACGGTGAAATTCGAACTCATGAACCTGTGCACCGAAGGTGCGCGCACTAACCGCTCGACCAGCCAGACTACGAATCGCATTGCTGACTAGTAAACTGAAGGGGCCGCCTGGAAAAACAGGGCTACGAGTCTGCTTTAAGCAGACGAGTAGTCACAGGTCCAATGAGCCTGGGATGTGCACATCTGAATTTGTACGTGAGGTCTAACCAATAGGGGGCCGAAGGAGAATCACACCTGCTACAGAGAAGGCTTTAGCGAATAGTGTACCTCGGGGATGGGTGTGCCCAGGGGACAATGGTCCTTACCCATCAAGGAGTTGGCTGTAAGTAGTTACCCGACACATCGAGCTGGTGATGCAGACCCGGGATTGGGTTTCTGAAGGTGAGTGTATTCACTGGATGGAGAAATCCCCATCTGACAATAAGACCTTGTCAGTAAAAAGCCGAAGGTCCAAACCGCCCGAAGGACCGGGAGATAAGGGCGTAACGACTAGGTGCTCCCCTGATGGTATACCTCGTAGATGGTATCTATGGTATTTACCCTAAGATCCTTGGGGTCTACTTAGACACCATGATAAAGTTGAATCGTCGTATCGTCGAGGACGTAATCGAGAAAATGCACATTAGGAACAATGTCCTAAAGGCACTGTCCGAAAGCTATTGGGGCAAGTACAAAGAAACCATGCTGGTCACTTCCAAAGCAATAGGTTGAGCAATCCTTGGCTATGCAGCACCGGTGTGGTCACAAGTCGTTTGTGACACAAACTGGAATAAAATCCAGACATGTCAGAGTGCTGCTCATGTATCCTGATGTCGTCCCAGGATAATTTACATCACGAAACAAGCATGTTTCCAGTGTATGTCATAGTCTCCTCCAGTCTCTCCAATAGTTTGGTTGTTATCAAGAGGATCACCCAAACCATTATCTCATGGACACAATACTCCTCCTCTGCGACATGACGAGTGGACTCGACAGAGAAGTTCAGCAGAGATACAAACGGATACCTCCTAATATTTCCGATGACACAGCATCGCAGATATTCACATAATTGTTGTGAATTGGTTAATAGCGAAATTAGGTAGGAAAAGAGTCCTTTCAGAGAGAAAGTTGTGCGATGACACGATCCAAGATAGAGCTGCCTGTAGAAATATTCTAAGACATTACCGCCAGCGATGTGCCTACACCGCAAGTCAAGCGACGCGACGCCTTGGAGCGGTATAAAGAACGAGACAAGGAAGAAGATAGTCAGAGGCCGTACCACTCATATCGCCTGTGGAGTTATGGGACAGTCCTAGTGAAGCTGCTACGTTCTTGTCGCTTGAGACACAATGTTGTTGTTGTTTTAGCGGAACAAACGGAGAAACATTTCAAATAATCGCACATAATTCATTCGAAGATGGTGAGCATCCCATCCTCGAGGTCGAGATTTAAAAAGAAGGCTGCTTCAATTGGCTGTAGCCATAACGCAAGAGGCGTTAATTGCGTGGGAGCAGCCGGACAATCGAAAATGTGGTCCACATCGTGTGGACTGCTTCCGCATGCCGGGCATGTGTTGAAAATTTCGCTATCTATGCGTGATAGATAGCAATTTAATCGCGGGCACCATCCGGATCGGAGTTGAGCCGAGGTAGTACGGGTGGGTCTTGTTAATTGTTGTTCATCATGAGAGATGGCTGGTGGTTTGGTGCCAAGTACACGATTGTTTGCGAGAGTACGAGTAGCTTTTAGAACCTCTTGTGCGTGGATATTTGCAATAGCCGCCTTCTAGTTCGATCACATCTGACTAAATATTGCTTGGTAAGAAGCTTATTATGACTGCTCAAAGTCATCGTTTTTGTCTCATGATATAGGTGGTCCTGTGAAGACATCTTAACACAGCCGGCGACAGTGCGTAGTGCGACCAAAACGCAGTCTGTATGTTTAGCACAGAAGTTTTCAGCATAGGTATTGAATTTGCCGGATTTGTCAATGGTGACACCAAGGATTGTGGGAGTTCGTGTAGTTGGTATGATTTGGATGTCGATATGGATCCGTAGTTGGGTGTTGTACTCCTCGTTGAAGCTGATGAACAATGTGATGGAAGACTTGGGCGCTGACAGCCTCAAATTTTTGTTCACGAAGATGGTGTTAAGGAGCGAGTACTCGTTGATGAGATCGCACATTTCAGGAATGTCGTTGCCAGTTGCCATGATGGTACAGTCGTCGGCGTAGGAGATGATTTCAAGTCCCATTGGTGGTGTGGAAAGTCTTGAAATGTTGAAGTTGAAAAGGGTGGGAGATAGAACTCCACCTTGGGGACGCCTTTTTTAATTTTCCAGAGCTTAGACTTCCCGTTTCTAAGCTCGGTGACGACGGGCAAGGTAATTTGCGATTTAATTATGTATGTGAGGCGGAGATCATTCAACAGTAGCGTATGATATAGGCTTTATTCAAACGGCTCGAAAGCTCGAGACATACAAATGCATTGGCTTATATGGGAAGCGCACGATAAGCGAGAGCCGTGATGCTGTCAAAACATTGAAGCGTTTGACGTTTATCGAGTGGCACACAGTAAAATTTTGCACTTTTCATTAAAATCAAATTTTTCACTTTAATTTCTAATTTTAATTACTAAATCCGGCATTTTTTCTTAATTTGCTCGTTTGCTTATTCAATAAAAGTGGTTTCGCGGATTTGTGCAGTGAAACAAATTATATTGACTTCGAAAGTTTTTGATTGTGCATTGTTTTCACCGCCGCCGCTCGTGTAGTCTTTGTTTTCTTTGTTTGATTTTGTCCAGTAGCGGGTTCAAACTCAGCTTAACTGAGTTATCTGGATAACAATTTTCAAACTAGTATACAGCTCAGTGGTAACGTGTTAGATTCACGCCCGTCGATTCGAACACAGGGCCTGTGTTCGAATCCCACTGTTGTCATTTTTTTTTTTCTTTTCTCTTTTATTAAGTTATTAGTTTTGTTTTTTTTTTCTTAAAGTAAAATGAATTATTGTGTTTGCGAGTCGTTGCAGAGCCAACTTAGCAAATTGAGATCCCTGATGAACTCTGTTAATTGTTGTGAGAACAATTCCAATGAATTACGAAATAAAAACGCAAATGTGAAAAATAAAAAGAGTAATATAGGGACAGAAATGAAAAAAAATGTTAAGAAAGTAATTGCGAAATCTGAGCATCCTCCTGATAGCCAAAAAGCGGAGACTTCTAGTGTTATTTTAGAATCATCATCTTCTATAATTCCTTCGAATGTTGACAAAAATCAATCTCCAATTGATAAATTTGTCACAGTACGTAAGAAAAAGATAAATATCAAAAAAGCTCCTGTTGGTGAAGTTATTCCCAAAAAGGCTGATAATAATAGACGTCACAAAAGAATCTTTGGCATCCAAGAAGCTAATGAGTCTCTTCGAAGTGTCCCTAGTTTCAAAGTATTTCATGTTTCAAAGCTGCACGCTTCGGTAAAAGTAGAAGAATTGAAGGAATATGTAATGAAAAAACTTGATTTAAAAGATGATACTTTTCTTTCAGTATATCCTCTAATAAAAAAAACTGTAAATTGTTGTGAAAACAATTCCAAAATATTGCGAGATAGAAACGTAACTTTAAAAAATAAGAAGAGTAATATAGGGAAAGACACTAAGAAAAAAACTAAAAATATTACTTCAATATCTTCTGAGCAATCTTTCGTTAGCCATGAAGCGGGGACTTCCACTGTTATTTCAGATTCATCTTCTACAATTCCTTCCAACGTTGACAAAAATCAATCTCCGATTGATAAATTTGTCACAGTTCGTAAGAAAGAGAAACATATTAAAAAACCTTCTCCTGTTGGTGATGTTATTCCCAAAAAGAGTGATAATAATAATAGGCGACACAAAAGAATCTTCGGTATCGATCAAGCTAATGATTCTCTTCGAAGTGTCCCCAGTTTCAAGGTATTCCATGTTTCTAAGCTACATGCTTCGGTAAAAGCAGAACATTTAAAGGAATATGTAATGAAAAAGCTTAATTTAACAGATGACAGCTTTCTTTCGGTTTATCCTCTGATGAAAAAAGATTGTGATATATCCAAATTAGTTTCAATCAGTTTCGGTTTGAAACTTCCTCATGAATATTCGAAGCAAGTGTTTTGTGCCAACTTCTGGCCCAAGGGCGTCAACATATCACCCTTCAAATTTTCAAAAAACGACAAACGCCAAAACAGTGTCCAGCAGAACACATAATTTCCAATTCATTTTTCTCGGTCTATTATCAAAATGTTGGCGGTCTTCGTTCAAGAACAAATGACTTTTACCTTGCAGCTTCACAAGAAGATTATGCTGCCATTTGCTTAACCGAGACTTGGCTTCACACAGACATTTCAAATGAAGAACTTTTCATAAGAGACTATGATGTCTATCGTCGCGACCGTTATGAGGCTTCGACTAAGAGAGGAGGTGTGTTTTGGTAGCTATCAAAACAACATTCCCATCTCATGAAGTTGAGCTTTTTCATAAGGACGTAGAACAGTGTGTGTGTTTCTATCAATGTTTCTCGCAGCGAAAAAGTATATATTTTTAATAGCTATTTACCACCTTTGAGTTCAGTGGATGTTTATAACAAACATGTAGATAATATCTCCAAGCTATTTGCATCTTTTGAGGAAAAAGACAAATTGATCGTTGTTGGGGATTTCAATCTTGGTAATATAAGTTGGTACTGGAATGACGACGAGAAAAAAATTCTGCCGCGTGATTTACATCTTGAGTGTGAATCTGTTCTAACAGATTGTTTGTTTGCAATGGATTTGATGCAAATGAATCTTGTTAAAAATTCGATTGGTAGAATTTTAGATCTAATTTTTGTTAGTACTTGCTTGAATGCTTCTGTAATTAAAGTAGATAAACCAATTTTGCCCAATTCAATCCATCACAGTGCTCTTCTTCTTGAGTTTGTTTTTTATGATTACATTGAAGAAGAGCCCGAAGTTATTCCTACTAGAAATTTTCAAAAAGCCCAATTTGAAAAACTAAATTCAACATTTTTTAATATGGATTGGGCTCCAGTTATATCGAATAGTAATCTTATTGAAAGTTATACAATTTTTAATTCAATTTTAAATAAATCTATTCGCAAGTATGTTCCTTTAAAAAAGAACAAAATAAAAGCAAAAAATCCTTGGGCTACCAAAGAATTGTTCAAACTTAAGAGAGCAAAAAATAAGGCCCATAAATTATACAAGAAGTCATCCTCTCTTGCCAATAAAGAAAATTTCTTTAGATTGAGAAGAGAGTATGAATTAATGAATAAAAATCTTTACAAACAGTATATTGCGAGAGCTGGAAATAATATAAAGAATGACAGTAAGACATTTTGGAATTTTATAAACAGCAAGCGTAAGAATACGGGAATCCCAAAAAATTTAGAATTCAATGGCAATTTTTACAAAGACGTTCAATCGGTTTGTGACGGATTTGCTAGATTTTTCAGTTCAGTTTACAAAGTGCCAGACTCCGTTTCATCAGAAATGAATGCTAACATCAATGGAAGTCAGAGTGCATTGGTCCCTCGGATAGCTCAGGAGGACCTTACGAGTGCTCTTGAGATTTCTGAGGATCACCTATTGAATGCTATGCGTGATCTTGATGTTAGTATTCAGGCCGGACCTGATGGCATTCCTAATATATTATTGAAGAATTGCATGCAATCGTTATGTCGTTCTTTAGCCTTTATTTTTAATTTGTCCTTGTCTTCAGGTGTTTTTCTTGATGAATTGAAAGTTTCATACATAACGCCTGTTCACAAAAAGGATCCGACGCATCTTATTGATAACTATAGGTCCATAGCTAAATTATCTGAAACTCGATGTTGTTTGAAATGCTTATTAAAAATAAAATAGATGTTTTAATTAGCCGTTTGATATCGCCATGTCAACATGGATTCCTGAAAGGAAAATCAACTTCAACAAATTTGGTATCATTTACTAAATTTGTTGCTGATGGTATTGAGCAGGGAATGCAGGTTGATGTGGTATATACCGATTTTTCGAAGGCTTTTGATAGAGTAGATCATAATATCTTACTTATGAAACTAGAAAATTTAGGAATACAGTCAATTTTTCTAAGTTGGGTGAGATCCTATCTAACGAATACGACTCAGTTGGTGAAGTTAAATGGCTGTACATCTCGCTCTCCTATAAAGTGTTCGTCAGGGGTTCCGCAAGGAAGCCATTTAGGACCACTTTTCTTTTTAGTTTTCGTAAACGATATCATCCTAAATTTTAAATTGGTGCGTGTATGGCAGTATGTCGATGATATGAAAATCGCTATGAAAAAAAGCAAAATTGATGACTGCCTTAAGTTGCAATCCGATTTAGAAAAGCTGCAATTTTGGTGCCGCGATAATAATTTAAATTTAAATGTTAGTAAATGTAAAGTACTTAGCATACATAAATTGAAAACTCCGGTCTTCTTTGAGTACTCCTTAACAGGTAGTGTTCTTGAAAGGGTTGCCGAAATATCAGATCTTGGTGTAATTTTCGACCATGAGCCAACACATTGATTACATTATTTCAAAAACGAATAGTATGTTAGGATTTGTTAAACGAAACACGCGCGAATTTAATGAGCCTTTTACTTTAAAAATATTGTATACAGATTTCGTTCGTTCGCACCTGGAGTATTGTTCTAGTGTGGAATCCGTTCTATAAGGTGCATATCGAGCGTATAGAAAGAGTTCAACACAATTTTACACGGTTTGCCATTTACCAAATTGGCTGGCGTTTCAAGCCAGATTATAAAACTCACTGTTCCTTATTGGGTTTACAAGCCTTAGATTATAGAAGAACATTTTTAAACGCTATGTTTATAAGAGACCTGTTTTGCTCTCATATTGTTTGTGAAGAATATTAAATAACTTTCAAGTCAGAAATATTGCTCACAATTTACGGCGGAATAACCTTCTTGTTCAGCCTTATCATAGAGTAAACTATGGGCTTAATGAACCAATTACAAGGTCAATTATTCTTTATAATAGTTCGAAGGACTTAGTTAATTTTAATTGTATTAATAAACTAATGTTTAAAAGAAGTTATTTTGATAAATTTCCTTATTAATATATTTTGTTTTCAGTTTTTTCTACGATCTGCTAGAGTTTACACTCGATTGATTGATTAGTCACTTACGTACGCATAGTAAGTAAAGTGATGCCGAGAAGCCAAGTCCCGGGACAAAAGTTTCTGTGAGGCAAAAAAATACCGGCGTACAGAGGGCTGCGCCCGCAATACGAGGGTTTTTTAGAATTTTAATGCATAGTGAATATTTTTTGTACATACAGGGTGTTTGGTACATCGTTAGCCAAATTAAAATGGTGGTTAGGTGGGGTCATTTTATATCTCTTCACACCCTTTAAAAAATTCTTGGGCCCACGTGTATTTTTGTGCCTTTTTTGTTATTTTTGAAAAATCTTCATGACTCACTTGTTTAAACTTAAATAAAACAAAAATTAAGTGGTACAGAGATGCAGTGTTTAGTGCATAATGATGTGTAACGTAGCACGGTATTATGAAAGTCAAAATTACTAACATGTATCCCGTTATTTTTTCTTTATTGATCCTCAAATGTTTTCCAACATGTAAAAATTTAGTCTAAGATAAACTTTGAATTGCAATAAAAAAAAACTAAAAAGGAACACCTTTAATTAGACCAATCCAAAAATAGATTTACTATGTATTTACCCAGTTTGTATAAAAGTACTCCAAGGCAAATCTACAAGTATTTTTCGATTTAAGATTTCTGATGGCCTTTGAGCAAAAAGAACCTCAGGCAAACGTAAGAACGGCTTGGCATTATATATGAACTGAATTATTAGCTGTAAATCTACTGTTAGTGTTTTTTTTAATCAAGGAAAAGCAACTTATATGAAATGATTCTATTGTGTGCCCTGACATTAGAGCCCACGCAAGCTTTCCTATGAGTATTGAACAAGTATACTTTTGCAGCTATTCAGGGACACCCTGTTAACTTGGTCCTACAAACTTAAAAAAATATTTGTGGCAAACACTATTACCATTCTATGCATTTCCACCAAATTTCATGCTCATTGTTTCATCAAGTTAAAAGATATGCAGTGAACAAATGCTTAAGAGGCTTCCCTTGCATTGTGAAAGGCCCTTACTAAATACTTACTTGGCTATATTTCCGGTTTGGATACAGTTATTCGAATGAATGAAATTCTTTATGTAATTTTCCAAAAACCCTTAGCAGAATTTTCATATTTGGAAACCTAAGAGGTGCTACACACGAACAAATTTAAATTTTTACAAATTTACTCTTATTTACTTTTCCTTAGCAAAAGTCAACAGTCTTAATATTTAACGTTTATAAAGCCATACTGACCAATCTTTGTGCAAAGTTTCATATCGATCCCTATAACGGTTTAGAAAAACGGAGGTCGAAAAGGAAGATTAACTTTAAACGCCAATAACTTTTTTATTGTTACTCGAAACTGGAAAACCTTAACTGATATGAGATGTACTCGTTTAGATCTTTGATTTAAATACCCATACGTCAATCTCCGATAAAAACTAAAAAATTCGACTTTTTTCAAACGTTCGGGACACCCTGTTATCTTCTTCCTACCAACTTCTAAGGTATTTGTGCCAAAGACTGTAACCATTCTACACATTCCTACCAAATTTCATGACAATCGGTCGAGCCGTTCGCAAGTTATTTAGTGAACAGACGGACGGACAGACAAAATCGATTTCATAAGGGTTTTTTTTTTTTAATTCTAAAAAACCCTAAAAACACGGCTCCCGACCCGAGCCGTGAATTTGTGAATAATGTGCATCATGAGATAGGAAAAAAGCTCTCGCGAGCCGTGTTTGACAGCATCACGGCTCTCGCTTATCGTGAGCTTCCCATATAAGCCAATGCATTTATATGTCTCGAGCTTGCGAGCCGTTTTCGCGTCGTCTGAATGAAGCCTAGATGTGTCAAACGCTTTTGATAGATCGAGAGCAACAAGGATGGTGCGCTTGCATTGCATTGTTGGTTTAGTCCATTAAATATGTTGAATGTGATAACATCAAGAGCGGAGGTGGAGCTGTGCATCTTTCGAAAACCATGTTGGTGATTTGCAAGAGACTTGACGCTTGAGACAATAGGCAAGGAAGACGATGAAACTTAGAGCGCATCACATACATCATTTTGGACAACTTTTCGCTTGAAATTTCTCAAAGGACATTTTACCATTATATTAGAAACCTATAACAAAAAATCCTGCCTCCTTCGAATTATTTGTAAGTTTCACGCCACAATAAGTATATTACAAAAGGATTTAGACTTTTTGGATTGTTTTTCGCGAAACCTGCAGAAGTAGAATCTTTTCAGGAGAATAATTACAGATTGGTTCCTGTTAATACCTTCTAATGCATAGCACATCCACTATGCCTACTTCCCACTTTGTCCTGTTCTGCTCCGATCAATTTATGTTTAAAAGTTGAAACTGGCTATCAGACGATATTCTCCACGTGTTTTGGACACAATCGAATCCTCTCGGTTGACCACTCCTGTGCCAAACAAAAAATTGGCAATTTTCGAATGAACGTATTACAAAAAACTGCTGAATAAATTTAAACAGAGCAGCGTTTTGTTGTTACACTAAGGTAATATGTTTGACCAAAAATAAATGGCCACACATTTTGGGCCATTTGTTTTGCTATTACACTATTGTGGCAAACTTTTTGCGTCATTGATCAAACTTTATTTGATAGTGTAGCACCTCCTTAACCCTTTAAAGTCCGAACTCTTAATCGCTTGAATTTCCTTTTTTTGTTCCTGAATATTAACTTTAAATATGATTCTTTTAAGAATATACAAAAAAATAATTTTTACCTCACCCCCTTTCCCCCTTTTTATGCTGTTCCCAATTGGGAACAATGGCCATTAATGGGATATAAACAAAACAAGGTCGATTTTTTCCAGATATGTTGGACATTATTGGTTCTTCAATGTAATTTATGGAAAAGTATAAATTATATTTTGGAATTAAATTTATGGAAAAGTATAAATCATATTTTGGCAAAATTCATTCAAGATGAAGACGTTTGTTGCACTCCTTACACTCCAACCGTGCATTTGACTTACAAAGAGAACATCTTCCTTGCGATGACTTTATCAAATAGTGGCCATCTAATTTGCATCTTGCTGGGCTAGCATGTGCTTCAGGACCTGGCTGTGGACCTATTTTTTTTATGAAACCCTTAGCAGGAACATTGTTACTCCCGCCTGAAATCTAAGTGAGTCATTGCCGATTTCCCATGCATTTCCTTATGCACAAACCAGGCTGCTACTACTGCCATGTTGAGAGCATTAGCGAATAGATTCCACCAACACTTTTTTACATCGTAGGCATGGGCGATACGAAAATTAGAAGTCCATCTAAAATATCGACCCCACCCATTCCGTGGTTATATTTGTGAATAAGATGTGGTTGTTGTATGCCTATCTTTTTGTTCTCCTTCACATAATATCTACATGCTGATTTCGCCATGACTTTCGATTCCTGCAAGGGACTTTATGGTTGATGCGATTGGAGAGTAAATGCCTTCCGCAGTAGACCAATAGTGAATCTCAGAAGGCAACTGGTGGTACTTACTGAGAAGGAGTATCCCCAAAACGACGTCCATTCAACGCCGATCGGATTAACATGCTGAACGGCGTAGATTTAGAGGTGCAATGTCGGGTTTATTTTTGCCTCGGTTTGGGCTCTGATCCACTTGTGGTCAAGCGTTGATGGTCACCATTTGTAGCTTTTCTTTTCTGGACACGATTATTTTTAATGCCCGATGACTGACTATATTCCGATCTTTTTATTATAACGGAAACTTCACCGCAAACATCACTTGGTCTAAGATTTCTTCCTCAATGTCTTCCTCGTCAGTAACTTTGTCGTTTTCCTCAGGAGGTAATTGGCCGATATCTATATTCCATGAACCCACGTCGCAATCATCTAAGCTCTGTAGATATTCCACTACCAAATTTACGAATTTGAACTCTCACTTATGAACACCGAATAGAGTCTGGCATAGAACATGCGAAAATTACATGCAATTGCAATGTAAGTCCAGTCATATTGAAAAATTGGAAACAAAATAATTTTTCTACATGACCCTGAAGTGAGCCAATGCTCCCAATTGGGAACACGCCAGTTTGAACATGTATAGCCGATAACGGTATTATTTTTTTATAAAATTAAGGTCACTACTATTATTTCGTATGTATTTATTAATAGCAAAAAATAAATATACATTAAAATTTCAAAGTTTTGTTGGCTAAAAAAAATTTGAAATTTTTTCCCCAAAATTAAAAAAAAAATCCTCTTTTTAAAAAAATCGCCAAAAAATAACGGCAATTTTTTTATCATTCATTTATTTTTTTCCTTTTTACCAACTTGTTAATAAACTAAAAAAAAATGGGAAAGAACAAAAAAAAATTCAAGTGGGTTTAAAAAAATACATGAGATTATGTTCCCAATTGGGAACATTGGACAGTAAAGGGTTAATAAATGTTAACAAACGCTAGAACCATAAAACTGCCTATTTGGAAGTTGAAGCCAACTATGAAAATAATGTTCTTACAAACATCTTGTCTTGACTAAATTTGCTAAAATTAAATCCTACAATCACAAAGCATATTCAACTCACCTATATCGTTACATCCCTCGTTCGGTTTTTGAATTTTCATCACTTTCATCTTTTGCTTCTCATCGGCATCAGCTGGACAATCCACCTTTGTGTAGATCGCCTTTGAAAGGCGTCCGGACGACAGGTACAAGTTTTTACCATTGTTAATTGCCTGCAATTTAACAGGGTCCTGAGCGCGATCCGCGTTAACTTTAATGTTTTCTGCAAACAAACAGGAAGGAGTGCAAACGTAAGCCACAGAACCTAAAACTGCAATGAACTTTTGAATGTTGGACAATACTTACTGGCATCTTTAAATTCCTGAGTGTCGGCGAGAAGTTCGGCTGCCTTTTCACTTTCCAAAAAGTACGGAATTCGATTGAAAATTTTCGTAAAAGGTGCACCGCACTTTTCGTCCTGGAACTTTCTCCATGTCTGGACACGAATCGAGCGTTTGGTGGGCTCCTCGCTTTGTGCTGCAATTTCACAAACCATTTTTATTACTACGGGAAATAAAAGCCGAGCGCTGGAAACTGATTTAAAATTCGTCAAGTAAAATTTGATACCGCTCTTCTGTACGGAGAACTCTGTTGTGTTCCGTATGGCGATTTTCTTTCGTGTGCAAAATTTGACAAAATTCGAATGCAAGGAAAAACAGTTCACAGCCAACTTGACTCATCAATTTCACGATTTAGGCAAATGCCGAAACCCGAAAGTGCAAGTCTACAGTTGTTGGACACACAGTGACATAAGATTCGCCCCAAAACATAAACACATGTCTCAGATGAAACATCTTCAGCCGATAGGAACACTGAGAGAAAATCGCTTGGTCAGCACAGCAGCGCACTGCTCATGGGACTGCATGTGGAGAATTCCGTTCGTCTCCCGAACCCACCCGCCATTATGATTGTGTTGTTTAATTATTCCAACGCGCGAGTGATTCATGGCTGAAAATTGTATGAAGTAGGCGCGCGCGATCGGCCGCCGCACATTTTGATTTCTTTTCATTGGGGCTCCGCGGCCATGTCGCCGCAGCAGCGAATGTATTTAGGCAGCACGAACGAACGACAAGTGCAGCAGCCAGCAGCCATTATTTCGCTGCTGTCCGACTTTTAGCCGAATTTCGTCTTTTTTGCCCACCACTGATTTTGGTCACTGACCCCGTATCCGTCACTGCCGTGTCGGCCACCTTCATCATCCATCCCAGCCGACCGACGACGATGGCCGACACCATTGGGTGGAACAGTTTTTTCCAGTTCCGCTAGAAGTCCCGTTGCACTCCACGTTTTTTGGCAAAATCTTATAACAATTCCTGCAAGCACATGAAATGTGGACAAAACTTACTTGTCGAAGTTGCTTCGGCCGCGACTATTGGTGAGGCAGCCTCCGCCTGCGGTTTTTGCTCCTGTTGGGCTTCCATTGATCCTTCTAATTTGATGCCGTGACGATTTGCAACTGTACTTTTGTGACTACCGTCGATGCACGCGTTTCTTTTTGCACACACACTTTTCGCTATGGCTTTGTGTCCGACCGATGCGCTAGAACGTTCCGTTTTTTTCCACCAAGTTTTCTTCTTCAACCAACTTTCCACTATCTCCAAAACTTTCAGCAGATCTGTGCGTTTCGTCTTCGGTCCGCAATCAGCAGTGGCAGCGCTACACAAATCTCGCGTCAGATTTTTAAAAATAGAAGAGACGAAAGCTACTCCCGAATCGATTGCGCCCACCTAGGGATGAGAATTAATAATCGGTTTTTTCAATAACCGGTATTTTCATTAAAAAAAAAACCGGTAATTTTCGGTACTATTTTGCCCGGTTATTGGGCTTGCCTACACTCGAGCATGAAAAAAAGTCATAATTCACAAAGTCAAAATCCAAAAAGACGAAATCCATAAATTCAAATTTACATCAGTTTGCTTATCACAATTGAATATTGAGAATATTTATGTACGTTATTACGTTAACTAGACAATTACCAAATCCCGGAGCATATGCGCTTTACCTGTAGACACGGAAAAGGATTCATCCGTGGCATATACGATTTAGCCGATGACACGGAGAGGAATGCACCGGGCCATAAGCTCTTCAGGTAAAGACAGAGACACCTAAGGCGCATATGCTCCGGGTGCATCCTTCTCCGTGTCTTTAGGTAAAGCGCATATGCTCCGAGGTTTGGTAATTGTCTAGAGCCCACGCAATAAGCATTATGGCTTTCTTCATACAAAAATTTATGGATTTTGTCTTCATGGATTTTGACTTTGTGGATTTTGACTTTATGGATTTTGTCTTTATGGATTTTGTCTTTATGAATTATGACTTTTGGATTTTGACTTGTGGATTTTGACTTTTTGGATTTTGTATAGAACCCGAAAAAAACGGTTTTAATATGAAAAATTAATTTTTCCTTGCCTTGCTCCTTGCGAATCTTTTCTAAAAAACGGGTTTTCTTGTTCTTTCACATGTAGACAGGCCGATTAGTTCGCTGGTAATGCAGTCCCATCCCTAATCTGGCCCATTATCTGATACCTGATAAATCATGACACATGATGACACATCGGCGACCATCGTCCAATAGGAATTGTGTTTGGGGCGAAATGCGGCGAAATTGGATTGAGTGCTTTTGAACACTGGTCCAATTGGAAATGAATGGAAGAGGAAAAGTAAAAGCATAAAGTAAGAAATTGGAATAGAGATGGAACTCCATATAACATTAAAACCTACTGAACAACATTTTACCTTTGAGTGTGTGCTGTATGTAACAGCCCTTATACACCTGCAACTTGGTTGCCAACCTAAGTTGGCAACACGCAAAAAAACCGGAAATTAAGTGATTTGTAGCATTGAATTTATAGAACATGGAATGCGCATACACTATGAAAATACAATCAAAAAGTGGCTCCAACATCTGGGTAAACTTTTTGAATATTTAGACCAGATTTTCAAACGTTACTAGTTACCGAGTTGTTTAATGTCACTCATCGAACAGTGACTGACAGAAATTTTGTCATATTTGTCTTTGTCATTTAAAGTTTGTTTTTATATAGTTGATAATCCAACCGGTGAAGTGGTTAAATTAGGTGATATCCCGACGTTCAGTGCATCCTTTTGGATGATATCGGTTATTTATGTAGCGTATTATGTTGTCATCATTCCGTTTATTGGAAACTATCCGTCGAAAAGTAATTGCTTTGCCATTTTTGCATCACAAAAATGTTTCTATTTTTCGTGTCTTAATTCCTTTGTACACCGGATCAGGCCAATACGGTTACATCAATCCTGCACATTATAGCTGCCGTGGCCAGTCCTCTGTTTGGATTGATTATCAAGATGATCAAGACGGACGTTATGCATCGTGGATGTTCATTTCAGTTTTATGAACAATTAAAGCACACATGCTGCTCGCTTTTACAAATTTTAATGAGATTCACCTACAAAGTTTCGCCACTACATCGGCGGTAATTACAAATAAAATGGCTGCCGATAGTCTTGTAATAAATTTTGAAAATGAATAAAATATGTTTTCTTTTGAATATTTTATTGTTGTTTTTCATTCTTGAAATTTTATTATTACATTAATATTAAATGATAATATTTTATAGTAGTGACAGACATAATAATAAAAGCTCAATTAGAAAATTCAATCAGTTGGGATAACTGGTTGCTCGATGTTTCCTCGTATATCTTCTCGTCTAATATTTGACTTGGCTCTTCATCCTAGTCGTCAACATAGAGCTCTAATGCTTGAAATACCCCAGCCAGCATTTAACACATTTGTAATCATTATTTCATGCAACACGCGTAAGCAAATATCGCTTATTCATTCATCACGTTTTCATACAAGCAGTATATGACGATGTCCCCCTATTTCATGTATATACGCATTTGCGCCTTATTACGGATAATCATTATAAAATCGTTATTCGTAAACATTATGTAATAGTTAAGTATCATATATATTCAATGCATCAATGAATAATTAAAAAAAAATATTGTCTCGTAACATTTCGGAAACAATAGCGCTTGTTACCCGGTGCACCGTCTTGCAGCTGCTGTTTTATTGTCGCTTGAGACTTTAAGCGAGAACGAAACTTATAGAGGATATCGACAGACATGCACAGCGGTTCACTACAACAACACACCAACAAGGAAAAAGTTCCAACAACCAGCATTTCATACTAATAATAGGAAAAACCGCGACTACGACCAAAAACATTTAAAAAACTTGCAACTGACAACCAGGAATTGTCAATTTAACAGCTCGCATACTTAGACCAGTAAATGGTATAATTTCATTGAACTTTCATTAATTCGACATTGCACTGAGAATTTAGACCAAAAAAGTTTACCCAGATGTTGGGTCCCTTTTTAATTGGTCTAAGCGTATTCCATGTTTTATAAATTCAATGTTTGTAGGCATGTTGCAGGTTGCAGTACCAGGTTGCAAGAACGTGAATGGCGTGGTTGCCGGAATGTTGCAAGTGTGTAGTAACGTACCTGCAACCTAGGTTGGCAACCAAGTTGCAGGTGTATTTGGCCTGTTACGTGTACATAAGGGAAGATATCTTCCTGTATGTACACGTTACATACAGCACACACTCAAAGGTAAAATGTTGTTCAGTAGGTTTTAACCCTAGTTTACCGCAACAATTTTCTTACTAGTTTCATGTTATGGGGTGCAAATGCACCCCACAGTATGTATGCCCATATTTCTGCATTAACTGACTTCCAATTTTTTTTAATTTGACTCATTTTGATCGTGTGTTATGTTAATTAAATAGGGAAAACAAAAGTGAGAAAGTGAGTGCGAATTCAGAAATGCGGGAGGCATACATGTTCAGTTTGGTTAGACGGCAGGCACTGATATTCATACTATAAATGACATGATAAACTCAAACAAGAGTGATGTTCACGAAATTTCCGTATGGTAAGCATTCGATTCACTGATTTTGCGAGTGTTATGCATCTCTTCGGGTTCCTCATCATTTGGCGGTTTCAGCAGAACTTATTACTTCAGTTATAAAAAGTGAAATCGCTTCGCATAGATAAGAATAGCATGCCGAGACTAGTGGGCTCGAAGTGGAGTTTTGTTCACAAATTCCGAAATGCAGCTCTCTTTCGAAATCTTAGTTAGCAAACTCTTCTCCAATTAGTATCTCTGATTATTGACTAAGTTTCTGTTGTTTATTTATGAAATTGAGATAAATATGGAACAGTTTCAAATTGAAATCGTGTCTGAAACATAGCCACATTTGGTGTCCCAAAGGTCATTCTATATTTCGTACTATTATTAACATTTTTAAATTTTCTTTTTTATCCCAGATGAAAGTTTAGATATTATTATCTTTATTTTAAAATAATTATCAGTTTAACATCAAAATAAATAGTTTGAACTCAAATAAAATATTTGGGGTGCAAATGCACCCCACGACAGAACCAATGCCTTATTTCCACAAAAAATTCGTAAAAAATAAATTTATGTAGCTAAAATTGTACAAACATTAAAAACTAAAACAAAACTCAATTTTGTTAAGCTGCTGAAAAATGTATAATGAAAACTTGAAAAATCTCGAAGTTATGTTAAGTGAAACATGCGATGGGGTGCATTTGCACCCCAAACAGTAAACTAGGGTTAATGTTATATATGGAGTTCCATCTCTATTCCAATTTCTTACTTTATGGTAAAAGTACTGTCAGGTCCAATGTTGAGTTTATTGTTGTTTCTGTAGTCGTTTTCTGTGATTGAGGCTTCATATATGTACATATGTACGTAGCCACATAAATATAATGTAATCCTCTTTTTTAGCGATTATAGTATAGACGACCTACAGGTGCAGAATCTCTTCGGTGCACTTAAAGGTGTATCTAGATTAGTCGCCAAATGGCTGCGCGTCCAAAAACTGCCATCGCGTACAGCCATTTGGCTGCTACTTAGCATCTACACTAGCAGCCAAATGGAGACAGAAAATGACATAACCAAAATTACATTTTGGTGATTTTTTAAATTCAATTATCAAAATCGGACTCTGCGCGTTTGTATTATTACACGGCCATTCAAGAATTATTCATTTTCACACAAAAGAACGAACAAAAGTTGGAAAATTGTCACTTTGAATTTGACAAGCGGTTGGTTGAGTTGCCATATTGAATATGAAAACTGGACGCACAGCCAAATGGCGACATGTTTGGATGGAATGAGAACAGCCATTTGGCTGCACGTGTCGCCATTTGGCGACTAATATAGATGAACCTTAACATAACAGAGCAAATTCCATGAAAATTTGTGTCTGTGACAGTTTCTTTTAATATTTAAATGTGTATTTATATTAATGTAACAAAGGGTTTTCTGAGTACATACATTGTATAGTGTTTGATCACTTTAGGTGTGTTTTTTTGGTTATCCCGTGCAGGTTTGGGTAACGAAACTTCATATAAAAAAAATGACAGGTGCGTCAGCTGTCATTTTTTTTATATGGAGTTTCGTTACCCAAACCTGCACGGGATAACCAAAAAAACATACCTATTGTATTGTATCTATGTTTACAATACTGGCCCAAACTGATAAGAAACGCATGGTGCGTACACAGGTCTCATTGAATTGATCCTTCAGTCAGTGGTTGATCTTTGTTTGATCAGATTGGTGGATCAAGTGTTTGTTCTAGTGTTTGTGGTTTTTATGCGCTTTATAGTACATTGGGGTAGTTTTTAACTTACTAAGTACGTGTGTTTGTGTTTTATTTAAATTACTAAAGGATGACCAAGCTCAAGCAGCATTTTAAGTAACAAAAACCATAGCTTTTGGTTTCGCCGCTTTATTAAGTTGCGGCTACTTTTTTGCTACCTAAATTGCTTCTTCATAGTACCAAATCCTGTAAAGTATTTCGTGGAACGTTGCGGCGTGGGAGCATTTGGAACTGCTTGGTGGCAACTATTGACAGGCTTTGATTTTCTTGTACCAGGAAAAATTAAAATCCTTAAAATATTCGATTACTTTTTGCATAAAGTAAAAAAAAAAAAACGGAACATTATGCTATCAGCTCTCGCAAGAAGAATTTTCATGTTTTTCTTAACGACCCTAGCGACACTTATCTTACCGTCCGCCATATAGCGGAAAATATCGGAAACTCAAAAGTTCATGTAAACGGATAGCAGAACAAGCCTGAAACTGCAATGTACCAAAACCAATGATTTTAACTTCATAGTAACAGCTCGCACTACAAAATTCCCGGTGCTACCACAACAGGTACGTTTTATTGTGTTTATCCCGTGCAGGTTTGGGTAGAACTTCATATAAAAAAAATGACACTTACCCTGGTAGAGTTCACGCGTGCAACCACCCTACACGGGATAGAGCTCAAATGTAGATGGCGGACGCATAGGGGAAATATGAGGGAATTTGTTTTTTCAAACCAAATGTAAGAGTTTTTCTCATCACGAGAAAAGATTTTGCAAAGAAATAACGTTGACCCTTTGTTCGAATAATTTCGAATGTATATTTTAATCAAGTTTTCCATCAAAAGGATTGTGAAGAAAAGATTCAATACGGAATCAATTCGGGAACGATTCGTTGACCATTTTTTGACAAATTATAAAATCCTGTCAATTTATTGTGAAATTGTTGAGCCGTCAGCAGTATTTGTTCGCGTAACTCAATATTTTAGTTAAATAGCTAAATATTGCCATTTCGGTAAGTGATCAATTTGAAAGTAACATATCTACTCTAAGGTACGTTTTATTGTGTTTATCCCGTGCAGGTTTGGGTAGAACTTCATATAAAAAAAATGACACTTACCCAGGTAAAGTTAACCCGTGCAACTACACTACACGGGATAGAGCTCAAATGTAGATGGCGGACGCATAGGGGAAATATGAGGGAATTTGTTTTTTCAAACCAAATGTGAGAGTTTTTCTAATCACGAGAAAAGATTTTGCAAAGAAATAATCATCTTTTGTGATAAAATCCACCACATCTAAAAAATAAGCCGACGAAAGCGAGTCAAAGATGCACAAAAACTGTCAAATGTCAGCTGTATGGTCTTAACCGGGATGTTACCCGCGATCGTTTTTTTCGAGTCAGACTTACACGCGATGCGAAAAAAAAACGTCGCTAATGTAACTTTAAGTTTTTCTAAAATAAAGTGAAGAAAGAATTTGTATCAAAGATCAGAGATTTGTTTTGATGAATAGGGACGTTTTATTGCGTTTATCCCGTGCAGGTTTGGGTAGAACTTCATATAAAAAAATGACACTTACCCAGGTAAAGTTCACCCGTGCAACTACTCTACACGGGATAGAGCTCACATGTAGATGGCGGACGCATAGGGGAAATATGAGGGAATTTGTTTTTTCAAACCAAATGTGAGAGTTTTTCTAATCACGAGTAAAGATTTTGCAAAGACATAATCATCTTTTGTGATAAAATCCACCGCATCTAAAAAATAAGCCGACGAAGGTGAGTCAAAGATGCGCAAAAACTGTCAAATGTCAGCTGTTTGATCTTAACCGGGATGTTACCCGCGATCGTTTTTTTCGAGTCAGATTTACACGCGATACGAAAAAAACAGGCACGTTTTATTAGGTGTGTTTTTTTGGTTATCCCGTGTAGGTTTGGGTAACGAAACTTCATATAAAAAAAATGACAGGTGGATCAGCTGGCATTTTTTTTATATGGAGTTTCGTTACACAAACCTACACGGGATAACCAAAAAAACACACCTAGAGTAGGTGTGTTTTTTGGTTATCCCGTGCAGGTTTGGGTAACGAAACTCCATATAAAAAAATGACAGCTGACGCACCTGTCATTTTTTTTATATGAAGTTTCGTTACCCAAACCTGCACGGGATAACCAAAAAAACACACCTTGTGTTTATCCCGTGCAGGTTTGGGTAGAACTTCATATAAAAAAAATTACACTTACCCAGGTAGAGTTCACGCCGCGTGTAACTACCCTACACGGGATAGAGCTCAAATGTAGATGGCGGACGCATAGGGGAAATTTGAGGGAATATGTTTTTTCAAACCAAATGTGAGAGTTTTTCTCATCACGAGAAAAGATTTTGCAAAGAAATAATCATCTTTTGTGATAAAATCCACCACATCTAAGAAATAAGCCGACGAAGGCGATTCAAAAGGTGTGTTTTTTGGTTATCCCGTGTAGGTTTGGGTAACGAAACTTCATATTAAAAAAATGACAGATGGATCAGGCATTTTTTTATATGGAGTTTCGTTACCCAAACCTCCACGGGATAACCAAAAAAACACACCTAAAGATGCGCAAAAACTGTCAAATGTCAGCTGTTTGGTCTTAACCGGAATGTTACCCGCGATCGTTTTTTTCGAGTTAGATTTACCCGCGATGCGAAAAAAACCTCGCTAATATCATCATTTGAACTGTTTTTTCTCCGCCGTCTAAAAAATAAACAATCGTTTTAGTGGTTTTGGTTTGATTTTCATATTTTAAAAAATTAAAAAAAAAACGGACTTACTTTATGAAATTGAGAATCACTGGAAAATATATTTTATTCATGCGGCTTTCCAACAAAAAACATTCACACGTGAAACCAAATGTCAAATTACCAAAACATTCGCTATGTCGGCACGAGATAAAACTAAGAAAATTAAACACAATCCTGTGCCTACTAAATCAAGTGATAGTTCCGAGGAGAGCGAAAATGATGTACCCACAAATATGGAAGTTAACAGTCACGACGAAGATGACGATGAAAGGGTTGGTCTTGCTCAAAATTTAATCCGAAACGAAGCGCCTATCGCGTTAACACTTCGACTTCATTTACTTTCAGAATCAAATTCGCGGTGAACTTAGCACTATGTCTTTTGAACAACTGATAAAACTCAAGGAAGAGCTGGGTACCAAAGTCTACAATGAAGCCATCTTCGGGAAGGATACCAAATCCTCGCGATCGACTAAAACAAAGGAGGACTTCAAACGAGCCAACAAGAATCGACCGCGAGAAATTACTTCCAAGCGCCCGGTGCCTTTCCTGGGAAATGAACCGCGCACCAAAGAAACTGAAAAAATTCGAGACCCTCGATTCGATGAGAAGTGTGGCGACTACAATAACAGCATATTTAGGAACAATTATGAATTCATAAATGGTATGCGTGAGAAGGAAGCACGACAACTGAAACGTAAACTTCGCAAGACCGATGATGAAACAAAGAAGAAAGAAATCAAATTGGCCGTGCAGAGACTTGAAAATCAAGTTCGCGAGGAGAAGAAACGCAGGATAAGGGATGAAGTGGTCATGGAAGAGCGGGAAGAAAAGAAGAAGGCTCGACAAGACGGACGAAATGTGTGGCACAAAAACAAAAGTAAGATTTTCTTATTCCCTTTTTCGGCAAAGCAAAAACCATTCACTGTGTTCTTTTTAATTTTCAGAGGAACAAAAGGTCACGGAGCTTGTAAAACAATACGAACATCTGAAAAAGTCGGGAAGACTCTCCAAACATTTAGAAAAGCGACGAAAAAAGAACGCTTCCAAGGATCGAAAGAAACTCGACTCATCGTTGTAATTTTCAAAAATGTTTCATTTTTATTTAAATCTAATAAAATGTATCCTACAATTTTAACAAACAAACGCTTTTAACCGGTACGCAACATTTTCGCTTCACGTTTCTCTTGCAGCTCTTTTCGTTGTTCCTCCACCACAAGCTTTCTGTCTTCGAGGAATTGTGCATATTCAGGCGCCTCTAGATTGCGAACGATCTTAATGCCACACGTTCTAGCGATTCCGACTAGCATTTGACACATTTGCTGAAAATTCAAAGTAATTGTTAGCAAACTGTTTGCACAAAACTAATATTTTTCTCTCACCTCCAGTGATAGTAAAGCATTTGGTGGATCTTGATGCTTGAGTTTAGCTATCTCGTACAAATGCTTTAATGTGATCATTCCCGAAGTTTCTTTGCCCGGAAACATAGCGCCACGTTGAAGTCCGGCTGCCTGTTTCAGGAAGAATGTGGCTGGTGGCGAATGTATGACTAGTTCATAGGATCGATCAGAATTTACTGAAATTCGACAAGGGAGGGGAACGCCTTCTTTGTAGTCTTTCGTGCGTTCGTTGAAGTCCTTACAGAAGGCAGCAATATTAATACCACGCTGTAAAAAAATACAAATTATGCTACAGCGATTCGCAATATAGTGAAATAAATTATTAAAAACAAAAGCCCAACCAAAAATAACCTAATACCGCTGTGGTGGCTCTCGGGAGCCTAATCTCCTCAGGCGAGACAGATGACCCACCGGCTCACTCAGGAAAGGATTGCCTACCAGGTAGCCAGTTGACAATTCAACGAATATGTAGGAATATGCATATAAACAAGTTGGCAAGGAGCATCGAGTAATTGGACATTGTGCTGTCCCATCCTGCCCAAACATCAGCACCTGAAATGGATCCACTTCTGACAGGCATTACACAGTGATGTGATTCAAACCAATTCGTCGGTTTCAGACATTACAAATCCATACCTCTAAGCATGGGTTTGTTTCAACACCTGCGCATATTAGTTTAGTAGTGTACAGATAAGCATAGGTCAATTTTATGGGTTCGACTGTATGTTACATTAGCACAAACATTTGTTCCCACATTGCCTATGCATTTCCTCAGCGCAAATGCATTTTAATAAATTTCATTGAGCTTCTCATTTCATTCTTGTTCACACACATTTGTCACTAAGCATAATTATGTATTTTGCCGGCCCAGTTTTATAGCGTACGTCTCTCCACAATGAAACAGCTCTGGCCAGATGTATTCAATCTCTACTTTTCGCTTTGCGAGCAATACTCAGTCGTCAGTCCCATCCCAGAGAGAGTTCAGTAGCAACGCGTTGAGTTGAACAGGAGATTAAAACGGACTGCATAATTTGAAAATTCACCCTCTAAACAAGCTATCGTCACAGAGAAAAGTAACATCAAGCTGCCTAAGGCATCTACACCCACGTTCGACGGAAGCTACCTTAGATGGCAGCTATTCCAGGACTTGTTTGAGCAGATTATACACAATTCAGACATTACTAACAGTAAAAAAAACGTGTTTTTTAAAGGTCAGCCTCCTGATAGGCTGAGAAATTGATTCGCCACTTGTCGCCCACCCACGAAAATTGTATAACGGCTTGGAATGCCTTAAAGGACCGTTACAACAACAAACGGATCCTAACATCGGTTCTGATTCAGAGAATAACAAATCAGCCAGCCATCCCAGCAGGGTATACAAACCCGAACACCTTCAAAAACATGCTGGACACAACAAAGGAAAATCTGCTGGCCACAAATAATTTGGAAGTCAGCACCTCAACATGGGATCCATTGCTCCTTCATTTGTTAATCAAAAAGCTAGACTCGGAGAGTCATATGCTTTATGAGCAATCGCTAGAGGACCCAAGGCTGTTACCGACGATGGACGACTTTAATAAATTCCTTGAGAGGAGGTACAAGGCCTTAGAGTCGTTGATTACCAAGGAAAAGCAACCGCCCCGAAGCGAAATATTCAGGTCAAATGTCAATTATGCAAAACGGCTATTCACCCATTATACATATGCAAGCAGTTCCTCCAGCTCAGCGCAGTGAAGCGAGTGGAGTTTGCACGCAGAAATATTTTGGGCACAAATTGTCTAAAAACTGGACATTTTACCAAGGACTGCAAATCGCGAAACTTTTCCAAGTACAGCAAACGCCACAAAACGTTACTTCATTTTGAGGAAAGCGTAAATACACCAACATCGACATCCAAACCCTCGACGAACAATTCATCTACCAGCAACGAAACTCCAATCATCAGTCTGTATCGCATCAACGTAGAGCTACAATCCAGGTAACATCGTTTTCGAGTCGCTTGGAGGCTTACGTGTTATCGTCAATAATTTCAACTCATCCTGTTAAGAAGATCGACGCTTCATCGTGGGGAGTTCCATCCTACATCGACCTTGCTGACCCTCAATTTAACGTTCCGAAAAGGGTCGGCATCCTCATTGACGCTGAATTTTATCACCAATTTCACAAAAATGGTCAAATTAATTTAGGAGAGAACTTGCCCATATTACAGAACACCGCTTTTGAATGGGTGTTATCTGGCAGAATCGATTCCCACGAAAGCTCATACACTTGCGGCGTCCTATCACACGAAAATCAGAGTGACTCAATTGACGCATTGATCGAACGCTTGTGGAAGATCGAAAGTGATCGAGAGCAGCCGCACCGCGATAAAATGCTTCCAATAAGACGAACACAGACAAACACGGTCTTCTTACATCCAACTTTCATGGCTCGGGCTGTTGCCAGAGAGGAATAGATTTACAGCTTTTGGTCGATTTTGAAGTAGGGGTCCGTTCCGCTGCGCAGAGGAAGCTGCCTAGAACACCATTCCCTGTCGTTGCTCACGGTGATATTTATTATTTACAAGGTTGAGACATCTTCGATGAATCTACTTATAGCATCCTAATTGCATATGTTGAGACTCCAACATCGAGTCCGCAAAATTTTTATTAATTGCCTTTCCATGTCTTTCCGATTTTCTGCCTCGGCCACCGTACAGTCTGCTTGACTCATCAACTAGTCGATTGCAATCATTTAAGAGACGACATAGATAACTTCATGATTGATTGATTGATTGAGTGCTTACAAGTAGCAGATTGGTTCCAAAACTTCAAGAAATACTGTTTGCAATTAAATTTGTATAGTTGTCATACCATCATTAGAATACACCTCTCTTTGCTACTAGCACAGCCGCGTTATCAGTCCCGAACCCAACCACTGTCACCCCTCTTAGGCAAGCGGAGTTCCATGATGATTCTCAGCAGCGGTCAAAGAACAGACGTTTGTGGAACACCTGCGGTAACCCTACAAAACTTTCGCTAGTGTCGTCTTGAAGGACACGTATGGAAAGGTAGCTCTTTCATCGAGACAAGGTTACAGGAATCTCCGTGCTTTCCAAAGTAGCGTAAATGGAAATTGGATGTCACTAACGCATCTATGGCCTTAGTCAGTTATTTATTTTATCTGCCCCACCAGCTTTCCCATCCTCCAGCCTAGAAGCAGATATCGAAGTTCTTCTTCGGTTATGACAGGAATGTAAGTGGCCTGTTCTTAATAAACATCTTACAAATTGCAGTTCGTGCTGTAGAAACAGAACTGAAACGATATCTTCAAGTAGCGTCAGGTATTTAATTTGCCCTATTTTTCTTCATCACCAACCTGTACGCTTTCTTCATGTATTTGGATCAGCATCTTCGCAGAGCTGTCTAAAACATTGCTTGTTTGCCTTCCTAATCGCGACCTTCAGTGATTTGCGATCATTTTCATAGGACTCTAATAGGACGTCACGAATTGTCTTTGAATTGAGGACTTCTTCCGAGACATAGCGGCATCTCAAACACTTGCCAAAATGTTTAATTTTGTGCTGATCTCAGTTTCTGGATGGGGTTGTTGAGGGGGGTGTTGAGCTCTTCCAAATAACCATGATAAGGTCGCACATGTAGGAAGTATCGTTGCCGAATGTCAGGATGGCGCAGTCGTCAGCGTAGGATATTATGTCGATTCCTTCGGGTGGGGTGGGAAGCCCTAACATGTAGAGGTTGAACAAGGTGGGGGATAGGACTCCACCTTGTGGTACTCCCTTTTTAGGCCGTTTAGTAGGGAGTTTGGGAGTTTGTCGTGCTCTGTGGCCGTGATCGTTCGGTCGCCACTCTGTGAAATAGACACTCATAGAGAAACGAGTTTCCAAACTCGGCACGACTCGTCGCAAGTTATCGTAGAATAATAAACTAACAATGCGACTAGGAAGTGGTATGGCTGACAACCGTATCACACTCCGAATTCAATTGTCTTTGTAACGTTGATGGACTACACACGGTAGTCATCAACGCACCATGCTCACTAGGAAATACGGTAATCGAGAGAGAGTAGGGAGTTAATAATGACTTTGTAACTAGTGGGACAGCTGGAGACAGGTGGAATGTAGATGTTATAGATTTCAAACTCAATATTTCCTGATTTTACGGTTAACGCTTGTTGTTCCATGGTGTTATCGGCGGAAGTGATATCAACGATGCTGTATGGCAGATTGTTGTGAATGAGAAAGACCAAACCTCCTCTAGCATTGCTTTCACGGTCGCGTCTGATGACGTTGTAATTTCCATGTGACCTAAGCGAATGGTTGCAGTTGAGTTTAGTCTCCTGTACAGCCGCAATCTGGATGTGGTGTTTGTTCATGAATTGGGTTAGTTCGACGATTTTATGCTGGAGTCCGTTGTAGTTTAGTTGGACGATTTTCGTGTTGATTTAGTTAACATCGATGGTACTTGGAGCTGGGGTCAAATTTGGTCTTGGTTGAACTATGCGTACAACGTTTGCCGGGGTAGAAGGTGATGATTGTTGGGAGCCTTGGTTGGGCGGCTGTTGAGGGTTGGATGATGAGCGTCGCCCTCTATTTCTACATCGACTAGCTGTTTAGGTGGGTCCCCGTTGATTATAGTGGGTAAGTCCCGAGCAGTTCTTTAGATGAACCCATTCTCCGCAGCATGTACATTCAACCAACGTTTGAACATTGGTCCAAATCCTATTACCGCAGACTGAGCAAATCTGTGGACCTAGTGATTCGATGCCGGTACGTGGTAGTAGTGTGAGGGTCAGCTGGGCCGGCCAAGACTGCTCCCCAAAGGAAATTCGGCATCGTTTAATCGTGGTGGGAGCGTAGCACCTGTACACAAACATACCATTAACTCTCGCTCTTACTCCGCTAGATATCTCAGAAATGCCCGGTAGGCAGGTCCAGAAGCATTCAGGGCTGTCCCATAATCCCCCGGAGTGAGGTTAGTGGGTGCAGCGGGGCATTGAAACAGATGGTCCACATCATGAGGCGCACCACGGCAGCTCGGACAAATTTGCATGTCCGGGTGAATTCGAGATAGATAGGAATTGAGGCGCAAACACCAGCCTCATCAAGTAGGCTAGTGTCGCTGTTGTGGCTTTCGGGAGCCTATTCTCCTGAGTCGATATAGGTGGTAGGAGCACTGAAAGGACTCTATTCGTACATAATCTCTCTGTTGTGTGAATATCTGCGATGGTCGCATAGCATGCTGTGCCATCAAATATATCAGGAGGTACCCCTTTGTATCTCTAGATATCTCCCTCGAGATCTCTAAGTCCACTGTCGTGGAGGGATTGTCCATGAGATGGTGGTTTGCGAGATCCTCTAGATAACAACCGACCAGATATTGAAGAGACAGGAGAAGATTATGATCACACACTGATAACATGCTGATTTTTTGATGAAGATGATCCTGGGACGACATCAGGTGATCAACGTAGTGCAACATTCTGACATGCCTGGATCTTACTCCAGTTTATGACCACACCTGCGCTGCATAGCCAGGGAATGCTCGACCTACCGCTTTGTAAGTGATAAAGAAAGATTTCTTTGTCTTTGCCACAGGAGCTGCCGGCCAGTGCCTTTAGAATGTTGTTTCTACTGTGCATTTTGTCGATTACGTCCTCGACATGACGGTTCGACTTCATCATAGTGTCTAAGTAGACAAACAAAGGATCTTTGGTTTTGTACACATACTTATCAATACGGATCGTAAGCTCCTCCGAACTTATGGTAGCGACTGAATGCCTTCGCAGTGTTTCCTCCAGCTTTTTCGTTTTGAACCCTTTCGGACGCTGGTCTATTCAGAAAGGCTCCCAGGCCTTGCAGGATCCGAAAGAATAAGCAGTTACTTATTTGAGAGATCGTCCTTGCTCTTGATCTACCCAATCCGAAAGCTATCATGTCGTAGACTTTTTTACGATATGAATAAATTGTCGGCATATTCCTAAAAGTAGACCTTCTACCAACAGCAATTTACAAGGTCGAACATGAAAGTACCAACAGTGGGCTTAAACCATGTTGATAATGGTTGCATGTAAGTCTTCTACCACCGTATTATGTTAAGAAACCTGAGACGCTGAATTTGTTAACACAGAGCAGCAGCGCTTTTTCTAAACGTCTTTTTACGAGTTATAAGACTAACCTCTCCAGAATGGAAAAAAGGCGATTCTATCCTAAAGTTCAAGTTGAATATATAGTTACCACCCAATCCATGTGCACATTTCAATCAATTGTCCTTTCACAGCGAAGTTTTCGGAATTTGTGCTCATACATATTTATAATTTTTACAGAATTGTGCAAGGAGAGAAATGATTACTTACTTGACCCAGCTGCGGCCCCAGTGGAGGACCAGCGGCAGCCATTCCGGCAGGTATATTTGTTTTTAGCTTTGTCGTATGGACGACCTTATCGGTCATTTTCCTCATTGTTTTCAATCGTCCCGCCGCTTTCGACATTTTTCTATGAAGAATTTCACTCACTCAACAAGACGTGAATTTTTTCAATTCAATCCGGCCACCAGGGACCAGGTTATGTTATGACAGCTGATTTTCGTGACTTCATGAACAGTTTGAGAGCGACTGATCCGGTATTTCGAATTAAATGTCAAATGTTTTTTTTCGAATTCAAAGAAACAGGAGTGGAGTTTACAGATTTGTTCAAAACAGCCAAATTGAGAAGCCATTGAACGAAAAAATGGTCTTTGGGTGTGTACAATGTGAAATGGATAAGAACAAGTAACGAAAAAACAAAATTTTATGCAGCCGTGAGCAAATACAAATCAGCAAACCCTGACAGAACCCTCTTCGCATAGTTGAATGTCTTTGAACACCTGACAAAAGGCTTTTGTTATCGCCACTTTCAATTTGGCGCTTGCTCTCTCCGGCCAACTTCGACTGTTCAATTTCCAGTCAGAGTCAGTCGAGTGTCATCGCTCTCTATTTTACTAATCGGGTCTTTGTTTTGTGTTGTGTTTTTGTTGTAAATAAATAGCCAATAGTCTGATCTCCAAGCGCGATCCCGCAACAACCAAACAACGGATCCGATTACATAAAAAAAAAATCGTCTATATCGATCGCGAAATTCGTCTAAAATCCGTCTAGTCTATGGTGCGTAGCAAGAGCGCACAGTCGTCTCAATCGTCGGGCAATGGTAGCAGCAGTACAAGCAGCTCGAGCGGTAGCAAGTCGCCCTCAAAGAAGACGCATCGCAAAAGCGACAGTAGCTGTGAAGAATCGAGCGTGACGGATGATGTTAGTGTGGGACATTCGCGCGGTTCCGTGCACAAACAAAACGTCTATATCGTCTCGTTTCCCATAATATTTCTCTTCAACGTTTTACGATCGCTTATCTATCAGTTGTTCTGCATCTTTCGCTATTTGTACAGTACAACGGCACGTGTCGTGCACCGGCCCGCGAGAAAACGCGATTGCAACCTAGAGATTGTCGTTGGCAACGCGGACACCCTTCAGCAACACCAACAGTTGCTGCGTAACAACTACGTTCGTCATCACAGTCACCATCATCACAAGAATCGTGAACTCGAGATGTCGACAAATCGCCAGAGTGCAGGATCTAGCGGTCCGGGACCGGGAGATCCGCTCCTGGCCAAGCAGAAACATCATCATCGACGGGCGTTCGAGTATATCTCCAAGGCATTGAAGATTGACGAGGAGAACGAAGGTGAGTGCCATTCTGATTTCAATATGCCCGAAATGTAGCTGTTTTCGGCGTGCATGACGCATTTGCTGAATGACTTGAGATTTACTCGTTACGACCTATGACCAAGAAGGAAACCCGTTGACCTTCGCGGTTTGGTTTCGCTCGGAAGTAAGAGTTCAGTGTGGCACATGAGAATGTAATTAAAAGAAAAGAGTTTTTTCTCAATGTTTTGGTACGTGCCGTGCCTACGGTGTAAATATCTATTTTTGTTTTTATCGATCTAGTTTGTAACCCATCCCATTCATTCAAGAAATATTCCCGCAAGCAAAATATTTTATTCATTTACGAGTATACTTGTATTGTTTTGTTTGTATGCATTATGAAGCAGAGAGGTTTGTTATTTGAGCAGTGAAATTTCCAGACCTTGCAAACATGCTTCCGGTAATGTGCTAGCATACCTATTAACATTTCGAATGAGACATACAATAAATTGTGTATAAATATGCATTTAATTAATTTAGATTTTATTTAAAAAACAGTCCTTATAGTAGGAAACTTCATCCTGGAAAACGGGCATCCATCTAACCACTTCTTCTTCATCTTTTAACGGTACATGGGGCTTTCCCAAAGTGAGAGGGGGGTGAGATTAGTGGGTGCAGCTGGGCATTGAAGCAAATGGGCCAGATTACTAATAGGCTTTCTTACGGGGCACTTTGGGCTCCGCTACCACCTTCATAAAATAGGTCTATCAAGGGAGACCCAATGTCGCCTTTGCCTGGAGGAAGACGAAACCTCCATTCATTTACTACTGGAATGCCCGGCGATCGCCAGGTCCAGGAGAGCACTCCTTGGACGTGATTTACTCAGCACTAGTATGATTAGGTGCTCCTCTCTGAAGGATCTTCTTGCGTTTATCAAACGGGTTGATGACCTTCTAGATTAAGGGACTATGGCACAATATACCTTTTAGGTAGCAGTGCCCACCTCTATGGTTAAGTCCAAATTGCTTATTATTATTATTAACCATTCTATAAGATCTACGAGAGAATGGGCCATTGCTTTGTAAGTAGTCGATTGTGGTCACGTATTGGCATCACATGTGTCTCCTGATGTAGGTGATCCTGGGCAGACATCAGAAGGTACCCTGTGGCTGTGCGTCGAGCAGCATTTTGGTAGACTTGGATTTTATTCCAGTTTGTGTTACAAAGATCTTGCGACCAATCAGCCGACCCACCGCTTTATAAGTGGCTAGCATAGTCTCTTTATCTTTGCCCTACGTGCTGCCAGCCAGTACTTTAAGAATTTTGTTCCTACTGCGCATCTTTTCACATACCGCTTCCGCGTGATGAGCTGAAGTTATCATTTTCTCAAAGTGAAGCCCGAGAGTTTTTGGATTTGCAACAATAGTAACTGGTTTGTTGCCAATACGTACCCCAACCGGCCACCGACAATCACCTGACCAGGTGGTAAGGAAAGTTGCAGACGATTTGGACGCTGAGATGGTTAGATTTCTGCTGAGAAAAAAAGCTTCTAGTCGCGCTAAATATCTATTGATATCTACGCGCATGACATCCCTATCCGCTCCCGTGGCGAGTATAGTGCAGTCATCGGCATAGGAGATAATTTCAATGCCTTCGGAGGTTTTGGGAGACCTGCCATGTAGATGTTAAGCAAGGTGGGAGAGAGAACCCCACCCTGTGGAACACCTAATTTGATCTTTCTAACTTTGGAACGACTGCCCCGAAACTCGGTGAAGGATTGCCTACCAGCTAGATAGTTTGAAATCAATCTTATCTCTTGTGTCGGAATATGTATGTTGAGGAGGTTTGCCAGAAGCTTGGAGTGATTGACCTTATCAAACGCATTTGATAGGTCAATCGCCACCATAATAGTTCTATGGCATGGTGTACGTTGGTTTAATCCGTCTCTTACACGTGTAGTGATCGCGTCAAGAGCGGTAGTCGTACTATGCATGTGTCTAAATCCATGCTGATAGGGTTCTAGCTTCGCATGGGAAACGAGAGTGGGGTGGATGAGGGCTTCCAGCGTCTTTGCTACAGGTGACAGAATCGTAATCGGTCTGTAAGAAGTTCCTAGTTTGGCACTATTCCCTGGTTTAAGACATGGGACTATGCGACCTTGTTTCCAGATGTCGGGGATGGCAAGCGTGGACATTGACAAGTTAAAGACTGCCGTGAGATACTCAATGGCAGGAAGGTCAAGATGTTTTAGAATAGCAATTGAAATGCTATCGGGTCCAAGGGCCTTAGGCCTTTTTGCATTCTCAATCACTGTTTTAACCTGGTCCGGGATGTAAATTGGTACGAAGTCAACATTTCGGCTGCGAATCCGTCTTCTAATTTTGCGCTTGAGGCCATCGGACTTGGGATGTTCAATAAATTGCTTATTGAACTGGCACACTGAAGAGGATCGCTTGTTTCTTTTTTGACAAAGGTTATGGCTGTATTGCCCTTATCTTTTGTGGGGTTCAAAAGGGCACGGACAGTAGACCATAACTACTAGCACCTTCATTAAGGTTACGGTCATTGAGGTGCTCGTTCCATTTGATTGACAAACGTTCGCTTCTCTGACTTGGTCAGGTCAGCTGGTTTGTCAATTCTGACTATGATTGGGAGGTGATCAGAAGGAAGACCAGTACGTGTTTCCCAGGAGGTCTCATTTATTAGGGTGGCACTGACAATTGTAATGTCTGGGGAGCTAATACAATTGTTTGCATCACGGGTTGGCGAGTCTTCATTGAGGGAACAGAAATCTGATGCGTCTAGAGATTCGGCGATTTATTGACTCCTGGTATCGTTGTGAAGCGCGGAATGCCAGAGTTCATGATGGGCATTGAAGTCTCCAGGAATGATCCTGTGCTCTCCATTAAGAAAAGGACCAATATTGAAATGGTAGTCTGTACAGCTAGAGTGTAGTGGTATGTAGATATTAAAAATTTCAATATTGGTGCTCCCTGATGAAACTGAGATGGCTTGCAACCCCGCCGTTCCGTCTGAAACTACATCTAATACACTGTAATGTACGGACCTGTGTATTAGGAAGGCAAGTCCACCTCCAGGGTGAGAATCATTCGTGGCGCCTTCTCTGTCCTTGCGTATGATGATATATTGACCTTCAGCGTTGAATGGTGAATTCGCGTGGAGCTTCGTCTCTTGGATGGCAGCAATCAGAATTCTGTACTTTCTCAAGAAGCTTGTGATTTCGGAAATTTTCCCTAGGATGCCATTACAGTTGAACTGCAGTATGGACACCAGTGTAAAAGTTTCTGGCGGAGGAGATACACTGTTAACTGTTCTTCTTCTTCTTCTTTTAGCGGTGCAGAAAGGTGTGCAACCGCTGTGCATCTATGTGGATTCGAGTTATGGTTCGTCGATGCTTTCGTCCGTTATGTCAAGGGACAAAAACATAGCTGCTGCGATAGGGTTTTCCCACAGTGAGATAGGGGTTAAGTCAGTGGGCGCAGCTGGGCATTGAAACAAGTGACCCACATCGTGTGGAGCGCCAGCGCAGTTTGGACAGATGTTTTGAATGTCCGGGTTAATGCGAGAAAGGTATGAATTGAGGCGTGAACAAAAGCCCGACCGAAGTTGAGCTAATGTCACTCTGGTGGCTCTCGGGAGCCTAATCTCCTCAGGCGAAATGGGTGGAGGGCGCACTGAGAGGACTCTGTTCGCACCTAATCTCGCAATAGACCGACTCACTTCTGCAGTGTGAATCTCAGCGATGGCAGCTCGGTATGCATCATCGTCGTAAGGGTCCCTCTTGTATCCCTGGACCTCTCTCTCTAGGTCTCGCAAATCACGCCTGACATGTCGTGGTGGAGGAATTCGGTCCATGAGACTGTTGTTGGGATGATTCTCACGGTAGCAACCAACAAGATATTGTTTGGACAGTAGGAGATTGTGGTCACGTATTGGCATCAATTTTGTCTCTTGATGTAAGTGATCCTGGGCAGACATCAAGAGGCAACCTGTGGCTGTGCGTAGAGCAGCATTTTGGCAGACCTGAATTTTGGTCCAGTTTGTATCACATAAACTATGTGACCAAACTGGGGCTGCATAATCGGCAACTGCTCGACCCACCGCTTTGTATGTGACTAGCATGGTTTCTTTATCCTTGCCCCAGGTGCTACCAGCTAGTGCTTTTAGGATTTTATTCCTACTGCGCATCTTTTCACAAACGGATGCTGCGTGATGAGCTGACGTCATCATGTTCTCTAAATGGAGCCCGAGAATTTTAGGATTTGCAACAGTAGGAATTGGATTGTTGCCAATACGTACATCAACCTCCCACCGACAATCCACCGACCAGGTGGTAAGAAATGTCGCAGAAGATTTAGACGCGGAGATGGTGAGGTTTCGGCTTTGGAAGAAAGCCTGTAATCGTCCGAGATAGCGATTAATTTGGAGGCGCATTTCATCCTTATCCTCCCCGGTGGCGAGTACGGTGCAATCGTCTGCGTAGGAAATCACCTCGATTCCTTCCGGTGGTGTAGGAAGGCCGGACATGTAGATGTTGAACAGAGTGGGGGAGAGTACCCCACCCTGTGGAACACCTAATTTGATTTTCCTAAGCTTAGAACGTTTGCCACGAAACTCAGTGAAGGAATGCCGACCAGCTAGATAGTTTGCAATCCAACGGATCTCTTGAGCAGGGATATGCATATTCAGTAAGTTAGCGAGAAGCATCGAGTGATTGACATTGTCAAAAGCACTCGTTAGGTCAATTGCCACAAGAATCGTTCTGTGGCAAGGACGACTGTGGTTTAGCCCATTACGGATGCGTGTAGTGATCGCATCGAGGGCTGTGGTGGTACTATGCATTTTCCTGAAGCCGTGCTGGTGAGGTTCTAGCTTAGCATGCTTAACAAGAGTGGGGTGAATAAGGGCCTCTAGCGTCTTTGCGACAGGTGAAAGTATTGTTATGGGTCGGTAGGATTCACCGAGACCAGCGCTTTTACCCGGTTTGAGACAGGGGACAATCCGTCCTGTTTTCCAGATTTCAGGGATGGCAAGCGTGGACATCGACAAGTTAAAGGCTGCCGTGAGATACTCAATGGCTGGAAGGTCGAGATGTTTCAACATGGCCATCGAAATGCCATCGGGTCCGAGGGCCTTTGAATTTTTAGCATTCTCAATGACTTTTTTAACCTGGTCCGCAGTATACGATGGTATAGTGTCAACATTTCTACTGCGAATCCGTCTTCTAATTTTACGCTTTAAGCCATCGGACTTGGGATGTTCAATAAATTGCTTATTGAACAGGCTTGCGCACTGAAGGGGTTCGCTGGTGCTCTTATGGCCAAATTTGATGGCATTATTGCCCTTTCCTTTCCTAGGATTGGATAGGGCGCGGACAGTAGACCATAGTTTACTGACACCTTCATTGAGGTTGCAGTCATTTAGGTGCTCGTTCCATTTCGCCTTCCGATAGTCTTTTACTTGTCGGTTGATTTCGGAGTTAAGCTCCTGAATTCTGGGATCACCTGGGTGAGCGCGTCTGATGTCATCTCGTTCATCGGCTAATCTGGCGGCACTGGTAGGGAAATTAGGTCGAACTTTCGGGATACGTCCAGCAGGAATAAAACGTGCCGCTGCTTTGGCAATGACGTTCCTAATATTTCTTTCGGCCTTATGAACGTTAGTTGGTGTGGGTAGCTCGGTGAACTTCGCCGACGAGTATGCTTTGAAACCCTCCCAATCGGCTTTCTTGTGATTGACAAACGTTCGCTTCTCAGACTTAGTCAGGTTTGCTGGTTTGTCAACTCTTATTATGATTGGGAGGTGATCGGACGAGAGAGCAGTGTGCGTCTCCCATCGAGTAGCACTGATTAGGCTGGGACTTACAATAGTTAAGTCAGGAGAGCTACTGCAAGTGCCTGTGACTCGAGTCGGCGAGTCTTCATTGAGTGGACAGAAATCTGAGGCGTCTAGAGATTCGGCAATAGCTATACCCCTGGCATCGTTGTTGAGGTCAGAATGCCAGAGCTCATGGTGCGCGTTAAAGTCACCAAGAATGATCCTGTGCTCTCCAGATAGGAGAGGACCAATATCGAAACGATAGCCAGAAGGGCAACTAGAGTGTGGTGGAACATATACATTAAAAATTTCGATATTAGTACTCCCTGATGAAACTGAGATGGCTTGCATTTCCGCCGTACCGTCGACATCTACATCTAATACACAGTAATGTACGGACTTGTGTATTAGGAAGGCAAGTCCACCTCCAGGGTGAGAATCATTCCTGGCGGCTGGTCTATCTTTGCGCAGTATAACGTAATTGCCATGGACGCTAAGAGACGAGTTCGAATGGAGCAAAGTCTCCTGGATAGCAGAAATCAGAATTCTGTTTACACTCATGAAGTGAGTGATCTCGGTGATTTTTTGGTGAATGCCGTTGCAGTTAAACTGCAATAAGGACAGTGGAGTGAAAACCGCTGGAGGAGGAGCAGGGGTTAAACTAGGCCTAGCATTCCTGATCATATTGTTTGGGGGTGCTGGGGGCTGAGGAGGAGGTGGAGGGCTAGGAGCAGCCCTTGGTCGCCCTGTATTTATGCATCCCGGTGCAACATATGCTGTGGAGTGCTGACCAACCCTTCTCAGGCCAGAACACCTGAGATGTACCCATTCCAAGCAACAATTACACTGTACTGACCTGGCATTCGTACCAATTCGTTGGCCGCAAACACTACAAAACCATACCTCTGGGCCTGGATTTGTTTCAATGCCGGCGCGAATTAATAAAATTGAGAGCAGCCGCGCCGAGATGTAATGCTCCCAATATGACGAAAAAACACATAACTCGAATCCACACATATACACAGACAAACACAACCTTCCTGCATCGAACCTTCAGGGCTCTTGCCAGGGAGGTATATTGGAAACTTTTGGCCGCTTCCATGTAGAAAACGGGTGTAATCCGCCCCGTAGAGGCAGTTTCCGTAGGACCACCACTGTTAACTGTTAAACTGTGTCTGTGTCAAGGCAACATTATTGGGGGGTGTAGGGGGCATTGGTGGTGGGGAGGATCCTATTATTACTGCCCAGTAAACCTACAGCCTGGTGCAACAAATGTACCCTCAATGTAATGACCCATCCTTCTCAAACCGGAGCATCTGAAATGCACCCACTCCGAACAGCAACTACACTGAAGTGACCTAGCATTTGAACCGATACGTCGGTTGCAGACACTACACATCCATACCCTAACTGGGCCTGGATTTGCTTCAATGCAGGCGCGTAAAAGAAGAATTGATAGCAGCCGCGCCGAGATGTGATACGAAAAACCATATATATCAGATCCATACATATGCACAGCAATACACAACCTTTCTGCATCGAGACCTTCGAGGCTCTTGCCAGGTAGGCTTTTTGGCAACTCTTGGCCGTTTGTTGTAGCAAGACTACCCTCTCTACTCAATCCACTTGTAGCTACCCTTAAAGATCACCACCCCTCCTGTGAGTGATGCTTCAGCTAGGCTCTATACCCAGGATTGTGGGTGAGTTATAGTCTAAGAAAATTGGACCAAAATATGACCATCGAACGGCAAAAATCCTACATCGGAAATTTGTTTTGATTATGGTTGGGGATGGTCCCGAGATGATGGCATAAAAAGTCCCAACCGATTGGGGGTCCGCAACCTTAAAAAGGGGGGAAAGGGGGACATTTTTTTGTTTTTTTTTTGCGATTATTTAAAAAACGGCAAGAGATACACAAAAATTGTCTGAGGACGAAAAAAACTACCTAAATTTACCTTTCCAATGATATAAAACACTAGAGTTTAATTAAATATTTCGGCGCTAGCCTAACAAAATAAATTAGAATATTTTCACTTTAGACCTTTGTTAAAAGCTCCATAACTTTCAAAAAAATGCTAGTTTAGCCGTAAAATTTTGTATAAGTATTCACAATAAGTTCAGGATCATTCTAACGTAAACATTGAGTCGCTCCGGGCAAGGACCCCCATTATCCCCCCATTTAAATTTGTCAAAGCGGCAGGTCCATAACTCCACCAAAATTGGAACAGAGTGCTTAATTTTGGTTTGTTGCGATTGGAGGTCATAGTCACCCCACCCACCAAAAATCAGCTCATTCGGATAAAAACTAAGGGAACCTCCCATACAAAGTGACCCAAGACAACTTAGTTCTACAGTTTATAAAATGAGTAGTACGTAGAACAAACTCCTGATGGGTCACTTTGTATGGGCAGAACTAGCATTCTTTCAAAAGTTATGGAGCTTTTAAAAAAGGTCTAAAATGAAAATATTCTAATGTATGGTCTAGTCTAACGCCGAAATGTTTGAATAAAATCTAATGTGTTATACATCATTGCAAAGATCATTTTATGTAGTTTTTTTCGTCCTCAGACCATTTTTCTGTATATCTTACTGCTTTTGAAATAAACGCAAAAAAAAACAAAAAATTCCCCCCTTTCCCCCTTTTTTTAAGGTTGCGGATCCCCGATCGGTTGGGACTTTTAATGCCATAATCTGGGGACTATTCCCAACCAGAATCCAAAAAAATTTCTATATATACAGTGGAAACTCGAAACTCCTTAACTCGAAAAACGCTTTAAGTCGAAGAAAATCTGCTTCCCCAGCACATTTGAACAAAAAACAATGAAAAGCAAACTCGATAACTCAAACCAAAACTCAAACTCTATTACTCGAAAAGAAATTTTTGATTTCACTGCTTGTGAAACTCTATAAGTCGAAGTGCTGATATTGAAGACTCTATAAGTCAAAATGTCAGATACTCTCCACCAGGTCAAATTAAAATTTCTTATCGGTAAACGGGCGAGACTCTATAAGTCAAAGCTTTGCTATGCGAAACTCTATAAGTCGATTTTTAGGGTTTTTTAGAATTTTTTCAAAAAACCCTTATAAAATCGATTCTGTCCGTCCGTCCGTCCGTCTGTTCACTAAACAACTCGCGAACGGCTGAACCGATTGTCATGAAATTCGGTATGAATGTGTAGAGTGGTTACAGTCTTTGGCACAAATACATTAGAAGTTGGTAGGAAGAAGATAACAGGGTGTCCCGAACGTTTGAAAAAAAGTCGACTTTTTTAGTTTTTATCGGAGATTAACGTATGGGTATTTAAATCAAAGATCTAGACGAGTACATTTCATATCAGTTACAATTTTCCAGTTTCAAGTAACGGTAAAAAAGTTATTGGCGTTTAAAGTTAAATTTCCTTTTCGAGCTCCGTTTTTCTAAACCGTTATAGGGATCGATATGAAACTTTGCACAAAGATTGGTCAGTATGGCCTTATATACGTTAAATATTAAGACTGTTGACTTTTGCTAAGGAAAAGTAAATAACAGTAAATTTGTAAAATTCAAATTTGTTCGTGTGTAGCCCCTCTTAGGTTTCCAAATATGAAAATTCTGCTAAGGGTTTTTAGAAAATTACACAGAAAATATGTCTACGAATTTTCATTCGAATAACTGTATCCAAACCGAAAATATAGCCAAGTAAGTATTTAGTAAGGGCCTTTTACAATACAAGGGAAGCCTCTTAAGCATTTCTTCAATATATATCTTTTAACTTGATGAAACAATGTACATGAAATTTGGTGGAAATACATAGAACGGTAATAGTGTTTGCCACAAATATTTTTGAAGTTAGTAGGACCAAGTTAACAGGGTGTCCCGGAAAAGCTGCAAAAGTATACTTGTTCAATACTCATAGGAAAGCTTGCATGGGCTCTAATGTCAGGGGACACAATGGAATCATTTCATATAAGTTGTTTTTTCTTGATTTAAAAAACAGTAACAGTCGATTTACAGCTAATAATTCAGTTCATATATAATGCCAAGCCTTCCTTACGTTTGCCCGAGTTTGTTTTTGCTCAAAGGCCATCAGAAATCTGAAATCGAAAAAATCCTGTAGATTTGCCTTGGAGTACTTTTATACAGACTGGGTAAATAGTAAATCTATTTTTGGATTGGTCTAATTAAAGGTGGAACAGAATGAAAGGCGCTAGCCTTTCATTCTGGAACGCGTTTATTTAGACCAATCCAAAAATAGATTTACAGGAAGCATTTCATTAATGTTGTGCACAATTCTTATCTATTGCTCATAAAATATATGTACAAAAAATATTCACTATGCATCAAAATTCTAAAAAACCCTCGTATTGCGGGCGCAGCCCTCTGTAAGCCGGTATTTTTTTTTATTCCTCCAATGGCGATTTTTCTGTTTGAAATTAGAATTTTATTGCTGCATATTCCGGAAACGAGAATAACGGTACTTTTCTGCGATAAAATGTTTCAGTTTGCATTTGAATATAGCGTTCATCGTAAGGTTGTTTGTTTGTAGTCTGGCTGGTCTAGCGGTTAGTGCGCGCACCTTCGGTGCACAGGGTCATGAGTTCGAATCTCACCGTGGATCATGGTGTTTTTCGAACTCACGAGCTTGTGACGGACTATGATCTCACTCAGATGTTAAACGAGTACCCATTTATGGGGGTAAATAACACTGCTGAGCGTGATGCTGATCTCATTACCTCAACAAAAAGCAGATAAGATCTTGGAAATAGGATGTCACTAACACATCCTGCGGCCTTAGTCCAATGATTCGATTGTCGCGCCTGTTATTTTTTTTAAGGTTGTTTTGTTACTGTCAAAAGAATCGTTTCGTGCAGTTTGAGGAATTCAGCTAATTAAACATATCTGCGTCAAAAAGAACGCTACAAACCCTGACTATTTAGCAGAAGAAAGAACGTATTAAAGCGGTTGATGCAAAAGGTCGAAAAAGAGGGTATATATAACATTTTGTCATCTATCGGAAAAGAGAGGAAAAAATGCATGTACTATTTTATAAGGGTATAATGTCGGAAAAATACCAAAATATAAAAATACACAAAAAGAGAAATACTCTATAAGTCGAATTTACTTACAAATATACTCGATATCTCGAAATCTCTTTACGTCGAAATTTCGATAACTCGAAAGAAAGTTTGGTTCCCTTGGGCTTCGACTTATCGAGTTTCCACTGTATTTGAATTTTATTTCATACGGTAAACTGTTTATTACCAAACAAAAAAAGTTTAAAACAAAATAAAAACAAATCTCGGCGCTCTCTGAAAGAAAGCGAATGTGAACCCCGAGTGATGAATGAGCCACGATGAAGAACTCTAAGAAAGAAGTGAAATTTAAACCAAATTGTGCCCCAAAAAAAACGACGATTCAATGACGACCAAAAGAAGCTTTGGCCATGGAAACAGTGATTTGAACTTAAGCCGCCTAGGCTATTGTAAGCAATATATCCCTGCATCATGAGAGAGCCTCCACTGTGGTATTCATTATGATAACCAGGTATCCGTTTTTCCACATAAACTGGCCATTTTCTTTAAATATTGATTTTTTTTTTTGTAAAAATGTAATAAAATAACGAATTTTAGTCGAAAAACTTTCCGAAAGTTGCAGTAGCTTGAATTTTTTCCTTAGTAACAGAAGTTTGCTTTTGGTATGGTTTTTAAATCATTCTTCGGTTTCACTTTATCTGCGTATGCATGCAATTTGCCTTTTTTAGTTCTAGGCCGGAGGTGGTCGTTATTATCTCTGCCTCCGATGGCACATTCTTCATATTCATAAAAAGGATATTAAGGTTCAATTAAGACATTTTCCATAAATATTTGGAAGATTTTTCGGTGATTATTCAATGTTTTATCCCCTTTCTGTGAAGCAGTGAATACTTTTCTATTTCTTTTCTATTATTAAATTTTAGGGCTTAATAATGAAAAGTCTGTCGTATGAAATTAAATTCAATTGCACAGTCTCCAACCTTTAAACCAGGGTTGAAGTTTGCCTCTACGGAGGCTTTAACCAAACTGCAAATTTCTGATATTTTTCCAATGTTTCAAGCCACTGGACACACTTTCTGCTTGGAATTCAAAACATAAACACAAATCATTAACAAAATTATGTTTTATCAATTTTTTTCCAGAGAAATTGGTGTACAACCAAAGATTTAAATATTGTCAAAATACTTATGCCGCACCAAAATTTCGCGCCAATCTGTTCTCTTCTTAGCAAGAGAGTGCAAAAACGGACAGGAAAAATATTGAGCATATTTATTGTTGTTGATATGTACTTTGATTTCCTTATAAGAAATTTACCGTTATTCGCTCTAGTTAAACAAAATCAGTATCTTGGCTCGAGAGTACCAGATGTCAAAATACATATGCCGGCTAGTGTATATAATGTGCCATTTTTCTTAGACTATTAGTAATCACCGTTAAATTAAGGTGACCCGACTCCAAAAGACCCAATGCTACACATATGTACTTGCGGAATTCGGTTTTCAGGCAAATCCTCAGTCATACTACCTTCGCCCCCTGCTCCCCTTCACAACCATTTGGAAAAAGAATAATATCTCGGAAATATGTGGTGAACCTTGGGAAGGCAAGGTTGATACTAAACTATTACTAAACCCTAAATTTCTCAAGTATTCCTCAGTGGCGTAGATATAAATTATATAGATTTTGCTCTTTGCTATTAATTTCGTAACAATATCTGCAAAATGCTATCCACAGGAAAATTTCGGCATTAATATTTTTACAGTATTTACAATTGCTTAATTGTTGATGCCATGGCTAGAGTTTTGACAATTTGGCGTACATGAAATTTGATTTTCTTCAAACGTTTTGCAGAAAGTGCAACTGCCAAAAGGACAGATCAGCTGGTATTTACTAAGATAATTTTACATTATAGCGAAATCTGTTTTATGAGATAATCAGATCTAATCATCTAATACCCGGTATGCAGTTACGTAGGGCATTTCTCGAATGAAATCACAACTATCTCGTTCACTCATCGGCCGGACTATCATTCGGTATTACTTATCAGGGACGGCCGCAACGTCTTAACGTTATGCTTCCTCGTTCTGAAGAACATTATTGTATGCTGCAGACAAACCACTCACTGAGGCCTATTTTTAACCGCATCCATCTCCAGTGCGGGAACGATTGTAAACATTTGCGCTTGGTATTGCAGACGAACCTTCAATTTTAAATTTAGTCACAACCTTCCAGTACCTGACTTTCAAAGTTTAGACCGTATTCTGCGTACTGATTTTAGGCGCTGCTATAAGCTTCTCAGTTGTTCCTAAGATGCTTTGCTTTGTCGCGTGACGGGATTAAATTAACGCGTATCATCCAGGAGTCGAGTAAGTAGGTATACCAACATTAAGGTGGGGATTATGAAACATCTGATCTCTAGTGCCTCGTTGTTCGTCGTACACTATTTGCTTCGCTGTGCAAAACCTATTCTTTGCGAATCTTAGCTAAACAAGCCTAAACACACAGAATAGAAACAATTTCAAAACCTTGAAGTGACAGTCCGTTTGCGATCTCACCAGCAGACCTCAAACAATTAAAGGAAATTTTTATTCGGAAGTAAAGCATAGAGGCAAGATGGTGTGGACTATTCCTGAAATTTCTTATTTAGAACTCCTCAATTAAATGCTTTGACACTGTGCTAAAAAAAACCTCATCATCTTTCGACGTTTGCAACTTTTGAACCATGGAAGCTAGATCACCAAACATGGACAATGCTGTGCCTACAAGTCCAAACGCGGATAGGTTGGACCGTGTAATTTGGAACAAATGTGAGCGCCAAGTAGCTCTACAAGTATGCCGAATTTTAGAAAGGTCGAGAAGGGTGGGTTACCGAGATATCGAGAATGAACGATTGCCAAACATAAAACTGCGATTATCTCGCTAAATATCGATTATACCGGGGAGTTTATTATGTAGCGCATTAGGTTTCATTGTGTGGCATGGTGAATGCTGTACATTTGCCAACACTATACGATAGGTCGAAATGCTGTACTTTGCAGCAAAATGCTGTACCTCTGGTCAGCTTAGGTTAAAAGCAAATTTGACGAAGTCTTAGCTGATGTTATATAAGTAGCTCTGCAAATATTATAGAAACTGCTCGCTACGGTCACCCAACCCTCCTCCGAAAATTAATGCGTCCAGGTGGTGAGAAGTGTTGCAGTGCATTTAGACGGCGAAATCACGAGGTTACGGATACTGAAAAACTCCACCAGTTTCTCAATATAGTCATTTGATCGAGCACACATACCATTTAAATCATTCCCCGTGGTGAGTACGGTGCAATCGTCCGCATAGGAAATTAGTTTGATTCCTTCCGGGGGTGTTGGAAGGCTCGACAGGTGTTGAACAATGTAGGAGAGAGTACACTACCCTGTCGTACTCCCTGCTTAATTTTCCTATGCTTTGAACAACTGCCACGAAACTCGGTATAGGATTGCCTCCCAGCTAGATAGTTGGCAATCCACCTAACCTCTTGTGCATATTAAGGAGGTCGACCTACAGCGCAGAGTGGAAAACCGTGTCGAAGGCTTTCGACAGGTCAAGCGCCACTAGGACAGTTCTGTCACAGGGCTGTTTCTGGTTGAGACCATTATGGATGTGATGGAGCTGTTGTGGTACTATGCATCTTCCTGAAGCCATCCTGGTGAGAAGCTAGGTCAGCATGTGATACAAGGGTGGGGTGGATGAGTGCTTCGAGCGTCTTTGCAACGGGTGATAATATTGTGATTGGACGGTAGGATTCGGCGATTTTTGCGCTTTTACCGGGTTTTAGAAGGGGGGTGATTCGACCCTTTTCCAAAATTCAGGGATGACAAGCGTGGATATCGACAAGTTGAAGAAGGTATTCGATCGCCGGAAGATCTAGATGTTTCAGCATGACCATTGAAATGCCATCTGGTCCAATGGCCTTAGAGTTTTTAGCGTTCTTGATCGCTGCTGAAACTTGGTCCGCTGTATAGGTGGGGATAATGTCAACTGTTCGGATGCGTATCCTTTTTTATACCCTTCGCTTATTAAGCGAAAAGGGTATATTAACTTTGTCATGAAGTTTGTAACGCATTGAAGGAAGCATCTCCGACCATATAAAAAGTATACATATATGATCGGCATGACATGGGGAGTCGATTGGGCCATGTCAGTCTGTCCGTCTGTCCGTCGACGCGACGCGTTTTGCTCGGCCAGTCTAAAAGCTATGGAGCTGAAATTTTCATACATGCTTCTTTTTGTTGCAGGCAGTTTGTATGTTTGAAGCGGTAAAATCGGACAATGGGGTCATGGGGCTGCCATACAAACCCAACTCTCCAAATTAGGTTCTTCTAAGAAAAACTTTTTTATTTGTCTACCAATTTCAATCAAATTCCACACGAATGTGTTTCTATTGATAGCACAAAACATATGTAAGAATGGATCAAATCGGACCATGGGGTCATGGGGCTGTCATACAAACCTAACCCGCCAAATTAGGTTCTTCTAAGAAAAACTTTTTTATTTGTGCACCAATTTCAACCAAATTCCACACAAATGTATTTCTATTGATAACACCAAACATATGTAAGAAAGGATCAAATCGGACAATGGGGTCATGGGGCTGCAATACAAATCCAACCCCCGAAATTAGGTTCTTCTAAAAAAAACCTTTTTATTTATGCACCAATTTCAATCAAATTTCACACAAATGTGTTTTAATTGGTAACACATAACATATGTAAAATCGACCAAATCGGACAATGGGGTCGTGGGGCTGCCATACAAACCTAGTCCCCCAAATTAGGTTCTTCTAAGATTTTTTTTTTTTATTTTCTCATTGATTTCAATCAAATTTCGCACAAATATGTTTCTAGTGATACCACAAAACATGTAAAAATGGACCAAATCGGACCATGGGGTCATGGGGCTGCCATACAAACTTAGCTCCCCAAATTAAGTTCATCTAAGATTTTTTTTTATTTATACATTAATTTCTACCAAACTTCACAAAAATGTGTTTCTATTGATGACACAGAACATATGTATGAATAGATGGAGTCGGACCATGTGGTCATGGGGCTACCATACAAACCTAGCCCCCCAAATTAAATTTTTCTAAGAAAAACGTTTTTATTTGCACACCAATTTCAATCAAACCTCAGAAAATTATATTTCTATTGATGCTACATAACAAACGTGAAAATAAATGAAATCGGACTATGGGGTCGTGGGGCTGCCATACAAACTTAACCCCCAAAATAAGGTTCTTCTAAAAAATACTTTTTCATTTGGACACAAATTTCAACCAAACCTCATGGAAATGTATTTTCATTGATGTTACAAAACATATGCAAAACTGAATTAAATCGGACCATGGGGTCATGGGGCTGGCATATAAACTCAACCCCCAAATTAGTTTCTTCGAAGAAAAACTTTTTTATTTGTCCACCAAATTAAAAGTGTTTTAATTGATGCCACAAACATACCCCCCCTCTTTTTGGTTCTTATAAGAAACCCACGTCCCCCGCTTCCCCCAATAAATCTTCGCCGAATCTGATGGCTACACTACCCTTGTCTTTGGTTGGATGGATGGGACAGGGCGCGGACTGTAGCCCAAAATTTGCTGACACCTTTTGAGAGGTCGCAGCTTTCAAAACGCTCGTTCCATTTTTCTTTCTTGTAGGTGTTGACTTCGATTTATTTCGGAGTTTAGCTCCTGAATTCTGGGGTCTGCCGGATTTGCGCGTCTTAAGTTGTGCCGTTCGTCGTCTAACCTTGCGGCAGTAGTTGGGAAATCTGGCCGAACTTTGGGGATACGTGCTGCCGGAATGAAGCGAGCTGCCGCTTTAACAATGACGTTCCTTATATTCTTTTCGGCTTCCCTGGTGTTTGTTAGAATATCCCGCAGGGGAAGTGTGTTCATGTGACACACATATTTGGTGAGTTGCGACACCACGGACCAGAGCAGCGCAGGGAGGCCCCTGGTATGGTTGATACGCCATGGCGTGGATCTGTACAAAAGACCTTCGGGAGTTGACGGTCCCGAGCTCCCGAGCTCGTCATGTATGGGTGACACAGCATAGCTTGACTTTTTCCCTATTCCTTCAAAAAGTCAGCTATACAAGCTTACACGACGCAGTGCTTCCTCGTGGGGGAGAAACCACATATAAGCGTACGTGTCCAGTCTCGGAGTTGGCGGCTTCGCATAACCCAAGCCTCGAAGGGGCCAGTTAGGGAGAATGGCCTTTGCGCCTATACCTAGCTGGCTTGTGGATTGATGACCACACGGCCCGAATCAAATTGCTACTTAGTAAACGGACGGAGGCCAAACCTATGTGAACGGTAGCGCTATGAGTCTGCTTTAAGCAGACGAGTAGTAAACAGGCATAACGATCCTGCGGAGGCATTCGAATTCGTTAGGTCTTCCGAAAGGGGGCCAAAGGCGGATCACACCTGCTATAGAGAAATCTTTAGCGAATAGTGTACCTCGGGGATGGGCGTGCCCAGGGGACCATGGTCCCTACCCATCTAGGCGTTGGACTCGAGGGGGTTTGTGGTGTTAGACATGCCGACCAGCTAGAGTCGCATCCCAAGGTGGGGATCCAAAGGGAGGCGTCCCGGCGGAAAACACCATTCCGGCTTTAAGCCGGATAAAACACAGTCTTCCTGCGGGGGGAGGCATGGCCAATGGCTTAGATACTCCTTTAGACCAGTGTAGTAGATCACACAGTAATGTTTGTTAGAATAGGTAGCACAGCGAACTTCGTCGTAGTGAACGTAGTGAAACCCTCCCAATTTGCCTTTTTGTGATTGATAAACGTACGCTTGTCACCTATTTGGGGACTAGATCCATCAGCTTTTGTTTGGTTTTAAACTAATCAAAATCCGTTATCTATTTCATCCTCAAAAGGGAGGAGCAGGCTATGGGTAAAACCCATCGAAGCAGCACTTTTCTTTAGCTTAGTTCAGGAAGATAGGATGCCTGCAATCTATGAATGAGGATGCTAAATGTGTTTTTTCCCGATTATATAGCCTGCCTGTTCTTCATCGATTTTGCTTTCTAAAAGGAGTTTGATCCTTCTTCTTCTTTTAGCGGTACAGGAAGGTGTGAACCGCTGTGTATCTATGTATGGATCAAATGGGCCACATCGTGTGGCGTGCCAGCGCAATTTGGGCATACGTTTTGTATGTTTGGGTCTCTGCGAGATAGATACGAATTGAGGCGTAAGACCGAAGTTGGGCTAAAGTCACTCTGGTGGCTCTCGGGAACCTAATCTCCTCGGGCGAAGTAGGTGGTGGGAGCGCTGAGAGGACTCTGTTCGTACCTAAACTCGCAATAGACCGACTCACTTCCTCAGTGTGAATCATTGCAATGGCAGCCCGGTATGAATTTTCATCAAAAGGATCCCTTTTGTAACCCTGCACCTCTCTCTCAAGGTCACAAAGGACACGTTTGATGTTGCGTGGAGGATGAATTCGGTCCATAAGGTCACGGTTAGGATGATCCTATCGATAACAACCTACTAAATATTGTTTTGTAAGTAGTCGATTGTGGTCACGTATTGGCATCAAATGTGTCTCCTGATGTAGGTGATCCTGGGCAAACATCAGAAGGCACCCTGTGGCTGTGCGTAGAGCAGCAGACTTGGATTTTATTCCAGTTTGTGTTACAAAGACTTTGCGACCAAACTGGCGCCGCAAAAATCAGCCGCTGCTCGACCCACCGCTTTATAAGTGACATGGTCTCTTTATCTTTGCCCCAGGTCCTGCCAGCCAGTGCTTTAAGAATTTTGTTCCTACTGTGCATCTTTTCGAGTTTGATCCTCTCCAAAATTATCCTAGCTATTATTTTGGCAACAGCGGGAAGCAGACAAATACCCCCCCCCCCCCCCCAATTATTACATTCTGTAGGATTGCCCTTTTTTGGAAGTTTGACAATCAAAGCATCCTTCCATTCAGTGGGAAAAGATTCTATATCCCACGCTTTACCAATTAGAGGTTGCAGCAACTCCGGTGTTACTTGGTAAAGTTCGGCTGGAATGCCGTCGTGCCGAGCAACCTTGCCAGGTTTTTATTCAATAATTGCGTCTTCAATTTCTTGTTTCATTGTGGGAGTTGATCGTATACCTACGTTTTGACGGTAAGTTAAATTACTAATATTTGAGGGCCATCAGCCACTCGATTTAAAACTGCAGCGAAGTGCACTTTCCATCGCCTCAACTGACCGTTGGTATGGATAAGTAGCCTTCCATCACTATCTTCCACCGGGTGTGGATTGGAGCTACGACCACCTTTACACTCCTTGATGACACTGTATTTTAATTTCGTGCAGCTTCCTCTGCCGTAGAAGAAAGAAAGTTGGCATACACCCTTTTGTCACGGTGTACACTACGTCGGACTTCCCGAGCTTTAGAACGGTACAGGAGCTCAATGTTGTGACGATCCTCGTGTGTTGCTGATGCTAGACCCACCCCAAGTTCTTTCCGTTCGACAATCCGCTGTCATGTCCGACATCCAAGGCTTTGGCCGAGAGGACGGATTTGGGCCGAGAACGGTCTCAGCGCTCTTCATGTACGCATTCTTAATGGCATCCCAGTGAGCATTTAAGTCATCAACCGGGCGACTAATAATCACAGCTGTTTTCTGTACGAGGTGATCTTTAAATTGTTGGGCTACAGCTGGATACTTTAATTTGGCGGTGTCGAACTTACGGTGCCGGGACGAAGCATCTCGCCGAGATTGCACGGAAGCAATCCGCAAACGAAAATTTCTAAAAACATCTGGTAGAAATGGCAAAATGGTCGATTTGATTCTCGGTTCGATAACGATCAACAGACGTCCAGGTGATCTTATGGCAATTCTTGTGCTCAAACATAGTTCCTCCGATGACGAGGCAGTGGAAGTTGCAGAACTCTACAAACCTCTCACCGTTATCGTTCCGGATACCCAGACCGTGTCTCTCCAGTCCATCGTTGTCCGCACCAACGTTAGCATTCAAATCTCCCATAACGACTACAATGTCGCTCTTAGGTGTTTTACGCCGGATGGTGTTGAGTTGTATCATATACATCCTATCCTTTTAATCGCCTTATACAAGAAGCCAGTAACACTGAAGTTTATTCTGTCCCCATACCAAAGGAGCTTTACTCGGATAATGCGGGAAAGTAACGCCCCGAGGAGAACATAGGAATTGGACGGAGTCGTTCAACCTATAAAACTCCTCCTGCATAGCTAAGGGTCCGCAGTTGTGCCACAACTGAAAAATATATAGGAATCAGCCGAAACCTTTCGACTTACATCTCGTCCCTTACGGGAAAATGAGTCCGTATTGGCCGGCCCGAAATTATTTTTTTCTTCTAATATTCAATTCTTGGCATTTCCAGCTATTTGAAATTACAAGCATTTTGATACAGGGTTGGCCAATTACAAGTTCGTTTTTAAAAATGCAGTAAAATGAACAAAATTAAATTTTCTTCCTTGTCTTATGGCTTTACTCGTATTAGAAAGTAAGTAAGCTCCCATTAATAATGGAACACAACTTCATTCAAGTGGCTGCCCCGGCTGGCGTCACAGTAGCGCATTCTGTCACACCAATTTTCCAAGACCCTGTTGATGGTTTCAGGCTGTAGCCCACGGATTGCTTGGATGATATTGGCCTTAAGTGCTTGAATTGTTTCTGGATTGTTGGCATAACATCGGTCCTTCACGGTTCCCCACAAAAAAAAAGTCCAAAGGGGTCAAATCGCAGCTCCGAGGCGGCCAATTGACATCGCCAAGACGGCTGATAACAAGATTTGGGAATTTGGTGCCTAAAAGATCGATTGTGGCATGGCGCGCCATCCTGCATGAACCAGAGGTCGTCCAAATCCATGTCTTCAATTTTAGTAAAAAAAAAGGAGGATAACATGGCTCGGTAACGCGCACCGTTGACCGAAACGTTGTTACCAGCCTCATTTTGGAAAAAAAATGGTCCAATGATGCCATGACTCCACAATCCGCACCAAACTATCACTCGCTGTGATAACGTGCGGGTTTTCCGAGCCCCAGATGCGGAAATTTTGTTCATTAACGTAGCCGCCGAGATGAAAATGTGCCTCATTAGAAAAGATAATTTTTCGCCAAAAATCGGTGTCCAATTCAAGCTGCTCTAAGGCCCAAACTGCGAAGCGATAACGAAGTGGATGGTCGTGCGACTTTAATTGCTGAGTCAATTGGACCTTGTAAGGGAATAATTCGAGATCTTTGTGCAGAATTCTTCTCAGGCTAGTGCGTGAAATGTTTAACTGTTGAGATCGATGGCGTGTTGATGTTCGTGGATAGAGTCTCACACTCTGGGCTACAGCAGCCACATTTTCATGTACGCGCACCGTACGACGACGGGGACCGTGAGTGTTGTCCACTAACATGCCAGTCTCAGTCGTGCTCTGTGGCCGTGATCGTTCGGTCGCCACTCTGTGAAATAGACACTCATAGAGAAACGAGTTTCCAAACTCGGCACGTCTCGTCGCAAGTTTATTATTCAGAAGAAGATGATAAGAAATATTCTTATCATAGAATAATAAACTAACAATGCGACTAAGGAAGTGGTATGGCTGACAACCGTATCACACCTCGAATTCAATTGTCTTTGTAACGTTGATGGATAGTCATCAACGCACCTAGGAGTTACGGTAATCGAGAGAGAGAGATTGGCGTCTCACGAACTTTTTGCACAAACTTGCGTACGTAATGCTCGGTGGGTGCTTCATTTCGACCAAAACTTCTTTTCAATAAACGTACTGTTTGGGCTAGACAGCACTCACTTTGAAAATAAGTTTTCAGTATTTCCTAACGTTGTTCCAGCGTAAATCGACTCATTTCGTTCCGCGAAGGTATGATACTGACTTCCTATCCAGATTTCGAGCGAAAAACAGCTGTCAGTGTCAAACTAACCTATGATTTAAAAACGAATTTGTAATTGGCCCACTCGTTATTTTGCATCATCTGAATGCTTATTGTTTTATGTACAGAATTTCTAGAGCTTCACATATTATCCATAAAATATTTGGAAAAAAAATTATTCGCCAATCATTAAAAAAATGTAATTATTCTGTTTTTTTTTCAATTTTATTCTTATTCAACTGAAGAAAATATGTACATCAAGCATTAGCCTTCAACTCTCTTGCAATTATCATATTGTCTCCTTGACTTTCTATCATCAAAGTATGGTGTTACAATATGTGTGCATTTGCATATGTACATTTTTCAGCATCCGTATCCGGGAAAAAATTAGTACAACTGTTGTTTGCATTCTATCCGGTGCTATATATATATTCATTATAAGTCCATTGCTACAGAAGTGTGCATCCGAAATCATAAATGTAATGTCCTTGTATTCTCATGCTTTTCCGTATATCTATATTTATGAAATGCACAATTGGAAAGTGCTGCATTCTTGAAAATGTTTCGATTTGTCAACAGAAAAAAGAAAGAAAATCGATAGAATCCTTTCATTCATTCATTTGCCTATAATGAACATTCCGTTTTTTACAAAAATAAAAATACATATTCACTCTTGAGCTCAGAGGACTCACACAGAGGCTTTATAAAACCACCAGCTCTTGTCTTTGCTTTCATAATCTTTGAGTAAAGAGGTTAGAAACGAAGCGGAATGGTTGCATTTATAGTACATATAAAAAATATAAAAAAATCCACTCAACTCACTGAGGCACTCTATACTTGTAGTCAGTGTCACATTGACAGGGGAGAGGGTGTTATAGTGCTTCCTTTTTTGTTTGTTCGTTTAATAACAACCCTATATGGAGGATTCCTTCACTGTATTGGGGTTGCTGAACTTAGCGTTCCTCTATATGCATGCATGCACCACAATTGACACGTTGTGACCATACGAAGCTCAATGTTCAAGCATCAAGATATATCAGCCTAGTTGGTGATATACTTGCACAGTTAGGGAGATGTCCTTAAGTGGCCATTTACAAGACTAGACACAACTTTCAATTTTTAATGTGTGTTTGGCAACTGATGGAATTTGGAATGTGTTCTGAACGAGGGCGATGAATGTTGAGGGAACACTATCGTGATAGGAAGTGCTATGGATATTTTCGCATTTCCAGAATGGAAATTTTATTAGCTTTATTTGGGTATAATTGAAATTGATTTTTTTTTCTATTACATTCGACTTTCTTGGGGTTAAAGTTAAGAATTATGAAAGGCAGAACATATGAAGCCATACAAGTGTATATCCTACTTTATGTTGTAGAGCCTTAATTGGGGTGAATGTACAATAACACGTAACAGCGTAAGATAGGGTGCAAATATTTTCTTGGTCGTAGGTGCAAATTGACAATCTTCTTCTTTATATATAAAATTAGAATGTGCATCTCAAAATAAGTTCTTCTAAAAAAAATCTTTGTCGCGAGCGGAGCAGCACAAGGTGTTTTTATACAAACCCCACCCCTAAAGAAGGTTCTGATAAGAAAAACTTGTTTCTTCATCGATATAAATATTTCTCTTTCGGTGTCCAAAAATATATTAAAAGTGAAGGGCTTTGGACTGGTTATGAACATCCCAAAGGAAGATTTTTCTAAGAAAATATCTTCCTTTATGAACCAATTTCAGCTTCACATAAATTTGTTCTATCGTAGCCACAAAGTATATGCAAAATTGGGGGGAGATATATTATAGTGGAAAGTATCAAATTTTGTGTGTATTTGTATGTATTTTAAATATTAAGGAGTGTATTTCAAAACATTAAAATACTTTCTAAATCGATTTTTCATCATCATCATCATCAATGTGGCACGATAGGCCGACGTCGGGTCTTGGCCGCCTAAATCGTTGACCTCCAATTGTCGCGGTTACGTGACCTTGATCTCCAGTTTCGGAAGCCCAGCGAGCTCTCGGTCGTCCACGCAACCTCGCTCCGTCAATTCGTTGTGTGTTCATCACTTTCTTTGGCATGCGATTATCGTCCATCCGTTGTACATGCCCCACCCATTGCAAACGTTGAAGCTTCACGATTTTCGATACTTCCAGCTCATCGTACAATTGATACAACTCATGGTAGTACCGGATACGCCATTGATCTCGCTCGCGAACGGCCCCGAAAATTCGCCAACGGACCTTTCGTTCGAATCGGTCTAGCAAAATTTCGGAGGCTTGGGTGAGGGTCCATGTATCGCAAACATAACATATCACGGGTCGGATGATCGTTTTGTACACGCGGAGCTTCGTATTCCGATGCGCAAGTTTCGAATTAATTATAGGGAGGACCGAGAAATATGTCTTATTGTATCCGTCGCTTAATTTCGTCGGTTTCGTTGGCGTCCTTTGATAAGTTACAACCCAGATAGTTGAAGTTGTCTACATACTCGATATTAAGGTCCCCCACTGTGATGCTTGAATTTGCTGGCGTCCTTGTTTTCGATTGCATCATGGCCTTTGTTTTGCTTTCGTTGATATGTAGTCCAACTTCCTTTGCGGCGTTATTGAGGTTATGCAGAAAGCTTTCTGCATCACCCAATCTTCGAGACATGATGTTGATATCGTCGGCGTACGCTACTAATTGAGTCGACTTGATGAGTAGCGTTCCGCTGCTCTCCATATTCATAGCTCGAATTACATACTCCAAAGCAAGGTTGAAGAGCGTTGGCGCCACCCCGTCGCCCTGCTTGAGTCCAGTACGAGTTTCAAATAGGTCAGTGAGTCGGTTCTGCACTCTGACCTGCGAGACGGTATTAGTCATCGTCATCCTTGTGAGTCGCACTAACTTTGCCGGTATACCAAAATTCAGCATAATGTTGTACAGTACACTTCGATTGATACTGTCGTATGCCTGCTTGAAATCTACAAAGATTTGGTATACGTCGATGTTATATTCCCAGCACTTTTGGAGTAGTGGCTTCACTGTGAAAAGCTGATCGGTCGTTGAGCGACCAGGTCTGAAGCCGCATTGATATTCGCCAATGATTCGTTCTGCGTACGGATTGATTCTCTTTTTAAGAATTTTCGATAAAATCTTATAGGCCGTACAAACTAATGATATGCCCCCGTAATTGTCACACTTCAGCTTGTCGCCCTTTTTGTGGATTAGGCAGATTATGCTTTTACGCCAATCTTCGGGGATTACCTCGTCGTTCCATATTTTCAGCAGTAGCACATGTACTGCGTTGGTCAGGCACGTTCCACCATGCTTCAGCAGTTCTGCTGGGATCTCGTCAGCGCCGGGCGCTTTATTATTTTGAAGCGACTGTATGGCAAGACTCACCTCCTCTACTGTTGGGGGTAGAACGGGAGGGCCTGGTTCGGCTTCATTTTTCGGCTCAATCGAGGGCCCTGCATTCGTCGTCGAACCAGTTTGCTCGTCTGCGCCGGCCTTTATAGCCCACGACTTCTTCTGCGACTCCTTTGATGCTGTCTTTGAGCTCCTCCCAGAATCATGGATGCCTAAATTATTGATGTTATCAAGCATGGGCGACAGTTTTTCCTTAAGTGCTGTAGTATACGCAGCCGCCGTGGCACCATCAATCAAATTGTCAACCTCGAAGATCTTGGCAGGGTTGATTCTCGTTTGGTGCACCGAAGAGATTCTGCACCTGTAGGTTGTCTTCACCAAATAGTGATCGGAGTCGAAGGAGTCGAGGAGCCCCTCGATAGAATCGAACATCTAAGACATTAGAAGCCCATCTCTTGCTGATCAGTACGTGGTCGATCTGGTTCACGGTGTATTCATCTGGAGACTTCCAGGTCTGCTTATGGATTTGTCGATGAAGGAAGCATGTAGAGCTTATGACACAGTTTCTGCCGCTCGCGGAGTCGATAAGTTGCTGACCGTTGTTGTTGTTTTCGTCGTGGAGGCTATGACCTCCAGTAGTTCCCCTATGCCAGCTTTCGTTTCCGACTTTGGCGTTAAAGTCTCCTAGCAGCAGCCTCACGTCGTTTGATGGAAGTGAGTCGAAGAGTGTTTCTAGGTCGTTGTAGAACTCGTCCTTAATCGCGTCATCTTTTACTTCTGAGGGGGGCATGCGCATTATTCAGCCAGAGATTAGCGAAACGGGTCTTAATGCGGAGCGCACATAGCCGCTCGTTGATGGGTCTGAAGCCGATAACGTGGTCCTTGAGCTGCTTACTCACGATGAAAGCTACTCCAAACTCCTTGTTGCCCTCCTCTTAACCACTCGTGAAAATAGTGTGCGAATTGAGGTCGTTAATCTCGCTTTTGAGCCATTTAGTTTCCTGGATTGCAAGTATGCTCAACTTGTATTGTTCTACCTGATCCAGGAGGGCCCTTAAGGCCCCCGGTCTATTCAGGGAGCGCACATTCCAGGATCCGAAAGAGTAATCAGTTGTTCGTTTGCGGGGTCGTCGTTGTTTTGTATCCGTCCAATCCGAGGCTTTTGTTTCAGGTTCTTGACTTGAAGTTTTTCTTAGGATGAGTTGTCGGCACATCGCTAAACCATGATAGGGTTTAATCGTTGAGTAAAGGCCATCATGGACATGCCTCGAAGATGCTGCTTTAGTGGTTGACTTAAATGTTTTCTGTCACCTATCACGTTAAGTAACCTGAGACGCTGCAGATGTTAATACAGCACTCAGGCGCAGCGGAAACTCGGATAATGCGGGAAAGTAACGCCCCGTAGAGAGACATAGGAATTGGCCGAAGCCGTTCACCCTATGAAACTCCTCCTGCATAGCTAAGGGTCCGCAGTCATGCCACAAATGAAAAAGATATAGGATTAAGCCGGAGCCTTTCAACCTTTATCTTCCCCCTTACGGGATTTTTAGTGACTTGAAATTGTTTGTTTATTTGATAAATTGCAATTTGCTTGTGCGTTTATACTCAAAGCAAATATAGAAAAAATGACGGATATTTTTTCATTGCGTAGTACAACTTTTTGAGTTGAGCAACTTTAGAACTATCTCTTGTAGAGACTACCAGTTAGTGTCGTCTGCTCATTGAAACCGTCCGCTCGTATACATCCATTCATTATCTTATGATACATTTGAGTGAGTTACTCCTATCCTTCGCTTCGGCTGCTCGTTTCGTTTTAGAGTTGTTGGGGTTTCTTTCTCGATGCTGGTCTTCTTCCTGTCTGTTTCGCTAATGTACGGTGCCTCCTCTCCTTGCTTAGCAGAACGGCGGTTCATGTCGAGGCGGCGGTTCGTGGACTAGAACGATGCCATCTTTTGTAATAAGATATATGGTGAAGTGGATGTTTCTATGGACCTGGTTCAGGATTGCTCTCAGTTGGCCTCCAACTCCTCTTCTACCCTGTTCATGAAGATCTAACTAATGAACGAAGATAGTGTGTTACCCGTTGCCATCCCTCTTTGCAGAATCAGCCCTGGTAGGTTAGGCAATTCTCTGTCATGCATACTGTCAGTCTCATGAGCAAAAATCCCTCTTCTAACAAGGCGTTAAAGGATTTTTTGGGAGCAACAACTCTTACTTTAACCTAGATTCTGGAAATAAGGCCTCAATTACATCATAATCTACAGAAACCATTGTCTGTGTAGTACCTAAGATGGTGTGCTCTTACCTTCCAGCCCTGGTGAGTATAGCGGAACTCATGAAATTTGTGGAGTCTAGACCAAATATGCAGGTAGCCGTAAAGGAAAAACATCCTGTACAACGGGGCGAAGGAGCACCAATGTGGGGAAAAAATATCAAAAAAGAAGAAGGATAAGGAACCTTCGCCAGAAGGTTCATGAGCTTCGCGAGAGGATCGATAAAACGCAGGCGTGAAGTAGACGAGTCTACTTTCCCCCAAACTCCTAATAGAAAAAGAGCAAAACTTCTGAAGGAAAAACCAGCCAAGAAAGCAGATAGGACAGATGCAACACAAGATGACCCAGCTACGAAAGAAACGAGTTGAAAGGGAAAAGAAAAGAGTTGAAAGGGAAAAGAAACGTTCGACAAAAAAAAACAGGTTAAGATCAGATGCAATGGTCATATCTCAGCCAGAAGATACGTATGCGGAAATTCTGAGAAGAGAGAAATCCGAGCCAGAGCTCAAAGAGATGGGGGATAATGTATCCCGTATTCGTCGCACACGAAACGAAAATCTTCTTATGCCTAGAGGGGTGACTGTGGTAGGCTCTGCCGACGACATTGCAGTTGTGGTGGTGGCAAAGATAGTCTATCTTGCAGCTATAATCAGGAGCTACCTCTCAAATCGTATCCTTCAATAGGATACCAGCGACGGACCTACGGAGTATAGGGTTACAGCGGGAGTTCCTCAGTGTTCATTGCTTGGCCCGCTGCTATCGATAATAATGTACAACGGCATTCTGGAACTTCCTGTGCCTAGAGGGGTGACTCTGGTAGGCTTTGCCGCCGACATTGCAATTGTGGTGCTCGCAAAGAGGCTGGAGTGCGTCGCTGTCTACGCCAACGAAGCGACTACAACAATCAAGCTCTGGCTATTAAGGGTTGGCCTCGAACTTGCTGAGCAAAAACAGAGGCTGTTCTTATCAGTATGTCCGCGGTCGACGTAATAACACGCCAGCCGACATGGAAAGGCGAAAAAGGTTGGAAAGACAGGAAAGCACGAGACAGTGGCAACTGCGTCCTTGATCGGTAGAGTCCAATGGGCTCACCGACGTGCATGTTGCAGGGAAGTTTGACCTGGTAGAAATCCGCTGACTAACCAACCGACGGATAGCGCTGCTTTTCACATCCGGGCGGCTCCTTCCGTATTTTTACTGATCATTTTTCAAGCTAAATGCTATTATTATGATCCGTCCACTATCTGCAACGGTTTTTGGCATAGCGCCAATCGCCAATTTTTAGTGATTGCAAACGTCCTCGCCAAATTCCACTGCCGGTTTGACACTTTTCCAGCTCGAATAGGATTATACTCGCGGAATAAAATTTATCTAAGCTGCTCCCATTTCAATTCGTCGCCAGAAGATCACCCTCCCCCATTTCATCAGGATCAGGATGCTCCGCATAATCTGAGTATATGAAAGCATAAGATAAAGAGCATCATCGACATTAAAAAACATACATACATACACAGTTGTTTATTTTTACAAATAATAAACGAAAATGAAATTATTTTCTTCACAGGTCACAAAGATATAGCAATAGAATTATACCGTAAGGGAATCAAAGAGCTAGAAGATGGTATAGCTGTAGATTGTTGGAGCGGTCGTGGTGAAGTTTGGGATCGTGCACAACGCTTACATGAAAAAATGCAGACAAATCTCTCAATGGCACGGGATCGTCTGCATTTCTTAGGTAAGAACCAAACATGCAAAGAGCACGAAATAGTTGTGTGTGTTTTATGATTAAATTCTCTTAATGTCGTCTCTAAATTGCATCCGAATTGTGTCAAGTATCTTAGTTTTTCTAGATATTATTTAGATGGCATATATTTGTTATAATTTTACATTTCCAAAATTTTGTTTATCAATTCTTTTTTGTTTTATTACACCTAATATGTTTCCATATATCCTTTCGGTGTTGAATGTTACATTATAGAGCTAAAAATGGAAGCAACTCGATTAGAAATGCTTGAATTAAATAGTAAAATTCAAAAATCTTCGCCGCGTATTATGAAAAATAGTAATGAACTCCTGTCGAAGAAGTCATTATCGCCTGGAGTGAATAAACCGCAGGCGGTGAGTCCACTAGTAAATACAAATTACACAAAATACACGCCGAAAACAACACAAAAGCTAACTACAAATAGAACGACAAGCAATACGAATACAAGTGCCAACCAAAGAACATTGGGAACAACAAAAATTACGAATGTGATGCGAACGACGGCGACGACTACGGCTCAGGGTGACAAAGGTAAGATTACACGGGGATCAAGAATTAATCAACTCTGCATCTAGACATTTATAGTCGACTAACCAAGTAGGGAGCACATTAATGCCATGTTAAACAAGTGTAGCGTTGGTTCGCAGGAATATTGAGTATTTCAAGTCAAGTGTACTTTTCTCATTTAATTTTTTGTTGATTGCTTTTACCGCATTGATTGCATGATGGTTGCTGGGTTTTCACATTTAAGACTTTTTCGTTATCTTTAAAAATTCATTAAATCTTTCATAGATTCAAAATTTGCAAAATTATAATTTCCAATCAAATCGTTCATATTTTCGTTTAATAGGGTAATTGCCTATTACAGCACAGCTATTTGATTGGTACTTTCATAATTTCGTCATTCATTTCATTTTCACTTTTAAAATTGTATTTTCAGCATCTGGACGCAAACTCACCGTGGGAAGTAGACGACCGGGTAATTTAGGTGTTTTTAATAAATCACAAACGCTTCCACGTAATTTAGGATCAAAAGCTGCAGCCAATGGAAATAGTGGTGCAGGTCAACGTCAACCAATCAAAACAGCTGCCACGCCACCAGCAGTGCGTAGACACTTGGGGGTAAAAAAATGATTGTTCATGGATATTTCTCTGTATAATGAGTTAACCGTGTTTCTGTTTTTAATATTCAGACGGCGCGAAATACGTCACCACGATCAAAAACTCCAGTTGGAACATCATCAAGTGGCACATCAACGCCAACAATAAGTGTTAAAGGCGTTGAACAGAAACTGGTGCAAATCATAATGGATGAAATTGTCGAGGGCGGAGCAAAAGTTGAATGGAGCGACATAGCAGGACAGGAGACGGCTAAACAAGCGCTACAGGAGATGGTTATATTGCCATCGGTGCGTCCGGAATTGTTCACAGGTAAAGATGTTTTACTAACTATTCATTTGTTTTCTTCGGATAAAAGACATGAAAGATCACGGAAACATTTATCTGACTAATCCTTAAGATCAAATGTAAGCTCCTTGGATGAACAGATATGACTCATTTATCTGGTGAAAAAAAAAACAGTTCAAGTTCGATTCTTCTTCTTCATTACCGTAACTCCTAGTGGAGCATGGTGCGTTGATGACTACCGTGTGTAGTCATCAACGTTACAGGGACAGCTGAATTCGGAGTGTGATACGGTTGTCAGCCATACCACTTCCTAGTCGCATTGTTAGTTTATTATTCTACGATAAGAATATTTCTTATCAACTTCTTCTGAATAATAAACTTGCGACGAGTCGTGCCGAGTTTGGAAACTCGTTTCTCTATGAGTGTCTATTTCACAGAGTGGCGACCGAACGATCACGGCCACAGAGCACGACAAGTTCGATTACCACCAAATAATACTCTTGGACCCATTTCACATGATCGTGGGAAAAATATGCAGAGAACACTTCTTTCCAAATACCTATGCAGAGAGTTCATGAGAACGTCAGTTTTTTGCCGCAAATATCTTTATTGAGATGTACGCCGAATTTCTGACGGCTGGCGTCTCAAATTATAAGCCCCGACAGCTGCAAACAAAGCCCAATTCATTGGATGGGTTTCTCATTAGGTCATATACTAATTCTGGGATGCAAAACAGTCGACGGTCATGTATTGGGTCTTGGAGAGCCGATATCGAGCCTAGCAGCCTGACAATGGGACAATTACCAAACGCCGGGTACTGCTATCCATTTTTTTTCGGAAGTCGTATAATGCTTGTTTTAGTAGCTTAACCCTTAACCTGGGACTCGAAGGCCAGTTACAAATCATCATGGAAGCATCCCTCCACGGAGATCCTGGTATTAGGTCGAGAGACTTCGGCAACTATGTCCACCATGATCTGTCCTGAAACCATCTGCAAGCCACATGATGCTACTACGATCTATGCACGGAATATCATTTGCCCATTCCAACCAATATGGGGTGAGAATGCCGAATTTCATGCCGAAGCGTTGTTCTTGGTCATATAATCTGATAACTTACAGCTATTCGTTGTGTTGCGTTTCAGTGTTTTGGGCGATCACACCAGCGAAGCTTTCGAAATTATAGACTATACTAGCGTATAGTACCGATAATGAGCGGAAGAATCCAAGTCTTGCCATAATTTATGGCTGGGTTAATACTAAGCCCAAGTTCGGTGCACCATCTATTGACTAAGGGACAATTCTCACGCAGTGATATTGGTCACGAAGACCAAACTATAATAATAATAATAAAAAGCTTTATTGAAGTATGAATGAAAACATAGTAATTACAAGAAGTGATTAGTACAGTGATTAGGTGAAACCTTTGCATCTGCATTATGCTTGAATTATAATTATTAAATAGTCCGTAATTAATTCATTTTAGAGTGTTATGGATTAGGCTAGGAAAAACAAGCTCAAAACCTAGTGTGTTTTAACTATCACTAACTTAACTAACTTAAACTTAACTAAAACATGAGTAAAAGCCTTAGCTATATAAGGAATATATTAGAGGGTTAGAGGAGGTAGAACATTTCTGGGCAAATTTGTGTTGTAAATGCTGAGATCTATTAGCGACGTAGGATATCTTAGTTATTCTATGTAGCGTTTGGGTGCGAAAGTAGAAGGGCTTATTAAGAATAATTTTTAAGCATTTGTTTTGTATTATCTGGAGTTTTTGTTTGTGGGTTTTAGCACATTTGTTCCAAATAGGGCATCCATAGAAAATAAGAGGTGCCATGACTGCTTTGTAGATGAGTAGTTTATTGCGTAACGATAGCTTTGACTTCCTGTTGATAAAAGGATATGTGGACCGTATGCTATTGATTACCTAGGAACAGGTTGCCTCTATGTGCGCTTTAAACGTAAGTTTAGAGTCGAGAGAGAGTCCTAGGTATTTCAGTTCTTTGGACCATGAGATAGCTGAGCCTAATATATTGATTTGAGGGTTTGGAAGGTATCTGACTGCACGGCGTTTCGTGAAGAAAACGGCTTGAGTCTTTCCTGTATTTATTTGTATCCTCCACTTATGACAAAAATTGTTAATTAGCTGAAGTTGATGTTGTAATGTGTTGACGATGCTATCAGGATTAAGATGTGTAGTGAATATGGCGGTGTCATCAGCATAGGTGGCTATGTTACAGTTAGGATGCACTGGCATATCAGACGTGAATATGTTATACAACGTCGGGCTTAGCGCCGAGCCTTGCGGTACACCGGCTGGAATACAACGTTTAGTAGACTTAGCTTGAACTTTGACACAAAATGTCCTGTCAGACAAAAAGGATTGAATTATTTTACATATGTAAGCCGGGAAAGAAAGGCGTGAGAGCTTGTAAATGAGGGCTTGGTGCCATACCGAATCGAAAGCCTTTTCGATATCAAGAGCTATTAAGCCTGTCGATTCTTTAGCAGCGAGACCTTGAGATATATGGTTGACTACTCTTAGCAACTGGTGGTTGGTTGAGAATCCTGGACGAAACCCAAATTGGAAGTTGGGAATAATGCGAATGGATTCCAGCTTATTCTTAATGTGCTCTAAAATAATTCGCTCAAAGACTTTCCCTAGCGACGGCAGCAGACTGATGGGGCGGTAGTTGAGAGGCATGGCAGGATTTTTACCAGCCTTAGGTATAGGAATTACGATTGCATTTTTCCATGCCTTAGGGAAGTAACTTAGTTTTAAACAACAGTTAAAGATAAAGCAGACTTGTACGATTGCTTGTCTGGGCAAGTTTTTAAGAAGGACATTTGGGATGTTATCATCACCAGCAGCTTTTTTTGTTTTCAATTTTTTCAGAATGCGTTTAATTTGAGATGGAGTACAGAAATTTTCGGGGCTAAGATCTGAACTTAAAGTGGAGAGTAAATTGTTTTCGTTAGTCACTTCGTCCGTCGTTTCAGGGTCGCTTAAATTATTGGTGAGTGTATGGGACTCGTGAAAAGCTTCGGCCAATAACTCTGCCTTTTCCGCGTTGGTGTACACAGTCGATCCGTCTGATTTACGGAGTGGTGGTACAAAGCGAGACTTATTTTTCAGACACTTTCGTAGCCTCCAAAGCTTCTGAGAGCCGGTTTCAAGTGTTGATAGCATTCTGTTCCATTGGGAATTTCGCAAGGTCTGAAGTGAGAGTCGAATTTGTGAGGTTAAATCGGTGACTGCTTGCGTACCCTGCTTGCGTACCCGCATCCCATACCTTAAGAAAGCAGTCACCAAACTATAATTCTGTAATTACACGACCACACTAAGGTCTCGGCGACTAAACATACTTGGTCGTTGTGTGTGCAGTCAAATATTGATAAAAAGAAAGAATGAATATGCTTCGGTCGACTTTCATTTTCGATTATGTACAGAAGGAGATTTCAATTCGGTTATGAGCTACTGCAACTACACAAACCAAGCATGTTGGGTTTCGGCGATTCTGAAAGTTTCCGGGTGTTAGAAGGTCGAGCCTAAAGTATCCCCGTGTGAGGGTCTCCATTTGATTTGATTGATTTCAGGAGAGGTCCGGAATTTTGTTGTTCAATGATTGATTGTTGATTGTGGATACAAGCATTGTTTTTTTGTTATAACTATTCGATAATACCGAAAAACCAGAGCCTCGTGGTTTATTTCAATATTTGAGTTGTTCAAAAGGAAACTTTACCAGCTAAAACTTATTGTTTATTTTGTTTTGCTTACAGAGGCACACATGCCTGAAAAAGCTTTTTCTTCCGCTTTGCAAATAGTCGTAGTCTGCATTAATGAAGCATATATGAAGAGCTGCATTGGCTTAATATCGGTTATAGGCGAACATCGGCATAGTATCGTCAGACGAGCTTTTGCCTTGTTGCAGCGATGCTGCAATAAATTCTATTGCTTTAGGACGAATAAACTTAAGTGCCCAACCAGAAGCAGATAGTGCAGGGGCGTACGAAGAAACATATTTCGGTAAGTTTTCGGGAAAACCCGATTAACATTGCACTGGGAAATTAAGAAATAGGTTTGAAGACATCAATACCTTACATAGCCGTGGGATCCCCTAGGTGCGAATGCAAAAACTTTCAATTTTCTTTCCAACTCGTAACATGGGGGCAAGCGAAATGTTATTCCTGTATTATAAACTCCTTAATAAATTAGATGTAGATGGTCTTAATCTCTATAAAATCGATGGCTTTCTACATTAATCTTCCAATATGTGGTTTTCCTAGCTTGTATGATGGGTACAATACATAATCCTACCTAACTTTACATTTGTTAAAACTCGACTAACTCCTCCTTTTCTATTTACACTATCTGGTGAAACAAACCCTACCTGGTGCATAACAAATCATCAGATTGTGCTACAAGAAAATCCTCCCAATCAAAATGTACAAAATGCCTTCCTTTGAAGCCCTGGCTCTGGTGTTCGCATTTAGTTAAAAGGTAACACCCTACATAAAATTCTTCAGAACTGTATCACTGTATCGGACAGAGTTGGAACCCCCAAAACACCGACATAGGATCGCCACTGAGACAGTGCTTTTCCTACAACGTCCAAGGCCTGTTCGCTGTGCAAGTATCGACTTTTGGACCACGGTATCACCACCAAATAGGGTTGCTTATACAATCCGCAATATACGATTATTATAAAGTGAAAATTATCGTATATTGCGGATTTTATAAGCAACCCTAGACGTTTTAACAAAATTTTAAAAGAACCATTTCATTACTTACCATGAAAAAAAACTTTATTTCAAATTAATGAAATTTGCCAAATTTCCATACCGGACGGAATTTTGTGAGTGAAGGACACGCACAATTTTTCATTATATTGAATTGAATTTTTGTTAATTTTACATGCTTATGTGTAAGCATGGATAATTGAGTAACAAGCAATGTGATCTCTTTAAAATTATGTATTCAACTTTTTTTTGTTTATGATATATAACTTAATTGTCAGGGGTGTGCGTTGATGCTGGTGGACCGAGCCTGTTAAGATATAGGATGCACTAATGAGTGGGGCTACATATAGAAATCTACCGAAACTACTCGCTCTTGGTCGTAACAACAATAATAACAGTCATATGACTTTATCACATTTATATACCATTACAGGTGGCTCCACCCTGCCTGACACACATCACATCACTAAGGGCACATCCTCACAAAGTGATTGGGTGTTTCAGAGCCCCTGGTTGGAGTCTGATACAACTGTATCCACCGGCCTGATAGGCAGGTCGCTAAGGGCATCCTCATCCTGAAAAAGCGACCGATACACTATTCCGCTAAGTTCATCGTCAAGGGCACATCCACGCGAGACGATATCACAAACCATAGCACTACACCAGTCCAACCAGGTAACAGGCAATTTACGTCAACGTGTCATCAAAGGCACATCTTCAGATGATGACACAATCAACTTGCCATAACCAGTTTCCTCACGACTTCCTCATCAAGGGCACATCCTCACGAGATGAGCTAATCGTTGGCGCACTTCTAAACACTAATCATGACTCCGTCGCCAAGGGCACATCCTCACGTGGCGATGGTGTCACTGGGGCCCAATACTAGCTCGACCAATAACGAGTATTATCTTTTAGCTACACTGTTCTACCATTCTACTAATTTACTCAGTAAGACTACTTACCAATTCCGCTATTGCAATTGGGCACTACACTACAGTTTTCACTTCAACTAAGCACAACTAGTACACCGCACTCTAAAGTCAAATCCAGACTGAATAGAGTTCGGTGATCTAACCCAAATGTATCCTTCTTACCATTCTTATCAGAAAGAACACATTTGTTCTACATATGCGTTGTATAAACAAACGCAGATCTATTTATATTACGATGACCACACTAAGCGTCTATATACAGAGATACCCCGAATTGGTAATTTCATCAACGATTCTACTTAAGTAGTTAATAAGGACAAACCTTGGTCTTACATATGTTATCTTTTGCTTACTTACGCTGTTAGATGAAAGTGCGCAATGATTTTTTCAATCTAAGACGATGGCGTAACCAAGCAAAATATTGCGTACTTATGCAAAATAAACAAAAATGCCATTCAATACAATGGAAAAGCTTTCTGAATATTGTGTGTGTCTTCTCTATGCGATAAGACTAACCAGCCAAGAGGTACTGAATAATAGCTATCAGAAACCCGGCCATTATGTTTTTACAGTTGAGAGGTATCAAAAACCAGAAAAATGTTGAGCAAGTCATTGCAATGCTTGGAAAGCGCGCAGAATTTCAGTACGATCGGGAAGGAGATTTTCGAGTTTTTAGCTGTAAATTACGCACTAAAGCATGCAAAATTTCAGTAAGACCGAGTTTTCAAGTTTACTGCAGTGCTTTTCCAACTACACTTACGGTCAAAAGTATCGACTCAACCTAAAAGCGCGTGTATTTGTACGTGTTTTTCGAAAAGTATAGCAGTTATCCATAAAAATCGTATGTCATTGAAAAGCTTAAGGCCTCAGCTTTACGTTGGTACCATTTTAACCAATATTTGGTGAGCACTTTTAAAATTGATGCTCTTTGAACGAAAACGTAGCGAAAATGAGCAAATATGAAAATGGATTTTGGTTAGGTTTTTTGCAAAGAAAACAAAAACTGTTGGAAAATAAGTTAAGTATTTATTATTTTAGTATTTGGTATTTCCTCCTCTTGCTCTAATGACAGCTTCCAGTCGATTCTGCATTGATTTGATCAAGTTGCTGATGGTATCTTGAGGAATACCGTTCCACTCCTCTAATAGGGCTGCCTTCAATTCTTCAATGGACGAAGGGACTGGATTTCTGGCTCGGACTCTTCTCTTGAGTTCGTCCCATAAGTGTTCAATGGGATTGATGTCGGGACTGCGCGCAGGCCAGTTAAGTGACGACATATTGGCTTCATTCAAGAACTGCCGAGTGAGGCGCGACGCATGACACCGGGCATTGTCGTGCATCAAAGTAAAGTTCTCGCCAATAAATGCTGCATAGGGCACAACGTGGACACGGAGAACATCGGTAACGTATCGCTCAGCTGTCAGCCCTCCTCCTCGGCCTCCTGCGGGCACGAATACGAGATCCGTTTTTCCCTCCAATGAAATGCCAGCCCACATCATACAGGAACCGCCGCCGTATGCAACCGTTTCAGTGAAACAGCCCTGCGCAAATCGCTCAGTTGGACGCCTGTAGACTCGACATCTTCTGTCACTGCCATGCAGACACATTCTCGACTCGTCAGTGAACAATACTGAGCTCCATTCCGTATCGCTCCAAGTAAGATGATTACGAGCAAATAAGAGGCGCGCTTGTCGGCGTCGTGCAGTCAATTTGGGGCCCCTGGCAGGTTGTCTTGGAGTGATATTCGCTTCCCTTAATCGTCTCCTTACCGTGCGGTCACTGACAGCTACTCCGCGAACACGCCTCAGGTTCCGCTGCGCAGCAACACCCGTGAGGAAACGATTTCGTAACGTACTTGTTACAATGAAACGGTCGTCTCTCTCTGAAGTGGATCGAGGGCGGCCCGTTCTTGGTCTCGAATTAAAGCTACCAGTCTCTCGAAATCTCCTGCTAACTCTCGAGACAGCAGACTGACTCATTCCAAGACGGCGAGCGACGGTTCGCTGACTATGATTTTCCGACAATAGGGCTACAACTTGTGCCGCCTGTTCTGGCGTCGTATCCATTGATGACCAAACAGTGACTGAAATTACTTCAGATGTAAGTTACCTAACTTTCCATGATGCAACTGATAATGAGAAACCGATTACGGGCGCTTTTATGGGGGTAGTTTACCTTACCTAACCTTTACCTGAAACTGGGTTTTTTGTTACAAGTGGCAATAATTTAAAAAGTGCAAAGCAAATGTTGATAAAAAGGGTACCAACAGGTAGCTAAGGTTTCGAACTTTTAAACGACATACGACTTTTATGAATAACTATCATACTTTCCAAAAAACACGTACAAATACACGCGCTATTAGGTTGAGTCGATACTTTTGACCGTAAGTGTATTTTAGCTAGAGATTTGAAATTTTAACTGAATAGAAACTACTTTCAAAGCCTCCAAGAGTTCAGTAATATCAGACAAGAGGCTTTCGGGTTTTTAGCTGTAACTTTTGAACTATATATGTATTTTAAAGAGACTTGAAAACTACACCAACATGAACAAATTCATATTTTCTTGGCTGCCAGGATTCCGCCAGCTTTCAACGGACCACCATATTAACTATAAGGAAAATTCCAGTGTCTATAGCGTGAAATTTTTATGATAGCAATTGTAAATGCCATAAGCTTAACATTTTGCACAAAATTTTCGTTGTATAGTACAAAAATGCTTTGAAACTTATGCAATGGATTTTTGCGCAAAAAATCCTCCACACAGATTTTTCGGTTAAAACATGAGAAAGAAATCGGTAAAAATTTGGAGTCTTTGAAGCAATGAAAATTATATTTGATCTTTGCGTGGGAGAACACAAAAAAAAGTAACTTAAAGGTATGTATATTTGGCAAGCTTGATTAGCGTGGAAAGCTTATCTATCAAAATTAGTGCAACGGAAAATAATGGCACGGTTAAAATTGCCTTTATTTCACAATTTTTCCACCAGTTTCAGATTGGGACTGCAATTAACCCCGATGGTTCTTTAACATATACAGGGTGTCCCATTCATGGTGGAGGATAGTTTAATGGTAGGTAATGAATTTTGATTTAGTTCGACAAGTCGGGCATTTTTACGAAAAATGCAATTACATTATATCGGTTAAAAATAGAGGGGTCCCGTAGGTACATTTCCCCAAATGAGCCACTACCTATTTAAATATCCTTCACCATGAATGGGACACCTTTTATAAGGGGGGGGGGGGTTGAACCTAAGCAGTGGCTTTAAGTTCAAGAGATTGGTAAGGCACTACTTCGAGGAAAATCAAGACAAATCATAATTTTTTTAAGAACGAAGACATGATTTTGCCTCCAACAAACAACTCAGTTGAGCCTCACGCATAGGCTATTAAATGAATTTCTTTTCGTACCTTGGTCAACGGAGTGACTTGAATTATTATTAAACATTTATCGGAAAATGCTGGCGACTATCACAATTTTTCGAAATGCTCTTTTAGTGGATTTGGGTTAGCTTCTAAACCGAATCTCACCAATAGGTAGTGTACGAGTATGTACAGCATTGACCATTCTGGCATCTGGTCACCTTAAAGTAAAGCCTAGCGGATTATCAAATACCACGACAGGGACAAACGAATAAAAGCCGATCAGTTTAAAGACCTGGGTGTTGTGTTTGATTACAAATTAAAATTTGACAAGCACATTTTTGAAATTTCTGCGAAAGCATCCCGTCTAACTGGTTTTGTGTTGCGTTGCTCTAAGGCGTTTACCGACTCCTCGATTGGCCTCACCCTCTTCAACACGCTAGTACGTAGCAAGCTGGAATACTGCGCTCCTATCTGGTCGCCTCACTACGTGTATCTCAAGTCTCATATTGAATCTATCCAACGGAAGTTTACACGAATTTTATTTTTCAACAGTCACTTTCCCTATTGCGAATATCCTCAACGACTTGCCCACCTTAAAATTCTCTCTCTCGAACTACGCAGAGTGTACCTGGATGAGTGTCTTCTGTACAGCATTTGCCAAGGAATTCTTTCTACAGATTTATCGGAAGAGATTCCTCTAAGAGTACCCAACCGTGCAACCCGTTCCTTGTCACTTTTTTCCATTCCATTTGCTAGGACAGAACTATACTATCATTCTACCTTGCTTCGACTTCCGCGGAAACATGACTTCCTTCAGCTCGGGCCTTTTCCGCAATCATTTCCAGTTTTCAAACACTCTGTCAAAAGTATTCTTTTTGAAAGCGTTTAATAATTTGAATTCTTTTTATGTTATTATAATAATTATTTTTCTATTTTTTCTTTTCTCCTCTTCTTTTTAATTAACTTTGCTGTTTCTTGAATTAGATTTTAATTTTTTTCCGTACTTTTAACTAATTTTTGTTTTGTAATTGGGACACTCGTTCTGTAAAACAAAATTTAAATAAAATAAATAAAATAAAATTGCTTGTGAGAGTTTTAGCAAGATGGGATCAGGAGCACAAATCACACTGCACTTTCGACAATGAGCTTTATTTTAATTCTTGCTTGTGCGAAGTTTTTGTAGGTATGCGAATGCCCTTATTTAGTTAAAAAAAGACATTTATATTTTTCTCTTTAAAAAAGGAAAAAATGTACAGGTCACTGCAATTTCAAAGCCAATTGAAATCATTTCGGGAGGTGTCGGGACCGCCTGGACGCCTCCCTTGACTACATCCCTGGCGGAGACTAAAGTATGTGAAGAAACCCTAAGACTAGCTTATCAAATCATTCATAACGAACTCAATTTTATCCCCGAGCACAATAGTGATGGCGCCAGCGTCATTGTCCCATCAGGGACAATAGTAAAGGTGATAGCACACTGCCTTGTGGGCAACCCTTGATGGCATTGATGTTAATGGTGTGAGCACCTAGTGAGTATAAAATATCCCTGCCTGTGAGTATGCTATCAATCCACCTAATAATAATGGATTCGGATATTCCTTTCATATCGAGGGCTCTGATTATGGCATTGTAGCCTATGTTATCGATGACTACGGTCGCACACACACGGAGAGTAATTTTTTGATATGAAGTTTCGTTGGATTTGGAATGCATGGATACTCCGTGTGTGTGCGACCTAGAAGGCATACAAAGCGATCTCTTTGTCATCTAGGGATATGTAGGAAAATTCAGTGTGATGTAAAGACGCGTTCCTTTTTATCACTGCTCTAGTGTGTGTAAAGAAGCAGGTTAGACTGGTGATACTTTGGAATTTTGGTAAGTCAGGTTGGTTGCCTTACTTCGGGATGAAGGTGTGTACTGCAGATGAATGATATATACAAAAATCTCTGTTCCAAGCATACCGAAGTTAATACGCTGTACAGTTGATCCACCGCAATATCGCAACTGGTAATTAGTTCAGTAATATCGTGTCGATTTAGTACCAATCCGTGAAAAAAATACAGAAGTTTTTTTCTCACTCTTTCTTTATGTATTATGGGGCGCTGATTCCGATTATGAACTTTGCACCCTAAAAAAAGTGCCGCAACCTTTAAAAAAAGGGGGAAAGGGGGCATTTTTTCGTTTTTTTGCGATTATTTCAAAAACGGTAAGAGATACAGAAAAATGGTCTGAGGACGAAAAAAACTACATAAAATTATCTTTGCAATGATATATAACACATTAGAGTTTAATTGAATATTAATTTAATTGAATAGAACATAAATTAGAATATTTTCATTTTAGACCTTTTTTAAAAGCTCCATAACTTTTGAAAGAACGCCAGTTCATCTGTATAATTTTATATAAGTACTCACAACAAGTATAAGATAATTTTAACGTAAACATTGAGTCGCTCCGGTCAAGGACCTCCATTATCCCCCCATTTAAATTTTCAAAACTGCATATCCATAACTCCCCCCAAAATTGGAGCAGAGTGCTAAATTTTGGTTTGTTGCGATTGGAGGTCATAGCCACCCCACCCACCAAAAATCAGCTCATTCGGATAAAAACTAAGGGTATCTCCCATACAAAGTGACCCATCAAGAGTTTGTTCTACGTACAACGTACTACTCATTTTATAAACTGTAGAACAAAGTTGTCATGGGTCACTTTGTATGGGAGGTACCCTTAGTTTTTATCCAAATGAGCTGATTTTTGGTGGGTGGGGTGACTATGACCTCCAATCGCAACAAACCAAAATTTAGCACTCTGCTCCAATTTTGGGGGGAGTTATGGACATGCCGTTTTGACAAATTTAAATGGGGGGATAATGGGGGTCCTTGACCGGAGCGACTCAGCGTTTACGTTAAAATTATTTTAAACTTGCTGTTAATACTTGTACAAAATTTTACGGCTGAACTAACATTCTTTGAAAAGTTATGGAGCTTTTAAAAAAGGTATAAAATGATAATATTCTAATTTATGTTCTATTCTAACGCCGAAATATGCAATTAAACTCTAATGTGTTATATATCATTGCACAGATAATTTTATGTATTTTTTTTCGTCCTCAGACCATTTTTCTGTATCTCTTACCGTTTTTGAAATAATCGCAAAAAAACGAAAAAATGCCCCCCTTTCCCCCTTTTTAAAGGTTGCGGCACGTTTTTTAGGGTGCAAAGTTGATATTCGGAATCAGCGCCCCAAAATACATAAAATTGAGAAATAAACTTCTGTATTTTTTTCCTGACGAAAATACGATATTATTGGACTAAATGGGCCGTTTACACCGCGGTTTTATTTCCAATACTGATAGTCAATAGCGCAGGCCACATTCTTTTCCTGACAGTCCCTATAAAGTATTGCCCCAACGATCATGGCATTATGATAAGGCATTATTCTTACACTTAAAATTATCCAACGGGAAAGCAGCGACCGAATTGGGCGTATCAATATGATAGCATGTTCAGGATCACTGGCTTCAAAAACTCGTCATTTGTTGCAATCTGAATTTTATTTGGAACTAAGAATGTTCACTTACTGCAGGCAATCCCGTATCCCTTAAACGGAGTTGGCATTATTCTGGGGTCGTCTTTACTTGGCAGCATAATAAGAAGGGAGGGTGTGGAACGTAATAAGTGCCTACGCTCCCCAAGTGGGACTGCCACCAGAAGAAAAGGAGGCCTTTTGGAACGACGCTGACACCCTGATTGAGACCATTCCAGATATTGAATTGGTGTTATTGGGAGGCGATCTAAATGGCCATGTGGGTGAATCAAATTATGATTACGAGGATTGTCATGGTGGAAATGGTAGCCCTTCAACGGTCAGAAATGATGAAGGTGAAGCTATTCTGACTATGTGCAGATCGCACGGGTTGGTCATCCTAAACACATGGTTTGTGAAAAACGAGAGACACCTGATCACCTACAGTAGTGGACACGGGGATATGAAACACGAAACGCAGATCGATTACCACCTCTGCTTCGATTTTATGAGAAGGTAGATAAAGCAAGGTGATCTTGGGTGAATCCGTCGTTAGCCAACATCGTTTGCTCCTGTCAGAAAGTAGGAGGAGCAAGAAATAAAGGGTTTTCCAATAGGGACGCTTGATCTTTGAAATGAAAAAAAAAAAATACATGTAGGAGAGATATTTGCGAATTTTTTTTTTATTTGAAAGGTCCATCGACCCCATTACATATGGAATATGACATCATTCAAATGACCGCCACGGCTTCGGTTGGTGGCGCGCACACGAAAGGTCCAATTTTCGATGACTCTGGCGCACAAATCGGGCTGTATTTGATCGATGGCGTGGCGTATGTTAACTTTGAGGGCATCGGTGGTTTGCGGTTTGTTGGCATAGACCTGCGACTTAAGAAAACCCCACAAGAAAAAGTCCAGCGGGGTCAAATCGCACGATCTCGGTGGCCAGTTCACGTCGCCTCCGCGCGAGATGACCATGCCCGTAAATTGCTCCTGCAGAACATCCATCGTAGCGTGTGCTGTGTGGCACGTAGCGCCGTCCTGTTGAAACCACATGTTGTGCAGATCCATATTCTCGATTTCAGGCCAAAAGAAGTTGGTTATCATCGACCGGTATCGCTCACCATTGACGGTGATTTGTGCGCCAGAGTCATCGAAAATTGGACCTTTCGTGTGCGCGCCACCAACCGAAGCCGTGGCGGTCATTTGAATGATGTCATATTCCATATGTAATGGGGTCGATGGACCTTTCAAATAAAAAAAAAATTCGCAAATATCTCTCCTACATGTATTTTTTTTTCATTTCAAAGATCAAGCGTCCCTATTGGAAAACCCTTTAAAAGAACTCCTAAGCCAGTCGAAAAAATCAAGTGGCACAATTTTACAAACGACAAATTTGAACCTGTAGTAACTATTCATTGATAAAATGACGGAGTGCTTTCAAAACAACACCAACTGCACCGAGCACAGTCCAACACAAATGTGGAAAAATTTCGCTGAAATGTCAGTAGGTGGGGAGGAAAAGGCACTTGGAGTTTCGAAAGGTCCACTCCACACGAAGAAAGAAACATGGTGGAGGAACACCGAAACTAAGGGAGCCGTGCAAGCCAAATCGAACGCATTTAAGGCATGGATGAAATGTGATTCAAGCACTGAAGCCGAACGGGTTCAACTTCGCGAAAATTATATGCAATGCCGGAAGAACGTAAAGCGCTTGGTAGCTCAAGCAAAGGCGAAGGCAGCTGAGAAATTCTACCAAGAATTATAAACTCAGACTGCGACCGAAGGACCGTCTTTGCGCGAGAGACCTAAGCACGACGCCAGGATATTTAGGGTCGCAGCCCAAAGGAGAAGGAACGCTCGGGAAATACAGGCGCCAAAGTACGTGGAGGACTCGCAAGGAATGTTGCTGATTGACGATACGGCAATGTGTAGCAGGATGCGAGAGTATTTTGACGAACTTCTAAATGAAGAATTTCCTCGAGCAGCTTTTCAAGATGTTGAGCCGAATACCACAAATATTGAAGATATCTCTGAGGAAGAGGTGATGGAGACGATGCATCAGATGAAACGCGGAAAGGCAGTCGGACCGGACAAAATCCCCGCGGAATTTTGGTTGAAAATGGAAAATGTCGGGCTTAGTTGGCTCACAGTTCTCTTCAACAAAATCAAAGGTGGGCAACCGATGACTGATGCTTTCAGGGAAAGTTTTCTTCTTCCTTTCTATAAGAACAAGGGAGACTCACGCAAACTCAACAACTATAGGGCTATAAAGTTAACACCTCATACACTAAAGATCTACGAGCGAGTTGTCTGCAACCGATTGAGAAAGATTGTGCGGTTGAATGACAATCAATGCGGCTTTTTTGAAGGTCGATCTACAGTCGATGTGATTCAGTGCATTCGTATTGCGATGGAAAAGTATAGAGCAGCACGAAAGGACTTCCACTTTGTATTCATCGATTTGGAAAAGGGATTCGATAGAGTACCTCGTGATCTGATATTGTTGGCCTTGAGAGCACTTAATGTCCCTGAGGCATATGTCAGGATGATACGAGACATGTATGATGGAGCTACGACTAAGGTTAGATGCACAGCCGGTGAATCAGAAGAATTTCCGGTGAATGTCGGAGTACAACAGGACAGTGTATTGAGCCCGTTGCTCTTCAACATCATCATGTGCTACTTCTTCTTCTTCTTGTAGCGGTGCAGAAAGGTGTGTAACCTCTGTGCATCTATGTGGGTACGATTTATGGTTCGTCAATGTTTGTGTCCGTGAGGTCTAAGGACAAAAACATAGCTGCTGCGATAGGGTTTTCCCACAGTGATATAGGGGTAAGATCAGTGGGCGCAGCGGGGCATTGAAACAAATGGCCCACATCATGAGGAGTGCCATTGCAGTTTGGACAGATGTTTTGGATGTCCGGGTTTATGCGAGAAAGGTACGAATTAAGGCGTGAACAAAAGCCCGACCGAAGTTGAGCTAGTGTTACTCTGGTGGCTCTCGGGAGCCTAATCTCCTCAGGCGAAATTGGTGGTGGGCGCTCTGAGAGGACTCTATTCGCACCTAAACTCGCGATAGACCGATTCACTTCTTCAGTGTGGATCGCTGCAATGGCGGCTCGGTATGTAACTTCATCGTAAGGGTCCCGTTTGTATCCCTGAACCTCTCTCTCAAGGTCTCGTAAACCACGCCTGACATGTCGTGGTGGAGGAATTCGGTCCATGAGATGATTATTGGGATGATCCTCACGGTAGCAACCAACAAGATACTGTTTAGAGAGTAGGAGATTGTGATCACGTATTGGCATCAATTTTGTCTCCTGATGTAAGTGATCCTGGGCAGACATCAGAAGGCAACCTGTCGCGATGCGTAGAGCGGCATTTTGGCAGACCTGAACTTTGGACCAGTTTGTGTCACATAGACTATGTGTCCAAACTGGGGCTGCATAATCAGCGGCCGCTCGACCCACCGCTTTATAAGTAGCTAGCATGGTTTCTTTATCTTTGCCCCAGGTGCTACCAGCTAGAGCTTTTAGGATGTTGTTCCTACTGCGCATTTTTTCACATACTGAAGCTGCATGATTCGCAGACGTCATCATGTTCTCTAGGTGAAGCCCGAGAATTTTGGGGTTTTTAACAGTAGGAACAGAATTGTTGCCAATACGTATATCCATCTCCCATCTGATGTCCTCCCACCAAGTGGTTAGAAAAGTCGCAGAAGATTTGGACGCAGAGATGGTGAGGTTTCGGCTTTGGATAAATGCCTGTAATCGTCCTAGATAGCGATTAATTCTGAGGCGCATTTCATCCTTATCATTCCCTGTGGCGAGTACGGTGCAATCGTCAGCATAGGAAATCACCTCGATTCCTTCAGGTGGTGTGGGAAGGCCGGACATGTAGATGTTGAACAGAGTGGGGGAGAGTACCCCTCCCTGTGGAACACCTAATTTGATTTTCCTAAGCTTAGAACGTTTGCCTCGAAACTCGGTGAAGGAGTGCCGACCAGCTAGATAATTGGCAATCCAACGGATCTCTTGTGCAGGAAGATGCATATTCAACAGGTTTGCTAGGAGCATTGAATGATTGACCTTATCGAATGCACTTGATAGGTCTATTGCCACCAGAATAGTTCTGTGACAACGACTGCGTTGATTTAGCCCATCACGAATGCGTGTAGTGATCGCATCGAGGGCAGTGGTGGTACTATGCATCTTCCTGAAGCCATGCTGGTGAGGTTCTAGCTTCGCATGTGCAACAAGAGTGGGGTGAATAAGGGCCTCCAGCGTCTTTGCGACAGGAGAAAGTATCGTAATGGGGCGGTAGGATTCCCCGAGATTTGCGCTCTTCCCTGGCTTGAGACAGGGAACAATTCGACCTGTTTTCCAGATTTCAGGGATGGCAAGCGTGGACATCGACAAGTTAAAGGCGGCCGTGAGATACTCAATGGCTGGAAGGTCGAGATGTTTCAACATGGTCATCGAAATGCCATCTGGTCCGAGGGCCTTGGAGTTTTTAGCATTCTCGATGACTTTTTTAACCTGGTCCGCTGTAAAAGATGGTATGGTGTCAACATTCCGGCTGCGAATCCGTCTTCTAATTTTGCGTTTGAGGCCGTCAGACTTGGGATGTTCAATAAATTGTTTATTGAACAGGCTAGCACACTGAAGAGGATCACAGGTTTTAGTGTTGCCAAATTCAATGGCGTTGTTGCCCTTTTCTTTCCGAGGATTGGAAAGGGCGCGGACGGTAGACTATAGTTTGCTGACACCTTCATTGAGGTTACATTCATCGAGGTGCTGATTCCATTTCGCCCTCCTATAGTCTTTAACTTGTCGGTCAATTTCAGAGTTAAGCTCCTGAATTCTGGGATCATCAGGGTAGGCGCTTCTGATCTGATCACGTTCATCGGCTAATCTGGCGGCACTAGTGGGAAAGTTAGGCCGAACTTTCGGGATACGTCCTGCCGGAATAAAACGTGCCGCGGCTGTGGTAATGACGTTCCTAATATTTTTCTCGGCCTCATGAATGGTGATAGGTGATGTTAGCTCGGTGAACTTCGCCGACGAGTAAGCTTTGAAACCATCCCAATCGGCTTTCTTGTGATTGACAAACGTTCGCTTCTCTGACTTAGTCATGTTCGCTGGTTTGTCAATCTTTATAATGATTGGGAGGTGATCTGATTTAAGGGTGGTACGTACTTCCCATCGGGAAGCAGCAATTAGACTGGCACTGACAATAGTTATGTCAGGAGAACTACTGCAAGTGCCCACGACTCTAGTCGGCGAGTCTTCATTAAGTGAACAGAATTCTGAGGCGTCAAGTGATTCGGCGATAGCTATACCCCTGGCATTGTTGTTGAGGTCCGAATGCCAGAGCTCATGGTGCGCATTAAAGTCGCCAAGGATGACCCTGTGCTCTCCGGAAAGGAGAGGACCAATATCGAAACGATAGCCAGAAGGGCAACTAGAGTGAGGTGGTACATATATATTAAAAATTTCGATATTGGTACTCCCTGATGGAACTGAGATGGCTTGAATTTCCGCCGTACCGTCAGCAACTACATCTAATACACAGTAATGTACGGACTTGTGTATTAGGAAGGCAAGTCCACCTCCAGGGTGAGGATCATCCGTGGCGGCCGGTCGATCTTTCCGCAGTATAACATATTCGCTATGGACGCTTAGAGACGAGTTTGCGTGAAGCAACGTCTCTTGGATGGCGGCGATGAGAATTCTGTTGGAACACAAGAAGTGTGTGATCTCAGCGATTTTTCGGTGAATGCCATTACAGTTAAACTGTAATATAGATAGTGCAGTGAAAACTGCTGGAGGGGGAGGGCCAGGCGTAAGACTGGGTCTGGCATTCCTTATCATATTGTTTGGCGGTGTAGGGGGCAGTGGTGGGGAAGGTGGGCTGGGAGCAGCCCTGGGTTGCCCGGAATTTATACAACCTGGCGCAACATATGCTAAGGAGTGTTGACCTTGTCTACGTAACCCTGAACACCTAAAGTGAACCCATTCCCTGCAGCAATTACACTGCACTGATCTGGCATTCGAACCGATACGTTGGTTGCAGACACTACAAATCCATACCTCTGGGCCTGGATTTGTTTCAATACCGGCGCGAATTAGTAAAATTGAGAGCAGCCGCGCCGAGATGTAATGCTCCCAATATGACGAAAAAACACATACATCGTACCCACACATATACACAGACAAACACAACCTTCCTGCATCGAACCTTCAGGGCTCCTGCCGGGGCTCTTGCCAGGAAGGCATATTGGCAGCTTTTGGCAGTTTTGCAAAACAAAACGGGTGTGGTCCGCCCCGTAGAGGCAGTTGCCGTAAGACCACATGTGCTACTTATTACCGGAGATACGTGTTAATAATTAATATGTGCTACTTATTAACACGTATCTCCGACGGCCTAGAAATATCTCTTCTTTTTGCCGATGATATAGTCGTCAGTAGCCCAAACATCGTTGCCTTGCAAGCTGCACTTACAAAATGGTGTGACATTCTGGAGGAGCATGGACTGAGCGTAAGTATAACAAAGACTGAATTCTTATGTTGCCCATTCTCAGACCCAGATGCACCGATACCAGATATGTACGTCAAAGGAGAGCAGCTTAAGCCTTGTACCAAGTTCAAGTACCTTGGCTCGATGGTGAACAACGGAGCTACATGCGATGATGACATCGAACATCGCACAAAGGTTGGGTGGATGACGTGGCGAGAAAACTCTGGAGTTTTCTGCGATAAGAAAATGCCACTGAAGCTAAAGGGCAAGTTGTACAAAACGATTGTACGTCCCGCACTCATGTATGGATCAGAATGCTGGACCATGTATGAAGGTTACGCGAAAGAAATGACAGCGACTGAAATGAAAATGTCACGCATGTCAGTTGGTGTAACCAAAAGGGACCACATCAAGAGTAGCTACATCCGAGGCAGCTTGTCCATAGACCAATCACCGAAAAGCTCGACGACCGACGAATGGATTGGTATTGCCATGTTCAAAGTCGTCCGCCTGAGAACCCCGCAAAGAAAACGATTTCAATGGAAGTTCCACTTGATGGACCCCAGACCAGAGGCGACCGAAGAACACTTGGATGTGTCAAATGAAAAAGCAACAACAACGCCGTATCGGCGATGGCACGATCCAAGATAAAGCTGCCTGTAGAAATATGCTGAGATATTACCGCCAAAATGAGCGATGTGCCTACACCGCAGGTCGAGCAACGCGAAGCCATGGAGCGGTATAAAGAACGAGGCAAGGAAGAAGAAACGTCAATCGAATTAATATTTTGTCAGAGGTTGTTGTTGTAGTAGCGGTGCAGAAAGGCGTGAACCGCTGTGCATGTCTGTGGAAGTACTCTATGTTTCGTCGTCGTTCTCGCCTATTGTCTCAAGCGACAAGAACGTAGCAGCTGCAATAGGGTTGTCCCATAGCGACCTCGGAGTGAGGTTAGTGGGTGCAGCGGGGCATCGGAACAGGTGGTCCACATCATGGGGCGCACCACCGCAGCTAGGACAAATGTTCTGAATGTCCGGGTCTATTCGAGATAAGTATGAATTGAGTCGCGAGCAAAAACCCGACCTAAGCTGGGCTAGTGTCGCTCTTGTGGCTCTCGAGAGCCTAGTCTCCTCAGGTGATATAGGTGGTGGGGGCGCTGAAAGGACTCTATTCATACTTAATCTCCCTATTGACCGATTCAAAACGGTTGTGTTAATATCTGCGATGGCCGCATGGTATGCTGTGTCATCAAATATATCGGGAGGTACCCGTTTGTATCCCTGGACGTCTCTCTCGAGGTCTCTCGATTGCTCTACCTATCGCTTTGTAGGTGACCAACATAGTTTCCTTGTCCTTGCCCCAGGAACTCCCGGCTAGTGCCTTTAGGACGTTGTTTCTACTGTGCATTTTGTCGACTACGTCTTCGACATGATTTTTCGACTTCATCATGGTGTCTAGATAGACACCAAGGATTTTGGGGTTGGTAACAGTAGGAACAACGTCGTCAGCATGCTTGCCAGTACGGATCCTAAGCTCCTCCGAAAATTCCTGCGTCCAGGTGGTAAGAAGTGTTGCAGTGCATTTTGACGGTGAAATGACGAGGTTGCGAATACTGAAAAACTCCACCAGTTTCTCAATATAGTCATTTAATCGAGCACACATTTAAATCATTCCCCGTAGTGAGTACGGTGCAATCGTCCGCATAGCAAATTAGTTCGATACCTTCCGGGGTTTTGGAAGGCTCGACAGGTAGATGTTGAATAATGTAGGAGAGAGTATGCTACCTTGCTTAATTTTCCTATGCTTTGAACAACTGCCACGCAGCGCAGAATGGATAACCGTGTCGAAGGCTTTCGACAGGTCAAGTGCCACTAGGACAGTTCTGTCACAGGGCGGTTTCTGGTTGAGGCCATTATGGATGTGATGGGTGATCAGATCCAGAGCTGTTGTAGTACTATGCATCTTCCTGAAGCCATGCTGGTGAGAAGCTAGCTCAGCATGTGATACAAGGGTGGGGTGGATGAGTGCTTCGAGCGTCTTTACAACGGGTGATAAAATCGTGATTGGACGGTAGGAATCGGCAAGTTTTGCGCTTTTACCGGGTTTTAGAAGGGGGGTAATTCGACCCTTTTTCCAAAATTCAGGGATGACAAGCGTGGATATCGACAAGTTGAAAGCCATCGTTAGGTATTCGATGGTCGGAAGATCTAGATGTTTCAGCATGGCCAGCATGAAATGCCATCCGGTCCAATGGCCTTAGAGTTTTTAGCGTTCTTGATCGCTGCTGAAACTTGGTCCGCAGTATAGGTGGGAATAATGTCAACTGTTCGGTTGCGTATCCTTCTTTTTATTTTGCAGCGACTTGGTCTTGGGATGCTCAATAAATTGCTTATTGAACAAGCTCGCACAAAGTTTAGGATCTGCGGTGGTTTTCTTGCCGAATCTGATGGCTACACTACCTTTGTCTTTGGTTGGATGTGACAGGGCTCGGACTGTAGCCCAAAGTTTGCTGACACCTTTCGAGATGCTCGTTCCATTTTTCTTTCTTGTAGGTGTTGACTTGTCGATTTATTTCGGAGTTTAGCTCCTGAATTCTGGGGTCTGCCGGATTTGTGCGTCTTAAGTTGTCCCGTTCGTCGGCTAACCTTGCGGGAGTAGTTGGGAAATATGGCCGAACTTTGGGGATACGTCCTGCCGGAATGAAGCGAACTGCCGCTTTGACAATGGCGTTCCTTATATTCTTTTCGGCTTCCCTGGTGTTTGTTGGAATAGGTAGCGCGGCGAACTTCGTCGTAGTGAACGTAGTGAAACCCTCCCAATTTGCCTTTTTGTGGTTGATAAACGTACGCTGTTCTGACGTCGTCAGTTCAGCTGGTTTATCAATTTTGATAAGTATGGGCAGGTGATCGGATTGGAGGGAAATAGTTGTCTCCCAGTGGGTTTCACTTATCAAACTGGCGCTTACAATAGTTATGGCAGGCACCAGCGACGCGTGTAGACGAAATTCCATTGAGTGCGCAGAAGTCTGATGGGTCTAATTTGGTCGCGATTTCTATACCTCTGGCATCATTTGCCAGAGTTCGTGATGGGCGTTAAAGTCGCCAAGTAGGATCCTATTCTGTCCTGTGAGGAGTGGACCATAGATGTTTATAAGTTCGATATTGGTATTGCCGGATTTATTTTCAGGACCTGGATTAGTTTCGATGCCGGCGCGGATTAATAGAATTGAGAGCAACCGCGCTGAGATGAAATGCTCCCAATTTGACGAAAAAACACATAGAACACTTCCACACACATACACAGACATACACAACCCTCCTGCATCGAACCTTCACAGCTCTTGCCATTGAGGGGTTTTGTGGCAACTCTTGGGCGTTTCTCGTTGAAAAACGGGTGTGGTCCGCCCCGAAGTGGCTTGAAACTCCCGTATGGCAGCGAGGCTGCCATCGGAAATGGTCGCCAGTAGGACCACTTTTGTCAGAGGTGATATTAGATTCTTCTTGCTTCTGTGGGTTGCCTCATTCTTCACTGCTTTCATGCGATTTTCTTTCGCAAAAAGATGAGGCAGTCACGCTAAAGCTTCCATAACTCACATGCTTTGTGGTTCTTACACTGAAATAAATTTGTTGAGAATTTGTTTGAGCTATTTTAATGTATGAAAGAGCATGGGCTCCAGTTCATAAGCGTGTCCGGCATTCGTGCTATGTATTAAATAGAGCCTTGTTTCATTCTATATTAACCAAAAACTTTTTTTTTGTTTTTCAGGTTTGCGCGCTCCCGCCAAGGGACTCCTTTTATTCGGGCCACCAGGAAATGGCAAAACATTATTAGCTCGAGCCGTAGCCACGGAGTGTAGTGCAACATTCTTAAATATCTCAGCAGCATCGCTAACTAGCAAATACGTTGGTGATGGCGAAAAATTAGTTCGAGCTCTATTTGCCGTGGCTCGTGAATTGCAGCCTACAATCATATTCATAGACGAGGTCGATTCACTTTTATCGGAACGCAGTACTGGCGAGCATGAAGCTTCGCGTCGCTTGAAAACCGAATTTCTAGTAGAATTTGATGGATTGCCAGGCAATCCAGACGGTGATCGTATTGTAGTTTTAGCCGCCACGAATCGACCGCAAGAGTTGGACGAGGCGGCATTGCGACGCTTTACAAAACGTGTATACGTATCATTACCCGATACAGGAACTCGTGAGCTACTGTTAAAGAAATTACTCGAAAAACAGGGAAGTCCACTGAATGCAGAGGCATTGAAACGACTGGCTATGGCAACAGAAGGTTATTCGGGATCTGATCTTACAGCACTGGCAAAAGATGCAGCATTAGAACCGATTCGCGAATTAAATGTCGAACAAGTTAAACATTTGGATATAAGTGCATTGCGTAGTATAACTGAACGAGATTTCTACAATTCGTTGAAACGAATTCGTCGATCGGTGGCGCCGCAAAGTCTGATATCTTATGAGAAGTGGTCACAAGATTACGGTGATATTACCATGTAAATAAGTCACTATTACACTCGCTTTACTTTCTATTTAGTTTAATTGTATGATGTGAACAATCATGATTTATTAATTTTAAGATTTATAATTCCTAAGTATGTTTTAATTTAAATTCTGTCACACAACGAACCAATTAATTATGATTGTGTTATACCTAAGAGTTTTCGTTTACAATTATTGAGCGCAATTTATTGTTATAATTTTAATATAAAAGAAAAGCACAAAATCGCCAATCTGTTGATGCTTTTTCTTATACATATGCACATTCCAAGCGATAAGAATACGTTCAGTGAACTTAAGAAGAGATAAATAAAAAACATTTGCTACTTTTATAAAGAGAGAACAAAAATTAGGTGTTAAAAAGTTCAGTATGAACTGCAATGATTGTAATTTATCAGTTAAAATCATAATTTGGGAATGATTTCTCCAAACAGTGTTAAATGGTGTTGCTGTGCTATGTGATTCTGATGTTAGTAATTTGCGAGAAAGAAGAAGAACATTTGAGCGTTCAAATAACAGGAAAGGTATTTGAAAGTGCGATACGAGTAGTCTTTTGATCCTTTTTAGGATGAAAATGGAGTTAAAATATTATATGTAGTATGTTAATCCTTCTGTTAACACAGCTAAGAAGATTAATATTTTTTTCTGATATAATTTATGTGTGCCTAGTCTTCAGATGTATTTAGTCATAGTTGAACAGAAAAAGAAATAGATTCTTAAGTTTCCAGTATAGATGCATATTAATCGTTTAAGCTACCAATAAAAATGTAAAAGATAACATCAAAACCCATCGTACAGTGTCTTCATTGCCATTGGATTATATGCAAATGCTTGAAAGAAATTCGCCCATCTATTTACTAATCTTTAAAATCCAACTAATAAATAAAATGTAATACACACGTACACACTTCATGCAGGGAATTGCTACTTAAACGATTCAATAGTAATGCCAATTTAGCTCCACTTCCAGTTATTTTTAAGGACAACAATTTAGAAACAAAATATCGTTACATAATTTCATATACTAAATAAAGACACCCAAATTTTGAAGGGGAAATTTTGTGTTATTTAAGAAGAATATTCAATAAAATCATGTGTTTTGTGTTATACAATCTCAGTTGTAAATAAATTTAAAGTGTTTCTAATAAAGGAAAAGATAAGTTCGCTTTTATTGCATTATTAGACAGACAGGTTTTGCTACAATACATGTTCATATTACCGTACGGAACAATCGGAATTTTCATTTTTGGCTATGACTCGAAAGGAGGACAAGCGCTGTACGCATATCATCATAGACTTATCAGTTCCTTTGACCCTTGATGCCGTAGCAGTCAATATCATGGACGGTTCACAGTGCAGTCCTATAGTGGATAAGACATGGCCTCTTTGATTTTCTAATTGTGTAGTGTCGATTCCGCTACTTTTAATGATTTGTAAGATGTACGGCTTGCTGAGCACTGGACGATCAAATTTAGGGCCATCCAAAAAAATTTTCATCCCTTTGGGGATGAAAACACACATTACTAATATCTAGGATCTCTCCGAATGCCGTTCGCCTCTATTCACGATGATTTATGGATTCAAACGTCCCAATTGACCGTCTTACTTGGTCGTCTTCTTCTTTTAGCGGTACAGGAAGGTGTGAACCGCTGTGTGTCTATATGGATTCGATTTATAGTTCGTCGTTGTTGTTGTTGTTGTAGCGGCGCAGGTAAGGGGGGGGGGGAACTAGTGTCATTCGTAAATGGTTGGCACTCTCCCCTCAAGTTCGAGGCCTAAGAAGATTGCCACCTCAATGGGTTTTTCCCAAAGCGCGATGGGTGTTAGATGCGTTGGTGCGGCAGTACAATTGAAAACGCACATTGTGCGGGCTGGCTCCACATGCTGGACAAATGTCTGCAATGGCGTTGTCGACACGGGACCAATATGAATTAATTCTGGAGCACCATCCAGAGCGAAGCTGAGCCAAGGTGGTACGTGTGGCTCTAGGTAGCTGTAGTTCGGCATTGGAGATATCTGGTGGTCGAGCTCGAAGGACACGGTTTAATGACAGATCATTCGTGGCTTTTGTTACCTCGCTAGTATGTAACTGCTTTAGAACCGCCCCGTAGTTGTTGGTGTTATCGAGGGGAACTCTTTTGAATCTTTAGACTTCCCTTTCCTTGTCCCTTAATATACGTCTAACATGACGTGGAGGTGGGGTTTTGTTCATTATATCGAAATTCGGGTGTTGACTACGATAGCAACCAACAAGATATTGCTTAGCGAGTAGCTCATTATGAGTTTTCAGATTAAGCAGCTTAGTTTCTTAGTGTAGGTGATCTTGTGTTGTCATGCGTACACATCCAGTAATTGTACGCATAGCTGCATTCTGGCACGTTTGGATCCGTTTCCATCCGGTGTTGCAGAGATTGTTTGTCCATATGGGTGCGGCGTAGTTTACCACTGAACGACCGATGGCTTTGTAAGTGGTGAGTAATGTCTCCTTATAGTTCCCCATTTGCTGCCAGCGTGAGATTTTAACATCTTGTTCCTACTCTTCAATTTGTCACATATATTGTCGGCATGGCTATTGAAAATGCCGTGATTGTCAATTGTGACGCCGAGGATTTTGGGGTGACGAACAGTGGGGACTTCGGTGTTGTTTACATTTATGTATGTCTAGCCGTAGGTTATATTCCTGGTTGTACGTGGTAAAGAGGGTGGCCGAGGATTTGGGTGCTGATAACTTCAGGTTCTTGCTGATGAAGAAGGTGTTGAGCTCTCTAAGTAGCCGTTGATACGGTCGCACTTGTCTTAAATATCGTTGCCGGATGTTAGGATGGTACAATCGTCAGCGTAGGATATTATGTCGATTCCTTCAGGTGGGGTGGGAAGCCCTGACATATAGAGGTTGAACAAAGTGGGGGATAGAACTCCGCCTTGTGGTACTCCCTGTTTGATCCTTCTTAGTTTAGATTTCCCATTACTAAACTCTGTGCTGGATTGACGTCCGGCAAGGTAGTTTGCGATTCATTTAACTACATACGACGGTGTGGATGAGTTATGGAGGTCTGTCAGTAGGAGTGAGTGATTCACCATATCAAACGCTTTCGACAGATTCAAAGCCACTAGGATGGTGCGCTAAAACGGCTTTGGTTGGTTGATTCCATTCAAGACCTTAGACATGATTCGGTCTAATGCAGTGGTGGTGCTGTGCAAGTTTTGTGTTGTTTGCCAGGTTTGGGTATAGGAATAATGCGGCCTCTCTTCCAAATCTCTGGTGTGATGAATGTTCGAAGTGAAAGGTTCATCGTAGCAGTGATATACTCTAGGGCTGGTGTGTCGAGGTGTTTGAGCATTATCATTGCTATACCGTCCGTTCCAAGCGCTTTTGAGTTTTTGGCGTTTTTTATGGCATTGGCTACTTCAGTGGTGGTGGTTTGAAGATATTTATCTACCTTGGTGTTACAGATGGCTCGTGTAATTTTGCGCTTGAGTCTATCCTTGGGTGGGTGTTCGACGAACTGTTTGTTAAACAGATTGGCACATTTTTTGTCGTCGCTCACGGTAGAATTGCCAAATCTGATAGCGATCCTCCTTTGAGTTTTGGTGGGATTAGATAAGTTTCTTACGGTGCTCCATAGTTTGCTCACACCTGTGGTGGTATTCAGGTTTCGAAGGTGTTAGTGCCATATATTTCTTCTGTGGTCATTGACCTGTTTGACGATGATATCGTTAACGTCACCAATGCGTGGATCACTGAGGTCTGCACTTCTTAGCGGATCCCTCGTTTTAGCTAATTAAACCGCGGATGTTGGAAAATTAGGTTTTAGGCTGGGAATGCGGCCGGCTGGAATGAATCTCTTAGCTGCAGTGAGAATTATCCGTCTGAGTTGTTTTTCGGCCATACGTACTTTACTGGGGGGGGGGGGGGGGGTTGAAATCTGATGCGTCCAGCTGATCGGAGATGATGTTACCTCTGGTGTCGTTGTGGAGGTTGGAGTGCCAAAGACTATGATGTGCGTTGAAATCACCAAGCAGAAGACGATATTGGCCGTTTAGTAGAGGGTTCATATTGGCTTTGTAATTGGCGGGACAGCTGGAGACGGGTGGAATGTAAATGTTGAAGATTTCAAAGTCAATATTGCTCGATTTTACGGTTATCGCTTGTTGTTCCATGGTGTTGTCGGCGGAAGTGATGTCAACGATGCTGTACGGTAGATTGTTGTGAATGAGGAAGGCCATTGCTTTCTCGATCGTGTCTGATGACGTTGTAGTTCCCGTGAGATCCGAGCGAATGGTTGGAGCTTAGTTGGGTTTTTTGCACCGCTGCAATCTGTATATGGTCTCTGTCCATGAAATCAGTAAGTTTGACGATTTTATGTTGGAGTCCATTACAGTTTAGTTGGACGATTTTAGTGTTGGTGTAGTTAACATCGATGGTACGTGGAGCTGGGGTCAAATTAGGTGTAGGTTGAACTGTGCGTACAGGGTTTGCCGGTGTGGAAGGTGTTGATGGTTGGGAACCTTGATAGGGCGGTTGCTGATTGGATGAAGAGCGTCGCCCACGATTTCTGCATCGACTCCCTGTGTAGTTTGGACCTCGTTGATTGTAATGGGTAAGTCCTGAGCAGTTCTTTAGGTGGACCCATTCTCCACAGCATGTACACTCGACCGACGTTTGAACATTGGTCCAAATCCTGTTACCGCACACAGAGCACATCCATGGACCTGGATTTGATTCAATGCCGGCACGTATTAGTAGTGTGCGGAGCAGCCAGAAGTTGATTTGTTCGGCAAACTTAGAGAGCAAATTGTGAGCTTAATGAAGTCCATAGAGTCTAAGCCGAAAATACACATAGCGTTGTGAAAGAGAGAGTCCGAAATATACGATTTATGTATGGTGGACCTAGAGATTCCCAGTTTGCTGAAAAAAAAAGTCTCAAAAAAGCAAAAAAAGGGATAGTGAAGTCCCTAAAGAAACTTTCTGCCTTATTCATCTTCCGTGCCTCAATATACCGCTCCATGGCATGTCGTCAATTGATCCATGGCATGACGAGCAGGCGTGCTCTGTGGCTGTGATCGTTCGGTCGCCACTCTGTGAAATAGAGACTCATAGAGAAACGAGTTTCCAAACTCGGCACGACTCGTCGCAAGTTTATTATTCAGAAGAAGATGATAAGAAATATTCTTATCGTAGAATAATAAACTAACAATGCGAATAGGAAGTGGTATGGCTGACAACCGTATCACACTCCGAATTCAATTGTCTTTGTAACGTTGATGGACTACACACGGTAGTCATCAACGCACCATGCTCCACTAGGAGTTACGGTAATCGAGAGAGAGAGAGAGAGATGACGAGCAGTTACAGTAAATAAACCAAAGATTAAGAACAATAGACAGGCATACAAACTAATTAACACAATCAAGAATGGTTATCAACCCAGGACAAGCCTATGTAAGGAAGGACAAGGATGGTAACATTATCAGCGACATCGACAGCATAAATAAACGATGGGGCTTGCATTTTAAAGAGCTTCTCAATACACCATCAACTTTCCCCACGGAGGCAACTCTTCAGCAGTTAGCTATACCAGGCCCTCTACTGCTGGAAATATAGAACGACGAGGTAGTCCCCCGAAGATTGGCGCAAAAGCATATTCTCCCAATCCACAAAAAGGGTGACAGGCTGAAATGTGAGAATTACAGGGGCATATTCTTAGTTTGTACGACCCGTACGACCTATAAGATTTTATCAAAAATTCTGGAAAATAGAATTAATCCGTACGCAGAACAAATTATTGGCGACTATCAAGGCGGCTTAAGACCTGGTCGTTCAGTGGAGAACAGACTCACTGACCTATTTGAAACTCGTACTGGATTCAACTAGGGCGATGGGCTGGTGCCGACGCTCTTCAACCTTGCTGTGGAATACGTAATTCGAGCCATGAATATGGACAGTAGCGGACCGCTACTCTCATCAAGTCTACTCAATTAGTAGCGTACGCCGACGAAATCAACATCATGTCTCAAAGATTGCATGATGCAGAAAGAATTCTGCATAATCTCAATATCGCCGCCATCGAAGTTGGACTACATATCAACGAAACCAAAATAAAGGCCATGATGCAATAAAAAACGAGGACACAAGTTAATTAACATTGGGGGACCTCAATATCGAGTATGTAAACAACTGTACTGGGTTGTAACTTATCAAACCAATGAAACCGACGAAATTAAGCGACAGATACAATTAGCCAATAAGATTTATTTCTCGGTCCTCCCAATTATTAATTCAAAGCATACACGAAGCTCATCATCCGACCCGTGCTATGTTATATAAATAGACGAAGGCACACTCGTGTGTTGTAATACCGAGAGGTGATTCCGAAGGGGGTGGAGCTCAGGTGGTGTTGAACATTTTGTCGGTAAAAATCCAATTTACCTGGACCTATGCCGGGAAGTAGGATGTGGTATATTTTAGAATTTACTAAAAAAGTGGAAGCCGCAGAGTTACATTAGCACATCCTTTCGGCATGGTCACATGCTATATGTGATGCCAAGGTAAGCCGATCTTTTCAATCTACCAAGATTTATTATTTTATTATCTTAATTGGGCGGTGGCCATCAGATCAGTGCTTCTTGCGTCAAGATGAGGCGTACAAGTCTTGTGTAGGGGCAAAGATGCAAGCTTGGATTGGACTTCATCGTCTACTAAATACTGGTTGACAGACAAGTTATGCAAGTTTTCTTCATAACGCGCTAATTAGTGTTTAACTTGCAACTAAATTATGAGTCTCAAATAACACCCAAATACTTTTAGTTGTGTGATAGTTTTAGTTTAGAAGAGCCTTTGTAGCAGGATACCCGGGACTACGCCAAGACTATATTTTATGGCCTAGGTGATGAGGACACAGGTGTCTCTGTGAAATTTAGTGAATATTTCTCAGATTACTACTAACACACGGTAGTGAAGAGATAATGATACCCTGATATGTATGTTCTTCTGCCCATTAAGTTATAAAATCGCTGCCTCCTCTTCTTCTGCCTTGCCTCGTTCTTTATACCTGCGGTGTAGGCACATGTTGTTGTAGCGATTCAAGAGATTTTTTTTCTCATGAATCGAAGGGGGTCTTGGCAGCTCTTGGCCGTTTTAACAACGGGTAGCTCCGGGACGATTTACATCGAAGAACCGGATGTAAATGTGTAGGCACATCGCCCGTTTTGGCGGTAATATCTCAGCATATTTCTCCAGGCAGCTCTATCTTGGATCGTGTCATCGCCGAGACCAATGCGTTGTTGTTGTTGACATTAATCGCTGCCTCCTAAGTCCACATATATCACCCTAGTTCTTAGTAGAGTCACAATACAATACAGCACAGCCAGTGCCCACAGCTCAACTCCCTATACCGATCTAGACATTGTTGTATGTACCCTTTATGTCGAGAAAAGCGATAATGTGTATTGTTGCTGTTCTGGTTGTGTTCGACGGTGCGCAATAACTCGCAGAGAGTAGTTTCTGTGTATGTGTGCTGCGACATCGAAAGTTCGCAAGCGTGTATTAGGCCAGTCAACAAACCGAAATATAAGGCGTTAGGTCGCAAAAAATTGCTCGGCTCTGGTTTTTTGGGATATTGTTAGGATAGATACCAGAAGTGTACCACCAAGTTTGCAACTTCGAAAAACCTGTGCTAACCCCGTGACCCTCAAAATTTTCGGACTTTTTTCATATTTTGTTTGTAATTTCCAAAAGGTGCTTCCTACAAGTAAGTTGTCCACTGCACCAAAGCTAAGAAAATCTTCTTTAATTTGAGTGTAACCCCAGCTTTGTAGGCGCAAAGGATACAGCACTTTAAACATTGTTTTTTGAAAAAAAGTTCGAAATTGTAATTTCAGTCATGTTCCGAGCTGAATATCGGCTTAAATGCGTATTCTACGGAGAAAGTCATGTGACATGGAGTTATAAACCAGTTACTTAGCTGTATATATGTCGGAACGAATGGAATCAGACCATGGGGTCATAGGGCTGCCCCTGAATATTAGGTTTTTCTAAGAAAAACTTTTTTCTTTATGTACCAATATTAACCAAACTTCACCCAAGTATGTTCCTGGTTAAGCCTCAAAAAATATCAAGGAACGGATGAAATCGGAACACTACGTTATAGGGCTGTCATACAAACCAATCTCTGGAAATTAGGTTCTTGAAAAAAAAAATTTTTTTCTTTATGAACCAATCTTAACCACCCTTCCCCCAAATATGTTTTATAGTAAAGCTTCAAAACATATCTAAAAACGGATGAAATCGGAACACAAGGTCATAGGGCTGTCATACAAGCCAACCTCTGATAATTAGGTTCTTCTAAGAAAAACTTTTTTCTTTATGAACCAATCTTAACCAAACCTCACCCAAATGTGTTCCTAGTAAAGCCTCAAAACATATCTAGGAATGGATGGAATCGGAACATTACGTCATAGGGCTGTCATACAAACCCCCTAAAATACAATGTCGGACTTTTTTACAAAAAAAAAAAACAAATTTTTAAAGTGCTGTATCTTGGGATCCTTTGCACCTACACTCAAATTAAAGAAGATTTTCTTACCTTTAAAAGTGCAGTGGACGATTTACTTGTAGGAAGCACCTTTTAGAAATTACAAACAAAAATATGAAAAAAGTCCGAAAATTTTGAGGTTTTTAAGGGTTACGGGATTAGCACAGGTTTTTCGAAGTTGCAAACTTGGTGGTACACTTCTGGTATCCATCCTAACAATATCCCAAAACAACAGAGCCGAGCAATTTTTTGCGACCTAAAATCGTTAAATGACTGGCCTATATCGGCTTTTTGATAATCTAAATTTCATTCGAATTTGACGCTTCGACCGGAACGCCAGAATAAAGTGAACGTATGCAAATTCAAACTTTTAACTCTCGCATGATTAATTACGATCGCAGGATCCATTATGTTCGAAGGTGGAAGTCGCTAGAAAATCGAGTTCATAAGATAAACTGTAACCGAAATTCTCCTGGTACATATAAACAATTCGCTTGTCAGAGACTTATTTCTATTCTCTGTAATTTTAATCGACTCATCCTTCAAAAGAAAATAACACACAACACTTTAAAAAAAATCATTTTATTTTGTTTTCTCGATTTCCATCAGCATAAAACCATTTCATTTTCCATTCAATAGATACAATCTCGGGTACATTTTTTTTCACGTATGCCCATCAACAAATAGTTTCACTATCCCCTATTAATATAAATATTTTTTATATTGGTAAAATTTTGTTCAACTATGTATGTCCATATTATGTCTCTTCAAGCGCGGTCGTTCACACTTTTGCGCGTCGCATACAACCAATCTTTTGTGTAGATTTACAGCGCACAAACAAAATATTACAAACGTTTTCATATAAATACTTTTCGCGACCAGAATGTAGAAATAAGAAGACTTTTCGAAATCGAAACTATATAAAAATACGCAACAGTTCTGTGCACATTTGTTTTTTGTTTTTGTATAAAGAAGTATAGTAAATTTTTCTAGTGTTCGACGGAGACGATGTATGTATAGTTAGTTGGGTGTTTTGGCATTTGGAGGACTAACTAAACTGGATGTGACTTGGTATTATTGCAATAGTCCAAAAATCCGCCTAAAATAATGTTGTTATACCGGCAAGGGGACTAAATAGCCTACATTATTTCATGGAAATTATGAAATCCAGTCCGTTTCGATTATGAGTCGAGTCCTTCAGATGGTTCTCACCCGACTAATGATTGGACTATTTGGGATAATCTTAATGTCCCTTATGTCTGACATTAAACTGAATTGAATTATGTTTTCATAATTTCCATGCGATTGGGTATAAACTGTATCAATATTTGCCACTTACCGGTGACGAAGTTATATTTTTACTCGGGCTACACGACATCACAATTATGTCAATTTTCTTTAAGGATATTTGTTTCTTTACTATGCTGAGTTGAATTTATCAATTAAAATAGTGTATAGCTTACGATGTGAATATTGTTCACCTTCCAATGTGTGACTTTTACTTTTTTTCAAACTCCATTGCTACATTATGTAATTTTATTCAATTTTTATGTCGTTTTACGCTTTGTTGCGATAGATCTTTTGTTAAATAATATGGTCATTGATATCACACACATCAGAAATAAAAAAAAACAAAATAGTTAAACAAAACAAAAGAAATCGCATTCGATCCACAATCATTTATAATTGCTATCACGTTCATTTCATTCCTTTTTCCATTATCTTTCCTTGTATTCGGCAATCACTTAAATTCTAGAGCTTTAATAATTCATATACATACAGGTATTAGAGCTCGTCATTAGTGTCTCTAATGTAAATTGCTTTCGTTTCGCAACATTTGAGAGAAAGTCTTGCATTTTGGTGTTGTTTTTGTATCCAACAGTTGTAGGGTGATTATGCTTGTAGGAGGAGGTTACGTGTGAAATAAAAACACTCACTTGGACAATGTATGAAACTAGTTTTGTAGTTGAATTAATGACACTAGCCTTGTATTTGCCTGTCAAATTTCCTGGGTTGTTGCATTACTTAAAGTAAAGTAGAATCTTTCAACCACAGTGTGGCAAATAGTAGTAGTAAAGTCAGGACAACTCAAAGAAGAGTCGGTATATAGTTAAGGAAATGTTGTAGTCTCTCCAGTGTGTACGAGGACGAATGTCAAGTCTTTTTGTTGTTGTTGTTATTGGAGTTTCGAATTTGATTTTGAATAATTTCAAATTGCTACATCTTAAAAATATCACTAATCAATTAAAAAATACATATTGTGTTACAACTCTCTTTACAATTCGCATTTATTCCTTTCTCCTCATTCCTTATCTCTTTAACATCGTAAAATTGTTAAACTTCTTTATATATAAATTATACACTTCTAATATTCGTGCCCGCGCTTACAGTTTTCCGTTTTCTCAAGACATTGTTGTGTTTTTGTTTTTAATGTTTATATCTAAACATTTTGGTTGTTTTATTTTTACATTATAGCAATTGCTTTTTTTTGTCTGTATCAATATTTTGGACAATATTGTTTTGTTTTCTTTTTGTTTGTGTGTTAAATTTTAAATATGTTTTGCGTTCAGTTGATTGGTTGTCTCTCCCTATGCGATATTTTTTTCATCCTCTTCTATGGAACGTCTTCTCAAATCATTCATCTCATTCCGTTTTGTTGTTTTTTATTCTTTTTTTATCCTTTTTGTTTCAAGAGTTTTTTTTAGGCGGACTATCGTTGAATTCATTGCGTCTGATATTGCGGCATAGCCGCACTATACATCATTTGTGGCTGTGTGGCACTACCATTTGTTGCTGCAGCTGTTACGCCAGGAACCGCACCATGTACGCCCCACGCTACGTTCGGCTGAACCATACGATAGCCTGCTATAGGAATGAAATAGAAAAATAGAGAAATTAGTGTATTAATAAGGATTTTTATTATTTTAGTTCAATATGCTAACTTTTTACGAATATGTATATAATTTATATTGTCATAGTAGGACTCCAGGAAAGACGAAGGCAGTCCTATCAAGAAGATCTCAACCCAAAGAAGAAGAATCGCTCGAGAAATGCAGGCGAGAAGCCTTTAAAGATATTGAACTGAATATCATCGATATGGAAAAATTTTCAGTGTGAGAGGTGATCTCACAAAAACGAACTGTTTTGTAAAAGGTATCCCGCCAAAGAAAATGCGGTCAGCCACAAAAACGATTGATAGTTGTCTCATTACCAGGAATTAGAGAAAACTATCTCATAGCTTTCAGGACCAGTCTCTGTTTCAGTCACTTTATAGCTAAGAAAGCCGTTTTGCCTCGATCCACTACCACAGCAGGATCAAACCTGCTATTTACAAGAACAAACCTACATGCCAAATTTTGATAAAAGTGACTCATTAGAATTCGTTAAAAAAAAAGATTTTCCAAATGGCATAATCATGTAACTCTGGTTTTAACACAACTGAATATACCGTTAGTCTAGTCAAAATTGGTTGGGTGCCCCAGCGCCATATTTAAGCTTCTTCTTTTAGCGGTGCAGTGAGACAGGAGTAAGAGATCAGTGGACATTGAAACAAATGACCCACATCATGAGGAGCGGCAACGCAGTTTGGACAGATGTTTTGGATGTCCGGGTTTATACGAGAATGGTATGCATTGAGGTGCGAACAAAAGCCCGACCGAAGATGAGCTAATATCACTTTAGTGCGAGATTGGTGATGGACGCGGTGAGAGGACTCTATTCGCACCTAAACTTGCAATAGACAGACTCACTTCTTCAGTGTGAATCGCTGCGATGGCGGCTCGGTAAGTATCTTCATGGTAAGGGTCCCGCTTGAATCCCTGGACCTCTCTCTCTAGGTCTCGTAAACCACGCCTGACATGTCGTGGTGGAGGAATTCGGTCCATGAGATTACGATTGGGATGATCCTCACGGTAGCAAGATAATGTTTTGAGAGTAGGAGGTTGTGGTCACGTATTGGCATCAATTGTGTCTCCTGATGTAAGTGATCTGTAGCCACCGCTTTGTAAAAGCCCATCATTGTGTTTTTATCTTTGCTCCAGGTGCTACTAGCTAGTGTTTTAAGGATTTTGTTCCTACCGCGCATATTTTCGCAATCGGATGCCGCGTGATGAAATGACGCCATCATGTTCTCCAGGTGAAGCCCGAGAATATTAGGATTAGCTACGGTAGGAACAATACTTACATCATCCTCCCACCGACAATCCCCCGACCCCGGTCGTAAGAAATGTCGCAGAAGATTTAGACGCAGAGATGGCGAGATTTCGGCCCTGGAAAATGCATGTAATCGCCCTAGATAGCGATTAATTAGGAGGCGCATTTCATCCTTATCCTCCTTTGTGGCGAGTACGGTGCAATAGTCTGCGTAGGAAATCACCTTGACTCCTTCCGGTGGTGTAGGAAGGCATGTAGATGTTAAACAGAGTGGGGGAGAGTACTCCTCCCTAAGGAACACTTAATTTGATTTTTCTCGGGTTGCCTCGAAAATCAGTGAAGTTATAGCGACCATCTAAATAGTTGGCAATCCAAGGAATCTCTTGTGCATGAACATTCATATTCAAGAGGTTAGCGAGAAGCATCGGATGATTTGACCTTATCAAACGCATTTCAAAGGCCAATTGTCACAAGAAAAGGTCTATCTTTTAGCGGTGCAGAAAGGTGTGGAAACCGCTGCGCATCTATGTGGACTCGAGTTATGGTTCGTCGATGTTTTCGTCCGTGATGTCAAGGGAACAAAAACATGGCTGCTGCGATAGGGTTTTCCCTCAGTAAGATAGGGGATAAGTCAGTGGGCGCAGTTAGGCATTGAAACAAATGACCCACATCGTGAGGAGCGCCAACGCAGTTTGAACAAATGTTCTGGATGTCCGGGTTTATGCGAGAAAGGTATGAATTGAGGCGCGAACAAAGGCCCGACTGAAGTTGGGCCAATGTCACTCTGGTGGCTCTGGTGCCTAATCTCCTCAGGCGAGAAAGGTGGTGGACGCACTGAGACGACTCTATTCGCGCCTAAACTCGCAATAGACCGATTCCCTTCTGCAGTGTGAATCTCTGCGAGGGCAGCTCGGTATGCATCTTCATCGTAGGGGTCCCGCTTGTATCCCTAGACCTCTCTCTCTAGGTCTCGTAAACCACGCCTGACATGTCGTGGTGGAGAAATTCGGTCCATGAGACTATGGTTGTGATGATCCTCACGGTAGCAACCGACAAGATACTGTTTAGAGAGAAGGAGATTGTGGTCGCGTATTGACATTTTGTCTCTTGATGTAAGTGGTCCTGGGCAGACATCAAGAGGCAACCTGTGCAGTGCGTAGAGCAGCATTTTGCCAGACCTGAATTTGGACCAGTTTGTATCTATGTAAACAAACTGCCCCAGGTGCTACCAGCTAGTGAAGGATTTTGTTCCTACTGAGCATCTTTTCGCAAACGGATGCCGCGTGATGAGCTGACGTCATCATGCTCTCTAAATGGAGCCCGAGAATATTAGGATTAGCTACAGTAGGAACTGGATTGTTGCCAATACGTACATCAACCTCCCACTTACAATTCCCCGACCAGGTGGTAAGAAATGTCGCAGAAGTTTTAGATGCAGAGATGGCGAGATTTCGGCTTTGGAAAAAAGCCTGTAATCGCCCAAGATAGCGATTAATCAGGCATCCTTATTCTCCCCTGTGGCGAGCACGGTGCAATCGTCTGCATAGGAAATCACCTCGATTCCTTCCGGTGGTGTAGGAAGGCCGAGCATGTAGATGTTAAATAGAGTGGGGGAGAGTACCCCACCCTGTGGAACTTCTAATTTGATTTTCCTCAGCTTAGAACCGCCGACCAGCTAGATAGTTGGCAATCCAACGGATCTCTTGTGCAGGAATTTGCATATTCAATAAGTTCGCGAGAAGCATCGAGTGATTGACCTTATCAAATGCACTTGATAGGTCAATTGCCAGCGTCTTTGCGAAAGGACAGTATTGTTATAGGTAGGATCTGCGAAAACCAGCGCTCTTCCCTGGCTTGAGACAGGGGACAATCCGTCCTGTTTTCCAGATTTCAGGGATGGCAAGCGTAGAGATCGACAAGTTAAAGGCTGCCGTGAGATACTAAATGGCTGGAAGGTCGAGATGTTTCAACATGGCCATCGAAATGCCATCGGGTCCGAGGGAAGTTTTTAGCATTCTAAGATTAGTCATTCTTAAAAAAGTCATTGAGAATGACACGGACGTCGTTCATTTAGCCCGTCTCGGATGCATGTAGTGATCGCATAGAGGGCAGTGGTTGTACTATGCATTTTCCTCAAGTCAGGCTTGTGGGGCCTACACCGCAGGTCGAGCAACGCGAAACCATGGAGCGGTATAAACAACGAAGCAAGGAAGAAGAAGAAGATGCTAGTGGGGCATATCATTAGTTTGTAGGACCTGTAAGATTTTATCGAAAATTCTGGAAAAGAGAATCAATCCTTGCGCAGAACGAATCATCGGCGAGTATCAAGGCGGCTTCAGACCTGGTCGTTCAACGACCGATCAGCTTTTCACAGTGAAACTACTCCTCCAAAAGTGCTGGGAATATAACATCGTATACCAAATCTATGTCGACTTCAAGCAGACATACGACAGTATAGAACGAAGTGTACTGAACAACATTTTGCTGTATTTTCGTATACCGGCAAACTTAGTGCGACTCACAAGGATAACGATGACTAATACCCTCTCGCAGGACAGAGTGCAGAACCGACTCACTGACCTATTTTAAACTCGTACTGGGCGATGGGCTGGCGCCGACGCTCTTCGACCTTGCTCTGCAGTATGTAATTCGGGCCATGAAAATGGACAGCAGCGGAACGCTACTCATCAAATCGACTCAATTAGTAGCGTACGCCGACGACATCAACTTCATGTCTCGAAGATTGGGTGATGCAGAAAGCCTTCTGCATCATGTCAACGAAAGCAAAACAAAGGCCATGATGCAATCGAAAACAAGGACGCCAGCAAATTCAAGCATCACAGTGGGGGACCTCAATATCGAGTATGTAGACAACTATCTGGGTTGCAACTTATCTAAGGACGCCAACGAAACCGACGAAATTAAGCGACGGATACAACTAGCCAATAAGACCTATATTTATCGGTCCTCCCTATAATTAATTCAAAACTTGCGCACAGGAACACGAAGTTCCGCGTGTACAAAACGATCGTCTGGCCCGTGCTATGTTATGGCTCCGAAAATGGACCCTCACCCAAGCCTCCGAAATCTTGCTAGACAGATGCAAACGAAAAGTCCTTCGGCTAATTTTCGGTGCCGTTCGCGAGCGAGATCAATGGCGTATCCGGTACAACGAGGCGTTGCATCAATTGTACGATGAGCTGGAAGTATCGAAAATCGTGAAGCTTCAACGTTTGCAATGTTCGTGGCATATTCAACGGATGGACGATAATCGCATGCCAAAGAAAGTGATGAACGCACAACGAATTGACGGAGCGAGGTTGCGTGGACGACGGAGAGCTCGCTGGGAGAACTCCGTACGTGAAGACGCCCACCAGGTGCTGGGCTTCCGAAACTGGAGAACTAGGTCACGTAACCGCGACAATTGGTGGTCAACGATTCAGGCGGCCAAAGTCCGACGTTGGGCTATAGTGCTACATTGATGATGATGCTGGTGAGGTTCTAGCATAGCATGTGCTACAAAAGTGGGATGAATAAGGGCCTCCAGCGTCTTTGCGACAGGTGACAATATCGTTATGGGTCGGTAGAATTCGCCAATACTGATACTCTTCCTTGGCTTGAGACAGGGGACAGTCCTGTTTTCCAGATTTCAGGGATAGCAAGCGTAGAGATCGACAAGTTAAAGGCACCCGTGACATACTTAATGGCTTTCGAGCCCAGAAGGTCGAGATGTTTCAACATGGCCATCGAAATATCATCTGGTTTGACGGCCTTGGGGTTTTTAGCATTCTCAAAGACTTTTTAAACCTGGTCCGCAGTATACGATAGTATAGTGTCGAACATTTACGCTGCGAATCCGTCTTCTAATTTTTGGTTAAGTGCGTCAGTCTTGGAATGTCAATAAATTGTTTCTTGACCAGGCTCGCGCAATGAACAGGATCGCTGGTTTTCATGCGGCTAAATTTTTTGGTATTATTGCCCTTTCCTTTGCTAGGATCGGATAGGGCGCGGACAGTAGACCATAGTTTGCTGACACCTTAGTTGAGGTTGCAGTCATTGAGGTGCTCATTGTATTTCGCCTTCCGTTAGTCTTTCACTTGTCGATTGATTTCGGAGTTGAGCTCCTGATTTCTGGGATCACCAGGGTGAGCGCGTCTGATGTTATCTCGTTCATCGGCTAACCTGGCGGCACTGGTAGGGAAGTTGGGTCGCACATTCGGGATACGTCCTGCAGGAATATAACGTGCCGCTGCTTTGGCAATGGCGTTCCTTATACAGTGCGTACTCGATAATCCGAAGCCTCGAAACCTCGAATTTCCAGTAATCCGGATCACCTCAAAGATTACATTGTACACTCTGTAGTCCGAATTTCAAGAGCTTCTCTAATCCGAATCTGACATTTTTCTCATAATAACTGTGATATTATCGTCTGAAATAAAAACAACAGTTTTCTTTGTTCTTGGAAAAAACAAAATCTAGAATAACAGAGTGAAATTCTTCGAAAATAGAAAACAGATTCTTCGAACAATTTGATTAAATTCGTCCATTTCCTCGAAATTTAGAGCAAATTAAAGGCTTCCACTAGTCCGAATTCCTCTGTAGTCCGGATCGACCCTGGTTTTCAATAGTCCGGATTATCGAGTACGCACTGTATTGAACACTAGTTGGAGTAGGTATCTCGACGAACTTCGCCGACGAGCATGCTTTGAAACCGCCCCAATCGGGTTTCTTGTGATTGACAAACGTTCGCTTATCAGGCTTGGTCACGTTTGGTGATTGGGAGGTGATCGGACTGGAGAGCTGTACGCGTCACCCATCGAGCTGCACTAATTAGGCTGGCACTTACAATATTTAAGTCAGGAGAACTACTACAAGTGCCCGTGACTTGAGTCGGCGAGTCTCCATTAAGTGAACAGAAATCTGACGGCTCAAGAGATTCGGCGATAGTTATACGCCTGGCATTGCTGTGGAGGTCGGAATGACAGAGCTCATGGTATGCATTAAAGTCACCAAGAATGATTCTACACGTAACGTACGGACTTGTGCATTAGGAAGGCAAGTCCACCTCCAGGGTGAGAATCATTCCGGGCGGATGGTCTATCTTTCCGCAGTATAACATAATCACCATGAACGGACGCTCAGAAATGAGTTTGAATGAAGCAATTTATCCTGGATGGCGGAAATCAGAACTGTGGGAACTCGTGAAGTGAGTGATTCCGGCAAATTTTATGGTGAATGCCGTTGCAGTTAAACTACAATATGGACAACCGAGTGAAAACTGCTGGTGGAGGAGGAGCAGGAGTTAAGATCGGTTTAGCATTCCGAAACATATTCCGAATCCACACAGACAAACACAACCTTCCTGCATCGAACCTTCAGAGCTCTTGCCAGGGAAGTGTAGTGGCAACTCTTGGCCGTTTTCGGTTGAAAACGGGTGACTCGAAGAGGCTGAGATTGCTGTAAGACAGCAAGGTATCCGTAGGACTACCTGCATACATGATAAATGTGATGACGATCCATAGCATGAATCTCCGCTTGGAAAATCGTTGGACAAATCTTTCTCCTCAGTTTTTGATTCATCGGTAAACCACTTGGAGCTACTAAGATCAGCAGCTGAATTACCATCATTCCATTCTTCGCCGATAGGTATGGAAATTTGATAACTGCCAACCAAAGCAGAATTTGTTGGTCGAGTAGTCTGATCTCGAACAAATTTGTGAGTAAGGAATTCTGTCTCTTCGTAACTCCGCATAATAGTCCCATTTTGAAACGCAGCTAAAAATTTGTGCATGTACAATGAGGCTTGTCGTGATCGTTCGATCGCCACTCTGTAATATAAGGATTAAGAGAAAAACGAGTTTCCAAACTCGGCATGGCCCGTCGTAGAATAATAAACTAAAAATGTGACTAGGAAGTGGTACGGCTGACAAACGTATCACACTCCGAATTCAGTTGTCTTTGGAACGTTGACGACTACACACGGTAGTCGTCAATGCACCATGCTCCACTAGCAGTTAGGGCAAAGCAAGACAATGAGGCTTTGCCCTGAAACCTAACCTTGAGCTTCAAGGGCTTCACGCTAGATTAGTAGTCCACTATTAACTTTAGTGTCATGTTCTCACGGATAATCTAAAACGCAAACCTAAGGAAAGAATAACAACATTACCGAGGTTGCCTCCGCCTGCTTGTTGGGCTGCTGCATATGCATACGGATAATATCCTTGTTGCATGTATTGTGCTGACATTTGCGCGGGGTACCCCTGAAAAAGACAAATACAAAAAAAAATGTTAATCATCTAGAAATCTCCTAAAATTATCCTTTAAACTCACCGTGGGTGCATACCAATAGCCCATCTGCTGATACGCGAACGGATATTGCGCACCTTGAGGCGCACCTATTATTTGCCCTCCAATGGTCTGTGCATTTGGCACGTTTGGACTGAATACAACGCCGCCTTGCGGTCCTCCCGGATTGCCGCCCATGGCCATTTCACCGCCATTCTCCTTGCCCCAAAAGCATTTCACCGGATAGCCATGCACTTCGGTGTTGTGTGTTACTTCTATGGCGTGAGCAGCGGATTCTTTCGTTGTAAATTTGACAAAGGCATAGCCCTTGTCCTTGAATACCCGTACGTCCTGGATCGCACCAAATTGTCCGTAATGTTTGTGCATAAGCTCTTCGCTAATTACATTCGGCGGGAAGCCGCCACAATAGACGGTCGTGTTTGTGGGGCTTGTCTGATTGTACACTTCATCGTAAGTGGGTCGTCCCATCTTTTGTCCTATTCTGTTTTGTTCGCGAGGTTGTGGCGGTTTACGTGTCGACCAATTGGTTCGAATCGAACGCGAGCCAAGCCATTGGCCATTCATTGCTTGGATGGCGTTCTCAGCTTCGGCTTTTTTCACAAACGAAACGAACGCATAGCCCTTGGACTTCATCGTTTGCGGATCACGAACGATTCTGCAATTGGAGATTTCGCCGAACGGAGCGAACGCCTCGCGAAGTGTCTCGGTCTCAATTTCAGGACTCAAATCACCGACGAATATGTGGTGGTGCGAGCTGGTGTCTGTCTTTGGCTGATTGCCGGGACTTGTCGCCCAATTTACCTAAAACGGGAATCAATCGTTACATGGGGCGCACAAAGCCAACTTCATTTCGTCGGGGCTTACCTTTATCTCTTTGTTGGACAGAAGGCGCTTGTTCATTGCAGTGAGAGCTGTGGCGGCCGACTGGTGCGAAGTGAACTCAATGAAGGCATAGGGATCATTGCCGGGCTCCCGGATGATTTTGCAGCTCTTAACAGCACCCAAAGTGTTGAACAGCGTAATGAGAAAGTCTTCGGAAACGGAATGATCGAGATTCCCCACATAAAGGGTTTTCGGCTGTGTCTCATCCATTTCTAATCATAAATGTGTGTAACTACGGGCGGGAAAATAACCGAGACGCAAATTGGTCGGGTTTCGAGCTAAGATCACAGTCGGTTGATTGGGAAGCAAATTTGGCCGCGTCTCGCGTTGCAATCTGCGTGAAATCGGGAACAAGGAAACGAGGTTAATGCTTCGCCGTGTGTGTACAAAATACGCGAAGAAAAGTCAAACCCTAAACTGACCGATTACGAATGACCGAGCGGTGGTGGCGGCGGCGGCGAGCGACCGAGCGAAAGTGAAGGCGAACAAACGCAATTGGCCGTCGTTCGTCGTTATCAAATTCTCACCCGTGTTCCTGACGCTTAGCGCACTCGAATCGGAAATTATGTAAAACGTCACGGCGTCTCAACACCTGACTGTTGGGCGCCTTTTTTACTCACTCACTTGCAAAACTTTTTCACTGACAAATTGCACACGAAACCGATGGATCGGGGGGACTGACCGGATTTCTTCTGCCAAGTCGGGTTTCGTTTGTCGCACTCCTATATGAAAGCAAGCACAGCCAGCAGTCGTGGTTTTGTCTCACTACTCGCCTTGGTTGTCTCAATTCGCCGCGGGCTGATGGACTTGATCGTTCCTCGCGCGGGGAGCAGGGTGACCGAAGGCGTCTACGAAGTTTCACCCATAGCCAACATGACGTGGCTGAAACTTTCCAATTTTAATGCAAAATCGTCGTTTTGCATAGAAACACTTAATCAAAGCAACAGTACACGCACTTGGCAATAATTTGCACACACTCACGCCACTGGGGTCGTCGTAATTTAATTATAATTGTTGTTTATTGTTCGGTACTTTTCCCGAGCGAATACTTACAGCTTGCGGGCAATACAGATTCTACTCTGCCATCTTGCGGGATTTCGACTGGTAATGCAGATCGAATGATTCTACTGAAATACGCTGTGCCGATGCATATGACACAAGCAAATTTGTTATCAGTGCAATTTGACAGCTGTTTGTGTGGAACTATTGTGAATTGATGGCGTCTTGAACTTGAAGCGGAGGTGGCCAATTTTTGTGTACTTCGTCTACTTGGTCTAAATTTTGGGAAAATTATATTGCCTTGGCGAATCTTTACGAATTCGAATCATCTAATAGTAATTGAGAAGCATTTTCTGAAAACTCTGGAGGTAATGAACAGGGACACGGAGTTTTGGAATGAATTTTACTGGAGATGATGCAACACAGTAAGTTGAAAATCCATTTGGCCACTCAGCCCCCAAGAAATGTTTGTGCACATAATCTTGTTTTCATATTTATGTTGAAATATAGTTAGCACATTACACAGGTAAACGGACTTTTGCAACAAATAACGAATTTGACCACAAAAGCTGATATGAAAGTGCTACATGGAATCTATTAAGTTCGTTCATACGTAGGCAACCGATAACCAAATCACCAAATGAAAAAAGCTAAACCATCCATTTACTCAACAGACACCCCTGACCCATAAACAATTCCGTTCGTGTTTTGATGTCTCACGGGGAAATGATTCATGTTTTATCTTTGATGCCACGCAAGACAAGTTCCGAGTACACTCTTATCGCACTGATATCCTGCAAACTTTCAAAACGACGACGACAAAAAACAGAGCAATTCAAAGGCTCAAAATTGCCAAATCAGCCGTAGGCCGATCAGGCACAGACACCCACACAGAAGTTGAATTGAACTTCGGTAATATTAGGCGGTAGTCCTGTGTGGGACAAGACATTCCCCACTAGTGACATGTCGTGGAGGGGGAGTATTGTCCATGGGTGAAACTACAAGGGAACAAAAACGCGAGAACAAAAAAGGATTTTATATGCAAATTGAATTATTCCTTCGTGAGGAGCAAATCTCTTCTAAAAAACGTTCCGCGTGCAGACAGGCCATATGAGATGATGGTTTGGGTGATCCTCTCGATAACAACAAACAACCGACCAGATTGAAGAGACCGGCGAAGATTATGATCACACACTGGTAAAACACTAGTTTCCTGATGAAGATGATCCTGGGACGACATCGGGTGCCAACCTGTATCGATACGTACAATTTGTGACCACACCGGTGCCGTATAGCCAGGGATTAGATTGTAGAGGGGCGTGAACCCGAAGGGATTCGAAGCATAGGGGACAACCCTTTAGTGCAATAGCACAACATTAGCAAAGGAAGAATTTAAGGTAGGGGAATATGGGAGTTTTGGGTGATACGCAGGTGTTTGTGAATATTTTGTTTGAATTTCAAGGGGCTCATGGGTATTAGGAAAAACAGATGCAGGCAAAGAGTTCCACACACGTATTGTTCGTGTTAAAAACGACTTATAAAATTTTACAGTGCGGCAGGTTGAGACCACAAGAGTATGAGGATGCGCGCGACTAGTTTGCCGAGTATGGCGAATAGGTTGAGCAAGTTCAGGTATCAGACTATGAATCTCGTTAAAGCAACGGTTATAATAATAACGATAAAGGAGTGATAGGGAGCCAACATTTCGTCTATGTTCGAGAGAATCAATATTAGCAGTTATTAAGCTATCACCTATGAGTTCAAAGGCTCTACGTTGAATTTTGTCCAACATAGACAATGCAGTGCGACCTGCCCCAGGCCAAACATGGGAGTTTTATTCCAGTCTAGGCCTTATATGGCTCTTGTAAATATGAGATAAGTCAAGTGGTAAAAAATATTTAACGCATCGATTTTGAAATCCTTCCTATGGATACTGCAAGGCATTTTTGGCAATGGCAAAGATATGGTCGGTCCATTTCAGTTTACGTGATATGCTGATACCCAGAATATCAAGCGAAGGCGAATCGGGGACTGATACACCATCAACCAATATGTTGTTGTTGTTGTAGTAGCGATTCAAGAGATTTTGTTTCTCTTGAATCGAAGGGGGTCTTGACAGCTCTTGGCCGTTTTAACAACGGGTAGCTCTGGGACGATTTACATCGAAGAACCTGCTGCCGTAGGAGCATTTTTATGGACAACACAAACATCCATGGACCACAGTGGTATTCGAACCCACGCACCGGCAACTCATAGATAGAGTGACATCTTTGCCACTGAGCCACCGAATGCCCCATCAATCAATATAGAATGGGATGCTGGTGGAATGTCCAATTAATTAGAAATTAGACAGCATTGCGTTTTTAACAGCATTAAAAACTACTCTATTACGATTACCCCAATTGATGATCTTAGAAATGTCATCATTTAAAGACGAAAACATTTGGTTACTACTGATGGAAGTAGCGTTTCCACGAGACACCAAAGCTGACTCAAAGGAGTACGTAAAGTCAAGCGTGCTGTCATCAGCAAAACTGTGAATTGGGTTATTTGTAATCTTTAAAAGATCGTTGATAAAAAAAGAAACAGCGTAGGCGACAGAACATTTCTCTGGGGGACCCCCGCATTGATCTTATGGCAACAAGATTTAATACCATCTAGATTAACGATAATTGAGCGGTCAAAAAGAAAACTCTCAATCGACTTAATTAAGTCCTGTCAATACCAAATGCGTTAAGTTTTGAGAAAAGGGCTGAGTGCCATACTCTATCGAAAGCCTTTGAAATATCTAACGCAACAATTTTGGCTTCACCAAAGTTATGAATGAAGCCTATCGCCAATACACACAACGCGCATCCCGAGCCAAGAAAGAAAGATACAACGAGCTTCGGCGAGTATCTAATAGGTTAATCAGACGTAAGAAACGCAAACATTTTGACGAGCAGTTACAGCAAATAAACCAACGATTAGCCGGTAAGAACATTAGACAGGCTTCAAAATAATAAAGCGCCCGGCGCATATCATTAGTTTGTACGGTCTATAAGATTTTCAAAAATTCTTGAAAAGAGAATCAATCCATACGCAGAACGAATCATTGGCGAGTATCAAGGCGGCTTCAGACCTGGTCGTTCAACGACCGATCAGCTTTTCATAGTGAAGCCACTACTCCAAAAGTGCTGGGAATACAACATCGATGTATACCAAATCTTTGTCGACTTCAAGCAGCCATACGACAGTATCAACCGAAGTGTACTGTACAACATTATGCTGAATTTTGGTATACCGGCGAAGTTAGTGCGACTCACAAGGATGACGATGACTAATACCGTCTCGCAGATCAGAGTGCAGAACCGACTCAGCATTGCGGAGATCTGTTAGCAATAGAGTGTGATTGACAGTGTCAAATGCTTTTGACAGATCGAGAGCAACCAGGACGCACGCTTGCATGGTTTCGGCTGGTTGAGTCCATTAAATATGTTTGACGTGATCATATCGAGAGCGGTGGTAGTGCTATGCATTTTAGGAAAACCATGTTGATGGTTGGCACGCTGTATGTGCTCTAAAAGTTTCGGCAACACTAGTGCTTCCAGTATTTTGACCACAGAAGACAAGAGCGTTATTGGACGGTATGATTCTGCTAGAGTATGGTCTTTACCTGGTTTGGGTATTGGGTTTATACGGCCTCTCTTCCATAACTCAGGAATGATGAATGATTTTAACGATAGATTCATGGTGGCAGTGATATAATCAATGGCCGGTGAATCGAGATGTTTCAGCATGATCATAGCAATGCCGTCAGGGCCGAACGCTTTGGAATTTTTGGCATATTTAATTGCAAGTCTTACTTGATTTGAGGTAACCTGAAGATGTTGATAGGTGGTGCTGTTGCGGATAGCACTTGTAATAGTGTGCTTGAGCTTATCTTTTTCGGGATGTTCGACGAATTGTTGATTGAATTTGTGAGCGCATTTGTCGTCGTTATTATAGGTCTTATCACCGAACTTAATAGCGCAACATCAAACGTGGCCCTCGTGACCTTGAGAGAGAAGTCCAGGGTTACAAAAGGGATCCTTTCGATGAAGATTCATACCGGGCTGCCATTGCAATGATTCACACTGAGGAAGTGAGTAGGTCTATTGCGAGTTTAGGTACGAACAGAGTCCTCTCAGCGCTCCCACCACCTATTTCGCCTGAGGAGATTAGGCTCCCGAGAGCCACTAGAGTGACTTTAGCCCAACTTCGGTCAGGCTTCTGCTCACGCCTCAATTCGTATCTATCTCGCATAGACCCAAATATACTAAACGTATGCCCTAACTGCGCTGGCACGCCACACGATGTAGCCCATTTGTTTCAATGCCCAGCTGCACCCACAAATCTCACCCCCCTCTCACTATGGGAAAACCCCATTGCAGCTGCCACGTTTTTGTCCCTGGAGATTGCGGACGAAAACGATGACGAACTATAAAACGAGTCCATATAGATACACAGCGGTTCACACCTTTCTGTACCGCTAAAAGAAGAAGAAGAAGAAGAACTTAATAGCTTCCTTACCTTTGGGTTTTGTGGGGTTGGGTAATGCACGTACTGTTTTCCAAAGGTTGCTTACACCGGATTTTATGTGGCAGGACTTTAAATGCTTGTTCCATAGTTGTCTTCTGTGGTCATTTACTTGCTGGGTTATCACATTATTTAGGTCGCTGATACGAGGATCACTGGGGCTGAAATTTGTATACGTTTTCTTCTCAGTGTACGCGAATTGGGACGGTTTGTCAATCGTGAGAACTATTGGCAGATAGTCTGACGAGAAGGTGATGAATGGCTCCCATGTGGTGTTGTTGATGAGCCCGGGACTGGCAATAGCTATATCGGGTGAGCTCCTGCATGATCCTGTAACGCGTGTTGGTGAATCATCGTTCACGGGACAGAAATCTGAGTCATCTATTTGGCTAGCGATGAGGTTGCCTCTGGTGTCGTTGTCGAGATTCGAGTGCCATAGATCGTGATGTGCATTGAAATCACCAAGTTAATACTTGGTGTTGTCCAGTGAGTAGTGGAGAAATGTTGGCCTGAAAACCAGTGGGACAACTTGACAACTGGTGGTATATAGATATTTAGAATATCTTTATCAACATTTCCCGACTTGATGGAAATCGCTTGGAGTTTGGTGGTGTTATCGGCGGCGGTGATGTCAATTTCTGAGTATGACAACGAATTATGGATCAGGAAACCTAAGCCTCCACCTGCGCCGGTGGGTCGATCTTTTCTGATAATATTGAAGCCTCCGTATGAGTTAAGCGGTGAGTAGTCAGCTTTTAGCTTAGTTTCCTGAACCACAGCGACTTTTATGTGATGTCTGTCCATGAAGTCGGTGAGCTCGATGATTTTGTGTTGAAGACCAGTTAATCTGGACAATCTTAGTGGTAGAATAGTTCACACTGGCTGTGGTGGTGCTGGTGTTAGGGTATGTCGTGGTGCAGTGTGTTGGACGGAAACTGTGGGGGTGACGGGTGATGGTTCTTGGCCCTGATTATTGTGATGTTGGGAAGGGGTGTGAATGTGATAACGTCAAACGAAATAATGTCAATTAAAGTAATTTCGTCGTAAAAAGGAAATAATGGCAATTAACATTAATCCTTTTTGCCAAAGGGAAATAAAATTAATTCGCTTTAGAAAAACAAAATTCCCTCCCAGTGGATCGGTATATATTAAATATTTTTTGTTAGCACATCACGAAATGAACCTTTTAGGGCGTCTATGATGAATGGAGAATGCATTATCCTTATAAAAAGCATGTTTCCTGTTGAATATTTTTTTTTTATTTGAACAAAAATGAAATTTTACAAAAATATTTTCATTGACGATTCAACTATTTGTCTACAAAAAGGACACAAAATGCTTGAGTTTGTTTCGGCTGCTTTTTGGGATATGCGCTCAAAGCATTTCAAGCAAGTTTTTACATGGTTGCAGGGTTGCAACAATACTTCGCACCCATTTTCCAAACAAATAATGCAACAATATTGTTTTCTAGTATTTGATCAGGTTCTGCAACGTTCAAGGAAAGATTCCTCTCCTCTTCGCCATCACAGTTATTTAGCTCCGTCTGTCCAGTATTCGCATTTAGCAAATTGTGGTCTTACGGCAACTGCCTCTACGGGGCGGACCACACCCGTTTTGTATTACAAAGCGGCCAAAAGCTGCCAATATGCGCCTCCGAATTAATCGATATCTAGGACGATTACAGGCATTTTTCCAAAGCCGAAACCTCACCATCTCTGCGTCCAAATCCTCTGCGACTTTTCTAACCACTTGGTGGGAGGACATTAGATGGGAGATTGATATACGTATTGGCAACCATTCTGTTCCTACTGTAGCAAACCCTAAAATTCTCGGGCTTCACCTAGAGAACATGATGACGTCTGCGAATCACGCAGATTCCGTTTGTGAGAAAATGCGCAGTAGGAATAAAATCTTAAAAGCTCTAGCTGGTAGCACCTGGGGCAAAGATAAAGAAACCATGCTAGCTACTTATAAAGCGGTGGGTCGAGCGGCCGCTGATTATGCAGCCCCAGTTTGGACACATAGTCTATGTGACACAAACTGGTCCAAAGTTCAGTGCCAAAATGCCGCTCTACACATCGCGACAGGTTGCCTTCTGATGTCTGCCCAGGATCACTTACATCAGGAGACAAAATTGATGCCAATACGTGATCACAATCTCCTACTCTCAAAACAGTATCTTGTTGGTTGCTACCGTGAGGATCATCCCAATAATCATCTCATGGACCGAATTCCTCCACCACGACATGTCAGGCGTGGTTTACGAGACCTTGAGAGAGAGGTTCAGGGATACAAACGGGACCCTTACGATGAAGTTACATACCGAGCCGCCATTGCAGCGATCCACACTGAAGAAGTGAATCGGTCTATCGCGAGTTTAGGTGCGAATAGAGTCCTCTCAGAGCGCCCACCACCAATTTCGCCTGAGGAGATTAGGCTCCCGAGAGCCACTAGAGTAACACTAGCTCAACTTCGGTCGGGCTTTTGTTCACGCCTCAATTCGTACCTTTCTCGCATAAACCCGGACATCCAAAACATCTGTCCAAACTGCAATGGTACTCATGATGTGGGTCACTTGTTTCAATGCCCCGCTGCGCCCACTGATCTTACCCCTATATCGCTGTGGGAAAACCCTATCGCAGCAGCTATGTTTTTGTCCTTAGACCTCACGGACACAAACATTGACGAACCATAAATCGTACCCACATAGATGCACAGAGGTTACACACCTTTCTGCACCGCTACAAGAAGAAGAAGAAGAAGCAAATTGTTTTGCGAAATAGGACGGAAACGGTTTCGTATTCGTTCTAAAATTGAAACTTAAAACTCAAAATTAACTTACAAGCCAATTTCAAAAATTGACTTTATTTCGCTTTGGGAGTTGACAGTATTTCGTTTTTAAAAACGAATTAATGTCAATTGACATTATTTCGCATTAGGGTGGGAAATAGTGGCAATTGACATTAATTCGCTTGACATTATCAATCATGCATGTGGTTCCACCATTAACCCGGCCGCGATAGGAACTAAAAGTATATAATCACCGCGGATGTCGATAGGTATTGTTGGTTGTATCTTTGTCTTGAAATGGACGATCTCACCGATCTTTTGACGGATGCCATTGCAGTTAAACTGCAATAAGGTGAGTGGAGTGTAAACGACTGCAGGGGTGCAGGTGTTAGACTGGAGCGAGTATATTTAGTTGTATTGTTGACTGCGGGTGGCGGTGGTGGAATATTGGCTCGATAGCTTGGGCGAGGGATGGCCGGGGACGGTGGCAAAACGTTAGCTTGTGAGCTAGGGCCTGGGGTGGCTGGGGGTCGACCTGTGTTCAGACACCCTGGAGCAACAAAAGATACTGTCCCATTTTCCATAAGCCTGAGCAGTAAAAATGACACCATCCTCTGCAGCAGGTACACCTCAAAGACCTGGCATTTCCGAAGATGCGTCGGTTGCAATGTGCCTTGTAGATAAGTGTAGCATATACATCATCAATCGCTATTGCAAATCACATCGACAGCAGCGATAATGTAGGCATGTCACCAGATGTAATGTAGGCATATCACCAGACTCACGGCGATTATTATAGGGATGCTTGTCAGTAATTTTATGGGATGGTATCCCCCGGGCATTGTCAACGATTTTTTCAGTCACAGACTTCGAGTTATCGCTAATCCATATCCAAGTTGTAATATTTTCAAAGATTTACTTTTTGCCTATGAATTTCTAAATTATTCAAATAAATTCTATTGTCCATTTTCAAAAATTAAATTTATATTTTCAGACAATCACACAATGGCTTCTAACAGTGGTGAATCTTCAACCAGCAACCCACAGAACAATATATCAAATTCAACTCCACATTCTCCCGAAACTGTGAATGAAACCCGTATCGTCGTTGAAGATTTGGATGAACGTCAGTCGTTAAATCAAGAGCCTCATCCTGGCACAAATCAGTATTCGCCCGTCCGCAATGGAACTCCAGTTTCAATCGAAGAAAATGTTTCGTCCCTGTTGCGTCGCGCCAGCAGTGAATTGGAAAGACGTGGTAGTCAGAACCGAGTGTGGAGATTAAATTTAAGCGACGTACTGCAAAGAGTCCGAGAATCTACATTTATAATACAACAGAATACAGCGACGGGACAAGTTAACAACGCTACGGATGAACCTTCTCAATTAACGACAGGCAGATCTAATGATCCTGCACATTTAGAAAACGGTATATCTCCTAGACATGTTAACACTAACGGCACGACGAGACAAGTTAATCCAACGCCGCCTCCTCCAGTTCAACCGTCACCTTCAGTTGAACCAAACACGAATCAAGATCAGCCACGTCGTCTTGGATTTTCCGATGCACTCGCCGAAGCACCGCCAGAGATTCGTGAAATTATTTACGGTGTGCTTCGTTATCTGCCTTTTGTTCTGATTCTGATTAGTCGACCACTAATTGATCACTTTGGAGCATTGATTGATATGGTGAAATTCTACGCGCTATTTTCATGTACAGACACAGTTTTTATGAAACAAGTCACCCGACAAACAGTATATCGTAAAAGTTATTTCTTTTTTAACTTTATCGTCATTACTTCCTGTTGCTCTTTTTTTGCTACTAGCTGGTCTGATTATTTGAATTTATTACTATTGAATCCTCGTATGAAGGGTCCCATTTCGATGGGAACGTTAATATATTCGACGTTTTTAACGGATTGTTTTCTAAGAGCCATGACGGTCCTTTTTAAGAACTGTGTGCTGGCATTGCCGGAATGTTTGATGCAGCAGCGTAAACGGGTAAAATGAACTTTTTTTCATTTTGAGTTGATGAATATTTTTGAAAGCTTTATATTTTGCAGGGAAGGTATTACATGCTGATTGAGGCGTCTTCTCAGTTGTATAGGTACTTAGCACCAGTACAAATTTGGTTGTTGTATGTTACAGGGACAAATCATGTTGCCTTTCAAGTAAAAATATATTTAATTTACATTTGCATAAGTTTTCGCTAATTTATAAAAATTCCATTACAGATTGTCGGTGTGATATGCTATTTGGCGTTGAAGATGTATTTCAGTTCTGATCATTTGATGTTATTCAAAAAGGCGGTTGTTATGTTTCCAAATAGAGTGGTAAGTAAAATATTGATTTCGATACAGGGCGTTACACCTAAAGGACTAGTGTTATTTTTAAACGTGACACCCACTGAGAAAAAATACAATTTTCTTCCCTGATCGCCTGAAATCTCTCACCGTAGAGGATTGAAGCATTAATTCACTCTACTCTTGTTCCCCATGCCCAGTTAGCATGGGTCCACGAAGAGGACAATTAGTCGCCTGTCACATAATTGTCATTGTTGCTCTTGATCTTTCGAAAGCCTTGGATACTGTCAATCGTCCTGCTCTACTTGCAAATCTTCTGAATATGCGTTTTTTCTACACAAAGACAGGAGATTGTCAATTGCCTAGTTTTGAGGAAATCCTACACAGAATTTTGTAGCAATCGGCCTAAGCTAGCTATGGAGAGGTTATGTGCTTTTACTTGGTCAGAAATTGCCTGTAGCAAGAATGAAACTACGACTCATGAATGTCTCTTGCCGTGTTCGCAGGTCCACAGGAAACTGTTGTAAAATCCGGTTTTTATATGATAATATATAGATGTAGATTAGATTAAGGGTGGGTTTGGACTGGTAGTGGTTTATTGTGTCATTGTCCATGCTGTAGTTGGATTAACTCATTTATATATTAAGGGAGACGATATCCTCTTTTAAAGGTAACACAATGCCTAAACATTTCAGACGGCTAGCTTTGCTTAGCTCCCCCATTCACAGAATGTGCGAAGGTTTCGTCGTCTGCCGCACAGTCCCCATTGGGCTTGGCACTGCAAAACAGCTACTTCGTTCTTTTCCTGAGGCGAGTAAGCACGTTTGTTTTCCTTTCTTGGCTTTAAAGGGCCAAGTAGTAAACCTTTCCCACTCGCTTTGCAGTGGAAGGCCAATCTCTGAAGGATGCTTTGTCCGAATCGTCATTAAAGTTGCGTTTGTTGACTAATACAGGGACTAGTTCCAGCCTCTGCCATAAGCCTCATTCGTTTACGCTCAGTCCTTTGACAATCCAATCATACTGCCGCGGTGGCTGGATTAGAGCTGTACTATTAAGCCTTTCGTTGTTCAACTCAGCCAAGCGCTGTGGTAAGTGGAATTCATTACGGCTGGTCCCCAGGAGACCATCCAAGTTCTCCTTAACACGCACTTCCCTGGATCTGTCTCCTCAGACAATTGTCCAGTGCACATATCAGGTTATACAGGACAGCCGGCTAGTAGATTAGTGAGTCTCTCTGGGGTAATCTTTGGCAAGGACAAAGTAAAGTGGGCTATTCAGTCTTTTAATCCATTTAAGGCCGCGGGGACTGGTGGAAAATTTCCTGCTCTCCTTCAAAACTGCCTGGATATCATCCTGCCACATTCAACGGCTCTGTTCAGAGCTAGCTATTACTTCTCTTATATCCCACTTGTTTGGAGAAAAGTTAATGTAACTTTCATTCCTAAGCAAGGTAACAAACCTGAGGATCTACCAAGGTCCTACAGGCCCATCAGTCTAACCTCCTTTCTCGTCAAGACTATGGAGCGTATAGTTGACCTACACATCAGGAGTTTGATGATGAGGAATAAACCGTTACACCACACTCAATTTACCTATGTAAAGAGAAAGTCGACGGCGACGACGCTTCACAAACTCGTCAACACTATTGAAAAATCTTTAGATGAAAAATATGTCGCTTTGTGCACCTTCTAAGATATCGAAGGTGCCTTTGACAATACTGGATTCGATGCAATTGCCAGAGCCCTCGATATTAGAGGGATGCCATTGCCTACCATTAGGTGGACTTACACCATGCTGAAAGGTAGGAAGATTCACTCCTCGCTTGGGGTCATACTCTCTCAACATCAACTCTATCAAGGGCTGCCCTCAAGGCGGTGTACTTTCACCCCTACTGTGGTCCCTGGTAGTTGATGAATTACTCTCGCTACTTGAAGTGCAGGGTTTCTACGCCATTGGCTACGCTGACGATATCACTATTGTGATCAGGGGTAAATTCGAGACCGTTACTACGGATTTGACGACCACGGCCCTAACGATAGTCAACAGATGGTCCACAGCAACAGGACTCAGTATCAACCCACACAAAACAGTCCTAGCACCATTCACAAGGAAACTTTCTCCTACCCTTGAGCCAATCTACTTAAGGTGGGTGCCTATTATCTACCCCAAAGAGGTCAAATGCCTTGCATTACATTCGATGGTAAATTAAACTGGAATAGCCACTTGGAAAATGTTCTTAGTAAGGCCACGTGTGTCATGTGGACTTGCCGAAACTTCTATGGCAAGACTTGGGGCCTTTCGTCCAGAATGATGGAGTGGTTATACAATACGCTAGTACGAACTGTAGTCACGTATGCTTCTCTAGTGTGGTGACCAAAAACACTGCAACTCAACACCATCAAGAGCTGTAATAAGCTCCAACGACTTGCCTGTCTTAATATCACTGGTGCTTTTAGTACTACTTCCACCGTATCCATGGAATCTATACGGGAAATTGCAGCCCTAAGCGCTTTGAATATCCACTTATCGTCTGATACTCGTATCAGTGAGCGGGGACACATGCGTATCTTGCAACAAGTTCCTGGCCTATCAATCTGCCTTAGGCCTGTTCGGTACCGAGATTTCAGTACCGGGTTCCGGTTTTTTTCAATACCCGGTACCACAAGCGGTTTCCCTGACTCAGGTTTTTTTTCAGAACCGACGGTTTTTTTTAACCATAAGCCGGTTTTTTTGAGTACCGGGTAAAAAACCGGTACCAAAAAACCTGAAAAAAACCGGCTCATGGTTGAAGTGAATCGTTCTTTTTAACTCGGTACCAAAAAAACCGGGATATCGGTACTTTAGAATATCGGGTCCGGTACCAAGTGAACACCGGTTTTGTACCGGGATCCCGGTTTTTGGAACAGGCCTAGTAAGTATCAATCAAGGAAATATTTATCTAATTAACTTTTGCTGATGAAATATTGTAATTTGAGTCGTTGCTTTATAATGAGTCAGAAAACTGGCTGAAGACCCGTAGATCTAACCCAATAGGTATCGGATGCCATATCCCTCGAAAATAGCGATATCAACGAACGTTCCACTTGTTGGACCCAAGCCCAAATTTGATTTCTTTTTATGAATGTATATGCAATTTCATTAATAAAAAACAGCCTAACAATTTAAAAAAGAAACAAAAATCCCTTAACAATCTGATAACAGCTTCCATCTTTCCCCTAAGAACGCCGACGTCACTCATAATGAACTTTAATTTGGAATGCAAACATTAATTAAATCACACTCATGTGTGCAAAATAAATGTGCAATTGCACACATGCCGTTCTCTAACGTAAACATTTTTTTTTTTGTTCCGTGCATGTACACATGCCTCTCTAGCCACTATGTATCTCTTCTACTATACATACATTGTAATATTCTAATATATAGTGGCTTCTTACCCACTACAGTCACATTCTATCGATTGGCGAACACTGTAGACTGTACAATAAGCACAAGCGCCATATGATTTGAACTTACAATACAACTCTAGACTAGAAACTATCGGGCGCGCGAGGTAGTGGAATAACAATAACAAAAAAAAAACGCGACACGTGTCTGTTGATAATCAAAATAAACAGAACGTTGTCATCGTAGCGAATTTTATTTTTAATTCAGCGAGAGGGCAACACCGCCCGAATCGAAGTATCACTCATATGAGTTAGAAACTTTAGCCATCATATACGCCTTAAGGCGATTTCGTATTTATCTGACTGGTATTAATTTTAAAATTGTTACTGACTGTAAGTCATTAACACTAACCTTGAATAAGAAAATCCTCAATCCTAGAATTTCTAGATGGGCTTTAGAGCTTCAAGATTTTGATTATATTGTTGAGCATAGAGACTCCGGCAGAATGAATCATGTAGATGCCCTAAGTAGGTGTCATAACATTATGTTAGTGGAACCGGAATCATTCGAACATGCATTAGCCTCGGCTCAACAAAAGGACCAAGAGGTTAGAAAAGTTGCTCTTCTGCTAGAAAAACAACAACATCGTTTCTTTGAACTAATTAACGGACTGGTGTATCGAAAAGTTAATGATGCTATTTTATTTTATGTACCAGCACAGATGGAACGAAACGTCATACAGACTCATCATGAGGGCTTGTGTCATGTTGGCGTATATAAATTATTTGACCATTTAAAGAAGACCTATTGGTTTCCATCGATGAAGTCTAAGATAAAGGAGTATGTAAAGAATTGCCTAAAGTGTATTCATTTTTCTGTACCTTCAGGAAAGAAAGAGGGCATCTTACATAGTATACCGAAAGGAAACATACCCTTTGAAACTATCCACGTGGATCACTTCGGACCTCTACCTTCCGGCATTCGAAATTTGAAGAAACATATATTTCTTATAGTCGATGGTTTCTCCAAATTTACTAAACTATATCCTGTTAAAACCACTAGCACACAGGAGGTGATTCATTGCCTAAAATCGTATTTTGTAAATTATAGTAAACCAATGCGGATAGTTTCAGACAGAGGCAGTTGCTTCACGTCGGATGAATTTTTTCATCCTTCTGTAGAGAACATGACGTGATACACGTGAAAATAGCTACCCAATCGCCACAGTCAAATGGCCAAGTTGAGAGGGTGAACAGAATTCTAACACCTATGTTATCAAAAGAAAGCGAAATTCTACCGGGGAATTGGTCAAAATATTTGGAAAAGGTTGAATTTGCCATAAATAACACCGTAAATAAAAGTACGGGAACGACTCCAAGCGTTTTACTATTCGGAGTCGCTCAGAAAGGAGACATTAATGACAGAATTCGGCACTATTTGGAAGAAAAAATGGATTGTGAGAAATCGAGGGACTTAGAGTGAATTCGGGAGAGAGCAAGTGAAAACATTGTGGTCTTACGGCAGCTGCCTCTACGGGGCGGATCACACCCGTTTTGTTCTGCAAAACGGCCAAAAGCGGCCAATATGCCTTCCTGGCAAGAGCCCCGGCAGGAGCCCTGAAGGTTCGATGCAGGAAGGTTGTGTTTGTCTGTGTATATGTGTGGGTACGATATATGTGTTTTTTCGTCATATTGGGAGCATTACATCTCGGCGCGGCTGCTCTCAATTTTACTAATTCGCGCCGGTGTTGAAACAAATCCAGGCCCAGAGGTATGGATTTGTAGTGTCTGCAACCAACGTATCGGTTCGAATGCCAGATCAGTGCAGTGTAATTGCTGCAGGGAATGGGTTCACTTTAGGTGTTCAGGGTTACGAAGACAAGGTCAACACTCCTTAGCATATGTTGCACCAGGTTGTATAAATTCCAGGCAACCCAGGGCTGCTCCTAGCCCACCTTCTCCACCACTGCCCCCTACACCACCAAACAATATGATAAGGAATGCCAGACCCAGTCTTACACCTGGCCCTCCTCCTCCAGCAGTTTTCACTGCACTATCTATATTACAGTTTAACTGTAATGGCATTCACCGGAAAATCGCTGAGATCACACACTTCTTAAGTTCAAACAGAATTCTCATCGCCGCCATCCAAGAGACGTTGCTTCACGCAAACTCGTCTCTAAGCGTCCATAGCGATTATGTTATACTGCGGAAAGATCGACCGGCCGCCACGGATGATCCTCACCCTGGAGGTGGTCTTGCCTTCCTAATACACAAGTCCGTACATTACTGTGTATTAGATGTAGTTGCTGACGGTACGGCGGAAATTCAAGCCATCTCAGTTCCATCAGGGAGTACTAATATCGAAATTTTTAATATATATGTACCACCTCACTCTAGTTGCCCTTCTGGCTATCGTTTCGATATTGGTCCTCTCCTTTCCGGAGAGCACAGGGTCATCCTTGGCGACTTTAACGCGCACCATGAGCTCTGGCATTCGGACCTCAACAACAATGCCAGGGGTATAGCTATCGCCGAATCACTTGACGCCTCAGAATTCTGTTCACTTAATGAAGACTCGCCGACTAGAGTCGTGGGCACTTGCAGTAGTTCTCCTGACATAACTATTGTCAGTGCCAGCCTAATTGCTGCTTCCCGATGGGAAGTACGTACCACCCTTAAATCAGATCACCTCCCAATCATTATAAAGATTGACAAACCAGCGAACATGACTAAGTCTGAGAAGCGAACGTTTGTCAATCACAAGAAAGCCGATTGGGATGGTTTCAAAGCTTACTCGTCGGCGAAGTTCATCGAGCTAACATCACCTATCACTATTCATGAGGCCGAGAAAAATATTAGGAACGTCATTACCACAGCCGCGGCACGTTTTATTCCGGCAGGACGTATCCCGAAAGTTCGGCCTAACTTCCCCACTAGTGCCGCCAGATTAGCCGATGAACGTGATCAGATCAGACGCGCTCACCCTGATGATCCCAGAATTCAGGAGCTTAACTCCGAAATTGACCGACAAGTTAAAGACTATAGGAGGGCGAAATGGAATCAGCACCTCGATGAATGTAACCTCAATGAAGGTGTCAGCAAATTATGGTCTACCGTCCGCGCCCTTTCCAATCCTCGGAAAGAAAAGGGCAACAACGCCATCGAATTTGGCAACACTAAAACCTGCGATCCTCTTCAGTGTGCTAGCCTGTTCAATAAACAATTTATTGAACATCCCAAGTCTGACGGCCTCAAGCGCAAAATTAGAAGACGGATTCGCAGCCGGATTGTTGACACCATACCATCTTTTACAGCGGACCAGGTTAAAAAAGTCATCGAGAATGCTAAAAACTCCAAGGCCCTCGGACCAGATGGCATTTCGATGACCATGTTGAAACATCTCGACCTTCCAGCCATTGAGTATCTCACGGCCGCCTTTAACTTGTCGATGTCCACGCTTGCCATCCCTGAAATCTGGAAAACAGGTCGAATTGTTCCCTGTCTCAAGCCAGGGAAGAGCGCAAATCTCGGGGAATCCTACCGCCCCATTACGATACTTTCTCCTGTCGCAAAGACGCTGGAGGCCCTTATTCACCCCACTCTTGTTGCACATGCGAAGCTAGAACCTCACCAGCATGGCTTCAGGAAGATGCATAGTACCACCACTGCCCTCGATGCGATCACTACACGCATTCGTGATGGGCTGAATCAACGCAGTCGTTGTCACAGAACTATTCTGGTGGCAATAGACCTATCAAGTGCATTCGATAAGGTCAATCATTCAATGCTCCTGGCAAACCTGTTGAATATGCATCTTCCTGCACAAGAGATCCGTTGGATTGCCAATTATCTAGCTGGTCGGCACTCCTTCACCGAGTTTCGAGGCAAACGTTCTAAGCTTAGGAAAATCAAATTAGGTGTTCCACAGGGAGGGGTACTCTCCCCCACTCTGTTCAACATCTACATGTCCGGCCTTCCCACTCCACCTGAAGGAATCGAGGTGATTTCCTATGCTGACGATTGCACCGTACTCGCCACAGGGAATGATAAGGAAGAAATGCGCCTCCGAATTAATCGCTATCTAGGACGATTACAGGCTTTTTTCCAAAGCCGAAACCTCACCATCTCTGCGTCCAAATCCTCTGCGACTTTTCTAACCACTTGGTGGGAGGACATGAGATGGGAGATGGATATACGTATTGGCAACAATTCTGTTCCTACTGTTAAAAATCCTAAAATTCTCGGGCTTCACCTAGAGAACATGATGACGTCTGCGAATCATGCAGCTTCAGTATGTGAAAAAATGCGCAGTAGGAACAACATCCTAAAAGCTCTAGCTGGTAGCACCTGGGGCAAAGATAAAGAAACCATGCTAGCTACCTATAAAGCGGTGGGTCGAGCGGCCGCTGATTATGCAGCCCCAGTTTGGACACATAGTCTATGTGAAACAAACTGGACCAAAGTTCAGGTCTGCCAAAATGCCGCTCTACGCATCGCGACAGGTTGCCTTCTGATGTCTGCCCAGGATCACTTACATCAGGAGACAAAATTGATGCCAATACGTGATCACAATCTCCTACTCTCTAAACAGTATCTTGTTGGTTGCTACCGTGAGGATCATCCCAATAATCATCTCATGGACCGAATTCCTCCACCACGACATGTCAGGCGTGGTTTACGAGACCTTGAGAGAGAGGTTCAGGGATACAAACGGGACCCTTACGATGAAGTTGCATACCGAGCCGCCATTGCAGCGATCCACACTGATGAAGTGAATCGGTCTATCGCGAGTTTAGGTGCGAATAGAGTCCTCTCAGAGCGCCCACCACCAATTTCGCCTGAGGAGATTAGGCTCCCGAGAGCCACCAGAGTAACACTAGCTCAACTTCGGTCGGGCTTTTGTTCACGCCTCAATTCGTACCTTTCTCGCATAAACCCGGACATCCAAAACATCTGTCCAAACTGCAATGGTACTCCTCATGATGTGGGCCATTTGTTTCAATGCCCCGCTGCGCCCACTGATCTTACCCCTATATCACTGTGGGAAAACCCTATCGCAGCAGCTATGTTTCTGTCCTTAGACCTCACGGACACAAACATTGACGAACCATAAATCGTACCCACATAGATGCACAGAGGCTACACACCTTTCTGCACCGCTACAAGAAGAAGAAGAAGTGAAAACATTGTTCATAGTCAAAATATTAATAAATTATACTTCGATGATAGACATAAAAAACCTCATAAGTATAATATTGGCGATTATGTCATGATTAAAAATACGATAACTACACCGGGAATTAACAAGAAACTTTTACCAAAGTATAAAGGTCCCTACGAAGTCATTAAAATCTTACCTAATGACAGATATTTGATAAAAGATATTGAAAACTTACAAGTTTCTAGAGTTCATTATGAGGGGGTGTCATGTCCGGAAAATATGAAACCATATGTTAAATTTTAAATGTAACAAAAACGATCATATTGGTATATTAAATACGATTAATATTTGCTAAGAAAACGATAAATTATGATGTCACTTTATGACTTTTTGACAATAGCCTATCAAGTTCAGAATGATAGCATTTATATGTAACCATATGTTAAATTTTAAATGTAACGGAAAATATTATTTTTGTATACTAGATACTATTCATATTTGTTTAGGAAACGATGAATTTATGATGTCACTATATGACTTTTATGATGATAGTCTATCATGTTCTGAATGATAGCATTTAATTTGTTATGTTAACGAAATCGAGGACGATTTGTCTTAAATGCCGGCCGAGTTGTAGGCGCCAAAAAATTGCGAAGTGTACTAACACTTTTGTGACCCACTGTTATAGTTGTCAAAACGTGTTCTAAAGTTCTAAATTACTGTAAACCATTTTAACATTCCAGTTCAGGACGTCGTAGCGTGCGGGTCATAGAGTAATAGTTCGGTAGTGCTGTGTTTTGTTCGTGGCGGCCATCTTGATTGTGAGTGAGAAATTTTTATAAGGATTTTTCCTGCGGTTTAATTTAAAAAAAAAAGGTATTTAAGAATTATTATTGTGATTCAGGAAGAGAACTGGGGGAGCGATTTGTCTCGAATTAAAAATACTTAGTAGTGTTTTACACTTTTCTAAAAGTCGTTCCTTTGTTTTGAGAAAAAACAAAAGAACGTAATTTCAGATATCCCTTTAATATTTCCTATGTGTGATTCAAATGAGCCTCCGGATCGGGGGAGAAACAAAGGACTATGCAATAAAAGAGCTAGAGAGGACTCCTTAGTCAGAGACCAAATTGGAATTAATATAATGACTGAGGAAAGAACACAGCCAAGTGTAGCAAATGAAAATCTTTCTAAAACAAATAATTCAATCATGGGCACAGAAAATAGGCAAATTTATCTTTACAACTCCAATAGTTCTGGTCCATTTGTAGTTGTTATACAAAAAATAGAAGACAAACCAATACAACTTATGACGATCAACAGATTACTTAAACAAAAGAATCTGAAAGGAATATTGGAGGTTAGGAAAATTTCCTTTAAAACGGTGAAAGTGCTAACTAGCAATTTTCAAGATGCTAATAACATCATTAATAATAAAGACTTTAAAGAACTAGGTTACAAGAGCTATGTGCCTCAGAATTGTATATCAACATACGGCATAATTCGAGGTATTGATACGTCGATTGGAACAGAAGATCTTTTACGAGAAATTGATCCAAAGTACAAAGTACTAAGCCTTTACCGCTTCACTAGAAGGGGGGAAGACAATGTACAAATTCCGACTCAAACGCTTAAAATTGAATTCGAAGGCAAATCAATCCCAGAGGAAGTCAAAATTGGTTATGCAGTGTGTGATGTAGAGTATTACATACCAAGAGTAAAAATTTGCAACAAATGTGGCAGAATAGGTCACATTATGAAATGGTGTAAAAGCACCAAAAAAAGGTGCCTCAAATGTGGGATAGAAGGGGACGAGTGTGCATCATGCACAAAACCTAAGTGCATTCTTTGCGGTGATGAAAAGCACAACATCTTCTCGAAGAATTGCCCTGAAAAAATCAAAGAGGCTAATGTTATTGCTACAATGACCATAATGGGAAAATCCCGTTACGAAATAAATAAACAGAACCGTTTCGAAATACTCAATCAAGAGGAATTTAACAAGGAATACCCTCAATTAGACAATACCCAAGTAGCACAAACGAGTTGGAAAACGGTTAAATAACCGAAATACAACCATGGTTATATGACAATATTGTTAGGAAAATGGTTGTAAAAACGTTTTAAAAACGTTTGCCAAACCGTAAAAAAGAGGTTTTTGCCTGGCTCTAAACGTAACATTATTGTTGTAATATCGTTGTCTTTCAGACATTATTGTTGTAAAATCGTTGTGAATATAACCACAATTTCGTATGCTAAAAAATTAAAAATTTTACACTTTTTCTTTTTCAGAATTGACAAGTTTATTTTTATCTTAGACACTTTTTGTCTCAGACATATTATATTTTTTAACTTTTTATCCAAGACAATTACCTTTTTATCTATTTGCTTACAACTGGATTCGAACCTGGTCCTCTTGCGTGCTAATCTGTTACCATTGCCATTGCGCCAGAAGGGAAATACTTCTCATGTTCACTAAATCTGAAGTACTTGACGCGCCATACATGGCGGTCGCAAGATTGATTCTCAGTCATGCCATATTTTATTTCTCTTTTTTTCTTATGTCAAAAATTCTCTTAACATAATCCCTTTTATGATATTTGTTTCAGTTAGCGCTGGGAAGCTTGGTATCCAATATATTTGCAAATATCAAAAAGATACTTTCGGTTCAAATTCTAACAATTGTGTTATACTTTAAACCATGTTGTATTTGTGACAATTATGTTCTTTTATGACAAAATTGTTCAAAGAGTAACAATTGAGTCAAATTATAAACATTAATGTTGCAAGGAAGACATTAAGGTTTTCGGGAGAAAAAAATGTTTCAAATGAAACCATCTAGTTAATTTTGAAGCAAATATTTAAGTTTAGACTCCAACAAAATGCTCACTTTAGTAACAATAACCCATATCGTTGATTATTCAACTAAAATATAACCAAAAATCGGGTTGTATATCCAACCAAGGTTATTTTGTGCTGCTTGGGTAAAAGCAATACTAATAGACCACTAGTAAAAAACAAACAGGAAACCCTTAACAAGTTCCTTACGAAAAAAATGACTTACTCCAAAGCAGTTAGTAATAGATACAACCCTACTATGATACAACGAGAGGATAACACCCTAAATAACGTGAACTTCTTCAATGAGGATAGACGATTAGCTTTTCAGGAAAATAATTCAACTAACAACTCTTTTGACAATTTTGAGAAAGAATATCATTCTCACAATGAGAAGTTAAAAGAATACGAATCGTTGTGCAAAACACTTATTAACTACATTAAGGGAATAGACCCAAAAATGGATACAAGATCCAAAATATCTCAAGACATTACTGCGCTCAGCAGACAATTCGTTAATATCAGCTCTTCCACTGATCTAACTTATAATACTAATATTTTCAATGATTAAATCATTACAAGTTAACATACAAAGTCTCAAACACAATCAGAATACATTGGAGACTTTTGTTAAATTAGAAAAAATAGATGTTATCATCCTACAAGAAATTTGGCTAAAAGAAGAGGAAAATCCCAGAATTAGTGGCTATAATTCTTTCTTTTGCAAAGGTAATAATGGCTATGGTGGCGTAGCATGTTTAGTTAACAAAAAAATTAAATGTATTGCTGAGGTACCGAACTCTGACTTAGATGCCCTGGTAATTAAAACTTATAATTTACCTGAGAACTTCATAATAATTAACATTTATGCAAGTCCGGACAAAAGTAGTAAACTACTATCAGAAGCTTTGTCCAGAATACTGAATGATTATAACCCTAATGGCACCAATAACATTCTGTTAACAGGGGACTTCAATGCACACAAAACGGATTGGGGTAGCCTCAGAGACACCCCAAAGGGCTGCATGCTATTTAATCTTCTTTTTTCTAATGACTTACATGTCATGAATAATGGATCACCAACCTTCATAACTAACTCAGGTAACAACTCTGTAATCGACCTTACATGCACAAACAGATCTGACCTGATATCCAATTGGCATACCTATGGAGGACAATTGTTCGGTTCTAGACACATACCCATAATATTTTCGATTAAAACACACGTTCAACCCCTGAGACATAATATTGTAAACAACACTAAATTAAGAGACAACATAAATCAAATGGAAATAGGAAACAATTTAAATGATTTCAGCTCTAAATTAAAAATACAAATTAAAAAAGCAACCTTCGTCGCAAACAAAAATGCATATACACCAAAAACATGGTGGAATCAGGAGCTGAATGAACACTTTTTTAATTATAAAAAAGCCGTTATGAAAATGAGACAAAACCATTCACCGGAAAACATCAGTGAAGTTGAAAAATTCAAAAAAATTTGGAATAAAGAAATTAAAACAGCAAAAACTAAAACTTGGAAAGAATCTATACGCCGAATAAATCAGTCAAAAGATCCAAGGGAAATACACAACATTTTTAACAATGTTAAAAATGCTTTAATAAACAAAGTTGACACGGGGTTATGGGTGGATGACGAAAAAAGAAAGTTTCTTTCTAAATTGGGTTCAACTTCTAACACATCCACTGTATTAAACCAAACATTTTTACAAAAAAGAGATCACTGTAGCAACATATTTACCCTTCCTGAACTAGAAAGACTGTTGAAAAAGAAAACGATCGACTCGGCCGCTGGTATTGATAGTATCAAATACAATCACATCAAATGGCTGAACGAAGAAAACAAGAAACAGTTCTTGGACATGCTCAATAAAATCTGGCTCGAACAAAAAATTCCCGAGGAATGGAAAATGGCTAGAATAAAACCCATCCCCAAACCGGGAAAAAATCATAATATTGCGGAAGGGTTCAGACCAATAGCTCTACTGAGTGTACCGCTGAAAATACTTAATGGCCTAATCCTCGAATATTTGAACCAGTTCATTGAAGAGCATAACATTCTCAGTAAACAGTCTTATGCATATAGGGCGAACAAATCCACCAGCCAATGCATTAATGATCTTGCTGCAGAAATCAAGACTAATAAATTGTTAAAAAATGTGTCTGTTTGTGCAGTCCTGGACCTTAAGGGTGCATATGAAAATGTAGATATCAATGTGCTTAGAAGAGTTTTAGAACATCACCGTATTCCTCCGGATATAATCACATGGACAATAAATCTATTATCAGAAAGAAGGCTCGTACTAGACAATGTAGAATGCACACTCAGCAATGGGTTACCGCAAGGATGTGTACTAAGTCCAAAATTGTTTAACTTGTATACAAGTCGTATACATGAACTTTCTGATGATAACAGCAGAATTTTTCAATATGCTGATGATTTTATGATTCTTTGCCACGGAAAAAATCTAAAAGAAGCGCTAGAAAGGCTGGAGCAAATGACTTCGAAGTTCATACAACACATGAACAGTCTAAATCAAACAATCAACAATGAAAAAACGCAATTTTTCATCTTCTCAAGAGCCAAAGAAGCCAAACACTCCATTGTAATAAACAACAATAGAATCGCCAATTCGAATAAATTAAAATACCTTGGTTTCCAAATTAAAGGCAACCTAAAGCTAACATACCATTATGAAGACATGATAAAAAAAAATAACCTAAATTTAAGAACATTCAGTATCATAAATCAACATAAAGACGGTTTGCATCCCAACAAAGCACTGCTACTTTACAGGTCTCACATTAGACCAATAGTAGAATATGGAAGAACAACGTCAGCGAACCTTAACAAAGGAACAATCCTCAAAATACAGACTCATTTCAACAAGTCGTTACGCAAAAGTCTGGGTGTGCCAAAAACAACACCGGTAAACTCCCTATATGTGTTAGCTAACGAAATTCCACCGAAACTTAGAGGTCTTTTTTTAACTGCAAAAGAAATGGCTAAAAGAATGAGCTATGATGAGGAGTTTGCCGACCACTGGAAGAACAATTATCTTAACATGGCACTGAGCTTAGATACAAGCTACACGGCGTGTTGGATTGAGTTTGGACAAATATTGAAGGAAGTTACCTATGTTGAGGAAAGATTCATTTCCCACAAAATTAAAACTTGGATGAAGAGTACTGAATTAAACATAAAAAATGATGATGACCTTAATAATGCCAGCAACTTAATAAATCATTTGTCAAAAAACAATAAAGATTCCACTTGCATTTTCACAGATGCTTCTAAAAAGGAAGGCGAACCATTAGGGGCAGCCTTTATTAATGGATCAAATAACTACTATGAAAAATTTAAAATTACCTCCGACTGTGCAATATCCTCAGCAGAGCTATTTGCTATACAAAAAGCAGTAGAATATTGTATAAAAAACAACTTCAAGCATATAAAAATCTTCACAGACAGCAATGTGGCATGTGAAATAATTTCTGCCTATGATAACCCACATCCAGTAGCACAATTTATTAAAAAAGCGATAAATAACTCTACAGTGGAAATGCTACACATTATATGGATTCCCTCTCACAGAGGAATCACTTTTAATGAGAAAGCTGACATCTTAGCAAATGATGCAAGAATCAATGGAGTAGAATGCATCATTCCATATTCGCTTAGTGAAATTTTGTGCAGAATTAAAAAACTTATAATCAACTCATGGCAGCTTCTCTACACGGACCCTGACGATCAAAAAGGAATATTTTTCAAAAAAATTTTCAATAATGTAGGAGCAATCCCCTGGTTCAACAAAGGGTCATTTAAAACTGTAAATCCTAAAATAATCAAAACAGCAAACAGACTATTGACAAACCATGGGTATAATAATGTGTTCTTGCATCGCATGAAAATAATTGCCTCCAAAGAATGCCCCCTATGTAATACGTTACAAGACAACCAACACATCATTATGGATTGTCCCAAATATGATGGTATGAGAATACAAGTACCGGGTCTATCTAATTTCAAGTACATTAATGATTTCCTTATGAATTCCAATCCTGAGGACTGGATTCATCTGGCGTCAGTACTAAACCAATTCAAAATAAAAATATGAGACAAGTCGCTCCCATGTAGGTTCACACGAACGAGGGATCCGAATTAGACGGGGTGGATTAGGGTGCCGTGGGTACTTTGATCCGTTTCGCTGGTATTGGGTCCGTTGTGAGTGTTTTTCATTATTCTCTTGCAATCTTCGTGGCGGCTACGTGTAAAACATAGGTAAGAACAAAACTATCAATTAAGAAAGATTAATATAAACATCCTGGATTGGAATCATTTTCCTTTTTTTTTTATATTTAAAAATAAAAACTATAATTTATCTTATTGCTACTAGCATCATAACCTATTATTTATTTATATTATATAATTATTCAAAATTCTGACATGTTACATTTATTTAAAAAAAAAAAAACAAAAAACAAAAAAAGACTGAATTTCCTTTCAAATTATTATTTAATTTATTATAATTTACCATTAATCATTAGATGCATTTAGAACCAAAAAAAAAAAAACGAAAAGACTGAATTCCATTCCTATAAGTGCCTTAGTGACACAACTTATTATTTATATAATTAACATTATAACTGAAATTTATCTCATCATTATTGTTTTAAAACTATTTAGTTTGTTGTCAGTACAAAAATTTTATAAATTTTATAATTGTTATCAGAAAAAATTAAAAACAATGTCATATACTGTAAATACTGTAAATACAATCCATGTAAAATATTGTTACAACTAATCAAATATTGTTCAACAAATACTCTTATTGTCAACATATTACATTTATCATCGAATCAACTATACCCTGGCAGTACAATTCTCACATAAGAGAATTAGCCAACCGGCCTTGGTTTGTAGCCTCACCTGTGGACTTTCGCATAGCGGCGGTGACATCAGGAACAAAGCACAACCCTGGTCAAAGGAGAAAAAAAAAAAAAAAAAAAAAAAAAAGTAAACCATTTTAATCGTTCTTCTTAATAAAGCACTCGATTCGAACGGACGCTTCTTTTGTTATCTCGTTGCATTTTTTTGGAATTTCGGCCTACAGAAGTGTATTTTTTAAATATTTAAGATTGACACTGAGAGTGCTCTATTGTGAATTTACCCCGTAAGATACTCATTCAAAACCGTCATATAGACAGATAGAGATAAACGGACAAAAAAAAATCCAGTGGGCTTCATCATAAGATTCCTGCAGGTCCAAATTTCTCAAAGACCACAAGATGAACTCGCACAAGAGACTTCGTATGTCGCACATAAACACATGTGATTGTGATGTCCAAAAAATGAGTACTAGTCTTTTGACTTGTTTTTGAGGACCGTGGTAGATTAGTCTAAAAAAAACATGGTACAGTTTTTCACAATTCGACGGTCGGCTCAGATGGACGATTATACCATAAAATGTCTTCTAAAAGTTGAGCTAATCGACGACTGATTTTCGAAGTAAATTTTGATAATTTAGAAGCCGTTCTTCAGGCGTGAGTCTAAACATTATAATTTGTCAGGTATACTGATAAAAATAACGAAAAATTTGATTCAAATGTATATTTTGTGTTTTTTTTTTCAATTTGAAGTTATATCATTAAAAAAACACCCTTTAGATTCATACAGAAACAAATTTCGATACTTGGCATGGCCCGTCGAACGTTTACTATTCACAAGATAAGAGATTTTCTCATCATAGAGTAATAAATAAATAAGGCATCTAGGAATTGGTATGGCTGAAAACCGTATTACGTGTCACACTCCGAGTTCAGTTGTCGTTGAAACGCACCATGCTTCTCAAGGAGTTACGGCAAAACAAGAAACATAATTTTACTTTGAAAATGAAACTAAATTGTCTGTCAATCATTGACTCTAGAAAAGGGTAAGCAATAGACGATCGCATCGGGAACCAACTCCAATATTTGAAGAAAAAAAAAAAACAAATCTATAAAGCATAACTTTATTTTTTTATTTTTAGTTTTCTCGCCCTAAGCACTAAGTATTCACCACTGAAATATCATGTGAAAAAGCGTTTCGACAAATCATTTCACTTTACTTAATTTAATGTTAAGGAAAGGGATCATTTATACGAATTTCCCAATGTAAGTATTAGGCCTGTTCGGTACCGAGATTTCAGTACCGGGTTCCGGTTTTTTTCAATACCCGGTACCACAAGCGGTTTCCCTGACTCAGGTTTTTTTTCAGAACCGACGGTTTTTTTTAACCATAAGCCGGTTTTTTTGAGTACCGGGTAAAAAACCGGTACCAAAAAACCTGAAAAAACCGGCTCATGGTTGAAGTGTTCTTTTTAACTCGGTACCAAAAAAACCGGGATATCGGTACTTTAGAATATCGGGTCCGGTACCAAGTGAACACCGGTTTTGTACCGGGATCCCGGTTTTTGGAACAGGCCTAATCTGCCTGGTAGGAGCTTCGCCCTTCACATCCCAGATCGGGCGGGTAAATGGCCCCGCGTCTTCCAAGCCGAAATTCTTCTTTTTCTTCCTTGCCTCGTTCTTTATACCGCTCCATAATTTCGCGTTGCTCGACCTGCGGTGTAGGCACATCGCCCGTTTTGGCGGTAATATCTCAGCATATTTCTACAGGCAGCTGTATCTTGGATTGTGTCATCGCCGAGACCAATGCGTTGTTGTTGCTTTTTCATTTGACACATCCAGGTGTTCTTCGGTCTGCCTCTGGCCTTGGCTTGGGTCCATCAAGTGGAACTTCCATTGATATCGCTTTCTTTGCGGCGTTCTTAGGCGGATGCCGTTGAACATGGCAATACCAATCCATTTGTCGGTCTTCGAGCTTTTCGGTGATTGGTTGGTCTATGGACAAGCTGCCTCGGTTGTAGCTACTCTTGATGTGGTCCCTTTTCGTTACACCAACTGACATGCGTAACATTTTCATTTCAGTCGCTGTCATTTGTTTCGGCAAAAAGAAGAGATATTTCTAGGCCGTCGGATATACGTGTTAATAAGTAGCACATGATGATGTTGAAGAGCAACGGACTCAATACACTGCCCTGGTGTACTCCGCCATTCACCGGAAATTCTTCTGATTCACCGGCTGTGCATCTAACCTTAGTCGTAGCTCCATCATACATGTCTCGTATCATCCTGACGTATGCCTCAGGAACATTAAGTGCTCTCAATTCCAACCATATCAGATCACGAGGTACTCTATCGAATGCCTTTTCCAAATCGATGAATACAAAGTGCAAGTCCTTTCGTGCGGCTCTATACTTTTCCATCGCAATACGAATGCACTGAATCGCATCGCTCGTAGATCTTCAGTGTATGAGGTGTTAACTTTATAGCCCTATAGTTGTTGAGTTTTCGTGAGTCTCCCTTGTTCTTATAGAAAGGAAGAAGAAAACTTTCCCTGAAAGCATCAGGCATCGGTTGCCCACCTTTGATTTTGTTGAAGAGAACTGTGAGCCAACTAAGCCCGACATTTTTCATTTTCAACAAAAATTCCGCGGGGTCCGACTGCCTTTCCGCGTTGCATCTTATGCATTGCCTCCATCAGCTCTTCCTCTGAGATATCTTCAATGTTTGTGGTATTCGGCTCAACATCTCGAAAAGCTGCTCGAGGAAATTCTTCATTTAGAAGTTCTTCAAAATACTCTCGCATCCTGCTACAAATTGCCGTATCGTCAATCAGCAACATTCCTTGCGAGTCCTCCACGTACTTTGGCGCCTGTATTTCCCGAGCGTTCCTTCTCCTTTGGGCTGCGACCCTAAGTATCCTGGCGTCGTGCTTAGGTCTCTCGCGGAAAGACGGTCCTTCGGTCGCAGTCTGAGTTTCTAATTTTTGGTAGAATTTCTCAGCTGCCTTCGCCTTTGCTTGAGCTACCAAGCGCTTTATGTTCTTCCGGCATTGCATATAATTTTCGCGAAGTTGAACCCGTTCGGTTTCACTGCTTGACTCACTTTTCGTCCATGTCTTAAATGCGTTCGATTTGGCTTGCACTGCTTCCTTAGTTTCGGGGTTCCACCACCATGTTTCTTTCTTCGTGTGGAGTGGACCTTTCGAAACTCCCAAGTGCCTTTTCCGCCTCACCTACTGATATTTCAGCGAAATTTTTCCACATTTGTGTTGGACTGTGGTCGGTGTTGTTTTGAAACCACTCCGTCATTTTATCAATGAATGGAGTTACTACAGGTTCAAAGTTGTCGTTTGTGAGCCGAAACTCATGCCATCGGAATCTGTGCGAGGCAGATCCTGGGACGGGGTTTCCGTGGTGCACATATCGCGGACGAACTAGCAAGGGGGGCTCATCCTTTATACTCATCGGCCCTGAACCATTCTGTGGAATTAGCTGGAGAGATGCTCCATAAAACTGGTCTATCAAGGGAGACCCAATGTCGCCTTTGCCTGGAGGAAGACGAAACCTCCTTATTCCTTATTATTGGAATGCCTGGCGATCGCAAGGCTAGGAGATCACTCCTTGTGATTTACTAAGCTCCAGAATGATTAAAACTGGTTGATAATCTCCTAAATTAAAGGATTATGACACAATATATTTTACCTTCTAGGTAGCAGTGCCCACCGCCTTGGTAAAATCCTCTAATTATACAACAACCACACCAATGCTCAGGTTATTTGTTTCGATTATCCTTGGAGGCTGTGTAATCGCACTCAGAGTGTCGTGACTCGGGAGTATGTCTGCCTCTTCTGGCGTGGTATTTTGGTGCATCTTCACACGAGCTCGTAAGAGAGACTTCGGCGTAGACCGTATTGCTTCTGACGTCGATAGAATCTTTACTGCTTTTCTTGTTGTTGTTGTAGCGAGTCCAGAGATTTTTTCTCTTGAATCGAAGGGGGTTTTGACAGCTCTTGGCCGTTATAACAACGGGTGGCTCCGGGACGATTTACATCGAAGAACCGACTGCCGTTGGAGCATTTTAATTGACAACACAAACATGTGGGGCGCCCGTTCAGTTTTTCAGATTTTTTTTCGGTCGTCGGACCGAAACAGTATGCTGGGTAATGGCCTCCATTGACATCGGGTCATATCTTTTGGTACGCTCGCTAGTACGCAGCCCTTAATTTTGCCTAACCAGAAATGCACTTTAATTAATGACGGCGCACTTCGCGGTAGCAAATTGTCGCTAACGTGGAGCGGAGTATGTTTATATAGTGTCGTCAACTATTATTAATTTAATAATAGTTTGACTGTTATGTTGCCGGAGTATGTTGTTTTCTGTAGCGGTTCGGGCGCAGTGTGGCTCCTTGCCATGAGTTTAGAGTAGGAGTTATGTTGCTGAGCAGTAGTATCGTTGTCACAAGTAGAAATGTGGCCTGGAAATTAATGCTTCAGAGATCCTGGGTCATGCGCTCTAGACATTTGATATGGAGTTAACAGGCTGTCCGGGTAGCTTGACGCGAGTATTGCCACCCTTACATATGAGGCCACCTGTCACTAGGTAATCCAGTTCCTACTGCTTTATGACAGTGACAGCTGGTCTAGAAGGGCATGCCGATGCCAACGGAGGTACATTCTGGTCCCGTGTGGACCGAAAAATATTTTTTTTTACACAAATTTAAAACGCATAAGTTACTGGACATTACTGAGTAAGTGCGATTCTCGCCTAGTCCTTCTCGTCTCTATCACCCGTAAAGTAAATACAAAACACATGAGTTTGCCATTACATGCATCAAGAATATGAACATATTCAAAACAGGAAAACAATCATGAAGCGAATTGACAATGTTGGCCAGGCCAACAAACAGAATAAAGAAGGCAGCGAAGGAGAACCACTTTCATCCAAGGATCATCTTGGCACATCGTCTTCTTCCATCGGTCATAGGTGTTTCGCTGGTTCTGCTGATTCGGCTGGCTGATTCGACTGATGTGGCTTCTTCCTGGGTTCAATCCCACTTCGCTATCCTTTTTATCCAGAAGTAAAACACAACTTCTGCCGAAAACGTTATTAACATGCAGGTATTCTGGTAGAAAGCGGATGGGGAAACCACAACCTCCTATCTGTTGTTGTCGTAGTAGCGGTGCAGAAATGCGTGAACCGCTGTGTATGTCTGTGAAAGTACTCTATGTTTCGTCGTCGTTCTCGCCTATTGTCTCAAGCGACAAGAACGTAGCAGCTGCAATAGGGTTGTCCCATAACGCCCTCGGAGTGAGGTTAGTGGGTGCAGCGGGGCATCGGAACAAGTGGTCCACATCATGGGGCGCACCACCGCAGCCCGGAAAAATGTTCTGAATGTCCGGGTCTATTCGAGATAAGTATGAATTGAGGCGCGAGCAAAAACCCGACCTAAGCTGGGCTAGTGTCGCTCTTGTGGCTCTCGGGAGCCTAGTCTCCTCAAGTGATATAGGTGGTGGGGGCGCTGAGAGGACTCTATTCATACTTAATCTCCCTATTGACCGATTCACAACGGTTGTGTGAATATCTGCGATGGCCGCATAGTATGCTGTGTCATCAAATATATCGGGATGTACCCGTTTGTATCCCTGGACGTCTCTCTCGAGATCTCTGATTCCACTCCTGACATGTCGTAGAGGAAGAGTATTGTCCATGAGATGATGGTTTGGGTGATTCTCTCGATAGCAACCGACCAGATATTGTAAAGACAGGAGAAGATTGTGACCACGTATTGGCAACATGCTGGTTTCTTGATGAAGATGATCCTGGGACGACATTAGGTGACAACCTGTAGCGAACACAACGCTAAGAGGGGGAAGCCACAACCTCCCAACAACTCAATCGAAGGGGACCAACTCCGAGGAGCACACACGGCTCTAAACAGCTCACTGAGCTGATATTGTAAAGACAGGAGAAGATTGTGATCACGTATTGGCAACATGCTGGTTTCTTGATGAAGATGATCCTGGGACGACATTAGGTGACAACCTGTAGCGAACACAACGCTAAGAGGGGGAAGCCACAACCTCCCAACAACTCAATCGAAGGGGACCAACTCCGAGGAGCACACACGGCTCTAAACAGCTCACTGAGAGGGGAGACACCACAACCTCTCAAGACAACAAACTCAGCGCGGAAAGAGGGAAACCACAACCTCTCCAAATATAAACTTCATCATTCGAAACATTCGAATACCTTTTCCTATTTTGTGCCGTACACACACAGCAAAACTTAGTCCACCATTTCTAACTAATACCTTACATAATATACAACATCTATAACACAACGTAATAATCAAATTCAGTGTACTCACTCAATTTATCACTCTAACACTAACAGTGCGGGACGTCCGTTCATAGTAGAACGCACCGGTGCACTTCAAAAATTACACAATCTATGTGAAAATGTAATGTTGGCATTAATTCTTTTTCTGTTTCTTTCCATAGCCTATTAGGACTACTTGTATATTCATAAGGAAATTTTCAAACATTCAAATCGCTAATTTTCACAGCCTACTATGAAAACATAAGAAGTTATTATAGTTGTTTTAGACCGCTAAAAGAAGAAGAAATTATTAAGTACATATCTTTCACGTGCTGCATCAATTGCTTGTGGATGGATGCTCCTGCTCCTACCGACTGAAGCTCGACGGGTGACTAGGTTGGTTGGTTAAAGTGGTGGCGGAGGCAGGACGATCCAAAAGCCCAATTAGCGCATAAAGCGCCGTTTTGAAACCACAAACTCCGTGAAAGTTAGGTGAGGAATTTATGGATGTGGAGGTGCCTTGAGCCTGCCAGTGCTATTTAGGAAGCGAAGCAGCTTCCCTATTTTCATTTGCGACGCACCCTCTAAGCTTTCGATAAAAGCCCTGTCTACCGTGCGATACCGGGTTCTTGGGAGACCCGGGCATTCACACCGAAAGTGAATCAAAGTTTCTCTCTCATCTACATTTTCGCAGCTGCGGCAATGCGTATTATAAGGGATGCACAGCCTGGTAGTATGGTTTCCTATTGGCCAGTGCTACGTGATAATGGAAGTAAATTTGGCGATATCTTTACGCGGTTTTGTCAGGATCTCACACGTTCTTGTCTTCCTGGCATATTTAAACAACTTTGGAAGTCGTCTTCACCGATTTCAATGCCACGAAAGCAGCTTGGCGATACTGTGGTTGTCTTGTATGCTCCTGAGTACTTGACAGGCCTTCATGATTGCAAACATTTCGGCCTGAAAAATGCTAGCATGATCAGGAAGGCGGTAGTATTTACAGATATTTACAAATCGGCAAAAGATTCTGGCGCCCACGCCACACGGCGTGGGGGGTGGATGGATGATACCACCAGAAGTCCCTTGCGGTCAATCCTCTGTGGTTACTGATGCTGATAGACCGGCTGAAACCACCTGTGCTATCCATCCACACGTCACTGAGGTGCTGCGTCTTGGTTCGACGTCCCCGTTTGGTTTGCGGACCTCTGCCGCCTTTTTTGTGGACACTGCTTTACCTCCAAGGAATGGGAGTACCGCACTCCTCCAAAAGTTGTATTTTGGGATTGGGCGTAAGTATCATCGCCTTTTCGGGAGTATGTCGTTGAGGAACCGTGAGAGGTTCTCGATTCGCCTGCCTGTACTCAGTATTTAGACCATGCTATCTCACCGGATGAGCCTTGTCTGAAAAGAGATCCACCCAGCAACCGGTTCACACAGCGTGAGAAGCGTTGCAAAGGATTGGCGCCCCTTAGTATTTGGCCGAAATCATTGGGAACTATTGCTGATAACGGTCATCAAATACGAGATTGGAATGCGAGATTTCTGCGGTTGTTCCATCGGTACTTGGGGCCATTATTGTGGAACATGATATTTAACGACATTCTAGTCTAGATCTTTCTGTACGCAAGTAGTGATGTTGGGGCACAAGATATAGTGAAAGTCGTGTTCGTAATTGGCAAAGACACAAAGTGTGCGACACTTAATTTTGATTTGTAGCTGTTTAGAAACCGGCAAGAAAGGGGCGCCACAAAGATCACAATTTGAAATACAGGGGTTTCCAATAAGGGCGGGTAGATGGTAAAATGAAATAAAACAAGCTGTGATTTTTTTATTTTATTTGAAAGTCCTAGGTATATATGCCATTAGCATTATGTATGGAATATAACATCATTCAAATGTCCACCGCGGCTTGTCTCGGTGGCACGGATCCGTGTGGCCCAATTTTCAATGACTCTGCCGCATATATCCTGCTGAATTTGAGCAAAGGAGTGGTTGATATTGACTTTAAGGGCATCGGTCGATTGCGGGTTATTTGTCTAGCCCTGTAACTTCAGGAAACCCCACAGGAAAAGGTCTAGCGGGGTCGAATCGCACGGTTCATACCACCTCTGCGATAAATAACCTTACCGTCAAATCGTTCATGTGCATCGTCGCATCTGCTGTGTGGCACGCAACGCCGTGTAACTTGACATGGTGATTTGGCATGAGTGACTGAATAGTAAACAACCGATTAGACCTAAGTCACCAAAACAAACAGGTCGCTACAGGCTGCAAATATCTACCCGCTCTAATTGGAAAACCCTATACTTTGTGTTGCGATTCCGGCTGTTCTAACATATGTTTTGTGTCTCTGTTAGAGACTGATTTTGGTGATGTTTAGTTCATCACCAAAATCGGTGAGCTCACCGAGGAAAAGATCAAAGTTGTCAAATATACGTCTGGGAGGAGAGAGGTGATGGAGGAATTCAATTGTTTGTTTGAAATTCGGCAACTGCTAGCAATGTGGTTGGGGCATTCAAGGTATGTATCGATCTTTTGCGTTTGGTTTGCAAACTCCGCGCTGTGTGGGGCCGGCATTAGAAGAACCCACAATTTAGGGCTTGTTTTCTAACAAAACGCTATGTACTTCCATACAGCCATACTAATATCACATTTTCATATTTTATTATTTTCCTTTCCAGCAATACGGCATCATACCAAAACAAGAAGATCTGGATCGTAATGGTGGCGATTGTTCAATTTGTCAAGATCGATTTACTTTGCCTGTGATGCTGAATTGTCATCATATATTCTGTGAACAATGTCTTAGCGGTTGGCTACGGCGGAAAGCCAATTGTCCCATGTGTCGAGCCAGTGTCGGGCAGATTTCATGGATGTTGGGACGAAATTCGGAATATATTCAACTATTTTAAGAGTACGATTGATTGCATGTGATGTAATCAAGTGTTATTTGATTTTAAGGCATCGTAGAGAGTAAGATATAATTATTGTAGGTTAAAAGATGATACCAATTAAAGTTATTATATTTTTATTGGAATGTTTTAAAAATAATGTTTGCAGTTTATTTACTTTTTTTCAGAACCTGGTGGCATCCGCAATATTTTGTAATTTTTGTCTAGTGAATTTCCAGAAAGTTGAATTTCTCTCACCGGTTGCCTAAAAGTTTGGATAAGGAGCCATCGTGAAGCTGAACTTTTATCAACACCTAAGCGTAATCGTAAAAGTTACAGACCTAACTGCAAATTTTGGACATGATTCACCTACTTATGGGAGCTCGAAAGGGTATTTTACAAGCTAGTGACTTGGGCAAAACTGATATTATTGATTTGCGACGGCTCAAGAATCAATTTTGAACCAAACAATGTCTTCATATGATTGGACCGACGACGACTTGGTGCGGCAATGTTTACTTTTCTTTGTTGCTGGACTTGAACCTGTTTCTCAAACTATGTGTTTCTGTGCGCATGAGCCAATGGAGAATCCAAATGTACAAGAAATCGATGAGGTTCGTCAGGAGCTTGGCGATAAGCCGCTAACCCATCATTATCATCAATGTGGCACGATAGCCCGACGTCCTCACCTACAGAGTTCTCACAGCGAGCCCTCATCCACGCAACCTCGCTCCGTTGTGCGTTCATCACCTACATGTACATGCGCCGCCCATCGTAAACGTTGAAGCTTCACGATTTTCGATACTTTGTAATGATCCACTTGCGATCGCCTTGAGTTTCTTTTGTTGTTGTGTCAACGAGCCCAAGTGACTCGTCGACACACCAACAGAAGGTAACTTTGATGCTTTGACTAAGACAAGTGCATGCAATTGTATGCAAAACTTGTTTTAATCGTCTTAGTATCAAGAAAAAGCAGTGGCAAGTGGCCGGTCAAGGTTCGCCGTGTCGTAGTGTGCGTGCGAGTGGCGTGAAGAGGACGACACGACTCAAGAAATGGGGAGTCGGGTAGGAATCGTCAAGCCGGACATATCGGCCGAGCTTTGTCCGCACAGTTTATTTGCGTTTTCGTTTTTTCTTCGTTTTCGGTTCTGTGCTAAGTTATTTATAAGTTTTTTTTTTGTGAAGTGTACCCTTGCCTGTAAAAATCTGAGTGGCCCCTAACGAGAAAAAGTGCAGGGCAGTACATGTAAAAAAAATATTTTAAAAATAAGTGAGGTGCGCCCGCGACGAGGAGATCTATAGGAATTACGGATGAGTACCCGCTTGTGCCGTCGTGTTTGTGATGTCCTTTAGATAATTTACTATGTAGTTCCCCGGCCCGTTTCCCTGGTATAGGTGGTGTCAACAAGGGAGCCCCCAAATTCTAATATAAATTGTTTGGCTATGGGGGCTCACGGTCGGGTTCCTTTTTTTAGTTCTTGAGGGTAGAGACGGCCAGGGCTCGACACCAGCGGGGCCCACGAGCATTCACGGCGCTTGAGTTAGCCGACACCGTAGTTTTCCCCTTTTAATATTTCTTTTCATTTCCTTTTGTTGTATTGTTATATCCCTAGGCACATGATATCCCTTATAATACGCTCCCAGTCACTTGAATATGGACAAACTTTTCGAGAGTTGTTTATCTGAAAAAATCCTTTTCCTTGCAGCGGAGAGGATAACTCAGTATTTGTTTACAAAGGCTATTATGGCCGTGTTTTTTACATCGGGGGCAAGTTTGCTAACCCAGACGCGCAAAAAAACTATCGAGGGTAGCATCCAGGTTAAATTTCAAATTGTCACGTAGGCATTGCCATTAGTTTCAAAACATTGCTCAAAAATATTAAAGCCCCGTTTCCACTTTACAAATGCAAAAGTTAAAATGTATTTTTTTAATGAAAACATATTTTTATGTAGGAATCATAATTTTGTTAGAATAAGAATTCGACGAACAACATTTTTAACATGAATTGACAAACAAAAACTTTATTTTCTGCACATACTTGTGTGTTGCGTGTAAACTATACCTTAGAGCTTTTTATTTCAAAATTTAATTTTTGCTAGTCATTGGAAAACGTACTAGAAAATAATTAGGATTGCATACATTTAGACGAGTTTTGGAAAGCTCATTAAATCTGGATAGCAATATAATTTCTAACCTGAATAAAGTCACAGGTTAGCGTTTGTATGAAAATTACCCCGGATAGTGTAGGTTAACTAATTAAAAAACACGGCCTATGTTGCTCATAGTTTGCGAGAAAAAAAATGAAATATCTAATAACAACAGTTATGTTTCATCAACATTATGCTGATGCACTAATAAATTCTATGTTCAAAATTGGGTCACTTGAATAGGGACAGTTGCGATTCGGTCGTTATTTCGAAAGTGCTAGTATCGTATCCTAACTGTTTTTGTTTTAATGCAATCAGATTGTGTTTTGAGTTTAATTTTTGTAAGTTTCGGTAATCATGGGCAGAGAAAAAATCATTAAATACCGCGCAAATGGCTCAAATCGATGTTTTGAGAAATTAACAACACAGATTACGCGAAATTTCGAAAATAGTGAAAAAAGTAAATCGGTTGTGTTTAACTATTTAAAAAATAAAAGTGGATATGGACGAAACATAAAAGGGCGTACGCGAGGTGCCCAAACCGCCAAAGAGAAAAGGGCCATTCTGCGAGCCGCCTCTAATTTTGCACTATCAGCGGCTAGAATTGAAGCTAAAGTCGGCGTTACAGCTAGTTTATCAACAGTACAACGTGTAATAATGAATTCCTCACGCCTAACACGAAAGAAAACTCAGAAAAAAATCAGAGACAACTCCCCAAACCATGACACTACCTTCTCTGCTATGATGCCTTGACAGAAACCGTTCGTTTTTACGTAGATCGTGGAAATAGAAATGGAACCCATCTCGGCCATCCAGGTTGACTTTCTTTTCATCCGAAAAAATTACCCTGTTCCACCCCTGCCGCCATGACATATTCTTGCGAGCAAAATCCAGAGGATGGCTTTTCCTCTTTGCGTTTAACGGTGGTTTTTTTCTGAATTTTCTTGAATTTTATTTCGTTTTATGTGTGAGGAATTCCTTATTACACGTTGTACTGTTGATAAACTAGCTGTAACGCTGACTTTAGCTCCAATTCTAGCCGCTGATAGTGCAAAATTAGAGGCGGCTCGCAGAATGGCCCTTTTCTCTTTGGCGGTTTGGGCACCTCGCGTACGCCCTTTTATGTTTCGTCCATATCCACTTTTATTTTTTAAATAGTTAAATACAACTGATTTACTTTTTTCACTATTTTCGAAACTTCGCGTAATCTGTGTTGTTCATTTCTCAAAACATCGATTTGAGCCATTTGCGCGGTATTAATGCTTTTTCCTTTACCCATGATTACCGAAACTTACGAAAATTAAAGTCAAAACACAATCTGAGTGGATTAAAACAAAAACAGTTAGGATACGATACTAGCACTTTCGAAATAACGACCGAATCGCAACTGTCCCTATTCAAGTGACCCAATTTTGAACATAGAATTTATCACTGCATCAGCATAATGTTGATGAAACATAACTGTTGTTATTAAATGTTTCATTTTTTTTTCTCGCAAACTATGAACAACATAATAGCCTTTGTAAACAAATACTGAGTTATCCTCTCCGCTGCAAGGAAAAGGATATTTTCAGATAAACAACTCTCGAAAAGTTTGTCCCTATTCAAGTGACTGGGAGTGTATGTATGTATTCTGTTTCTTATTCCAGGGTCAAGGCTCGCTCTAATGGGGAGTAAAGCAATTATGTTCCATTTATTATCGCATTTTGGTTTTGAAGATTCATCGAAAACGACCAAACCCATGAAGTTAAGTAATGTCGGATTCGAAATTTAGCCGGCGCCGGTGGTTTTTGGCTGAGCTTCAGACCTAGAGCATGACATATAATCTTCAATTTACATTGAGGGAAACCATAAAATTTAAAAAGTGGTCACCAAAATAATGTCGAAGTTTGTAAAAAATATAACTGAAAAATCCAGTATTTATATTAATTATAATAGGTGTGTTTTTTCGTTATCTCGTGCAGGTTTGGGTAACGAAACTCCATATAAAAAAAATGCCAGCTGATCCACTTGTCATTTTTTTTATATGAAGTTTCGTTACCCAAACCTACACGGGATAACCAAAAAAACACACCTATTATTATTTATGTATATGTACACCACGTTTTTCCTTTGTTTTGAATGTAATAGCCGATACAGACTACCAACAAAACCTGGTGCAGATTAAACTTAATCCAGCCAAAACCCTGGATACTAGATCAAATCGTTTGTCACTAAATTTATTCGGGAATGTGCGGCAAATAAACCTCAATGCTCTATTGCATCAGAAAATGTTGCAAAATGCAGCAGAAATGAACAAAAATTGCTTCAGATTAGGTGCCCATACATTGACAGACTTTCAATAGGAAAATTTTCCCTAAATCGTTTAAATCTGATAAATATTTACATTTGTGAATGCTCCATTCGGAAAATTAACACGGTAACTGAATTGTATCTTAATTTGACATGAAAAGGCTTCCCCGATCCTTTGGTGTTTGCAAACGTTATGATTTTCTGGTGGGAAGCGTCTTAATGTATGGGGAGCTTTAGCAATTGGTTTGATTGACTTTTGAAACAATTCGAATGAAACAAATTAACGTCAAACATGTATAGATTGTGTGTGCACATAGCCACTCTAGACTCACGCATGCAATGGGCAACTATGATTTCTCTATGAATGAAAGAATGCTTTAAAATGAAATACGAGCGAATCGTATTCTGTCGAGCAATTAAAATGCTACTTTTTGCTTTGACTCTTTTCTCGCCTCTCTCCCCAAGAATCTAATCATAATAACAATAAAATTGTATTTGAAATATTGCTTAAGTGATATTTATGTGCGCTGATAAGATTAAGATACCTACTTCAAAACGGTATAATATCAGTTTAGAATGAACACAGGCAACGCCATTCATAAGTAGTTCTTGTACAAAAAACATGGCATTACTTGAAAGTTTCACGACATTCTGGTCAATTATAATTCTTCTGATTCTTATAATTTCGTACAAATGGATAGTGGCAAATAATGTCCATTTCTTAAAACTGGGAGTGGCCCACGACAAACCTCTGCCATTCTTTGGCAATTATCTAAGTTTATTCCGACGCACGGACAGTCAATTCACTCTGCTAAGGAAGCTGTACGAAAAGTATAAATGCCAAAGGTATGAAGTGCGTTGCAGACAAGTGAGTAATGTACTTATATTCCCTTTTATTGTAAGGAATAAGCTTATTTGTAATGAAATTATTTTCACGCAGCTACTTTGGAATCTATGAGCATCCAAAGCCAATTATTGCAATTGCTGATCCAAACCTAATACGCCAAATTCTAGTAACGGATTTCGAATATTTTGCCGATTCAGGCGGTATGTTCAACGACACGACATTCTTTGAATTGTGCACGACAGTAACGAAAGGTGAAAAACGGATTAAAGTGCGTTCGGCTCTAGAAAAATGCTTTGCATCAAAAAATTTACCTTTTATGTTCTACTTGGTAGAAGAGTGTTCTGAGCGTGTGATCAGCAGCTTAAAAGTACAAATGCAAACCGCAAACAGCTCTTCACTCGATATTGAAATTTTCCAGTATCTGGCTCAATTTTTTATGGATGTATCCACTTCCACGACTTTTGGCATGAGATCGAACTCGTCTTTTTCGATCCGGAATGATGAGCTTTTTGACAGGACAATGTCAGCATTTGGTATGGAGCCAACATATTTTCTAGTACATTCCTTATATGGCATTGCTCCCTGGTGTCTTAAGGTAATTATGCTATTTTATTCTATATACAAATTTTCTGTAAATTTTTTTTACAGTACCTTCCCATACACGTGCTCGACAAGGGGTATCTTCTATATTTTGAAAAATTGGTGAGAGAGATTATCGACTACCGTCATAAGAACAACATAAAACACTTCGACATTGTTCAAATTTTAGTAACCGAAAGTAAACGAATTGCAAAAAAGGATCCAACTCATTCATTGACCGAAGATGAAATCATCACTGAATCCTTTGTAGTTCTAATTCTCGGTCTGTTTAAGTGTTCGATGCTGACAACATGCGCTGTTATTGAAATGGCAGCTAATCCCGATGTGCAGCGTAAATTTCAGGATGAAATTGATCGAGTTATCGAAAGAATCAATGGAAATCCAATTTCCTATGACGTGCTTAATGCAATGGAATATCTTAATATGATTGTTCATGAAACCATTCGAAAATGGCCGGTGGAATATTTTTTCGATCGTATTTGTACAAAACCCTATACACTACGCAATGATGCGACCAAGCATAAAGTGAACTTATATCCGGGTGAGTGTATTTGCATTCCAATAGGCGCCATTCATTGGGATCCTGATCACTTTCCGGAGCCCCAAAAATTCGACCCGGAACGTTTCAGTGATAGAAGACGTGGATTTATTAAACCGTACACATATTTGCCATTTGGAGCGGAACGAAAAGTTGTATAGGTGGGCACAATGTCTGATCATTACTCATATCTTACTAAGATTCGGTTGAATTTTCCACAGGAGTACAACTTGGTATTATTCAAATTAAGGCAGCTCTAGTTAGCTTATTTTCGGAGTTCAATGTCGAACAAATATCGGATCAGCCTGGCGATGTGTTAATTGATGAGCAAGCTTTCTTTTTGATGCCCAAAAACAAGACAGTTGTTCGTCTTGTAAGAAGAAAAACGTAATAAATAAATGTAATAAGCATTTGCTGAAAAAATATATTTTACAGTCGATCCGCCCCATGACAACTACTGGACACGCGAATTATCTCTCCTGGTAGCTATGAATTAAGTAGCAACTTACTGCATGATGCGTAAGGCCCACACTCCTGTGGGCACGAATATCCCTGTACTACTTAATTGGGTGTTGACTTCTCAATAGCAAGGGTGATAGATACCCTAATGATAATTTTTCCATTCGTGGCACTAGAAAAGCTTATCGATCTTGTCACGAGACGAGCTGCACCTGATTTGATTGCTATTATTAAACATGTACAGTGAACCCCCGACATTCGCGGGGGATGCGTTCCACGAAATCGTCGCGAATTTTGAATGTCGGGGTTCAATGTCCTTGGATAGTGAGAAATATGTTCCAAATATTCATAAAATATGAAAAATGTGACATGTTGGTGGGGAACATCAGAGTTTTTAATTAGTGGAAAATGATTGCCACTAAAACACTGAAAGAAATTTAGGATAAAAAAACTCTCCTGTAAAAAACTGCTCGTTTCTATCACTTAACTTTTTGAGTGGTTTTTGATTCCGTGCGCACAAGGAGACACTACGTCTCACAGCGGTATACATACGTTGAGATCCTATAATTTTAATTTAATTTTAATTTTCGGACGACCAGTACCAGTCTGACCACTGATAAATGAGAGAATTCTATAAAAAGTCTTTCTTTGCATACGCGGGAAGCAATAATGTCAATTGATCTTTTGCGGCATTGAGCCCCAGTGCAGGTTTTTGTTCCGGTAAAGGGCAGTTTCAATCATTCCATAAAATATTGTTGAAAAATCCACGCTTGCTACTCCCCGAAAAATTAAATATATTCTGATGGTTTTATGGTTAATCCAATCTAAATAAATTAGGATAGAAAAATATGTGCGGTGTAGCGGTAAATTAATTTTATTGAGTTGAAAGATATCGCAATGGTTAAAACAAACACGAAAATTTAATTTTATTTTTTCAAATGTTCGCATGCGAACTAGAACGAAATCGCGGATAAGCATAGTGAATGTTGAAGAAGTGTCGCAAAATATGAATCGCGAATAAGCGAATTCGCGAATGTTGGGATCGCGAATAACGGGGGTTCACTGTATTCGAAACCCAATCCGCATTTACATTAGGAAAGTAGAACGATATCATCTCCAAGCATCTCCTAAAATCTCCAAGCAAGTGATGTGTTGAACAAGGTTCTGAAATACGCATTCCAATGATACGTGGCCTGTGATGCTCAAGTTTGTATTTGTACAAGTCGGGCGCAGTGGCTTTCTGCGCTAGGTGATTTTAGGGCAACCCCTTTGTCGGCCTCTTTGGGAGAATGGGTTCCATCTTCACCTTCGGTGCACAGGGTCATGAGTGCCCATCCATCGATGGGGACTTTTGGAATTTTGCTCACAGCCCCAAGAGCTACATATTTGTCATTGACGACTTTATAGCATACTCCCCGTTACAGAGATAAATCCCGTTTTTAAGTTTTGAGCTCTCGTAGCTCGTAGCACCCTTAAGGGTGTACATATTGATAAGAAATTTGGCCACTTTCTCCAAATCTGGATGGGGTAAGAATTCGACTTACACAATTTTTTAGCTAGAGTTACCGTTATAAAGAATTTCCTGAAACCTCGCTAAAAATACCGTTTGACCCCCTGGCACCGTAAGGAGTGCTCGAATCAAGATCTTCCTTTGACAATTTATTGCCAAACCACAAGAGCTATAAACTTCCAATACACCACTTTTTAGTACATATTACCGTTATCGAGATATTCCAAAAAACAGGGGCCCTATCATGTAACTCGAAACGAAAACGAAAGTGCCGACACTTTCGTATTCGATTCGAAAGCAATTTGGTATCATGTAACTCGCTCGTTTCGAGTATTTGGTATTGCCTCATTAATGTAGAAAATTTCCCTTAGTGTGCTAGATTCAATCGACGGTCGAATGTCAAATAGAAAATATGTTTGTGTTCGGGCTCAATTTTTACTGCTTTAAACTTAATTAAACAATTCAATTTAAGCCAAAAGTGTCGCGAATTAATAGTAGAATTAGTTAATATTTTAAAAAAGTGAAAAAAATGCTAAATAAAAAGTGCGAGACTTGAGTGGGATTCGAACTCATGACCAAATTCCGGAAAACGAGAAAGCACTCCCCCAGCGACGATCAATAAAATAAAGAATATACCCCAAGAAATTGTAAATTTATGATTAAAGCTTAATTAGAAGAACCGCCATTGGTACTTCTTCCATGTTGTATAGCCTTAAATTCAATTTTCATATCTTTAAAATTATATGAATAAAATGTTACTCTTTATACATCGAAACCATTATTTAACTTTTCTCCTCATTTTTGAAGTTATCGATAAGCTCCAAGAAAAATAAATGTTTCTTTCCATCAAACGAACTTGTTACAACAAATATACAGAGATTATATTTGTTCCCGCACAATTATAAGCGCAATACATTGTCCTAAACGCGTATTACTTTATGTTAAGAAGTCCATTATGCTTTAGTTTATAATTAAAACCCGGTTTTAACATCTGAAAACCATTTTTTGCAAGTTAAAAATGCATTTAGCGATAGCTTCTCGAGAGTGGCCTATCTCTCGAATAAATTTTCGATGCAATCCTTTATATCCTCCAACGTTTTCGAATTACATGATAGGGGACTTTCGTTTTCGTATGGTCAAATTCGAAAGTCAATTCGTTTTCGAGTTACATGATACCATTTTGTCCAAATCCAAAGGAATCGCTTTCGAATCGAATTACATGATAGGGCCCCTGTTTTTGAGGGTATTTGATCCTCTGTAGCACCGCGCTAGCGGCACTCCTACAAACGGGGACTTTTGGAGTCTTGTTTAGGACCTGGAAAGGAATGTTCATGCAAAAATTCGGCTTTCTCCTAATTTTTCCGATGTGAAATGCTAATTTTACCATGCCCTGTGGCATGGGTCACGAATAATGCCACCGCTTTTCCCGGCGTGTCTCGTAGAAGGCGACAAAAAAAGGGACAGGAGAGATGAGAACTCTTACAGTGACAAAAAATCCCTAATCCAATGTGATCAGCATGCGCCGAGGGATGCATGGTCAAGAGGGTGCTTGGCCCTAGTATGCGAAGGTAGCAGGCAACCATTACATCTGAAGCCTGAGGCACATTTTAACATCAACAAGATCTCCCATAGATTAGTGTATGTGTATGGTTTGCCGCGTCTGGAGATTGCAGTCGCACGTAAAAGGAAAGTCCATAAATTTACTTCTTTCCCCAGACTAGTGCCAAAACACACAACGGGAATGTGACCTTCCCGGGAAGAACTTAGTTCGCGCCAGACCTCGACGGTTTTGGGGGTCGAGCAATATAAGGCAGTCCAACTACACTGTGGAGAAGCTGAGGGATGCAAGCTGTAATGTAGGTTCCATGACGTCGAAGAGCGAGGAGATTGAGGATATAATGAAACGGAGGGGGATAGACATTATGTGCGTACAGGAGACGAAGTGGCGAAATACCCATATCGACAAGAGCCCGGTTTCTTATGAATTCCAAGAAGTACAAATTGTAATACTATGGAATCACAAATCAAAGAAACGGAGTTGGCATTATTCTGGCGTCGTCTTTACTTGGCAGCATAATAAGTGTCGCGGAGAGAAGTGATCGCTTGATCAGCATCAAACTTGTTATCTGCGGAAGGGTGTGGAACGTAATAAGTGCCTACGCTCCCCAAGTGGGACTGCTACCAGAAGAAAAAGAGGCCTTTTGGAACGACGTTGACACCCTCATTCAGACCATTCCAGATACCGAATTGGTGTTCTTGGGAGGCGATCTAAATGGCCATGTGGGCAAATCAAATTATGATTACGAGGATTGCCATGGCGGAAAGGGTAGCCCTTCAACGGTCAGAAATGACGAAGGTGAAGCTATTCTGACTATGTGCAGATCGCACGGTTTGGTCATCCTAAATACATGGTTTGTGAAAAACGAGAGACACCTGATCACCTACAGTAGTGGACACGGAGATAGGAAACACGAAACGCAGATCGATTACCACCTCTGCTTCAATTTTATGAGAAGGTGGGTAAAAGACTGCAAGGTGATCTTGGGTGAATTTGTCGTTAGCCAACATCGTTTGCCCCTGTCAGAATTTATTTTGAAGGTATGAGAAGCAAGAAATAGAAGAACTCCCAAGGCTGTCGAAAAAATCAAGTGGCACAATCTCACAAACGACAACTTTGAACCTGTATAGTAACTGCATTCATTTAGTTGATAACATGACGGAGTGGTTTCAAAACAACACCAACTGCACCGAGCACAGTCCAACACAAAAAAAAATCGCTGAAATGTCAGTAGGTGAGGCGGAAAAGGCTCTTGGAGTTTCGAAAGGTTCACTCCACACGAAGAAAGAAACATGGTGGTGGAACACCGAAACTAAGGAAGCAGTGCAAGCCATGGACGAAATGTGAGCCAAGCAGTGAAGCCGAACGGGTGCAACTTCGCGAAAATTATATGCAATGCCGGAAGAACGTAAAGCGCTTGGTAGCTCAAGCAAAGGCGAAGGCAGCTGAGAAATTCTACCAAGAATTAGAAACTCAGACTGCGACCGAAAGACCGTCTTTGCGCGAGAGACTTAAGCACGACGCCAGGATATTCAGGGTCGCAGCCCAAAGGAGAAGGAACGCTCGGGAAATACAGGCGCCAAAGTACGTGGAGGACTCGCAAGGAATGTTGCTGATTGGCGATACGGCAATTTGTAGCAGGATGCGAGAGTATTTTGATGAACTTCTAAATGAAGAATTTCCTCGAGCAGCTTTTCGAGATGTTGAGCCGAATACCACAAATATTGAAGATACCTCAGAGGAAGAGGTGATGGAGGCAATGCATCAGTCGGACCGGACAAAATCCCCGCGGAATTTTGGTTGAAAATGGAATATGTCGGGCTTAGTTTGCTCACAGTTCTCTTCAACAAAATCAAAGGTGGTCAACCGATGCCTGATGCTTTCAGGGAAAGTTTTCTTCTTCCTTTCTATAAGAACAAGGGAGACTCACGAAAACTCAACAGTTATAGGGCTATAAAGTTAACACCTCATACACTGAAGATCTACGAGCGAGTTGTCTGCAACCGATTGAGAAAGATTGTGCGGTTGAATGACAATCAATGCGGCTTTTTTGAAGGTCGATCTACAGTCGATGCGATTCAGTGCATCCGTATTGCCATGGAAAAATATAGAGCAGCACGAAAGGACTTGCACTTTGTATTCATCGATTTGGAAAATGCATTCGATAGAGTACCCGGTGGTCTGATATGGTTGGCCTTGAGAGCACTTAATGTTCCTAAGGCATACGTCAAGATGATACGAGACATGTATGATGGAGCTACGACTAAGGTTAGATGCACAGCCGGTGAATCAGAAGAATTTCCAGTGAATGTCGGAGTACACCAGGGCAGTGTATTGAGTCCGTTGCTCTTCAACATCCATGTGCTACTTATTAACACGTATCCCCGACGGTCTAGAAATATATCTTCTTTTTGCCGATGATATAGTCCACAGTAGCCCCAATATCGTTACCTTGCAAGCTGCACTTACAAAGTGGTGTGACATTCTGGAGGGGCATGGACTGAGGGTAAGTATAACAAAGACTGAGTTCTTATGCTGCCCATTCTCAGACCCAGATGCACCGATACCAAATATGTACGTCAAAGGAGAGCAGCTTAAGTCTTGTACCAAGTTCAAGTACCTTGGCTCGATGGTGAACAACGGAGCTACATGCGATGATGACATCAAACATCGCACAAAGATTGGGTGGATGACTTGGCGAGAAAACTCTGGAGTTTTCTCCGATAAGAGATGCCAATGCCAATGAGACTGAAGGGCAAGTTGTACAAAACGGTTGTACGTCCCGCACTCATGCATGGATCAGAATGCTGGACCATGTATGAAGGTTACGCGAAAGAAATGACAGCGACTGAAATGAAAATGTTACGCATGTCAGTTGGTGTAACCAAAAGGGACCACATCAAGACTAGCTACATCCGAGGAAGCTTGTCCATAGACCAACCAATCACCGAAAAGCTCGAAGACCGACAAATGGATTGGTATTGCCATGTTCAAAGGCGTCTGCCTGAGAACCCCGCCAAGAAAGCGATATCAATGGAAGTTCCACTTGATGAACCCAAGGCCAGAGGCAGACCGAAGAACACCTGGATGTGTCAAATGAAAAAGCAACAGCAACTACAATTGGTCTAGATAGTCAAGATAGAGCTGCCTGTAGAAATATGCTGAGATATTACCGCCAAAACGGGCGATGTGCCTACACCGCAGGTCGAGCAACGCGAAACCATGGAGCGGTATAAAGATCGAGGCAAGGAAGAAGAAGAAAGAAATGCTAATTTTACCCCAGCAAAATTAGCATTTCACTTCGGGAAAATCTCAAATGTGTAATAAAGATTCTAGAGATTTATGGAGTCATATAAGCATTAGATGGGGTAGTTGGATTAATAAATGTGAATTGTGAGATTTAAAATGAGTTTCCCATAAATCAAAAAATTGTTTATTTACGTGTTCATTAGATAATGGAATAGTATACATAAAAATACACCTACTTACAGCATTGTGTTACTTAACTTCTAAAGATTTTCAAAAACAAAACAAAAATCGTTAAAACTTAACTCTATCACAGTGTTCCCAGCGTAAACGGAGATCCGGGAATATGATCTTCGCCCCATTTCGCAGCTATAACATACTGGCCGGGATCCTGAACACGATACGTAACGGTATAAACATTTCTTCCCATATGCTTAATAGAAACCTCGTCACATTGACCCTTGGGACCACAAATTCCAACCAAAAGAATATTATTGCCAGCATTGGATGCATCAACGATAAATTCATTTTTCGAATTCAACTGTATCCGTTGCAAGCCATCACCACGATGTGTAATTTTTGTAGGATCTGATTGAAAGAATGGCACTGTTGAAATAAAAATGGAAATTAACTTAACTTAACCCACCACCATTTGAAATTGACTATAATGTATTTGCAACTTACTTTTTGTTCCACTATTCGATTCACCATTAGTGGCAGATTGGGCAACCATAAAGAAAGGCGATCCAACAAGTTTGACGGTATTACATGTAATATGGATTTTATAAAGCCCTTCCGTGGCCAGATTCAATCGAACACCAATACGTTCCGGGTCCAAAATGATAACGGGAATTTTAGTTGTTATTCCAGAAGGCGATTCCAACTATTAGTAAACACAGACCTTACTTATTAAAATATAGCAGTAAAGAAATTGTTAAATTTTGGATTGCGTACCTTGACTTCGAAATTTCCTCTAACACCATTGCGCTTGATAACAAAATCAATATTTTCGCTTATTTCAACCGCTTCTTCGGGGAAATGCAGGATTTGAATTTTTTGAACGTCTGTAAGTTCGGGAGCAACAAATACATTGTTCTCGTTAAGGGCATATGTGTCTGAAAATGAAAAGGTCCAATTTACTTTAACTTTACAAATTTGATTGGATTTAATAGAAAGCTAGAAGAGTGATAATGAAAACAATGTTTCAATTATGCAAACGGGTTCAATTTTTTAATAATAATACTCTCGATAAAAATTTAAATATGGAGTCTTGTGTAAAATTTCGAATTGGAGGCTCATACAATTCCTGAGGGCAATTTATTGCAAACTAAAGAAAACATTTATTTTACCTACATTTTTTATTTAGTAAGTCGTATGAACCATATGAGCCAAAAAATATAGTGACAAGCGAAAGAGTCTCACGATTAATCGTCAGACTATCTAACGTTATATTGATCGTCGGATCTGAAATGGATATTAGACGCAGTATCCCGTAGTATTATTGCAATTCCCGCAAGTGTTTTGTGGGATGTGAGTGACTTATATCAAGTTGGGTAAGCACTATCTCGAAAACCATCACGGAATAGTTTTGATCGGCTGCAAATCGTTAGCTCGTATTTGCTCGGCACTAAACAAGATTTGAGCTTTCCTACTTATTTAATTATAGTTAGTTGAGCATTCGGACTATCAAGTTGGATAAGCATGTTCAAAAATATCAATTGGAAGGGAATAATTGCTATATTCATTTTTTGGAATTGAGCTAACGAAAAACGAGACAATTCGGTTCGAGTCCTGACTATGGCCAACAGAAGGCCAAGCTGACGTTTTCGTAGACTCGAATCAGAGTGTGTTCCAATTCAAGCTATAATTAAATAAATAGGAAAGTTCAAATCGTTTTTAGTGCCGAGCAAATGCGAGGTAACGATTTGCAGCCTGTTAAAATTATTCCGTAATGGATTGGAGATCGTGCATGCCCAATCCGATTTTTTTCTGCCAACTTGATACTCCGAATGTTCAACTAACTATAATTAAATAAATAGGAAAGCTTAAATGTTTTAAAGTGCCGAGCAAATACGAGCTAACGATTTGCCGCCGATCAAAACTATCCGAAATGGTTTTCGAGATAGTGCTTAGCCAACTTGATATAAGTTGTTCCCAAGCAACATTTTAAGTATCGAAAACTAAGGCTTTTTATTCCGCCACTTTATTAAGTTTCGGTCACGTTTTTGTCATCCATATTTTAACTTCATCATAACAAATCTTGCAACCTAATTTTAGGAACATTCCAGCATGGTGGCAGTTGGAAATTTTTAGTGACAGAAATGTTGCCACTAGATATTCAACAAATGCCGGAGATTGCTACGATTCCGGTACCCCACTGAGCATAGTGAGCAACTACAAAGTATTAATTTTTAAGTGACGAAACCATAGCCGTCTAATTTCTTTGTAAAGGTAAGTACTGTGTTCACCAGGCGAAAAACTTGCATTTATGTCTCCCGCGAAAAATGTGCCGTGGAGATTTGTCTTTTATTCACTCAATTTATAATAAATGTGCACTCGCGCTCTGATTGATTTTCGATGACACCTTTTCCATATGAAATAAAGTGCAACTGCATTATTTTCATTGGCGAAACGTCAAAAACCGGTGTGGAGACTTTCATGTGAAGTGAGTACCACCAAGCGAATTCGATTTCACGATCATCAAAATTTTGACAGTATTTGCATGGATTTCACGTGAACTGACGATGTTAGTACCTACTTTAACTGCGAAGGATTGGATACGTTATATACTCCAATCAATAGAGACGAAATAATAGGGGTTAGCCTGCAAAAATTGGGGACGTCTCAAATTTTTGATATGTTATAAAGATATGTGATGTTAGTTAAAATCCAAGTTTGCGTCACTTTCCCCCCTGTGCTCTCGCCTCCATCTTGAAAAAAACCATCTAAAAGCGGCCCTTTCATCAGTTTTTGACCTGTAACTTCTTTACAGTCCATTTAAGCAGAAAATTGCCAAAAGTATTTTGTAGAGCACAAAATTTCCTAAAAATTCAATCCAAAAAGTTTTACTCTACATTCAAAATTGACAGAGTTATATCGCCAAGAAAATGGGGGGGAATATCGAAAATTATGCGAATTTCACAGTTTTTGTCCATTTTATTTAATTTGTATTACAAATAGAAAAAATGCAGTAATAATATGTTCACAGTGAGGGAAATCATGTAATTTATGTTTTCGTATGAAAACAGCCCGAAAACATTTAAATTCCCATACAAATTGACACATTGAAAATACGCTAATTTGCGTGTTTTCTATGTAACCTTGATTTTTTTAAATGAAAGCGTGTAAGCACCCAGGTCTCAAACCTAAATTCCCCTATTCAGCACATTTCGGCTCACTCCAATATTTTAACTGACACCCGACCAAATTGTTCAGTTTCGTGTGTTTGCCAATGTTCTTAATTTCTCCATGATAAAAGAATGGACGGTCAATTTGAAGGGACGAAATACACTGCGCGACAAATGCTTAGGTTCATGGATATTTTGCTTGAAATTGATATAATTTCTATGTACTCTGATCGGAAATAATTTTTAAATAATGCTCTCTCAATTAACGGTTATTTTAGTAAATATTGCAATTCTATCAAACAACTCGCATAGCTAACGGATTTTTTTAAAGTGAAAATCGCAATTTCCACTGCGACAATTGTATAGGTTCACTTACTTTAAAGAGTTATCTCGTCTTGGTGAGAAGTGTTTGTGGAAAAATTTTTTTCGCGTTGTATTCTGTGAGTCATATAGTGGATAATGTCAAAAGGAAAGTAATTTTGTGCTGAGGAAAAGGCGACAATTTCCATACTAAAGCAAGAAGGATATTCGAACCGATAAATTGCAACACGGATTCAGCGCGGAGCTCGAACGTTGTTAATAATTTTATACGAGATAGTGGAAATTATGGCCGACGATACGCAGGAGGCAGAAAAAAAGCTATTTCCGGTGCATCAAGGCGACGTCTCTTAAGAGAAGCCTCGAATTCGCCCCTTACTGCGCGTAAGCTTGAGGAGATTTTGGTGTTATCAGCAAGTGTAAGGACCATCCAACGAGTTCTTAGATCTTCTTCTTGTTTGAAACGTTAACGTTAGCCTTAACCCCGCAACATCGCCTACAGTGCCTGGAATTCGGCTCAAGTTTCATGACCTGGACATCACAATGGAGGCAGGTAATATTTACGGATGAAAAACGGTTTTGTGTGGACGGTCCAGATGGGTTCACCTACTATTATCATGATATTAGGAAGGAACCTATGTACCTGTCACGTCATCACTCCTAAATAGGTCCCATTATGGTATGGGGAGCCATATCATATCATGGAACTATTGACTTGGTCATCCTACGAGGTCGCCAAACGGGTTCATCTTATAAACAGCTCTTAGAAGAGGAAATCCCTAAGGTAAATATCATGTACGGAGGCGATCCTTGGATATTGACACATGATCTTGCCCCAATTCATACAGCGAGGGTGGTTAAATTGTTTATTGAGGTTGAAAATGTGACTTTGTTAGACTGGGTGCCCATCTCCCCTGATATTAAACATTTGGGGGTGGCTTGCCCGGGAGGTTTACAGTAGTGGTAAACAGTACGACTCTAAAAAAGAAGTAATTCATGGAATTAAGACAGCTTGGTCTAAAATACCGATATCCGTGCTGCATTCATTATACGATTCCCTGCCTCGAAGGCTTTATGAAATTATAAATAAAAATAGCGGAAATACACACTATTTAATTACAAAAAAATGCTCTTGTTTTTTTGTATTTATCCTATTTCATACTTTTCTGAAATATTTTTCAGCGAAAACATTATGTAGAAAAGTAAAATCGTCCCTGAACCTAAACAATTGTCGCACTGGAAATAGACTCTTTGAATGAAATAAATTACTGTAATTTAAGGAAAATAACCTGTGAGGATTCAGTCCATTCATTTTCTTTGTGATATTTTATAGTTCCGAAAATAACATTTCTTGAACCGGTAAGCTTTTATTTTACCGCTTCATGGAAGGAAATATGAGTGAACCTAAGCATTTGTCGCGCAGTGTATGTTGTAAATGACTATCGATGACTGGACCACCACATTTTTAAACTTAGAACGATTTATAGGCAAAATATTATTGTCGGTTGTCATATGAAATTACAAACAGTGCACTGAGAACACTTTTCGGTGATTTCTGAAAACGTACGGCGAAATCAATCCGTTTTCGTCCACTCTGGATAGAATATAAGGCAAATTTTTGTTGTTTTTGAATTAATATGGAGTCACAGGAATCTAAAGCTCATTTTGCTAAATCAAAATTTTGATCAGAAAGGACATAAAAAGGACACTATTTACTCCTTAACCGGAGGTCGGCATGCAGGGCATCATATGAAAGGGAACTTCGAGTATATTACATATCCGGTGTTTGTTTCCTATTTCAAGAAACCTCAACGAAATAAACCGGGCTTAAATGAAAAATTATCGTGTTTCCCGTGTATCTTTCCAAGGCCATAACTACGCGAATAATTCTATTTGCCACTGCCTTTTTAATTTTGTAGAATTCATAATAGCTGAAAATTATATCATTATATTTGCTAAAAAAATTCAAACATGGGGAATATTTGACAAAAATTTCGTGGCATAGGAAGAGTACGGAAGCGAGCCTAAACATGTGAAGACCCTGTCAAGTCGATAAAAGTCATTATACTCTCTTTGAATTTACTCTCTTTCTGTGCATCTTACAAACACAATTTATGATGAAATTTGATGACAATCAATATTCCTATAAAACATACTTAGAAAATGTTAAGCTACAATGCAGCGGTAATGAGTTATTGATATGTAAATGCACAAAACTGCAAAATTGTCATGATTTTTGGAATTTCCCGCATTTTCTTGGTGCTATAACAGTATTTACTGTAGTACAACTTCTAAGATTAAGTTTGTAGGAATTTTTGTCCTCTACAAAATTGTCTTGGCACGTTTTATGTTCAAATGGACTGTAAAGAAGTTACAGGCCAAAAACTGATGAAAGGGCAGATAGTAGATGGTTTTTTCAAGATGGCGGCGGGAGCACAGGGGGGAAAGTGACGCAAACATGGATTTTAACTTACCCAACCTGTCTTTATAACATATCAAAAATTTGAGACATCCCCAATTTTTGCAAGGTAAAATCTCCCCGTTGATTGGAGTAATAGCAAAATTTGGACCTATAAGGTGGCTAGCGTCACTACAAAGTCCTAATGGGATCTTTAAAGTATCATTTGGACCTGTCAAATACTTGTCGCCATATTACCCAAGGTTTTACAAAATAAAATTTAAATATTTCAACTATTTTTTCCAATGAAACAATTTAAGGCCCGGCTACTGAGAACTCTTATTCAGTACCTATGGGCTGGTTAGTCTTTTCGCAAAGAGAAGACACACACACACAATATTCAGAAAACTTTTCCATTGTATTGAATGGAATTTTTGTTTATTTTGCATTGTTACGCCATATTTTGCTTGGTTACGCCATCATCTTAGATTGAAATAGGGGGCTTCACCCCACAGTACGATTCCATTCGTTTTTAACTTTTTTGTTGCTTTGGTAAAGACACATTTATTCAAGGTTTTGTGGAATTCGTGCAACAAATGTTTCTTGGGGGTTGGGTTTGTATGGCCACCCCATGACCCCATGGTCCGATTTGATCCATTCTTGCATATGTTTTGTGTCATCAATAGAAATACATTTGTGTGAAATTTGGTTGAAATTGGTGCACAAATAAAAAAGTTTTTCTTAGAAGAACCTAATTTGGGGGGTTGGATTTGTATGGCAGCCCCATGACCCAGTGATCCAATTTGGGTGAATCAAACATACAAACAGCCTGCAACAATAAGAAGCACGTGTGCAAAATTTCAGCTCCGTAGCTTTTATAGTGGCCGAGAAAAACGCACTGCAACAGACGGACAGACAGACAGTCAGACAGTCAGACGGACATCGCCCAATCGATTCATCTCGTCATGCTGATCATATATGTATACTTTTTATATGGTCGGAGATGCTTCCTTCAATGCGTTACAAACTTCATGACAAAGTTAATATACCCTTTCACTCTATGAGCGAAGGGTATAAAAATCATTGCGCAGTTTCATACAACAGTGTAAATGAGCAAAAGATAACATAACTGCGAATTAAACAAAAATTCCATTCAATATAATGGAAAAGCTTTCTGAAAATTCTGTGTGTCTTCTCTATGCGATAAGACTAACCATTCGATAAGAGTTTTGAGAGAATGGGCGTAAAACTTATTTTTTTACGTAACTTTTTTGTTTACTGAACGTTTAGAGTGATAAAATTAGAAAAAAGGATGAAAAACCTGACTCTTTCATTAAAAAAAAATTAGAGGGCACCACTTTTTTCGAGGTAGAATATCCACTTCCACAGTGAACTTGGCTTGGCATAAACTTTTCTTGTCCAAACGAATCGTCAAATGATAAACAAAGTAATGACTCCATTCAATCTTTTCAGATAATATTCTTTGATTGTATGAACATATATGCTAAAGACACAACTTTAGCATTTTGTACATGTAAATCCATTCAATTATGTTTACTTAAATTTTATCGACTTTTACCTAAGTCTTATACAACCATCGTTTAATTGATTCGATAAGGATGTTAAAAGCTTTCCGGAAAATGTTTTAGATTATTTATCGGATCAAAATACTTCTTTAAGCGATGTCACATGATAAGCTGATTTTGTGTTAACATGATTGCTACGAGGGTGAAGTGCTTCTTGAAAGCATACGAATTGCTACTTGGGTAGGACCCATTAACAAAAAAATGCAAGGGAGGAGTAAGCGCAAACGGAGACAATTTTTCAAAAAGGAGGCCGTTGTACACAGTAAAGGATAGAGTAATCTGACTTTCTATATTGGGTTTCACTAATACAAAAATTCGAACATTGATAACCAAAACTGTTCGGTAAAATATAGGTAAGTAGACAGTCAAAGTCGTTGTTGCAATGGGTGGGAATCAGGTTCAGAAACTTATTCCGAAGCATTTAGGCTTGTGGTCATTCTCCGAAAATATGCCTATCTGGAAACAAATAATACACAAAGCATTGTTAAACGAAAATTGTAAAACATTGATTTCGGAGAAATATTACATTTTTGTAAGTACACTTAATCAAATTCTTCTGCGGACCAGCTCCGAGATTCTCACAGACCACCTTCGGTCCGCGGACCACAGGTTAAGAAACAGTGGGTTAGATGAATATTTCGATTTTTCAGAGCAAATTAAAACAATTCAGATCGTTTTTTACAACCTATTAAAATGTAGATTCGATGTCTATTTGTATATCAGAAGAAAGAAAGAAAACTTCTTTATGAACCGATCTCAACCAAACTTCACCCAAGTGACGAAAGAAGTTTCATTCAAATGTGAAGGGTAATCAAATTTCAGTTGTGCCCGAATTAGATCTCGTTATAATGAGATTGGATAAAAACAGTAGCTACTTATGGGCGCCACATACCCTCCGATCGATTGAAGAGATTTTTCGATTGCGAGATAAAATGGAAGGTGTATGTGACCATCGGATTCAATTTTTTGATTGGACATGTGGAACATATCGCATGCAATTTTCCGAACAATCTGTCATGACAATCATATGTGTTTTCAGTTGCTAATTTTTTTTTTTGTGTAAACCTGTGGTTATTCTTAATGCTGTGGTTGTGGCGGTCATTCTCCATCGAAAATAGCAATGGATGCCCATCTTCCATCATCGCCACAAAATAGATAATTTTCGCTATATGTTGTGTTGTGTGGACCGTGAGACTGTCATGTCAGATTGCGCGATAAATTGCATAGTGTGCGTGCTGTGCGGGCGTGAGATCGATTGTGCGCAATCGATTGACCAATAAATCGCTAGGTCTGTGGTGGTCTTTAGATAAATGAGTGTCCCTAGAATGCCCCACTTGTGTTCCAATTAGGGAAGAAATTCTATCCATTTGTGAGGCTCACAGGAAATCGGGGGACAGTGGGTAAAATATAAGAACGACCTTATAAAGGTCCATCCAGACTGATTGCCAAATGGTTGCACGTGCAACCAACTGGCTGTTGTCATTGCATCCAAATTGATCGCCATTAGGGTGTGCGTCCAGTTTTGATATTCAATATGCCAACTCAACCACCCGCTTTGACAACCGCTTGTCAAATTCAAAATGACAATTTTGCGACTTTAGTTCGTTCTTTTGTGTGAAATTGAGTAATTCTTTAATGGCCGTGTAATAATTCAAACGCGCAGTCCGATTTTGAAAATTAAATTAAAAAAAAAAATCACCAAAATGAAATTTTGGTTATGTAATTTTCTGTCTCCATTTAGTTGCTAGTGTAGAGATGCTAAGTAGTAGGCAGTTCGTGATGCCAGTTTTTGGACGCGCAACCATTTGGTGATCAATCTAGATGGACCTTAAGATCAGAACATGACAGGACTTAAATAATACTAAGCAAGTTTTATTAGGACCTAGAAAGTTACCCTATCCTATTGTAGGTAAAGAAAAAAAGTGCATCGAAGTAAGGCTCAGGTTGCTGTAGATGTATTACATACATACATACATATTTCGTTCGGATCGGATCAGACTAGCTAGAACACCCTCGCCGTACCGTGACAAATTAGCGAATCACTAGATGCACTTACATATGCATGATCCATCCATATGATGCAGTTACAGGATGATGTGATTCCCGCAGATTTCTTATTCATTACATACGTTTCTTTCTGTGATGTTTACATTTATTTTTAGATCCCAATTAAATTTAGCTTCATATGAACGTTGACAGAACAGCTGGGCCCATTCTTAATTTCTATGTTTACATTCAGAGTGATCGTCTTTATATTTAGAATTGTGTTTTTGATGATTAACCATGAGCGGAAATATGTACATACATAAATCGCGTATATTACACATGGTTTATGTGATTTGAAAATAAATTACTCTAAAATGAGCAACTAGTTGTCTAATTGATGTATTGGAAGCATTTCTAGTATGTACATACATTTACTTTGCTTTTCCATTTTCATTTGTTCAGTCATCATTCATTTATCTGTACACAATACCACAATAACAATATTGGAACTCCAAATATTTTTTTTTAATTTGATCACTTCTCTGAGGTAATCGTCATATTTATACAGAAGTTTAGCGTGTAATAATTTAGACGAATTTAAGACCAAACAAAAATGAGTCAGTTCACTATAGTCCGCGGCAATTTGTCAATATTGATAGGTTCTCTAAATAAAGATCGTTATGAATAGTATGTGATGTAACCATAGGAATTTTATACTTTTGGTATATGCATTATGTACTACTGTCGCGTTTTTTCGCATTCAGAGATGTGCATGCATACTACGCAACGTGAAACACGTAATCTAAGGACAAAAGTACTAGTTTCGGTTGCTTCGAAAAAAGCGTTTACGTGGATGCGATATCTATATAGTTTTGAAATGGAGTCTTTTGTGACATTAGTGTGATTATATAGTTAATCTGGATATAACACTAGCATTCATAAATTGTGCAAGATAAAATGTGTTGACATTATTTACTCAAATTTTGGACAAATTTACGAGTACATCGCTTCTTCACTTACTCTAAAAACAAAACATCACGGAAATCCATAATATCGGAATACATGCGCAGCATGTTAATAGTCCTCAATGACGACAACCAACCGCATGTGATCTTAAAAAAAATTAAAAATAACTCCTGATCTGGTTCTAGTTCACTTGAGAAAGATGAAAAAAAAATCAAGGAATACAGCAAAACTAAAGTTTTCCTTTTTGTTTTAGAATATCAACTTTGATTTAATCAATATGGGAATTGTCGATGAGTAATGAAAAATTGTTAAATCACTAACCATCATCGGGTGCCTTTTGGTATCTTCCAAACACTTTACTATGATTCACCGAGTCACTGGCATTTAAATAAATATCTTGCGACACTTTAAACATATTTATTTTCACGTTTTTATTTTTATAGGCTGTCAGTTAAAAATATAAAAAAACCTACAAAATTGTTAATAAAATTGATTTATATCAATTAATTATATTTAATTTTTAACTTCCTCACTATGTACGAGGACCGCGACTATGCTTTTACCGCGAACCGTCTCGGAAAATCGTTGAACGGAAAATGTCTCAAAATATTCTTAAAATGCAAACATTATTCGAATTCAACTCACTCGGCGAGCTCACGATTTGTGTGATGTGTACGATAAACTTAAATGAATCAGAAAGCAAGCATTCGCGAGATCCCATGTATCCACTCCATAGGCAGGCGGTATAATGCCGCACACACACGGAGAATCCGAATCCTTTTTGTTTTGGAGATTTCCGTTCTGTCGAAATCCAAGAAAATGTACGATTTTGACAGAACGCAAATCAAAAAAAGAAAATTGATTCGAATTGACACACGCCCAATCCATGGATTCGTATCCATAAAACGGATTTTCGTTTTGTCAAATGAGCCCATACACGGACGGATTTGGATTTTAACCCAAATCCAATCCATGGATTGGCCGTGTGTGTGCGGCCTAACTAAGGCTTTTCGCCTTCTGCTATTTTGCCGACATTAAGTAATGGCGTGCGTGGGTCACTTTCACCATGTCTGAGATGTGATGTGCCATACGAATCATCTAAAAATATGCTAAGAAAATAATTTTGTGTAAACTTTAGAATTTTTGTGACAACAAGAGAATATTAGAGGCCGAGGCCGAGTCCGAGCATGGTACAAAATCAATGACCGAAGAACTTTGTTTTTTTTTTTATATTGCCGTAAATGGCGTACTCCCTTTCCTTCGGGGTAGTTTGTGAACCATCTAAAGATGCTATACTTTTACCATATTTCACCTGCATGGAGTTTCCTCTCTTGATCAGGAAGTGGTAGTACATGGACCTCATCATCCAGGATAGCCCGACGTCGGACTTTGGCCCCCTGAATCGTTGACCTCCAATTCTCGCGATTACGCGACGCGACGCAGCTTCGGAAGGCGAGCAGTTAACCTATTGAGCACTCCCAGCGAGCTCTCGGTTGTCCACGCCATATCGCTCCGGCAACTCGTTGTACATTCATCGCCTACTTCAACATGCGATTATTTTACAATTAATTACAAGGAAGGTCCGCGTTATTTGCATTGACTGTCTAATTCTTCTTCTCAGTACCGTATAGCCCCATGTGGGGCCATGGTGCGTTAACTCAGCTGTTTATAGGCAATTTCGAGTCAACGTTACATTGCATATCATTTCGGAGTATACACTCCCAATCAATAGGATAGTTCCACTTGTAAAATGGCTGCATCTCGGTAAGTGATAACGGTATTTTCTTCAAACTTGGTGACAATATTTTCAGTAGCCTGCTTGTGTAATGATTGCTATGCAATTGCGAGTCGCCGGGCTATATTTTTTTTAAAAACTTGATTTGATGACGACGCGACGTGAAGATGACTTATCGCGGCAAAGATAAGCCAACTCAAGATCCCAGCAACAATGTCTCGGGAGAAAGAAAACAGGTTGCCGTCGTCTCACCTGAGAATTTTGGGTAAGCGATGTCGTGGGAGAAATTCGGGGAGTCGGAATCAAGTAGTCTTCGAGGCAACACCTGCCCACCGCGGCAATTTAAAACGAAACCAAAAAGTAACGGTTCCCGGGCCAGATGTGGCAAAAGTGAAGATTCGCGCGCGCGGAATTTAGAAGTAAAGGGATATGTGTAAAGTGTTTCAGCCCAAGGAAGAAAAATCGCGTTACCGATGTTGAAGCCTCAAATAAGGATAAGTACCGCCTGTGTGAAAGTGTCCATTATGCATTTTGAAGTGTGAGGTGTGAATGTGTCCCCCTAATCCCCGTTCCGTCTATCTTTCCGGGATAATGTGACGTGGGTCTCATCCCGAGGCGCGCAAAAGGGCGGTTCCGCAAAATCTTGAATTCCATCTAGTTAGGCCTTGGAAACCGCATGGTCGGGTTTGAGGTTATAAAGGGTGAAGATGGCCTGGGTCCACCACCATCAGGACCCGAAGCATAATAAAAGATGTTGTTTGAGTTGACCGACGCCAGCCTATTTATTAACCTTTTTTTTCCCCTTTTTTATTATTCGCGTTTGTACGATGTGAGCTCCCGAAGGCACGTGGTTTTTGTGAGTGTGATGGAGTAGGGGGCTACGAGCGGCGACCACCCCGCCCGCATCTCTACTAGGCTGAGCATACAAGCACGTGCCGCTGCCTGCTCGTAGAGGAGCGTTTTCGATCCTTGGGATCAGTTCCGTCCCCCGGTCGCCTGGTGCGACCACCATTTTACATTCTGGCGCCCAACATAGAGGCCCATTTGGTCCGGTAAAGGTCAAAGGAGTCATCCCTTGTCCTTATACCAATTTGAGGTCTTTCAAAAGCTTTCTGTTCTAGAATAATAGTTTTAGCCTTGCTACTGCACGTATATCCCCTTCAGAATGCTTCTTCCTATCCTGTAGAGTTTCCCATTCCCTCCCCCGTAACGTAGTTTTTCCTAGTTAGTTTCCGCAGACAAGGCGTTCCTTTCCATGTGTTGTTGTTTTATTGGTGGCTTTTGCCACGTGCATAAGGCCTTTAACGAATCTGGAGAACTATAAGACTTCTGAGTAGCTCGGATATCTTATCCCGGATTCCTTAAAGCCACCTTGGCACCTTTTTGTCGGAAAGGATCGTCCTTTTTATCCTTTTAGGTCCTTATTTTCAACATTCATTTTCATTCATCTACCAGGGGATCATGATGAGAAACACGAAATTGCATTTGCATTTCTGTTGCACCTTTTCGTCTTATCATGATTCTCTACGAGAAAGTGCATATCAATGATGAAAACTACTTTTTTTTTACTTTGCTATTTTTATCAATTGGTTGCCGGTCAACTCAAGTGCATCTTACAATAATTCTTATCACTATGTATTTATGCTCCATACTATGCGTATTTGGAACGGGGACGGGGACATTCTTATGAGAAGAATAGTACAAGTTTTTGCGTTTGAGAAAAAAATTGAAATTGAAATCTTCTACCTGTTGATTCCGACTTACATATTTATTATTGTTTTTGTTGTTTTGTGCTATTAGTGACCTGCACAATAATATTTTGAATTTCGGGTACATACACAATTTTCTAGTATCCTATACCTGCTGATAAATATTTCGTTTGGTCTTGCTGTTGCCCTCAGCTGTATTGGCTTATCAGTGGGTTACATAAAAGGTAGTATTGCGTAAGTCAGATATTACATAAGCCTGGTATTTGTTTACATTTTAAGGGCTTCTAACAGGCAGATTCTACCTGAATACTGTCGAAAATCACGTAATATTTTACAAAAGTAAATTAGTCGTGAATTATCGGGCAGCTACATTCGGTAGTATCAATACACGAAATTATAAAAAAGTGGACTATATTAGCTACCCATATTTCGTACTACGTACCCGTAGCTTTGATTAGTCCTCAATTAATTTAAGTTGGCTTCGCTAATTTAGTTAAATCGCGTTAGTGATAGTGATCATATTCATAGTTTATATTAGTATACTGCAGGTAAGTTTAAGTTTGTTATTTAAGTAATTTATTAAAAGTGTTATTGGTGTTTTGGTGCATGTAACAATAAAACTCTTTATAATATTTGTAGTGAATAAAATTCAGTTACACATTAAAAAAAATTAAAAAAAAATCTTTGGAATTTGTGTAGTCGATATTAACTTATCGAGATTTTGCATGCTTACTATTCCTTAGTTTCGTTTATCTGCTAGTTATTGTCTATATCAATATTTGTCTCTTTCTGTTATGCATTTTATATTGTAAACATACACAAAAATTAATAAATAAAAATAATATCCTAAATTTGAAAACGTCTAAATTATTTGGTTAAAATTTTGTTGCGACCTACAATTGTGATTCCTTAAAAAAAAAAAGATGCCAATTGAGCATACTCCGGCTTCAGCTAAAGGTCGTGGCCGTGGTGCTGTGCCAAAGCAAACCATGAGGACACGTAGTCAGCCTTTATCTGACTCAACACCTACGCCTCCAAATACGCCCATTGGCTACGAAAATAATTGTCCAAACAATTTGCCGAATCCAACGTCACAGCAATTTGAAGATATGGAGGGAGCACAGGGACTGCCATTACCTAAAACCAATCAGCAAGGAGTGGGAGGTTTCTATTTTCCACTTAATAACCCGGTTCCTCCATCCGTTAGTGATATCCAGCGCGATCTATTCGAGTCAATGAGATCGTACATTGATCAGCTATTCCACGAACGTATGCAAGCACCCCGTTCGACACCTTTTCATTCTGATGACCCACCTCTAAGAACTTCTGCAGCCGCCTCTGCTAATAGACAGTCCCAACCAGCAATAGTCCCAAGCGGAAAAGTTTTCCGTACAATAAATGATTGGGGGCTTCGTTTTAATGGGGAAGGCGTTGATGAGTTCATCCGCCAAGTAGAACTTTATACGGAGCGAACATTAGGAGGTGATTTCGATCAGTTTTGTCTCGGAGCACATCTCGTTTTTGACAAAGATACAGCTGTCTGGTTCCGTCGATTTACTGGCGACTGCAATAACCGATATACGTGGGAATCTCTGAAAAGAGCTCTTACAAACGAGTTTAGTCATCAATACGATGACGATGATCTTATTGATGAGATGAGAGGTCGTCGTCAGAAGAAAGGTGAAACCTTTAAGGCATTCGTCGAAAACATCCGGCGCATCAATGACCGTATGACTGAAAAGCTTTCCGATAGGGAGTTGACGCGCATTGTACGAAAAAATTTACGCCCTTACTTGACTGAACATTTGGCTCTTAAAACCATTAGTTCACTGAGTGACCTTCGTAGAAATGTCGATAAATTAGAACGCGCTGAGAAACGGTCAGAGCAATGGCATTCCGTACAGGGACCACATTCTCGTCGAAAAGTTTGCGAATTAGAACCCGCAGAGTCTTCTTCGGAGGAGGAAGAGCCATGTTTAGATGTAGAAGAGTTGAAGCGTCCTTCCACTTGTTGGAATTGCCACAAACCGGGTCATATGTATGCTAGTTGCGAGGCAGAGCAGACACTGTTTTGTTTCGGATGTGGAGCTCCTGGGGTCTATAAACCGCGGTGCACTCGTTGTGCAAAAAACGCGGATCGTCGGAGATCTCACCAGCACCAGAGTTCTCCCAAAGGAGTGCAGAGTGTTCTGCCTCCGAAGAAAGCCAACGAATAAGTCGCAAGTTTGTCGATGCCGGAAGTTCTGAATCAGAACAGAATAGATTACCTTCTTCTGATCAACCTGAAATTCCATCATCGTCCCAACTACCTGATATGTCTCCCCCTGTCTTGCCTATTCAATCAAATTTGACTAATACCCCGAACTTGACTGTCCTACCTCGGGAGCCACCCTTATTCGATGGGAATGGCCCATTGTCCACTCAGTCGAGTACCGTCACTGTTGTGAATTCTTCTCCTTTTACATGTACCACACCACTGGCCCCTGAATCGAAATCAGTTCCCCTTCACTACAGTCTTAAACCTTTACATGAGCGTGTTAAAGAATATAAATCCGCTCGTCGTCGAATTTTTGCTTCTGAGGAGCTAAGGACGGGTCGTCCAAAAAGATCAACACTACGGCTCCGTCAATTTTGGCGCAATGTCGTGGCCAATCGGAGACGTTGTTCCGGAATTCTTTCACATCGCTCATATAAAGATATCAGGCCATATGCGGAAGTGTTTATGCTAAATACTTCCTTAAATGGTCTAGTTGACACGGGAGCATCGTGTAGTATAATTGCATCGGATTTTGCGAAGAAATTCCTGTCAGCTTCCAGCCACCCCTGGCAGAGATTCCGGATGGGGATTTCCACTGCGGATGGCACGCGCCACTTTGCCATTGGCAAATTCTCCACCAGTGTCACCTTTCGAGGTCGCACAGAAACGATCGAATTCTTAATAATGCCCACCCTCAGCCAGAATCTCTACCTGGGTGTGGATTTCGTGCGCCGTTTTGAACTTGCTCCTGCTCTTTTCGCCGAATCCTTATATTCTTCAGCCTTATCCTTAGAAACCCTTGAATATGAACATAACCAGCATGCTTTGACTGATTCCGAACATGCTCTCCTCAAGGCAGCCATTGCGAGATTCCCATCATTTAGTAGTGAAGGCTTAGGACGAACGCATTTAATATCTCACGTCATCGACGTCGGTAATAGTAAACCGATAAAGCAGAGGTACTATTCGATCTCTCCAGCTGTCGAGAAAATGCTTCACGCCGAAATAGATCGGATGCTCGCAATGGGTGTCATTGAGGAGTCCCAAAGCGCGTGGTCATCACCGGTCACCCTAGTTGTCAAACCTTCTAAGGTTCGCTTGTGCCTGGATGCTCGCAAGGTCAACGCGGTAACTTTGAAGGACGCTTATCCTTTGCCGCTTATTGAGGGGATTCTGAGCCGCCTCCCAAAGGCGAAATATATCTCGAGCTTAGATTTGAAGGACGCATTTTGGCAGATTCCCCTCGATGAAGCGTCAAAGGATAAGACAGCCTTCACGGTACCCGGCAGGCCGTTGTACCAATTTGTTACAATGCCTTTTGGGCTTTGTAACGCCCCGCAGACAATGCAACGGCTTATGGACCGCGTCATCCCAGCGCACCTGCGTCACCAAGTGTTTGTCTACTTGGATGATCTGTTGGTGATTACAGCGTCGTTCGAAGAACATCTTAAACTTTTGCAAGAGGTAGCCCTCTGCATGCGGAAGGCGGGGCTGACACTCAATGTCGGCAAGAGCAAGTTCGTCATGAAAGAAGTTTCATACCTCGGTCACGTTATCGGTCATGGAACTATCAGGACCGACTCCGACAAAATCCGTGCAATTAATGACTTTCCCAAACCCAAGACTGCTAAACAACTACGTCGATTCTTGGGTATGTGTGGGTGGTACCACCGTTTCGTTCCTAACTACGCCGGAATTTCAACCCCGTTAACTGATATGCTCAAAAAGAGCCGTGGCTTCGTTTGGACAGAAGAAGGTTCTTCGGCATTTAGTGCTCTTAAAAATAGCCTTACGAAGGCTCCAGTGTTGCACAGTCCGGATTTTTCGCGTCCGTTCGCGATACATTGTGACGCAAGCCAAGACGGTATTGGGGCTGTGCTCACGCAAACTACTACCGACGGCGCTGAAGTGCCAATTGCCTTTATGTCGAAGAAACTTAATTCTGCCCAACGAAATTATACAGTCACAGAGCAAGAATGTTTAGCGGCGGTTCACGCCATTAAGAAATTCCGTGCGTATGTAGAAGGGCAGGAGTTCACAATTGTGACGGATCATGCCTCGTTAAAATGGCTAATGGGTCAGGCCGATCTAAGTGGTCGATTGGCTCGATGGGCCTTGAAATTACAGGGGTTCAAGTTTGCAATTGTCCACCGGAAGGGAACTATGAACGTGGTGCCTGATGCATTATCCCGAGTCTACTGTGCGGAATCCCTGGATTTGAATAATAAATTTGATGACTCTATCGAGATTAACTTAGACTCGCCACACTTTAGATCCCCGAAATATCTGGATCTTATTGACCATATTACAGCCAACCAGCATCGACTTCCAGACTTGAAAGTATCCGACAGATTCGTATACAAACGAACAGAATATGCGACCGGAGATGAACTGCAAGAGCGACACTCCTGGAAGTTATGGGTTCCGGAGGAGCTGAAATTAGACTTGCTTAAAAGAGCGCATGATCACCCCCTCAGTGCTCATGGTGGCATCAACAAAACACTCAAACGCCTTCGAGCCTTGTTCTTTTGGCCTAAAATGGCGCAAGAAGTCAAGGATTATGTTTTATCTTGTGATATATGCAAGTCTACTAAAGCTCCTAATTACTGCCTACGTCCACCCATGGAGGGTCAGTTCATCTCCGATCGCGTCTTTCAACGGTTGTATATGGATCTGTTGGGTCCTTTTCCTAGGTCTAGGTCCGGAAATATTGGTACGATAGTTCTGGTGGACCACCTGTCCAAGTTTTCATTTGTGGAACCCATCAAGAATTTTAAAGCTGCAACTCTGACCAGTTGGCTAGAGAAGCACATTTTCCACATTTTTGGCGTCCCTGAGACAATGGTGACGGATAATGGTGTGCAATTTAAGTCTCTCGTCTTCAATTCCTTGCTGGATCGATATGGTGTTAACCATCTTTATACCGCATTATATTCGCCGCAGGCGAATGCATCGGAGCGTGTTAACAGATCAATTGTGGCGGCAATACGCGCTTATATCGATCCAGACCAGAAGAATTGGGACGAGAAACTATCCGCTATAAACTGTGCTTTGCGATCCGCACATCATGCAGCCATTAATTCGTCACCATATCTCGTTGCCTTTGGACAATCAATGGTCACGAATGGCAGAACGTATGGGTTATTGAGAAGGTTAAGTCTTCTAGAGGATGAAACAGACACTTCCGACCGTGGCGATAAATTTGCGATTCTCCGACACCAGGTCCAAGAGAACCTGCGAGTTGCTCATACTAGGAATGCAGCACATTACAATACGCGCTCTCGTATAGTTGAATTCAAGCCTGGAGATGAAGTGTTCCGCCGAAGTTTTACCCAGAGTGATGCGGCGGCCCACTACAACTCCAAGCTTGACTTCAAATTTATTAAGAGTCGCGTTGTCAAAAAAGTTGGCAACAATCGGTACCTTCTGTCTGATCTGCAGGGCAGGTCCGTAGGTGTTTATCATGCCAAGGATATCCGGCGTTAGTCCTCAGCTCCTTTTCCTTTGAAGCCGCTAAAAATAAGCTGCCCTGTAATGATTGCTATGCAATTGCGAGTCGCCGGGCTATATTTTTTTTAAAAACTTGATTTGATGACGACGCGACGTGAAGATGACTTATCGCGGCAAAGATAAGCCAACTCAAGATCCCAGCAACAATGTCTCGGGAGAAAGAAAACAGGTTGCCGTCGTCTCACCTGAGAATTTTGGGTAAGCGATGTCGTGGGAGAAATTCGGGGAGTCGGAATCAAGTAGTCTTCGAGGCAACACCTGCCCACCGCGGCAATTTAAAACGAAACCAAAAAGTAACGGTTCCCGGGCCAGATGTGGCAAAAGTGAAGATTCGCGCGCGCGGAATTTAGAAGTAAAGGGATATGTGTAAAGTGTTTCAGCCCAAGGAAGAAAAATCGCGTTACCGATGTTGAAGCCTCAAATAAGGATAAGTACCGCCTGTGTGAAAGTGTCCATTATGCATTTTGAAGTGTGAGGTGTGAATGTGTCCCCCTAATCCCCGTTCCGTCTATCTTTCCGGGATAATGTGACGTGGGTCTCATCCCGAGGCGCGCAAAAGGGCGGTTCCGCAAAATCTTGAATTCCATCTAGTTAGGCCTTGGAAACCGCATGGTCGGGTTTGAGGTTATAAAGGGTGAAGATGGCCTGGGTCCACCACCATCAGGACCCGAAGCATAATAAAAGATGTTGTTTGAGTTGACCGACGCCAGCCTATTTATTAACCTTTTTTTTCCCCTTTTTTATTATTCGCGTTTGTACGATGTGAGCTCCCGAAGGCACGTGGTTTTTGTGAGTGTGATGGAGTAGGGGGCTACGAGCGGCGACCACCCCGCCCGCATCTCTACTAGGCTGAGCATACAAGCACGTGCCGCTGCCTGCTCGTAGAGGAGCGTTTTCGATCCTTGGGATCAGTTCCGTCCCCCGGTCGCCTGGTGCGACCACCATTTTACACTTGTTCTTTGCATAGCAGAAGGTCTCAAATCCGGAGTCCCGTTAGGATTTTCTTACGAGAATTCTTAAAAACAGTACAAATGATGAAGTCAATAGGATAGTTCCAGTGGAAGTAAAACATCAAATAACAGTAAGAAATAATAATTTTATTTTGAAAAATTTAGCTGGTAATAAGTAGAACTTCATTTAAGTAATTAAAGCTCAAAAATTTAATCTGGGATGGAATTTTATAGGTCTTAACGGTAAATTAAATTAATTTCGCCCCAAACTCCTCTAAACGTTCGCAGGAGAGCTTCAGTGTTCTTAAACTATTGTCTAACGGTATAGATCTTCGTTGTAATTCATCCCCTCACATTTTTGATGGTATTTAGATCTAGGAAGTATGGAGGTCTTTCCCAAACCTTGATTACTTGGTCTTGAAACCAATCTTCTATCAGTCTTGCTCCATGATTGACGCCATTATCTTTTTAAAATCTCCAAGAAGTTGAATGGAAAATGTCGGTAATTTTAACAACTATTACCTAGAATATACTTGTAAGCCTGGACGTTGTGAATACCGCTAATTTCCACAAGCTCAATAATTCCACACAGAGACATTCAACCCCATACTTCGACATTTCTTACTCTGAGTGATGCGTCTACAAAATTAATTGCTTCTTGCTCAAATCGTGGAAATAATACCTAAATCCATCTGAACCGACGAGATTTAAACTTTTCCGTCAGTAAAAATAGCGCGTTTGTCCAATCCCTACAGTTTCACCATTGGGGTTGAATATCTTGGTATGGAACTACTGAGCTTTCTTAAATTAGGGGTACTCAGAGTACCCAAGCTTTCAAAGATATTCTTCCTAATGTATTGCCTAAAACTTCCGACATTTTCCATGCCATTCATATAAGATTTTAGCAAGATAATGACCCCAATTATGATGCAAGGCTGATAAAAGATTGATTTCAAGACCAACTAATCAAGGTTATGGAGAGACCTTCATACTTTCTAGACCTAAATATCATAAAAAAAGTGTGGGAATGAATGCCGAGGAAGATCTATACCGTTAGACGATAGTCTAAGAACACTGAAGCTCTTTGGCGTACGTTTCGGGGAGCTCGGGACGAAATCAACTTAATTTACCGTTAAAACCTATTACAATTCTATTTGAGGTCAAATTATTTAAATAAAGTTCTTCTTATTACCAGCTTCATTTTTCAAAGTAAAATTATCCCTTCGTATCGTTATTTCATGTTTTATTTCACTGGAACTATCCTATTGACTTCACGATTTATACTGTTTTTAAGAATTCTCGTAAGAAATTCCTAACGGGACTCCGGATTTGAGACCTTCTGCTATGCAAAGAACAAGCAGGCTACTGAAAATATTGTCACCAAGTTTGAAGAAAATACCGTTATCACTTACCGAGATGCAGCCATTTTACAAGTGGAACTATCCTATTGATTGGGAGTGTATATGTATGTATAATGTTGCAAGCACTATATATTTCCTATCCGCACATGTACGGACATTTTGGACCACGCCGAGATTCAATCTCCGGACCTCCAGATTACTAGCATCATAAAGTAGGTCTGTTCGGTACCGAGATTTCAGTACCGGGTTTCGGTTTTTTTCAATACCCGGTACCACAAGCGGTTTCCCTGACTCAGGTTTTTTTTTAGTACCGACGGTTTTTTTTAACCATAAGCCGGTTTTTGTGAGTACCGGGTTAAAAACCGGTACCGAAAAACCTGGAAAAACCGGCTCATGGTTGAAATTTTTAACTCGGTACCAAAAAACCGACTCGTCGGTCGTTTTTTTTTAACTCGGTACCAAAAAAACCGGGATATCGGCACTTTAGAATATCGGGTCCGGTACCAAGTGAACACCGGTTTTGTACCGGGATCCCGGTTTTTGGAACAGGCCTACATAGAGTGCGACTCAACCAAGTGAGCCACAGAGCGTGCCAGACTGTCTAATTAAAAAAGGAATTAAAACACTATTTCCATTTAAGTCAATGAATGTTGGATTATTTATTTTACTCAAGAAGACATGTTTGCCATTCTGATCCCCTAACTGTCATTTTGCGGATAAGAAATAGTATCCGGTTGTTTTCGTTAACATATTCTAAAAGGCAGACAAAGAACCGGAGATTATTTCTGATCCGCAAAATGGCAGTTAGGGGATTAGAATGGCAAATATGTTTGCGGAACATACGCAACTGTTCCGTTTTGGAACCCAATGCCATGGGAACTTTTCTCGCCATAGTGATAATGTGATTGTAAATTTATCTTTCAAGTCCTCATGGACTTTTTCGTACTTCTGACTAATTTTCTTTAGTACTTAATGAATAGTGCATTAAAATGCAATAATCAGCTAATTTATTTCAAAATTGGGAAAGCCGTTTTAAAATTAGGAACCCAAAACCGGCCTAGTATGCGTTTTTCACCGTAGAAGTACTATTTTTATACCCTTCGCTTGCAAACTGAAATTTTGCACACGTTCTTATTATTGTTTCAAGCTGTTTGTATGTTTGAATCATCGAAATTATATCACTCGGTCATGGGGCTGCCATACAAACCTAGCCCCCCAAATTATGTTCTTCTAAGAAAAAATATTAAGGTCACAAAAGATATGTAAAAATGGGTGGAATTGAACGATGGGGTCATGGGGTTGCTATACAAACCTATAGATTTCCAAGAAACATTTTTTTACACCAATTTCACAAAAGCTTGTATTAATATGTCTTTATTGAAACAACAAAAAATGCAAAAACAAATGAACTCGTACTTTGATCCAATAGAACCTCATTGTAGCAGTGAATTACGCTTCGAGAAAGACATACATCATGTGTTATGTCATCATTTTCTCGCTATTGCAGAAAAAAGAGAAAAAAAATAATTCCCGCCCCGCAGCCAGCGTCGAACCAGCGACTGTCGTACGCCAGTCCGACGCCCTAACCACTCGGCCAACCTAACATATAGATAACATTGCTCGTAAACACTACAAGTGCTCGACACTTCTTTATCGACCCTTCTCCTATGCACCTTCTTCTTTATATGTCAATCAGTTGAAGCTAATTAAATTCACACATTCTTCAATAAAATACAGACATTTTCTGCGCTGAGATTATCTTAATTGATTCATAAGCTAACATAGAGTGAGGAAATGTTGGTTTCAAGCAATATTTCAGTGAATTCAATTCAAGAAACGTGGTATTCCGGAGCACTTCATAAGTGTCAATTCAGTAAATCACAAAGTCCATCCTTCTATAAAACTACGGTGAACAATTTATTGGATGACCATACGAATGTCGCACTATAAAAATGACACCAACTGTGCTATAGAAGAATATAATGCATGTGTGTGAGTTAACTTAGAGAGACCATTGCATGTGTGTGCTGTATCATCCAATAAACACAAGAGTGGAGTATTTAAAGGAGTACGTGTTTAGGTTAACGTTTAGAGACAGTTTCATCGAAGTTTTATGCTACCATCTTTAAATTTATTCCATAATGATGATATAAGCTTTCCGGAAAATACTTTAAGGATGTTTTATCGGATCAAAATATTACTTTAAGCGATGTCACACGATAAATGAATTTCGTGGTACTATATGATTGCTACAGTATGGAGTGCTTCTTTAAAGCAAACGAATTGTTGCTTGGGTTGGAATCGCTGCATGCTAATTGTCATAAAGACTATATATTTGGCGTGTTACAATAGGTGTGTTTTTTTGGTTATCCCGTGCAGGTTTGGGTAACGAAACTCCATATAAAAAAATGCCAGCTGATCCACCTATTAAGTTTCGTTACCCAAACCTACACGGGATAACCAAAAAAACACTCCTAATATAATAAATGCAATGAAAATTGACAGTAAAATTGTACAAGAGGGCGGTGTACTTATTATCTTGTCTATATGTGTATATAGGGTTTTCCAATTAGAGCGGGTAGATGTTTGCAGCCTGTAGCGGCCTGTTTGTTTTGGTGGCGTCGGTCTAACCTGTTGTTTAATATTCAGTCACGCGGCGCTACGGGCCACACAGCAGATGCCACGATGCATGAACGATTTGACGGTAAGGTTATTTCTCGCAGGGGTGACGTGAATTAGCCACCAAGATCGTCCGATTTGACCTCGCTAGACTTTTTATAGTGGGGTTTCCTGAAGTGGCAGGTTTCTTTATACCACTAAGCCGCAATCGACCGATGCCCTTAAAGTCAAAAAATCAGCAGGATCTATGCGGTATAGTCATTGGGTGGGGTTACGAAACGAACAGTTGTTCAGCAAACATGTTTGCCATTCTGATCCCCTAATTGCCATTGCGGATCAGAAATAGTCTCCGGTTGTTTTTGTTAACATATTCCACAAAGGCAGATACAGTAAAAGAAGCGTAGATTATTTATGATCCGCAAAATGGCAGTTAGGGGATCTGAATGGGTGCGGTTCTGAAACGCACCGGTCGCATATGTTCCCACTACATGTTGTCCATTCTGATCCTATAACTGCGGTTTTGCAGATCAGCAATAACTTTCGGTGTTTTCCGTATGTCTGCCTATGTGGAATATGTAAACGAAAAGTTCCGGAGATCATTTCTTATTTGTAAAATCGCAGTTAGAGGATCAGAATGGACAACATGTTGTCGGAACATTTGCGACAGGTGCGTTTCGGAACCCAATGGCCAACATGTTTGCGGAACATACGTCACTTTAGCGTTTCGTAACCCCACCCGTTGAAAATTGGATTACTCGGATCCATGCCACCGTGACAAGCCGTCTGCCGATGAATGATGTTATATTCCATACATAATGGCATATATGGGTCTTTCATTTAAAATAAAATTATGTACGGAATATATTATGGATTTTATTGGATTAAAATAAAATCTTGTTTTTTAAAACGGCCAAAAGCTGCCAACATGCCTTCCTGGCAAGAGCCCCGGCAGGAGTCCTCAAGGTTCGATGCAGGAAGGTTGTGTTTGTCTGTGTATATATGTGTGGGTACGATTTGTGTTTTTTCGTCGTATTGGGAGCATTACATCTCGGCGCGGCTGCCCTCAATCTTATTAATTCGCGCCGGTGTTGAAACAAATCCAGGCCCAAGGGTATGGATTTGTAGTGTCTGCAACCAACGAATCGGTTCGAATGCCAGATCAGTACAGTGTAATTGCTGTTTGGAATGGGTTCACTTCAGGTATTCGGGGTTACATAGACAGGGTCAGCATTCCTTGGCGTATGTCGCGGCAGGTTGTATAAATTCTGGGCAACCTAGGGCTGCATCCAGCCCACCTCCTCCTCCACTGCCCCCTACACCACCCAACAATGCGGAATGCCAGATCCAGTCTTACGCCTGGCACTCCTCCTCCAGCGATTTTCACTCCACTATCCATATTACAGTTTAACTGTAATGGCATATTCACCGACAAATCCCTGAGATCATAAACTTCTTGAGTTCCAACAGAATTCTCATCGCCGCCATCCAAGAGACGCCGCTCCAAGCAAACTCGTCTCTAAGCGTCCATAGCGAATATGTTATACTGCGAAAAGATAGACCGGCCGCCACGGATGACTTTCACCCTGGAGGTGGACCTGCCTTTCTAATACACAAGTCCGTACATTACTATTAGTATTACTCTATAGTATTAGATGTAGTAGTTGCTGAAGGTATGGCGGAAATACAAGCCATCTCAGTTCCATCAGGGAGTACTAATATCGAAATGTTTAATATACAGCTATGGACGTATAAATGGCACATTATTTTCTTTACACTTCTAAATGCTCCCTTATCGTACATATGAATAGGAAACATGAAAGATTTAATTTTTTGCAAAGATGTATATCTTATAAATAATAATAATAAAAATTCAAGTTATATTTCATAGATAAAAAAATAAAATAAGGAAAAAATGTAAAAAAGCGATGAAATGAGCTGGACGTATAAATGGCACAACCTGCAAATAGTTAAACAAAATTGTCAAAGTTGCATTTATTGTAATTTTTTGCATATACAAACATTTTAATCCTTAATATTTTGTACTGTATCCTTTATTTTTGATGACAGCTTCACATCTGCGACCCATACTCTCTACCAGTTTTTGGCATGTTGCCTTCGGTATGGCGTACCAAGCTCTCTGTAAGGCAGCCCAAAGAACATCCATATTTTGATATTTTTTTTGCTTCTTTCGCCTTAACTTCGTTCCAGAGGTTTTCTATAAGATTTAAATCCAAAACTTCAATTTTCTCCGCGGCAAACCAATTCTTCACAAGTTTGGATGTGTGTTTTCGGTCATTATCCTGCATAAACTTCCAGGTAATTGACATTGAATCGAAAGCGTATGGTTCCATATGGTTTTTCAAAATATTTAAATACTGATATTTGTCCATTTTGCCATTAAAGAGGGCCTACGCCATGCCACGAAAATGCACCCCATACCATAATATTTCCGCCGCCATATTTTACCGTCGCCATATTTTACCGTCTTCTAGGTGTATCTGGGATTATATTCTTGGCATTTAGGACGAAAAACAAATGTTTTTCCATCTGGACCCAACCTATTTATTTTAGTTTCATCACTCCATAAATCATTTTTTCAGAAATTATTGTTTTTGTCATGAAGATTTTTAGTTGAAAAATTTTAACATTTGATAGAAAATTTATTTTGTGCCATTTATATGTCCATAGCGTATATGGACCACCTCAATCTTGTTGCCCTTCTGGCTATCATTTCGATATTGGTCCTCTCCTTTCCGGATAGCCCAGGGTCATCCTTGGTGACTTTAATGTGCACCATGAGCTCTTGTATAATTATCGCCGAATCACTTGACGCCTCGGATTTCTCTTCACTCGCCGACTCGAGTCGTGGGCACTTGCAGTAGTTCTCCTGACATAACCATTGTGAGTGCCAGCCTAACCTCTGCTACTCGATGGGAAGTACGTACTTCCCTCAAATCTGATCACCTCCCATTCATTATAAAAATTGACAAACCAGCGAACCTGACTAAGTCTGAGGAGCGAACGTTTGTCAATCACAAGAAAGCCGATTGGGACGGTTTCAAAGCATACTCGTCGGCGAATAGTTCATCGAGCTACCATCACCTACTAATGTAATACATAAGGCCGAAAGAAATATTAGGAACGTCATTGCCAAAGATGCGGCTTTATTCCTGCAGGACGTATCCCGAAAATTCGGCCTAACTTCCCCACTAGTGTCGCCAGATTAGCCGATGAACGTGATAACATCAGAAGCGCTCACCCAGATAATCCCAGAATTCAGAAGATTAACTCTGAAATCGACCGACAAGTTAAAGACTATAGGCAGCCCAAGTAACAATTTCATCCCTATAATACTTCGTAAAATATTATCTTCTAACGACAATAGGGGCACTTTACAGGGTATAAACTCTGAATAATAGTCCAATAATGGCGTTTGGCGCCGTTTTTTGATCCAATTGCACCTTATTGTAGCACTGAACTAAGCTTTGAAAAAGACATACATCAATGTGTTATGTCATCATTTTCTGTAATTTTCTCGTGAAAAAAAAGAAAAAAAATTCCCCCAGCCAGCGTCGAACCAGCGACTGTCGGACGCCAGTCCGACGCCCTAACCACTCGGCCAACCTCACATATAGTTAACATTGCTCGTAAACACTACAAGTGCTCAACACTTCTTTATCGACTCTTCTCCATTGCACCTTCTTCTTTATATGTCAGTCAATTGAAGTTGAATAAATCCACACATTCATCAACAAAATGCAGACATTTTCTGCGCTAAGGTTATCTTAATTGATTCATAAGTTAACAAGGAGTGAGGAAATGTTAGTTTCATGCAATATTTCAATGAATTCAATTCAAGAAACGTGGTATTCCGGAGCACTTCATAAGTGTCAATTCAATAAATCACAAAGTCCATCCTTCAATAAAACTAGGCTGAACAATTTATTGGATGACCATACGAATGTCACACGATAAAAATGACACCGACTGTGCTATAGAAGAATATATGCATGTGTGTGAGTTAACTAGAGAGACTATTGCATGTGTGTGCTGTATCATCCAATAAAACACAAGAGTGGAGTATTTAAAGGAGTGTCTTTTTTAGGTTGACGTTTAGAGACAGTTTTATCGAAGTTTTATACCACAATCTTTGAATTTATTCCATAATGATGACAGAAGCTTTCCGGAAAATACTTGAAGGATGGTTTATCGGATCAAAATATTACTTTAAGCGATGTCACACGATAAATGAATTCCGTGGTACTATATGGTTGTTACAGTGTGGAGTGCTTCTTTAAAGCAAACGAATTGTTGCTTGGGAGGCGAAATGGAATCAGCACCTCGATGACTCTAACCTTAATGAAGGTGTCAGCAAATTATCCAATGCAATCCCAAGTCTGACGGCCTTAAACGCAAAATTAGAAGACGGATTCGCAGCCGGAATATTGACACCATACCATCGTTTACTTGTTGAATATTCATATTCCTGCACAAGAGATCCGTTGGATTGCCAACTATCTAGCTGGTCGGCACTCCTTCACCGAGTTTCGTGGCAAACGTTCTAAGCTTAGGAAAATCAAATTAGGCGTTCCACAGGGATGGGTACTCTCCCCAACTCTGTTTAACATCTACATGTCCGGCCTACGCCACCTATTTCCTATACTGACGATTGCACCGTACTGGCCACAGGGAATGATAAGGATAAAATGCGCCTCCAAATTAATCGCTATCTAGGACGATTACAGGCATTTTTCCAAAGCCGAAATCTCACCATCTCTGCGTCCAAATTTTCTGCGGCTTTTCTAACCACTTGGTGGGAGGATATTAGATGGGAGATTGATATACGTATTGGCAACAATTCTGTTCCTACTGTAGCAAACCCGAAAATTCTCGGGCTAGAGGAAACCTAGAGAATATGATTACGTCTGCGAAGCACGCAGTATTCGTTTGTGAGAAAATGCGCAGTAGGAATAAAATTCTGAAAGCTCTAGCTGGTAGCACCTGGGGCAAAGATAAAGAAACCATCCTAGCTACTTAGAAAGCGGTGGGTCGAGCGGCCGCTGATTATGCAGCCCTAGTTTGGACACATAGTTTATGTGACACAAACTGGTCCAAAATTCAGGTCTACCAAAATGCCGCTCTACGCACAGCGACAGGTTGCCTTCTGATGTCTGCCCAGGATCACTTACATCAGGAGACAAAATTGATGGCAATACGTGACCACAATCTTCTACTCTCAAAACAGTATCTTGTTGGTTGCTATCGTGAAGATCATCCCAATAATCATCTCATGGACCGAATTCCTCCACCACGACATGTCAGGCGTGGTTTACGAGACCTTGAGAGAGAGGTTCAGGGATACAAACGGGACCCTTACCATGAAGTTACATACCGAGCCGCCATCGCAGCGATCCACACTGAAGAAGCGAATCGGTCCATTGCGAGTTAAGGTGCGAATAGAGTCCTCTCAGAGCGCCCACCACCAATTTCGCCTGAGGAGATTAGGCTCCCGAGAGCCACTAGAGTAATACTAGCTCAACTTAGGTCGGGTTTGTTCACGCCTTAATTCGTAACTTTCTCGCATAAACCCGGACATCCAAAACAGTGCCCACCTCGAAACAATCTTTAATAGAAAAGCACATAAAAAGGCATTTCCAATATGCCAATGAGCGACTGGTAAATATTGTAATAATATTTATTTTTATGCGTAATAATAAATTTATATATATCACAAAGGACAAAAAACACCTATTATTATATTTCTTTTTCTATATTTTTTTTTTCAATTTGAATTCGTTTTGAAACCACCCTATGGTTTCAGTTGGGATTCATCAACTGAATATAATAATAATAATTTTGTTTTAAACTGAACTTTACTGTAATTTGTTATAATGAAATATTAATAGAACATTTATCTACCTATCTATTTATCTACACAAAATTTTTAATTTTAATTAATCGTCTTGAAATAATTTACAGTCCCGAAATTTCGTTGTTTCCTTTTGAAACCGTGTCTGTACTTCCGTTGAGATTTCACTTCTGCTTCATGTAATCCGGTTCTAAAATTTATTACAGCGGCTCAAAAGTTCATTTTTGTTCATTCCCTGTTCATCCACCGGAATTTTGTTATCGCCACTGACAATCAGCTGACAATTCAGTAGCCCCCCAATCCGGCGTACGGTTGTTTTGTTTGGCTGTTTATTGCGTGTTTCGTGTTTTTGTGGCTAGATTGCATTTAGTGTGCCCATAAAGATTTTTCTTGCCATTCAATTAGAACTTGCTTTCAATCGCTGCCAAGATGTATTCGCGCAATACTGAAATTCGCCATATAGCTGTCGCGGATGCAAATCAACTGGGACAGATTCTCGACTATGCAAACTCATGGAAAAAATTAATGGCGATCATACCGAAATCCAATCCATCATCCTCGTGTTCGTCGCCGGTAAATGCTGACGCAGCCAAGAAATACAATAGTGAACACATACGGCTGATAGAAAATGCAAGCTTGAAACTAAATTGCACCGCCACGGAAATTCTGTTCGACGAGTGGGGCACATCGGGAAAGAAACGCCCAACGATTGGCACGCTGTTGCAGTTGTTAGTGGACGCGGAATTGTTTCGAGCCGCCGATCATGTTGCAGAAAATTGGTTGAAAGGTAGGTGAATTTTTCAAATTAGCATATTGTTCGGTGGGGTTTACCTAGTTTGTCTACGATGACCGATAAAGAGACAACAACAGCTCCGCTGCCACACGGGTGTTACAAGCCTTATGTCCACGTCCACGGCGCGGATCAGATCCGTTTCCAAGAAGAAACGGCTAAGAGTTGCCAAAAAAAACCCCTCCCTGGCAAGAGCCATGAAGGTTCGATGCAGGAGGGTTGTAGTAGTGGTCCTACTGGCAACCATTGCTATTGCATTATTATTTTGCAGTTGCAATACGCCTCTTCGGGGCGGACCACACCCGTTTGCAACAACAAACGGCCAAGAGTTGCCAAAACGCCTCCCTGGCAAGAGCCTCGAAGGTCTCGATGCAGGAAGGTTGTGTATGTCTGTGTATATGTATGGACTCGTTATATATGTTTTTTCGTCTTATTGGGAGCATCACATCTCGGCGCGGCTGCTCTCAATTCTCCTTTTACGCGCCGGCATTGAAACAAATCCAGGCCCTGTTTTGGTATGGATGTGTAGTGTCTGCAACCGACGTATCGGTTCTAATGCCAGGTCACTTCAGTGTAGTTGCTGTTCGGAGTGGGTGCATTTTAGATGCTCCGGTTTTAGAAGGATGGGTCATTACATAGAAGGGACATTTGTTGCTCCAGGCTGTAGGAATACTGGGCAGCCTCGGGTAATACCAGGCCCCTCCCCTCCACCAACGCCCCCTACTCCCCCCAATAATGTTGCCTTGAACGTAAGACACAGCTTAACTCCCGCCCCTCCGCCAGCAATTTTTACACCGGTGTCCATATTGCAGTTCAACTGTAATGGCATCCTAGGGAAATTTCCTGAAATCACAAGCTTCTTGAGAAAGTACAGAATCCTGATTGCAGCCATCCAAGAGACGAAACTCCACGCGAATTCACCATTCAACGCTGATGGTGAATATATCATCTTACGCAAGGACAGAGAAGGCGCCACGAATGATTCTCACCCTGGAGGTGGACTTGCCTTCCTAATACACAGGTCCGTACATTACCGTGTATTAGATGTAGTTTCAGACGGTACGGCGGAATTGCAAGCCATCTCAGTTTCATCAGGGAGCACCAATATCGAAATTTTTAACATCTACATACCACCACACTCTAGTTGTACAAACTACCATTTCGATATTGGTCCTCTTCTTAATGGAGAGCACAGGATCATTCTTGGTGACTTCAATGCCCATCATGAACTCTGGCATTCCGCGCTTCACAACGATGCCAGGGGTCAAGCTATCGCCGAATCTCTGGACGCATCAGGTTTCTGTACCCTCAACGAAAACTCCCCAACCCGTGATGCAAACAATTGTATTAGCTCACCAGACATTACAATTGTCAGCGCTAGCCTAATTAGTGAGACCTCCTGGGAAACACTTACCGGTCTTCCCTCTGATCACCTCCCAATCATAGTCAGAATTGACAAACCAGCTGACCTGACCAAGTCAGAGAAGCGAACTTTTGTCAATCACAAAAAAGCTGATTGGGAAGGTTTCAAAACATTCACGTCATCGAAGTTCTTCGCGCTTCCCCCTCCCACCAATATACATAAGGCCGAACGTAACATTAGGAGCGTCATTGCCAAAGCTGCGGCACGGTTCATCCCTGCAGGGCGCATTCCAAAGGTTCGTCCAAACTTCCCAACAAGTGCCGCAAGGTTAGCTGATGAACGTGACAACATTAGGCGCGCTAACCCTGGTGACCCCAGAATTCGGGAGCTCAACATCCAAATACAGCGACAAGTTAAAGACTACAAGAAGGCCAAATGGAACGAGCACCTCAATGACTGTAACCTTAAAGAAGGTGCAAGTAAGTTATGGTCCACTGTCCGTGCCCTTTCGAACCCCACAAAAGATAAGGGCAATATAGCCATAACCTTCGGCAAAAAAGAAACTAGCAATCCTCTTCAGTGTGCGAGCCAGTTCAATAAACAATTTATTGAACATCCCAAGTCAGATGGCCTCAAGCGCAAAATTAGAAGACGGATTCGCAGCCGAACTGTTGACTCCGTACCAATTTATACTCCGGACCAGGTTAAAACAGTCATTGAGAATGCAAAAAATTCTAAGGCCCTTGGACCTGATGGCATTTCAATGGCCATGCTCAAACATCTCGGTCTTCCTGCCATTGAGTACCTCACGGCAGTCTTTAACTTGTCAATGTCTACGCTCGTCATCCCCGACATATGGAAACAAGGTCGCATAGTCCCATGCCTTAAACCAGGGAAAAGTGCCAAACTAGGAACTTCCTACAGACCGATTACGATCCTGTCACCTGTAGCAAAGACGCTGGAAGCCCTCATCCACCCCACACTCGTTTCACATGCAAAGCTAGATCCCCATCAGCACGGATTCCGACGCATGCATAGTACAACCACCGCTCTGGACGCGATCACTACACGTGTAAGAGACGGACTAAACCACAGTACACCCTGCCATAGAACTATCATGGTGGCGATTGACCTATCAAATGCGTTTGATAAGGTTAATCACTCCATGCTTCTGGCAAATCTCCTCAATATGCATGTTCCGACTCAAGAGGTAAGATGGATTGCCAACTATCTAGCTGGTAGGCAATCCTTCACCGAGTTTCGAGGCAGTCGTTCTAAACTCAGAAAGATCAAATTAGGTGTTCCACAAGGTGGGGTTCTTTCTCCCACCTTGTTTAACATCTATATGGCCGGTCTCCCAACACCTCCGGACGGCATTGAAGTTATTTCTTATGCCGATGACTGCACTGTACTCGCCACGGGAGCGGATAGGGATGTCATGCGTGAAGATATCAATAGATATTTAGCGCGACTAGAAGCCTTTTTCCATAGCAGAGGCCTAACCATCTCAGCGTCCAAATCGTCTGCGACCTTCCTTACCACCTGGTCAGGTGATTGTAAGTGGCCGGTTGGGGTACGTATTGGCAACAAACCAGTTCCTGCTGTTGCAAATCCAAAAATTCTCGGGCTTCACTTTGAGAAAATGATGACTTCAGCTCATCACGCGGAAGCGGTATGCGAAAAGATGCGCAGCAGGAACAAAATTCTTAAAGCACTGGCTGGTAGCACCTGGGGCAAAGATAAAGAGACAATGCTAGCCACTTACAAAGCGGTGGGTCGAGCAGCGGCTGATTTTGCGGCGCCAGTTTGGTCGCAAGGTCTCTGTAAAACAAGCTGGAACAAAATCCAAGTCTGCCAAAATGCTGCTCTACGCACAGCTACAGGATGCCTTCTGATGTCTGCCCAGGACCACCTACATCAGGAGACACATTTGATGCCAATACGTGACCACAATCGACTACTTACAAAACAATATTTAGTAGGTTGTTATCGAGAGGATCATCCTAATCGTAACCTCATGGACAAAATTCCCCCCCCACGTAACATCAAACGTGGCCCTCGTGACATTGAGAGAGAAGTCCAGGGTTACAAAAGGGATCCTTTCGATGAAGATTCATACCGGGCTGCCATCGCAATGATTCACACTGAGGAAGTGAGTAGGTCTATTGCGAGTTTAGGTACGAACAGAGTCCTCTCAGCGATTCCACCACCTATTTCGCCTGAGGAGATTAGGCTCCCGAGAGCCACCAGAGTGACTTTAGCCCAACTTCGGTCAGGTTTCTGCTCACGCCTAAATTCGTATCTATCTCGCATAGACTCAAATATACTAAACGTATGCCCAAACTGCGCTGGCACGCCACACGATGTAGCCCATTTGTTTCAATGCCCAGCTGCACCCACTAATCTCACCCCCCTCTCACTATGGGAAAACCCCATTGCAGCTGCCTCGTTTTTGTCCCTGGAGATTGCGGACGAAACCGATGACGAACTATAAAACGAGTCCATATAGATACACAGCGGTTCACACCTTTCTGTACCGCTAAAAGAAGAAGAAGAAGGAGGGTTGTATATGTGTGTGGATGTGTTCTATATGGCTGGAGCATTTCATTTCAGCGCAATTGCTCTCAATTCTCTTAATCCGCGCCGGCATCGAAACCAATCCAGGTCCCGAAATTTACATAGCGCTCTGTGGCTCATTTGGTTGAGTCGCTACGATGCTAGTAATCTAAAGGTCCGGAGATCGAATCTCGGCGTGGTCCAGGAAATATATAGTGCTTGCAACATTATATACACTGCGTTTCACTTGAATAGCACATTCCGTTTTTTCATTGTAATTTGCTTATACAGGGTGTCCCGCATTGGGTGGTCAATACTGTAAGGGTTGATAGCGCAACTTGTTTCAGCAAGAAAATTACCAATACAATCGGAATTTTTTTACCGTTACCTTGTTATCGCTCTTTTTGCGAAAGTAATCGAAAATCCTGACTTGTCACGCAAAATCGTAATTTGCAGCACTCCTGATGACTTAATCCAAGATTCGATTTCAGTTTCAAAAACTACATAAAGTTTCACAAAAACTAAAGTTTTTCCTGTTGCCAAAATTATCGGCACTTTCAAGATACAGTTACTCAAACTTAACAGAAATTTTAAAATCGATTTTTCGTCGAAAATTCAAACATTAGGTGTGTTTTTGTGGTTATCCCGTGCAGGTTTGGGTAACGAAACTCCATATAAAAAAAATGACAGCTGACGCACCTGTCATTTTTTTTATATGAAGTTTTAGGTGTGTTTTTTTGGTTATCCCGTGCAGGTTTGGGTAACGAAACTTCATATAAAAAAAATGACAGGTGCGTCAGCTGTCATTTTTTTTATATGGAGTTTCGTTACCCAAACCTGCACGGGATAACCAAAAAAACACACCTTTTATTACCCAAACCTGCACGGGATAACCAAAAAAACACACCTAGTAATTGCAAAGTTGATAAAAGTTGCTTCAACATGTTGACTTTCCAATGGTATATCACTTTTCTTATTTACATTGCAGAATTCTAGGTAAACACGCATTGAATGGTAAAAATCATGGCTTCAGTGGAATCGTTAAAAATTTTCCCTTGACTCGAAAAAAGACATATAAAGGCAATTATAATTCGGGATAGAATCTCGCTACATTAGTTTGACCAGAACTGTAAGATATTTGAAATTTGGTACATTGTTTGGCAAATGCAACGGTACTTATAACAGTTAAAATTTAATATTTGCTATTTATGGCAGATAGACGGGTGCCCGCTCATAATGCGAGACCTATCAAAGAATATTTGAAAAACGAATTTCCCGGAAAGTGAATTCGCAGTTTTGAGACAGTTGCGTGGCCTGCGAGAAGTCCCCACCTTACTCCTCCAGATTTTTATTTATGGGGTAACTTAAAAAGCAATGTATATTCCGAGCCTGCTGCAGCGAATTAATGATACTTGTGACAACATTAAGGAAACCCCTCCTTAAATCCTTCGGGACGTTTCTTCCATGCGCCGAAGGTGTCGAGTGTGCATACAAAATGGAGGCCAATTCCAGCAGCATTATCCCAAAACAGACCCATTTAATCATTAGTTAATATTTTAGGTTATTGGTTCTTTCTCATATTCAAAACTTTATTTTCATTTTTATTTAACAAATTTTCAAAATTGCGATAGTAAAATATAAAAAATAAATGAATAAAATTTCAGTTTAAATAATCCGATAAGAAAATAATTACCTTGTTTTTTTACATCCAATATGTGTAATTCTAAAAACTCCGCAATGTAAATATGAAAAGTGATATACCGTTGGAAAGCCAACATGTTGAAGCAACTTTTATCAGCTTTGCAGAGTTGTACGTATAAAGCACCGTTATGAAATTACTGTTTGAATTTTCGATGAAAAATTTATTTTAAAATTTCTATTAAGTTTGAGTAACTGTATCTTGAAAGTGCCGATAATGTTGGCAACAGGAAAAACTTCAGTTTTTGTGAAATTTTATGCAGTCTCTGAAACTGAAATCAAATCTAGGATTAAGTCATCAGGAGTGCTGCAAATTACGATTTTGCGTGACAAGTCACGATTCTCAATGACTTTCACAAAAAGAGCGATAACAAGGTAACGGTAAAAAAAATTCCGATTGTATTGGTAATTTTCTTGCTGAAACAAGTTGCGCTATCAACCCTTACAGTATTGACCACCCAATGCGGGACACCCTGTATATCAATAGCAAAGTCATAGCTAGTAGTTTTTTTGTCTTGTTTGTGTGGGCTCCCCGAAAGAAAAAGTGTGCTCTCGAAATTTACCGTTACATTTTTTCACCAATTTGCTTCAAAAGAGAGCAGATTTTTTGTTTCACTAGAAGAGCACAGTTGGGTTTAAGCTTCACATACAGAGTGCCCGTAGTCCCAATATCACAATCTTTAGTCGATTTAAGTATTTTGAATACGATTGTTTTTAAAAAATTTACAAAAAATTTGGGTCGTGGTAAAGCCTTAACAAGCGCAGAACAAGTTAAAATAAAAACCTACAGGGATTGTGACCTTTCAGTAACTAAAAAAAGTAGAAACGTGATTTACAATTTTATTAAAAATGGTGAAAATTATGAAAATCGAGACCGAGTTCTAATCGTGCGAGTAGGACGATGAGTGTATACCCGATACCTATGTAAAGACTGCGCGTAAAAGCGAAAATATTCAATTTAATTTTTTTTTTAAGAGGGGAGGGGTAGATGGGCTGAATCTCGCACATCTTTAATTTGTTATAACGGCATCCAGCAGCTATCGGGACATTCTGTCAAAATATATGGCGGAATATTGCATTGTAGGGGATGTAGGGGTAGGGGAAGTCAGACCTTCTCCACTTTCCACTAACTTCAAGCATATGTCACAATTAGGCATTAATGAAAATTTCAGGTCCTTAGCGACATTCTGTCGAAAAATATGGCCGAATTACACTATCAGGGAGGGGTCATTTGTATGGGAGGTAGGGGAACCCTTGGTCCGATTTGGCCCATTCAATACCATCCAAGCTTTTATCAAAGCAATCATCTGACCGAAATTTCAAAACGCTAGGTCCATTATTTCGGGAGTTATCATGCGAACTGACAGACACACGGACGGACAGACACAGAGAGTCAGACGGACATGGCTTATTCGAATCAGGGACCGACCCTAATCATTTATATATGTACTTTGCCATACCTCCGATGGCTCCTTTGAGGTGTTACATAAATCGTCGTAACAAAACCAATATACCCTATACCATCTTATGGGTATAGGGTATAAATATGAAAGGTCAAGTAAGCAGTGTACTCTCCAATGCAGATAAGCGATCTATATTGCGTGAAGCATCGAATTCACATGATTCTGTGGACAAAATTCGGTTAAAAGTTGGTCTCAGTGCGAGTAAAACAACTGTATGGCGTGCTAATTCAAAAGCTAAACACCTTAAGCGTCTAAAATTAAAAAAAAACACCACTTAACCCCGCTCGTAAACAAGCTCCAACCAAAGAGTGGTATCGCGTTGTTTTTTCTGATGAGAAGAAATTTAATTTGGAGGACGCGTTTTACTCAGCCAATTTAAAAGCTATGAAGCTGAAATTTTGCACAAGTGCTTCTTTTTGCTGCAGGCAGTTTGTATGTTTGAATCGGTAAAATCGGACAATGGGGTCATGGGGCTGCCATACAAACCCAACTACTAAAATTAGGTTCTTCTAAGAAAAACTTTTTTATTTGTGCACCAATTTCAACCAAATTTCACACAAATGTGTTTCTCTTGATGACACAAAACATATCTAAGAATGGATCAAATTGGATAATGGGGTCATGGGGCTGCCATACAAACCTAACCCCCCAAATTAGGTTCTTCTAAGAAAAACTTTTTTATTTGTGCATCAATTTCCACCAAATTACACACAAACGTATTTCTCTTGATGACACAATACATATCTATGAATTGATCAAATCTGATCATGGGATCATGGGGTGGCCATACAAACCAAACCCCCATTTTGGTTCTTCTAAGAAACATTTTTTGCACCAATTTCACAAAACCTTGAAATGGTGTGACTTTACCAAAGCAACAAAAAAATTAAAAACGAATGGAATCGTACTGTGGGGTCATGCTCCCGCAACCGCAATAAAATTTTCCGAAGAGAGCGAAGGGTATCCAAATTTCGGCCAGGCCCGAAATTAGCCTCGGCCCCCGGGGGTTGGCGAGCGAAGCCCCCTAGTTTTTATGATTTAAGGAAGGAGTCTCACCAGTTGGATCGTTTGCACAGTCGAGTTGGCGGCGTTATGGTTTGGGGAGCCATATCCTACTACGGCACTTGTGAACTCCAAATCTTAGACACCACTATGAATGCTGAGTCGTATCAAGATGTTTTAGAAAAGGCTTTTGCGACATTCGAAAGTCTCTTTGGACCATTGCCGTGAACTTTCCAACACGAGAGTGCACCAATACACACTGCCCGTGCCGTAAAGTAGTTTATCGAGTCCAAAAATGTTACTCTTTTGAACTGGCCACCATACTCGCCGGATCTAAACATAATAGAAAATGTTTGGGGATGGCTGGTCAGAAAAGTTTATGAGTCTGGTAAACAGTTTTCAACAAAGACTGAACTAATTGAAGCCATTCAGCAATCATGGGCTACAATATCCCTTGCTTACATAAAAATTTTGTATTCTGAACAATAATAAGTTAGCCTCACTGCATAAAAAGTTAATAAAAATAAGTTTTTAACAAAAGTGTGCTATTCAAGTGAAACAGAATTTATGTGTTTTTTCATTGGAGGTTTACATTTTTTTTCTAAGATTACATGCTGGAAAAATTCGAATTCTTTTTATTTCAAATTAAAGCTATCAATCAAATGACAAATAAAAAATACAAAATATCTGTTGTCTTCATTTTTTTTTAAAGATATTAAGAAAATAAATTTAATGTATATAGTGTGCTATTCAAGTGAAAAGCAGTGTACACTCCTCTATATGCACTGTAACATTGACTCGAAGTAGCTTATAAACGGCTGAGTGAACGCACCATGCCCCACAAGGGGTTACGGTACAGAGAGAAGAAGATGTATGCAACCGACGCATCTTCGGGAATGCCAGGTGTTTGAGGTGTACCTGCTGTAGAGAATGGAGTAATTTTTATTGCTCAGGCTTAAGAAAAATGCGACAGTATGACGAGTTGTCTTTTGTTGCTCCAGGGTGCCTGAACGCGGGTCGGCCCACAGCCACCCCAGGCACTAGCTCACAAGCTAATGGTTTACCACCATCTCCGGCCATCCCTGGCCTTAGCTCTCGAGTCACTACTCCACCACCGTCAACAATACAACAAGACATACTTGTTCCAGTCTAACACCTGCACCCCTGCAGCAGTTTACACCCCACTCACCATATTGCAGTTTAACTGCAATGGCATCCGTCAGAAAATTGGTGAGATCGTCCATTTCATGAGTACACGCAGAATTCTGATAGCGGCATTTCAGCTGCAACCTACAACACCCGAAATCGATATACGGTATCCGCGGTGATTACATATTTTTGAGGCGTGTTAGAATCGGTAGGCATGGTCCTAATCCAGGAGGAGGGCTTGCATTCCTAATACACCGAACCGTGCAATACAGTGTATTATACCTACATTTTAATGACGGCATGGCGGAAATGCAAGCTATTGCCGTTAAATCCGGCAATACCAATATCGAACTTATAAACATCTATGTTCCACCCGCATCCATCTGTGGCTCTGGTTATAAATTCGATATTGGTCCACTCCTCACAGAACAGCATAGCATCCTACTTGCTGACTTTAACGTCCATCACGAACTCTGGCACTCTCTCCTCGGCAACGAAGCCAGAGGTATAGACATCGCGTCCAAATCAGACCCATCAGATTTCTGCGCACTCAATGAAATTTCGTCTACACACGTCACTGGCGCCTGCCATAGTACTCCTGACATAACTATTGTAAGCGCCAGTTTGATAAGTGACACCCGTTACGAGACATCAATTTCCCTTCAATGCGATCACCTCCCCATATTTATAAATATTGATAAACCAGCCGAACGAACAACGTCAGAACGGCGTACGTTTATCAATCACAAAAATGCAAATTGGGAGGGTTTCACTGTGTTTACTACGACGAAGCTCGCCAAACGCCAGGGAAGCCGAAAAGAATATAAGGAACCCAGAATTCAGGAGCTAAACTCCGAAATAAATCCACAAGTCAACACCTTCAAAAAAGAGAAATGGATTGAGCATCTGGAAAGCTGCAATCTTCCGAAAGGGGTCAGCAAACTTTGGGCTACGGCCCGCGCCCTGTCTCATCCAACCAAAGACAAAGGCAGTGTAGCCATCAGATTCGGTTAGAAAACCACCGCAAACCTAAGACTTTGCGCGAGCTTGGTCAATAAGCAATTTATTGCACACCCCCAAGATGCAAAACTGCAAAATAAAAAGAAGGATTCGCAACCGAACGGTTGACATCATCCCCACCTATGGGACGATTTGTGACAGTGCTAGCAAGGTGCATCTTTTTGCGGCGAAGAAAGGCGGAGGACGGTGAATTAAAGTCCGAGGCGAGGACGCATCCAAGTGAGGGATACGAAACCAACGAGCGCTACCTTTTTCATCGATTCAGCTTTATGGGGCAACCTGCTACGTTCTTGTCGCTTGAGACAATAGGCGAGAACGACGACGAAATTAGAGCACATCCACAGACATGCACAGCGGTTCACGCCTTTATGCACCGCTACAACAACAGCAGTACCGGACATTTGAGTTGGGAGCTCTCTGTCCAATTTTCTTCATAAGCACCCTATACGCCGTACCCAAGCTCTCTTCGAACGTCTTCCGGACATCCTCCCTCGTTGTGACTTCGTCGAGACCTCTATCCTTGTCTCCTACCGCAATATCAGTTTTAACAGGCTCAGTTTAACAGGCGTAGGTCATCACGTCTGGGTGAGAGATGATCATCGCTTCTGGCTTGGTTCTCAACTTCTTAAAATTATGCATGGTTTACATTTCTTCTTTTTCCTTGCCTCGTTTTTTTACCGCTCCATGGTTTCGCGTTGCTCGACCTGCGGTGTAGGCACATCGCCCGTTTTGGCGGTAATATTTCAGCATATTTCTACAGGCAGCTCTATCTTGGATCGTGTCATCGCCGAGACCAATGCGTTGTTGTTGCTTTTTCATTTGACACATCCAGGTGTTCTTCGGTCTGCCTCTGGCCGTGGGTCCATCAAGTGGAACTTCCGTTGATATCGCTTTCTTTGCGGGGTTCTCAGGCGGACGCCGTTGAACATGGCAATACCAATCCATTTGTCGGTCTTCGAGCTTTTCTGTGGTTGGTCTATGGACAATCTGCCTCGGATGTAGCTACTCTTGATGTGGTCCCTTTTCGTTACACCAACTGACATGCGTAACATTTTCATTTCAGTCGCTGTCATTTGTTTCCCGTAACTTTCATACATGGTCCAGCATTCTGATCCATACATGAGTGCGGGACGTACAACCGTTTTGTACAACTTGCTCTTTAGCTTCAGTGGCATTTTCTTATCGCAAAAACTCCTGAGTTTTCTCGCCACGTCATCCACCCAACCTTTGTGCGATGTTTGATGTCATCATCGCATGTAGCTCCGTTGTTCACCATCGAGCCACGGTACTTGAACTTGGTACAAGACTTAAGCTGCTCTCCTCTGACGTACATATCTGGTATCGGTGCATCTGGGTCTGATAATGGGCAGCATAAGAACTCAGTCTTTGTTATACTTACCCTCAGTCCATGCTCCTCCAGAATGTCACACCATTTTGTAAGTGCAGCTTGCAAGGCAACGATGTTTGGGCTACTGACGACTATATTAACGGCAAAAAGAAGAGATATTTCTAGGCCGTCGGATATACGTGTTAATAAGTAGCACATGATGATGTTGAAGAGCAACGGACTGAATACACTGCCCTGGTGTAGTCCGACATTCACCGGAAATTCTTCTGATTCACCGGCTGTGCATCTAACCTTAGTCGTAGCTCCATCATACATGTCTCGTATCATCCTGACGTATGCCTCAGGGACATTAAGTGCTCTCAAGGCCAACCATATCAGATCACGAGGTACTCTATCGAATGCCTTTTCCAAATCGATGAATACAAAGTGCAAGTCCTTTCGTGCTGCTCTATACTTTTCCATCGCAATACGAATGCACTGAATCGCATCGACTGTAGATGGACCTTCAACAAAGCCGCATTGATTGTCATTCAACCGCACAATCTTTCTCAATCGGTTGCAGGCAACTCGCTCGTAGATCTTCAGTGTATGAGGTGTTAACTTTATAGCCCTATAGTTGTTGAGTTTGCGTGAGTCTCCCTTGTTCTTATAGAAAGAAAGAAGAAAACTTTCCCTGAAAGCATCAGGCATCGGTTGCCCACCTTTGATTTTGTTGAAGAGAACTGTGAGCCAACTAATCCCGACATTTACCATTTTCAATCAAAAATCCGCGGGGATTTTGTCCGGTCCGACTGCCTTTCCGCGTTTCATCTGATGCATTGCCTCCATCACCTCTTCCTCTGAGATATCTTCAATATTTGTGGTATTCGGCTCAACATCTTGAAAAGCTGCTCGAGGAAATTCTTCATTTAGAAGTTCGTCAAAATACTCTCGCATCCTGCTACAAATTGCCGTATCGTCAATCAGCAACATCCCTTGCGAGTCCTCCACGTACTTTGGCGCCTGTATTTCCCGGGCGTTCCTTCTCCTTTGGGCTGCGACCCTAAATATCCTGACGTCGTGCTTAGGTCTCTCGCGCAAAGACGGTCCATTGGTCGCAGTCTGAGTTTCTAATTCTTGGTAGAATTTCTCAGCTGCCTTCGCCTTTGCTTGAGCTACCAAGCGCTTTGCGTTCTTCCGGCATTGCATATAATTTTCGCGAAGTTGAACCCGTTCGGCTTCACTGCTTGGCTCACATTTCATCCATGCCTTAAATGCGTTCGATTTGGCTTGCAATGCTTCCTTAGTTTCGGTGTTCCACCACCATGTTTCTTTCTTCGTGTGGAGTGGACGTTTCGAAACTCCAAGTGCCTTTTCCGCCTCACATACTGACATTTCAGCGAAATTTTTTGTGTTGGACTGTGCTCGGTGCAGTTGGTGTTGTTTTGAAACCACTCCGTCATTTTATCAATTAATGGAGTTACTATACAGGTTCAAAGTTGTCTTTTGTGAGATTGTGTCATTTGATTTTTTCGACAGGCTTGGGAGTTCTTCTATTTCTTGCTGCTCCTACTTTCATAATAAATTCTGACAGGAGCAAACGATGTTGGCTAACGACAGATTCACCCAAGATCACCTTGGAGTCTTTTACCCACCTTCTCATAAAATCGTTTATGGTTATCATGGTTTACATTGGATCACTTTAAATGGCCCACCCTGTATTTAAAACAAACAATGTTGTGCTCGTTCCGCTCGCACTCGCTCGATTCAATATAAACCAAATAAAATGTATGGACAACCAACGGCTAAAGGGGGGGGGGGGGGGCGGTGTCACCTAGCGGCATCAAATATAGTTTACGAACTTATATGCCAGGCCGTTTCGGAGGACTCCGACCACCAACATCATTAAACGAATTTTATATACAGGGTGTCCAAAAACTATAACGCATCGGAAAATGATACCTCATGTAATTTCCAGCAAATAAGGTTTACGGAGTGTACTCCTGATTCTTAACCAGCTAAAGCCACAAAGATTGAAGGATTTTTTAAAAAATTATTTTCTCACAAAACTTAAACCATAATAATAATTATTATTCAATTTATTGGATACAATAATTTTACTTCGGTATTTTAACTGGCGTATGTATGAATATATACCAAATTAAACAAGAAAACCATGTATTAAAACAACAAATAACAAAACTTGCTAACGAAAATAATTATTTAAATCAACTAACAAGGCAAAACAATGTGATAATATCGGGTGTTTCTCACACATCATCTGAAAATATAACTAACATAGTTACTAAAGTTTCCGCATCTGTAAATCACCCAGTCACCGATCACGAATTAAACAACGTTTATCGAGTGGGAAACGTCAAATCTGGTTCAACAGCTATCGTTGTCAGCTTCGTAAGAACGACGACACGAAACGAGTTCATGCGGGCTTACAAGCAAACTGTCCGCGATAGAAACGAAGGTGCAGGCATTAAAGCGTCTGATGTCTGTAAACAATGGGGAAACGGACGTATCTACGTAAATGAGCATCTCACGCCAAACACAGCCATACTACTAAAACAAACTAAGGCAGCAGCCAAAGAGAAAAAATTTGAATATGTTTGGGTTAAGGATGGAAATATTTTAATTAAAAAAGGTGAGAAAGACAAAACTATTAAGATTCGCAAGCATGAAGATATTCAATATTATATTAACTAAATTAAAACGTTTTAAAGTTTATTCATCAATTTTGATTACTGAACAACTATAAATGACTGATTTCGACTTCACACAAAAATATTTAAATGAGCAGACTGTTAGAAATGAATACTTTCAAAAACCCGAAGAGTGTAAACGCGTCTTATCAAATTCAAATTTAATTATTTTTCATTTAAATATACGAAGTATTAAAAAACATGTTGATGAGGTTAGACAATTGGTAAACGACTTCAATATAAATAAGATAAACATAGATATATTGATTTTAACAGAAACGCACCATCATAGTTACTCTTTGTCTCAAAATAAATTTTATACTGCATTTAAAATAGAAAATTACAACTTATATTTTTCTAATCAACCACTGAATAAGTGTGAAGGGGTATTTGTTTATGTTAGTAATGATATAAACCAACTGGTAAGCCAAGTTAATATCTTAACACAATCAAATGGAATGAAGATAGACCTTAGAGTAGGCACAAAAGAAATTGGGATTCTAGGCCTGTATAGATCCCCAAACAAAAATCCAAGTGACTTTATTGATGAAATAGAATTGTACTATGAGCAAAATAAAAGCAGAGATGCAGATATCTTAATAGGAGACATCAACATCGATATATTAGAAAATTTAAATGAAATAACAAATAGATATTTACTAGCACTATTCTCTAATGGTTATGAGCAACTAGTAAACGCACCAACTAGAATACACAACAATAAGGGTACTTGTATAAATCATGTGTTTATGAAAAGAAAAAATAGGGCAGAGCCTTGGATTGTCAATACCTTAATCTATGAAACACACATAACAGACCACTTTGCACAATTCGTTAGCCTGGGTTGGTCGTCAACAAAAGAGTCTATCCCCAAAACCTTGCAAAATAAATATAGACTAACATTAGATAACAATAAGTTACTAAAAGCTTTTGATGATGACTCAAACTGGAGTATCAAATATGAAAATTGTGAAAACGTAGATGTTTTTATCAACGAGCTGATTCACGATATCTCTGAAAAAATAAAAACAGCTACAATTAAAAGAGAAATAAAAGCAAAAAATAAAATTCTAAAACCATGGATTACTCAAGGAATAGTTAAATCAATAAGAACACGTGACAGACTAGGGCAAACATGTAGAAGACAGCCGCTAAATGTATTCTTGAAAAATAGATATATACAATATCGAAATCACTTAAATACACTTATTAAAACTGCCAAAGAAAAATATTATAAAACGAAAATTCATAAAGCCGGAGGTGACATAAAAAAGTATTGGAGTATAGTTAATGAAATTACATATCGTAGCAAAGTTAAACAAAATTGCAAAAAATTAAATATCGCAGGGAACATTTTAGACTTTCGTAATAATCAAGGGAAAATAATCGCAAATGAATTTAATAAGTATTTTGCAAACATTGGACAACAGATCGCCAGGGAAATAGAGTCACCATCAGAGTCTGCTACATTTAGCGAGTTTATAAATAATAGCTCTGAATTATTCTTTTATAAAATAGATAGAGAAGAGATAAAACAAGTAATAAACGAACTCAAAGGCAACACCGCACCCGGAGAAGACGGAATAACTGTAAAAACGCTTAAGTTAATTTGTAATTACATAATAATACCACTAGAAACTGTTTTTAATAAATGTCTCAAAGATGGTTTATTCCCGGAAAAACTAAAACTGAGCGAAATTGTGCCAATTTTTAAAGGTGGAGATGATTCTTTGTTAGGAAACTATCGACCTATAGCTCTAACGAATTGTGTAGCAAAAGTCTTTGAACGTTTAATTAAAACTAGGTTAAATAGCTTTTTATCTGATAATAATATTCTGCCTGAAACTCAGTTCGGTTTCCGGAAAGGCAAAAGTGTTGATGACGCATTTGCAACATTAACGACTGGTATAACAAATGCTTTCAGAAAGAAAAGGAAAATACTGGGAATATTTCTGGATTTTTCTAAGGCATTTGATACTATTAACCACAGAAAACTGAAGGATATTTTATATAATGTAGGTATTAAAAATCGTTCGTTAAACTTCCTTACAAGCTATTTAACCGATAGAAAGCAAATAGTGAAAACAAATGAGATACTGAGTGAAAAAGTTTCAAATACAGGGTATGGACTTCCACAAGGAACTGTTTTGTCACCTCTATTATATACAATATATGTAACATCTTTATTCAAGCTATCAGATTCCTTTACGGAAATTATAGGCTTTGCAGATGACACAGCAATAATTGTGACCGGTTCTGATTGGACAGAATGTTATAGCAGAGCAAACGCTAAAATGAAAGAAATTATTAAGTGGACAAACGTTCATTCATTGAAACTTAATCTGGATAAAACCAACGTTGTTCCATTTTCTACTAATCAAACGGGACTACCACAAAGTAACCATAAAGTCAAAATAAACATAGGAGATTCAAGTGGCCAAAGATCGATTGAATTATCAAATAAAACATCGAGTAAATACCTAGGTTTAATTATAGACAATAACTTAAGATGGAAAGAACATATTGCAAACTTAAATAACAAATTAAGAAGTCTTTTACCGATTTTCTATAACCTGTCGCGCATATTAAATATCGATCAACTGCTGGAAATTTACGGATCTTTATTCCAATCAGTACTAACATATGGTATAATTGCTTGGGGTGCAACTTATATTACCCATTTGAACCATTTGAGTATTACACAAAAAAGGGTATTAAAACTCATTGCAAAAGTGCCAAAAACGTACCCATCCAACCATATTTTTGTACTGACAAATACATTCACACTGCAAAACCTATACACCCTGAAGGTTCTATCATATATGACAAAAAGAAATTGTTTTGTTCCTGTAAACCATCCATTTAACACCAGAACCAGGAATACAGACATGACAATTCCACAAGGACAGACTGAAGCAACTCAAAGACATTTCACATTCACGGGACCTAAGCTTTATAATGAATTACCCAGATTTTTAAAAAACATGTCGGAAAATGAAATGCACTTCAAGAAAAATTTAAAAGCTCACTTAAAAAATATTCAACTTAACAACTTTATATTGGCAAATAATTAAACTTAAAAATGAAATATATCCATCCTTAATTATAAATTGATTAATATTATACTACTTGTACGTAATGTATTAAAAAAAATGAATTTTAATGTCAAATGAATTTAAAACAAAAGTAAAAATTGTAAATATTTGTAATTATGGTGATCCTCCCTCCTAAACACAAGCAATGCTTACATAGGAGGGAGTAAGTAAATAAATGAATTGAATTGAATTGAATATTTGAATATATTGAGGTTTAATTTGTGTAAAAAGTGTAAGTTATGAATTCGGAGTATGTAACTATCACCTTTTTGCTGGAATCACGAGGTATCATTTACCGGTGTGTAATATTTTCTCAACACCCTGTATAGATGGATTTGAATATGTAATTGTTTATGCATATCCTCTAATAATGGCCGGCGAAATAATGAAATGATATGGCATCATCAGCAGAAATGCTTATAGCTATGGTCATTAACATTGAGCATTGAGGAGAGTTAAGTTTGAAATGTGTGCGCGCATGAATCTCGAGCCAAATTTGTTAAATTGGTGTTCGCGAAACGCTATATTGTTACTATCTGTTCGTTTATCAAATTAGATAGTTAAAGTTCGTGTAAACCAATAAATTGTTAGTTCCGAAGGATTCCAGGACTGATAAGTCCGCAAAAATGCTAAATTTCGTTCATGGGAATAATACGAAGTGGTCCAAATCCATTTTGGGGCTCTGTAAAAATGCATTTGTGTCGGCTATGATCATCCCATTTGCCCCGAAGAAACAAAAAGGGACACACGGAGTCAAATCTGGAGAATACGGTCATCTTGATACCATCTTGAATCCCATATCTCTTCAATTCGGCTGTGATGATACGATCTGAGTGGACCGCGGATAGTTGTTGAGAAGACATTTTTTCCCCCGCTGCAAACGACACTGTTTCGTCGCCGGTATGTAGAGTTATCTGCATATAAAAAACCTTTAACCGCCATTTTGTAATTTAGGTAATTTTCATTGTATTATTTGGGGGGATCGTTTCTCAAATAGTAAATTCAAGAGGTCTACCTAAATCTAACTGAAGTGATAAAATGTAAATTTCAAATTTATTTGGAGGTCAAGATTAAAATAAAATGTAATTTTTTGAGAATTTGAATAGAATTGGGGTGAAAGTGCAAATTTTCCATTGCAATGTTTTCAATCAAAATGAATAATTACTGTCGCGGAATATACTTGGAACGCTGGGGAACTCCATAAACTAAAATCATGGAAAGGTACCACCACTTTTCTTGGCCATTTTGTGAATTCATTTTCGATAAAGTTCTCTACAGACATCAGAAGAGTTTACAAAATCTCAGCGAAAATCTTCAGGATTTTCCATACATTTTCATAGATTTTGTACCGAGATTATAACCAAAATCTCAAGCAAAATCTCAACAAAATCGTGGTGAATTGGGGTGAGCTTTAGAGTGATTTTTTTTTCACTTTTTGACGAACAGAAATCGTTGGCACAGGTTTCCATAAGATATATTCTACTTCTTGTTGTAACAAATTAATATAAATATCAATTTTAATCGTGCATTAAATTGTCGATGTTGCAATTTAGACGGACTCTACTGTACTGTCAAGTCGTGGAATAAGATTACGACCATAGTGTGAAAAGCGATTTTATAATCTACCTAGATTTTGGGGCCATGTGATAATACGTTGGAGATTAAGTTGTTGAGGCATTCGTACAACTCGGGAAGTAAGGACTCCGGCTGCTTGTTTGCCAGAGGGGGTGGCAGCTGGTCTAGAAAGCCCTGCCGATGCTGACATGAGTACATTTCGGTCTGGCGTTTATTTAGTTGCTTGTGGAGAGAGAACTACTGGTGGACTGAGGAGATCGCAAATAGACGACGCGAGTGCCTAAGGCTAGACGCCTCTGTCAACGTTCGGCACAATCGACGGCGTATCTTGCTGTTCTCCTACAAAGCAGCTCGTAGTTCCTGAAGCTTTTGATCAAACGAAGCAAACAAAACTGCTTCAAACAGCTTTGCGAGAACACGATTATAAACCAGTGGGGAAGTCATGAAGAAGATTGGACAGAGGGCTCCACAACTCAAATGTCCTGTGCTGCTTTAAATCATCGTTTCTACGTTGTTTCCGCAACACGAATTGGAGCCCGAGAGACAAAACCCGATACCGATTGGAGGCAGTATACCCACGATTACGGAGCCTGAACTTCTGAAGGCTGCATCTAGATTAGAGTATTGCAAAGCCCCCGGCCCGGATGGTGTTTCTAATAGGGCGCTTAAGGCCGTATCTCCATCGATTCCCGGAAAGTTGATCGATGTCTTTGAGACTTGCCTGCAAGAACTGACGTTTCCGCAATCATGGAAGAGGCAAAAGCTAGTGCTCATTCCAAAGCCAAGTAAGCCGACTGGGGAGCCTAACTGCATGTATGTAGTGTATGTGTATGTGTAGTATGTGTGAATGTGTTCTATGTATTTTTTCGTCAAATTGGGAGCGTTTCATCTCAGCCGGGTTGCTCTCAATTCACTTAATCCGCGCCGGCATCGAAACTTATCCAGGTCCCGAAATTTACATCTGCAGTGTATGCAACCGACGCATCTTGAGGAATGTCAGGTCTTTGAGGTGTACCTGCTGCAGAGAATGGTGTTATTCCGCAGGTTTCCGTTCTCGGTCCGCTTCTGCGGAATATCATGTATAACGTCATTCTGGAGCTCGCTATGCCAAAGGAAGTGACAGTGGTCGGTTTTCCGGACGACATAGCTGTCGTAGTTGTCGCACGGGACTCGCAGTTGGTCGAATTGTTTGCAACCGAGGCGATTACAACTATTAAGCTATGGTTGGAAACAGTTGGATTGAAACTAGAAAACCGAAGTGGTCCAAATCAATAAGCGCAGAAAAAAAGTATTTTCTCAAAATCAGAGTTGGAGAGTGTGTTTTATCTTCTAAGCATGCCCTTAGGTACTTGGGGGTTATGATCGACTCTAGACTAAGTTTTGGAAAGCACTTGAAGTACGTATGCGATAACACGGCAACCGCCACCGCGGCTCTTGCATGGGTGGTCCAAAAACGACTATTGCTGTCGAGAGTGGTAACATTCATTATTTTATATGCCTCGCCAGTTTGGGCCTGGAGCACTAAAATTTGCCTGTAATTCAAAACCCTTAAACGCTTTCTATCGCAGGTGTGCTTTGACGGTTTGTTATGCGTACCGAACTACATTACATGAAGCCGCCTATGTCGTAGCTGGGATGATGCCTTCGGAAATCCTGGTAGATGAAATAGGCAGAATCTATAGCAGTCTTCATGGCGTAACTCCGGAAAGGCAGTCGAGGCAGAGAGAGATAGAACGAATTGAGTCGATGTGGAGGTGGCAGGTCCGATGGGATGAGGCCCTAACTGGCCGATGGACGCACACCCTCATCCGAGACATTAATACGTGGGTAAGCCGGAAGCCGGCGAGGTAAATTTTTATTTGATGCAGTTTTTAACGGGTCACGAAGGTTATAGGCAATACCTGCATCGCATCAAGCTGGACGACTCGCCAGAGTGTCCACACTGCAAGGGAGTCGCGGAGGATGCGAGGCACGTAATTTTTGAGTGTCCCCGATTCGGGGGACTCTAGATTAAGGTTCGTCGATGTTTTCGTCCGTGATGTCAAGGGAAAAAAACATATCTGCTGCGATAGAGGTTTCCCACAATGATAAAGGGGTAAAATCAGTGGGAGCAGCTGGGCATTGAAACAAATGACCCACATCATGAGGAATGCCAGTGCAGTTTGGACATTATGTTTTGGATGTTCGGGTTTATGCGAGAAAGATACGAATTGAGGCGCGAACAGAAGCCCGACCGAAGTTGGGCTAATGTTTCTCTGGTGGCTCTCGGGAGCTTAATCTCCTCAGGCGAGATTTTTGGTGGGCGCACTGAGAGGACTCTATTCGCACCTAAACTCGCAATAGACCGACTCACTTCTTCGGTGTGAATCGCTGCGATAGCGGCTCGATATGGGTCTTCATCGTAAGGGTCCCTCTTGTATCCCAGGACCTCTCTCTCTAGGTTTCGTAAACCACGCCTGACATGTCGGGGTGGAGGAATTCGGTCCATAAGATTGTGGTTGGGATGGTCCTCACGATAGCAACCAACAAAATACTGTTTTGAGAGTAGGAGATTTTGGTCACGTATTGACATTTAAGTCAGCAATTCGCGCTGATGGCTGAGTAGCCGGTACTGTCCCGTGAAGTAATACCGAAAGGTGATTCCACGGGGTTTAACGGTGATGGAAGAGGTGTTTAGGTTTAGTCGGTAAAACGACATAACTGTCTGCGATTGTAACGACGCACACAGTATCTAGAAAGATTCCCACCTCTAAAAAAGGTCCGTCCTTCCGTCATGACAGTATTGTTCTCTATCAAACAAATATTGTTCATTTGATAGTCTAATGCCTGTGTCAAACTTTGACATGCGCCCCGTGCCGTTGGGAATTATACCACTGTGACTTCACTTTTGTGTGTATGCGCAATGATCTAAATTGTGGAAACACACACCTGCGAGGGACAGAGGCAATGTAATTTGTTCGGTATTCGTTTCACTGATAGCAGTCCGGTTAGGGGAATCCAAGGCACCGATCTCTTGCAATGTTTGGCACATTGTGGGCCGACATTAGCTTAATGAATTCTTCCTGTTTCAAACAGTACAAAATTTCAAAATCAAGCATAAAAACTTAGTTAATACGTTTACAAACTTTGCCGCTTTTTACCCAATTAAAAAACATTTGTTGATCGACATTTTGTAAATCTTATATTTTTTTTCTTATTCTAGAACCCGCTCCAGAACGTCCATCAAAAGGACCTGCCGCCAAAATCGACATATCACTGCCATTTGAGACGAACGAGATTGAAGAAGTCGACGCTATTATGCAAGATGTTAGTTATCCTGATTCGAGTGCTCTCATCCGAAATGTCAACGAACCGAGCAACATGAACAACTACGATTTCTACAACAAATGGGAACCGGATCCACAAAAGGTAGATGCAGCATCAGTTTCCGATCTAATGAAGTTTTCCACACATGCAATCGACTCCGGTGAGTTACCAAATTTATCAGTACTTACTCGTAATGATGATACAACTCAAACGGCAAATATTCGAAGTGATAATGAGAGCAGCTCTAAACTAAGATTGGAAAGGAGTGCGGCTGTATTAGATGATAGTGATATGACCGATAGTTGTAACATTCCTGCATTGAGTGCCCTACAAATGCAATCTACGATAAGTTCCACTACGGGCACGGGTAATAGTAGTAATGATTTGCCTAATTTAAGTGCATTAAATTTGAATGTAACGCGAAAGACTTCGATTGAAACCACCGAAACTGTTACAGACGTGGGGGATCGTGAAAGTTATTTGAACGTTCCCGGTACGTCGAATGGCATTTACGATAGTGACAATAATCTGACACCAGATTTAAGTATTTTGGATCAGAGTAGTTATGATTCGAGTCTAACGAACATCACTGAGACCAGTGATGATTTATCGTTTGATGCTCAAACACGGCTGAATTTGAGCGAAAATAATATTCCAATGTTAAGTATTCTGCAGAAATGACACGATAAGAAATTTTCTGTTAGTTTTTAAGAGATTAGTGGAAAATTGATGTATACATTGACAATGTAAATGGCCATAACTACATTCCTGCCAAAAGTATACAGAGAAAATATTTAACAAGTGCATAATGATTTGCGCAATATAGTAATTGATTTTAGAATATCTCTGGGCGGGATAATTTCATTTTAAAATATTAATTATCATTGGGCGAGAATCTTCCTCCTACGTTAATGGCTTTAAATGTAATTAATCATTAAACGAGCATTCCAGTTTTAAGATAATAGAAAATATTCTCTATGCGATTGTACATCACACTTTAAAATAGTTTTTAATTTGGAATGTATCAAAAAAAAGAAAACTTAACGTAAGCAATAACGAAGCCTTTGGGCCAAAATTATTTTTAAAATGTAAATTTAATAACTTTATAAGGCTCTCAGGTAACCGATTTTTATATAAATCTGTTATTTTTTTAACTTTTTTTTATAATTTTTTTATTTTTACTTTTTTGGTAAAAATTTACAACAATACATACTTAAATTTAGTTTACCTTAATTAACTTATTCGCTTGTAAAGTCGTTTTAAAAGGTTTTAATGACAAATAGCATTGATATGATACTATACCTCTAAAATGTTGGTTTTTCTAAAACATAATCGTTTCAGTTAAAAATTATCTACTTCAGACAAGGATCACGTATTTATGTTACATAAACATAATAGATATATTATGCAGAGGAAGAAGAATACGACTGGTTGCAAGGCGCTGTTTGTGAACCACATTCTTCCAATTTCGTGGGTTTTTTCGATTAGTTTTTGCTTTTGTATTACGAATTACAAAAATTCACAAAATGGCATCCAGAATGGTTTTTTGTGGGAATTTTTAAGTAGAACGAAGAATCTTTTATGTTTGATATGATTTTAGTTTGTTTATCATGTTGCCTGTAGGAAAACCTGAAAACGGGAGTTTACTCTTTCTAAGGGGAGTTTGCTCTTTGTAACTTAGAGGGGGAAGGAAAATGACGTGTTTTGCTTGTTACTTGTTTATTCTCGGATTTATAAAGAGAATGACTAGAGCCCGGATTTTCTTGCAATAAAAAATAGGAAAACGTGCAATTAAAACCCTGAAACGTGCAAAATCATGCAATTAAAAACGCCAAATCGTGCAAAATCATAATATAGTATGTTTTCGATGCCAAGAAGACTCTAATTTTCAAAGCATGGACCTAAATAGACAGTTCAAAAAATTAACACAGTTCAAACATAGACATTTTAACATTTTTATTCAAACAAATCCATACTTTCATAGATAAGTTTTAAACATAATTTTAATCTAATACTTTTTTGAAGTTGAGGTATTTATTGAAATTTTCTTCCGTAAAGCTCAGTCGACGATCACTTTAAATATATTTTAGTTGTGATAAAGCTCTTGTAATGTCAACACTGGCCAGAGGACAAAACTTCAAGCAGCTTAGAAGTTTTTGGTCGGTTCGAACTTGAGCGTCACTTCCATTGAGAGCACTATTGCATTTGTATATAATATTGTACGCTGGATTTTTATCAATTATATTTTTAAAATTGTTGTAAATAATGGCGCTTTTCGCATTATTTATATTCAGTTGGCTTTAAATTTTGTTGGCAATTAGAGATAGTAGTGTGGCTAGTGTAGCGTTTAGTGCGCGCACCTTCGGTGCACAGGGTCATGGGTTCGACTCATAGTGAACGAATATAGTTTATGGTGTTTTTTTTAACTCACGACCCATGTGACGAACTATGATCTCACTCCGATCTTGGAAATTTGATGTCACTAACACATCTGCGGCCTTAGTCCAATGGTGGACTGTCGCGCCTGTTATTTATTTTATACAACATCCTTTACTTGTGGTCGTCTTATGAATGGACACGAATAAACTAACCTTGCTTCGTACATAATTTCATTTTTTTTTCAAGGAAAGGATGTTCCAGTTGGGATACGGTGTCCCCCAAACTTGTTAAAGTAAAATATGCGACCAAGTAAACCTCTGGGATTGAAGTAATTTATCATATTCTCTTTTATCAACATTACCCCATCTGACAAAGATGAGCGGAAAATCGTATACGCAAAACAAGGATCTGCATAATTTTCTTTTCGGTATAATTTTCATGTGGTTCGCGTGTACATTCAGTGCGAGACGATGACAAAAGTATGCCTATTTTCCTGCGTGGCAAAAAGGAAAGAATTTACAACTATAACAAGCGAATGCAGTCCTCGGACAATGCGGAATAACTCCGGGCGAATGACGTGATGTTGATGCGTTAGGTGATGTGTTGACTAATTTTGCGTGGCGTAACGTAGTTGTGACCTCCCTTTGAATGCCGCGTAATTCCCCAAGTGGCGTGATTTGGCGAATGGCGTGATTTGAAAAATGGCGTGATTTGAAAAATAACGTGATTTGGCGAAAGGTGTTATTTGAAAAAATGGCTTTATTTGGTGAACGGCATAATTCGGTTATTTGGCAACGGTGTAATTTGGTGAACGACGCAATTTGAAAAACGAAATGGCAATTTGCGTTTTTTTTCAACGTATGTGCGTGCGCACATGCATGCAGAGCTTACTACCAGTCAGATTAAACGATTATGTTTGCATACGGTAAAATTATATACGTTACACCGGACCGTTATCTGCACCTCGCACTTTAGGCCTACTTTTCCACCAAAACAATTTTCGCAAAAATTTCGCACTTTTTCACACCAAGCCTATTTCACTATATGTGGAGAACTTGAAAATATCGAACGTCCTTTCTCCACGAATCGCCAAAGCCAAGTAGCATTTTTTTTCCGCCGAATTGACAAAAGCCCGCAATAAAGTACAATACAGTACAATTGTACTAATTCAGCATCCATTTGAAATGCAAACGAGAGAGAAAGAAGCTCACTTTTCGCGTTTTTCATCGTTTTGCGACTTGAACAGCCCACTTCACTTTCAATATTATTTGCGTATCTTGTGATTGAATCAGCATTTTGTTTTATTCCCGTTATCGTTGATTTACCCACACCAAACTCGACAGCTAATGTGTGACTCGATTCACCATTATTCAACCGCGTTAGAATTTGTACTTTATCTTTTAACGAAAGTACCACTCGTTTTCTTTTTGTTGGCTTGTTCCACAAATGGAAAATATCCCATGCAAGCCACGAGCTAGAGCTAAAAATGGACCAAACGACCAAACAAGTGTAAGCTTTTTAAATAAACAACTTCAGCTTATAAGAAATAATACTACCGGTGGCTTCTTGCATAGATTCTATTTTTTCTGTGCATTGCATAAAAAAAAGCTGCACCCCGTTTTTTTTAGTCGACGTTCGGATAATCGACGCTCTACTGTATATTGAAGTTAATACTATGGATGATAGATTTGTTACGAAATATATTGTGGATGAATTTGAAGTGTTGGAATTGTATGTGCACTACACCATAAGCCTGTTCCTGCCAAAATATTTCATGGATTACTATATTTTTCGAAAAAAAAACCATCTATCGCCGACTGGAGGAAGCTGTTTCAAATCGCCGAATAACACTTTAGATATGCTTCCAAACGATTGGCCTTGATTTCTAAAGATTTGCCCGAGTCTTTCGTCAAAACAGTACAGTAATCTCGACCCAACCATTGAAACCTCATCAATAATGATGTGTTTAAGATCAGTGAGTTTCTAATGCAAGGTATTTACAGCACGGCTACTCAGTGGTCTCAATTGGCCCGATGATCGATTTATCGGGAGGGAGAAAATCTAGTGTAATGTAACACTCCCGACTCCAAATGCAGCCTTACTTGTTGGAGCACAAAGGGGAACTTTGACAAACTCTTCGTTACTTCCATACATTTGATTTGATCGCAACGTGACTGACTGTATAATGCGGAAATGAGATGGCTTTTATCAATTCCTGCACCGCCGAGAACATATTCATAAAAAAATGTTTTTAGATGATATATTATGTAAAACTTGAGCATAATATTCACGCTGTTTCGCGTTAAGTGATCTGACTAGCTGCAACAGATTTGGCTCCGATATTAATGGAGGAAGCTTTATGAAATTTACGTTACCCTCTTTAGTGATGTCGTCCTGAAAATCTCCCAAAATATTATTATTGCCACCAACTTCAGGAATGGCTAGAGCTCTTAACTCTTCATCGAGCAATTGAGAAACTAGATATTGTTCAGGATCATTATCAGAAAGCTCATTTTACAAATCAGCAAGTGTTCTGGCGATAAGTCTGCTGTAGGGTCAGATAACAATGGATGTCTAGCAGCCTCACTAGACAAATAATAAAGGCTTGGTTTTCAAAGTTAAATGACAATTTTATTAGGGTAATTAATACTAAATAATAATAATTTATAGACAATTATTGCTAACCTAAGCTAAATGGTTTACATATAAATCTTGTTGCTAACGTAATCAAAATGGTTCACTTTGAAGTAACACGCGTTATTTATCAATTTAACAGTTTATTACTTTCAGATGGCGTTGGATTAGGTATAAATTTTCACTCCCTTGCCAATCCGCCGCGTGTTAATTCGTGTTCGGTACTTGTCAGAATGACAAATGTCAAAGTCTTCTTCTTCTTTTTCGCGGACACTGCGGAGGCTTGCCATTACATTTCTGTTGGGAGGGTTAGTGACTGAGGCGGCCGTTAAATTTAAAAAGAGTTACAGATTATACTACAACTTGTTGATTTTTATGCTGACGCGCATAGAATAGATTTTATGAGAAAATGATAAATTCTTGGAATATAATCGTTATGTGTAAATGAACTTAAAGGCTATGATACTGTGTATATGTGTATATGTATGAATAATAAAATATGTTATAATGCAACAAGTGAACCTACGTTTGATTTATCGAACACCAAGGATACACGTTAATTCGTCCTCTTCAAAAACGTCAAATTGCTGTCTATTTCGGCCAATCATTACCGTTTAAAATTATTTCAGATTGCTCGATTCTCCAGCTTCTCTAAAATAATGAAAAGGGGGAATGGCTGCACTGAAACGTGTCCATCTAACAATAAGGGGTTCGTGCGTCTTCGAACAAAACCACTACCATCTATTAATCGGTAGTACCGAGCAGTTTTTGCACCATCATCAACTGCTTCTGTTTCCTCCTCTTCTACTTCTTCGCTACGAGCAGGGTTCCGTGAATTTTGGGATTTCGAAAAAGCCTAATATGCGGCGAATTCCGGTAAGCATTTATACACCAGCTCACGAGGGCGTTGCATATAATGGTCGAGAAGGTTGGGTACAAATATATCCGTTGAATTATCCGGCAGTGCGTCTAAATCTTTTCTGAAATTTACCATTGTTACCCGTTTGTCCGGGTGAGATGTATTTATGAAGACTTCTCCATGGCTCGATTCCGAAATATGCATGCCAAGAATGTTATACACCGCCTTTTGAGCCGATATATCTCGCTAGCATTAATAAATTTGTTGCCTATATGTTGCAGCTTTTTCTTAACTGAAAAGTTCCCATCCCTAATGTCGTTCATTGCTTCACGCAGCAACTGCGAAACGTCTCTGTTCGATTTATTTATGTAATTGATGATGTAGTCGCAAAATGCATACGCATTTAATATAAATTGAATGTTCATATTAGCCCTGTGTTATCAAAGGATATCTCTATTAGATGCGTCTAGCAACTTTCCGGAAATTTTCGGCGCAGAAATATTTGCGGCGTTTTTAAAGTCGACCGTAATGCTAGACGGTAACTTTCAAATTGCTCAAGAAAGTATTCAAAGTTGTTCAAATTCATTATTTCGTCCTCTGGAATTGAGCGGTTCAAGAACTCCTTAATTTTCCTAAATATGTAATAATTTATAGGTTTCAAGACACGGATCAGTAACTTCTACGCTGCGCTACGCCTGTAGTCTGCGCGCGGCCTAAAGGATAGAGAATTTCCGTTTGTGGCATAGGTGGATATGGCATATTGAAACGACAAAAGTTTTGCCCCCGTATCTCTCTACGACAGAATATGCTGTGTCTGTGCCTTTGGTACTGAAGCACTTCTTTAATTTCAGGATCATCGCCATTTGTTGTGATAAACCGGTCAATAAAGTGAACTATCGGTTCGTTTCCGGATGTCGAATAAGGTTGTAACTTAGGAGCTCCTCTGAGGCAGTACATTCCATGTGAGTGCGGTGACCCCCTATGCTGGAACTCGATCCTCCAGTAATAGTGGTGGAGTTCTCACTCCTCAAATATATCCGATTTTAAAAGTTTCATTAATTGACGAAACCTAAAATCGAAATATCTGGAACATCATGGAACGAATATGACGAGCTTTCTCGGAGCTAGAAAGATTAGCGGCTTCTTCCTGGCTGATAACTGTCTTATCCAGAGGAAGGGATAACACTACCAGACGCGCGTCCACTTTGTTTCCGCTGCAGAAAGGGTTATAAAAAATGTTGGGAGGAAGTTAATGTTACCCTTCACAATATCTTTTTTTGTGAAGGACATAAAAAGGAAACTGGTTGAAAGTAAAACTGCAGTTGTAAAACATCATACAGAAGTTACCGCTATACTTACAGGACCCGGCCGGTTCCGTAAATATGGTTAAAAAATTTAACATTTAGAATTATTTCTTAACCCGATAAAGCCTGACTGATCTTTGCTATCATAAGCTTCTTATGAGATCTTACCACCACTACATGTAAGTTCTACTCTATAATGATAATATATAATAATAACTTACAAGTTGTGGGCAAAAAAAAGAAATACATAGGTGCAAAAAGACTGAAATTAACCTTTGAGCATTGTTCTCTTCGAAATTGTAACGTGGACTTCAGTTTAGTTTTTGCCGTCACTATCTGCTCCGGACGAATAAGATCCGAAAGATCCTTGGCATCTGTTTTTATTGACTCATTATCAGTGTTGATTGTATCGCTTTCGTGAACATCATGAACATTTTCCTTATTGAAGAGGTTTTCAATTTTTCGAAGTTTCGCACGGTTGTTCTTTAACTTTGTTTGCAGGAATCCAATTTTTATTAATAAGAAGGCTCTAATGTAAACACAAGTAATGATATAAGTGAAGTTAGATAAATGTATTAGTGAATTACCAACTCATTGCCTTCTTCAGATCTTAGACTTAGAAACAGTGTGGTGCAAGATTTTGCAGCTAAAAACAAACGCCTGCAGAGGGGGCTTTCCCAAATTGCATGATGTAAGCAGAGATGGTGAAGGAATATCCACAGAAATGGCTCGTCAAATACCTTCAATAAAGTATAGCGTCATATATTGCAATATTTAAAAAATATAAATTTTCGAAATACTCACATTTAGCTCGCATTGAATAAAACTTTCAATTTCCCAAAGGACCCATAATCCTTTTTGTCCGTGCCGATGATAGTCAAAACATTCAATATGTCTATGAATCTGAGACAATTAAAGTCTATCGCTTGCTCTGTAATAATAAGTAGAAAACAAATCGAATACAAGAGGAATACGATGGACGAATATGATTTGAAAAGCTAATAACTTTTTTGTTTTGCAAAAATTTTCTAACTTATTTTTTTTTATTCAGATAATAAACTTGGGAGTTTTTAATATGTAACCCTGCACCATTTCATAGCGAAAAAACGCAATTTTTCTTTGAAAACGGCGGATTTGCGATAGAGACAATTTCATTTAGTTCGCAATATTCCAGTTGCTTCAACTACATGTACAATTTAGGTCAAAATTTAGCGATATCAATCGCTAGAGATGTAAACCTTACAATATTATATATATGTAAATTTGGATACCATTGCACGTATAGTTGAGCTCCATAAAATTGTAAATTATAGTCATAAAAAAACACTAATTTGATTCGAATATTTGATAAGAGGGACAGAGCTTAGTGTGTTGTTTTGAAGGATGATCGGAAATTCACTTCCGCATGTATTTCCTGTGTTTCCGATTATATGTCTTGATTACCTCCTAGTAGTAGGTAGTCTTGTAATATTGTTTTAACTTGTTGCAGACCACGGCTTTTATCAGGCTGCCGTCCCTGCAACAAATATTTTACTGACCAATATGCAAGTTTAGCACGCTGGCTCATGCCACGGATCGGCCAGCGTTTCGTCGTGGGTTGGCGTGCCAGTGCATCTTGGTCCTAGATCAGCCACCTAATGAATAAAGAGGAAGGGTAAAAGGAAAAGAAGAGTGGAAAGGGAAGTGCCCATCCTTCTGGACATCATCGCCAGGCTCTCCTTGAGAGAGGACTGCTCCTAGTGCTTCGCTACTGGCGTCAGTAGTGAGAATGAACCGTTTTTTGAAGTATGGGTATATTAAAATGGGTGGTGAAATAAGGGCCCTTCTTATTGTTAGAAAGACTTTTTCACAATTATCTGACCAAAAAAACTGTCGATCTTTAAGCAGAAGATTTGTTATGGGTTTGACAATCTTAGCAAATTCCGGAATAAACTTATAAACAAACGATAATAGTTTGGCAGACCCAGGAAGGATTGTACTTGTTGTTTACCGTCTTGGGTGTCAGATAGTCTTGCACACCGGCCATTCTAGTCTGGCAGTGCACCTTTTTCCGTACACTTGTGCACCAAGTAAACCACTTCACTTCGCAAAAATTAACATTTAGTGGGTTGCAGTTTTAATATATTCTCTCGAAGGAATAAATTTACCTAGTTTGTTGTTGTGATCCTACCAAGTTTCTGCTATGGATTATTTTATCTTGCAGATATACAAAACACTCTAACCCTTGCAGTAAGAACGCAATTCATTAGGCGTCGCTGGGGCGCCCTTGAGTCCAAAAGGCATTCTTTTGAACTTGTAGTGTCCGTAATTCGTGCTGAATGCTGTTTTTTCAGAATCCTTGGGGTCAATCAGCACTTGATGGTAACCACTAGCCAAATCGAGCGTTGCGAAATAACGGGGGTTTACCAACTGAACTAAAATATCTGCGATTCGAGGGACGGGGAAAGCATCACCTATAGTACCTTTTTTCAACTTACGGAAATCTACGACCACGCGCCAGTTTGTTTGTCCATCTGGCCCGGCTTTCTTCGGGGCAACTAGTAGGGGAGATTTATTTATTTATTCAGATACACGGACGTACTCCATTTACATTTAGTATACATTCAAGATTCAAATAATAGCATTAATAAGTAGTGAAAATAAAAACTAAAATAATAAATTCAATATGTAATATTAGTAGAAATTCATGAAAATAAGCTAACTTATAAACATCCACAATTACAAGTTTACAACTTCAAGCTTTATGATCGTACACGTTGTATTGAAAAAATCAACTCTATGAGACAATTGATTTCCAATTTTTTTCAATGTTTCCAAAGGGGAATTTTGGCAGTAGGCCGTTTTGTGTTTTTGTTGAGAGAAAAGATCGTTACATCTCGTCAATCTAGAAGGAACTCTAAGTAAAATTTCCGATAATATGTTTGATGCGTCAAGATTTCCATTGATTAGATTATATAAGAACACCAAAAAACAAAAACATTTCCTTCTAGTCTCAAGTGTCAAGTGACGTTATATTTAGCATAGTGGCTATTTCAGAATATGGCATGCTTTCAGCCTCGAACCCTAACATGTAGCCAACAAATCGTACAAAATGTTTTTTAATTTTTTCTAAATGCTCAACATGAACTCCATAAAAAGGATTCCACAGAACAGAACAGTAATCTAATTTACTTCTTACTAGTGAAAAATAAAGCATTTTAAGGGCATTTATATTAAGGAAATCCCGTGTATTTCTTATAACGAGACCGAGGTTTTTAAAAACTTCGCTTATAATGTTATTGATTTGACCCACAAAGTACAAAGATGAGTGAAACAATACACCTAGATCTGTCACTGTCTCAGCATGCTTCAACATCGCTCCATTAAGAGAATAATTGCAATGGATAATCGATTTAGTTCGGTTAAAAACCATGAATTTGCATTTTTCGATATTGATATCTAATCCGTTACAAGCACAGTAATTACAAAATTTATCCCAGTTTGATTGTAGCACTAAAGTATCTTCAATGGAATGTGTAGATTTAAAAATCTTGCAATCATCTGCAAAGAGCAAAAACTCCACATCAGTAAAGGTAGAATTGATGTCATTAATAAAAATTAAGATGGGCCCTAGGTGTGATCCCTGAGGAACACCAGACGTTGGAAAAAATTTATGTGAATGTTGACCATTAGATTTAACTAAGTGAACGGCCGCAAATATAGTCACATAAACATTCTAGAATTGCACCATTGAATTCAATATTTTGAAGCTTTCGTAAAAGTTAACAATGGTTGATACGATCGAAAGCTTTACTAAAGTCAGTATATATAGTATAAACTTGACTAGAGCAGCAAACGATTTAATAATGTAACTATGATATTTGAGAAAATTAGTGGTAGTAATTTTTTTTTTGCAAAAACCATTTTGTTTTGGTGTGATTAACGGTCTTAAAAAAAATGTATTAACTTTCTTTTATAATTTTTTAATGAATACAAAACACGTCTATTCTTTTCGATACCTTACGTTTTATTCACCTATTTTTTACTTATTCTACTTAGCATTACACTTATGCTGATTAGCAAATTTGTGTCTACGAATTAATAACGACAAAGTTGAGTACTAGGGTCAGTGATTGATTATTGATTCGTAGACACAAATCTGCACGCGCAATTAAAACAAATACAACGCAAATGCACGCGCATTATTTGACGGGAAATGCAATGACCGCAGTGGGGTCATTACAGGCGTAATAAAATCAGTTAGCAGACTTTCTAGAACTTTGGGAATTACAGAAAGTATGCAGATGGGACGGTAGTTTCTAATATTAGATTTGCAACCCGATTTGAATACTGGCACTACGTAACTCGATTTCCACACTGTAGGAAAACAGCCAGTTCCCAGGGATTTATTGAAAATCTGCAACAATGGCAATGCCAGGGTTGTAGCACAATTTTGAATCAAGGTGGTACACCGTCTGGACCAGCACTTTTACTAGAATCAACGGTTTTAAGTTTTTTTCACGACAGAGTCGTATGATAACAAGTGTTGGGATATATTTAAATGGTTAAAGAGTTTGGGGGGGGGGGGGGCTCGTAATTATTCACAGAAGAGTCATACACTTTAGAAAAGAGCGTTGCAAACATATTTGCAATAGACAGTTTGTCCGAACTCATCTAAATGCATGGTGGACGGGAATGAGTTATCAGTTTTAAGAGAATTTATGTATTTCTAAAAATGTTTGCAATTTTGTGGAATTTGAGCTTATATTCTTGATAAGTAATTTCTGTAATCCAGCCTTAGCCTTAGCCTTACGACGTTCCGATCTTAGATTAGAAAACGTGATGTGGTCGCATGCTAATCCAGATATCTTGTAAAATTTATGAGCGCAATTTTTTTCCAGTATAAGATTTTTTAATTCATTTGAGAACTAGGCAGGATTCCATGTCTGCGGTGTTTCGGTTGACAGGTAGTTTTTTAATTCACCACTTATGTTTTCGTCGTAAATACCACGATAAATCTCTCCTGGTCGTTGTATTCACTTAGAATCTGCTCCACTGATGCGATGAAAGGCATCAATGTGCCTGCCTCTCCTCTAAATGGTTGAAGATTATATATATTTGATTCTCCTTTCAATCAGCGGTCTAAGATATATTACTTTTTTATTTGTTTTACAGTGGCATAATCAGTGCTATATTGTTTTATTTTACTAAATAATTTGATTGAAACGTACATTCGATAGATTACGCTCGGATTTGTGTTGTGTCAGTTCTGTTTCGTCAATTTTCCTCAAACTGGTTATACATTTTGTTGGGTCGCTTAACGCATTTAGAGCAATATTTATAGGTGTTTCTTTTCTACTGTTTCTATTTGTTTTGTGGATTTTTTAAATAGCATTGGCAATGCAAGCAATTATCATTAATAATAGAGATAAGCTTCCTATCGTCAAAATCTTTGCCCACTATAACTTGTTGTATGTTTTATATTAATTTATTTTTATTTATTACTGTGATTGTTCGCACGTTTTGTTTACACGTATCACCAGCACTTTTTTTATTAATATTTTATTGGGTCTTATATAGAGGTTGATTGCTACCTGTCTGCGCCATGTTCTGTATCCAACTCTCTTTATTTACTTCAAAAATGACAATAGTACATAACTAGGTAGTAGTAGTAACTTAGTTCTAGTACATTTTAGTACAGTCATTATTCTACAGGAAACAATCGTTTCCATTGTTGCATCGCTCATTGGAATGACCTCCGGCTATCGCGTGAACCGATCAATTTATCGTCAGAGCGCTCCTACATATATCCATGTGATTCCAAGTAAGTCTAGGTGGGTATTCTGGAAACGTGAAGCTGAAATTTTGTGGTGTCTTTTTAACATGTCTGCTCACTTTAGAAGCTTGACAGGCTATACAACTTTTAGACCATCTGGCGATGTCCTTTCGTCGGTTAGGCCAAACATATTTCTGCCGGATCATTCTGCTTGTTACTCAACCACTGGGATGACTAAGGCTGTGCACTTGGTCGAATACTTTCCGTGGAAGAATTTCTGGAATATATGGTCGCATTTCTCCTGTTGAAATGTCGCTATGTATTGTCTGGTCCTCTTCGATTTGGACAGGTTGGAGTTGTAGTGAAGGACCTGAGAATACTCTGCAATTCTTCGTCGGCTTGTTGGGTTACTATGTCGGCAGAAATAATTGAAATGGATTGAGAAACGGTGTCCATGTTGTTCCACCGTGACAATGCGTCTGTCACAATTGTTTGGGGTCTGAAAAGGATAGAATATAGGGCCACCGTTCCAGTGGTAGTATATTCTATATGTGGAGGGAGGAGCAGAGTATTCAATGATATTAGAATACTTGTTCCGTTAGGTTTATAGGAATTGGGTATGTAATTGAGTGTAAAAATCAGCGGTTGGTTAGTGATTTGAATGTTTATTGAACACTAAATCTTTACTCTTAAAACTACAATATTTATAGCTAACAAAACTGTAACGTAAGACTAAAGAACGAAAGCAATACGACGATTGACATACATTTTATAACAATTAGTCAATCGTCGCTCTAATTAATCACTCAATACATTACATTGAATGACCATTATGGTGAGTAATTATTGACATGATTTACTTTATATGAAATTTAATAAGTATGTAAAGAATGTGTTGAAGTGATTCAACAGGATCCGTTGACATGTACTATATTTATTGAAATGTCTAACATTAGCAAAAAAAATAAAACAGAAATATTAAGTTTTATACATTATCTATTGCACTGGTGATCATATTTTTCCAAAGATAAGATTGATTTCATTATACAAAATTTATTGTGCGGGATAACCCCTTTTTAAAATAATTTTTCTGAAATCTGTTGTACATATATTATTACAAAAATGGCTATGCTAAATACTCCAATCGTTGTTGTCTGGCCGAATTGTTGGAAGATCCCGGCTTTGATGGTGCTGCAGCTGTTGCCCATTTCGCTGTTTGTTCTTACGTCAATGTTCGATTTGTAATTTTGTTATTTCGCCTATCTGCTTCCTGAAGTGTTGTTTTTGATTCCCTTTGGAAATCAGAAGAAGCTTATAAAGTTCAGCTTTCTTCTGGTGAAGCTTAACGCGCTGACTTCCTCTGGTCTTTTCGTTCCTTTACGGTGCTGGTGGTGCTTTGCGCTTTGCGCTTTGCAATGCATTCTCTGTACTCCCCGATTGTAAATGGCTTAAGTCCTCGCAGGTCGGTGGTTCCTAGCGGTGTAGCCTTGTATTGCCGAATTTGTGTGTTCGTTGTGGGCGTTTTGGTGACTAGGACATACTCTTCGGGAGATGTTTCCTTTTTCCTTGCTTCGTCTGATGTCAATTTTAGCAAACTCTCGAAACGCTTATTGAACTCTTCGTTGTAGTTTATATCCATCTCGCTGTACAGGAACGAGGGGTTGGCAGGATCGCCATGCTGTGTTTTGCAATTTCAAAAATGAAGTGTAAGTTTAAACGAAGTGTCATTTGAATTTTCGTCAAAACTATTCATTCAGATCATCGTCGCTGAAATCATCGGAGGCCAATATGTTTCCAATTTCTTTCACATCTACCACTCTGCTCTAATTGTATATGCAATCACTTTCCGCCATTCTAAAATAAAAACGAACAGAACTAATCTTATTCATGAACGGAACATGTTTAGTCGTAATGTATCGCACAGATCCTTATATTATATTTTTCACTACTTTGAGATAGAATTAAAGTTTTTATAATTTGTAGTTATTACACTGACACAGTCTAAAAAATAAATGTACTGAATTTTATTTATTTTCAACATAGCAAAACTTACGTAATCGGTCGCAATGTATCTCTCAGATAACGCTGTGATGAATTTCTTCTATAATTTTTTAATGAAAAGGAAAACACGTCTATTCTCTTTAATAGCTTACGTTTTATTCGATATTTCTACTTATTCTTCATAAAATTACACTTATGCTGATTAGCAAATTTGTGTCTACAAATCAATAACGAAAAAGTTCATTGGTACGGTGAGTGATTGGTCATTGATTTGTCGACACAAATTTGCACGCGCAATTTTAATAAATTTATGAAAAATGCAAGCGCATTATTTGACGGGAAATGCAATGACCGCAGTGGGGTCATTACAACGCCACTCTGTAACGGGTCACACACACACTGCACTAAAAGCATATATGCACTAGACGCATCATCTACCCAAGTCAGGAAGCTACTGGGGACTTCGTATTCCACTGAACAGAAATGATGAAATGACACGCAAAACAAGAGTTTTGTATCTGAGAGATATACGAGTATTGCGATGCGAGGGTTTAATTGAACGTTCTACATACACATCATTTATTGTTATTTTTTATGTAACCCGATGTGCACGAGTTATAAATCCTGTTATTCTTAATTAAAAAAAAAGATTCCTTCCGCGGAATCTATGAAATAAGAACAAAAGATTTATTTTTATATTATATTATAAGTTTTTTATAACACTTCACAAGTTAATACTAATAGATACACAATACAATTTATCGGACTTATACAACTGGTACAAATATTGCACTGTACTTAAACTGACATTGATTTATACTGAAACTGATTTGAACTGAACACTTTAATACTGATACAGTAAAGATGACTGACACTGACTGATTCTGACACAGTAAAGACACTGACACTGCATTTGTTTATGTCTGGACTTATTTCATTATTAAATTTGGCGAAAGTGCTTATGCTGCGATTTAATTAAATTCGGATGATATTATATTATTTACGGCTCAAAATCGTAAAAATTATTATTTTCCTTGAAAACTGATGAGTTATGTTATACACATTATTGGAAAAATAGTGAAAAAATCACACTTCAAAATCCATTGCGGAAATCCGGAAAACATGCTATGTTGTAGATCTGCAACATTATGTTAATCGTCTTATTTTTATTTGAATACTCTCTTACTTCATTTAAAAATAAAACATGTTGCATAAGTAAGATAATTAACGAAAATATTTATTATAAAGTTTAAACAAAACAGTATTCATTTAGTAACAATAAAACAAACAACATTATATCCATAATTCAAAAAAATAATGTACTTTTTTCTTATTCTGTGTGAAATTTCTTAAAACAATTGTTAGTTTTATTGTAACAAAGGCCAACAGCGCATTTAGTGCATACAGTTTGCGTGTAGCCCTTGCAACCAGGCAACTTACAACGAATTCTTCGTTCCTCCCAAGTGGGCAAGTGGTTTGTTGCATCAAGGCGGACATCATTCGGAGGAACATACTGTGTAGGCCTCTTCCTCTCCAGTTCTATTTCAACCGAATTCGAGGTTCTTTTTTCGCTTTTATGCGGTGCTTACAGCATATTTCTGCAACCTCGATGCGGAACTCGGCAGATGTTAGCAGCTTCGTTGTACTTCCGTTTTCTAAATGGGCGCGGCGATACAAAAGCCAAGCATTTGATATTGTCAAATCCATGAAATGGTAGAATAGCCGGATGTCCCCATTATGCTATCCAATAAATCGACTTCACCCATATGTCTGTTGTACTCTTTGTCGGGAATGGTCGATAGTGATCAGTAAAACAAGTTCGATAATTAATGACAAGGATACTTTATTACAAGTTACGGGTTACAGAGAAATATGTGTCCGTCCGCGTTGTCGGCTCGGCGACGACTGATTGTCTCTTGTTCGGCTCGCCTGTCTGGTGTTGTCAGCTTAGCTTGACAGCTCGGCCAATTCTGACCTAGAAATCGAAATCGGAGGTGACATCGGGTTCATCGCTGTAGGAATCGATGTCGGGACTAAGGTGACACCATGGTTTCATCTTGTCGGCAGTAAAGACGGAACTGTATTTACGATTTCGACCACACATATCTGCTAAATCCTCAATAACGTAGCGATCATTTCGATGCACCTTCGAAACGATGTAGGGACCTTTGTACTTCGGTTCCAATTTATGAGATTCTCCGGTTGGCGTTGGTGTGTTTTCGATTACGATCAAATCTCCTTCGTTGTATTCGTGGGGCCTCTTATGTTTCTCGTCGTAGCGTTGTTTCCAGCGTCGTTTTTCAGTCATAATACGATCCATGGCTTGCTGTCGAATTTCGGCTATCGGAATGGCTGAAGACTCTGCGTGGTCATCGTTTAGCGCCTGTATCATGCGGTTAGAGGTGACGTCGCGTAATCGAAAATCGAAGACTATTTGGTTCGGTGAGAACCCGGTGGTTGAATGTGGTAGAGAGTTATGTGACCATTGAATACTCGGCAACAGCGTGTCCCAAGTCTTCTTGTCGGTCGTTGAGCAGCAAAGATGAGCGAGGATAGATTGGTTGACTCGCTCAACCTGTCCGTTAGCGCGCGGCGTTCTCACTGGAATTTTGATATGTTGGATATCGTGCGTATCACAATATTTCTCGAATTCGTGTGAAGTGAATGCACTTCCTCGGTCGCTTATAATACGCACGGGCAATCCGAAAAAGGTCGATATTTCATTCAACAATTGCACCGCGTATTTCGCACTCGCATTTCGTACGCTCGTGCTATCGCAAATTTACTAAACGGATCGGAGATAGCGATTATATATGCATTCCCTTTACGTGTCCGCGGGAAAGGACCAAGATGAGGTACCGGTTCGATTTGCTCGTAAAACATTCTGCCTTCCTTTTTTCCAGCTGGGACTTTATTAAAGCAGCATTCCACACAAGATGATATATATGATTTCATATAGCGTCGTGAGAACCAAAATAGTTCCTGCAGTCGTTTAAGCGCTTTCTCGCACCCAATGTGACCAAGTTCATCGTGGTAGCTTCGAACTATTCGCCATCGCGCAGCAGCTGGAACTACGAATTTCCATTCTGTATCGACTTTCCTCATAAGGCGACCTCGTTTCAAGCAAAACTCCTTTTTAATTTGCGATGACTGCGGCGACGTACACTTATTAGTCAATACATCAATGATGGTTTGAAGTTTCGGGTCTTGCTTTTGCATCGCGCCTAACCAATCCACTTGTTCGATTCCAACAATCAAAATGTTATCGGCCACGGTTTTGACATCGATCGGCGGCGCTTCGGTGGGGTTTCGGCTCATAGCGTCGACGTGGTGCATACGGTCTGCGGCTCGGTGGACGACCTCGAAATTGTACTCCTGCAGTTTTAGCCACCATCTTGCTATGCGGTTATTTAGCGGAGTGCTTAGTTTCGTGGTATATATGGCTCGACAATCGGTGACAACGCGAAAATGTTTTCCAAGCAGATGGAATCGGAAACGTTCGAGAGATTCAACTATAGCCAAGACCTCTAGCTCATGGCTATGATATTTTTGCTCGGCCTCGTTGCATTGTCGACTAAAATAAAATACGGGTCTCCAGTTTTTCTGATCGGATGACTGCATTAGAACGCCGGCTAACCCCAGTGTACTCGCGTCAGTATGAACCTCATGATGCTCGTTTTGATCGTAGAGAGCCAATATAGGCTCAGCGCTCAATAATGATTTCAATGTCGTAAAGGCCGTTTCACATTGTTCGTCCCAGTTAAACTCCTGCCGGTTTTTCGTTCTGAGTAAAGACGTCAATGGTTTCGAAATGATTGAGTAATCTCGAATGAATTTTCGGAAAAAACCGGTGAGACCGAGGTAGCTACGGACATCGTGAACGTTGGTTGGCTTTGGGAAATCAATAATAGCGTTGGTTTTCAATTTCCCAGGCTTTATACCGTCAACAGTAATTTCGTGGCACAAGAAAAATATACGCGTTGCAAAAAAAAATACATTTGGAGGGGCGAAGTGTAAGACCCTCTTCCTCGAGTATCTCAAAAAATTTGATCAACGTTGCCATACCTTCTTCAATTGTGGCACTGCAGATTATTACCTCGTCCATGTAGCTTACTATCTTGTCGGAGCGCATACGGTGAACTAGTTTCATAATTAGCTGCTGAAATACCATGGGCGCATTCACGAGTCCGAATGGCATAACGGCATACTCATAATGGCCGCTATGCGTAACGAAGGCGGTGAATTTACGGCTATTCTCGTCCAGCGGAATTTGGTAGTAGCCGGAGAATAAGTCCAAAGTGGTGAAGAACTTATTTCCGGCGATCTGCGCTAAGATCTCGTCAACTGTTGGCATGGGGAATGGCAATTTTCGGGTGACAGCGTTAACAGCACGATAATCCACGCATAAACGGTCTTCTCCGTTTTGTTTTTTAACTAGGACGATCGGAGAAGAGTAAATGGACTCGCTAGGGCAAATGATGTTGTTAGCCAACAACTCGTCGATAATTTTGTCCACGGACACACGTTTTGCCAATGGAATGCGGTATGGGCGGATGTTTATCGGGGTTGTCGTTAATTCGATATTCATGGTCGTGGACTTACTCCTTCCAATTTCGGACATTTGCTCCGCAAAACAATGACGATATCTCTCCACTGTCTGGTCGAACCTCGTCTGCTCGTTCTCGGAAAGTTCAGCGGATACGTTGACGTTTAGCGGCTGCGCGACTTCAAAACGACAAGTGTTCGAATTGATAATTAGACGCTTCGAGTCACTCAGAAGCACATCCGCTCCAAGTAAAATCGAATTTGGTATAAGATGGTCGTCAACCACATACAGCTCGGCGTTGACGTCGCATTCGTCAAATGATAGCATGGCTGCCACCTTTGCCGTACATGTAAACGACCCTCCGGCGAATCCCTTCAACGTAATCGGTGGACAAGTTTCTGCTCGATACGCTACAGCAGCTGACTCCCTGATAAGAGTTCTGTCGCTGCCAATGTCGACAAATGCATCTATGAGCTGCTCGTCGATAAAAATGTGCCGCGTCACAGTGCTGGTGTTGGCACTATTCTGGTGTTCGGGTATATGCATCACGGTCGGCGTCGATTCCAATCGGTTGACATTTCCGTTGCGAGACTGAATTCCGCTTCTCAGGTACTACACACTTGTCGGCTGTGTGTCCCACCTTTAAGCATTTACTGCAGCGGGCACGTCGTTGGGGTGATGGACAATTCACCGAAATATGTCCGGGCTTCCAACAATTGTAGCATAAATTTTGTTGCCTTGCTGTGTCGGGACGGTTCCTTCGAGGGAACGAGCGAGCAGGATCCGTGGCAACGGCCTCAGGAACGATAGACGACGGCTTCGGTGTTAACGTAGATTGCTTGTTGGTCGGCTCGAGTTGTTTATTCGACAGAAATGTTGTAATACATTCGAATAACTGATCAGTCGTTTCAAAACTAATACACGACATTGCGGACTGTAGTGAATGATTGTTCAGGCCTTTGCGAATGTATTTAATTGTTGCGACGTCAGGCAACCCACCTCGCTTCCCCTCGGCACACATGCGATAGAAATAGTCGATTAGCGTTTCGCCAGACTTTCGGTTGTTGGCTGCCATTCTCATATGCACATCGGCGATATTTTCTGTGCATTTAAATTGTCGCTCAAAATCGTGCGCAAAAACGTCGAGACTCTCGAAGGCGTAGAGTCTAGCCATAACTTTGCGGGGCCTTTAAGTTTGGCTTGGCGAAAAGCACGATTGCTTCGTCCCAACTGTAGGTCGCACTGAGTTGACGCACACGTTTTATGAACTGAGTAGAAGTCAGCGAAGAGTCTGAGCGAGGATCGAAATCCGGGAGTAGGTCAATGACATCTCTGGCACTGTGGAACAATGATGTCCGCTCAAAACGGGATGGCGTGCCGACGTCACTCATACGATGTGGTGGCTGGGTTACAGACGTTGAAACTTGTACGTGTGCAGGAGTCGAGGTATTTACAGAAATGGCACGGACCTCGTCCCGCAATTTCTCGACTGTAGCTGCTAGTCCCGCCTCGGTGTCGCGTAAATCCCCGTTCTCGGCACTTGCACTGTCGCTCACATCCAGCTCCTCACTTCCCACACTCTCCACGAGTCGCAAAACTAACTCTGCTTTGTTGCCTGACGATGGCAACCCTCGTTTACGAAGGTGCTCTTTTATTTGAGCGGCGGTCAACTCGTTAATACTAATTCGCAGCATTGTTATTCCGCTGTACAAAAGTTCACGAGCACAGCACACGCGTTGCACAAACTGTTTGTTTTTATCACGATGTCACAGCAATGTGACAGTCACTGTGCAAAATTGTACAAGTTCGAACACGATCGGATTATAAACATACATCGGTATCGGACGATGTACACACACAGAAGAACAAATGACAAGCGGTCGGTCGTAAAATCGCCAGCGTGCGATGTGCAAACGCACCAAAACGATGAAGAACGGTCGGTAAGATGTAGATCGGTTGGAAAGTCACCAGCGGGCGGTGTGTACAAACATAGAAAAACAAGCGGTCGGTCGGAAAATGTTGCCGGCGGGCGATGTGTACACACACACAGAAACGATGATGACGAACGGTCGGCAAGATGACGGTCGGTGGGACAATATCGGCAGCGAACGATGTGTAGGCACACAAAAACAAGCGGTCGGTCGTCGTTGAAATGGAGGACTTAGCGAATCTTTTCAAACCTCTGTTGAGCGAGCGTCTCTTTGATGATCTCAGGACCGAATTTGGACCAGTACGATCGCACGTTGGGCATGTGAATTACAGATGTGAAGTATACTATTCCAATAAACTGCCGAATTTCATTTATTGAAATATCAGCAGGCTTGCTAGGGTCCTTTTGTATGCTATACAAATTTGTTTCGTTTGTAATGGTTTCAAGTAAATCTTCGTAGAAGAGATATGAAAAAAACTGAAAAGGCGTCTCAAGTTGCAAAATAGAATCAGGAAGCCTACAATCACCACGAAATTGTAACTCGTGATCAGCTAAGGATAAATTTTTGTTCTTCCATTGCTTGATATACCTTTGATGTAGATGGGAAATTTTTTGCCTCATTTTGTAACAATGGTAACGATTGATTCTCTGTCTCATCATCCTCGTCAGATGATGAAATATTCGGAATGAAATCGTATCAATTAGACTTTCGTCGTCTGAAAAGTCTATCCCATCCTCACTATCGCTCCAAGAATTAAGTATTTCCTCTATTTCCTTATCGCATAATGTTATACGCTTCCTGTGAAACAATAACGGCAAAAGACCCATATGCATTTGGTTTTTGATAGGTGTTTACATAATGTTGCAGAAATGCAACAAAAACGTTTCCTTCGAAAAGGATGTCAAAACATAGATAATTTTTAAAATGAAAACGCAAAATGTAAAATAGACAGTCTTACCTTGAAGTCATGATAATACCGTAAAAATATTCAAAAATTAACCAGTAAAACTAATCACTTTTATATAGCCGTCGAGAACAATATCTTGTCGTTACGACCTGCACGCATAAACTGAAGAAAAATACAGAAAAGATCTGCAACACCACGCCGTAAAGAGTTAATATTACTTGGATGTTTACTTTAAGAATTTAATAAGACTTTGAGGGTTTAATTATTATTCTCGGTCATTTGTTTATCAATAAAGATCGTCGCTTAAGATAACGACTTAGTGAGTTTAGTGGAGGATATGTTATGTGTACGAGGTTATGGAGGGACCTGGTACAAAGGGTGTAACTCACGTGCTACCTTGCAATAAGCGGTGTATTAGAATATGCACGGTATATGGTAGAATCGTTGGTAATGTATCGACTAATAACACTCTCTTAGAAGAATTTGAGAAAATGGCAGTTATCGATGAAATAATCCCCAACATATTACGCACTTGAGGTACGCCAAAAGATTTACATACATACAAATTCAGGCAATGATTAAAGCAGTGTGTGTGGAAAGCCAAAGGTTGCTCTTGTGAAATCAAAGCCTGGACTCCGTTATACTTTCCGGCCATATTAGAGCCTCCGTCATATCCTTGTCCACGCAAATCTTCCAAAGGCAAGTGTTAGATTTGACACTCTCACAGCACCACTAATGAACATGCAACATACATTTCAAAGTTAACAACACAATTATATTTTATCCAATTATTATTACACGAGTCTACGAATCTATGAGTCTAAAGGTAAAATTACAATTGAACATATATTTATAATAAAAAACTGCTGATGAAGTCAACAGTGGTAATCGATAATAAAAAACAACAGTGCTAATCGAAGTCAATTGTATGCAATGACCTCAATACACTTCGATGGCAATTTTGCAATATGTAACACAAGCCTAAAATAGCTAACACGTCCGTTACAGCTTTTTTCAAATCCTTCGCAGCTGTTGATTTGACATGGATAAATCCTCGAAAATCTTCCCCCATCATGAGGTTGTCTGTATCTATATATGTAAATATCGAACACATAGAACAAGCTGTTCTTTCTTACTAATATTTGTCGTTTCATCCGCAATAATAGAGTAAAATTTGGCTTTTTTCACTCTATCAACCATTTTAGATCGAATAAGATTGCCAATTATTTCAATAATTTCGTTTTGGATTGTCTTACTGATCAGTGTGCAGTTTTTTTGGTGTAGTATTCATATGAATCTGATGATCATTATCTTCAGCATCCATTCGGAATGCAAAAAGTGCCCGAAAAATACCTTCCTCTCCTGAACAAGTTTTCTGTTTCTGACTTGAACCTAAAGGCTTCATGTTATGTTTTATGATTTCTCGCTTTTTGTGGTCAATCAAAACGTCCACTGCAGTTAGGTTTGCAGAATTGTAATTTTGTATAAACCCATTGGCTTTTTCTTCTGAAAATAGATGGTACTGCAAACTACTATGACGATTCAGCTCCTCTGCTGCTGAGTCGTCTCGTTTCGCCTCGATGTCGTATGTCCGTTTCCGAAGGTTCGATCGTATGATAATTAGCGTCAGAATGAAGATCGCTACGCCAATGACGGTAAATATAATCCCCTGGAAATAGGTTCTTTGGTCCAGGCTGTATCGGAGTAGTACAACGTCCTCGTTTGATTTCAGCTTGAAGTCTTGCAGCTTCTGTAAGTATAAAGGTAAAACTTCTTCGGAAGTGGTATAATTAATATTGTTAAATAACAGGGGGAAAATTTGCATTTCGTCCCAGAATTGTTTTGGTTTTCCTTCGTATGCGATTTCATTGATCAGGATCGTACAATTTTCAAATTTCATAAGCAATGTCCCAGTAACGTTTTGAGGACTTGGTCCGCATGTCGAATTTACGGTTGTATTTGGGATGTTTATCCTCCGGTTGTATTATTGTTGAATATTCTTGTAGGTTTAGTTTGCAACTAGCGGGTTTGTTAATTATATTTCGAATGCATTTGGTATTTTCGTTACTATCCATGAAGGATGGTTTATGGCAGTAGACCATGCCTTCGATTTGCTGATATTGGGATTCCATCCCCAAGGTTTTCGATAGCTGAGTGGACTGTGGAGTTTTCCTCGGTGTCGTTAAGGTTAACATCTACCGTTTCGGGAATTTTGATTCAATTGAGGGCATCGACGTTGGAGTTTTGGGTACCCTTTTTGTAGACCACTTGGTTGTCGAATTCTTCCTTAAATCTCCACCTCACTAGTTATGAATTGGGATCCTTCAAGCTCATTAGCCATGTAAGGGGTTTGTGGTCCGTCACTATTTGGAATTTTCTTCCGAATAGGTACGGTCGAAAGTATTTAGTGCCCCATACGATAGCTAGGAGTTTCTTTTCCACAGTGGAATAATTTATCTCCGTGTCAGCTAGTGGTCTGCTGGCGTAGCATATAGGGAGGTTTCTTCCAATAGTCCCTTACGAGAGGATGGCTCCAATGGCAAAGTTACTCGCATCTGTTGTAAGGATGAATGGTTTACTGAAATCTGGGTGTTAAAGTATTGGGTCGCTCATCAGTATGTTTTTGCAGGTGTTGACGGCTGTAGTATAACGATCGTTTAACTCTATTTTCTTTCCTTTTTTTAGACATTCGGTTAACGGTTTAGGGAGATGATCGAAATTTTGAATGAATTTGCGGTAGTATCCCAGTAATCATAGGAATCCCTTGATTTTCTTGGTGGTTTTAGGAATTGGGAACTCCTTGATTGCGTGGATTTTATCCGGATTGGGTTTGACTCCCTTTGGTGTTATAATGTAGCCTAAAAACGCAATCTCCTTGTGGAGAAACTCTGATTTATCGAGTTGAATTTTTAAGTTCGCATCACGTAGTTTCTGGAATACGCTTCGCAGGTTGATTTCATGTGCTTGGAGTGACGACGAGAATATTATAATGTCGTCAAGGTAAACAAGGCAGATATTACCCTGGAGATCCCCCAAAACGTTAACCATGACTCGCTGAAATGTCGAAGGGGCGTTCTTAAGCATCCTGGCATCCTTACATATTCGTAGTGCCCTCATTCAACGGTAAAGGCTGTCTTTTTTATATCACGCCGATCCATCTCTATTTGGTGGAAGCCGCTAGCCAGGTCGAGGGTTGTATAATAAAGACAATTGCCGAGTTTATCGAGTATTGCGGCTATATGTCAGGCAAGGGATACCGTTCACTAATTGTCTTCTCGTTTAGCTTCCGGTAGTCTATTACCAAACGCCTTTTTTGTTTTCCTGAAGCGTCTCGTTTCCTTGGAACAATCCAAACAGGAGAGCTCCACGGGGAATAACTGGGTCGAATTATTCTTTGGTCCAACATATCACTAATTTGCTTTCGCACTTCCTCCTTGCGTATATACGGATAGCTGTATGATTTGGTATAAATGGGTATATCATCTGTTGTTCGGATGCGGTGTTTTTCCTGTTTGGTGAAACTTAATTTTTCACCTTCACAAAAAAACAGGTCCGCGTATTCCTTACAAACATTGAGAATTATGGATTTTTCTTCGGTATTCATGTGAGAAGTGCGTTGCAGTTGTGAAATTTTCTCGCGAGACATATACTTCAGGTTTTATGTGGGTTGTCCCAATGTATGCAACGCCTTTGATGATATTAACGGGTAGTTTAACTGTTTGTTTGTTGTTGGCGTGGAGGTTAAAATTTTCGGAGTGGAGATTTGGTTTGTATCGAAGTTGAATAGTGGAATTTTGTGTGGATAATATGTGGTTTCCAAGGTCGACCGTAGTGTTTAATGATGACAAGGTGTCTAGTCCTATAAGACCATCGAAAAAGTTATGAAACTTGAAAATTAAAATATTCAATAATTTCACTGTAATATTTTTCTATAGTTTTGTCTTTTTGCTTGAGCTTGTGAAGGTCTCGGATGAGCGATGTTTCGTTTCTCTTATCCGAGTAGTGCAGGACAAGATTCTCTTTAATGTCTGACTACACGAGTTGTGTCCCATACATATTAAGGACCTCGTTGGCCGGACCAACAATCTTGTTCCTGATCGCTTGAAGCAACAATTTCCCATATGGCGTCCCCTCCGTACAGGAAATAAGAGAGAGTATTTCTTCGACGTTATTGATAAACTCAAATAGCAATCTAGGATTACCGTTGAATTGCGGTAAATCCTTAATTGCGTCGGGTACCCTTAAAGTGCTGGCAATGTCGGCCACATTCACGTTTATAACGTTATTTCCTTGCTCTGCCATTGCTGACTTTTGCACCAAGATAATTATTGCTTTGAACAATTGTTTAAAAATGATTATTTTTCTGTCTCAGGCGTCTTTACCAATAAGTGAAATGTAATTTTATATTTTAAATTTTAAGTTATAAGTACACTTCACAGCAAGGTTTTTGAAATTTTATTTGTAAATTAACTAGTCAATTTTACTTTCACTTTACTACTACTTTTTTTTATTTATTTACATTTGTTTCACAATTCGATATAAAGATATAAAGATGAATTGTAGCAATTTACCACTAAAACAAAAACTAAACAAATTCAAATCTATCTAAATGTTGAAACCTAGCGCTTTACAATATTTGTGTATTTCTCACTTCCTTTATTATAACATATATATATATTAAAATCAATTGGGGGTACGGAAAAAGGAATTTCAGCAAACGACTTACGTGATTGTTGCAAATATAATCGGGATAATTTTGTTCATGTTATGTTTGTTCTCTTCCTTGGTTTACTAGCTCGCACTATTCTCACAGTAACTTTCACTGATATCCTTTCAGCTTCTTCTTAGTTTGTTTCACCTTGATAATATTGGATGGCGCTGCTGTTGAGTGGAATGTGAAATAAAATACTTGGCTTCACTTTAGTATAATGTATTTGTTACGACCTATCGGCCCGACTGACTAACAGAGTGAGTGCACAAAAATAAAGATTACATGACTGATGCTATGACATAGAGTGTGACGTATAAACGCACTAATACATAATGTTCAACACTCCTCCTCGTTTACACAATATTACGTTTTTCTCTGAGTAGATTATGTTTTACTGGAGGTAGTGGCTTCGTTAAAATATCAGCTATCATAAATTCTGTTGGACAATATTTGCAATCAATAATATTCTTAACTACAAGATCTCTAATCATTTTATACTTTGTATCAATATGCTTACTTTTACATGAAATTTTACATTCTTTTACTAAATGAATACAACTCTGATTGTCCTCAAAAATATTAGTAGGCAATATAATTTCTTCGTGCATATCTTTTAAAAGTTGTCGCAACCATTTCGCTTCTTTTGCAGCTTCGGATATCGATATATATTCTGCTTCACATGATGCAACGATGTTTTGCTTTTGACAATGCCAGCTAAGTGTACCGCCACCAAAAAAAAATATTCGTCCACTGTTAGATTTTCTGTCGATTTTGTCGTCCGCCCACGTAGCATCCGCATAACCGATTAATGGTGTATCTATCGATGCTTTGTTGCTTAACATTAACTTCATTGATGCTGTTGATTTCAGATATTTGACGACCCGTTTGAGTTGACTCCAATCTTCTTCTGTTGGCTTCGCGACCTTTTGCGCCAAAATGCTGACACTTGCCGAAATATCGGGTCTAGTATTTATTGAAACATATAATAGTCGACCAATTAATCTCCTGTATGTAATGTTCGAGTCCAGTAGATTGAATTGACTCGATTTCCCATAGACAACTTCCATTGGCGTGTTGACAGATTTAGACTCTTGCAATCCGAACTCAGCTGCAATCTGCATAATGTTCATTTCAATTTCCATGCCCAAGTAATGCCGAATAGGACCTAGATTTTTCATCTCAAAATGTGATTTGAAAATTGTTTCAATTGCTCTTAATTGTGGTTGTAGTTGTCGGCTTTGGTGGTAGCTGATCCCTAGTGGTAGCTGATTCCTGGTGGTAGCTGGCGTTCACGTGCCGATATCTTTGTAACGCCTGCGTATAGAAATGAAACTTTATTACAAATATCGAGACACCAACAAATTAGGTTCGTAGATTCTCCTCGGATCTCCGCCGAAACAACCCTTGGAGTTTCGTATGTTGCTAAGATGAGATTGTAAATTCGTAGTTCCTCTTCCGCCGAAACAACCCTTGGAGTTTCGTGTGTTGCTAAGATGAGATTGTAAATTCGTAGTTCCTGTTTGAGTTGACTACAAGCGCTACGGCAGCCTCACCGTAGCAATTAAAAAGGCTTGGGTACTTGTGTTTTGCAACTGGTTTATTTTATCGTTCTAATGGACTTATATACTAAACAATTGAATAACTTACTGCTAGGTCAGCATAAAACTGTGGGAATCCGAAAATACGTAATACAGAAAGTGAATAGAATACAAAAAACGTGGAATGCTTGCGTCAAATGTGCAACCTTGCACATTTGCAATCTTGCACATTTGAGCATGAGTGAAATTCAATATGTAGGTAAATGTAGGTATGTATTGTATAACTATGAATATAATGTACTTAATTCTAAACAGTTCCTCTTCCGCCGAAACAATCCTTGGAGTTTCGTGTGTTGCTAAGATGAGGAGAACTACCGGCTGCGCCAAATGTTAAATAATGATAATACAATCAAATAACAATGTTGAATAATTATCTTCTCTCTTTGATGTTTATTTCTCAACTCGTTGTTACATACATGATGACCTACCTCGTCACCTCGCACCCTACTCGCTTTCGAAATTCATTCACGGGTCGTCAGCTATTTTACTGACGCCCGCTTGCAATTTCATTGATGGCTAGCAATATTAATATGCAATTAATATTATCTAGGTCATCAATGAAAAGGTGAATATACGAATGGGAGTAAAGTGCATGGCGCCGGGTAAGTCCATTGCACTGAACGTGCTTAGTGCATACACCGCGCATTGTACACAACAGTGTGTTGAGCATGCTACAACAATATCATCCACGTAAATAATTAAGTAGCAATATTCGTTGTTGGCTCCCTTTGAGTATAAACAAGGATCATTGTAGCTCTGCTTAAATTCATTGTTCTCCAAAACGTTATGGAGTGCTATGTTCCATGATCGTGCCGCCTGCTTTAGTCCATATATACTCCTCCTCAAAAGGCAAACCTTCCTGTCATCTTCCGCCTCAAATCCCTTAGGCTGCTTCATATAAATTGTTTCGGATAAACTGCCATTGAGAAAGGCCGTTTTGGAATCTAAGTGATAAACTAACATCTGACGCTTTGCAGCAACTGACAGTAATGTTCGAAATGTCGTATGCAAGACCACTGGAGCAAACACCTCGTCGTAATCCTCACCGTATTTTTGGGAAAATCCTTGCGCAACATATCTTGCCTTGTAACGTTGTATTTGGCCACTGATGTCCCTTTTGGCTTGAATGACCCATTTTCCGCCAATTGGATTTTTATCCGAGGGCAAATCAACGACTTCCCAGGTACCGTTACGCTCATGTGCTTGAATTTCCTCCTGCATAGCCGTAAGCCAGTGTACCCGCTGCTCACTCGCCATCGCTTCTTCGTAAGTTCGCGGTTCTAGTATGTCAGTGACAATGATGACCTCCTCAATAAGACGCTTTGGTGGAATCCCTTTATTTGGTCGCGCTGAAGTTCGAATGTTTAAATACCATGCCATATAAAATAATTTATTTAAATTTAAATGAAAATTCAACAGAGAAGTAATTCAGAAATAACAAAATAAAAATTAGAAACAACAAAAAAGTCATTTAAAAGTTAACAGAAATCTTTTCACATTTAACGAAAATGAAGGCGTTTAATTTGATGATGGTCCAGCCGATACTTGATTAGAGCTCTTGATGAAATCGCTTATTCTTTTCTGGCAAGCATTTCGTTTTTTATCCAAAAGCATTTCTTTGTAAACTTCCTATTCTTTGGAAAGGTTCCTATGTATAGATTCAAATCTCTCTGAAGTAGAGCCATTCTCACGAAATGTCTCCATCGAAAGATCAAAATGTTTAAACGCTTCCACAAGCTTTGGCAAAGGAAATGAAGAATCTGCATCATTGTTCTCAACAACTCGTTCTGCGTCATCGTCTTGCGCGACAGGTTCCCCTATAACTTCATATATTTATTCATTGGTTAAAGGATCCTCTTGGCATTCAATCAAATAGTGTATGTCAGCTTCTGTAGCATCAGAGAAACCAACTAAATTAACCAGCTCCGTTGATACGACCTTTTCTTGATTAAGTTGCTCTTTAACACATTCAGGCCATACATTCTTCCAAGCTTTATTAAGATTGGATACCGTTACTTCCTTCCAGGACTCTCTAATATTTTGAACGGCCTTTAGGATAGTATATTGTTGCCGAAATTGAGGGACCAATGAGGCAGAAGATTCCCGCTGTGGTTCTTTTTCTATTTCAGCGACTTGAACTTGAACGTTCGTCTCAGATAATACTTCTCCAGCGAAGAGATTACCTCTTGGTCCATTGGCTGGAGAAGCAAAAAGATTTACTTTTAAATTTGAATCGAATCGAATCTAAATCTGTCGTGTGACCTGGGGCATTATCTACTAAAAGTAGAGCCTTATGACCGATGTCACCCCTCTCATATAATCTCACTTTGAACTAATCGTACCACAGGAATTTTTAATTAAATTTTTCGAAACATTCACTACACAGCTTAGCAGACGGATGGCCCCCATCTGGATCCGCCAGTGGATATAAGTAGATTGGTGCCAAGTAGTAGAAACAAGTGAAAGTTAATGGTAAACTGTAGGACACTATGAGCACGGTGTACACTTATTATTTTTGTTTGTTTGTTTTTTTTCAACGAGCCTGGAACTTTTTATAATAGCTAATATTTTTTTTAATGAAGTTATATACCAAAAAAATAAATTGAATAGAAAACAATGTATAGAACAGAAAAAAATTATCTGCAACTTTCAGAAGAAACGCTTGATTTGACAAAATTATGTGCATATTACCGTTCTGTGAAAATTTGAAGTGTAGTTATTCGAGTGATGTGAGAAAAATTAATATTTATGAAGAAATAAAAGGTCTGCAAATTATATTAAGACGATTAATTTAAATTTCGATTTATGATTTAAATAATTTTTTTTTTTATTTCAAAGTCAACTTGTCGAAATTATTTCGTTTTAAGAGACATCACAGAAAAGGAAATCGAAAAATTTTGAATTTACTGCAAAGTGTACAGTGTAAGTAAACGAAAGAAATTGCGCTCGTTTTGTGCTAATGATTTGAGTTTTAGTCCGGGAACGCATAAGACACTATATGTACTGAAATGTCAATTCTGTAAAAACACGTTCTTTTCGTTTTCTATATAATTTTATTTAGCGATGGGGTCGCCTTGAAGTTCGTCGCGACGGCGACGTCGCCTGACTGACTCGTCATATGCTACACCAGTGACATTTACAATTTAATACAGTATTGCCAATCAGATAAAATCAAACTCACAAACTGAAAGTGACAGTTGATAAATTCAAATTTAAAATAACGATTAATTTAATTCGGTCGATTAATAACGATAAGCGTTTGCTGTATAGTTATCACAAATCTTGTCTGTCACATATTGAAGACTTCCATTTGCGTTTTATCCTATAAGCGACGATAACAGTTATCGCTGCAAATGGTTTAAACCTAAGATAAAGAAAAATCCATCAGGATAGAGTCACAGCCAGCAAATCGGTAACCATTAGCTTATATGTGTAGGTCACACTAATACACTCATATTTTGGCATTGGCGTAGAGAATTGGGCGAAATTAGGGCCCATTCTGATTTTTAAAATATACGGGTTATTGTATAGAACGTATTTTTATGGTAGAATTATATTATTTCTCCAGGATCAGTTTTATGAGGTGGCTGTAATGGGATGTGGTAATCATGTGGTCTTCGTTTTCCTCAAAAATATATTTGCCGATACAATACCTCTGTACTGTTGTCCATATTTGGTTGAATGTTGCTTTATTTTGTCGTCTTTTTGTATCTAAACTTTTGTGTTATGATGAAAAAGTAATCTTTTATATGTAACTATTTATTCATTCACGATTTATGTATTATATGTATTAAATGCCACGTTATAAAAGAATATCGCAATTAGTTAACAGAAAGGAACTGAAAATATAATGTTGAGTTTCATTAAGTGGACGGAGCTTGGAGCTTGTGTGTCTGCACCTTTCGAGAGTCGGACCGAGAAGAAGGGCAAAAGAAACAGAAAGCAGACAACAAATGCTGCCACATTATGTTCTAAGTTCGAAAATGATTATAAGTTCCAAAAGTGCAAACTTCAACATAAACTACTAGTGCACAGGCTCATGAGTTCGAATCTCACCGTGTTCCATTGTGTTTTTCGAACTCACGAGCTTGTGACAGACTATGATCTCACTCAGATGTTAAACGAGTACCCATTTATGGGGATAAATAACACTGCTGAGCGTGATGCTGATCTCATTACCTCATCAAAAAGCAGATAAGATCTTGGAAATAGGATGTCACTAACACATCTTGCGGCCTTAGTCCAATGTTGTTTTCACTTACTTACATAGCATAATCACTGTTTTTAATGGCGACTTCAGACGGCCTCTACTTTTATAGCTTATATGAGATGATGTTGACAGTGGGCCTTGTAATGCGGATTTTCATTCATCGCACTCTTGTAATTGACACATTTTAAAGACGACGAAGCCCGATGTGTACTCAACTACGTGTTTTGTGTTCTCAGACAGCCGTGTAGGGTTCACTGCATAGTTTTGCTCCAAAAAAAAAAAACACTTCGTTGAAGACCGATAGATCTAGCTCTTCACCTTCTTCCCCCGATGTCGTCTTGCACGTCGTATTGTTGATTTCTCTCACAGGTGAACTTGCATTCAAAATTGGGATGTTGGACAAAGGAAGACAATTTCCTAGAACATTATCTCGCATAGCATGCCATAAATTGTCGAACTGTTGGATTGCTGTTATATCCTAACCCATTGAGACAGAAAATAGCTTTAGATGATCCTGACTCATTTGGTACATCGGCACATATTTGAGTATGCCAGGTTTAACAAAATTATTGTTTATAAATGGCAAATTCCGTAGCGGCATAATAAAGACTTAGAATGGAATTTTTCTGGCTGAGCTAATTAGATTAGTTCCACAAGGTAACTTGAGTTCGGTAGTGTATTTGATAGCCTCTGAAGTGAAATTATTTAAAACACGAATGTTGCTGTCGCTAAGAGCTCGTTTTTTTCAGCTGGAACTCAGCTATATTTCGACTGTTCAGAATATCGAAAATGTTGTTGAATATTCTAATAAATTCCGGCGTCGCTTCGCTTCCTTGAAAATGAGGGAGTTTCAAAACTTCTCGGCAAAAATCTAATGCGTCCGCGACAGATCTGATTAAGGTGTGCAAATTATATTTGCATCTATGTATTTAGATAAAAATATAATGAGTTTATAGTCCCAAAATCCGTTTGAGAATTTTATAATAAAAAGAAAAAACTTTTCGTTTAAAAGACTTTTATTAACTTTGATATTATTATAACAATGACACTTTATTAAAGTAAACTGCGCTTGAACAATACTGAACTAATTCTAAGTTGCACTGAACTAGGCTTTGAACAATACTGGTTCTGAGTTTGTAAATGAACTGAACTGGGATGTTAACTGAATTGGAACTTAGTGGGTGATATGCCCTTTTATATTAGATTTGAACTGCATGGTCAGCAGTTCTCAAGTTAGGTTCCCAGCATTTGATATTAATATTGATGCAAAAAGGTGAGTTCGTTTTGCAAAAGGCGGAATTCCATTTGCAAAAGGGTGAACTTAAAGTGAAAACCCTGTACCTACATAGTCCCGAAAAACAAAATCCCGCCCGTTTATAATCCCGCTTTTCACAAAAAATCCCTTTTAACATAATCCCGACATTACTAAATCCCGCCACTTTAAAATTATAAAATCCCGTTATAAAATCCCGTCATTACGAAATCCGCCATATCAAAATCCCGCCAGCTAAAAACCCCGCCGTTTTAGAATCCCGCCAGTGGATAGTGAAATAATCCCACCAAAATACCGCCAAAAATTATTTTCATTGTAATGTGATTCACAGGAATTAATGCGATACTTTCACTTAACATAAATCCGTCGGAATATTTGATAAAGATGACAATTTAGCGGGTTGGGTACTATACCTCGACTACTAGAATCTCGACCGATAAAATCTCGACTAATAAAATCTCGACTGAAAATATCTCGACTGAAAATATCTCGACTATGCCACAATCTCGACTAATAAAAATATCGATTTTATAAAATCTCGACATTTAAAATCTCGATTTTTATTGAAAATATTATATTTTCAAAGTCGGCGTCGACTTTGAAAATATAATATTTTTAATAACTATCAACGGTTTTGACGTAAATAATTTAATTTGCTACCTGGGTACGATGATGTGCTTTTAAATTCTCTGTTGGTAGTTTTGTTTACTAATGATGAAACTGCTACTACTCACTTACTACTACTAATATTTGGTAACGCATCTTCACCAATGAATCCTAGCATATCATGTAAAGCGGAAATGTCCTTCCAAAACTTTCTTAAAATCAAACGAAATGAATTAAGTATGTAGTTAACAATTGTTTTTACTGTTAGTTTACACAGTTCATAAAATATTCTCAAAATAGGCAATTGCCGTTGAAGCGTTTAGAGAAACTTTTAATTTTGTCATCTTTGTAAGTTATTGAAGTAAAAACCTACATATAAAACTCTAAAAACACAGATATTTGAAAATTATTTACTTTGTTAACGTTAAGTACCACATTTATGACTTATTTCATTTAAACACAAATGAAACCAAAAGCTGTGTAGTTTTGATATACATTACCTATTCATATCTAGCACTATTTTTCGTTTATTCTTGCAATAAATAAATGAATTAGTATAGTCAAAATTATAGTTTTAATTTTCTTTGATTTGTCAGTCAGGTATTTACTCACATTCCTAAAACTTTTAATGTAATTTTTAAATGGAATCCAATAAAAATAAACAATAAAATTGTTGAAAAGACACCTTTTTTTATATTTTCTATTTATATATGGGTATACCTATAGATAAAAGACAACAAAATCGTTATACATATACGAGTTCATTTTTTTAGTTTGTCGAGATTGTCGAGATTTTTCTAAATTATAATTTGTCGATATGTTCAACGGTCGAGATATTCTAAAGTCGCGATTTTCAAAAATCGAGATATTGAAATATTTTTCAGAACGGAAAAAATCTCGACTTGGGCTATCGAGATTTTAAAGGTCGACTTTTAGTACCCCTCCCCAATTTAGCCCCTACATAACAAGACGCTCATACAGGGAATACTTAAGTCTCGACTACCGAAAAACCAGACCAGCTATTTTTCAAATTAAGTCACACGATTCGTGGGTTTCCGAGAATGAAGTGTCCCCAAGCGAGGGGACCATTTATTTCAACTGTAAATGTGGTTGCGCTTTTTAATATCCCGTCATAAAAGGTAATAATATAATAATAAGCAATTTGGACTTAACCATAGAGGTGGGCACTGCTACCTAAAAGGTATATTGTGCCATAGTCCCTTAATTTAGAAGGTCATCAACCCGTTTGATAAACGCAAGAAGATCCTTCAGAGAGGAGCACCTAATCATACTAGTGCTGAGTAAATCACGTCCAAGGAGTGATCTCCTGGACCTGGCGATCGCCGGGCATTCCAGTAGTAAATGAATGGAGGTTTCGTCTTCCTCCAGGCAAAGGCGACATTGGGTCTCCCTTGATAGACCTATTTTATGAAGGTGGTAGCGGAGCCCAAAGTGCCCCGTAAGAAAGCCTATTAGTAATCTGAGCTCGGTCCTGCGCAGACATTTAATATCGGAGAAGCTGAAGGGGCGCACTAACTCCTTTGTAACTCTTAAACCAGGGTGCGATGTCCAGTAGTTCTGCATCAGGACCGAGGACCAGTTACCAATTACGCCTTTAGCAGCTTTCCAGCTAATTCCACAGAAGGGCTCAGGACCGATGAGTGTGGAAGATGAGCCCTCTCTTGCTAATTCGTCCGCGTATTCATTTCCCTCCACGCCTCTGTGCCCCGGAACCCAATAGATGGAAACTGAGTTACGGCTGGAGAGGCTCTGAAGGATGTCAAAGCACTCGCTGACCATCTTCGAGGTAAACTTGTGTGAAGTTAGCGCCTTAATTGCTGCCTGGCTGTCAGTGCAGATGGCGATGTGTGCGCCACGGAGGCCACGTCCCAAGATCTCCCTGGCACAGTTTTCGATGGCATGAATTTCGGCTTGGAAAACACTAGGCCATTTGCCCATTGCAACCGAGATCCTGGTATTGGGTCCAAAGACTCCAGCACCTACACCATGATCGGTCTTAGAGCCATCGGTAAACCAAGTGATGCTTCTAGGATCCAAACACGTGTTGCCATTAGCCCATTCCGCCCGATCTGGGATGTGAAGGGCGAATTTCCTGCCAAAGCGCAGTTCCGTGATCATGTAATCTGAAACCCGGCAGATTGATAGGCCAGGAACTTGTTGCAGGATACGCATGTGTCCCCGATCACTGATACGAGTATCAGTTGATAGGTTGATTTTCAAAGCACACAATGCTGCAGTTTCCTGTATGAAAATATGCAGTGGCGTCATTCCCCATATTGCTTCCATGGCTAGGGTAGATGTAGTGCTAAAAGCACCAGTGATGCCAAGACAGGCAAGTCGTTGCAGCTTATTACAGCTCTTAATTGCGTTGCGTTGTAGTGTTTTAGGCCACCACACTAGAGAAGCATAAGTGATTACAGGTCGTACTAGAGTACAGTATAACCACTCTGTCATTTTGGGTGAAAGACCCCAAGTCTTACCGTAGTAGTTTCGGCAAGTCCACATGACACGCGTAGCCTTACTATGAACGTTTTCCAAGTGGCTATTCCAGTTTAATCTACTATCGAGTGTAATGCCAAGACATTTAACCTCTTTGGAGTAGTTAATGAGCACACCTCTTAGGTAGATTGGGTCAAGAGGAGGAGCAATTTTCCTCGTGAATGGTACTAGGACTGTTTTTTGTGGATTGATATTTAGCCCAGTTGCTGTGCACCATCTGTTAACTGTAGTTAGGGCTGTGGTCATCAAATCCGTGATAACGGACTCGAATTTGCCCCTGATAACGATAGTGATATCGTCCGCGTAGCCGATGGCGAAAAAACCCTGCACCTCAAGTAGCGAGAGTAATTCTTCTACTACCAAGGACCACAATAGGGGTGAGAGTACACCCCCTTGAGGGCATCCCTTGATAGCGTTAATGTTGAGAGTGTGACCGCCGAGGGAGGAATAAATCTCCCTTCCTTTTAGCATGGCGTCAATCCACCTAATGGTAGGCTGTGGCACCCCTCTCATAACGAGGGCTCTGGTAATCGCATCGTAACCAGTATTGTCGAAAGCACCCTCGATGTCCAGGAAAGCACACAAGGCGATCTCCTTTTCATCTATAGATTTTTCAATAGTACTGACGAGCTTGTGAAGTGCCGTCACCGTCGACTTGCCCTTTACATAGGCGAATTGAGAATGATGTAGAGGGTTATTTATGAACATCAGATTCCTGATGTGTTGGTCAACCAAACGCTCCATAGTTTTTAGGAGAAAGGAAGATAGACTGATGGGCCTGTAAGACTTTGGTAAGTCCTCAGGTTTGTTGCCTTGCTTAGGAATGAAAGTTACATTGACTTTCCTCCAAGCAAGTGGTATGTGACAAAAATAATAGCTAGCTCTGAACAGAGCTGTAAGGTATGGCAGGATGATATCCAGGCAGTTTTGAAGGATAGCAGGAAAAACTCCATCGATCCCCGCAGCCTTAAATGGATCAAAGGATAGAATAGCCCATTTCACTTTGTCACTGTCAAAGATTACACCAGAAAGACTCACCAGCCATCTAGCCGGTTGTCCTGTGTAACCTTGTATGTGTTCTGGACGACTGTCTGAGGAGACAGATCCAGGAAAGTGCGTATCGAGGAGAAGTTGGAGGGTCTCCTTGGGACCAGTCGTGAAAGACCCATCCGGGCATTTGAGTAACCCAACTCCGTTTGAGGTACCTCTATGGAGGGCTTTGTGTAGCCGTGCAGCCTCAGGTAAAGACTGTATTGCTTCACATTGCTTCCTCCAGCACCTCCTTTTGGATTGTCTAATCATCGTGTTATATTCGGTTAAGGAGCGCCTGTATGCCTCCCACTGACCACAGCGCTTTGCTGAGTTGAATAATCTCCTAACATGAGACCGTTTTCGATCGAGTTCATCATTCCACCAGGGGACCTTGCGGGTAGACCTGTAATTTGGAATGAAAGAGCTCTCTTGATATGCGGAGATGAGTACACTATTTATCTGATCTGCGGCAAGCTCTACATCGCAGGGGGATTCAAATAACAGTGGTAAAGTACTGACACTGGAAACGACCAGATCTTTGAACAATTTCCAATTGGTTTTTTTTGGGCACGTGGATGCAGCCTGGAGCATTGAGCTCCCTGCAAGATTAAATCTTATGTGCCTGTGATCTGACAAGGATTCTTCGCTGGATACATGCCAGTCAGAGATAAACTCCGATATTGGTCCACTGGCAAGAGTGAGGTCAAGAACCTCCTCCCGCGCCGCGGTGATGAATGTGGGTTTGCACCCTTTGTTGAGGACGAACACATTTTTGGACATTAAATAGTCAAGAAGTCTCTTACCTCGCATGTTCACATCCGTACTACCCCACACAGTGTGGTGAGCATTTGAGTCACAACCGATAATAAATTGCCGGTTGTTGGATTTGCAGTAGTCAATTAGGTTGGAGACTCTCTCCGGTGGAATAAAGTCGTCGTCTGCAGAGAAGTAGGCAGATGCTATGACCACTTCTTGACTACGGTACGCGGTAGACACGTTAACCAGAGCGGCCGCTAAATCTCTGGAAATAAAGTTGGTTAGTGGTAAGAAATTGACCTGGTTGTCAACAACGAGCGCCGCCCGAGGGCGGTCCACTGACCTGTCGTAAATCAACTTACCGTTGTTAATGTTTAGTCCACAGATGCGGCCCTTGGCCACCCATGGTTCTTGTAGCAGCGCTATCGAGGCTGTGTTTGTGGCGAAGGTCTTGCACAAAATGGCCGATGCTCCCTTGGCATGGTGCAGGTTCGCCTGGAGTACCTTGATGGTACTCATTTGTTGTTGAGGGAGCGGTTTACAAGGCTGCTACGCTTGCCTTGTCGAGACCGCCCTCCTCGTTCGTCCTTGCCGCGCCTAGGGCCGTGGTATTCGGAGGTGCTTTTTCCACGACATTGAACCTTAGTCCACGGGTAAAGAGCACGCCCCTGCTCCCTTTGAGGTGAAGCCGAATCACTCTCACTGTGATGTGTGCGTTCCTTTTTCTTTCGGTCTGCAGAACGTGAGCCCCGGAAAGGTGGAGGAGCTCTTGACTCGCGGTCGGTACGTATCGCCAGACTTCTCTCGAGAGCCGCAGGTTTAATTTGGCCAGCATTCGTGATTGGAGCTCCTGATGCTGAGGCTGCACTACCCTGAACATAAGGGGTATGTTCGCGGCTTGTGGAGGGAACTGGGCTCGTGCTATTTGTTGGGGCGGACCCTTTGCTCGTGCTCTGTGTCGGGTCTTGATGTCGGCTCTTGATTGAGTGTTCGTTCACTGGCCTTTTAGTTGTCGCTTGCTGAGTTCCAGATGCTGTCGCTGAGCTACCCTGAGCATACAGAGCATGTTCGCGGCTGGTAGTGGGAACTGGGCTCTTTCTGGTACTAGGGGCGGACCATCGGCTTGTGCTAGGTATCGGATAATGGCACCGGCTCTTGGTGGCGTGCTCGTGCGCTGGTCTTTTCGATGTCGTTGGCGCAATACGTGGACGAGTCACAGTTTTTTTTCGCGGCGGCTTTTTCCATAAAAAGGTAAGTATTCTTTCAAAAATCCCGCGCGCGATTTTTGAAAGAATACTTACCTTCTATGACGGGATATTGAGAAGCGATATTTTGAACTAGCGGGTTATTGAAATGGCGGGATATTAAATTGGCGGGATTTTGATTAGACGGGATTTCAATTCAGCGGGATTTTAAACAGGCGGGATATTGAAATGGCGGGATAATGAATGTCGGGATTTTGAAAAACGGGAATATGATGGGCGGTATATCGTAGCTAACCCGATATAACAATGGAAACTTAGCTATGTTTAAATAAAATTAATAACACCTGAATATGTACGATAATGCGCTGACACAATGTATTTAGTGTTGCAATTTACATGCATGATCGTTGATTCCGAAAAAATCGGCATACATACAAGTTATCGAAAATATTATTTCGTTTTACAAAAAAATGTATTTACAATTAAATGCCCGGCAACTAGTCACTATCGATAATCAAAAGTAGACTGACTGAATTTACAATTTTTGTATAGTAAGAAAAAATTAATGAATTGCAATGCTAAGAATTTGAAATTGGGAGTTGCTACTTTAACAATTATTTTTATATGGAAATTCGAATATTACAATATTGCACAAGTTGCGGTGTCAGCATCTTGGGTCGTCTTATGGCGGCACGTGTATCGGTCATTGGTAACTTACATAACAATATATGTGAGCACTTCGTAGCTTATTCGCCAAGTGAAGCCCCTTTTTCTGCCTGTAGTCGAACGAGCGAGGTATACTCATTTGATGGGTTCTTGTTTCCCATTAATAAACATGCCTTTCTCTGCCAAAGCATTCCTCACAAGCTTAACCATATGACATGTGTCTGGGTGAACGACCAATTTTTGTTGATTTATTTCAATAAACCCATCTGGGACATCGGACCCCAATATTTTGATCATGGTCAGATTGGTTGAAGCACCGTCGAATGAAATATCAAGGCTCGAACGCCGGTGTCCTGGAGTTGCGCTTTGCAGTCAGACAAAATACGCAAAAAGCGGCACAAAGACCGTATAATATATAAAAAGGGGAAACCGTCCAATCGGGTCATATTCTTGTTCCCTCCAGGTCACTTGAGCCTCTCGGTGTTAATCGGCTCTATAAGGGCACCAGATGGTGTGGGCCCGCGGTTCTTCACCCTCCCTACCTTGGGATCCTGGCCCGCTACTTATGTTGGATCCCTCAATTTTATTCTTTTAACTCATTTTATGAAGAGGGAAGAGAAAGAATGGATATTAGCCACACAGCGACCCCGACCTACCTTCTCCATTTCCTCACCCACCAAGTCTCGTCAAAGAAATAACCCAAATGGCTAATTTTGCACTTCACACTATTTCTCTGGCAAACAACCATTCACGACAAGACGATAACGACGACTCCCTTGTTGGCTTTTCTCGACCACTTTTCGAAACATCCTAACCAATCAGCAGTCGCCACTGCGAATCATTCGATCCGCTAACTGCACATTCCAGTTCTCAGATCAATTGCCTCGCTGTTTTTTTGTTTGGTTCGCGGGCCAAACTAAATACACATTAACCAATTGATCCGAGCACTGGAAAGTCGCGGAAGAAACGTGCGTCGCGGTCGTGCTTCATTACAAGTTTGTTACCAATAGTAAACATGACTGGCACTAACGAAGCTACGAAACGACGACGTCTCCACAATTTGTTCCCAATGAGCGAAATTAATTTTGACTCCACCATTTGCAACTAGTTCATCGTTAACAAAGTGATACTCATATCGGGCAAGGCGTCGGCATAAGTGATCCACAATGCATTACTTCCAAGCAGCGTTATTTTGCTGACGTCGAATTGTTGGTGTTCAACAATTTCACAAAATGGAAATGTATATAAACTGATAGATGGCAGCTAGGTGGCTACATTCTACGTCGTCTTTATTAGTTTTGCCCTTAGTGTCCCGTTTGAGTAAAAACTTGCAAGATTTATTTTAAGGGTCCATGTGGATTCTAATTTGCCCTCAGAATCTTCATGGAATCGCTGCCTCTGCGGAAGAATGTGCTTAGCGCATTTTTTCGATGTGGGTCTTTGATGCCCTGCCTCTCCGCAGGCTGTGCATAGTTATGCTGAAGACATTCTTGCAAATGGCCAAACAAAAGAAAAATTAAAAAAAGTTTGCTCCCCATAGCCAATGAAAACGAAAAAGAAATGAAGAAACGATTATTGAAAATAAGGGGGACCATTTGCTTTTATGAGCAATAAGCAGTGGCTTGGCGGAATTCAATGTTTGGGATAGTATGATTTAATTCTTATTACCTGTTTTATTACTTATTAGAATTGTGTATAAATGTTGTTATGATAAACGTATCGTAGTCAACGAATTTTATTCGATGGAAATATTTCTATCGCGACACTCAATAATTTTGATTGCGGCCCTAAGAGTTACTGTTTAAATTTACTGAAAACTTATCACTCATTACTCTCAACGAAAACCAAATACTCCGATTTGGATATAACAATTTCTTATGCCTGCTTTGACATACACTTGATTAAAGTAAATTTTGACTTCAGTAAAGTTCTCGTAATCCTTGATGTCATCCTACCTCGTACTATCTCGACGGTTCGCTTCGGCTGCTCTTCCAGACGCTGCTGCTCCCGGTTGTTTCCGTATAGAAAATAACTGTACGTAACGCTGCTGCTCCTAGTTGTTTCCGTTCAGAAATTGACTACGTGCAGGAACACACAAACAATAACACACACTATTTCGTCGACCACCCTTTTTTACGTCCTGATCTCCTTCAGGCCACTTGCAGTTCAACAACTAATTTCTCGATCTCCTTCTGGGCGCTTGTGGTGGAACAACTCTTTTGATTTCTCGATCCCTCTCTGCATTGATTGGTCCGATAACTAGATACTGCTCGTTGGTTTGAGATAATTGAAATATCATACATTGGTCCTTTTCCAGATGCACTATCCCACTCCTGCCACCAATGTTACACGGTTAAAAAAATTGACTTGAATACTAATCAAAATGGGGTTACATATGTATATGACCACACCAAATTTGTATTGAATTTCAAGTATTGCTGTATATTGAAAATTATTTTGAAAGTCAGTCGGAATTATCGTTCAATTTGATTTTAATTAAAAGTGCAATCAATTATAATTAAAACTTAAGAGTTCTTACTTGCATTGTAATGAATATTAAATTGAAACCTATGAAGGTTTAAACTTAAATTGTAAGTAATTTGGATTCATTTTCAATTATCATTTTGATTAGATTATAATATATTTGACTTTATGTTTAATAATTTTTTATTTAAATTTTTAAGTCAATGTGGGTTAGATTATTGTATCCTTGTATTATCGGTTAATACTAAAGGGTTTTCCAATAGGGACGCTTGATCTTTGAAATGAAAAAAAAAATACATGTAGGAGAGATATTTGCGAATTTTTTTTTTTATTTGAAAGGTCCATCGACCCCATTACATATGGAATATGACATCATTCAAATGACCGCCACGGCTTCGGTTGGTGGCGCGCACACGAAAGGTCCAATTTTCGATGACTCTGGCGCACAAATCGCCGTCAATGGTGAGCGATACCGGTCGATGATAACCAACTTCTTTTGGCCTGAAATCGAGAATATGGATCTGCACAACATGTGGTTTCAACAGGACGGCGCTACGTGCCACACAGCACACGCTACGATGGATGTTCTGCACGAGCAATTTACGGGCATGGTCATCTCGCGCGGAGGCGACGTGAACTGGCCACCGAGATCGTGCGATTTGACCCCGCTGGACTTTTTCTTGTGGGGTTTTCTTAAGTCGCAGGTCTATGCCAACAAACCGCAAACCACCGATGCCCTCAAAGTTAACATACGCCACGCCATCGATCAAATACAGCCCGATTTGTGCGCCAGAGTCATCGAAAATTGGACCTTTCGTGTGCGCGCCACCAACCGAAGCCGTGGCGGTCATTTGAATGATGTCATATTCCATATGTAATGGGGTCGATGGACCTTTCAAATAAAAAAAAAATTCGCAAATATCTCTCCTACATGTATTTTTTTTTTCATTTCAAAGATCAAGCGTCCCTATTGGAAAACCCTTTATTTTAATTTTATTTTTAAGTTAATATCGATTAATCTATGTAATATATTACCAATTGAAACCTAATGCTTTCAGATTAAAAGTTTCAAGACAGTTCTCAGTTGCATTTTCTGCGATTCTTACCGACGATGATGAACGGGGTAAATTCAATAAAGCAAACAACATTTAATGCACGAAACAATTTATTCATATATGTATAGTGTATATTATAGTGTAAATCAGTCATTTTCACTTAAACTAAAATACATAATAACAAATTCTGGTTCATACAGAAAACAAAAATAAAAATTTTCTTTTGGTATTAGTATACAGGGTTATTGGTTAAGTCGACCTATTCCCTGCAACACGTTATAATAGGGTCAAAATGCAACAAAATGAGGCCATAAATGTTAGGCCGATTTTCAATGGTCACTGAGATATATGAATTTTTAAGTTTTTTTGAAATAACCTAGAATTTTGCCATTTAAAGTAAGAATTAAAAAAAACTACTAAGGTAATGGGCTTAAACTTATTTTTGGATTTTAGTCAACACTATAGCAGACATTTCTTAATCATTTAAAATTTCAAAAACCCATCACAATTCAAAATTTTTAATTTTTAATAAAAAAAAAATTCTTAAATTTTTTTAAAGATATTTTTTAATGTAGTATTACTAAAAAAAATTATATGACATGGAGTCTGCAGACCACTGGAAAAACATACGCGTATTGTCAGCTTTCCAAAAAGGTATCAATGTCAATACAAATATTTGAAATAATTGAAACAGCTAGCTGCAACTTGTTCGGGGACCATCATTTCCTTTGTTAAAAAATGAAATACATGTCATTAAATTCAAAATGCATCGTACGAGTACGTATAATGTACTGCTTTATTTCATTTTTTATCAAAGGAAATGATGGTCCCGAACAAGTTGCAGCTAGCCGTTTCAATTATTTCAAATATTTGTATTGACATTGACACATTTTTGGAAAGCTGACAATACGTGTATGTTTTTCCAGTGGTCTGCAGACTCCATGTCATATATTTTTTTTAGTAATACTACATTAAAAAATATCTTTAAAAAAATTAAGAAATTTTTTTTTTATTTAAAATTAAAAATTTCGAATTGTGATGGGTTTTTGAAATTTTAAATGATTAAGAAATGTCTGCTATAGTGTTGACTAAAATCCAAAAATAAGTTTAAGCCCATTACCTTAGTAGTTTTTTTTTAATTCTTACTTTAAATGGCAAAATTCTAGGTTATTTCAAAAAACTTAAAAATTCATATATCTCAGTGACCATTGAAAATCGGCCTAACATTTAGGGCCTCATTTTGTTGCATTTTGACCCTATTATAACGTGTTGCAGGGAATAGGTCGACTTAACCAATAACCCTGTATACATTTTAGAGTCAAAGTAATGATATTCAAATGGTAACTTAAGTTCTAAATTTTCAAGCTTAACGATAGTATGATTTCGGGTTCCATCTAACACAAACATGTTCAAATCTTCATTGAAAACTTTAGTCGTTAATAATTCACATTCAAAATGTATTTCGTTTTCTATAAGAAAAATTTCATTAATTAGTGCAAAAGAAAAATTGTTTTCGTGTTTGCTTAAATATAGTATAAATCCTCGTCTGTAATGATAGCCGTGGGTATATTCAACCCATTGAATACAAAAGATTTCCCTTTTACAGTTTATTCCATATTTAATAAAATTATCTTGAAGTCTTAATTGTTTATAGTCAATTTTTTCCATATTTCCAAAATTACACGTTATGTCAAAGTTTAAAATTTTCCATATATGAAACATCATTTGTTGATGTCGATTAGACAAAGTATGACAAACATTTATGTAATTTATTAATTGAAGCGTTAAGTTTAGTGAAATATCTATGTTTAGATTCATAGCGCATGCTCCATGTGTGAATCAAGGGCCCATTTTTCTCTATTAGCCGTGCATAATGCGTCATCATATGATGTTTCGGAAGAAGTCTTAGCTGATAGTCAAATTTAATAGAAGTAGAAACTGACCAGCTTCCCCAAAGAACTAACTGGGACTTTAGGAGATAATATTATTTGCATTATTTTAATTAAGCTAATAATCCCTGGCCAAAGCTTCGGTACACGTTTACCTATCTCACTGAAAATAAGAGGAAAATGTATCATAAGACATAAGTTTTGAGAAGCAGTCAAACCGACACTGTCTATGTTGACAGTGGATGGTAAATTTTTCCGTTGCAAATATCCAAAGTTGAATGATTTAATTTTATTTTTAATATCAGTGATATTACAATATTTTAATGCAATAATTAAAAAAAAAATGTTTGATTACAAATGGAACTGCTCCCTCAAGAACATTGTACAGTAATCTTTTTCACTGTAGTACTTAATAGACAAATGGTAAAGGTGCAAAACCGATACCAGGTAAATGATTTTTGATGACAGTGCTTGTACTGTATCAACTAACCTTTTTGTTTTGAGTAAAACAATTGTGACCACGATTGAATTCGAAGTGAATTTATTAAACCGAAATTTCTTCTTATATACTAAAATATCATAGTCTTATCATCTACTCTTAATATTCATTTAATTATCTACAATGCATACAACATGCACTGCATATGCATGCAGTCATTAAGAAAAGAGATAGTTCTTAACCAGTATACACAACATTATCTATAACAACACACATGCTAATGTATATTGATAAGAACCTCTCATTAACTATGAACAATGTAATTAAATTTATTGACATGACATGAACAGTAAACAAAAAACATATTTTTGAACTTAGAACTACATGAACTACAAACTATGCTTTGATTCGTTAAAATCGAGTGAATTGTTTGAGCTTTGGCCCACTGAGGTCATATATTCCTTAACATTTCGCAATAAATCAGTATTTTCACACGTAATTTTTTGTGTTTCATCGCGGTGCATTTTGCAATTCAATTTTCTTAATATCTTCTACAATCGGCATTAAAACATTGTTAAAGTTATTGTCATCTATTTTTGTATCGTTTGTATAAAAGAGCGCAACTAAATGAATGTTGTCCAGTCGAGAGTTTAACTCATACGGCAAAATTTCGAATTGAAAAATAAATTGCCCAATCTTATGGATGCTTGTTTTGCTCCTTAGAGGATTTATCACCTCACAGTTGAATTTGTACTGAATCATTTTCGTTTTGAAAGAAAAACCGAGTTCTTGTAGTTTGTACTACAGCTAAAATTTTCAATAAAATCATCACTACACAAATGAGTCTTGGAAAAATATTGTTTTCTGAAAGATGGATTTTTAAAAATACATTCTAGAGTATACGATATTGCTATAAACTGAAAAGTACATTCTAGAAATATGTCAACGTATGTATTTGTCGATGAGTCAAATTTTTTATCCCACCTTCACCCTATTGGTTTCTTTTCTGGCTGTATAAAAAAATCGTCATATTCAAAATTTTTTTTCCTCATATAGACGCTTTGATTAGTGAACTCATTTAACACATGGTCACGAAGAATATCAATACGTTCACAGTTAAAAGTATTATTATCTGTAGACTTTTGTTTATCTAATATTGTAAATAAATTTTTCCACATTTCAGAATTAAATCTAAAAATTTTATTGATATTTGTTTGAGCCAACCCAAGTGAAGTTAACTAGTTTGAAAAAGTTTGAACTAAATTTGAAATTGACTTCTGATTTGAACATTCATCATAAACTTCATTATCTTTGTGAGAAGATGGAATTGGTAGTGGACAGCGAGCTCCATAGGAGCAGATGATCCTATGGAGCTCGCATGTTCACTACTTGAACATATTTTGACGAAATCAGCTGGTTTAGTGGATTGAATACAAATATTTTGGTTGGGCTTATATTTGAAGCTACATTTTAAAGCATGCCTTCTTAGGCCACTATAAATGGCGGGGACACTCTTTAGTCACAATGCATTTCAAATTTAAATGCTTGTTTTCATAAAACAAATGATCATTTTTAAATGATAGACAGTGTGCCCAATACTATTGAACTGCCTCTTGCACCTGAAATATACATATTTGCAGCTCATTTTATTTTATGTTGGAATTTATTAAAAATTTCAATCTGCCTTGTAGTTGCACTTGATTCAGTCTTTAATTTGTAAACAAATATTGCGAAGAAGTTAGTAAGGCAGGGATCGAATTATATATTAAAGACATAGTATATTTTAAAGAGTAAGTCGAATGCTTGTTGAAATTAAAAATGTCTAGGAACACATATTATTTTCTTGTCTAATTTTATAAAGTATTGTGTTATTACCGTTTTGTTAGGGCCGGACGCTATAATATGTTAGTATTGTCATTGTTGATTGGCTTGGTGTTCCCTTGGTGGGTCTCGGACGTTTTGGCAATTCGGAGTCCTCAGTTGAAGGTGTAGTTGGTTTTTCAGAGTCCGGGGCTAACTTCAAATTGCGGTTTGTTGCAATGTGCTCTTCAATTGGTGGTCGAACTTGAATATTAGTGGGATGAATCCGTTTTTTCTTTCGATTCACGTTGACTGATTTGAATCTATCCACCAACGCTGACAGTTGCTTAGCCTTGTTGTCCTCTTCGATATTACAAGTAGTCGATATTTAGGTTGGGAGTAGGTGTTATCCGTTTGGATCGCTGCTGAAGTTGCTTCAGGTAGTCGCTTGTCCAGGCTCCCCAAAAATCTCTGTTCATCTTCTGGATGTGCTGCCACCGAGATAGGCAAGTGTACTTGTCTAACTCCTGAGAATCCGGTGGTGCTTTTAAGGATTCGCCTACGAGAAAGTGCCCAGGTGTCAGAACATTATCGGAATCTTCTGAGATTGCACACAGTGGTCTTGAATTAAGACATGCATCTATCTGACAAAGCAGTGTTGTCATTTCTTCGAACGTTAGAGTAGTGTCGCCTATAATCCTTTTTAGGTGGTATTTGACGGACTTGACGCCCGCCTCCCAAATTCCTCCGAAGTGAGGAATAGGTTAAATCCATAGGTCGCTGGTTCAAATCCGGCTCGACGGACAAATGACGGACAACTTTCCTGAAATTGAGCTAAGTAAAAAGTAAGTCGTAAGTATTATACAAGATTGTACTTGCACTGATTTATTGTAATACTATAATGGCTAATTATATACAAAATTATTGCTTACTTGCTAAAACTGATTATTGAACTTAAATGTAAATTGACCCATATGCTAATGTAAGCATTATTGCGTCTATCGATCTATAGACGCACAGCATAATGGGTCGTTGGTCGGCTGGTTGGCTGCACGCGCTCAAGGGTCGTTGGTCGTTGTTGCATATACTGCAAAATCGCAATATGACCGTTGACCGGCGTGTTCATTATGTTCAGATTGAACAGATGGACAAAATATTTCTCTACGCCAGACGAATAAACGCTGCATATAAAACACTTGTACATTTTGAGATCGCGCTATTATTCTGCCACGTCACTCAATAATGAATACAGTGCATTCGATTTTTCCCATTAAAAGGAATTTCATAAAAATACCACTATATGAATTACCATACCGAGTTGGCCGACTAGGGGTACTTAATATTGAAAATGTGGAAAATCTTAAAGGTTAGTGAAAGAGCCCTATGGAAAGTCTGGCATTTATACAAAATATTGTCAAGGAATACATAAAACGATTCAAATGAAGACGTTTCACCTACTGCTATTATAAATGGCTGCATTCGCAGACCCTTTCCAATCAAAAAGTCTCGATGCTGTTCCGCCTTGGTGCTAATATTTCACAGGAAATCGAATATATTTATACACACCTCCACGTGCAGTATCAAACATTGCTGTGCCTCTAATATCGAGGGTTTCCATGGTTTTGTTTTGGCGCCTGTGTATACATATTATTGTAGGGACCAAAATGTAGGGCAATATACTGCATAAAAGTCACAGCGTCAGCAGCAACGATGCCCTCTCCTTTTTCCACTATGAGTTTAGCTCCTTTATCTTTAATCGATGCTTTGAAAACACGATATATTTTTTGAATGTATGTGGACCATTTCGCAGTTAATAACTTATCCTTTTCAGGATAAAGTTGCTCAAAATCGACTTCAATCTATGATAATATACATCAAATACAATGTACTTATATATAAATTATTATAACATTTGAATTTCGTTGAACTTACGATCCAATGCTTTGTTTGAAAGTAGGCCACTCCTTCAATACTTTACAGTTTGCATTTTTAAATTGTAACATGCGATAGAATAGGCATGAGTCCGTTTCCACACAGGACTCACAAAATGTTCCGGTTCCCAATTTTTCTTTAGTCAATTTACATCTTCGAAAACTGAAGCCGATGCCTCTGTTGGTACTATCGCAATCTCTGGAATAACTTCGTTTTTTTTTTAACTGATAACGGCTCTCAAGAATTCCCTTTTGCTGGTATTTCCGGGCCAGAGTATAAAAACGAGCCGCAAGTTTTCCTCTACATTTGAATGGGATAAATACGATTCCCACAAATCTTTTTATTCCGTATTTATTGGGCTTCTTCGGCATGTATACCTTGAACTTGCAACGCCCGCGAAAGGGAAGAAGCATCTCATCAATGTAACAACGTATTTGCCTAAATTATACATCTGTTTGCAATTGCTCACAAATCGTTTGAAACTATTTGAAAGTGCGGCAAGTTTGTCTGTTTTTGTCTTTCTTGCCCTGTGGTACTATTATCAATATACGAAGGTATTGGTTTAAAATTGAAATCTTTGCTTTGACATGGTTGCACGGAAGACGAAAGTATGGTCGACCTATATGGTCATTCTTAAACAGAGGCAACATGTCCTCGTGATTCGATTTAACAATCGACGTCATCAAATGCAATCCTATGTCTATGACTTTAAAAGGTCCATTGTTCTTAATATGGCAATAACTATCTTTTTCTTTCTTAAAATCAAATTAGAAACTACCTACTTTTTTTATTCTGTTTGAAAGATTTTTAAGATGAATTCTTTCTGCCAATCGTAGATAAATTTGATGTAAAATTTTATTGGGAATTTTCACTAACTGTTTTGAATACTGCATATCGTCGGGTTGCTGCAAAAACATGCTAACTTACATTTTGTTAGTTTTGAGATAATCGCATTTAAAGATTCGGAATGAAATGAAAAGACATTTTTTAAGAAAATCAAATGAATTTATTAAGATATCATTGGAACGCCACTTAACTATCTATACCCATCAGCATAGAACGGAAAAATGTTAACAAAAGATGTTATAGTGGAAAACATGAGCTCTATTCGCACTTAGCATTTTTTGGCAGTACAATTCGTGAAGATGCTAGTAGGTATTATGGCCCCCAACATCGATTATGACGCTTGAGTTAGCTGTGAATTTGTTTTCGCTGTAATATAATAATCATCTTTGGATAAAGATTCGGAAATTTAAAAACCAAGTTTAAATCCGATAACAATTCATTTTTATTCAGTTCAATACAGAAAAAAAAAAATTCAAATTCAAAAAAGAAAAGACCAAAAGAAACAATGTTTTAATTTAATCTTCATTGCTACCCTCACTCTCGCTTGCCTCGGTAATCGTGTCTGTAGCTTGTTTCGTTGTGGGCAATGTTTTGTAATACCCATGAAATTCTGAAGGGATTACGTTATTTTTGCACAGTTTTAGCAAATCTTGCTTTTTCATAATGCTTATAGGCAATGGTTTTTTGTATGCCTTTTCGATTTTGATGTCTTGAGTAGCTATTGGTCTTCCTAATCCCCTAATGTTTATTTCTTTGTAGTTAGACTGGTGATCGTATCTATACTCTAAAATCCACCTTTTTTCTTTGCTATACCTGAAACATTTAACTTTTAACCAATTCACCTTTTCTCCTTCGGTGCTTTTTATTCTGTTTTTCATCAGTTGACTAGTTAACAATTCCAGGTTTAGGAAGTCGGAATATTTGAGCTCCATGACTTTGTATGGTGCCTTACCTGATCGGCTTGTTCGTGCCCTTCGGAAAATTGCTAGCCAGTCGTGGATAGTGTAGACTGGCACATACTTTTGGGCCTTTTCAATGGCACTGTGCATACTGTCCACCTCCATATAGCTGTGCCCACTTTCCAAAAATTTTTGCTCAATGCATTTTAGATGTGGAAGTAATTGCACAAGATAGAGCAGCATTACAGTTATATTCTTATTCCTGTTTTGACCGCTACAGGTATCGGAATATAAAACAATATGATCAATACTATCTGATAGTTGGGTAATGTACTTGTATAGGCAGGTGCCGATTTCCAAGCTTCCACGCTTTCCGTTGATTTCCGTCCAAGCAAAACAGAAAGCATTATTCGGAAGGGCCATTTCGTATATCGTTAAGTTATAGACGCAGATCTTTCGGCTGTAGTACATGGGACTAACATCGCTACTAGGAATTTGAAGGACGCACTCTAAGTCGAACGAGCAGCACAGAAACTTCTTTTCCTTATCCGCCCGTTCCTTGTCCCTTGTTTTTGCCAAAACACAGTCTTCTTTTCGAGCAATATGGGCACTATAAACATGTTCAAGCTCGGCCTTTTGATCGGTAGTCGCAACGACGTACTGCATGCATATTTGGCATTGATCCTTTTTTGGCTTATAAAAAGCATAATTGTAATTGTTACAAAAAATCCTTCTGTACGTTATAGCTGAGACCGGGGTTGAACCCTCTTTTTTACATTCTTCCACGAACAAAGCATGCATTTTAGAGATGCTTAATTTCGGGTCCAAATATTTTCTTATAGTGGACTTTCTCGTATAATGGGATTCAGTCACCGGGAAACTTTCAATGTGCTGTTTGACCCTTTCAACAGATTCACTTTTAGTTTTGTTGTGTGGTTCCTTTCTTGCTCGTTGATTCTCGCTCATAAAAATTTTGCCTTCTCCCGCGTGTTCAAAAGCATGAACTATCACTGCTTTGCTTATTGCCAGTGTGCTGGTAAAAAACTTTTGGCAAACACGGTGTTTGATCCCATTTGATTCCAAGAAGTAGAATTTGCAGTCCGAGCGAGCTTTTCGCTTAGGACTAGATTTTTTTCGTATTGGAGCACGACATTCGACATTCTGCAAAATATAGTCCTTCCTCCGTGAAAAGTCACAGCTCCAGAAATTTTTACACAAGATGGACCTGCTATCCGGAAGAATTTTTTCACAGCATTTAAACCGACATTTTGAGCAATCCACTGTGTTTGGTGCCTTGTTTTTTTTCTTTATTTCCTTGACCTGATTCCTTTTCCATTTCTTCGGATTTGATTTTCTCCAACGCGTTCTTTTCCCGTTTTCATTGAGATCTTCTAAAAATGCAAAATTATCTTTATGTAACACACGCAATTCTTCACAAGAAAGTTTTACCTTCATCTGAAGACTCAGATTCATGATGGGGAATGTAATTCTTATCTCGAACAGAGCAATCGGAGTCGAAGTCATTTCCTGAATCTAGAGTTTCTACTTCTGCTCGAGAAGGTTCCATTTCCGTTGTGTTTGTTACCCATGAAGAACACCCTTCATTTCCTCTATCTTCACCGTCTTAAAATCCAACCATGAAACGGCGATCAGTTACATTTTTTAAAATTACTCAGGAACTTACCATCAATATCGTTCTTCTTCCGAGCCAGTTCCACCATTAAAGCACCACGGGAAACCATATTCATTCAATCTATAAAAATCCCTAACAATTTTTTTGCACAAACTAAATTATCGTACCAAAACTAGACTCCACTTCTGAATTCCAGCTCTTGCTCAATTCAACTGACCGAATACATTTTCATTTGAAAAAAGTCCCGTTACGTATTGAGCAAACAAACACCCCAATTCCCAGAAATTCACTGCATATCGTAGACTGGAAAAAACATGCACATCATTTTTCCTGCATTGAATGCTACACCAATCGTACATACCTAATACTAAGTGTTTAACATTCTACGATTATGTAGCATTATTAAAACTGCAGAAATGAGACAAGTGGCAGTAAGTATAGTTCTATTCATGTAATGTTTGAGTTATTACAGCGAAATATTATAAGTGTCACTTAGCTTGTTTTCGTAGATCCATTGTTGCATTTTCGAGGTGTTGAATTTTTACAATAAAATATAAGTGCTCTTATCTTGTTTTGGTAGAAATAAAATCAGCGCAAAGTGACTTATCTGTTTTGCGACTCCCCAAAACACCCCCTTGGCATCATTGGATAGTTATCCGGTTTTGGCAGAACATAGAACGTCAATTTTCATGCACAAATATGCACTTAACTCAAAAATGATAAAAATGCACTTAGCATGTTTTTGCAGCAACCCGACGATATAATTCTCGAATACGCAGAAGAAGTATCAAACGTTCACATTGCTTCACGCAATCGGGCAAGTGAAGCAGTACAAGCACATTAAAACTTATGAGGTGTTTACCTTAAATTTGGGAGAAGACCTTGACGAATTTGTTCATAATTTGCTGGGCTGTTTCAACTTTAGTCCGGCATGATGTTTAATAAAAAAATTCCTGTGTATAGTAAAAACTGTCTATATTCTGTAGCTTTCCAAATTGACAGATCCGGCGACGCTTCTACATATTTGTAGGACAATAGGGCAAAATTTAACATTTTTTTCTAACTCACACACTCTTTGCTGCAGGACTGCCTACTGTCATCTGTGATATATAAAAAATAATCTGTAAGTTTTCACACTTATAGCACACATATGCAAAGCAGGGTATTGGTGGAACTTTACTAAGCAAGATCATGACTTTTACAAACTTAACGAGTGTCATTAAGCGCATCAGCTCTCACAGTGGAATCGCTCTCACTGCGCACTTATTGCGAATTGACAATCCTCGACACAACGAGGGAACAACACAAAAATCACACTAGGACAAGCTCTTACGGTGACATCACACACCGCTCCCTCGTGCCAGCTCTTCGCGTACAAGAAAATAGTTCCACAAATAGTAATAATCTACCATGCACACACAAGAAATCTACAGATTGATGATTGACAAATCTTCAACACTCTGCCAACGGAGGATGCTCTCACAAATATCAATTCAACTATCTTCCTCTTTACTCACTCGCTCCATTACATTCAATCATCATCAACAACAATATTTCCGACATCTTCCAAAAACATTGGTCAAGACTTCATCCTTCCCACCAATTTCATTATTTCACGTCAAGCATTAATCTCTCCAATAAAAATGTGCATGCATGTGCATTTTTCTGCTTCTGCCGCTGCTGTCATTGTGGGTCATCAAATGCAAATGCGTGTGTTCTAAAATTGTTCTAAAATTTTTCTGCTGATGCCGATGCCTCTGCCGATGCTGACGCGGGATATGTAATTCAACTATCGCAGACTTCAATGTATCTTTCAAATTCACCTAAAACCAAAAACATTTCTGAAAAAAAAAACATATCTATCTCCTTTCAACTCTGCTTCATCATCTTCCTAATATCTTTTCATAATATTCAAACTTTTGGTAATTTTGGATCATGCAATATTTTAAGCAAATGTACAAAAACAACAAAATAATGGCAGTCTTGCGGGGTGAGTGACGGTAATCCCAGTTCTGAATTGTAAGACAATAAAAATGGGTACAAATCACACAAATTGTTTTTTTTTCTTACTATACTCACACACTTTACCCAACGCAAGACCGCCGACCATTTGAAGCCTGAAACTACATAAAGTAAAATTGTAAGTTTTGTTATATAGCTTCACACACAGAAAAAACATATTGGTGGAATGACTACGAAATGAATTCCTCAACAATTAACAAATAAAATGAAACAGCTCTTACGATCCCATCTCGGCGATCGCACTCTGTTCCGGAACAGCTCTTACGGACCCATCTCGGTGACCGCACCCTGTTCCACGAAAAGCTCTTACAGTGGCATCTCGTACGCCGCACCCTTTTCGCATAATCCACAAAAACAACTTCACATATTTTAACACTCCACCAATTTGCCTATTAACACACTTCATGCATTAAATTATAAAACATGCCAAAATCTAACTTATCCAGATTACAAGCTGTACAACCAAAACATAGTGATCCACTCACCTTTTTACCAACGGAGGACATACACAAAACCCAACTTAAACTTAACATCAAACACTTCACCTCTGCTGCTCTATGAGACTATTCCACAACTTACTGCTTGTTCCCTCAGGAGATCTTTCTAAAGCCAGTCCTTTCTTCTCTTATCAAACAATACAAATCAATCAATTGCTGACTCGAAAATCAAAATATAAACATTGGACCAGATAAAAATCGTAAAATATAAAACTAAAGTGGTTCTAACGACAAACTTTAGTTTCCATTCGTTGTAGAGACAATTTCGTATATACACTGGAAGCTATTACTATTTTTTTTAATCAAAACCAAAACATACTGTTGCTCTTTTGACGAGCAGCCGTCACTGCAACAAGAAAAAAATTACCGGATGCATCTGGCTCGGTGGCATATTAACCCGGCGAGGCCGCGAACGGCGTGGGCTGTGAGCCAGTGCATTCCGATCCTTGCTTAGCCACCATCAAATTTAATAAAAGAAAACTAAAGGGAAGGGTCAGAGGATTGTCTCCATCCTTCGGGACAATTTCAAAGTCAAACAAATATTTAAAAATTCGTTACATGTATCTCAATCTCAATGAAAGTGAAATTTACAAAATAAAAGTAGGGGAAATAAAATTTCAAAGCAAAGGAAATATTAAGAAAAAGAAATACCGCCAAGTAGTGAAAAAAATCAAAATTATTGGAAAAAAGAAACTATTATTAATTAACAATAATAAAAAGAAATAAATAATTAAAGAAAAATATTAGCAAATGAACTTACGTTTTGTTGTTGCCGACAATCGATCGTGTGCACCGAGCAAACTAGAAAAAATTTCGTACAAAAAAAAAAAATAAATTCCCCATTATTAGGATATAAAAAAAATTATCCATTCGACCATAAAATTCCAAATCGCTTTCTTGCTTATGAGTGAAGTTCCGTTTTTCAAATCGTCTCTTTTCACATCCAATGATCATATGATAACGCACAGTAAAATACAGTGGAACCTCCCACAAATGAATTTAACGACGCAGAAGCAACATGAAGGGAGAGGGAGTCTGTCACGCCCGAGTTACACTATATACGTTCCGTTTTATTATTATTATCTAATTACTTATTATTATTATCTCTGGTTTCTATCTTTTTTGTTATATGTTGCTGTCTGCATGATGACGCTTCCTAGGATTCCAGACTCTGGAATCTGGACTCAAGTAAATTCATAAAGTATTTCAGTGTTTGTGTTGCTCGTGAATCATTGCTCGTATAATCGCCGAGAATCCTTATCCAATTTTCTAAGTAATATGTGGACGATCATTGGATCCCAGTTGTTAGTCTCCATACTTCTAAGTTTTTAATTGCTGCTAATGTTTCCGTTGGCGTATCATGAAGCTTCCTGATACTTTGTGCTGATTCCTTTATAATGTTAGGTTGCTCCAGAAGAGCGTTTAGATACGCTATCAGGATCGTTCTTATGTTGTTGTATCGTTTGCAGACTCGGAAAATAAATCCTTAAAAGGATCCACTTTAAATATTCTCTGCTAAACTTCGGAATACCAATTCTCGGAAGTTGAATATTAGACTTTAGAGCTAGCTGACTGAACAACTGGTGCGGACATAGCTGTCTGATATGGTTTGATCTTGCTGATTCTAGCTAAATTACAGTTTCTTGATATATGCCCTCGGTTGCTCGAAATACATTGTGTAATGTAGTATTTGCAAAAGCCATTTTTGCCAGTGGATGTACAAGCGCGACGGCATGTGCTGGACGGCTCGAACGCTAGCGTATTGGCGGGGTACTTTGTTTGCCATTCCACTTCATCATTACTAACAAAAAATATTTTTTTATATTTTTTTCACATGCCTAAAAAAACAAAGGACTCAAACTAAAAAAAAGTCAAATTAGCGACCTTCCTTTTTTTCGTTTCATTTTTTTTCATCTTATTTCGGAAGGGAAGAGTGGAATCCCGCAAAGAAAAAGTGGAAGTTAAATTAATCCATCATATATATTTTTTTCGCGTTTGGGTGTAACTTACAAAAAAAATGCACCTAGTGCGTTAGAGGTAATAATTGGGACCTTGCTTAATGAATGTCATAATTTTTAGATTATTACATATTATGTTTTTTTTTTAAATAAAGTAATACAAAAATTTCACTCACCCATTTCGACGTCCGGAGCGGCCGTTGCGTATGTGTCAGCTCTAAGGGAAATAGAGTTAGCCGGGTTTCCTTCGCCAGGAAAATTAACGATTCCAAATGCCCAATTACATCCTCAATACTTGGACGCATAAGATATCACAAAATGACAACACTATTCAATACTGAAATCCATAAATTCATGTTAATAATACCATTAATGCCCTTATGGGGCTTCTTACAATATAATCTCAATGATGAAAATGATATGAACAAATCTGTCGGTTTAATATCAAGTAGGCGGATAAGAACAAAATTTCCAAAAGAAAACGTAACAAAAATTAAAGTGTGCCTTTTCAGGTTGAATCCTGAATGATTTTTACCGCAAGTAACGGTATCATTCCATGAAACCACACTTGAACAACGGGTTGTGGCATACGAAAAAATTGCCGTTTGGCAAGAAAACAACCATTTACAATGAAATTTAACGTGCGCCGGCCCACGATGAATCCTGGTGTTTTGGGCAGTGAGCTTCGCAATATTATTGACCGCAAGTTAGCGGGATCATTGAATGGGCAAGGGGGCCAAAGTTGCACTCGAGTTACGGCCTTTTTTCCAATAAAACGGTAACACTTAAACCGAATGTGCGCCGGTTCAAGGGGAATCCTGGCGTCTTTGGAATGGCGATTGTTGAAATGTTTGCACTGTGAAGAAAAACGAACCAAGGAACTCAATGTTACTATCAATTCATTTTTCACTTTCCCAAAAGAATATAAAAGGAAATATACTTACAATTTTCCTTTGGTTTGAAAAAAAAAATGTATTTTTTTCCCGTCGACGACCTTCTTTTTATCTATCTCTATCTTTTCCTTTCTTTGCTTGTTACTACACGTTCGAATAGAACGAGAATATTTCCCGCCAAAATTATTTGCAAGACGCCAACAACAGCACGATTTGTTTCTTTAAGAGACGGTGTTGTTGCTCAACCAATTGCTGCAATTATGATTCACCGAATTCTCTCGTCCTGCTACTACTGTTATGAGTTTGATTCACAAAACACTTTATCGTTTTGTTGCTAGTGGACCGCGAGTTCATTTACGGGGTTCGCGACGTATACAGTTTGAAGTTTGATTCTTGATATTTTTTTGTCAACGAGCCGTGATTTGTTTAATTGATTTAACAGAAACACTTTTTTTGTTAGAGCACTTTTCTTTCGATAGTTCGTTTTTTGCGTATGAGATCGAAATTTCAGTGCCACATGACCTTGTTCTTCTTCTTCTTTATGGCACGATAGCCCGACGTCGGGCCTTGGCCGCCTGGATTGAAAACCTCCAATTGTCGCGGTCACGCGACCTTGTCCTCCAGTTCCGAAAGCCTAGCATCTGGTGGGCGTCCTCACATACAGAATGCTCCCATCGGGCTCTCGGTCGTCCACGCAATCTGGCTCCGTCCACTCGTTGCGCGTTCATCACCTTTTTGGGCATGCGATCGTCGTTCATCCTTTGTGTATGTCCCGTCCATTGCAATCGCTGCAATTTCACGATATTCGACACCTGTAGCTCATCATACAGCTGATACAACTCAAGGTTGTACCGGATGCGCCATTCACCTCGTTCACGAACGGCCCCGAAGATTCTTCGGAGAACCTTTCGCTCGAATGTGTCCAACAGGTGTTCAGAGTTTTGGGTTAGGGTCCATGCCTCGCAGCCATAGCACAGGTCGGATGATGGTTTTATACACGTGGAGCTTCGTGTTCCTGTGCACCAGCTTCGAATTCATAATTTGGAGGACCGCAAAGTAACACTTATTAGCTAGTTGTATCCGTCGCTTTATCTCATCTGTTTCGTTGGCGTCCTTTGACAAATTGCAACCCAGGTAAGTGAAGTTGTCTACATATTCTATATTGAGGTCCCCGACTGTGATGGTTGAATTTACTGGCGTTCTAGTTTTTGATAGCATCATGACCTTGGTTTTAGATTCGTTGATATGTAGCCCAACTTCTTTGGCGGCGTTATTGAGATTATGCAGAAGGCTTTCTGCATCACCCAATCTTCGAGACATGATGCTGATGTCGTCGGCGTAGGCTACTAGTTCAGTCGATTTAATGAGTAGCGTTCCGCTGCTGTCCAGATTCACGGCTCGAATCACATACTCCAGAGCCAGGTTGAAGAGCGTCGGCGCCAGCCCGTCGCCTTGCTTGAGTCCAGTACGAGTTTCAAATAGGTCAGTGAGTCTGTTCTGACCTGCGAGACGGTATTAGTCATCGTCATCCTTATGAGTCGCACTAGCTTAGCCGGTATACCAAAATACAGCAGAATGTTGTGCAGTACGCTTCGATCGATACTGTCGTATGCCTGCTTGAAGTCAACAAATATTTGGTATACGTCGATGTTGTATTCCCAGCACTTCTGGAGTAACACTGTAAAAAGCTGATCTGTCGTCGAACGACCAGGTCTAAAGCCGCCTTGGTACTCGCCAGACCTTGTTCTAGTGGTTGGAAAATGTTCACTCGGTCTCAGGACACTGGTTCCAGAGATTTACACAATTGTTCTCAAGACACTGGTTCTAGAGAAGGTAAATGATGGACGGACCAAATGTAAGTTAATTAATACGCGATTGTTGGCAAAATCATTTATTTATAAAGTAACAACTTAATTTATATAAAAATCTATAGTGTCAGCAAATATTGGATTATTGAAAAAAATTAATCTACAAATTTACCATATAATCGAAAATGGAAAAGATATTGTAGTAAGCAAAATGTTCTCACGGAGAAAGAGTGAACCTTTACAATTTGGCTTAAACCTATTTATACAATTAATATGCTTACTTCGCTAAACTTAATATTACTTTCCATATTGATTTAATTGATCTGTTATTCTATGGTCAATTCTTCATGGAATATTCTTCACTTGAGAAATTTAATTCGCACGTGCTATTGTACAGTGAACGATGTATTTGTGCAATACGATATTCGCGTGCTATCGTATAGTGCTCTCTTTTACTGGCATTTTTCTTTATTCACTTATCATGTATTTTAGTCTAAGAAAATTGGACCAAAATATGGCCATCGAACGGCAAAAATCCTACATCAGAAATTTTTTTTGATTATGGTTGGGGATGGTCCCGAGATGATGGCATAGAAAGTCCCAACCGATCGGGGGTGGCATGTCCATAACTCCCCCCAAAATTGGAGCAAAGTGCTAAATTTTGGTTTGTTGCGATTGGAGGTCATAGTCACCCCACCCACCAAAAATCAGCTCATTCGGATAAAAACTAAGCGTCCTCAAACCTGTATCTGTATCTCTCACTGTTTTTAAAATAATCGCAAAAAAAAACGAAAAAATGCCCCTTTCCCCCCTTTCCCCCCTTTTTTTAAGGTTGCGGACCACGGATCGGTTGGGACTTTTAATGCCATAATCTGGGGACCATTCCCAACCATAGTCCAAACAAATTTCCGATGTAGGATTTTTGCCGACCAAATATGCCATTTTTCTTAGACTATTTATAACAAAAAAAATCCTTACATACTATATAAATTCTACCTATGCTAAAGAAAGTGCAATTGTACTGTCGTACATTGTACTTTCATACATTGCACCTATTGCACTATGCAAAAATTGTGGAAATTTAGTATATGTATCTTATTACGTCGACAGAAAGCTTGGTCCTTAAGCCGCGAACATTTTGATAATAAAAGGATAATTTAAGGCTTTTAATTATCTTAGGTTGCGGGAAGATGGTCGTCGCCGATAATTCGGATGAACGGAATCCTTAACAAAAGTACCCTCCGGCCAGAATGAGGTATTCTGTGGAGACGATAACTCCTGGGGAAGTGTTAATTTGAAAGATCGGTATGTTCTCCTTAATTAGCTTACGGCAAATTAATAATGGAGTAAACCCAAGTTTCTCTACGACGTAGTTGTGGACTTCCGATTCCGTCGTGTCATATGCAAGACTGCTGACCAACAATTGCCTCAGAGGAGAACAAACTCGAAGCGTAGCTTAAACAGACCAGATGGTGTAAGTGAAGACGGTTGGGCTGTTCTTAGTGCAGGGCTGAACATCAGACCGATCAGACGCAGATATAGATGGTAGCTGCAGTAAAGAATCATTCCGCAGCGATGAAGAAAGCGGTTGGTGAAGATGAAATGGCTCAAGAGAGAGCTGTTGCAGTCGTGGAGAAGATCCTTCAACTGGCACAAGATTAGCCGGTGATGATTGAGGCTGTTGTTTCCTAACATTAAGTTGACTTGTTTTGGCCGCTCGTTGCCTGGTAGTCACTCGGGACGACTCACCAGAAACTTCTGTTGGTAGATTTGATTCCGAGCCATCGATGAGAGAAGTCACCTCATCGGGTGTTGACCGTATCTTAACCACATGGATGTTAAGTTCCGATAACAACAATTTCAGCGAGATCTGAACATGTTTTAAATTGTTAGCACGAGAAACATACTTCGGGGCTTTGCAAACTCATCATGAATAAGTAATGACAGGAGACACTGTACTGTTCTATTTTTAGGACAAAGAAGTCAGGCGTGCTGTACTGTTCTGTTTTGTGTACATAAAGTTCAGGTGAATCGGTTTATCAAAGTTCACTATACAATCCATCATGTATCTTTGTTAAAAGCCCAAAAAGTATGGTATTATTTAGAAAGGTTGTAGAACGAAGCGTTATAATAATTACACTACCACTCTCACGCAAGATAAGCTGTACACACTGTATACATAGAAAACGTTAGTAACAGGGAAATGAGGAGTTAGAATAAAGGCACGAAAACGTCTTTAAAGCAGAAGACACTGAGCGTACACTAGCACTATCGCGAGAAAAGCAAATCAAAGGATGGAATGTCACACGCGACACCGAGAGGACTTTAGCAATGCCTCACAATTCAGGCCAAAAAGACGGTGCGCAGGGTCTTCACAACGTTGACGTATGACGTTCGCACTTGTTATAATGCCCCTGTTTATGTAGACTGTTTCTATTTGACAAATTTTTGAATGCTGGTCTGATACATGAATTCTCAATCCTTCGGTCCCTCATTATTGTAATAATTTATGATATATTATTAGCAAAATTTTATTAAGTAATATTCCTTGAGTCATTTCTTTGGCGGTATTGACAAGTACGGAGTTAACATTTGATAAGTCAATGTAGGAATCGTTTTGAACATCTAGTACTAATTCATCTTTTTTACATTTGATTTCTTGCAGTTCTAAAACTAATTCATATACTACATCTTTTACCTTTATGTTCTAATTCGTCGATATATTTCAGACGGTTTCTGGTTCGTACCTCAGCTTTAGTGTTGATTTGATCAAATCCCAATCCTCTGGCTGCTGTATATATATACACTGTAAAAACAAGGTTGAATTTTACATCGAAAACTCGTTGAATTTTACACCTTTTTTTTCGCAAAATTACAGTAAACGTTTATTTTTCAACAAAATTTCTAGTATACTCACAAAATAGTGTAATATTACACAGATTTTTCAATATTACTCTATCTCAGTGTAATTTTACACCACATTTGGTGTGAAGATGTGTCATTACTTTCTTCTTGTGTAACTTCACATTTTCAGTGTATATTTACCAATTTTGGTGCAAAAAATACACCTACATTTGTGTAAAACTGACTTTTGTGCATTATTGCATTTTCCTGTATCTCACAAGTGACTTGTTCTGTGTGCAGTTAGTCTGTTCCGTCCGAAGTGCGTTCGCGTGAGCATCATATTATTGTTGTGTTGTAGCGCTTTTTTGCTCTTGAACCGAAGAGGGTGTGGCAGCTCTTGGCCGTTGCAATAACGGGTAGCTCCAGGACGATTTACACCGAAGAACGGGCTGCCGTAAATATTATTATAAACCCGGATGTAAATTTACATATTTGCCGGTGCAAATTTACATTTTTTCGTGCAAATTTGCTTATTTCTGATTTAAATTTACTTAAGTCTAAGAGTAAGTTTACTTATTTATGTGTGCAAATTTACACCAATTTTGTAGTAAATATTTACACCGTAAAGCGTAAAATTACTCTCGTTCATATAGTGGTGTAAATTTACTACTATAATAGAAGGAAAAAAAGTTTCCTCCTATTATTGGAGTAAAATTTTTTACAGTGTATATATATATATATTATCGCATTTTTCGCATCACGCTGATTTTTTTCGATATACATTTGCTTAATCGCAGATTTTCGTATCTCTTCATCGTTTATCGTTGCCAAGTAATGTTCAATTGAAGTTATAAGTCCTTTGATCGTAACATCACCTTCACCTGGAATAGGTTTTCTTTAAAATTTGCTGTTTATGGAGCTGCACCTGACGCTCTGGTGTTGCGGCTGCAAGTGTTGAAATTGTTGTTGTTGGGCCAGTAACGCTGCCATCTGTTCCAATTGGCTTTCTCGTTCCCTTAGCTGTTGCTGTAATTCAGCCAGCTGTTGCTCCATGTTGTCTACCAACTGCGTCTGTTTTGGTTGAACAATAGCTTCCTTATTCCTATGCTCCTTCTGCAATTCGGAATCCTCCTAAAATTCTGCTTGGGGCAATGCAATTCCAATTAAACTTGGTCTCCCAAGATTCACTTAATTTTCCGGTTTCCTTCGCGGTTATTAGAAGCTAAACTACTTCTCGTCGATATTGCGCTATTGGCCGGTTGGCCACCAAAAGCCTCCTCGTCGGAGGTGCGCTCTTGGCCAGCAAAAACAGGAGCCCTTCGTCCGGATCCAAGATTTTGAATTATGTAGTGCTAGAACCGGGTGCTAGGTAAGGACTGTGGTTCCAATGACTTTCATAAAATGTTGTTTAACCGATTTCACTCCCGCCTCCCATAATCCGCCAAAATGGGAGGCCGAGGCAGGAATGAAATGTCATTGAATTCTATCAATGGCAAGCGACTTACGAAGTACGTCTAATTTGGAAAAGGCGCCTACGAAATTGGTCCTTTTGTCGCTGTACATATTCTCCACTTATTACTTCTGGGAGTTTTTCTATTGTGTATTGTGTGTTTTCGATACTCTTGTAACGGTTATTTGGTCTGAGCTAAGCTCAGAGAAGGGCGAAGGCCGAAAACTCAGTCCTGAAGTGACAAGTGTCAAAACATCCTCAGTCAGTGACTAGTGACGCGCGCTGGAAACGTTAAGGATGAACAATATGACTTTTCTTTTTTTTTTCTGCCGATTAAAATGGGATCGGACACATCAGACCACGGCAGGAGATTCATTGACAAAAATGTTAAAATTTGATGGTACTTTCGGATACCGACTCGAGTTTCGCTTCGTATGAACCAGGCACACCACCTCGCCTCATGTGCTTGACGTATTGGTGCAGCTTGACCGCTTGTCCAACCGAATTGTGCTGCTTAGGCCGCGTAGACGGGAGCTTCAAATCAACTGCACGCTTGCTCTACCGTATGCACCAAGATGACGGGCACCTTTCTCTGATTGAATTTATTATTTAAGTGTACCCTTACCCATTTCTGTTGGATTTTTTTTTTCTTTTTTTCCTGATTTCAATCTGCTCCACACTTCGCCACGGCCACTGTCTGACTTCTGTCACTGTTCGAATTATCATTCGAACTTCCGCTCTTCGATGCTGTCATCGAAGACATTTGGCCGAATCGTGGAAGTTCGAATGACAATTCGAACTGCCATTGGAAGTCAGCCGCTTAATGCTTGAAATACATATGACGCAGCAGCAGCACCGCACCATAGATTTTCGCATGAAATTTCGCACATTACATTCTTTTCTTATGCAATTTTACTCATAAAGACGTTAATTCTCTCTCGCTAATAGCACCTCTTGAGTGATATCTCTAATTGTATTAACTTGAATTGAACTCACATTGCTTAAGTGTATATAAAAATTTTTTTTCCTTCGGTGTCGTTTTGTGTTGCCTCGATAGCAGAACCCAAATGAAAAAACCCAAAATTGCAGTGAAACCGATATATTTCGGGCTATCAACAGCCCATCTTCAGGGTTTAGTTTTCTATAAAAACAATACAAATTGTAGGGATATATCAAACAAAATTCAATTAAAATAAATTATAAATTAAATTACCTAATTAGTGCTTTTCAAAAATAATGGACAAATGACATGATGGTATATAAAATGTTATTAGTTCTTCAGTTTTTGTTCTTATTATTTATTTTGATCCAGTTAAAGGTTTCTGCTAGCTGAATGTCTAGCTTACATCTTCGCTTTAATGCCTCCTTAATTTGCACCCAATCGTCGGTTTCTGAAAGTTAAATAATCGAGTCATTCGCATCTCCCATGATTTTTTCGTAATATATAATCCTTGTAGCGGCCTTTTGAGTTTCTGCGTCGCTGCTTGTATTCAGGAAATACTCCACATTATTAACAAAGGCGTTAGAGAAATTTCGCCCTTTCCGGTGAAACTCACCAGATACCGAACTTCTCTCACCTTCTTGTCCCCTAAAGATGAGGCTACCTGTTGAAATTGCAGCTGTTGTAGTGCTGTCGTAAGTTAGCTAGCTTGTAGCTCCTGCTGCCCCCGATGTTGGAGCAAGAGTGTAAGCCTTTGGACCTCCTCTTCTCGCTCCCGAATCTGCTGTTGCAGTATTTGTAGCAGTTCGTCCATTACTATGTCAACTATGTCTCGTATTAGGTTGAACTGTAGCTTCCTTTGGTTCTTTCGATCAGTCATTCACAATCACAAATTCTTATATTCTTTGTTTTAGGTATGATTTTATATTATATTTTATATATTTTACCTAACCTCAGGTAGCGATTTCAAGATCTTATAAAGGCTTAATAGCGAAACCAATAAATTTTATTTGATTTCCTTTGTGGAATATCAAACAAATATGGTTGTGATTATTCCAGGTGAGTCTTGTCGACTTTGCTGATATTGGTTGATTTCCTTCGCGGAGTATCAATGTTTTTCGGTAGATCTCGATTTTACTGGTTTTTTTGTTTTTCTTCTAATGAAACGATGAACGATTTCCTTTTCGGAATATCGTTTTGTTTTTTTAATTATTTTGTTTTAACTGTTTTGGTACTTTTAGTCTATTTTGATTTCCTTCGCGGTTAATCAATGATCACTTTTATTAATGAAAGTTCCTTTGTTCACTGGTATGTTGGTTTTACAATAATGAAAAAAAAAGAAAATAAGAAGCTGGAAAAGTGAATAACAACCGTGTCACTTTTATTAAGTTTTAGTACTATTTCCTTCGCGGAAAACTCACTGACTGTGCCAGTTTCGTTATGTTCCTTCACGGAAATAAGAACGGCTCTTTTATTTAGTTTTAATCGATTTATTGAAAATACTTCGCGGTGAGAATGATTTCGATAATACAAACAAACAATAACAATGATATAGCGGCTAGGCACAAACTGCGAGCTCAGATACGTATCGGAGTGCACTTATATTGATAATTATGCTGATTCGACAATAATATTGTATCTAAATATTGGGATTGATTCATTGGAAATTGTTCAATTCAAACGTAAATATAAAAGATTCTTTTAAAGTTAAATATCTTTTATTACAGTTAAATAATCAGAACCGCGAGACTAAAGTAAAAGTTCGATCCGGTTGATAAAAAATTACCATAAAAGTTTCTTAAAGAGATCTTTTTTAATGGTCTGACTACGACTAAACTGTTACAAAAAAGATAGACTTACATTTATGCTTACACTATCATAATTATGTTTATATTTATTAATGATTCTACTAGGTTCCAATCGAGGTTGCCTCGATGGTAATTTTAATAAGAACGGCAACATTGGGTAACATCGAGAAAAGTATGCATAGGTAGAACAGTGTTGTAATGCATAATATTACGGAAACAATCATGTGTGTTTGTTGGGCAAAATGAGTAAGTGGATGGTTTTGGAGGTGGAAAGGGTATAGCGGATGAAATAGGTGCTGGCGGTGATGTCGACATCACTGACGTAACTCCTCCTTCCTTAGAATCAGAACTCTCCTGAGCTCTGGAAATCTTCGGTATTTTAAAAGCCCGATTTTTTCTAATGAATAATAAACAGGATTATGCTGAAAAGTATTACCAATGTTATTGCCGCATAATTTACAAATGTGTAAGTCAAAATTAACTTTTTATTATGTGACAAAAATATCTTTATTGCTTTATATTACGTAACAAAAAGACAAATTACAACATGCACTTACTTCTACTTATAGTCTAAATATGCTGATGCTACATTTTCCTTGTAATTGCACAACTGTGGAATAGTGTGCCGGTCGTCGTTCCCACGTTAATGTGGGTGTCATGTTAACTTGTGTACTGTATGTATTATTGTCTTTATGATATTTTACCTCATTGATTTCGTCAATGTTTTCTACTTTCTTCAGTCAATGATATTGCCTATTTTGAAAATTTATCTATACCTAAAAGTAATGAAACTATATTTTAAATATATGTAACATAATTAACTATATGTATGATTTGATTCATACCATAGTTGGAGTTTGAGGTTATCTGAAATTTAGGTCTTAGCGGATTCCTATCGTACTTCGCTCTACTGCAAACGTTGCAATTATTGATAAATTGTTCTATCAATTGATTGAACAATAAGTTTTTTGAAATAAATTAAATTTTTAACGCTGCAATAATTTTCATTAATGCCTCCGTGTCCATTTTCTTTTCTTTGATATCTACTAATCTGTTTAAATGTTTCTTCCTCGTTAGGCATATCCTTAGCATTGGGGGTTACATCTATAAAATTTTATCGCTCTTCCAAACTAATTAATTAATTTTTCTGCTCTTTGTTATACATATGATCGGATACCATTTTAAAGGCTGCGATCGGTCATCAGATTAAACTGTCTACCATAGATGTATGGAAGATAATAATATGCAGCCCAAACAATCGCCAGCAGTTCTTTTTGTGTAGCGGAGTATTTTCGCTCATGATCATTTAGATTTCTGCTAGCATAGCTAACAGGGTGTTCATCTTGAGTTAGAACTAGGGATGTCAAAAACCGGCCCATAACCCGGTTGTCGGTTTTTTCGGTTTTTTGCAAAGCCGGTTAGACCGTCCGGTTTTAACTGAACTCCAAGTACCGGTTTTCCGGTTAACCGGTTCTTTTCATTGATTTGCCTAGAATTTTTCTAAAAAAAATCCTTACACACTTTGCAATTGCTGGTATTCGTATCGTATGCAAAATCAACATAAAATTCACGTACATGATGTAGTAAGACAGCTAATTTAAAAGAAAAACATGTTGAACCAAAAAAACAATCAAATAAAATTGTCAGATGTGATTTAATTATTTTATTATGTTTTGAAAAAAAAATTTCAAACATTTACAACAGGGGCCATCCTAATTTCTCTTGCGGAATACGAAATCTTTTAGGGACACGATCATACGCGAAATGCTCTGATATATTATACACGAATATCAATTCACTTTCACGTTGTACAACCAAGATACATGTAAAACGCTGTGCTAAAATAAACAATATCTGCCTTGGAAGAGATAGGATACAAGAGGTAATTTGACGAAGCGATTGTTCTACGAGTAATAGCAAAAGAGCGTTCGACCATTGTTAAAGGGCTGAAATTTGAAAACGATTTTTTTCCATAGGGGATAAGTAATAGAATTGCAGGCTGAAAAATCAAGAAAACATAAAAAATTGTATGAATTTTGAAATAATTTTTTTCCGGTTTTAACCGGATGGACCAACAACCGTCCGGGTTAAAACCGGGAGGAGAAAAAAAACCGAAAAAACCGGTTAACCGTTCTGAAAGTACCGGTTTTCGGACTAACCGTCGTTGATATCCCTAGTTAGAACGGCTTTTACGTTTAATTTTTTTGTGAAAGTCTGGATATCTGAGAACTGCTTCATTAATAAACGTTTATATATATATAAACTAAGACAACTAAAGAAAATCCAATGATAAAATGATGTAAAATTAATAAAAAAACTAATTATAGTAAAATTTTAAATTCCAAGAGTAATCTAATTAAGTAAAGGAAAACTTACATATGTGGTTGTAGCTCGACGACGATCGATCGTTGTAGCAGCTGCACCAAAACAACAAAACTGCAACTAAAAAAAACCGTTAAACTGCCCTTTTTTATATAAATTGCAAAAAGAATTTTCACAGCCAGTCAGGATCGCCATCCACTTGATATCCGTTAATATTTCAAATTGGGAATCCAAAATCCAGGGGAAGTAATAAAAAATACAAAAATCCAGGGCAAGTAAAAGAATTCAAATAGGGTCCGCAAGAGAAATATTAATAGGGACGAATCCACCGAAATGATTATAACAGGTTCCACCTTCACGTTCGCATTAAATCACACTTCAGGCAAAAAGATTGGATGATGCCGCTCGAGAGTGCGACGTTCGAATATAGTATTTCCTTTTTTTTAATATTCAATATGTACATGGGCCACTTTACAAATGTGCACTTCGCATACTTTCGTCACTTTTTCACAATTTTAGCACAACCGCCTCACAATAATAAATGTGATATTTGGGGGTTTCACAATTTCAAAATGGCACAACCACCTCAAAATAATAAATGTGATTTTGGGGTTATTTGTAACTGCCACTTTCAATTGTAAAGCCGAACAGTGCCACACTTTGCTTTAATGCCCGATTTTGTTTCAAAAATTGTCATTAACGAAAATGCTAAAGGAACTTCGAACGAACGTCTGTCTCGCACAATTCCAAAAACGGAACCGAACCTCCAAACCGCTCGTTAGCACCATCATAAAAAAAAATTAGCGGGCGCCAAGTTCGTTCACCCAAATTACCGCCACCTATATACCAAAATTCAAAATGATATCGTATCATATGCCCATATATCCAATATAATGCACTCCCACGATTGTCCGCTATCACGGCAACAAATTGTGCATTGGAGATGCACGCAGCATCGTCATCACATCACAGCTTACAATTGCAAATCACAGCAACAACAGCATATACATAAGATTTTTCGATTGAACTCTAGCCCAAACATATCTACATGTACGATACTATTGTTGGTATCATTTGCATAGACTGTGAGGTGATGACGACGGATGATATAGATGATGTTATCGTAGGTTATGGTTGTGTCGATAACGTCGATTGCAATATTGAGCCGTATGCACATGCAATAAGATTTATATTGCCGTGGTTCGCTACAGTTTCTGAAATCCAAATCCTACATATACAGGGTGTCCCGCATTGGGTGGTCAATACTGTAAGGGTTGATAGCACAACTTGTTTCAGTAAGAAACTTCCCAATACAATCGGATTTTTTTTTACCGTTACCTTGTTATCGCTCTTTTTGTGAAAGTCATCGAAAATCGTGATTTGTCACGCAAAATCGTAATTTGCAGCACCCCTGATGACTTAATCCAAGATTTGATTTCAGTTTCAGAAACTACATAAAATTTCACAAAAACTGAAGTTTTTCCTGTTGCCAACATTATCGGCACTTTCAAGATACAGTTACTCAAACTTAACAGAAATTTTAAAATAGATTTTCATCAAAAATTCAAACAGTAATTGCATAACGGTGCTTTATACGTACAACTCTGCAAAGTTGATAAAAGTTGCTTCGACATGTTGGCTTTCCAACGGTATATCACTTTTCTTATTTACATTGCAGAAATTTAGGTAAACACGCATTGAATGGTAAAAATCATGGCTTCAGTGGAATCGTTAACAATTTTCCCTTGACTCGAAAAAAGACATACAAAGGCAATTATAATTCGGGATAGAATCTCGCTACATTATTTTGACCAGAACTGTAAGATATTTGAAATTTGGTACATTGTTTGGCAAATGCAACGGTACTTATAACGGTTAAAATTTAATATTTGCTAATTATGGCAGATAGACGGGTGCCCACTCATAATGCGAGACCTATCAAAGAATATTTGGAAAACGAATTTCCCAGAAAATGGATTGGCAGATTTGGGATAGTTGCGTGGCCTGCGAGAAGTCCCGACCTTACTCCCCCAGATTTTTATTAATGGGGTAACTTAAAAAGCAATGTCTATTCCCGGGAACAGCTGCTGCAGCGAATTAATGACGCTTGTGACAACATAAAGAAAACCCCTCCTGAAATCCTTCGGAACGTTTCATCCATGCGCCGAAGGTGTTGAGTCTGCATACAAAATGGAGGAGGCCGATTCCAGCAGCATTATTCAAATTCATCACACAGACCCATTTAATCATTAGTTAATGTTTTTAGTTTATTGGTTCTTTCTCATATTTAAAACTTTATCTTCATTTTTATTCAACAAATTTTCCAAATTGCAATAGTAAAATATAAAAATAAATTAATAAAATTTCAGTCTGAATAATTCGACAAGAAAATAATTATCTTGTTTTTTTACATACAATATGTATAATTCCAAAATTCCGCAATGTAAATATGAAAAGTGATATACCGTTGGAAAGCCAACATGTTGAAGCAACTTTTATCAACTTGGCAGAGTTGTACGTATAAAGCACCGTTATTAAATTACTGTTTGAATTTTTGATGAAAAATCTATTTTAAAATTTCTATTAAGTTTGAGTAACTGTATCTCGGAACTCACGATAATGTTGGCAACAGGAAAAACTTCAGTTTTTGTGAAATTTTATGTAGTTTCTGAAACTCAATCAATGAAAATCAAATCTTGGATTAAGTCATCAGGAGAGCTGCAAATTATGATTTTGCATGACAAGTCATGATTTTCGATGACTTTCACAAAAAGAGCGATAACAAGGTAACGGTAAAAAAAATTCCGATTGTATAGCTAATTTTCTTTCTGAAACAAATTGCGCTATCACCCCTTACAGTATTGACCACCCAATGCGGGACACCCTGTATGTATATTGAGGATCATTTTTATATTGTATATATTGTATAGTACTTTCATACCAAAACTCGATCTGGCCAGGATCGGATTTACGTATGAAAGTATCTTTAATTGAAAGATTGTCAATTACCGACTGAATATAATTTTATTCTTTTCCCAATCTTATACCTAACTTATGCTTACATTGTCATTTTTATTTTCACACGATTTCGATTAACAAATCATATTTTCCAGCGCGATCGTAATATGATACATGCTCGTGCAAGAAGTGCATTGAACATCTTGCCTGTCTCTTGAAACAATATCTACACCTTTTACACAATATCTTCAAAAAATTGTTCATGATTAATCACTATTGCGGCACGCGGATTATTCTGATGACTGCGGGTGTACAGGGTGTATCCAATCACTATCAGTCCGATAATGATATATGGCCCCACATCATACCACTGGAAAGATGAAAGCGAAAAACTGGGCATTTCCGTAATTTCGATGGTCTTCTTCAGCTTTTCGAGGTCATCGATGATGTCGTGGTCGATGCCTATTCGGGTGGTTGATGCATTGTTACTCATCCATTCACTGAGATTTGCGTACGGCGTCAATAGCGGGGAAATCCATTGCTCATTGTCTAGAAATAGTACAGATTGATTAGTGGTATTAAACGTAAACAGACCATTGATCACTCCAGTGCCAGAAATGTTGAAATTCGACAAGCCAAGTTGATATGTCTTTGGGACAGGAACAGAAAATGCCCACATTCCGGGTCCCAGTTGAATCCATGTGTCGGCAATGGTGGACTCGGTTATGGGGCAGGATGGATCAATTGTGTTGTTGATCAGCAGCGCCTTCTCGCATTTGGTCTCGTCTTCTGGTGAAAACGGTGGCCTTTCGCAAATCCGCTGGCTACCGATGGTGTGGCATCGCTGAGGAAGATTAATTATTTCGGAATTATTAGGAGCTATGGCAAATTGATTTGTTCTTGGGGTAATGTTTCTCATTTTTCCATTATGTAGTACAGGCAGGGGGAGGACGGAATAGAAGTCATATATGGATCGTGTGATAATGGGGATGAGGAATATGTAGTCTATTCCTTCAGTTGACCTTTGAACGCTGGGGTACAATAGCAGTTCTTCCGGGTAGTTGTATGTGGGTAATTTTAGGTTTTGAGGCAGATTCCTTTTTTATTTCATCATACAAGTGTGTTACATTTTCTATGCCCAAGGCATCGAGTAACGGCTTGTTGACCTCTCCTTTGGCTTCGATCTGAAATATGATATCTTTAACGTCTTCTAGCCTTTTCGTGACCTCTTGTATTTGTGACATCAATTCATAAGCCTTTTCCATGAACTTAATCGAGTCTAACTGTCTTGTTTCTGCCATGAATAAATTTACAATTTCTAATGCTCGGATCTCATTATTAATGTTTGCTGTCGAGATCTGGGAATATACCACTGTACCGATAGCGGCTGTCACAGCTGTTCCTGCTACCCAGGCAAGGATCGGTATTGCTCCCATGTTGTGTTTTGGGAGGACATTGTATATCTGGTGGGTTAATTGTTCCAATTCGAGTGTGCATTTTTGTTCTTAGCGTTTGGCATTCATATTTCTTGTCAAAGCATACTTTGTCAAGTTATTCGACACTTTGTTTCACCGTTTAGAGTGCTGATTAATATTCCGAATTTTTTTGTTTGATTGTAAATTTCCAATGATCGATAATTAACTGGCCGAAACCGTGTTGTCTGAAGTGTAACTCCGGCTGATGGCTAAAGTTTTGGATAGTAGGATTCTGGCCTAATTGTAATATAGCTAACCCCAACCAAAATAAAATAGTGAGGATTAATGAATGATGTGCCTTGGGCATTTTAGTAGACAGATGTCATCGGTTAGTTAGATAATTATTTTGGGGCGGTTGCTCGTCATAGTCTGGTACACCAAACTGAACAATTAAAACCGCTTTCGATCTGGGCTTGCACTGTACCCAAGCGATAAGCAAGATATGACCGGATGGGTCGTATCGTATTTCTTAATAGGTGATAATGTAACTCGTGCACTCCACAGGAGTCATCATCAAATAAAAAGCGGCCGCGGCGCAATCGCACGCGCTTCTAACCTAGAAGTAATGTTCTTTTAATTTCACTTCATTGAATTTATTATTTAAGTGTACCCTTACCCATTTCTGTTGGTTTTGTTTGGTCTTTTCCTTTTTCCTGATTTCAATCCGCTCCACACTTTGCCACGGCCACTGTCTGACTTCTGTCACTGTTCGAATTATCATTTGAACCTCCGCTCTTCGATACTGTCATCGAAGACATTTGGCCGAATTGTGGAAGTTCGAATGACCATTCGAACTGCCATTGCAAGTCAGCCGCATAACGCTTGAAATACATATGACGCAGCAGCAGCACCGCACCATAGATTTACGCATGAAATAGAGTGGACATTGTGTGTTATCCGAGCACATTACACTCTTTTCTTATGCAATCATACTCATAGGGACGTTCATTTAAAATTTTTACAATATTGTCTACATCCTTCTCTTTATGCATATATTCTCTCTAATTGCACCTCTTGAGTGATATCTCTAATTTTATTAACTACACTCTACGAAATTTTTACTCTTATAATAGAAGGAAACTTTATTTCTTTCTATTAAAATAGTGAAATTATTCTGCAATCTAAATTTGCAAATCAAGTGTAATTTTACCTAAAAAATGTTGGAAAAAGTACTCCAATATATTTGCAAGTTTACACCTCGCTATGTGTAAAAACACTCCGTAATACTAGGAATATAAAACGATTTTCACCTGGGATTGTAAAATTACATTTTTTTCACTCTTTTTTCGTTGTAAATTTAATTACACTGTTTGTGAACAGGGTTGTAAACCACACGCCTATGTAAGTAAATTCACACTGCTTCAAATGTGAAATCCCACTAAAATTTAAACGAATTTCACCCTCGCTGTTTGCACGTATATTGCTGTAAAATTAAAATGTAATCCCAAAATAATTAAAAATTGCTATTAATGTAATAACACTCGTTATTTATAGTTTTAATAGTTTATTCTTTTGAGATGGCGTTGGATTATAAATCTTTTCTTTACTCCCTTGCCAATCCGCCGAGTGTTCACTTTTTTACGGAACTTGTCAGAATGACAAGTGTCAAAGTCTTCTTCTTCTGCTTTTTCACGGACACCGCGGAGGTTTGGCATTACAATTCTGTTGGGAGGGTTAGTGATTGAGGCGGCCGTTAAATTAAGAAAGAGTTACAAATTATACTACAGCTCGGCCATCCTGATTTTATTGATTGACCTCAATCACGATATCAAATGAAGAGCGCTGAGCGCTTTTGTAGTCTCCTCGTTTTCATCATCGTCGGAGTCTAGCGGACTTCGGTTCACGGCGGCAACAGTTACGCTCGTCGGTTTCTTCAGCTTTTGAACGTAAACGGGGTTGGGGCATGATCGACGGTCGTGCCCTGTACCCCAGCATCGGTAGCACGCATCTCGTGGGCGCTCTTCGTACGGGCATGCTGGCTTGCGGTGGCCCATTCGAGAACAATTGTAGCACCTGTCGCCGACCTGTGTAACGTTGGCGGCGGGTGCAGTGTTTCGAGATGATACGGCGGTGGGCCCACCTCGGGATTATACGGCGGCGGCGCTACTTCGGTGACCTGTCGAGACGGTGTGCTCACTGCTGAGCGTCGTGTATCGACTCATAGTATCGGAACGGGCGCTTCTTGGTGTTGCTCTGTCAGCGGCGGCGTGGTTTGATTACGTATGGCCTGTCGATATTCGGCCATGTTTACCGCCTCTTTCAGGTCTCGCATCTTCCTCGCCGCCAGAAAGAGCGTATAGTCGCTGGTGTGATCACGTAGACCCTCCTGGATGAAAGCAACCAGCTCCTCATCCGTTACGTCACTGCGGTACGCGATGACCTGCATCTTTATGACATATCTCCGCGGCGTCTCATCGATCCTCTTGGTGCGACTCCGGAGCGCTTGGTAGACCTCTTGCCGGCTGACGGACCGCCCAAACTCCTGCAACAGGCTGGCTTTCAATTCAATGTATGTGACGTCACCACGCGCCAGTAACAATCGGGCCGACCCCTCGAGGGACTGACGTAGAGCCAGCAGCTTGGTCACTTTGTCGGCCTGAATTCGGCCGAATAGCTGTTCCAAGTGACGGAGAAAATCGCTAAGCCGTCCTGCTGCGGTTTCGTCGGATGTCGTGTCGAATTGGTTCTCGGCGGTGGTCCTGCGGCATCCTGCGGCGGTGTTCTCACTTCAGCGACTGGAAGCAGTCGGGAGGCACCCTCGGCGGCTACAATGGTGGCATTAGCGCCGTCGGATTAACTGCTTTCTTCGGCGCTCTCCGGTTGTCTTCCGGCGATTTTTGACTGCGCGTCTTTCGGCTAGCCTTTTCACAATTTCACATTTTTACGATGAAATAAAGGTGGATAATGAACTATCCCACTTCTGAGATGTAATAACACTCGTTATTTATAGTTTTAATAGTTTATTCTTTTGAGATGGCGGTGGATTATAAATCTTTTCTTTACTCCCTTTCCAATCCGCCGCGTATTCACAAGACATTTCGAAGAACCCAAATAATTCAAATAAGTACGAAAACTTAGTGATTACTCACAACGAAATATTTGCAATTCCTTTTCTCTTTCTTCCTTGCCCTCAACTGAAATTCCACTCACTCTTCACATTCAACTTTAATGTCCGACTCGAACTGATTGAAAACTTCTAGCTCAATCTTCAACTTCAATCCATCCGAGTTCGAGATATTTCGCAACCTCAGCGAAACGTACAGTAAGTACGTGAATGTCCCATATCTTGAACTTTATATAAACAAACCCAAATATAAATCTATGAGTAAACAAAATCCATCCAACACATTTCATATGCATAAAGCATAAACATAAACGACAATATGACAATTCCAATTAATACGACTATAAGTGGACCAGTCATAAATAACACATTGAGTTTTAATAACGACCCACTTGGTATTTTGGACCGAAATCCTATCGTGTAAGATACATACACGTTCTCAACTTCAAATAGTGTGCCACTCAAATCGCAGACAACTGGATAAGGACCACGGTCACGGTTTCTGCCCGCACTTGCACCTTCCTCTTGTTTCACAATCGACATCAAGAAAACAATATAACCAATGGAGTTGATGAATAGACGCGTACAGTAGGGTATGCCTGAAGTAGCTCCAGTTCGGTCTACACACGGTATAGTTTTGGGTTTTAAACACGTTGTTCCTCGGAAGTATTTTTAAGAAAATTCACTATAGGAGTTGCACATTATAAACTGTTAGCAAACTCCATATTATCTTCACAATTTTAATTATTATTATGCAACTGAAATGATTTCTATATCCCGATGTGTGATTCTTACTTGTTCACCAAAAGTAAGCGAAGATAGAAGCATTCGTCTTGGTGTGGATGAACTGTGTACATTCGTCCGAGGGCATCAGTCAAATAGATATTAGCGAAACCAGCTCTACCTTTCTTCCGCGCCGTTGAAACTTCCTCGATGCAGCGTTTCATGTATAGTAGCGTGGCATTTCCGAATAGATTAATACGAGAAACAAAACGAGTGCGATATTTTAATTATATTTTAATTTTGGAAACACTTTAGCAATTATATTTCTTAACAGAACTTCTTAACATCAGATTTAAAGAACGACTCTAATATGAAACGAATGACTATTTGAGATTAAATGAACGACTGCCACCTTTTCTTGTTGCATGATTTATTTATAAGAAATATATTTTGTTTACCATTAGCTCAATTCTTGGAACGGATACGATAAAGAATACGAATACGATAAAAAGATAAACATTCAAAGGAACGAATACGAATAGCAGATATGGTTACAGATCAGATTATTTCTTCTAATTGTTTATCCGTTTTAACTGTCGAATCAGCATCATCATCGTTCGTTGATGATGAAGATATCTTACTTTTGTTTAGGGATATCATGTTTCGGTTTATAACTATGGAGTAAAGTCCTTGCGAACGGATCGCTTTCGCATGTCGAAAAAAGTTTGTCAATGGGTGAGGTTATAAAACACAACGTTCGCGCAACGTTTCGCGCAACGTTTCAGATCAACCGGCCGTTACAGATCTGAAATTTTCTCTTTATCAACAGATCCCCTAAGCGCCACCTTGCGGATTATCACTTAACTGATTAAAGCCATCTAACAGTTCAACGGTTCAGGTTATTTGTTTTGATTTTAAGACTCGCGACGCTTTCAGCCGTGCCGTATTGTGATATGTACAATAAAGTGTTCCTTCATTGAAGTTGCAGTCGTCAAGGTGCTAATTTATATTTCGTTTCCCATAGTCTTTAACTTATCGTTTTCGAAATTAAATTCATGAATTCTGGTGCTATCGGGGTGAGTCGCGTCCATTGGCTAATCTTGCAGCATTTGTTAAATTTGGTCAAACTTTCGGGACACGTCCTGCAGGAATAAAGCGTGTCGCTGCTTTGGTAATGACTTTCCTAAAATTTCCTTCGGCCTTATGTACGCTTGTAGGTGTAGGCAGCTCGATGGACTACGCCGATGAGTATGCTTTAAAACCATCCCCATCAGGTTTCTTGTGATTGACAAACGCTTTTCAGACTTGGGTCAGGTTAGCTAGTTTGTCAATTCTTGTAATGATTGCGAGGTGATCAGTTTTGAGGGAAGTATGTACCTCCCATCGATTACCAAATGATTTTTTCAGTGTTGAAATCGTTTTCTTTCGATCTGAAGAGACTTTAATAAACGCAAAAATGTGGCATACATGCAAACTTAAAACTAACTTCATTTTTGCGTATTTACTTTTAAAACAAAACTGAATTATAATGAAAGATTTTTATAAATGCAACAATGCAATGCAATGGACTGATATATTCATACTTAAAATTAGGTGACACATTTTGTTATTTATTTATATTATTGATCCATTAGTAGTACCTTTAAGAAAAATGAATTATTTTTTTTCGTATTTACATTGAAAATAAAACTGAACTCACTATAATTGAAATCGTTTTCTTTCGATCTGATGAGAGTCGACTATATTCGCGAATGCACGATCGATGGTAGTATCACATTAGCATATTCGCAATTTGATCTCTTTTCTGCTTTGCACTATTATCAGCAACATTATCATTGGCACTTGATTCATTGACATCAGCGTCTTCATCCGAATCTTCTAATAGCTCATCGGTAAAATTCATCTTCAGATTTTATAAGCATAAAGTTGTGCAGCACACATGAAGCCGCTATTATATCATTCGCCATGGCTGGAGAGCCCACGTCCAAATATTTTAACTTCTGAAGTTATTGCTTTAAATTAGCAAACACCCTTTCGATTTTCGAACGACCAGCACTTAATTTAGTGTTAAAATTAAGCTGCTTTGGGGTAAGCTTCCCGTTGTCCGCATATGGCTTCATGAGGTTTTTTAGTAAGGGATAAGCGTCATAAGAGTCACCCAAAATGTGTAGATGTGGAGGTAGCAGTGGGTCCGCTTCGTCGTTTCGCCGCGAGTATAGTGGGCTTTCCTGGAAGACTCTGGCATCGTGCATCCTTCCAGGCATTCCAATAAACACATCAACGAAACGACCCTTGTGATCACATGTGCCTATCAATTATCTTTTAATATTGTTTGTAAAATGAAAGTCTGAAAAATACTAACCTTGCAATATCACCGAGTGAACATTGTTTCGGTTATAAAAATCCACTGGGTTTCCTGTTGGCGCCTTCATATCTATTTGACAACCGCAGCCACTATCCCCGGAAATCCGTGAGATTTACGCTGAAAGCTTCTCGCTATTTGGTTTAATTTTCTTGCAGCTGGAAATTTTACATATCTGCTAAGCAGACTTGCCAATGCCGAGAGAATCTCCTTAAAAATCATTTAGCCGGTTGCCTTGGCTAATCCGAACCTGTCAGTGCAAGGCAGAAAAGATTCAGGTTTGGCCAAAATCCATATCGTGAATAACACTTTTTTTGGCAAAACTGCCAAACGATCTTTTCTTCCATTTATCGCTTGCCCAATAACGATCGTTAATTGCTGAACATTTTCTAAATTTAAATTCATATTCACGGCTGGTAGTACGCCGTGTTAAATCGTTCTTTTAATGCTGATAGACTAGTTTCTAATTCTGAAGAAATATCTTCTTTCTCAATATCTTCTTCTTGGATATCTAAAGTATATAAACTCTTTGAATACTTTTTCAGATTTCTTAGAGTATTTTCGTTTTCTGAAGTTATTTCTTCTAACGATTCCATATGATTAAAGAATAAAAATTTTAACATTTATTAAGGGATATGTATATTATTTGTCCATCGATAAGGATATATTATTAATACTAAAATATTTTTTTTTTCTTTTAGACGACAATTATGGTTCTATTCATTTTTTTAACGACATATTTTTTATTATAATTATGATAAAAATACAAAATAATTAGAGCAAAAATGAAAATAGCAGATGTAGTGAATGCTTGTTTATACTCCAGTATAATCGATGTTTCTGTTGAACCAGCCGAACACGTATTACCCATATTTAGGCCTTAAGTTTTGATAGCTCACGTTGAAAGTACTTTTTTTGCTCTCCGACAGAAATCCTTATTAGCCGGTGAAGTTCCGCTCTATCTCGCTTTAACTTGGTTTTCCTACCGCCTCTTGGTCGTCTTTTCTTCTCTATTGTTGTTAGTTTGTCTTCTATGCTGCGTTGGTCGATCTTCCTTGGTTTCGGGCCTCTCGATCTTAGCCTCTCAATTGGTGTGGGGATGTAACACTGTTGATTAGTTGGTACTGAGGTGTACTCAGGTGTGTATTCGGAAGTACTTTCCTGGATAATCCTTTCAAAAATTCGATCAAATTCTTCTCGATTGGTAACTTCTTCGTCAATAGCGATGACAGTATCCAAATATACTTGATGGTCCAGAGTTTGATTTGACAGGATCGCCATGTAATGTTTATTCGTTTTTGTTATTTTAAGAACCTAATAAGCGGTATAACCGCAGTTAAGGTGGCCACGTATCCTGAATAGAACACTTGCCGTGATTTGTTGGAAGGCTTGCAGAGAGCACAGCAAGCCTGATAGAAGAAAGACTTTAAACGTATAGTGTCTAATCTATTCTATATTTACTATACTAAAAGTTCTTACTTAAATACAATTCTTACGACCTACATTAACATTACTTTCTACTGACTAAACATATTGCATAAAATCTATCACGTGTGAATTTGAACGTTGACTGATCGTCTTCATTCAAATTCATATGTGAGATTCAAATTACACAATTATGAATGGTATGATGTAATAATTCCGAGCATGCTTTAATGTTTGTAAACATTCTGATACATATTATGATAATTGTATTGTTGTATGTAATACATGACAACTGCAACTTACCTCGCACGTACTCCGGGCCATCATAAAATGCTGCTTGAACAACGCGTCGGAGTATCGAGGAATTGTTGTTTCATAATATCCCTCGTTGTGAGCCCTTGCTTCCCGATCCGTTTCGTTTAAAATCGCCATATTTGGTGTCGAGTTGGTTTCTATAATAACGTCAACTGCATTAGACAGTATACCGTAAATTCCACCAAGTGTGACTTCCTCGGATAGTTCTGCAACCAAAATTTCCTCGTCCATATTTACTGTTGAAATTCTATGGGAAAATATATGTATGCTTAATATGTTTAGCACGATATTCAGCAAACCAAAAATTATTTTCACGGGTTACGTATCCGTTGGCTTCTTGGGTATTGCTGTTTTGTCTTCCGCGTAAATGTTTGACTTTGACTTACCTTAAATTCAATCTATTGAAGATAAATGTACACTTCCGGTATAATCTATTTTCGATGACACCTTTTAACACGAAACGAAACTGCAATTGAATCTCGGCAAACTAGACTGTAAATTTAAATTTGCGAAAATCACATATCAGGATCAGCTGTGAGTTGTCAATCGCTAATCATTATCATTTTCCGGTAGGTGGCGGTAGGAACATCAAGTGTGTTCCGAATCTATGCCGTTTACAGAACACAATAGAAAACGTTTCGGAAAACGCAACACGTTACGCGAACGTTGTGTTTTATAACATCACCCAATGATGTCGCTGGTGGTCGTTCAGCTCTTTCCGCTGCATTTGCGCCCGTAAAGTAGACACGCTGGCCGCTCTCCAAGTGAACTGCCAAATGTACGATAGTTGGGTGACGTTCATAAATTGGAAATGAGAACAGCCGCCAAATTGCCTCGTTACAACACATACACACAAGTTGAAATTTTGCCACCTCTTCGTTTGCATTCGCATTCGCATCGACAATGCCAAACACCGCCATGTCGCTCCCTTTGTTAACATATTTGCAAACGTATTTGATGGAGTTGCAGTATTCAACATTGCAGTGGGTTGGTTTTCGACTAAAGCGGACAATACGGAACGATCTAGCGGTTATCGACGACGACATTGTTTCGTTTCACTATCATCACAATTGATCTGTCGTTGTCATCCGGAGAGCTACGCCTATACAATGTATATCCGTCAATTCCACTTATTGTGTCAGTAACGAACGGACGGGGAAAACGCTTTGTCGTATCTTGTAGTACGCTCATAGTCTATCGAGTTATGTGGATGAACGGATCTTACACTAGCGGCCGTTCCCGCTCATAATTAGGCACTTCTGCCAACAACCTTTGCGCAGATTGCTCTGCACAGTGTCTTACCTCTTCAGCCAAATTGCGGCTAGCAGGGTAAACTGCAGATAAGGATCCGTCAAATTAAATAAGCTCGGTAATTGCTGCCAATGAGATTTCAAGCTTATGACTGATGTTTATTGCTAACTTACATGTCTAATTAATTTGTTCTTAACTTCTAATTTGCTAACGTAGCATTTTCCCACGACAGGTAACTTGCATAAGAAGATGCACTATGTTCTATTTTTAGCACTATTCCTCGTTCGCGTAATGGTCTTGAAACGAGGGTAGAAACATTTGTGCGTATCCGGTTTCATTCTGACTAGACTAGACTGCCAGGTTATCTGAATAGTTGCACCGTGAACTTGGAAGATATGTGCACATGGGATTTGTTTACAGTTTTTTTAATGTTATTACGACTGCAAGTGTCTATCAAGGTTGTCTGTACGTTAACATGGTTTTTTTTTTACCACAGCTTTGTACAATTTCCGTTTTCCATGCACCGTGAGTCTGGGTTGTAAACTGCAGGGGCCATGGATCACGTTCGTTGTCACTACAGAATACAGCTCCGGATCAGATTCGCCGTAACAGTCGGTAGAGGTTATGTCGACATCTCTGACGTAACTCCTCCTTCCTTAGAATCAGAACTCTCCTGAGTTATGGAAATCATCTATTAATACACAATTAATCACTGTCCAGCTTTTATTTATTATTTGGTTTTTAATCTCAGCATCGCCGCAGAATTTGTGTAAATGTGTTTACTGTATTATTGTCTTTTTGATATTTTAACTCATTGATTTCTTTAATGTTTTCTACTTGTTTTTATTTTCTGCCATAACATTGCATTCATTAAAATTTAAAAGATAATTTCCATTTAATTTTGCAACTCTTGCATTGCATCTACTGTTTAATAACGAATTATATTGTTTTTTTTTAATAGACCCCTTCTTAATTTCAATGATTTCTGGTTTATTATTTTTAACGTTACACAATTATTTTTGTAAATACAAATATCTGTTTCTCTAAAGGCTCTTTTTATCTACATTTTCTTCGTACAAATAAATGGCCTCGTTAAATTTGACAATTTGTTGCGTTTCAAATAAAAGTTCTCGAGAATTTCGTCTGTGAGTGGGGTTATAATTGATCTTGGGACTTTTGTTATATCTTTAGGTATCTTATAATAGCAAAAATAATTTTATTATCTTCATATTGAGCTGTACCCAGTTTTAAATTTAAATTATATAGATCTATATCTTATCGAATTATTTCGTCGCTAGTTAGAATATTACTACTCATTATATTTAATCTTGATGAGACTATATTATTTTGAATATGTTCAAAACTATCTCCTATAACTTTAAGTCAAATACTGTTGCATATTTCGAAAATTTATCTATAAAAGTAATGAAACTAGGTTTTAAATATGCATAATTATCTATATGTATGATTTGATTCATAGCAGTTGGAGTTTTTGTTATCTGAAATATAGGTTTTAGCGGATTCCTATCGTACTTCGCTCTACTGCAAACATCGCTATTATTGATAAATTGTTTAATCAATTTGTTTAAGATTTTTGAAATAAATTAAGTTGTTTAACCCTGCAATCATTTTCATTAATGACTCCGCGTCTAGTTTCTTTTCTGTGATATTTACTAATCTGTTCAAATGTTTCTTCCTCGTTAGGCATATTCTTAGTATGACGGCTACATATATACAATTTTATTGCTCTTCCAAACAAATTAATTAATTTTTGCTGCACTTTGCAACGCGAAGAACCGCGGCTATCCTTCACATCATGGTTGTCATTTGAAACAAACTTCTTTATTGGCGGTGATGAATGCATTCGTACTTGTTGCAGAACTGTCATTTATCTGCTTTTGTTTGGCGATTTCGGTTTCTGTTTTAATTTTTGCTACTGTTCGGTCTTCTTTCGGCAACGCGTCTATCAGATCCCCAATATATAGCTGTTTAGCATATAGCTCAGCTTTTCTGCGTCCGTCACTGTTGCTCCGGCACTCTTCAGTTCATTTGCCGTTTTCTCGAACTGGTTTGAAAAAGATGCGGAGTCACTAAATTGATTGAGCCTTAGTTTTCCCAATTTGTTCCTGCATGTGATTTGTAATGCGGTTGATTTTTTTAAGTGTCTTGTCGAATTCTTTAGTAATTTCAAAAGAGGTCGTCTTATCGGTGACAAATTCCAGTTGACTATTTGATATGGCATGCCATTTCGATATATAGTTCATATTAAATAATATTTATTGTCCCAATAATCTTTATCATTTCCATTTTTACAACGTTCGATGGACTGGACTTTTTAAATTTGAAGAATAATGAGAGTCTTTTTTTCCACTTCTTCGCCATCAAAAACTGGGTTTTTTATTTCGTTTTTATCCATTTTCAATGGAAATTCGCACACAGCTCGAACGAAACTCACTAGTACAGCGAAGAACAAAGCCCGCAAGCTTCGAGCCCCTTTTTACTATACTTTCATAGTGATCATTGAATTTGTGGGTGTAAGATTACTAAAACAAGACACTTTTTTCATTTTAATTACAAACTTTTATTACCAGACTTTTACCACATTTTTTTTTCTGATATTTTGCGGTTGACGACTTCTCTTGGCGGACTATGTTCTGCGACGGGAGTCGTCGGTGAATATGATTGCCGCCGTCTTATTCAGCCGGTGATGCCCCTACATCCGCAATTTCCTTAGTGATAGTAGATACATCTTGATATGAGCTATAAGTAAAGTTAAATTTAACATTAAGGTTCTTGTGAACTTTCTCTGAACTTTTTCTGACGCATCACGAGAAACAGAAGAGTATAAGTTATTTAGCTGGGGTTGTTTATGGCGGTGTGTCGTAGCTGTCGCTGAGGTTGTTTATCGCGATGTGTGTTCACTGTTGTGGTCTGTGGCAGCGAACCTGTTAAGCTGAATATGGCGGTGGTGCCGTTGTTGCCGTTGACGAAGTTGCTGTGCCCTTGTGGATATTGCAAGGTGGCTTGCATTTCTGTGCGTCAGCCCGAATTTGAAATGCCACCAACAATTTCCTGCTCCAGTTCGCGGATGCGCTGTTGATAATGCACGTTCAGGATTCCCTCAACTTCTGCCTGTGTGGCTGCAGGTCCCAGTTGACGTAGGGCTTGTGCTTTCTGTGGCAGAGTTGGTTGAGTGATTGTCTCCGCCATTAGGTGATCGGCGCTTTCACCGACTGTCGTTAGGTCGGTTCTGTTGAACTTCTGCTGACGGATCCAATGATGATAAGGAAGATAAGTAGCCGTAGATTCGATTCGTTTATGATGCTGATCGAAGAAGGTTGATGTACTCATGATTTAAACTCGATGTTAGGGCTGGGAGTTGAATTTTCGGGGATGGTAATCGGTAATAAATGGATCTCATCCCAGAAAACGCTTTGTTCGCTGTTGCAGACTATGTTGTTGATCTCTACTCTGCAATTTTCGAAATGAATGAGATGAGTTCCCGCAATTGATTTGTTGGTGTTGCCGCAAGTTTTTGTCATCGTTGTGTTAGGCATGTTAATCATGAGGATATAGTTTGGCTCTGGTTGGCTTAGTTCGGGCGATTCAATGGTTTTGAGATGACACGATGTTGGTGTACTTTTGAATAAATTGGCGATACACTTGGAATTGCTAAGATCGTCATAATTATTGTGTTCTTTATATATCCCTTCGATAATTTTTGGGAATTTTTCGTCAAAAAGTTGGCTACTATTGTGGTTGAATAACTTTCAATGAAATATATGGTAGATATTAGGTATATTTTATTCTGGTATGCTTGCTGCTGATACACTAGATCTAGTTCCTAAAGTACTTACCTCGAAACCTTGGTTGGAGCTACTTCGCACATTCACAATCCGGGTCATCATTGCATTCTCTGCGCATAGTGGCAAAACAAATCAATATATTTGGCCCACTTAATGCGGTCAAGAACAACAGTGCTGAATGGGGTCGCCAATGTGCTTAGCTGTGCTACCTACTAGCGATCGAGGCAAGGTAATTTTGTTGTGCGTACGATGCACTATTTTATGACAACTTGTCTGCTTGATGACAGAAACCGCAAGAAGAAAATTGATACAAGTGAAGATAGCTGCAAGCGCAGATACAGTGGTGTCCAATGCACAACTACCCGATGGTAACGCCGCGCCACTGTATTGAGTTGAGCCGTTATTAATAGTTGCATTATCCGTGTACAATATGCTTACACTATAATTTCGATTACATTACAATAAATGGGTTTTAGGGCGCATTGAAACGATTTCCAATGAGTATGAATAGTTCGTATCTATGTCAAATTAACTATAATTATGATGATTAATATAAATTCACAATGTAATATGAATTATGAATCTAATAATGATTGATCCATGTGTTAATGGTTTAACAGAGGAATTCATTTGGTTTTTGTGTATGGGGGGAGGTGTAATATGATAAAATTGGTTAATATCGGTGGATAATATTGGTTGAAGGTTGGATGTTGAAAACTATATTTGAGTTGTTACAATAGGTTTGGAGATTCAATAACTCGTATTTATGTTCATCCTAATGAAAGTGTATTGGTTGTTTTTCAAATACGCGATAGATTTCATTTAATTTAATACGCGATAGGTTTATTAATTTCAATTAATAATTTGCCAAAATGTTTATTACTGTGTTTGGTACTGACCTGAGCATATGAACCCAGACCAGCCTACATTATTTCGGAGTTGGTTGACTAAGCACTTGAACCAAGACATCCTGACAATCAAAACGCAAACGCTATTTTTTTGACTGCAAATTAAATCATTTATTTCCATCGTATTTATAGAAACAATTATGCTTACGCTAAAGACTTATGTTCTACTTAATTTCTACATATTCGTACATGCTATAGATTGATGGCACAAGTTACAAACAAGTAATGTAGGTCGTTACACATATTGCTTGTGTCATCAATCTACCTTATAACCAATCTACCTTATACAATTGGAATTAAATTTATTTCATTGTTGGAATTCATCCTTCAATCTAACAGTTTCAACGCGATCCCGATTTTTTTAATGCTTGCCCCCTAGAAGTATAGGGATTCTAATAATTCTGTCGGGTACTACAAGTAATATTATTTTCTTACGCCGTCCGCGGATGGTGATGTATGCACTAACTCGGTCGAATGTTTCTATGGGGGTATTATTTAAACCGCAAAAGTTGGCAGCGATAGGTTGGCTTCGAACTTCAAACGGGATGGCCTCCCTTCGAACCAAATTAACGGGGCTAAGTTAATGCATTAATGGTGGCTCTATCGTCTTCGTAGGCTTCTGTTGTGGTCGGTAATTTTTATAGGTACCTCTGGTTGCTACAGTTGCGGCGGTTGTGCCCTGGTTTCCAACAACAGAAGCAGACATTCTTCGGTTTTTCCTCTTAACTCCGCTCATAGCTTGAAGTTGTTCGTGCAGCAACCGCTGAAATGTTTGAGCGGCGTTCCGCAAACCAAAGGTCATAACGGTGAACTCGAATAACCCAAACGGGGTAATCACCGCCGTCTTGGGTATATCCTCTTCGACGATGGGGACTTGGTGGAATGCCTTGATTAGGTCGAGTTTAGAAAATATTGTTTTCTCGTGAATACCCTGCGCGATATCGTGGATGTCCGGTATCGGGTATTTGTCGAGAACGGTCATGGAATTTAGTCTTCGGTAGTCGCCACAAGGTCACCAACCTGACTTCTTTTGTTTCAAGAGAAGTGGGCTGGCCCAAGGACTTTTAGATGGACAACAGATTCGAATGTTTATGTATTATTTATCCCTAAGTTAATTAAAATAAAAGATTTTGTTTTAATAAACTTGGTTTTTTTCTGTGATCCATAAAGGGATAAATAATACATAAACATTATCATGATCGCAGACGTGGTTCTACCGTGTGAAATAAACACACATTATTCCCAACAGATTCGAACTCGGGCTGCAGCGAGTTTGTCGGGGGGTAAACGTCTGGCCCGCTCGTCTATTGGCTGCCGCTTTGTTTCGATGCTGTGCTGAACGTCATGTGTTATCGCGTCGCGTGAGTACGTCGTTGCGGTGAGCTGCGGGAAGTCTGCGAGTATGGGGTGGAACTGGTCTGTTTTGTTGAGTGTGGAAACGGTCTCGGCTGCGCCGCTGAACGAAATTGCGGCGACTACCAACTTTTTCCGCCGGAGGTAGACAAGCAGGCCGTAGTGCTTTAAAAAGTCAGCACCTAAGATTGGCCTCGACACCTTGGCAACACGGAACACCCAGTTAAAGCTACGTCTTAGCCCAAGGTTTAGGGTAATGGCCTCGCCGTCGCCAATCGCGCTCAACGGCGACGACTCTAAAAGTTTCCCGAGAACGCGCATGGTTTTGCGCATTTCCGTGTTTTTTCGCGGAAATGCCGGTAATAGAAACAAATGGACGTGTTGACATTGAGGTCGTCGCGCCGATTTCGGGATCGTGCTGGCGGTCGCGATCGATTACGAGATGTTCGTGCACCATGTTGCACTCGCGTTTCGAGACGGCCCAGCCTCTCACTGATGCCGTCGATTTGCCTCGAAATGCACGAAAGCTGGTCTATTTGATGCTGCGGCTGTTCGCTGGATACAACTGCGATGGGAGACAGTTCCTTTTCATGCAAGATCTTGTCAGCCATCTCGGCAAGAGCGTCCACTTCGACGTGTGTTGTGACACTCAATATTTCCCGGACTCGTGACGGCAGCTTCCGTTGCCAAAATACTCGTAATGAGTCATTAGTGATTTGCTCACCGACCATACTTCGAATGCGGCGCAACAATTGCGATGGTTTCAAATCATCGAGCTCGAGTTCGGATAACGCCTTCAATAACGCGTCCTCAGGGGGAGTCAGAAAACCGATTAATCAATTTCCGTTTTGGCTCGGCGTATTTATTTTCCGCGGGCGTATTTCCAATTATGTCGGTGATCTCGTCGAGTACACTCATATCTAGCGCCCCGATTACCGCGTGGAATTTGGAGGCATCGGTCGTCACACGATTGCTGGCGAATTGCCACTCGACATTTAATTATGTATTGTTTAGTAAATCCTCACAATCGAAGGAGTAAAACTCAATTGCTTCTTTATTTACAATTTAGACAGAAAAGCCTAAACTTATCTGTTTGTTTGTTGAAGTAAGAACGCGTGCTATACTTACTCTTAGACTCGTTTATTTCTTAATTTTACAATTTCTTAAATCTAGGGACGCGGGAGCGTCCCGCCCGCCAAAGAAAAACGAAGAAATTTGAACAAATCAAAAGTGAGAAGCGACTAAGACTATGTTTACACGACGGAACAAGTACGGGTTTTCGGACCTCTGTAGCTCGGACTCTGGTTGGTCCTGAGCGTTCAAATTCGGTAAAGGTTGTCGTTCGGGCCGTCTTACAAAGTGTAGAAAATTTCAAGAAGATACGATGAAAAACACTGGAGATATAAGAGTTTGAAAATCGCAATTTTTCGAAAATCTTGTTCTCGTTGTTCTTGTTGTTCTTGTCGTTCATTGACAGGGCTACAGCCTTGCAGAGGGCATCTCGGGATTTGGTCTCTTTTCCCATTGATTAAGTCTGTCGTGAAGGTGTGCATAGGCTATCGTTTGGTCCGATCCGTGGAGTAGAAAAAAAGATACAGCGGAAAATGTGAAAAAATACATAGAGTTTCTCGCTTAAATCTTTTTATATGTTTTAAAGGAAGCATTTTGCAAAAGTCGGAGATTGGCCCAAAAAATGCCTAGAAAAGAATCGTATAGTTTTGTTATTTGGCAGGACTTTTTCGAACAATCCCTTGTATATGTTCTATAAAGTTTTCAGTTGTAAAGCGTCTGCAAGACGGGCGGCAAGGGCTCAAAGTTCCAGATTTGGTTCGTCTCTTATACGAGTACGTACATATTACTATAATATTGAATGAACAAATACAATCCCGATGATCCTAAAGCTTCCAGCAAACGGTAGAGGTTCGCAAAACACACACACCTCAGGTTACGAAGGACGTTACAAAGGTTACCAAGAGGGTTATTATTGTTATTATGTTCTCAAACATGGTCGTGATAAAAGGGCAGTGAATATCGTCTTCATTTCAAGAAAATAAACGCATTCATTTATTGTTATGTTAAGTTGATTTTGTCAATTGAAAACTGCAAAAAAATATGATATCTCACAAAAACAACTCTGTTGTAAAAAGTTTCCGCCAAAGAAAAAGTTGTCAGCCGCAAAAAGGATTGATATAATACAATCCCGCCAACATGCTCGCAAGGATATGCATTCAAAAGTGATTGAATTAGTTAATAGTTTCCACCAAAACAGCGTGGTGCGGTATGCGTCCGAATTGGTGAAATAATCTCCGCCGCGATAGACCACGCTGAATTTGCCAATTCGTGTGGAGTCTGTGTTGTCTGTACCGCGTAACGCACCCGCGCTGGTTTGGTGGAAGCTAATTTCTTGCAATGCTGTTTGGCGGGGAGCTTTCATAGGGGTAATTGCAGGATAAAACCAATCTTATGAAAATTATGAAAGAACTTTATTGTATAAAAAAGGGAAAAGTCGTCTATACGAAGGAAAGCAAAAAAAAATTTATAAAACACATTTTATTTACAAGGCTGGAAGATTCGAGATTAAAACTGATCAATAAAAGAGCATAGCAGCAAATAGCACCCTAAATATCATAGCCAGCACATTTTTGGTAGAGTTTTGGTGATTAAAATATCGTCTACATGGAGACTCGTATTTGACAGTCAGCGTAATGAATTAATGCTAATGAATCAAAGGGCTCCAGTGTTTTAGTGACGTCATGTTTGACAGGCCTTTAGAAAAAAAATCAGCCTTACATGTTTACATTTACATTTTTCGTTTTATACCATACCTCACTTACATGTTTGATTGATTTCTCGATCAAACTTGACACTAACGAAGCTCAAAGTCTAAGCTTTCTAACGACACCACAATTGTTGGCGTACGTGGCCCACGAATGGCGCTATGGGTGTTTTAGTGACGTCATGTTTGACAGGCCTTTAGAAAAAAAATCAGCCTCCCATGTGCGAAAAGGCCCCTGGAGCCTCTCCCTTTGATTCTTTCTCGATCAAACTTGGCACTAACAAAGCCCAAAGTCTAAGCTCTATAACGACACCACAATTGTTGGCGTACGTGGCCCACGAACGGCACTATGGGTGTTTTAGTGACGTCATATTTGACAGGCCTTTAGAAAAAAAGTCAGCCTTACATGTTTAAAAGCCCCTGTAGCCGCTCCCTTTGATTCTTTCTCGATCAAACTTGGCACTTACAAAGCCCAAAGTCTAAGCTTTCTAACGACACCCCAATTGTTGGCGTACGTGGCCCACGAATGGCGCTATGGGTGTTTTAGTGACGTCATGTTTGACAGGCCTTTAGAAAAAAAATCAGCCTCCCATGTGCGAAAAGGCCCCTGGAGCCTCTTCATTTGATTCTTTCTCGATCAAACTTGGCACTAACAAAGCCCAAAGTCTAAGCTCTATAACGACACCATAATTGTTGGCGTACGTGGCCCACGAACGGCGCTATGGGTGTTTTAGTGACGTCATATTTGACAGGCCTTTAGGAAAAAAGTCAGCCTTACATGTTTAAAAGCCCCTGTAGCCGCTCCCTTTGATTCTTTCTCGATCAAACTTGGCACTTACAAAGCCCAAAGTCTAAGCTTTCTAACGACATCCCAATTGTCGGCGTACGTGACCCACGCGGCGCTATGGGTGTTTTAGTGACGTCATGTTTGATAAAAAATCAGCCTCCCATGTGCGAAAAAGGCCCTGGAGCCTCTCCCTTTGATTCGTTCTCGATGAAACTTGGCACTAACAAAGCTCAAAGTCTAAGCTTTGTAAAGACATCACACTTGTCAGCCTACGTGGTCCACGAGCGGCGCTACCGGTGTTTATCAAAATGAAATCAAATACTTTTCTTCCACTAAATTAAATCGCCAAATCACAATTCCAGACGGCGAAATTGTCAAAAACAATCCAGATATCCAAAAATATTAAAAATCCATAAATCGCTGCCGGGCAGCAAATATATGTTTTCAGGCAGCGATAAAATGCCGAAACAGACTGCTGGCAGCGGGCAGCAAAGCGGCGAAGCAGCAACCGCTGGCAGCAAGCAGCAAAAATTATTTTTTCTTCCAAAAATCACTACAGCACTCGCAGGCACCAAGTGCTCTTGCACTATATAGGGTTGACGAGCGTAGCGAGCAGGGGGCGAAGCCCCCTAGTTTAACTTAAAATTACACCTAGCACTGAATTATTGTAGCGCCGTCGTCAGCAGAACAGCGGAAGTCTATTTACTGCTTGCTCAGTTGGAAAGTGCATCGATCAGAAAAAGGTGGCACATTTTGGGGTCAAATATCTAATATTTTAGAAATATAGGGTGTCCGGTGTTAACTTATATTACCCGTCCACTAGGCAATAACCTCTTACACGGCACTAGCAGGTGAGCAAGATTCGTCCTGCTCCAGTCGGATTTCCACAAATCACACACCAAAATGCTCGCCTCAGCTCAGCGAACCAATCTAGACCAAAATTTTCAGGATCAGACAACATCCGTCCTATGTTATGGGGGGGGTAAACACTTTGTCGACGCGTTCAACGCGACGACCAAGGAAAACACTATTTTCACCAAAAAGGGCACTTTTTCCGGTCAGATTTAAACAAATTACGCACCAATATGCTCGTCTCGTCCTTGCGCACCGATCGACACCAAAAACGCCAGGAAAGGATTACATCCGTCCTATGTTATGGGGGTAACACTGTGCGGCGGCGAGAAAACGAATTTCACAATAGCGATTTCACTACCGATTTTTACTTTCCGAATCACGGCGAATCACGACAATTCATGAACTACTGTGATAAATCACTAAACGACTAAATATTCGCGCTCAATTCCATGTAGGCAGATCCAATTGCAATGACTTTAGAAGCCAGAGAAAGAACGTCCGACCGCGACGGCTGCTCGATTGCAATTGCAACTCGACATTTTTGGACAGAGAGCCACAGACAGACCAGACGAAACCACAGACATACCAGACGAGCCCATAGACATACCAGACGAGACCACAGACAGACCATACGAGACCACAGACAGACCAGACGAGACCACAGACAGACCAGACCACAGACATACCAGACCAGACCACAGACAGACGAGACATACCAGATCAGACCGCAGACAGACCAGACAGAAAATGAAAAATGAAAAATAAAAAATTAATAATTAAAAATTAAAAATTAAAAATTACAAATTACAAATTACAAATTACAAATTAAAAATTAAAAATTAAAAATTAAAAATTAAAAATTAAAAATGAAAAATTAAAAATTAAAAATTAAAAATTAAAAATGAAAAATGAAAAATGAAAAATGAAAAATGAAAAATGAAAAATGAAAAATGAAAAATGAAAAATGAAAAATGAAAAATGAAAAATGAAAAATGAAGAATGAAGAATGAAGAATGAAAAATGAAAAATGAAAAATAAAATAATATTGTTGAAAACGTCGAATCGCAGTAAATGTGTTTTCGTGTAAATTCTCCGCTCCGTACCCGAAGAGTATGTCGAACGGTGTAAATTTAATGTACGCCTGAATTTACACTGTAATAAAGTTTGTCCTGTAGAGATGGTATAAACGTAATTGAGAGAGTTGGTCGGCATTAAGATGCCGCTGACCAATCTAGAGTGCCGCTAAATAGGCACATTCTAGATATTTGGAGGATTTTTAGAGGCCGGCATAAAAATGCCGCTGGCCAAGTGTAGAGTGCCGCTATTATAGGCACTGCTATGGTTGCTCCCAGGTGCCACTAATCCAGGCACGTTTTTTATGATATAATGGTACTGGTTTAGTTAATAATATCGACTCCTCCGTTTATTGATTTCCTAGCTTAATATATACAAAATTTCTTATGACTAAATTGCTAATCTAAGCTTTATTGAATAAAATAATGAGGGTAAAGTGCATAATGCATAATGACGAATAAAAGGGTGAAAGAACTGTGTGCTGACATGTAATGTTGTGTAATATGATGTGTGTGAAATAAGATACAATTATGTTTACATATGAAAAGTGTGGACAGATAGATTGTGTATGAAAGTAGATGAGTAGGAGTGAAAATATGTAGATAGGTAGTATGAATGGAAATGTGTGTACATATACACTACACCCTCAGGGTTTTTGTGTTGAAACTTCTATCATGAAGTTGAAACATTACATTATTGATTTATTGTTTACATTTCCATGGTTTTAACTGATTGTTATGTACTTCTTTTAAATTCCCGTTGATATCTATTGTAGAATTAACATTATTTTGGCTTATAATTGTATATGGACCTTCATATGGTTGTTGGTTTTTCTTTCTATTATTAACTTTTAGTAATACTTTATCTCCTATGTTTAAATTTAAAGGGTTAATTATTTCTGGTTTGCTTAATCTATTTCTTTTGACATTTTCAATAATTTCTCTGGCTTTCGAGATTGTAGTTTTCATTCGAGCCTTTAACTCGTTAGCAAAATTTTCATAGTCATATACTTTAGTAGTGTTTAAAATTTCATCGTTAGGTAAATAAGGTAATTTTCCGAATACAAGTTCATAAGGAGTATATCCTGTGGTTACGTGTGGTGAAGTGTTGTAAGCAAAAGTATAGTAGGGTAACCAAATGTCCCATTCGTAGTCATCCGCGAAAGATAACATGAATTCATTCAGTACTCTATGATTTCTTTCGACAATACCGAGTGTTTCATGGTGATATGGGGTTGAAAATATTTGTTCTATTTTTAATAACTTACAAATTTCTTTCATGAGTTCATTCGTGAACTCAGTACCTCTATCAGATTTTAAGATTTTAAAAATTCCATATCTCAGTATAAATTCTCTAACTAAAGTCGATGCTACAGTTTTAGCATCTTTTGATTCAATAGGTGCAGCTATAACGAACTTTGACAATTCGCATTGCATTGTTAGGATATAACGATAGTGGTTTGATATCCTGAGTGGACCTACTGTATCGATTTGAATTACTTCAAAAGTTGTGGATGGAGTATTTGTATTGACTAATTTTTCTTTAGTATGCTTGGTTTGTTTGTTTTTAGCACAATCTTCACAGTTGTTGATGTATTTCTTTACCATAGAACTCATACCTTTCCAGCAATATCTTTGCTTTAGTTTTAGAATTGTTTTCCTAACTCCTAAATGTCCTCCGTGTGGTGAACAATGATATTCGGTTATAAGTTTGTTTTGTATTATTTTGTCATGAATTCTTTTTGGTGGGTTGTACATATATTAATATTTTTAGATTTGCACGTGTCTTACTAGTTTGTTGCAACTTGTTAAAAATTTGTTTGAAATCTTCTTTGTGTATACACTTAAATAAATCATCATCATTTGCCAAAGCAAGTTTATGAATGTTCAACCGATGCATCGTATCAAGTAGCTTCTTCACAATGAAATCGAGTTTTGCATTGGAATTATCGCTGTGACTTGTATATTCAAATACTGATAGCTTCTTCTTATCAGGAACGGATTCACTGAAGAATTTTTCGCTATTACAGTATACAGTTACTTCATTGAATGTTTGAATAACTTTAATATATAGATTTCTTTTATTATATTTACTCATGAGTTCATTTTTAATATTCCGCGGTAAGTTAAATGTTAATTTGGTTATTTTTCTGATGTCAGATATAGATGTACAATCCCAAATGTGAAGTTGATCAGGCTTCTTTGGTTCATTGCAATCTTGTTGTATATTATTTGTGTGGTTATTATCATTTGTTAGGTTTTTATGCATACTTCGTGTAATTGCTAACGTTTTCTTAACAGTCTCGTCTCTGTCGGTCGGTATCATATTTTTTAGAATGTCGGAGTTTAATTCGATGCGGGATAGGGCGTCCGCGTTGGTATTCATTTTACCCTTTTTATAAACTATATCGAAATCGTAGTCAGATAGATCTAAACGAATTCTAGTGAGTTTCGATGACGGATTTTTATGTGTGAACAGTGAAACAAGGGGTCTGTGGTCAGTTACTACTGTAAATTTACGTCCATATAAATATGGTCGGAAGAAATTTATTCCCCAATGTATTGCAAGTAATTCTTTTTCTATTATGGGTTTATTTAAGTCATGCTTGGTCAATGATTTGCTTGCGTACGAAATAGGTAAGTCAGCATTCATTATGTTTTGAGATAATACTGCTCCTAGTGCATAACTGGATGCATCTGTAGTTAAAATAAAACGTTCATCAAAATTTGGATACTGTAGAATGGGTGGGTTTATTAGTTTCGATTTTAAAGTATCAAATGCTTCTTGGCATAATGTGTCCCATAGAAATGGTGCATTCTTTTTAAGTAATGCATTCAAGTTTTTAGCTATATCCGCAAAATTAGGTATGAAGCGTCTGTAATAGTTGCAAAATGCAATAAAACGACGGACTTCATCAGCATTTTTTGGTATTGGATACTGTTCGATGACTTTGAACTTTGATGGATCGGTTTTGATACCATCTTTAGTAATTAAATGTCCTAAATAAGTGACTTCAGTTTTAAGAAATTGGCATTTGCTGGGGTTCAATTTTAAATTATATTGTCTTAAACGTTCAAATACTTTTCTCATGTTTTCGTTGTGGTGTTTAATACTACATCCAAAAACAATGATGTCGTCGACGTACAGAAAGGCTTCAGAGTCAAGGCCGCAGAGAGCAAGAGTCAACATTCGTTGAAAACTGTTTGAAGATATTTTCAATCCAAAGGGAAGTCTAGTGAATTGATAGTGACCTTGAGCATCTGAAAATGCAGTCAATGGACGGGACGGTTTATCCAATTCGATTTGATGGAATGAATTCGTCATGTCGAATACCGAAAAGAATTTGGCTCTGCCTATTCTATCTAGGACATCTTCAAGCCTACTTAAAGGGAATTTGTCATTTACGACCTTATTATTTAATCTCCTAAAGTCAACTACTAATCGCCATTTCTTTGTGTTATCATTACTTTTCTTCGGAACAATCAGTAGAGGAGAGTTATATGGACTTGTGGATGTCTCTATGATTTTATCGTCAATCAATTTTTTTACTTGTTCCTTAATTTCTTCAGTTTGAGCATGTGGTAGTCTATAGTTTTTTGTGTATACTGGAATATTATCTGTAACCTCTATCCTTTGTTTATAAAAATTGTTCACGCTTAATTTTTCGTCTTTCAAATGAAAAATGTCTTGGAATTCCTTTATGATATCTAAAATTGTGTTTTTGGCTGTGGGGTCTAACGAATCTATATCAATATTTTGTAGTAATTTATCTAATCTTGTTTTGTTCTTATTAATTGAGGTTTGTTTAAAAGAAATTATTTTATATTTATGTAAAGGATGTGTTTCAATATACTTCTCTATATCGCTAATGACTACTTCAGTATCTCTAGTGTTTAGGACTTTGATGTGACGTGTACCTTTCGATGGAATGATTCCATTTCCCACGAAAATTCCTTTTTTAATTTCTTTGCTCAAAACTACTTTATCCTGGTCAATATTTATATTGATTGGTACTATTATCTCAGATCTTGGTGGTAATTTAATTTGTTTTATTTCAGGGACTTTGTATTTCATTGGAATAATAATTTCATTTTGTTTTGTCGAAAAAGTTACCGTGTAGGTTTCATAGTCAATTTTACAAAAATATTTTTCTAAAATATCCCTTCCAATAATACCATCCGTATCTATTGGAAATTCATCTTCTACAATATAGAATTTGTGACTTATACAATCGTCTGTAGATATTTTTAATTGAAAATCAATAGAACCAAGTGAAGTTATGGTTTCGTTTGTGATACCTGTTAATTTGCATTTGTCATTGTCAAGTAGTTGTTCTATATTTTTAATTTTACCTTTTTTTGATACGGAAATGTCTGCTCCCGTGTCAATTAAAAATTTTAGTTTTTCGTTAGCGTTTATACAAAATAATTCAATATAATTCACAAAGTTATCCGAGATTTTATAAATTTTAGGTCCAGACGGTTGAATTATTCCGTTCTGGAACTTTCTACGTTTCCCTGTTCCTGTACGATATTTATTCTTCTATTACCGTTATTATTGTTTCTATTACTTCTGTCATTATTTTGTTGATATGTATTTTGGTTATTGTAATTCTGTCTGTTTCCGTTGCTGCGTGCAGCATGGTTATTGTTACCACGATAATTATGATTATTTCTACTGTAGTTATTGTTGTTTTGGTAATTTATATTCCTGTTTTGATGATAGTTATTTTGATAATTATTATTTCTGTTTCGGTTATTGTTTCGATTATTATTATATCGAAGGTTATTATTGGTGTTTCTGTTATGATTATTATTTCTGAGGTGGTTATGAAAATTGGAATTATTACTTTTATTATAATGGAATACATTGTTGGACTGGACATTATTACTCTTTTCTAGTTCTAGAGCCAAGCTAATTGCATCAGATAAGGTATTAGGTCTAGCAGCAAAAATTGTGTTTTTAAATTGATCGTTCAGACCATTTTTGAATACTGTTAACGCGTATGTGTCATTAAGTTGGACAACAACTTTCTTTTGCTCATTAGTTGGTGTGGTACCTAACTCAGAAATTTGAAGTTGGTTCAATTCAGTAATTAGATTTAGAATCTTGTCTCTATATGAACTTATATTCGAATTTTTCTGCGATATACTACTTAGGTTTGTATGCAACCCTGATACTGTGTTGGTTGTCTTATAGTGTTGTTTTAGATTATCTACTAAATCTTTGTAGTTATTAGGTATTCCTGAACTTTCAATCACTGTTTGCACATGACTTGATAATTTTACATAATAAACAAAATCAACTAGGGCTATTTTCCCGGTTTCATTTAAAGAGTTGTATATGATTTCTACTGTTTTACAAAAAGCATTTAGGTCCTTGTAGTTTCCATTAAAAACTGGAACGGTCTTGGCAGCAATTGAAATATCAAAACTTGCCATTTTACTTTCTGGCTCAATTTTTGGTTGGCTATTATGAAATTTCTGCGCTGTCGCAATTTTTAATTGATTATCGAGCAGGTTTTGGATTTCCTTGGCAAGGTTTGTTATTTCAATTTTCTCCTCTAAAGTATCCTCGTCTTTTAAAGTGCTGAATGAAGCCTTAGCTTCAGATAATAAATCTTCTAAGCGTTTGAGTTTTGAATTGATAGTTTCTACTGTATATATCGAACTACCTTTCTTTTTCAAATTTGATAAAGTGTTTTGAAGTTCTAAAATTATTGTATTTAACTTGTCCATAAGAAAAAGATTTGGATTTTACAGTGAGATTTATATTTTATACATTGATTGTCCTATTCACATGCTTCCTAACATACTTTTGGTTGGTTTTTTGCCAAAAATAGGCGACGGTTAGGATGATGATAAATATGGCCGACGTTGATAATGTTTGGGCGTATTTCTCCACGAAGGTTTCCTGGGTGAGTGTTGTACATTGGTTACCCATCTCGTTTCCTTTTGTACGTTTCTGTTTGAAGTTGAGATATACGGTCGAGAATATCTTGCTCCTGTTTCCAATCTAGTATGGTTCTTTCGGTTCATCCAGAGTCCGCCTAAGGGCTGCGATCTTCCTCCTATTTTTTACTTGAAAACCGCCTCTTCTTTTTTTTGGCCTCGGTACCGTAGGTATAGTCGTGGATTTGATTTCTTCGCGTCGTATTTGCCGTTTCCTATAGTCCCCTAAGGTGAGTCGCTTGGGTCCTATGTGGTCTGTGGCCTTCGCAATAGCTGTTGGAATGTATGGGGGTGGTGAAAATCTATTGTTGACCGGTGCGGGCTGATACTCTTGATCCGTCGGTCCTACTTTTTCGGGGCATTTGCTGCTAATGGAAGTGTCTTCGAATAATTGGCTAATAAATTTGATCTTCCTTCTCGGTTTTTTAACGCTTTCCTTGTCCTGTATGTGTTTAATCGTCTGTTGTAATTCTGTTGAGTTGGGCAGGATCGCCATGTAATAAAGTTTGTCCTGTAGAGATGGTATAAACGTAATTGAGAGAGTTGGTCGGCATTAAGATGCCGCTGACCAATCTAGAGTGCCGCTAAATAGGCACATTCTAGATATTTGGAGGATTTTTAGAGGCCGGCATAAAAATGCCGCTGGCCAAGTGTAGAGTGCCGCTATTATAGGCACTGCTATGGTTGCTCCCAGGTGCCACTAATCCAGGCACGTTTTTTATGATATAATGGTACTGGTTTAGTTAATAATATCGACTCCTCCGTTTATTGATTTCCTAGCTTAATATATACAAAATTTCTTATGACTAAATTGCTAATCTAAGCTTTATTGAATAAAATAATGAGGGTAAAGTGCATAATGCATAATGACGAATAAAAGGGTGAAAGAACTGTGTGCTGACATGTAATGTTGTGTAATATGATGTGTGTGAAATAAGATACAATTATGTTTACATATGAAAAGTGTGGACAGATAGATTGTGTATGAAAGTAGATGAGTAGGAGTGAAAATATGTAGATAGGTAGTATGAATGGAAATGTGTGTACATATACACTACAACACACATTCGAACGTTAGGTATACATTTATACCTTTGCAGCGATAACTTGGTCAAATCGGGTATAATTTTGCCGTGCAAGTTATATTATATGTCTACTCGATAGACAAAAATAATAACAAGTTTAAAGTCCCAATTCGTTGAGACTATTTTTGAATAAAACACTTCAAATATTTTTAAAAGCACTTTATTCTGACTTATAATTTTCTTATAAGTATTTAATGACACTTGTGGCAAGAACTTAAACTGCACTAGTAAAACTTGGACTTAGGCTCGAACTTAAACTGATGCATCTGACGCTTGCCCTTTTATACTAGAGAAATGCAACTTCAGCAATCTGCATTTCTCTTTGTTAAGATTCCAGGGATCAAGGGATTTAGTGTTACAAGTATCCGGAAGGGATTTATGTTGAAGGGGGGTAAGTTCCATATCTGTAACTCGCACTCGCTCTACTTGCCTTGCCTCTAGGAACTCCGGATTTTAATAAAATATGCTGAATGTTTTCCTGATTACAATAACGTTGAAATACGAACGAAGTGAACGCTGGACTTCTGTCGGACGCTCTGGGTTGCCAAACGTTGATGGTTGTTTTTCCAATCTATCGATGACTTATATGAAAAATATGAAAATCAAAACATGGAAATAGAAATATGAAAATTGTTGGAGACGTCGAATTGTAGTAAACTATGTTTCCGTGTGTATGCATAGTGTGTATTTATTTCCTTGTGTTCTAAGGAGAACTGAACAGAAACAGCGAAGAGAAGTTCGGCTTCAAACAAGCGAGAAGCCGACGAGCAACTTTCAGTATTTCATACCTAGAACAATTTGGTGTCAAAACGTGACAGTTAATGAGTTGAGGAGTTGAGCTCGGCGTTATGGTGTACCGACATCGAGAAAGAAGCACCAGCTACGGTTGCAATTTCGGGATTCGTTTATCTGCATTTCCCTTCTTTCATTTCTTTGAGGAGCGTGTAATGACTCTTTCGTTCAAGCCATTTGCCATGCTTCCCCAGCGTTATCTTGAGCAAAGCGGGCTTAACCCATATAATCCCAAATATTCTCGAATATTTAACTTTTTTTGGTATATATATGTATGAAGTCGATAAAACTCCAAAGCATATTTGCGAAAAAAATGTTTTTTTGTAATTGTTGTTCTAAATAATAGTCGCCCCAAAAATGGGGCGTTGGGCTTGCTCGGCTTCATATAAGTTACATACAAATTTGCTTGAGCTGTTTTTTGGTAAAATCTTATAATTTTGAACTGGGGATCATAAGGCAAGCCAGATGGAGTCGAATCAAAAAGCATTTTAGAGAGGTTTCATGGGAAAATGTATTTAGATACCACATTGTATTAGGTATATATTTTTGCTTCAATTTTTTGTAGTCAGGGTGAAGTTCATCTTGAATAGTCTGTCCTACTCAACCGCCCTTATTGGGGCGAGGTGGCTTCCGTGAGTGCAATGGGTGGCTGCGACAGGAGCGACAGGAACATCCCTAATTCCAAGCTTTCAGTACACAGTAAGGTGAAGAATGTACAACGAGACGGAGCCAGATTGCTTGGACGACGGAGAGCTCGCTGGATGTAATTCGTAGGTGGGGATGTCCACCAGTTGTTGGGCTTCCGTAACTGGAGAACAAGGTCAAGGTAACGGCGACAATTGAAGGTCACCGATAAAGATGGCCAAAGCCCGGTGTGAGGCTATCGTTCCGCATTGATGATGATGATGCCTTGTTGGGCACCAATATTTGTATCTAGATCAGAGATTTAAAAGAAATTATTTATTCAAGTCTTGATTGTCAGCAGACATATCCATAACATATTTTTCGCTGAATGTTATTTCTTATCAGAAATAACATTCAGCAGATTTCGTAGCTTCTGCAGTCGAAAAAGTAAATTATTAAAAAAAATCGATTTTCTGTTACATTTCAATAAAAATTATAACAGATATTAACTAATTTAATTCTTGGGTATAATTAATAACGGTAAACCGATTTTCCATTTTTATTTCCTTTAGAATGCCTATCGAGCTAAACTGGATTATTCTGTATTGTTTTCGAATAGTTTTCATCTGTCGAAAACCCTCTACTTCATACCGGAAAAGGAACGAAGTTAGCCAAGAGACAACTACCACGTTTTAGTTGCAGCTTTGCCCTTATCTTTTCAAAGGATATTAGTAAAAACCCTTTCAAAAAAATTTTACCAGTTTAATTTAAAAATTTAAAAAGTGCACCGTTTTAAAAATATGGCGTTGGGCATGTATGAGTTAATGTGTACTCGCTCTACTTGGCCGTCGCCTCTAGGAACTCTGACTATTTCCGCTTCCAGTTGTTTCTTGATTTTGTTCTGACGTTGTTTTCATTCCATTCATTGCCTTCAAGAACTCCGGTTGTTACTAAAATATGCTGAATGTTTTCCTGATCTCAATAACGTTGAAATTCGAACGAAGTGAACGCTGGACCTCTGTCGGTAATGATACGCTCTGGGTTGCCAAACATTGATTGTTGTTTTTCCAATATATCGATGACTTAGGTGGAAAATATCAAAATGAAAACATGAAAATGGAAATATAAAAATTATACATTGTTTGGGACGTCGAATCGCAGTAAACTGTGTGTATTTATTTCCTTGTGTATCTAATGAGAACTGAACAGAAACAGCCAAGAGAAGTTCGGCTTTAACGCTCGGTTGTACTAATGGCCAGGCCTTTTTCATTTTTAAGTTGCTGTCAAATGAAAACCGGTTTAGCCACAACCACAATGTTTCGTGACTTTTCCTAAAAATTTCTCAGCTTTTCATAACCCCAAAAATATTTGTGGAATTTTTTCTACCGAAAACTGTTCATTTGATACAAATGTCCAATCTTTTCTTTCGAAACTAGATAGTTGAATACAGTTTCTTGTGGTGAAATGTTTGACTCGACATCTTGGCAATTGGAGGTGGAATTGGAAGGAATTCCACTCGGCTGGCAATATCTCTGTTGTGAACGCGTCGATGACCTTTCGCTGTTCGTTGATTGATGATCGTAAAATAACACCACCAGCTTGTATCCGACAGGAATCTAATATGACACCAACACCTGCAAGTGCAATTTGAAACTTTGTTTCCTTCTATTATAAGAACCTTGAACTTTGTTTCCTTCTATTATAGTAGTGGAATTACTCTGCAATCTAAATTTGCTAATCAAGTGTAATTTTACCTAAAAAATGTTTAAAAAGTACTCCAATATGTTTGCAAGTTTACACCTCGCTTTGTGTAAAAACACTCCGTAATAATAGGAATATAAAGCGATTTCCACCTGGAATTTGTAAAATTACATGTTTTTTCACTCTTTTTCCGTTGTAAATTTAATGACACCGTTTGTAAACAGGGTTGAAAACCACACGCTTATTTAAGCGAACTTACACTGCTCCAAATATGAAATTACACTGAAATTGAAACGAATTTCACCCTCGCTGTTTGCACGTATATTGGTATGTATGTGTCCTAATCTAAATAGTCGCACCGAAACGCAACCTTATCCGTATAGCGTAATCGCCTATTTAAATAAATAACAGGCGCGACAATCCAACATTGGACTAAGGCCGCAGGATGTGCTAGTGACATCCTATTTCCAAGATCTTATCTGCTTTTTGATGAGGTAATGAGATCAGCATCACGCTCAGCAGTGTTATTTATCCCCATAAATGGGTACTCGTTTAACATCTGAGTGAGATCATAGTCTGTCACAAGCTCGTGAGTTCGAAAAACACAATGGAACACGGTGAGATTCGAACTCATGAGCCTGTGCACCGAAGGTGCGCGCACTAACCGCTCGACCAGCCAGACTACATATCGCCTATTTACCCTATGCTAATCCCGCAAGGTGCAATAGTGCTACCCGTCTGCAGGTTCTACCAACGATTACCTTCTTAATAACTGAAGTCATATATCATTGATGGATAAGGCTAGCGTATGAATATTCCAGTTAAGCACCGTTTCCAATAGTTTCTTCACGATAGATACATATACCACATTAGAATTATCACTATGGCTGGTTTGCTTAGCATTTTTAGACGATGAAACACTTGTAGACCTGTTACCACAGTATACTAGTATTTCATCTTTTGTACGTACGATATCAACTCGATTTGCACAGTGCATTATAAATTTTAGTTTTATTCATTCCCATACTGGAAGTTGATCAGGCTTCTTTTGTAATGTGGGAGTTTCATCTTTAAATTCGTCAGACTTAGATTTAGTCGACCCCTCGTAATTGCCAAAGTTTTCTTCACATTGTTGTCATTAATTAGCGGAATCATCTTTTTCAAAATGTCAGAATCTAGGTCGACTCTGGACAAAGCATCCGCATTTGTGTTCATTTTCCCTTGTTTATATACTATGCTGAAATCATAGTCTGATAAGTCTAAACGTATTTTAGTCAGTTTGGATGACGGATTGCGGTGTGTGAATAAGGATACTAACGGTCTGTGATCTGTGACCACAATGAACTTTCTACCATATAGGTACGGTCGAAAAAAATGTATCCCCCAATATATCGCTAGTAACTCCTTTTCAATGACAGATTTAATTAAATCATGTTTTCCCAAGGACTTACTGGCGTATGATATTGGCAAATCTGATCCGATTTCGTCTTGCGATAGAACTGCACCCAGCGCATAACTTGATGCATCCGTTGTCAGTACAAATGGTTTAGTAAAATCAGGATATTGCGGTGGCTGGATTAACTTGTTTCTCAAGGTCTCAAATGCTTGTTGGCATTGCGTATCCCAGATAAGTGTAGCGTTCTTTTTTAGAAGTGCATTGAGGCATTTTGCTATATCAGCGAAGTTTTGTATAAATCTTCTGTAATAATTGCAGAAAGCGACGAATCTTCGTACTTCATCCGCATTTTTAGGAACTGGATAATTTTTGATGATGCCATCCTTTGAAGGATTTGTTTTGATACCTTCACTGGTTATTAAATGTCCTAAGTAAACAACTTCAGATCTCAGAAATTGACATTTACATGCGTTTAGTTTCAAATTATATTTTCGTAAGCTTTTAAGTGTACTTATGAGGTTCTTATTGTGGTGCTCGATACTACATCCAAAAATTATAATATCGTCGACGTACAGGAAAGCTTGTGAGTCTAAACCTGATAATGCTATAGACAGCATCCGCTGAAAACTATTCGAAGAAATTTTTAAACCAAATGGTAGGCGTTGGAATTGGAAATGACCATTACTGGTCGAGAAAGCTGTTAACGGTCTGGATTCCGGGTAATGTCTTGAAACTCAGTGATGATTTTTAAAAGACCACACCTTGCTTTTTCGTCAGTGATTTAAATTTTTATTTCATTCAGAAGTTCATGTAAGCATTGCTTACGAATATTGGACTCAAGTTCGACTTTATGGGATGATTTAAGTATAATAAAGTCGCTTAAAGGCTTTATATCAACATTAAAATTATCGAGTTTGATTGGTTCATCATTTGTGTTCAACACTTTGATGTGACATATCCCTTTTCCTGGTATAATTGTATTTGCAACAAATACACCTTAATGTATCTCTTTATTTAAAATAACAGAGTCTTCATTTCATGACAAGCTAATGGGTATAATTGCTTCCATTCTCGCAGGTATATTGACGTGTGATATCCTTAATGGTGTTCATTGTTAGTACAACTTCATCATTGCCAATGTAAAAAGTTATTGCGTATGTTTCGAAACAAATTTTGCAAAGATGTTTTTGAAGAATAATACCGTCAGTGTAAATTGGAAAATTTTCATCTACTATATGAAACTTATTAGTGGATGTAGTTTCGCCTATTTGAAGAGTTAGCTTCGATGTACCCAAGGATGTAACTACCTCCTTGGTAATACTATTTAATTTGCATCTACCGTTTTCGTAAATACTTTTGATTCAATTTTTTGAGTGGAAAACATTAACATTCCAAATCGCTCGGTTTTATAAAAGATGACTTTCGAGAAAATAATATGAATTATTTTGTTTATATAAATGTATCGTTTTTTTTAACAGTAAGGATTTCATTGAAGCGATCGTATATTGACAGTCATAATCATAGGTTTCGTAAAGTAAAGTAATATAATTTTAAGACATTGTTATTTGTTTTCCATAAAATACAGCCAATTTTTGAAATTCGTCTAAAAATATTGCACTAATTTGTATAATTTCGATGTTATCTAAGCCGTCACAGTTTAGCAATACAAAATCGTTTTCTGAATAAGTGGTGTCAAGAAATTTTATTTTTTTAATTACAAATTTATACTGACTTGGAATATGCATGTTGAACATGTTTTCAGTAACAGACTCTGTTTTGAAAGCGTATATTTTTCTTTTGAACAAGAGGCAGACCGAAGAACACCGGGATATGTCAAATGAAAAAGCAACAACAACGCATTGGTCTCGGCGATGACACGACCCAAGATAGAGCCTGAAGAAATAAGCTGAGATATTATCGCCAAAACGGGCGATGTGCCTACATCGCAGGTCGAGCAACGCGAAACCATGGAGCGGTATAAAGAACGAGGCAAGGAAGAAGAAGAAGATAGTTTTCTTTTGAACCTTTCCTTCGCTAAAGCCAGTTGCATTTTTTTATGGTTTTTACTCAAAAGTAACGTCACATTTTTGAAATTTCGTGATGTTTTAACAACTTTCTTAAAATATTGGTGTTTTTGCTCAAAACCCATTGTCCCAGGACGGGTAATGGCAAATATAATGGTGTTTGGGGCGTAGTTTGTGACCTGGCATAAATTCCCGTTTAAGTTCAAAAAAAGTATCTATGTGATGGGACAACATGATTGTTTGATTTATATTTATTTCAGGTGCGCAAACAAGGCGAATTATTTCAATCATTGCAGAAAGAAATTGCCACACTACTTGGGTGCGATCGATATTCAAATTGAATAGGATTAAAGGAAGTAACATTGCCAAATTCCATATTTCAGAAAATTGTCCAGGTATTTTTTTTTAATTAGTTTCTATTTTTGGAAATGACAGGGCCAACTTGAATTTTTTTCTAAACGATGCTAATGATAATTTAAGATAATCGAAACTAGACGCACCTGCTGCTACATAATGCTTTAAAATTTCAAATAAGTCCATGGGTATTATACCTTCAAATAAATCATGTGCTATGCATGGTGGTAGCCCGGGATTGCAAACATGATAATATTGAAGAGTATTGAAGAGACTATCAAATTGCACTCCTTTTTTTCAGAAAACCATTTATGTCGGCAATCTCAGTAGATTGCTTGTAATCCTCTACATTACGGATTCGATTTGTATTTAGTACAAACTCTTGTTGCTTACTGTTTTTGTAATCGTCATCATTTCAACCAATCCCAAGAAATTGCCGAAGCCATACAAATTTCTTGTCAGTTTATCGAAATAATCGATCGCTGTTAGGTAGGTTGAAATTACTTGTACCCGAAAGTCAGCTCGATCGCTTCGCGTACCAACTACTTATATAATTCACAGTATCAAAGACAGTGTTTAAGTTTTTATTGAAATTGTTCAATTTTTCCACCGTTGCATTTGCAATTGCATTCTCGCATGTTTATGAACATATTTTACTGATTCATGGTTTGCAAAATACTGAAATGTGTTGAATGAAGTGTCATGGTACACTTCATCATTTACGCCAAACACAGCAGTCATAACCTTTCCCAGTAATCCTCGCTTTGGTCGATTTTTCGTACTACATCTTTACGTTTGAAAGTAAGGTGCTTCAGCAAATCGTCGCAATGAGTCATTTGAAATAGCTCCTGGGTTTTGTTACATATTATACTTGTGTGCGATTCCACACGGAATATATGTTTTGCATGTCTTTCATTATATGTTCAATGGAAAGGTCGATCTCCATTCTCAGGTTACGACGAATAATTTTAGAAGGACCAAGTCTTTCAACGTGATAGCCGGGATTGAGCTTCCACAGCTGATATTCGTTTGTAGATATTTTTTGGGTTAATGCAGTGGCGAATGTAAACAAAAGCACGACCATATTCAATAATGCTTTCGGCCAAGTGCAAGGTGCAATTTTCAGTTTTTTGTTACGTCGTGGTCTAGTAGAGTAGTAGTCGTCTTTTATTACATTATAATGACTAGAAGGCTTCGCCCCCTGCTCGCTATATTAATTTTTTTTTAGTTTAAAAAACATTTTTGTAATGTAATGTAAATTTAGTAATTGTCTTTTATAACTTTATAATGAAAACAAAACACGTCTTTTCATTTCGATACCTTACGTTTTATTCGCGTATTTTTACTTCATCATCAATGTGGCACGATAGCCCGACGTCGGGCCTTGGCCGCCTGAATCGTTGACCTCCAATTGTCACGGTTACGTGACCTCGTCCTCCAGTTTCGGAAGCCCAGCAGCTGTTGGGCGTCTTCACCTACGGAGTTCTCCCAGCGAGCTCTCGGTCGTCCACGCAACCTCGCTTCGTCAATTCGTTGTGCGTTCATCACTTTCTTTGGCATGCGATTATCGTCCATCCGTTGTACATGCCCCGCCCATTGCAAACGTTGAAGCTTCACGATTTTCGATACTTCCAGCTCATCGTACAATTGATACAACTCATGGTTGTACCGGATACGCCATTGGTCTCGCTCGCGAACGGCCCCAAAAATTCGCCGAAGGACCTTTCGTTCGAATCGGTCTAGCAAAATTTCGGAGGCTTGGGTGAGGGTCCATGTTTCGCAGCCATAACATAGCACGGGTCGGATGATCGTTTTGTACACGCGGAGCTTCGTGTTCCTGTGCGCAAGTTTCGAATTAATTATAGGGAGGACCGAGAAATATGTCTTATTGGCTAGTTGTATCCGTCGCTTAATTTCGTCGGTTTCGTTGGCGTCCTTTGATAAGTTACAACCCAGATAGTTGAAGTTGTCTACATACTCGATATTAAGGTCCCCCACTGTGATGCTTGAATTTGCTGGCGTCCTTGTTTTCGATTGCATCATGGCCTTTGTTTTGCTTTCGTTGATATGTAGTCCAACTTCCTTTGCGGCGTTATTGAGGTTATGCAGAAGGCTTTCTGCATCACCCAACCTTCGAGACATGATGTTGATATCGTCGGCGTACGCTACTAATTGAGTCGACTTGATGAGTAGCGTTCCGCTGCTGTCCATATTCATGGCTCGAATTACATACTCCAAAGCAAGGTTGAAGAGCGTCGGCGCCAGCCCGTCGCCCTGCTTGAGTCCAGTACGAGTTTCAAATAGGTCAGTGAGTCGATTCTGCACTCTGACCTGCGAGACGGTATTAGTCATCGTCATCCTTGTGAGTCGTACTAACTTTGCCGGTATACCAAAATTCAGCATAATGTTGTACAGTACACTTCGATCGATACTGTCGTATGCCTGCTTGAAGTCGACAAAGATTTGGTATACGTCGATGTTATATTCCCAGCACTTTTGGAGTAGTAGCTTCACTGTGAAAAGCTGATCGGTCGTTGATCGACCAGGTCTGAAGCCGCCTTGATACTCGCCAATGATTCGTTCTGCGTACGGATTAATTCTCTTTTCAAGAATTTTAGATAATATCTTATAGGCCGTACAAACTAATGATATGCCCCTGTAATTCTCACACTTCAGCTTGTCACCCTTTTTGTGGATTGGGCAGATTATGCTTTTGCGCCAATCTTCGGGGATTTCCTCGTCGTTCCATATTTTCAGCAGTAGCACATGTATTGCGTTGGTCAGGCACGTTCCACCATGCTTCAGCAGTTCTGCTGGGATCTCGTCAGCGCCGGGCGCTTTATTATTTTGAAGCAACTGTATGGCAAGACTCACCTCCTCTACTGTTGGGGGTAGAACGGGAGGGCCTGGTTCGGCTAACTGCTCAAGAGCTGGCTCCGCGGGGGATGTTGATGGTGCATTGAGGAGCTCTTCAAAATGCGAGGCCCATCGTTTGTTGACGCTTTCGATGTCGCTGATGATGTTACCATCCTTGTCCTTACATAGGCTTGTCCTGGGTTGATATCCGTTCTTAACATTATTTATAAGTTTGTACGCCTGTCTAATGTTCTTACTGGCTAATCTTTGGTTTATTTGCTGTAACTGCTCGTCAAAATGTTTGCGTTTCTTACGTCTAATTAACTTATTAGATACTCGCTGAAGTTCGTTATATCTTTCTTTCTTGGCTCGGGATGCGCGTTGTGTATATTGGCGATAGGCTTCATTTTTCGCCTCAATCGAGGCCCTGCATTCTTCGTCGAACCAGTCTGCTCGTCTGCGCCGGCCTTTATAGCCCACGACCTCTTCTGCGACCCCCTTGATGCTGTCTTTGAGCTCCTCCCAGAACTCATGGATGCCTAAATTGTTAATGTCATCAAGCATGGGCGACAGTTTTTCCTCTAGTGCTGTTGTATACGCAGCCGCCGTGGCATCATCAATCAAATTGTCAACCTCGAAGATCTTGGCAGGGTTGATTCTCGTTAGGTGCACCGAAGAGATTCTGCACCTGTAGGTCGTCTTCACCAAATAGTGATCGGTGTCGCAGTTGGCTCCTCGATAGGATCGAACATCTAGGACATTAGAAGCCCATCTCTTGCTGGTCAGTACGTGGTCGATCTGGTTCACGGTGTATTCATCTGGAGACTTCCAGGTCTGCTTGTGGATTCGTCGATGAGGGAAGCATGTAGAGCTTATTACCAGGTTTCTGCCGCTCGCGAAGTCGATAAGTCGCTGACCGTTGTTGTTGTTTTCGTCGTGGAGGCTATGACCTCCAGTAGTTCCCCTATGCCAGCTTTCATTTCCGACTTTGGCGTTAAAGTCTCCTAGCAGCAGCTTGACGTCGTTTAATGGAAGTGAGTCGAAGAGTGTTTCTAGCTCGTTGTAGAACTCGTCCTTAATCGCGTCTTCTTTTACTTCTGTAGGGGCATGCGCATTAATGAGCCAGAGATTAGCGAAACGGGTCTTAATGCGGATCGCACATAGCCGCTCGTTGATGGGTTTGAAGCCGATAACGTGATCCTTGAGCTGCTTATTCACGATGAAAGCTACTCCAAACTCCTTGTTGCCCTCCTCTTTACCACTCGTAAAAATAGTGTGCGAATTGAGGTCGTTAATCTCGCTTTTGAGCCATTTAGTTTCCTGGATTGCAACTATGCTCAGCTTGTATTGTTCTACCTGATCCAGGAGGGCCCTTAAGGCCCCCGGTCTATTCAGGGAGCGTACATTCCAGGATCCGAAAGAGTAATCAGTTGTTCGTTTGCGGGGTCGTCGTTGTTTTGTATCCGTCCAATCCGAGGCTTTTGTTTCAGGTTTCTTGACTTGAAGTTTTTCTTAGGATGAGTTGTCGGCACATCGCTAAACCATGATAGGGTTTAATCGTTGAGTAAAGGCCATCATGGGCATGCCTCGAAGATGCTGCTTTAGTGGTTGACTTAAATGTTTTCTGTCACCTATCACGTTAAGTAACCTGAGACGCTGCAGATGTTAATGCAGCACTCAGGCGCAGCGGTTACTCGGATAATGCGGGAAAGTAACGCCCCGTAGAGAGACATAGGAATTGGCCGAAGTCCTTTTCCTATGAAACTCCTCCTGCATAGCTAAGGGTCCGCAGTTATGCCACAACTGAAGAAGATATAGGAATTAGCCGAAGCCTTTCAACCTTTATCTTCCCCCTTACGGGCTATTTTTACTTATTCTACTTAAAATTACACTTATGCTGATTAGCAAATTTGTGTCTACTAATCAATAACGACAAAGTTCAGTACTGCGGTCAATGATGGGTTATTGATTCGTCGACACAAATTTGCGCGCATTATTTGACCGGAATGCAATGACCGCAGTGGGGACATTACAAAAGATTCGGTAGGTTTACGCGTCGGAGATTTGCGGAGATGGTTTAACACGTACATTGCACCTATTGCAGTATTCAATAATTGTGGATAATTAATATGTGTAATCTCTTATTATGGCGCGTAGACTAGCATATTATCTTAAATGTCCACGCCTTTGCAATGTAAAATGTAATTAATTGTTTCAGACTGTACTCACATCCAATTTATGATTTCCTTGAACTTCATTTTCGGATAAATCAAGATATACACGATCCTCGCTAGTCGATATACCTATTCCTGTGAGATTAAGAACCAATGGTTAGGAAATAGTAAAATTCCAATAGTATGGCTTCCGTCTTTGGATAATTCATAATAGATCCTCCTGTGAAATTACAATCGTTCGAAAAGCATTGTCACAATTATAGTAATTCGGCTTTCGTAGAGGTCCGATAGTTTGATTATCTCAGCATTCCACTTGGTTTCCGTAGAATTCCATCAGTTTGGATGCCTTTGGATCCCACCTGTTTGGATTCATTCGAATCTCGATAGTTTCCGTACAAGCTACTTCTAATCGTTTGACTCAGGAATCCCACCGCTGCCACTTCTTCTGATTCCTGTGAACCGAGTTTTATGCTCCGCAATATAGCACCGAAATTTGTCACGCTACCAATCACATCACCAAACAAAGGAAGCACTTACATTTACAAGCTCAAGTTTTCAGCATATGTTGTGTGTAATGTTCACACAGTCCAGAAAAGATACAAGATACCTGTCTGGTCGACAGGTGAACGATATATTTACGTTTTTATTCACCGTAAAGACCGTCTCATAACATATATATCCGTGTGCACTTTTTCAAAACATTTTATTTTTAGCGGACTCACAAAAATGTGGCCAGAAGCGATTCCTCCTAAGATTCTGTTTTGGATAATGCAATTCCCTGCTATTAAAAAAATTATTGGGCGTCAAAAGTTTGTCTTCATCGGGAGATATTGGCTGATCCGATAAAGGACGACTGTTGATAATGTTTTCCGCCTCGATTATTACACTGCGGAAGGTTTCCAGCCGAGTAACTTCGTTCTTAAGATTTCGTTTTATCTCGTCTGGATGAAATAAGAGGTTTTCGAGTGAAAGCTGCTTCTGCTTCCCCGATGAAGTTTGTGCCATTGTCGCTCCTGATACGGATTGGTGTGCCTCGACGATTCATAAAATTTCTGAGGCGATTTAGAAGTTCTTATTCTACAACGAGACACTGAGGCAAAGGCTCGTCCCACTTGGCTTGGCATGTCCAAGTTGCAATAGCATTTTTACAAATATGGTGTAGTTCGCAAGCAAACCAAACGGATCGTAAATAGCCATGATGACTCCTAGCAATTGCCTTTTAGTACACCAAAGTTCTTGATGTTAAAATATTGTTCCACCAATTTATTTATATGTTTAAGCGTTTGCGCATCACGAATTGGATGCACGGTTGGCACTGGGGCTTGCGGCAGTACTAGTAAGTCCAAAAACTACCCATCCGATTTTGGTTTTGGTTGCAATATGTAGATTACTTCTTTGTAGATTCCCAACGACGCGTTGTCAAGTCCCAAGAGTATAGCGGGCATCAGATTTCGGTAGCTGCGAATCGATGTTGTTTTCAAGTGTTCAAAGTTATCGGCGACAAACGTTTGGCTTGGCTGTGTGTTGACAGCTGTTGGCTTGGCCGTTGAATTAATGACGACTGATAAAACGTTGGCAAAGCTGTTGCATTTGTCGAGATTAGGCTCACCACTTTCGCAATATTCGAAATCCACATTAAAAACGTTACGATTGTTGGGAATGATTCCAGGCTGATTATACGTATCTGGTCCATTCATATTGTTTCGACGGTGGCAATTTTGCAGTCAGCTGGTCCAGCAGCGTTGAATTTGTCAGGTGATGAGAACAACCAGATGCCTCGAAGAGGGCCACCATATTTTGAACTTGATTTGATAGAGCCAATATCGAATTCAATCGATTCTCACTCAGATGGCCGAAATCTGCGCAATTTTTTCTTGTTCGGCCCGCACAAGTAATTCAGGCCGACCAAAATTAAATCGTACCTCGTTTATGTCGGGGTAGATGAGCAAAGACGTTGCCATGTAACGCCTTTGTCAAATGAATTAAGTTCTGCTTGTTGTTATAATTGAATTCCAAAGTCGTATCCCTTTAACTGGCATAGAAAAGGGGCCACTTGTATGGTTTCCCGTCGAAATACAGTAACGGATAGAGATTATGACCGGCGGGCTGGATTAAATTGTTAGAGGATTGCAATGGCAGCGGCTGATATATGGTGTGGCTTGTACTTGGCGGTGCGGGCAATGCAGCTGATTTAGACTCTGTTACCTTCACGTTCTTTGTTGCGGCGAGATCCAAAATCTTCGCGTCGAATTCATCCCGGACGATTAATGTCGTTAGTTTAGTTGTAGTTGTTGTAATTTTGGTTAGTTTTGATAACGAGATTTCGCAGTTCCGACATGCCGGCAACTCCACTTGTCCACTACAAAATCGATGTTAAACGCCAGAATGATGTCGCGCTTTAAGCAACTCAAAATTCGATTTGAGGTTATGATAATCGTGATGATCTTTTGCAGCGATAATGGCATCTACGTGTTAAGCCTCTGGCAAAATTGATGTTTTCGGCCTCCACAAGGACAGAAGAGCACTCGGGATTCGCACGAATTGAATTTGGCACTTCACAATAACAGATGCTTCGTTAATTTTGACTTTGTCGACTGCCAAAGTTTCGATGTGGATTGTTTCGGGCAAATCGTCAGATGTGTAATAAAAGACCCAGCACTCCACTGATATATTGAAATTATACGGCTTTTAATTTAATATTGCAATAGCAGTTAATATATGTTACACGTTTCGAAAAATTGTGTACGGTTATATGTACAGTTATAACATTAACCGGTTCTTGTTTAATTTAAAAGAATTAGCAGTTAATTTGTATCACATGTATTAACATGTTTTGCAAAATTATGTACTGTAACATTTACAGTTGTAATAATAACTGCTCTTCGTCAGGGTCACCATTTGTAGTGGCTATCACTACAAATCCGCACAAGTACAGTAATTTACACTGTTGCTAGTACAATTTCAATTTTCATTCTATTACAATATTTAAATATTAGAATTATCCTTCATAGAACCGACCTCAAAAAATTATCCTAAGGACCAGTTTTTTCATATAAAACTGCTAAAAAATGTATTATACTTTAAACCAAATAGAAGAAAAAAATAACTGCATATATGATATTTGATATATTTTATTCGAAACAATTGTTACAAATTGTATTTTCTTTTGGGTGATCCGCACAAACGTGTTGATTGCAACGAACACAACATTTCTTGGTTTTCTGACCTTTCCTCTGCTGCATAAGTAGCATCTTCGTTGAGTTGCAATCGCGGAGCTCTGAAGCTGATTGGGTTTACCCAGTTCGGGTACAACGGTTACCATATGCTGTTTTATTGTAGCTTGAAAGGATGTGTCACTGTTGTATCTCCTAATGATATTGCCTCTTATCAACTCTTGGCCAAACTCCAACAAAAATAGTCTCCCGTTGTCCAAGCGATTTTTCTGCCAATCCGGATTTTTTTGTCATCCAAACTTTGAATGAGTTTATGCCACCAATATCCATTATATGGGAAAAGATTGCAATCGGCCATCGATTTGTCTTTCTTTGCACGGAGTACTCCTTTGCCAACTTATCAGTTGTGTCCACAGCCCCTTTTGTGGCATTGTAATGCAAAATGATGTCAGGTTTGAAATCAGTCTCCGTCCCACTTACTTTGTTATCGTGATGCTCAGTGGACAGAATAACAACTGCGGCATTTTTTTAGGAACATAAGACACAATAGTTTTCCCTGGCATAAAACCGAAAATGCTCGAAAACTCAGATCTATTTCGCGCAGGGAGCAGTTCCTTCGGGATACACGCTTTATTCTTGCGAAGAGTACCACAAAGAGTTTTATGCTTTTCAAGGAGACTATCGGCTAATTCAATGCTGGTAAAGAAGTTGTCAATAGTTATTCCGTAGCCCGAGGATAAATGGTTTGTCAGTTCCATTACAACCCTCTTACCTTGACCTTTTTCTGGATGGTCTCCTTCTTTTCCTGAAATTGTAATTTTCAACTAATAAATAAAAAGGAATTGATTTCATGCTGCTTCATGCCTTGTCTCGAAGTTGTTGAATCTTGAAAAACACATGATCTGTTTAAATCTATTGCCAGACATAGCAGCAGACATTATTGGTCGACAGAACGCTGGATTTTGACTCCATAATACGTGTGTTGGCTCCTTAGCGGAGTGGAGGGCCCCTAATATAATCAGTAAGCCAAAAATGCGTCTAGTTCTTCTCTTACGATGGGAGGAAAATCCTTTTTGAATTTAGCATAATAATTAACCGCTGTTTGTCTCCAATAAAATCGTTTCCATAATATCGTTTGAAAAAAAAAGTTCAAAGGTTTCTTTCATGGTAGATACTTTGGAGCTGTAATCGGTTAAACCTTCTGCCACTTTCAGAATATTATGTCTTTTTCGCTTGAGTATAGATTGAATCGGATTCTTCGACCGTTTAGTATTATCTTTGCTGACGTAAAATTGATTATCGTTCTCAGTATCAGAAATCAATGAAATTGCCCCATCTATAGAATCCCCAAATTCATTATCTGCAGTAAACAAAATGTCATCAACTTCGTCGACCTCTGTGACAATATGAATTTCTTCATTGTCACTAGCTATATCGCCCAAGGCATAATCATCTAAGTAGCATTCGTAGTCATTTGCTTCAAGAATTTGCAATATTTCTTCGTCCGATATTTTTTTTTGGTCTTGCACTCATTGTAACGACCTATCAGTGCACTTACAATTGACTGACTGAACCTCTCCATCAAATCTAGTAGTATACATACACAACAACCGGTTGGGGTGTATCTGCATCCCGGTCGGCAGCCGCACCCCAAGCAATAAAATGGTCGACAACTACCGTTAGGATACATAAATATTTTTTATGTTTTTTGTAACAGATTTGTAAAGATATTTTGGAAACATATTCCAAAGGAAAAAAAATTGAAAATAATATTTTTGAAGCTATCTTCAAAAAAGTGTGTCTGGGGTGCCGCTGCACCCCGGTCGGTCCTATGAAGGTTATGTATGTATGATGATGCTGATGATCCCAACAGGATCTTTAAGCCCTTCTAACAGTCGATGAGTTTCATCGTCTAGTTTTCAGATAACTATTCTGACAATTATAGGACTAAAGGTGGAGAATACTTAGACCAGATGTGCAGTTTCGTATTGTATTGTGCAAGGTGATAATTTCAGGTGCCGATCTGTACCCCACATTACGGATATCTAGCATGGCATCAATGTAAGCCGTTGTCATGAAAGCGGTGCTATAGTGGTTGCCGTTTTATCGTAGATGCAGTATTGATTCTTTTGCTTCACCACCAACAGCTCAGCAAATATTGCTTTTTTTGTATATTTGCCAACGTTGGATTGCTGTCTATTACAGCCCGGAATAGTTATGCGAACCTTTGCCATTCACCGCTATGAGGTGCATGCTTATAGGCCTCAATTAATTTTTTTATTGTTATATAGTTGAATACTTTATCAGTTGTTGATAATGCTAGCTTTTGTTTTCAACCATGTTGTAATTTAAATATTTCTTCAGTACCTGACCTAGGTCTCAGTTAGGATTTTCACTATATTTTACAACGATTTGTTTCCCATTTATACATATTTTTGCCAAACATTTATTATTTTTTATAAGGGCGTCCTCCGTATTTGGCTCAATTTTCAATTTTGGCAAATTTCTTACATCAGAAATGGATGTGCCATGTAGAGTTGAATATTTGTTAACTGCACAACGTTGGTCTTAAGACTAATTTCATAGATCTACATTCCTCACTTCAAAGATAATTCAATATATGAGAATATGCATAATGATGGAATATTCTATTGCATATCTAAAATGCATAAACGCTGAAACACTATATTCTGTATTTTGTCCAGTCTGAGTTACTGGACACCGCACCGTGGTCACGTTGTCGACACTGGTGTGAACCGATTTTTTTGCCTGTGTCGAGTGTCGGCAATTCTAATGATGTAACTCGCACTGTACTCAACACCCTACCCCTTGGAAAAAGTGACTTGTACGAGTCACAAGTACGGTGGTTTAAATATTTGAATTGTTGTAAAATGCGAGAAGTATACACCTTTCAATTTGCTATGTTTTTTTTATTAACAATAGTTGGTGTTATAAAAGACATAATGATATAATGTTATATATATACGTATATATTTTTAAATGGGTGAAAGCCTTTTTTTACAAGACATATATTTATCTACAGGCGATTTGCAATGAATAACTTTCGAATTTATGCTTGCAATTCTAGCTAGGTGTTTTACATATTGCGTTATAATGAAATTAATGAAATAGGAAGTTTACAATTACATAGTTTAGGCTACGAGTATAATGTTTATTTTTTTTAATTAAGTATTATATTTTTATATTTTGTTTTGTTTTTTTTACTTATACAATTTTTGCAAATCTTATTTCATGTAAATTGCTAGTAGCTCTTTTTTATGTTTATTATTATCAATTTCGTCGGGTTGGCAGTGCTGTTTAGGTGTTTCTACGGATATTTGTACAGTTTGATTTGGTTTTGCAATGCTTTTTCTTTTGATCTTAATTAACATATACGCCACAACGACTGTAACGCCAATGAGTGCTAAAGTACCTACAGAAAGAGAGGCTGCTGGTATAATTTTGGTGTTGAGCATGCTCATTAGTGTTTCGTGCTGATCCACATCATTTAATAGCTGTTGAAGTGACTTAGTCTCTGACTGAAAAATTTTATTGGTGCTTTCGCCATTCAACAATACTAATTTCGTGTTTTGTGAGGATAAGTTTGATGGGGGTATTTTTGTGTCCGGATTCAAAATTGGAAAGGTATTTAGGCGTCTAAGTAAGATTCCTGCTATCTTCATTTTCAAATAGTATAATCTGCTCTAGGATCTGTTAAGATCATGTTTTTTATTTATCGAGAGTATTCCATTTCCTAACAAAGTGTCGGTTAATAAGGTTTCTTTACATGAAAAGATGGATCGGGGCTCGAAAGCTGAAGGAGAAAAGCCATGAATTTTTCTTTGACATTTTTATCAGGATACTGCAGAACCAACCATTCACAAGGGTTGCTTTCGTTAAAGGGATAATATATAATTCGGTGGACATATGTTAGCTACATTTCCTTTGTAGGTCGTCCCTGGAACCAAGCCTACGTGCACATTTTCATTGAACTCTTTTGTTATTTTTGTAAATTCTGGAAATTCTTTGGAATCTAATAAACACATTCTTTCTTTGGTTTATTGATTGCCACATGCGAGTTTTTAACGTTCAAAACTAAAGAATGTATGACAGGAAAGGTAATGCTAATCACCATTATTCCATTCATTATTATATGGCTTTTTACTGTTTGAACTTGGCTAATAATGCTTATTTCAGCTGGTGTAAGGTGGGCCCTCTTGTCAATTTCTGTGTGTTTTGCAGGCGAAAAAAAATAGATGCAATTGATTTTTCTTTTTTTTTTTTAATTGAGGAGCACCTCGATCATAAGCTGCTGATGAAATTGTATACGAACCAATGAATCAAAGAATGTTCCTCACTTTCTACATCAGTTATTAATATATTGACTACAACAAGGGTTTCTTTCTGGTTTTTCTCCACAAGTTTTTATTAAACCCTGTATTTATTGGTACTTGGGTAACACACGGCAAGGGTGTGTAATATTATTCAACAATTCAGCTTTTTAGTTTCGCTGCGTGTAAGCACATTTATGGTCTTTGAAATCATTTATTTTAGTGCTTTTGAGTCTAGTTTTAGTCTTGAAAGCGCGTCGGAGTTTGTGTTCATTTTTCCTTGTTTGTATATGATATTAAAATCGTAGTCCATCAAATCGAGACGAATTCTAGTTAATTTCGGAGATGGGTTTTTATTCACAAAAAGAGAAACGAGAGGCCGATGGTCAGTAACTACATCCAAAAACACGAGTAGCTTCACCCAGTTAAACCACAGTTTATTTTATGTATTCATATATACATGTATTTCGGAAGCTATCTACTTCCTTCCTCAGTATGTAAGCTACTAACAACAATGGCAAACCTAACCTGCTTATAACTAACTTAAATTCCTATTCACTTTTAGGCAGGTAAACCAGGATCACAAACTTATGCTTCTAAGGGCGGTTTTTATGATTCTAGTTTCCCCTACCTGTTACGATATCCTGCGGCGATTTTAATTAGTTTTGATGGGCAATTTCCTTGATCCGTGTTAAGAAGTTTATTAACGTCCTCGCGTATTATTTCCAGGCTCTCCCACTCGTCCAAGGTGTAGGTTTTCGGGATGCTTCGTATAACCTCCAAGTTGCTGATGTTAACGGCATGGTCTTCCTCCACTATGTGCGCAGCGACTGATGATCGGATGATTCTACCTGGATGACGTCTGGCATTTTCGGCTTCTCGGATGTGCTCGTTGAATCTGGTCGTCACTAATCGCTTCGTCTGCCCTATGTAGCATTTTTGGCAATCCTCGCAATTGATCCTGTAGATACCGCTCTTTTCCTCGATTTGCAAATGGTCCTTGGGGCTGCCTAGTACCGACCGAAGTGATGCACTCCTACTTGATCCTACAACCTGGAAATTGAAAGAAGCCAAGAACCGTTTAATTTTAAAGAACATGCCCGAGTTGGGGATACTGATTCGCTTTGGGGGCTCCTCAGTAGCCTGGGTGAACAATGTCGTGTGTGTGTTTCTGTTCAACCGCATGATCTTCCGACTAATCACTCGCTCGATGTCCGTCGCATTATACCCGTTCTTTATCGCGGTGTCTACTATGAACTGGCGTTCTTTGGTAAATCCCGCGTTTGATAAGGGGTAAGTGACCAGTCGGTGGACCATGCTGTTATATGCCGCCATTTTTTGGGAGTGTGTATGGTTTGATGTAGCTGGTATTGTTCGCTGGGTAGGAGTTGGTTTTCGATAGATCTCAAATTCTAGTGCGCCATTGTTATTGAGAATCATCAAGTCCAAGAATGGTATTGCTCCATCTTTTTCCATCTCAGTAGTGAATGTAATTCTTGGGTGAATACCATTAATACTAGAGAGGACTTGGTCAATTTGATCCCTTTTAACTATGGCGAACACGTCATCGACATATCTAAACCATACCCTAGGCATGATTCCCTTAGCCTCAATATCCTCCTCGATTGACGCCATGAACATCTCCGTAAGCAGCGGTGAGAGTGGGTTTCCCATTGCTACTCCAGATGTAGTCTTGTAGTAAGCACCCCGGAATGTGAAGTAGTTCTCATTCATACATAGCCGTGCTAGCATTGTATAGATTTTGACTTTCTTCTTCCATTCCGAGTCGCCACCAAACCTGTTCAGCCATCGCTCGAGTTGGTAGATAGATTGGTTAACCGGCGTGTTTGGGAATAATGCCTTCACATCAAAAGAAACCATAGACTCGTCCCCTTGAGTGCGATCGACTGTCTGCAGCCTGCCAATGAGTTCCTGGGAGTTCTTCACTGCATATTTACTGTGAGTATTTCCCAGTAAGGCAAACTCCTTGACAAGCCACTTTGCGATGTTATAGGTTGGTGAGTTCGAATCGGCAATAATTTCCCTCATCTCGTCACCTTCCTTGTGGATCTTTGGTTGGCATCTGATTCGGGGCAGAGAGGGGTTTGGCATGCGCAGTCGAGTCATCCCGTCGAACACAGCACTAGCTTCTTTTAAGGCGCTCTCAACTCTTGCTATCGAGCGAGGTAGCGGGTTAATCCTTAATTTGAAGAAGTCGCCGTTCGACAGTTTCGACTCGACCGCACTGTCATAATCCGCTCTGTCCATCACAACGACACTGTTCCCTTTGTCAGCCTTCACGAAATATACCGGTTTCTGGCGAAGCTGTTGTAGGGTTTGTATGTCGCGGTTATTGAGTTTTTCGCGGTTCGCGTTTCGTAATATTTTCGCGATTCCCGATCTAATTTCATCTTTCGAGTCGATATCAATTCGTTTAATGCCCGCTTCAATTTTTACGACCGTTTCCTCTATGGGATTTCGAGGGGGGAGCGCAAATGCTAAACCGTTGTTTAACAGTTTGATTTCGTTTTCGGCGAAGTCGACCGACGATTTGTTTATTACGAAGTTATCTAATACCGCGACCTCTGGAGTAGGCATTTACGGGCTGGTTAGTTTGCCTCAACCCCGACCATTTCTTTTTTAATATCCGCCGTTTTCATATTATTTCACATTCGTACGCGCGATGTAGCTTACCGGTTATTTCGTTTATGCACGCGCCGTTCTTTGTTGCATCTTTTGCGATTTGTAGATGACTGCTATATGATCTGAGTGTTAGATCCGCCTGTTTCGCGTATAGTGAGTTTAATGTGTCGCGAATGAGTTTACTTTCGATACTCCATATTAGTTTTTTAGTTACACGTCGACCGGATTTTAATTTTACGCGATGAGACTTCGGTGTTACGCGGTATTTTAAGCACTTGCTTAAAAATCGAATATTTTCGTTGTTGCTTGCCATTTTCTTACGTAGCTTCAACAATATGTTGAAAACGGACTTGTTGGTGGGAACCATAGTAAATAATAGATATTTAAGTCGTCCGCTGTCTGTGGTCGTTTCGAAATAATTCAAAAACACGAGTAGCTTCACCCAGTTAAACCACAGTTTATTTTATGTATTCATGTATACATGTATTTCGGAAGCTATCTACTTCCTTCCTCAGTATGTAAGCTACTAACAACAATGGCAAACCTAACCTGCTTATAACTAACTTAAATTCCTATTCACTTTTAGGCAGGTAAACCAGGATCACAAACTTATGCTTTTAAGGGCGGTTTTTATGATTCTAGTTTCCCCTACCTGTTACGATATCCTGCTGTTGCAAGAAGTAATCCAAAAATGGAATAAAGGTTGAATAACGATAGTAAGTTTTTTAGTCCTTTGATGTGTAGTTATCCCTATGCATTAGGAACTCTTCGCGGAACATCAATACTGATATCGGCCTCCCCGCAAAGCTTAATAATTTTATAATAAAATAAATAGATTCCGTAAAATGTATACAATCAATTGGTCTGTTCATTATTATTAGCGCGTCGCCTGAGTCATGTCGCGATATATAAGATAATTCTGCTGACGAATGATTTGGTTGTTCCAATAATTCAATCTTCCGCTAGCATGTGCTGTTGGTGTTTGCGTGAGCGCTGGTTGTCCGTTAGCATGTGCTGTTGGTTGTTGAATGACCGTTGGTTGGCTCCCGTTAGCATGTGCTGTTGTTTGTTGACTGTCCGTTCGATCTTTCAGTAGCGTACAATTGGTCATATATTTAAGGGAAGCTAGGCTACAATTAACATCTATGACCAAGCCAAATACAACTTCATCTTTCATAAAAGGTACTTCTTTCACATCAGTACATGTCAGTTCCGGAATATCATCGCTTGGCTCATTTCCAGCAATACACTTTGCCTTATCGCTCGCATAGAAAGAAACAACCAACTGTTTATTGCTCTTAACATAATCCAGCAACAACATGGACCGGGCACCCAATTCATGGGCGTCCAAATCCGAATCGCTACTATCTGAATTGAAAGCCAGAAAGGTTTTTGTGTCTATATCTCTAATATTCCGTGATAGTCTTTCAGATGTCCTAGACCTTGATCCTTCTTGCTCGATTTCGCTATTTAAACGGGGCCGCGTAAGTTCAGCATCACGTTTGACCTTCTTTATCTTATTTTTTGATTTTCCATTTCTATCTTGATGGGGAATCGACTTGGCTAGATCTCGCTCTAATTGACGTTGAGCGACATCTTTCTTTCTTGCTTTCATCTCGTCAACTGAAAGATAGGAAAATAGATCCGATATTTCAGCCTGACCTATTTTACTTATCTGGCATACCATCTTCTCTTAATCATTCAAGCACTTTACTCTAGCCATACGATATAGCGCGGGAGTATACCGACTTATCTGGCATAATAAAGACATCGCCTTTACCAATCAAGTAAGCAACACGACCCACGTCCTTGGCCTCGACACTCACCAGTTCAACTGGTGAAATCGAAGCCAAAGACATTTCACATAAATCGTACCTAGAGCCGAAATTTTTGAATCAGCGTCTATCACTAGAACCTTCGTAACCAACCACCTTGGTTCAGACGGACTTTCAACGACTCGAGACATCTTGATCATTCGAAAAACTGTGTAAATACACTGAGGAATAGCGTTTTTTAACAACGGTACAATAGTAATTCAATTCAAATTGTAATCCAGTCGGTAGTTCCCTCTGTGAATTCGATTGCGTAGAAGTGTAGATTAGAACAGACTTGAAGCGACTCCTGTCACTATCGCTATCTCGTTCACTTTCCAAGTACTGCCATATGTTGAACTTTTACGGTTGTCACAAAGCGGGAGGACTGCCACATGATATGTGGCAGGGCTGCTACAAATGCTTGTCTGCTGGTCACTGCAAAAGCTCTCGCCGTCCGTTTATTAGCTGTCCGGTTTCGTCTTGCAATGTGAAACCACCCAATGGACCTTGATCGCGGTGCCCTCTTAGCGAAAGCTCCTGTTAGCCGCATAACACGATTGTCTTAATGATTGGAATCAGTTTATTGCGATTATCAATAATTTGCTGTTTTCTGCCAGAATCAATTTGGGACGCTACATCAAGAGCGTTTTGATTGAAGATAAGAAGACATAAATGTTGAGCCATGAGAGTATGTGCACGAAAATAATCTTTTGCCTTTTTCCACTGAGTGTAAGGTTCCTTCATAAGATATCCAAGCTTTATATGACTTCGTTGTTTTCAGTTGTAAATATACAGTAATATTTACACTAGGCACCTTTCTTTATATTCCAAATACCACAGCCAGGGAAATTCAAATAACCATGGCCTTTGAAATTTTAAGTTTCGTTTTCCAAGGGGAAACTTGTACATCTCAGGAAGACTCCAGATATTTTTCAACAAATTAAATTTGGTTTCTTTGGATAAAACCTCGCTTACCTGGGTTGTAATTTGTCAAAGGACGCCAACGAAACAGATGAGATAAAGCGACGGATACAACTAGCTAATAAGTGTTATTTTGCGGTCCTCCAAATTATGAATTCGAAGCTGGTGCACAGGAAGACGAAGCTCCACGTATATAAAACCATAATCCGGCCTGTGCTATGCTATGGCTGCGAGGCATGGACCCTAACCCAAAACTCTGAACACCTGTTGGACACATTCGAGCGAAAGGTTCTCCGAAGAATCTTCGGGGCCGTTCGTGAACGAGGTGAATGGCGCATCCGGTACAACCTTGAGTTGTATCAGCTGTATGATGAGCTACAGGTGTCGAAGATCGTGAAATTGCAGCGACTGCAATGGGCGGGACATGTACAAAGGATGAACGACGATCGCATGCCCAAAAAGGTGATGAACGCGCAACGAGTGGACGGAGGCAGATTGCGTGGACGACCGAGAGCCCGATGGGAGCATTCTGTATGTGAGGACGCCCACCAGATGCTAGGCTTTCGGAACTGGAGGACAAGGTCGCGTGACCGCGACAATTGGAGGTCTTCAATCCAGGCGGCCAAGGCCCGACGTCGGGCTATCGTGCCATAAAGAAGAAGAACACTTACACTTTCGTTACTGCTTGCGCATGTGATTGATTCGGGTTCTTCGAATCCTTCCAAATAAAGTAAATTTCAACTTCTGAAAAATCTTCAAAGTCGACGAGTTCTTCATTTACCAACAGGTCGATGATTTGACTCGTGGGGAGAGATTTTTTTTTTGCCATTACGAGTAAGCTTGAAAGCAGTTTAGCTTGGTACAGTTTAGTGGAAAAGATAAGAGAAAGAAGTTACGGTCATATTGACCCCAGGTGTGCATTTGGAGGTTGTCGTGGTTTTTTGTCTAAAAAACCGTTACAACTTATTATTATGATTAGAAATATGGCCGAATAAGTCAAAGTCCACCGCGGTTACGCCCCTGTTCGGTTTTGTCGCCTATGGCAAATGTTAAAATATGGTCCTATCTTGGCGATTACAGAGTTTTTTTGTCCTTGGAATCCTTGTCATGTTAGTCCCATGAAGTTGACAATACATACATAAATGTTCAATTCAATTTTAACGCTTCCCCCGACTGATTTAGCGAAGAAGGAATTTTCGTTAGGATAACTTTTGATTGCAAAACCAGGTTGAATATAGTTTTTATTAGAACCAGTATCAATCAGAAATTTAAGTACAGCATCGCTCTTCGCCCTACATTCGATATATGGAAGCGATGAGCTACTCATTCTAAAAAATGTATGTCATTGAATTCGTGATTAGCGGTTTCATTAGTTATTCCTGAGACATCCTGAGACTCAATGTTGTTGCCTTTATCATTGAATTGGAATGGGAATGGTTCCGTGTCATCTAGCGCAAGGTATTCGCATCGTCATCCTCCCTTGGAAGTTTTGGGTTGTATGGAAATTGCGTTGTTGCTTAGGTGGGTTATGGTTCTGAAAAGGCATTGGGCGTTTGGTTGGGACAGGATTGGGTCTTTGTGCAGGACAATTCTGATAATTAACTGCATGTGAGTAGATTGTTTGATCTACGTCCATAGGCGCGGCTTTAGGTTGAGGTTTCGGAGGAAGTTGTGCAGGATATGAGAGTGACCGTGGTAGGTAGTTGATATTGAATGGGTTTCGACTGATAGGGTTACTAATGTATCGGTTATTTGTTGGGTTTGTCGCGAATCGCTCTACAGAATGATTTGGAGGCTGTGGCTGGGGTTGATTGAACAGCTTAGGGTAAAATGTTCGCCTTAGTAAAGGAATGGGAACTCGGTTTGTCTGAATATTTCGAGGCGTAACAGCAGCTGGTGTCTAACTTAGACGCATAATACTATTTGTATTAGCGGCGTACTGTGAGCGATAATTCACGTTTTCGAGTTTCACGCATAGATTAAGAGCTTGCGGTAAATCCGTAGGCTCTTTAATGCTTAATAATTTCGTAAGATCTCCTCTCAATCCGCGAATGAATGTATCGAGGGCTTTAACGCGGTACACTTTCACCAACGTGTTTCTTGCTTCAGAGCCCATCTCAATACAATCAATTTTGTTAAGTAAAAGTGAAAGGTGATTATAAACGACCTGATAAAATTCGTGTACTGTAGTATTTCCCTGAACTAGAGATGTAAGCTGGTATTCGAGGGTTCCTAGGTCCCTTTTATTGGCATAGTGCGATGTGAGACAACGTGATAATCGAGGCCAGCTTAAAGGCATGTTGTATGACTCTAAAACAACATCAGCCTGTCCCACGATTTTGTTTCGGATAGCATTTAAAATCCCGAAATATCGGGCGGTACCTCGAAGATTATCGTAAATGTTTAGAATCCGCTCGACGCTTTTCTTCCAGGAGCTGAATTCTCCGGGTTTACCGGAAAACTAACGAAGAGATTTCACTACATCAGGAATACGGTCCATATCAGCTAGATTGATTAGCTGATTAGGATCGATAACTTGATCTATTTCCAGATCTAGGTTGGCATTGGGGTTCAATATTGCATTTACAATACGAGGGCATTTCCGTGCCAAAATTCCTTTAACTATGGCTTCAACGGAAGCTTGATTTGCCGTGGCATTAAAAGTGAAAGCCATTGGCTTAGGCGGCTGTCAGCTCCTGTATCCTGTGTTTTTTTTCCTCTCGGGGTATTCCGGGGCTTCCTTCGGGCTGACTCCTTTTTTCCCTTTCGGGGTACTCGGGGGCCTCGTTTCCTTAGCACTTTTACTGCACTCTGCACTACGCGCTGACCTCTTAGTTTCACTCGCGTCGTTTTTTCATTTTCGTTTCCGTTATTGGTACTTTCGTCGCGACTAGCTAACTTTTGTACTGGAACAATTTTCGGTACACGGTAACCAAAAGAGGTCTCTGCTCGGGCGCCAATTAATAATACGTAGGCGGAGTTTCTTTAAAGCAAATGTATTTAACTCGAAGAAGATCTCGTTAAGACTAATTAACGTTTCGTATCTTAGAAATAATGTCATCTCGCATGGTACGTTGTTGCAACGTGACCTGGCAAAATCGTGGGAACAGGCAATCCATTAATTCTCAAGGTGTCAGTTGACCCAAACAACTCCGGTAAGTCCACAAGCTTGCGTGACGCATAGTGCAGATTAATGCTAGAGTTCGTGCAATGTTGGTTTCTGCGCTTGGCAACTACGCAGTGACTCTTGCGAATGATTTAATTATCGGGTCAATTCTACTATCTTTTTGTGCGTAATTTCCATGACACGTACCTGGTCTATAGACTTCGTTTTGGAGCAGTGTAGGACATGCGGCTGCTGTGGCTTTGTCGGCTACTCGGTTCGATTCTTCTCGTCGATGATGGCCTCGGGCATAAGTTTATTGTTGGCGGCCGCTTGGTGGTGCAAATCCGGCGTATGTTATGGCAAGTTGGGCTTTGGTGAGACGAAAGGCTGAAGCCATTGCAAGTTGACCTTTCGCTAGACGAAAGTGGAGTTGTGGCTTCAGAAGAGGTTGGCTGCAAATAGCTTTGCGTAGCACAAAGCGAGTTGGAGTTTGGCGGCGAAGCGAAGACTGATTTGCAGCTCGTGATGACACTGTCGGCGGGCCAGAACTAGTGCGAATTGGCTTCTTCACAAAGTGAGAATGGATTGGACCAGCACTGTATCGTTGACGACGGGCTAACGTCACTGTAAATTGAATTTTTTGCGACGAAAATGAGTTGCAGTTCAAGAACGTTACTGCGAATGACTTTGTGTAGAACAAAGCAAATCACAGCTTGACTGAAACACGAATATGGACTTACAGCTCTCGATGACACTGTCGGCGGGCCAGAGTTGATGCAAATGTATTTTTCGCTAAACGAAGAACTGAATGCAGGCAACAAAGCAGGTGATGGCGGCAAGATTTCACTTCGCTGTTCTAGATTATGATGGCACGGGCGGCGGCACAAATTAAAGATGAAACTATCGCAAACGATTATATGCGCACGAAGTAAATTTTTGTGACGGCGGCTAGATTCCAATTTGCTTTACAATATCACGATGGCGTGGCGGCACGAAACATAAATTTTTGCTATGGCGGCAGAAACGAGTTTCATGCCTACGAAATACATAAGATTTCGTGGTGGCGGCAAGGCTAGGAATGGCGGCAAGACACGAAACGAAGTTTGTTGTTGTTGTAGTAGCGATTCAAGATTTTTTTCTCTTGAATCGAGGGGGGTTGGCAGCTCTTGGCCGTTGTATTAACAACGGGTAGCTCCGGGACGATTTTATCGTAGAACCGGCTGCCGTAGGAGCATTTTTAAAGACAACACAAACATCCATGGTCACAGTGGGATTCGAACTCACGCTCCAGCAACTCAGGGTTAGAGTGTCATCTCTACCACTGAGCCACCGAATGCCCTAACGAAGTTTCGATACGGCGGGCGGCGGACAAATTCGAGGCACAAAATAAAAATTTCGATATGGCGGCGAAAACGAAATTATTGACACGAAATCCAAATGTTGTCACCGATCCAAATGAAACGCGGGATTGAAATATAACTTTATAGGCGCATAGACTCGCACGCGCGTTTTATTTCGTGGTCGCTCTTCCACGTCTCTCGATAAATTGCCAGTGGGAAGATCAAATTCTCCTTCAATGACTGGAAGTTTGACAACTGGTGTGGAAGAGCGATAATGGTGCATTTATATGTTGTCTTTATAATTCTTACTTTTCTCAATTTCCAACAGGGATATTGTAATGCATCCTTGCTCCAATACTAAATTCAGTTTGTGGGCGCAACAATGAGTAAACATTGCAAGCGGTGCTACCTCTTTTTGCTTTTAAGCCGTTCAAGTCACCAGCCATTACACTAGCGCCATCATAGCACTGCCCAACCAAATTTTATTTAAAATTGAATGGCTGCAAAGTTGTACATATTAGATCGAAGAGCCCCATTGAGCGTCCGTCTGCGCTAACAGTAAAAAATTCAATGAATCTTTCTTTAATTTCTACTTTAGCATTGACATATCGGATTGTGATTGAACATTGAGATGTTTCTGTTATGCCAGTAGTGCAATCAGCCATTACAGAAAAGAAATTGGATGCTTGAATTTCAGATTTAATATATTCGGACAAGGATTCCTGAACGCAAAACATTGAGTAATCTTGGATCATTTTAGATTGACCACTAAATATCGACCTGTTTTCATTGGCATTCTTTAATATCTCCTCATTGCGTTTAAGCAACATGTGAAATATCTCCTTAAAATTGCCTCGGTTATAGGACGCATCGGACTCATCATGCCCACGAAAGGCTAGTCCTTGTTTGGCCAAAAAATAGCGTTGTGTCTATCAGGAATGTCATTAAAATGCGGTTCTTTTTACATTTTCATTGCATTTTTTGGCCAGAAGAGCGTTTTCTTGGAGTGCATCCGGAATAGAGCTGATGTTTTTTCCAAACGTTTTAATGATATGCAATTTTGAATAAGCTCTTTCGAGCCATCGTGTAATTTGCCACTACGTGAATAATTTTTGCGGTCTTTATATCCTTCGCATACTCAAACATTTCTATTTTTACCCAAAAGCAGATAAGGCCAACAATACTAACGTTGGAAAACGTTTCCGCAGAACTATTTATAATTGTCATACTAAGATGACTTAAATGAACGCGAATAATATTGTCCGTCCCTCTTATCTTCATACAGAATACTTAACTCTGGTTTCGGATTCCCTGTTCCAATGATGTCCCTCTTCTCACTTTTTAACCGTGTCGAGAAAATGCAATTTACGGCTCTGCAAAATACTGACCTTGTAATATCACCGAGTGAACATTGTTTCGGTTATAAAATTCCACTGGGTTTCCTGGTGGCGCTTTCATGTCTATTTGACAACCGTCAATTTCAGCCACTATCTATTGGTTAAAGTTTCTCGAAGGAGGGCATTTAACATATTTGTTAAGCAGACATGCCAAAGCTGATAGCATTTCTTTAAAAATTTCGTAGCCGGTTGTCTTAGCAAGTTCGAATCTGTCAGTGCAAGCCGGAAAAGATTTGGGCTTGGCCAAAATCCATATCGTAAATAAAACTTTTTTTCGGCAAAACTGCTAAACGGTCTTTTCTTCCTTCTATCGCCTGCCCAATATCGATTGTTAATTGATGCAATTTTTAAAAATTTATTTCATATTCATGTTTACAATTACAAACTACCTCGCACGTATTCCGAGACATCCTAAAATGCTGCTTGAACATCGCGTAAGAGTATCGAGGAATTGTTTCTTCATAATATCCTTCGTTGCGAGACCTTGCTTCCCAATCCGTTTCGTTTAAAATCCCCATATGAGTTCTGGCTGAAGCCACACGTCCCTAACGTTCATTTCTTCGAGGATTGGAAGAAAAAAGTCCTAGATCATGTTACAAGTGAGCGACGGTTAAAGAAGAAGCTCTCGAGGCCCGCTGCTCTCTAGACCAGAGCATGATGGCAACTGACTATAATGGGAAACAAACTTGAGGACTTCACCCTCCCATTATTTTCGCACAATGCCTTCTTTGTATGTACGGCGACGGATAGTTTTCGGCTGTTTAATAGATCAAAAACGTCGTTGAAAATTTTCATGAACTTCACCGTCGCTTCACTTCCGGCAAATTGCTCCAATCCCAAACCTTCCCTACAACAATTGATGGCATCAGCTACGGATGTACTTAGCGTTTGTACAGCCAGTCGCACATTCATCTTTTGCTTTTTGAAGTAAACGTGTGCGTTTCTTAACTTATTTCCAACGTGCCGACCTTCCGCTTCCTGTAGCTGTTGCAATAAGAGAATATATTCAATTGTATCGCTGCGTCTTTGTCGATCAACGTTTCTAATTCACCCAGGGCATTTCGGCAAAGTTTTAACATGTGACATGTGTCGGGGTGAAATAAATGTCCATCAATATGTTCGGCGTTCACATTTCGGATGTCCGATCCTAACTGTTTCGACATTTGCAAATTTGTCGCCAGTACGTCGAAGGTCACACCAACTACTAAAACCCCAGCCTCTTCAAGGTGTTCAATGCAAAGAGAGACAAGATTTACTTTTTGCTGGGCGGTGACTGTAGCAATTGGAAAATATGCCACTGGAATCTTCCATGGCCTGTTTAAAAAAACAACCATGAAAACAAGCATTTGGTTGGCGATGGTGTCACTGAAACCTCCATCTCCGAAGTCGACGTAACCAAAAGCTAGCTTCCCGACCCATTGCACGTGTTGGCGTATGTAAATCTCATCATAGACCAGATTTACAACTATTTTCTCATTATTGTCTCTTGCAACATCGGCAATTTTTTTATTGCAACAAAAGCCTCTTTTGTAAAACCCGGCGCGGCGCACAATCAACTCCTTCATACCACTTGCTTAGTGTTCTATTACGGAAAGTTGAGCGAACATACTCATATGCCTTGGGTGAAAGGAAATTTAGATTAAGAGCAAATGCTCTGATCTCGTCATCGTTCGTATTTCTTTTCGCTGGAAAGTTTCGACCGTTGAAATAGTTGTCGCTCAGCTATCTTCTGATTAATGACGAGACTATGGTTTTCATTCAGAGTGACCGTTTTCTTTAATTTCCGATGGTTCTTTTTTCGTAGCAAGCTAATTTGATTATTTTTTTGCTGTATCCTTTTTTCATCGCATATATCTTCGCTTGCATTTTTTCAATCGTTATCGATTTTTCGGCGCATTCCGGGCATAGTTTTTCAAATCTCCCATGGTTAGGTTTAATGTACGTTTTTATTTTCAATTCTACTCGGAGACTACACTACACATAAACATCACAAAAGCATTTATCTTATAGAACTACTGGGTTTGCCATACTTCGTTGCACCACAATTCGGATATATTTGAAATGCATTCTTGACATAAATGACATCTTGGAGTTATGTCGCATCCGAATTAAGTATAACCAATCCAATAATTTGTAGTTTAAACCAAAACTGTCTTTCAATAAAGTCCGGTCAATCGTATTTTTCGAATGAATGAAATTAAAGTAGATGCAAAACGATACGAGACCAATTGTTTGCAATTAGGGGTCTATTTCTTAATCAAAAATGTCGAGTTCCCTATTGTTCTGTTTAATGTCTTGTCGACCTAGGATATCTGGATAATCTGATAATACGCTCAAAAAGCCGAGATATTTCGTTTGTCCAGAAAATCCAGGAGGCACAGGACTGCGAAGAACATTTACACAACAGAAAATATCAAACTGTCATAGAATTGAAAATTTTTGCGAAATAGATCCTAAGAAGACTGGTAAGAGGTTTTCGTATAAACTAAATAAATAAATTTAGGCTTACGGTTTCGTTGTGTTACTCAAAATTGGAAAACCGAAATCCTGATTGTTCTGAATCTGCATGAACCTAAATAAATAATAACAGTATTTGCTAAACATAAAAAAATCATATATGGTAATAATAAAAGTACATATGTATATCTTCTAAATAAGACGTACGTCAATCAAGTTATAAATATAAATAGGTTATAAATTTAATAGGTTAATGATATACATAATTAAAAAAATAAAACTTGATTTATCGCCTTACCATCACCGGATTGCGGTCATACACTGTGTCAGGAAACCCTGCATCATGATTTGATGTTCCACTTAAGTAAGTCATAGAACTCTGCCCATGGAAAAGAAAAAAATATATATTATCCTACTAGTATTAAGAAAAAAAAGATAATTTTTCTTCTTACCACTCTCTCAGACGCTCAGACTAAGTGGAAGGCACCAAATCTACTGGTATATAATTATGACATTGTCAGATGGAACCTAAAAAATATTCCCAATTTTAAAATTGTCCTTTAAAGGACAGGAATTTTGGAAGATTTTTTTCTTCTCCACTATCAAGTAATGGTACTAAGTTGATAGTAGAGATATTAGACCTAATGAATATGTATTTAAAAAAAAACTTACGTCAATTACGTCAACCATCATGCAATCGCTCACTGTGTTCAGACCGTCACGAATGTGTCCGGTAAAGGTTGGCTGCGTACTATTCGTGGTATCCTAAATGGAATAAATAAATGAGTTACTAATTAAAATAGCATATTTCGAAAGCATCTAATACTGTTGGAATATCGCAAATGGCCTAGTGTTCTTTTTTATGAAAAACCGAACAAAGTTGTTATTAGACACTTCAAAGTTTCAAGAATGCATATAAACTAAAAAGTAAAAAGATACTGCTGTCGGATGCAGGAGTTTAGAATTCGCACAACACTGAACAATACACTTCATCGCGAGTTTGTAATGTTTTCGCGTATTATTAAGTAGTTGTAGTTGTTGTTAAGTTCTAAAAACTATCACACCACTTCCACAAAACACTTTACGGCGCAAAAGAATAGTTAAACACTTCCTTCGCTTAAAATTCACGAGACCGTCTTCGATTTATTTGCACGTTTGCACTTATGTTAACAACTTTGGGAACAATCGAACGGTAGTCGTCAAAAAGAAGAGCGAATTTCGGGGTCACTTTTATTCGTGTACGTATAGGGCTACCACCTCTCCATACCTATTACTACTCATATGTTGATCGTAACATCACCTTTACCTGTAAAAGTGATCAAATACCTGGTTTCCTTTAAAATTTGCTGTTTGTGGAGCTGCTGCTGACGCTCTGGTGTTGCGGCGGAAATTGTTGTTGTTTTTGGGCCAGTAACGCTGCCATCTGTTCCAATTGGCTTTGTCGTTCCCTTAGTTGTTGCTGTAATTCTGCCAACTGTTGTTCCATGTTTTCTTCCAATTGTCTGTTCTGGTTGTACAATAGTTATCTTATTCTTCTCCTTTCTAACATATCCACTCTCACTTTTGTTTTATTATTGATTTATTAGATATACATTATATCCTCCTAAAATTCTGCTTTGGGCAATGCAATTCCTTGCTATTGGCTGACTCACAATGTGTGGCCAGAAGCGAATCCTCCTAAGATTCTGCTTGGAGCAATGCAATTCTTCGTTAAATTTTATGATTAAACTTGGTCTCCCAAGGTTCATTTAATTTTCCGGTCTCCTTCGCGGTTTACCGATAAATGTGTATGTTATTTCGTATTGTTCTTCGCGACACATCACACATCCACAAAAACCGACTGTGGCAGTTATGGAGTTGGCTCGAGCGGGATCCAAAAATAGCAGACTTCATGATATGATCGGCGTTGTCCAATGAAAGGTACTCGTCCACAAAATATTGGTCGGTTGGCCACAACAAGTTATTAGCCGGTTTGCCTCCAAAAGCCAAACTACTTCTCGTCGATGTTGCGCTATTGGCCGGTTGGCCACCAAAAGCCAAACTGTTCCTCGTCGGTGTTGCGGTTTTCGCCGCCATCTGACGTTAAACGTACTTTCATCTCGTAATTACAGAGCCGGATTTAGCCTCTATGGCGCCCCTGGGCAGTAACGAATTTGCCGCCCTCCGCCACTAGATTAAGCAGAAGGTAGCATTTGTAACCTCACAAAGGAAATGTAGGCAAAACGTTAGCGGGCACATGTGAAAAATTGAAAATATCATATTTTTTACCAGTAAGTGGCCTTTGTTTGCTTCAACATTTTTTATGTTGCTTTCCAGGGGAGGAATCTAGGTGTTCCGTGCACCTCCCGAAATTGTTTTAGGAATGATTGAAACTCCAATGGTAACATAGAAAACTGTGCAATTCTTATTACATTCGGCTTTTCACTTTCTTTAGAAATGCATTCATTTTCTAAGTTTTTTTATTTCGATCGTTTTGGAAATAATAAATTTCCTATATTAGCATCATATTTAACCAGAAAACGTTATACCGAAAAAAATCCAAAATTAAGAAAGCTTACGGTAAATTTTGAACACACCTTGACCTTTGGTTTTCAGTGAGAAAGATAACGAAAACGAATTGGAAAACTGATGTTATTCAGCAAAAGTCATTCGGTGCCTAAAAAGTTCTAGATTTTCCTGATTTCAACTATTTTAAATATTTTTTATTTTCGGTGGATTTTCCCGTTTTTATCTGATAAAAAATTGCAAATTCGAAAATTTCAGGGTAAAAATTCTTAAAAATTTAGGTAAATCTATTCACCCGATAGAAACTCAAAAATTTTATAGCCAATGTCGCATTTCTAAGATCGAGACTTGGACCTCTCCCGAAACCAAATCCTTGCTTCCCAGCGAATTTGATGTGGGGACAAGTTTAACCTTCCGACGGGCGCAATACTAATCCTAACACGATCGCAATGCATCTGACAGATTAAGTGCAGAAAAATTTATGAAACTGAATTTCTGTATATGTTAGACTCTTATTTATTGTTGAATTATTTTCCGAAACAGTCCTACGAAATTGTAGAAACAAAAACTGGCTATACCCTTCACATTTTCAATTTTCTCAGAATGTTCCGATTTGAATCCCCTCAATATTTCAAAAACCACCAACAACTCGACAGCATAAAAAATGTGAGCTTTTTTACTTAAAAAACACTATTGAACAATTCCTTAGCCTACAAGCTCAACAGAACGTTATAATGCAATGTAGCGAGTATAAAAACTGAACAATTTTCATAGAAAAAGAGGAAATAACAATCGGGCGCAATTCATCTGAGAAATTATTTCATCCCTCCCGCACTCAGACAGACAGATAGAAACTGAAAACTGCTTTGGGTAGTTGACCGATAAAGATGAAGCTACTGTGAGTTTCAGTTCACTCCCTTTTCATATCGCTGATTGGCGCAGGGAAAACGGGCCACTTAATCTGTCAGATGCATAGCGCCCGCCCGATGATTAAGAGTCTGGGGCAATTTTAGAGGCTTGAAAATAGGAGCTGGCAGCCAAGTACTCGCGTATCTATATCATTTAATGTGGCTAATCACGCTCTGCGGCTCACATGGTTGAATCGTACTCTACGATGCTAGTAATCTAGAGGTCCGGAGATCGAATCTCGGCGTGGTCCTGGAAATATATAGTGCTTGCAACATTATATACACTCTGAAACTATATGCAATGTAATGTTGACTCGAAGTAGCCTATAAACGACTGAGTGAACGCACTATGCCCCACAAGGGGTTACGGTACAGAGAAGAAGAATGTGGATTCAGGCATAATGTTTAAAGTGAAGCCGAAGATGATTTATACTCCTTCTAATTGACCTAAGGGCCGCCACGCCATTCAGAGTGAATGAGTGTACGCTTCAAGCAAAATTTTGCGTAGTCACATTAAAATTTGAGTTGAGGTTGCGATTAGGTGCTTTGGATTAAGACGAATATATAAATTAAAATGGAGCAAATAACAAATTTCAACGCCATGCCATATACCACTTATTCTTCTCGTGAAGTGTGTTTGTACCTCAGTGAGACAGAAAAGTGAAGAACTATTTGTCACCGTTATCTCAGAGCTTCAAACAACGAAACGATTTATTATTAAAGACGAAAAGCGTAAAGGCCTCTTATAATTTGCTTGCAGGCTACAATTCGCAACAAAGCTCTTTTGTAGGGTTTTTTAGAATTTTTTTGTTCGAAAAACCCTTTTGAAATCGATTTGGTCCGTCCGTCTGTCCGTCCGCCAGTTCACTTAAAATTTGGTAGGAATGTGAAACAATCCTCGGCACGAATACCTTAGAAGTTGGTAGGGCAAAGATAGGTGTTCCCTTTTGAAATCGATTTGGTCCGTCCGTCTGTCCGTCCGCCAGTTCACTTAAAATTTGGTAGGAATGTGAAACAATCCTCGGCACGAATACCTTAGAAGTTGGTAGGGCAAAGATAGGTGTTCCGAAGAGATGACTTTTTTATTTCTTATCGGAGATGGAATGGTCGTATGGATAATCCAGTTTAAAGTAACGGTAACGAAGTTATGGGCGTTTGAAGTTAAGCTTATGATATCACATTGGTTTTTCACAGTTATGGGGGTACTGATATGAAACTTTACACAAAGTTAATATGAGCTGATACACGTTAAATACTAAGTCTTTTTACATTTGCTAAGAAAAAGTAAATAACAGTAAATTTGTGAAATTTCAATTTGTGCGTGTGTAGCCCCTCTTAGGTCTGCAAATATGAAAATTTTGATGAGGGTTCTCAGGAAATGGCATGGGGAATATGTCTGCAAATTTTCATTGGAATAACTTTATCCAAACCGAAAAAATAGTGAATCTAATATTTGGTAAGGCCGTTTCACAATACAGGGCCTTAAGCATTTGTTCCCTGCATTATCTTATCAATATGTTTGTAAAATTTATATGGAAGGTAAGCTGTTCTGTCTTGTACTCGACCCAATAAAAAAAAACACTCAAAATCGTCAGCAAAAATGCGTCAAAATAAAAGAAATGGAATGTTGAACTCAAGTCTAAAAATTTACAAAAACTTGTAAAATGGAGTGCACGAAAACATGTGATTTGGGCAAACATTCAAAAATTGATTTTTTCCAATGAAAATGTGTAAAAACCCAGGTCCCAAACTTGATTCTCCTATTCAGCACATTTCGGCTCACTCCCATATTTTAACTGACACCCGAAAAAAAATGTTCAGTTTGGTGTGTTTGTCACTTTTCTTTATTTTCCCAAATCAACAATTTTCGGTGATTTCTGAAAACGAACGGCGAAATCAATCGGTTTTCAACCACTGTGCATAATATTATGCAAGATAAAAATGTATATTTTACAAAAATATATAATTTGTATATTTGTTTGGGGCAGCCATTTTGTGCAGGCAAAATATCTCCTTGGTGAAGTGGTTTTGTCCATAGTCATTTGCTACGTTTGCAACATAATTGGTTCGCTACCTTTCAGATTATGGGACAAGAGTATCTTGGACAAATATTTATTTTAAAAATATACCCCGATCCTATATTTGGTGAGAAAATAATAAATTTCGTATACATTGCAATTTCATCCCAAGTACCCGATTTTTACTGGTGCATGCGTTTGTTTCACACCACATCACAAACTAATTTTTGCTTATTTAAAACCACCTTTCTCTCCGAAGTTTACTTATGTTTTCTGCCTAACAATTTTCACTGCCAAGATTGTTTGGGGCGACCTGGATAACCGGATGAATATTCTGATCAGCTGTTTAAAATTTGACGGAAATTAATTCGAAAAAAAGTTGTTACTGACGGATCAAACAATATTTTGGCCTTTTATTGTTTAAATTTTTTTAATTCAATTGAAGTACTTTGTCAAAAAATTTAATTTTTCAAGGATACCGAGATCGTTAAGGACTCAGATTTATAGCCATATTTTATAAGAAATATTTGTGTAATCAAATTTGTAAAATACTCGCCCCGCGCCCCGCTCAAACTGAAAGACAATGATATTTTTTGGCCCAGAGCAGGTTTTGAGCTTGACACCCCTCTTGTAGAGCATGGTAGGGGCGGCAAAATGTCAACAGCCTACTAACGGCAAATGTGTAAATCCGCCACTGATCTACAAGTTTTATGAGTGTTGTCGCTAAGAACTTCCGCTCAGGAGTAGTTGCTAGTTGGTTAGCAACCAGCGATTGCTTCGGCTTCGATTGTGATATACGTTTCTCCCTGTCCGAATGTAGTAGTGTGTGGTGCTTCTTTCCGTATGAATAGCAATTCCCGGACTTACACATTTTCACATTGTGCCCCGAACGAAGTCAGTTGAAGCACAGTTTTTCTTTTGTGATGAAGTCTTCCCTTTGCGCGTTGGACAGTGGAAGCAATGAGTCACACTTGTATATCGGGTGGTTTCCCTTACAGCGATGACACTTCCACTCCGGTTTTCCCTTGGCTGACGGAAATGATTTGTTCGTTTTGTTGATCGGGATCGGTTTGTTGCCCAATGCTTCCAGAGACTGGAACCGATGCTCGAAGAACTGCAGGAATTGTTGTGTGCTCGGAATTTCTCTTAGTGCTATAAGAGACTGCTTAAAGAGTATGTGGGACGTCTTGTCTAGTTTCTTAAGCAAAAAAACACTAGAATGGGATCCCTCTTGTCCATCTGAATGTTAAGAATTTCCAAACTTCTTTTGCACTCTTGAGTGACGTCGTGCAGTCCTTTTAGTCTCTGGTATGTATCTCCTGTCAGTTATGGTTGAGTTATCAACTTGTTGATAACCGCATTTACCAACTGCCTCCTGTTCTGGTATCTCTGCTTTACTAGATACCATGCTCGATGGTAGTTTTTGTCACACACGGTGATGTGTCTGATGAGGGCTTCTGCTTCGCCCTCAAATTGGTCTTGAGAAACCATAGCTTCTGGGCTGGTCCCAGATTGTATTTGTTGATCATTTGGCAGAATAGATCGTGGAATTCCTGCCATGCCAAGTAACTTCCAAGGAATGTAGGTAGACTAATTCGTGGAATTTTGACTTCTGATGGCGATGAATTCCCATAATCCGCACACTTCCTTATGAAGCGCAGCTGCAAGTCTTCCATCCGAAGCTCGACCTTTGTGTCTTCTGACGGTACATGACTTACTTTGAGAGACTCCAGGTGAAGATGGTTGATGGCCTCCCATTGCTTGTTCAACGCGCTTCGAAAAACTCCTTGGGTTGGTCACTTTCCAACCTTGGCGCAGTTCGTCCTAAGAAACTGTTCCAGTGTTTTCAGCATTACTTCCAGGCAGCGGATAGATGGAGTAGAAAGTGATGATCCTTGTCCGCGCTGTACGCCGTCATCGCCTGGTGGATTGGTGTTTCTGTTCTGCGGGTCGTTAGCGCGTACTGATAATCTGGCCTGCCCATGTTGGCAGTCATCATCGCGTACCGCTGGTTTCCGTTGGTCTTCAGGGACCTCCTGTTACTCTCCAGATTCCTCTCCTTTTGTTTGGCGATTTTCAGCAACCATTTTTTTTATCCTGGCAAAGGCATGGTCCAAAGTTTCCTTGACTTCCTCAAAGTACTTGTTTTGGAAGTACTCTTCGTCCAGGCACTCCTCAGCCTCGGCTTGCAGGATGATGGTGGTTCGCTTGGATCCTCGCCCACTGGTTCTCCAGATGCTTCCGGCGCAAGTGATAGTTCCTCCTAGTCCGCCTCTCAATTTCAAGCTTGGCCAAGTTCTTGATGGTCCTCTGAATGTCTCCTCCAATATCAAGCTGGTCCTGGAAAATTTCCTCCATAGCTGCGGGTCCTTCTCACGGGGTCACCAAAATGAAAGCAGAAATCTGGAAGTAAATAAGACTCTGGAGAATTCCGATATTAGTTTGTTTTATTCGTTTTGGTATCAGTTCTTTTATACATTAAATTTGCTTACATCTATAAAAAATATGCAACCTCGTCAACAGAACAATGTACTCAGGTGAACTCTTATAATACACGTATTATAATAATGCAATAATGCATAACTGGCAATATGCGAATTATTCTTTCTTTATGGACATTGTCCAGCAGTGCGATGCACTTACAATATTATGCACATAACATTATGTATGTATACATATTACATTAATGCTCAACATTTGTATGTAAAATGTAGCCCATCACGGAATGTTTGGATGAATCGTAAACTGTCCGTTTCATCCGTTCTAATACTTTCACAATCGAATATGATTGCCGGATATGTTTCGGAACTGTCCGTCATTAAAAAGTTTTCTGCGTCGGAATGTTGCTTCATAAGCCGTCGGATACACTTCAAACGGAACTGACACATGCGCGAGTTAAAATTATAAAGCCGGCCCCACACCGACCGGAGTGTGGCAAACACCGCGCAAAAAACCGGTCCTAGATTGATACCTTGGACTCGTCCAACCACACAGCTGCACTGCTGCTGTACGATTTTGGTATCAATCTTTTGCGTGGTGTTTGCCGCACTCCGGTCGGTGTGGGGCCGGCTTTAGATTATAATTTATTTATTTTTTTAAATACTTTCATTTAAGAAACCACTTTAAAAATACACTTTACAAAACACTTAATATTGAGATTTAACTCTCTTAACTGAAGTGTCTGAAATGAAGATACTTTGTATGTAACATTTGTACAATGTAAAATGGAGTTTGTAATCTAATAGTTATTGTTTTTTCGTTTATATATATATGTTTTCTTTTCTATTTATATGTGTATTGCACAATTGCCAAATAAGAATTTTACTATTGATCTATTACAATTCCATAACAATTTAATAATTTCTTTCAAGAGGACCTTCGCTTTCAAAGTGACAGGGGCAAGTAAGCCGAGTGGATCGTAGATGTTTCCTGCATCTGGGAAGATCTCGCGCTTAGTTTATGGGCCAATATCAGAGTTGATGTTCACTTGGGTTTTGAAGGTAGTGGTGTTGGGATTCCAATATACCCCTAAAGTTTTAACCAGATGTTCTTCATCGTAGTCTAATGTTGTTGATTGCTCTCTTTTTTTCTCTTGGTATGGTTTTTAACAATTCTAGTTCGTTGATTGTCTACTTTCTCAGGTTGAATCTGCCTTCCTTATGAAGGTCTATTACCTGTTGGGTGATTCAAGATGCATCTTCAAATGTATCTGCTCCAGAGAGGAAGTCGTCCACATAGGTGGGCTTCCTGATCACACGTACGGCTTTTGGGTATTCCATCGTTAGGTACGGTCCTAACCATGTGGCCCAGTTGTAGGTATTCCTTGATGAATTCCTTATATAACATTTCGAACATCTTGTCACGCTTGAACTTCTTCTCCATTTGATAGTTCTAATTCTCTGGTGGCACCTAAGTCTGCTTTCTCTGTGTTCTCTTTGAAGGGAATTCTGACTATGTAATTGCCCAGACAACCTAGTTATTAATATGTGTACCAAGAAAAGATTTAATCCTTTTTGAAGTATCTGGAACCTTCAGATTTTGAATAACTTATTTTTGCAGGATTTCGCTTTTTGCCATCTACGGAAAGTATGTGATCTAGGTAATCCGTTTCTTTTGCAAAAAATTTGCATTAATCAATTTGTATTTTGAGTCTAAATTTACGAAGGGCTTGAAGTATTTTCCTTAACTTTATCTTCCATCTCTTGTAATGATGTTGCAAAGATTAGTATATCGTCCAAGTAGGTATACTACACATATTTTGTTAATATAATCTCAAAGAACCTCATTCATCATCCGTTGAAAGGTCACCGGAGCATTTTTAATCCAAAGGGCATACGAATGAACTCGTAGTTGTCGTTGTGACGTAGAAAAAGTTTTAAGTCGGTAATTTTTGTTAACTTCGATTTGGTGAAATCCTTTCGCAAGATCTAAGGTTGTAAAGTATTGCGCTTTCCCTAATTTATCGAAAATAGAATTTATATTGGGGATCGGAAATTTATCCTCAATTGTTTCCTCATTCAATTTTCGGTAGTCTATTACGATTCACCATTTTGTTTTACCAGAATTATCTATTTTTTCGGCACTATCCAGATGGGTGCATTATCCGTATAAGGGGAATTCGACGGTCGAATTATACCTTGTTTTAGCATGTCCTCGATTTGGGTGCCAACTTCTTGTTCATGCACTTGTGAAAATCGGTAAACTTTCGAATATAGAGGTTTATCGGTTTTTGTTACAATTTGATGTTTGGTGTGCGTTGTGCAGGTCAATTTGCTACCGTCCTTGTAGAACAAATCTTCATTTTCCCTGAGGATTCGTTTAACTACTCGGGTTTCCTCGAACTTTAAGTTTTGAAATAATACATTTTCCGTATTATTTTTGGGTAATATTTCATTTTGGAAACTTAATCCATTTGGTATGGAGTATGTAAAATAGATTTGTCGATTATTAATTTCTAGGTATCCCTCTCCTAGATTTACATTTGCATTTAAGGGACGTCATAGATTTTGTCCTATTACGGCTTTAAATGATCTATTTTCAAAGTTCATAATGTTCCAATATATTTTATGATTGCCATTTGGAACTCAAAGGGCATTCTACTTTTCACTTTGTAATTTACATATTTTGTTCCTCCTAATCCTGATATTGGGATAGGTGTTAATAAAGGTATATCGAGAAAATTTCTAAGATAGTTATAATGTATGCTGGACGTAGATGCGCCAGTATCAATTAGTGTCGGTATTATTTGATTTTCGACATGTAAATTGATTATTGGTAAGAAATTTCCGAGGCAGGTATTTGAAAATTTGTGTCCATTGGTTCAACCTGATTATTATTATTCTGATGGAATCTATCAGAATTTCCCGGTTGAGGGTGATAATTTATACCTGTTATTTTGATAATTATAATTTTGACGATTTTTAAATTGTAGTTCGCGTAATAAATGATACGCTTGATCTAGAGTCACGACGTTTTTAGATTCCATTAGGAACATTTTGTATTCAGGTATTAGGCTATTAAATCTGTTCAAAACAAGTCTTTCATTCGAGACTGGATTAAACTCTGTATTATAAATGTTGGTTTGGATCTTGTATGTATTTGATATTCAAACGATTAAGTAAACTATTAAGTTTTTGATACATGTTCTCTAGACTACTATGGCTTACCTTGTGGATTTGATTCCCGATGGTGCTATAGCTCTCAGATATGCCGTAAGTTGATATAAGGATTCATTTGATGCCGTCCCACGTTGGATCCTGAAGTTTTTGGATTGTGTTTCTCGCATGACTCTGGACTCGGTTGAGAATTATTCTAAAGATGTACGCTGGATGATCTCCCGCTGGTGTGAGTCATAGTATGGTGTTCGCCTCGCTGACCCATGATGTAAGGGCGTATTCTTTGTTGTTCCCGCTGTAGATAGGTAACCTCCTGGCTTCCTTGATGAGCTCTTGGATCTTGGAACGATAGTTCCACCACTACCATTGGGCCTGAATGTCGACCATTTTTGCTAGTTAAAACATGATGATAATTGATTGAGTATTTATTGTATTATTGAAGTTGTTATTTTGTAGTGCTTGCAATTTCGGTTTTATGGATGCAGCAGCTTCGCACTTGATGGTTCAATGAATTTTCCTTTGTTAACACTGTAGTGTTTAGTTTTTCACTATTCAATGTTTTTATTTTTCACGTTCCCTTTTTGTGTTGTGTTATTTATTTATTCAATCTGCTGTTTAATACTTGGTCGTGTATTCTATTTTTCGTAGCACCTTTCTTAATTTCACAGATTGCGTGGTTTTATAGAATCGATTTTAGCTTGAATTCATCCCGCACTTTATATTTATTATAGGTTCGATCGATTTTGTTATTTTCTAACAGAAATCCGGACGACTGCGCCAGTTATAAATCCTGTTATTCTTAATTTCGAAAAAAATGATTCCCTCCGCGGAATCTATGAAATAAGAACAAAGATTTTACGTATTATATTGTAAGTTTTATTATAAGACTTCACAATAGATACACAATACAATTATCTTCGACTGAACACTTTAATACTGATACTGGCTGACAAAGTAAGGACCCTGACAATAATAGTGATTTTGTACTGTCACAAGAATTACACAGGAATGACTGACAAAAATGACACACTGATCTATGTTGCAGAAGGCTTATATAGTCAGTTTATCTTCTTATCTCTAAAGTTCTCACGATGCATCGAAGATGCATTTGTTTATTTATTTCACCGCCAAAAGCTGGCTGAATATACATTTACAGGAATAAAAAAGAGTACAACTATGATGTTGCCTCATTAAAAAACCTGATTTTTTCACAAGTCGTATAGACTATAATACATATATGGTAGTAAATATCAGTCAAAGTACAACTAATTAAGGTAAACAACGTATACAAGACTAGAGTATGGTGTAAATATCACAGTCGAATATACAAGTAAAAAGTGTAAAATATCACAGATTGAAGAATTAAGGTTTAACACCAGTCAAGATTTGATTGATCCGCTTGAAATCCGAGCGTTGTCATCTCCGGTATAGTGGGCTCCAATAATAGTTTGATTCATACATGAAATATACACAAAATTAGTGGCGCAGCATCAAGGTGTTTCTCGCGCAGAACATATACTAAAATATAATTACCTGGACATACGAAAGGGAGGACGTGCCAGGCAGTATAGTGGGATCCCGTAGTTTAGCTCAAACATGAAATGTAGACAAAATGAGTGGCGCAGTATCAAGGCGTTCCTCGCGCAGAACATATACTAAAATATAATTACCTGGCCATATAAAGCGAAGGTCATGCCAGGCAGTTATCGATCGAGCTCACAAAGTGATCCAAAGATGTTGTCTGGAGTCCTACGTAGCCTTAAAATGAATTCGTTCCGGGATGATGCTGTTACGAACATAGACGATACCATATTTGACATCTTGCACATTTGATTGATGGGCGCAGACAATGTCAATCGCATTTGCGAGTCTGTTATTTTTATCCTCTCTGTGTGTCTAAGGGTGCGTTCTGTGTTGAAGGTGACGTTCGCACTTGTTAAAGGGCAGTTAGCGTTTCCTTGGACAATGTCATATATAAATGTTGCGGACGTGTTGATGCGCCTACGCCGAAGACTGACCATATTCAGTGCAGATAGACGCTGCACGTATGAACGAATTCTGAAATTGTTTTCTGCACTTGGATATTCTTTCAGAGCGAACATAGTGAATTGCCGTTGAACAGACTCAATTTTATTTTTATAAACTTCATAAAAAGGCTGCCATATCACACTGCAGTATTCCAAATGTGATTGAACAAGTGCATAATAAAGAGATTTTAGTGTGCCGAAGTCTGTGATATCCTGCGAGAACCTTCTAATGAATCCAAGTGCAATCATTGCTTTCGATGTAATCATATCGACATGCTTAGCGAAGGACAGTTTCTTGTCTATTAGTACCCCCAGGTCCTTGTGTTCAGTTACTCGCTGAAAGGTATGGTCACCATAAACATAATCATAAGAAATCAAAGTTCTCCCTTTGGAAATGGACAGCAGGGCACATTTCTTAAGATTGAGATGAAGAGAATTTGAGTCACACCAGTTTTTAAGCTTGTCTATCGCCAGTTGCAGTTCTAGTGCATCGTTATTGGACTTAACCGATTTTGCAATTTTGACATCATCAGCAAAAAGAAGAATCATGGTGTCCGTTGGCATTAGATCGACGATATCATTGATAAATAGTAAAAATAACGATGGCCCTAGATGACTGCCCTGTGGGACCCCTGAGGTAACTTCGAAATCTTCTGATTCGTGTATACCAAGCTTTACGAATTGGAGTCGATTCGACAAATATGATTCAATCCAATGCAGCAAGTTTTGTGGCAAATTGAATGAATGTAGCTTCTTTATTAAGGTTTTATGGTCCACGCGGTCGAAAGCCTTGGAAAAATCAGTATATAAAACATCGACCTGCGCATTGTTATTGAGGCCACTTTGAACATAGTAGATGAACTCCGTTAAGTTAGTAGCCGTAGATCGTCCCTTCATAAAGCCATGTTGTTTATTTGAAATATGATTGCGTACCGATTCAACTAACATCATATTAACCAGGTGCTCAAAAAATTTTGCAATTGTTGGAAGTTTAGCTATGCATCTGTAGTTTTCAACATTCGATCTGGCACCCTTTTTGAAAATGGGAAATACACTAGAACGTTTCCATTTCTCGGGAAAGATGCCATTTGCAAGGGACTCGTTGAATATTTTAGTCAGGTGTGGAGCAAGTGACGGAGCGCAGTTTTTAATAAGCAGAGGATGAACACCGTCCGGTCCCATTCCCTTTTTAGTGTCGATTTTCGACATTTGTGTCATAACAAAGTCGCCATCAAGTTGAAAGCATGTATTGTTTGCAGTTGGAATAAGAGGTGCTGCAGACATTGTAGACGTAGTTGTCTGCGAGTAGTTTTCCTCAAAAAACCTTGCAAATAAGTTTGCTTGTTCTGCTTCGCAAGAAGTCTCCACGTCACCGAAGCGCATAGTTTTCGGTTTGTTATCGGTGTTCCGCTTTTCCGCAACATATTGCCAAAAGGACGATGGGTTAGTTTTCAGACTTGTTTTGATTTTTTCGGTATAATTATTGTACAGCTCTGTATTCAGGGAGTCGAAAGCTTCGAAAGCAGTTTCAAAAGGCTGAATATTTCCAGTACGTTTGAATCGTTTCCATTCTTTGTTTTTCTTGTTTTTAAGCGTTTGAAGATATTTGTTTTGCCAAGGGCACTTTGAGCTTTTATTCTTTACATGTGTGGGGACGAAACGATTGATAGCTTCCGTCAGCACTTCATGCAATAAGATCACTTATGCCTGGACTTCTTTCGTTATTAAATTTGGCGAAAGTGATTTTGAAAGGGATTTTGCGATTTAATTAAATTGGGATGATATGGTGATACTTTAATATTAACCGGATGTTTACATCAAGAATTTAATAATAAAACTTTAATATGAAAAGGGTTAAATTATTATCCGCGCTCATTTGTTTATCAATAAAGATCGTCGCTCAAGATAACGACTTGGAGAATTTGATGGATATGTTATGTGTACGAGGGGCTATGGAGGGACCTGGTACAGAGGGTGTAACTCGCGCAGGAATAGACAGCTGGTAGAATTTGATCGAAGGTCTCCGGCGTGTGTGGATTATAACAGACTTGCAATCGTTGATGTATAATTCCTCCTTTAATATTTCGCTTAACCAGATTCTTTAACCTAATAGGGATCGCATCTAACCAGAAATGTGGATGCTGCATCGGCATTAGGATTAAATTTTGGTTGAATTGGTTGTTTACGGGTAGATTTGTTACATATTTTCATCTTTTTTATTCGGCCCCTTCTTCGCGGTATCAGCAAGTTCGAAATCATAGCATGAGTCGCTCGGAAGATATTGAACGAATCGATGTCGGGATCATGTTACTTATCGGGGGTGTTATCATTAACGATTGATTTGATAGGGTGGAAGATTGGATTTTAATTTTGGGAGCATCTTTTGAGGCGGAGGATGACTTAATGGATGATGTTGTCGGCATTTTCGAGATCTATGATTTTGTTATAATAACTTGTCGAATAATTCGGTTGTAAGGTGTTTTGGGTTGTTGCAGGCAGCTGTTTTTGGAATAGAAGGATGGAATTTTGTATCCAACTTAGCTATTCCTTTTCGATGTTTTCGATATTAACATTATTGGAAATAACTCGTACTCGCTAGACTGTCTAAATATCTCACTATCTCAGAAAAGCTATCTTCATTAGCTTTTTTTCTTTAGGTTTTTAGCAACTGTTCGGAACTCTCCTTCCAATATCAAATCAATCAAATCAAATTGTTCTTTGTTGACGTCATCGTCATCGCTGTTGTCGCTAGTACACTGAAAAAATCATTTGCTAAAAACAAAAACAAAATACAAAAATACCGGCGTACAGAGGGCTGCGCCCGCAATACGAGGGTTTTTTAGATTTTGGATACACAAATTGTGAATAATTTTGCACATATATTTTATAGGTAATAAATAAGCATTATGCACAATATTAATGAAATGCTTCTCGTAAATCTATTTTTGGATTGGTCTAAATAAACGCGTCCAAGAATGAAAGGCTAACGCCTTTCATTCTGTAACACTTTTTAATTAGACCAATCCAAAAATAGATTTAATATGTAACTCCGTTACCATTACTCCAAACTGGAAAAAAGCGACTGATATGAAATGTACCCATCGAGTTCTTTGATGGGAGTACCCATACGTCCATGTCCGATAAAAACTAAAAAAGTCGGCTTTTTAAAATCTCCGAGACACCCTGTTAGCTTTATTCTACCAACGTCTAAGTATTTCGTGCTAAGGACTGTTACAATTCTACACATTCCTACCAAATTTCATAACGATCAGTTAGTGAACAAATTTTTAAATCTCCGGGACACCCTGTTATCTTTGCCCTACTAACTTCTAAGTATTTCGTGCCAAAGACTGTTACTATTCTACACATTCCTACTAAAATTCATGACGATCGGTTAAGCCGTTCGCGAGGTATTTAATGAACAAATTTGTAAATGTCCGGGACACCCTGTTATCTTTGCCATAGCAATTTTTAGGTATTTCATGCCAAAGACTGTTACCATTCTACACATTCCTACCAAATTTCATGACGATCCGTTAACCCGTTCGCGAGTTATTTAGTGAACAAATTTTCAAATGTCCGGGACACCCTGTTATTTTTGTCCTACCAACTTTTAAGTATTTCGTGCCAAAGACTGTTACCATTCTACACATTCCTACCAAATTTCATGACGATCGGTTAAGCCGTTCGCGAGTTATTTAGTGAACAGACGGACGGACAGACGGACGGACAAAATCGATTTCATAAGGATTTTTTTGAAAAATCTAAAAAACCCTAATAAAAAACCGCCAAGGAAATTGTTTTCCTGATTTAAGATGTACTTTTTTGTTCAAGAAAAGTTTTTCTGATTTAAGATGTATTTTCTGGTTCCAATAAAAGTTTTTGCTTAAAATAATGCTTATTTATTTTAAGCAAAGACTTTTCTTAAATCACGAAAAATTATTTCTTGGCTGTTTTTATTGTATTTTTTCTTGTTTTAAGCAAATTAATTTTTCAGTGTTCGTCGTCATGGAAACCGAGAAAAAAGCACAAAGAATCACGAATTTGTGTTTATATTTATATAGGTATTTTACAAATAGGTACTTATCTGATGGAAATGCACTGTTAAATTTTCGCCGCTATTGTCATCGTCGTCTCCAAATTATCTGCAAAACACCATGAATTATTGATTTATCATTACTAAATATGTTATTTGAAATTTAGTACTTACTTGAACCGTACCTGCAATGTTTATTTACGATTTGTCACTTCGCCGATCAGCTGATTATAAGGTACACCTTCACTGCACGAGAGGCATGTATCATTATTTGAATTTTCTTCAAAATATATGCAAACTCAAATGCTTTTTTGATCTAGCTCTAGATCTAGTAGAATGATAATACGTATACAGTAAAAGCTCCCGTGGACGGACACTGACGGTTCCATCATTTTTTCCGCCCTCGGGAGATGTCCGCTTGCGGGAGAGGGTCAAAAATGCTGCTTCTCTGTGTGAATGAATAACACACAATAACTTAAGGAAAATTAAAACAATAAAAGTGTAGTTGTGGATTTAATTCATTTTTGTTTTTCGAACCTTCACAATGAACAATGCGCAAATGTTTGTGTAATGATAGACTGTTTAAGTTTTCATAGGAAAAAACTGGTAGAAAATTAGCATCAATTTAGGGATGTCGAAAACCGGTCAATCATCTTGTTTTCAGTTTTTTCTTCTAGCCAGAACAACATTTATTTGGAGCCGAGCGTGAGTTGCACACCTTGGTTTTTAATGCTTTTCAATCGACTCGCACGGCTGTAACTTCCGAACGGAGACAGCTAGGACTCTGAAATGTTCAGGAAAATGTACGCCCAAATATGCTTTATGTGGGTCCCTTCATTCCCACTAAATAAAAGAATTTCGAAAAATAGACCCCCATTTACCTTGGGGGACCCCATGTATTTTTTTTTTGTCTTGGGTTTCATCTTTGGCCGCTTTAATTTTCGAACGGAGATAGCTAGGACTCTGAAATTTTTATGTTCGGCCGAATGTGCTCTATGAAGGCTCCAGTGATCTGTTCCAGAAGATATTTTTTCGGTATATGCAAAACTACCTTCCAATAATGATTGGCCGATTCCTATGTCCCTGTTTCACACACACATGAATTTTTCCTAGTGAACAGTTGAGAATGTATCCACAAATATGGAAGGAAATGCAAAGTCTGGCTAAAACCAAAAAGTTAGACTACCGACAGCCGGTTAAAAATCGAAGGAAAAAAAAACTAAAAGTAACCCGTAGTCCGATGCGAAAGTACCGTTTTTGGTCCAATCCTTTTTGACATCTCTTATTCAATACACAAATTCGTAGTATCGATTGTCGAATTACGATCAAAAAATCTTTGAAAACAAACCCTATTGCGGACAAATGTATTATTCTGAACTTATTCGGTTTTAATTATTTTCAGAAAGTCTACTGAAAATGTAAGAGATAAGCGAGTGAAAACACGTCTGATCTATTCAACGAGTGTATTACAAAAGAGGAAGTATAAAGTTATGTTGGTACATAGTTAGATGACAGCTATCAGATGGGCTGTATAGTACTGCCATATACGAAAATATGCCTTCAAATTCCGCCTCAGCCCATTTGATATGCTGATACAGTAGAATTACAAAGTTACAAATTCCAATAATTAAAAAGAATTTCAATTGGCTCGATACAATTCAAAAAATAGCAACATTATAATTCAAAAGTTAAATGCATTCGCTCCGTTAATTCTTCATGTCTCTGTCTGGCTTAGTTTTTCGTAAGTATATCCGCTACGTTGTCCTCTGATGGGATGTATTCGATATCGATTTGCTTAGATAAATACTGATCACGTAGGTAGTGGTAGCGGATGTCGATGTGCTTGCTACGCTTGTGCACCGTCGGGTTCTTCACGGCGAACTGCGCACTTTGGTTGTCGCAATGAATTCGAGTAGGATTGTCGATATATTGTTGAAATCCCATTGCGGCAAGTAGGCTTCTATGGAATGCAATTTCCTTAGCTCCAGAGCACATTGCTATATACTCGGATTCCATCGTGCTGAGCGAGACCACGGCTTGCTTCTTGGATTCCCAGGCGATTAAATTGTCGCCAAGAAATAAAATAAAACCACTATACGACTTTCTATCAGAGACATCGGAAGCCCAATCAGCATCTGTAAAACATACAAGAACATTGCTATGATCGTTAAATGTTAGCGTACCTTTGGGCTTAGACTTCAGGTATCGAAGAACCCTTTTAGCCGCCGTGAAATGTTCCTTGTGGGGATGTCCATGAAACTGTGCGAGCCTTGAAACAGTGTGTGCTATATCTGGCCTCGATATTGTAGCCAAATAATTGAGTCCACCCAACAGCGACTGATAAGCCTTCACCTCATATCCCGAACAGCCAAGGTCGGAACATTTTTCGAATATGGTACCGCTTGCAAATGGCGTTGGAGACCCTTTGCACTCTGACATATTCCATTTCTCAAGCAAATCTATTATATAGCGATGCTGATGTATAGATATTGAACCACGCAATCCATCTCTGCAAACTTCCATGCCCAAATAGTACTTGAGTGGACCCTTGTCCACTGCCTCGATATGACCTTGCAGTTCCTTCACGATGTGTTTCATTGTTGTCTCGGATGAGCATGCCAAGATGATATCATCGACATAAATCGAAGCTATGTTTATTTCGCCATCCCGAACCATAGTGTAAACACAGTTATCAGCTTCACATCTCTCGAACCCAATTTCACATAGAATTTGATTGACTTTGTTGTTCCAATTTCTCCCAGCCTGTTTCAAACCATACAAAGACTTATTTAGTTTGCATACCTTTTCTGGATATTTTTCGTCCACGAAACCCTCCGGTTGCCGCATGTAAACTTCGTCTTCCAACTCGCCATTCAAGTATGCAGATACAACGTCGATATGGTTGACTAACAACTTTTGGTGTACCGATAAAGATAAAATGAGGCGTATTGTTGAGTGTCGAACGACTGGTGCGTAAGTGTCGGTATAATCGATGCCTGCTACTTGTGTGCAGCCTTGAGCCACTAGACGCGCTTTGTACCTATCGATAGTGGCATCTGCATTTCGCTTCAGAGCAAATACCCACTTCGAACCTATGACATTCTTTCCCTTTGGACAGGGAACTAAACTCCAAGTGTTATTTTTCTTTAGCGCCTCAAATTCCGCCTGCATCGCATTTTTCCACTGAGCACTATTAGGCGACTCGTACGCCTCTTTGACCGAAATTGGATTCTCCACGACCGCGTGAACAAATTGTTTTTTCTGCAAAGCAACCTTTTTTATTTTCGCGACTTTCCCGACATGCGACCGTTTTTTCCGCGCTACAAGCCGACTACCGATTGTTTCCATGTCTACATAATCACTATCATTGTCATCGTTTTCACAAGCCGCGCTTTCGTCCGATTTAATATTATTTTCGTCACTACTATGAAATTGATTTTTGCACTCAACTACAAAAAATTCTTCTTCAACTTCTTTTCCCCGAGTTACGCGTTCGAATTGTTCTTCGAAAAATACCACGTCTCTTGCGATCACGAGTTTTCGGGTTTTCAAATCGAAAAATCTATAGCCTTTTGTATTAGTCGCATACCCGACGAAAGTTATTGACTGTCCTTTAGGTTCGAATTTAGATTTTTTATTTGTTTTGTCAAGCACGACAGCTTTGCAACCGAAAGTTTTAAAATGACTCACCGACGGTTTTTTCCCGAACCAACATTCAAACGGAGTCTTGTTTTTTAGCACTTTGGTACCCGACCGATTACGAATATACGCGGCGGTATTCACTGCTTCTGCCCATAGATATTGTGGAAGATTTGACATTTCCAATAAACATCTCGCCATCTCCACTAACGTTCGGTTGAGCCTCTCTGCTGCACCATTTTGCTGAGGGGTGTAACTCACAGTAGTTTCATGAACGATACCATGCGCATTCATAAAAGTCTTGAACTCCGTATTAACGTACTCAAGCCCGTTATCACTGCGCAATTTCTTAATTTTCTGACCCGTTTGCTTTTCGACTTCAAGCATAAAGTTTTTGAACGATTTAAACGCGTCGGACTTTTTCTTTAGAAATTCTACTCGAATATACCGCGAATAGTCATCTAAGAAGGTGATAAAATATCTCGCACCGCCTTCTGACGTTACGCGCATCGGTCCACAAATGTCAGTATGGATGAGCTCAAGCGGTTTAGAACTACCCACAAAATTAAATTTTGGGAACGGCTTCCTATGAATTTTACACACCGCACATGTATGACAATTTTTAACATTTTCCGGCACTTCTCGAATCGAGAGTTCAAGACCGCGCACGATTTCAAAGTTCGACATACTTAGCAAATCCGCATAATTCAAATGACCGAACCGATAATGCCATTTTTCGATATCGCTTACCGTAGACACCATTGCAAATTGCGTGTTACTGTCGTCTTGTTTCTCTAAGTGCGTATAGAAAACCCCGTTGTCCTCACTAGCAACAAGAACAAGTTTATTATCTTTTGTTCTTACCTCTGTTCTAGCATTGGTAATTGAAATTTTGTTTCCGCCCTTGAGTACTTTACTCATAGATAATATGTTTGTGTGCAGCTGTGGCACATACAAAACATTGCTCAATACTATATTCGTTTCGCGGGACTTCACTTTTACAGTACCGATTCCCGAGGCAACTACCCCTTCACCCGTAGCCAAATAGACTTTTTGAGAGCACTTTTTGAGGTCAATAAAAAATGAACGTCGCGGACACATATGAGACGAAGCTCCACTGTCAAGAATCCATATTTTGCCGTTAGTTTGGTGCTGTAAATTGATGACGTTTAGCACAACTGCGGCCTGCCCTTTACCCTCTCGACACTCCGAGCGTATATGGCCTCGTTTCCCACAACCGTAACACTTAACACCTTTTCGTTCCGGGTCTGGTTTCGGTTTATTCCGAGTTGGTCTGAAGCTCCTTTTATTGTTCATGGCCAACACATTGTCCCCACTATCAATTCTTCCACCACGCCTCTGTTCTTCCTCGAGGATTTTTATTTTCAATTTTTCAATACCCGGCAATTCATCGCGGCTTTCGATCGCGACAACGAAACTTTCCATGTCGTCCGGTAAACTGCATAGCAGTAGAATCGACAAAAGATCGCTCGGCACTTTGACGTCAATTGCACTTAAACTATCCACGATGGCGCAAAAATCGTAGAGTTGTGGCGCGAATTTTTCACTAGAGCTGAATTTAAATCGCACTATCTTCTTAAATAAATTCACTTTCCTTGCCGGTCCCGTAGCGTTGTACAATGCAGCAAGTGTGTCCCACGCACTCAGTGCTGTCCGACATGCTTTTATATTTAACAATTCGGACGGTTTCACGCACAATGTGATAGACGCAAGAGCCTTCTCGTCAATCGCCAACCATTTTGCTTTCGATTCAGGTTCAGTTGGACATTTAGTTGAGATCGAGCTATAAAGGTCCTGCGCGATCAAACAGCTTTTCATTTGCATTGCCCATGTTGAATAATTATCCCCATTTAGCCTTTCCAGCTGCATTAACCCGTGAGCCATATTCGAGACAATTTTTCGAACGCGAATCCACCGATTCTCCAACAATCGACCGACGATTTCTTTTCGCAAATAAACGGCGCGCTTTATCGTAGAAACGACCGACGATATTCTACAATATTTCTACCCGCGATACTGCTCGAATACTTGCAATTTTTTTGCGCTTTCTGGGCCCATAACCCTTGTAAGAGATAAGCGAGTGAAAACACGTCTGATCTATTCAACGAGTGTATTACAAAAGAGGAAGTATAAAGTTATGTTGGTACATAGTTAGATGACAGCTATCAGATGGGCTGTATAGTACTGCCATATACGAAAATATGCCTTCAGAAAATTAAATTTCTGTCCGCTTGCGGGAGATTATTTATGAGAAATGTATGTAGGCATAGCACTGAAAAAATTGGGCTATCAAAAATTAAGAAACTCTTTTCTCATTTGCAAAATTCCCGAATTTAGACAAAATTTCTCAAAATGTGAAAATTTCTTCTTGAATCGATCCTATTTGCAAGACCTTCTTTTGAGAAATAGGAAGTAGATTCAAGCCTAAACCATTATTCTTAATTCAAGCAAAAAAATGCTTTTGACATTTTCCATGTAAAGCTCGTACAAAAGCTTTATTTTTGCTTTAGCTTATATTGGAGCGTTGTAATAGATTAGTCAGAAGTGTCTCTGGCTCAGTGGGTAGCGCGTTTGACTGGGAAGAATGGGATTATGGGTTCGATGTTGATTGAATGCAAGTTTATTTTTTATTTTTGTTCAGATTCTCTTGTATTTTTCATAAGAAAAGTTTGCTTGATTCAAGGTTACTTTTCCTTAAAGCGCTGCTATTGGCATTTCACTTGCATCAGTAGGACTAATTCTCAAATGAAGAGAAATATTTCTTGGCTGTTTTTTGTTGTCGTTTTTTCTTGATTTGAGTCCAATTTTCTTTACTTTAGCAGGCGATTTAGTTCAGTGAGTGTCCGCGTCCGGCTAGTAGAGCGTCCGGTTAGTGGAATGGATTTTGTTCTAAAATATAAACAAAAAAGTTGTCCGGCTACAGGAGATGTCCGTCTGCGGGAGCTGTCCGCGAAGGGAGCTTTCACTGTATATTGTAATGCTTGAAGTCCACAATGGCAAGTTAGTTCCTTTCGCAACTAACGTTGCAAAAGTGCATGGCACACGAAATGCAGAACTTTGCTTGTCCTTTCGCAAATAACGTTGCAAAAGTGTATGGCGCTCGAAATGCCGAACTTTAGTGACGAGAGATCTAGCCGCGAAGGCTAATTGAAGTTGACTTCTTTTATTCTTCACCTTCTTTCTACTTTTATACAATTTCTTTTTACAGATTATATTACAATTCGATTTGTGCAGTTCATCATGCAATATTCTATAATTTACCTATGATTTACCCATGATTCGCAATGTAAGCAAAATTATATTCTAAGTTCAATACCTTTCTTTTATAAAAAATATAAATATGAACAAACAAACAAAATATTCACATGGAATCAATTCAGACTTGTATGTAACATCAATAGCTTTGCCATCTCGTGTTACATACCGCTTGTTGTTGATCGCGCGTGTCACAATATGATATGCTATAGATACATATCGTACTTGTACTTTTAGAATTTCATGGATGGTTAGAATGGTATTGATAAGAATTGTAGGGTGTTTAAGAAAGTTGTGATATCTCACTACAATAGATTGTTGGCTAATACTAAATATGTATGTACATACATTCAATGCACTTTTGGCCTTGAACTTGAATGAACGTTCCTACATTTTGACAATTTTTAGTTTTCGAGGAAGTATAATTATGATAACGTTCAGTCGTTTTTTAGATCCGATCCGTTTGAATGCTTGAATCCGTTTGTCGTCTTTGTTGTCGAACTTTGTAATTTATTCGGTCTTTGACTTATTCGTTTGCTACTTTTCGTTTTGCGTTAATATTTATTCGAAAATTTGTGAACATTGTCATAAATAAGATATTTTACAATATAATGTTTTAAAAACATAATTTGTATCGCGAATTTATTCAACAGCAACTATATATAATATCACCGCTATTATGCTGAATTATGATCTAGTATGAATTAGTGCCACATATTTTACTTTGTTCAAAGTAATAGAAATAAGAGGGAGTTCCTCTGAAGCTAATTGGAGGAAGAAATTACAATTCACTTCTCTTGACTGGTTATTATTTGGAAGTTCTTGACTTTCAATATTAACAACTTCTGTGGGATGATGAACGAATGAAAGACTCTCGTTCTAGTAATATGGATGGTTTATTAAAAACTGTTTTCTCTTATGCTAATTCTTAAGATTATATAGACTAATTTTGCTTAGGTTGCTAAACTTACTTACTAAGATTTTCACCGTACATATGCTACAATGTTGCGCATGGTGATATCTTGGAATTTGCTGTCTAAACGAATTAGAATGTGACATACAAAGTGTCTTGCAATTTGATTCTTTATACAGTGCATTGCACAACTTCCATAGGCTCGACCTTATTGTTGCCAGAATTTTGCTTATTTAAAAAGTTGTTATTTCCATTGTTACTAGTATAATAATAATTATTATTGCGAAATTGGTACGTCTTTGGTGGGTTTTGGTTGAAATTGGAATTGAAATTGGAATATTGGTTTCTATTTTGAGTGGATTGTTGAGAATTATTTCCAAACTGGTTACCCATGTTCCTATATTGGTAAGTATCGTTTCTTTGTCCCTTGTATTGTCCTGTATAATTTTTAGTATGTCGTGTTCGTTCGAAGTTGTTAGTTCTAGTCGTCGTGTTTCTATTTGGTACTGTATGCAGTCGTCCTCATAAGGACGTTCATTTAAGATTTTTATAATCGTATCTACATCTTTCTCTTTGTATATTTTTTCTAGTAGCACCCCTTGAGTGATCTTTGATTTTGTTAACTAAAATAGAACTGACATCACTTAAATCTATGTAACATTCACCATCAAAATAAGTTACTAACTCTTCCGTTTTTGTTTTTATTCTATGTATAGTAGAAACAAGTTCACTTACGTTATTAATTTTAATTGTGTTGATCCAATTGTAGATTTCAGCTGGTTGAATATCTGGCTTATATCGTCGTTTTAGGGCCTCCTTGATTTTCACCCAGTCGTCCGTCTCTGCCTGGGAAATTATAGAGTCCTTTGCTTCTCCTTCAATTTGTTCATACTAAATGACCCTTGTAGTGGCCTTTTGGGTTTCTGCCTCGCAGATTGTATTTAAGAAATACTCGACGTTGTTACAAAGGCGTTCAGGGAAATTTCGCCCTTTCCGGAGAAACTCACCAGATAACGAGCTTCTCTTACCTTTTTGTCGACTAATGATGAGCTGTTGTAGTGCTGCCGTAAGCTGGCTAGCTTGCAGCTCCTGCTGCCCCCGTTGTTAGAGCAAGGCGGTAAGCCTTTGGACTTGATGCGAGTGGATTATGTGCAGCGAGAAAAAGAACACGTCCGACACTTAAGGCGTTATTATTCAGAAGAAATAGTAGTATTACAAAAATGAGTATTACAATTCGCATTTTCAGTTCAGTGGTGCCAAGTGTGAAATGGTTTACATTTGATTAAAACATCTAAATTCAAATATGTATATAATTCAATATAATGTAATTAACTCTAATGAAAATCTATATATTAACACCTCCACTGATTTTCTATTTTAGGCTGATACTATTACATCCAAAATTATGTTTCTTTAAAGTAACTGGTTTTGTTAGAAAGTCAGCTACCATATCATCAGTTTTAATATACTCGAACTTAACTGTGCCAGCTTCAACTTGCTCTCGAATAAAATGATGTCGTAAGTCGATGTGTTTTGTACGGGGATGAAATGCTGATGTCTCTGATAGGCAAATGGCTCCTTTGTTGTCACATTTTATAATAATGCGCGCCGCGTCGCTGAAAATTTCACGGTGGATGTTTCTTATCCATAGGGCTTCTTGTGTAGCAGCGGACATCGCCATGTACTCGGCATCAGTGATGGACAATGCAACAGTGTATTGTTTTTTCGAATTCCACGAAATAGCTCCTCCCTGTGAATTGAAAACGTAGCCAGTTATAGATCGTCGGTCGACTTTATCGCTAGCCCAGTCGGTATCGCAAAATCCTATTATATTTCGACCCTTATTTCGATGATATGTCAGCTTGTAATTGATAGTTCCCTTTAAATAGCGTAAAATCCGTTTTACTGCTGACCAGTGTCCTTTCCCGGGGTTTTGGTTGAATCGGCTGACCGAGTTCACTGCAAATTGTATATCAGGTCGAAATACTTGAGCGACAAATAAAATACTCCCAACAGCTTCGTGATAGGGAACATTGGACATCACATCACGATCCTCAACATTTTGGGGACACATGTCGACTGAAAGTTTTTGATTGATGTCCATAGGCGTCGAAACTAGGTTGCAGTCGTCCATATTAAATTTTTCCAGAACTTCCTGAATATATTGGCTCTGGTCGATAGAAATAGTTCCACCTTTCTTGTCACGAGTTATTCAAATTCCAAGAACAAATTTCGCGGGACCCATATCTTTCATATAAATTTTTCTTTTCAAATATTCCTTCAAATCTCGCTTCTGTCATAGAATAAACAAAAACACATTTCTTATTAATTACTTTTTATTATACATTGTATCCATACTTGAATTCATATGCAATTATTTTCATATTTCCTTAAATCTAAATGCTTTTTTACCACTGGATAAAGTGTGAGGTATAGTTGGAAACCATTCAAATTTTTGTATGTCATCTAAACTAGGAATAGATATTTTCTTTTCCATAATATATGCGTTTAAATGCTCATCAAAATTAGATTACACACTTGACAATATTATTACTTGATTTTGTGAATGTTATCGCTGTTGCTTTTTTAAGAAAAAAGTTTTCTTTGTATAAAATAAACTTTTTGATTTAAGTTTTTATAAAAAAATATATTTTTACTATTACTTGTGGCTGCTACAATTGGTGACTATCAACTAACAACTTATTTGATTGTGAGGGCTAATGATACCTCGCATTGCTGACTCAAGATTCTCGAGAACAATGCAAGTGCAATTGTGCATATATTGCATTGCATTCTCGGTATGCAATTTATGCATTCTAGGTATGCAATTTAATATGACACGAAATAAGATTGTTTTGGCTATTACAAAATGGAATGCTGATAAATACTTGAGGTGGATGGATATGTTACCTACGTATATATACACTGGTCGGCATATGTATTTTGACATTTCATACCCTCGAGCCCTAACGCTGGTTTTGTTTAACTAAAGCCAATAACGGTAAATTTCTTTTATCAAAATCAAAGCACATATCGACAGCAATAAATATGCTTAATATTTTTCCTGTCCTCTTTCGGACTCTCATGCTATTGGAAAGAGAAAAGATGGAGGTGTAATTCTGGTGTGGCATAAGTATTTTGAATACATTTAACTCTTTGATTGCACCCATTTTTTCGCAAGAATTGATGCACAAAATACATTTTTATTAATTTTTGAGTTCCCCATATTAATTTTCAAATAAAAAATACCACCAGTGGCTCGAAACATAAACAAAAATCAGAATTTCGAAGATTGGTTTGAGCATCGATTGATGCAAGCCTTAGTCCTGGTTTACACATTGAATACGCTACTATTGAATTTTATTTTATACGGTAAACTGTTTATTACCAAACAAAAAATGTTTTAAAACAAAATAAAAACAAATCTTGGCGCTCTCTGAAAGAAAGCGAATGTGAACCCCGAGTGATGAATGATCCACGATGAAGAACTCTAAGAAAGAAGTGGAATCTAAACCAAATTGTGCCGCAAAAAAAACGAATGTAACTTCCGACGATTCAATGACGACCAAAAGAAGCTTTGGCCATGGAAACAGTGATTTGAACTTAAGCAGGCTAGGCCATTGTAAGCAATATATCCCTGCATCATGAGAGAGCCTCAACTGTGGTATTGATTTTGACAACCAGGTATCCGTTTTCCCACATAAATGGGCATTTTCTTTAAATATTGAAAAAAAATTTAAAATTGTAATAAAATAACGAATATTAGCCGAAAAAAACTTTTTCCGAAAGTTAAACTTTTTCCTTAGTAACAGAGATTTGCTTTTGTTATGGGTTTTAAATCTTTCTTTGGTTTCACTTTATCTGCGTATGCATGCAATTTGCCTTTTTTAGTTCTAGGCCGAAGGGGGTCGTTATTATCTCTGCCTCCGATGGCACATTCTTCATATTCATAATATCCTTTGGTTCAATTAGACATTTTCCATAAATATTTGGAAGATTTTTCGGTAATTATTCCATTACACATCCCATTTCTGTAATGCATGGAATAGTTTTCTATTTCTTTTCTCTTATTCAATTTTGGTGTTTAATAATGAACAGTCTACCTTATGAAATTAAATTCAATTGCAGCGTCTCTAACCTTTAAACCAGGGTTTGCCTCTACGGAGGCTTATACCAAACTTCGAATTTCTGATTTTTTTCTAATGTTTGAAGCCACTGGACACATTCTCTGCTTAGAATTCAAAATATAAACACAAATCATTAACAAAATTAAGTTTTATCCATTTTTTTTCCAGATAAATTGGTTTACAATCAAAGATTTAAATATTGCCAAAATACTTATGTCGCACCAAAATTTGGTACCACTCTGTTCTCTTCTTTATAGCAAGTGAGTGCGAAAACGGTCAGGAAAAATATTGAGCATATTTATTGCTGTTGATATGTACTTTGATATTCTTATAAGAAATTTACCGTTATTCGCTCTAGTTAAACAAAATCAGTATCTTGGCTCGAGAGTACCAGATGTCAAAATACATATGCCGGCTAGTGTATGTATGTAGTTCCACATTTCACAAAACACCAGAGAGACGAGACCTTTTATGAACTGCAATATAAAAAACCACTTAACACGAAACACAATATCTATCACTCGCGAATGCAGCGTGACTGAATGATCCAGACAAGTCGGAATTTGTTCCTTTGTTGATCTTGCAGTGAATTTTACTACGAGGCTAGTGAAAAACACGCAATTTGAAAAACTTCTCTGTCGTCGTAATCAATTTAATCGCAAGAGCAATAGAAAATTGTTTCGACTATCGATATTTGTAGTGATTTTCACTATACTGTAATAAAGGTTGAAAATACCTTTGAGCAGGTATTATTAATATAAGGAGAGGGCGAAAGTTACGAATTCCATACAATGTGACAGCTCAAAAATGTGCCGAGAATCTAATACATGGGAGAGCAAGCATCTAACAGTAAAGTAGTAATTGTGTCAAAAATTCGTGTGCGCTTGGTGGCGCTTGGTTGAATTCTTCTTCTTCTTCATTCTCTTTGTATTTAATAGTGGGTTGTCAAAGCATGGAACTTTGTTTGAATTGAGATGTACTGTTACTCTACTTGTGTCAAATCGCTTTGCTTCAACAGTGTTGTTATTGTATTTTTCTCTCCCATGAATTTGCGCTTTCGGCACACTTTTTAAGTGGTGTTGCCCCTCCTTCTATTAATACCTGCTCGAAGGAAAATACTATGAAACATTTCGCAATGAAAATTAAAAAACAACACCTTTTTATTATTTTAATCGAATCGGTAATCGAATTTCTATTTTCCTTATATACAAATTTATTTTCCGTCTTTTCGCTCGTGGTCGCCAACTTGACTGTTAATGCAAGTGTGTACCGACAATTTTCTAAATTGTTTTAGAACTCTGCCTATTGTACTTTGAGACACATTCAGACCAATTTCATGAGTTATATGTAGTCGAAAGACTTTTCATTAAGTTACTTGCTTTGTTTATAATCCGTCTTTTGTCTCTTTCCGAAAGCTTCGATTTTGGACCTTTACTTTTGTTTTTTCCATATTCAGCTAGATTTTTAGCGAAATTTCGAATAACCTTATCTGAACGGCCTAATCGACGTACAATATCCCGGTAACTTAAATTTAAATCCAAAAAGTCTAAAACTTTAACTTTTTCAACCTCGGTTAAATACGTTCCACGTGGCATTTTGATCAAAACTAAATCAACAAATAAAAAATGCAATCATACTCTGTATATTTTGTAAGAACGTATGTATATTGGAAAAGTGAAAGTTTTATGCAGTTTACTTTTAAGAAAAGATGAGGAGTTCCACAACGGCACTTTGTGGAGCGCTGTTCATCTAATGCGGAGAAGATTTTACAGTCTCCTGATGGGATCGGAACAGTTTTTCAGCTATCCTCCTGATAGGGTTCGGAGCAGCTATTCAGCTACCCTCCTGTATATGTTGAAAGGTGTCGCTTTGTCAGCGCTACCCCAAATAATAATGAATTAAAAGTTGCTTGGTTGGTCGATAGCTGCTCCTTCAGCCTGAATGCTGATGCTTTGTCTTAGATTTCTGCTCTCCTTCTACATTCCTCTAGGGTCTAGGCGATAGTGACGCGGTTTACTGATGATGGGGTACAATGACCTTTTTTCAAGAAGACTTGTCAAATTACTCTTTCCACTTCATTCACGGTAATTAAGTAAGACAAACAGAGTACTTCCGAACATATGATTTATTAAACGAGATGTAAGTTGTAACTGAGAATAGAATTATTGGTACAATTCAATTTATATGATCAAATTGTTTAAACAAATTAATTACAATCCAAAGAACAAGATAAATGTTTGTAAACATTGTAGGTATTAGAATATGTATGTATGTAAATTAAAAAAATCTTTTCACTTTTTGTAAAAAAAAATATTTTTTATTATTGACGACTGACTGATCTTAATACATTGACTCTTGGTTGACGACTCTTTCTTTAATTTCGACTAATGTCCCATAGATGGATATGTAACCTGACCTCCCTTTAAACCAAAATTCTCCTGAATTTTATCTCGAGTGTCAACGTTTTTGATTGAAATTTTAGTTCGCTTATTTTTCCTAAATATAATGAAGATTCCATGAACAATTATTACTATGATAATTAAGATACACGTTGTATTTGTGATATAATAGGGGGATTCATGCTCGCGTTCGTATATTGAAATACGATGTTATATCGTATTTCAGTTGTCATTAAATTCAAAAGTCTGTTATCTCTCTCCGAATACGATACCTGAAATAACATTTTGTGCTGGGGTGTTATTTGAATATCGTATTTGGCATAGTATGATATGAGTAAAAACTATAATTGCCTATTTGTGTTTTTGTGGAAACAAAATTTATCCTTTTCGACCTGTTTTATTTATGGTGTAGGTGTTTTATAAATTATTGAGTTGTTTAGTATTGACGGATTGGGAGTTTAAGTTTCAAATGAACTACCGTATGGTATCGGTGGAGGAGTGAAAGAAGTAACATTTGTGGAAACATGCATTCCATTCAACTCGTTTGTGAGACATGGAAAAAATGAGTTGTGGCATTTGAAAGAATGTATCGATGGATGGAGGAAACAGGTAGAGCTTGTGGAATATGCATGCATGAAGCGGTGTACCGCTGTAGGACGAGCAAAACAGACAAATTTTTTTACTTAAAATTTGGAATCAGCTGCCCAAAATTGCGTTAGTGATTCCGCGGTTGACGGTTATTTCCGGAGAAAACTGGGTTACTTTTGGGCCAGCAATCCAAATTACTTTCTTGTTATATGACTACCTGCCTCGAAGGCTTTATGAAATTATAAATAAAAATGGCGAAAATACACACTATTAAATTACAAAAAAATGCTCCTGTTTTTTCGTATTTATCCTCTTTCATACTTTTTTGAAATATTTTTCAGCGAAAACATTATGTAAAACGGTAAAATCGTCCCTGAACTTAAGCAATTGTCGCACTGGAAATTGACTCTTTGAATTAAATCAATTACTGTAATTTAAGGAAAATGTCCTGTGGGGATTCAGTCCATTCATTTTGTTTGTGATATTTAATACTTCCAAAAATAACATTTCTTGAACTGGTAAGGTTTTATTTTACCGCTTCATGGAAGGAAATATGAGTGAACCTAAGCATTTGTCGCGCAGTGTATATGATCAGCATGACTTGGGGAGTCGATTGGCCGATGTCAGTCTGTCCGTCTGTCTGTCTGTTGCGACGCGTTTTACTCGGCCAATTTAAAAGCTATGATGCTGAAATTTTGTACAAATGCTTCTTTTTGCTGCAGGCAGTTTGTATGTTTGAATCGGCAAAATCGGACAATGGGATCATGGGGCTGCCATACAAACCTAAACCCCCAAATTAGGTTCTTCTAAGAAACATTTTTAGCATCACAAATTTCCCAAACCTTTGATTAAATTATTCCAAGTAAACCTCACTCAAATACTGTTTTATCGGAGCCATGGAACTTATGGAGAAAACGGAGAAAACTAGGTTACCACAAACAAACGGACGGCGAGAGCTTTTGTAGTGGCCAGCAGACAAGCATTGTGCATTACACATTGTAAGAACGATGGTTCTTGTCTTGCAAGTTTACCCGTCCGGCTTCGTCTTACAATGTGAATTCACCCAATGGCATTGTACTGAAGCTATCGGACAATGGTGTGCGTCTATGATAAGACTAAACAGCCGATAGCCACTAGATAAGGGTCCATTCTCTCAAAATTCGTATCGAATGGTTAGTCTTATCGCATAGAGAAGACACACACAATTTTCAGAAAGCTTTTCCATTATATTGAATGAATTTTTTTGTTTAATTCGCATAATTACGCTATCTTCTGCTCATTTACGCAGTATGCAACTGCGCAATGATTTTTTCAATCTATGATGGCGTAACCAAGCAAAATATGGCGTAACAATGCAAAATAAACAAAAATTCCATTCAATACAATGGAAAAGCTTTCTGAATATTGTGCAAACAGGACCCATCTGTATTACATTAGTAGATCTATAGATCCGTTCGCACACTCATAGATCTGTCCATATTCCTCTTGATGTAGGCCTTCCAGTTCCCGGCTGTGCCCACTGGCGAACCTCCATTATAACTGTGTGCCCTACCGCAACATAAACGGTAGTGTCTCCCCCACATCTCGATCGAGAGCGACGACCAACAGCAAACAAGATTAAGTTGAAACACGGTGACTGCTCCTTTCGGCACAGCTAAACGAAAGAAACTACACCATACACCAGATATAAAGGCTTGATGTTGGATTGCATATACAGTAAAACCTGTCAACTTGACCACCTCTACAAGTTGGCCAACTGCCTAATTTGATCGATTTTGGCTGGATCATTACGTCTCCCATAGAATTTCACCCTCATAACTTGGCCACCCGCCTAACTTGTAACTTGACCGCTCAATAGCAGAACGCTTCAAGTAAACGTACCCTTCTAACATGACCATTTAGGAATTTCCGTCGAAGAAATTCTCTGAGAATTCACAGATAAAAACTGCAATTCGGTTGTTGTGTTTATTTCGTGTTATTTAAGAAGCTCTAATTTGCGATTTTGTTGTTTTTCTATTGAGGTTAAAACAAAATAGGGTGAAAATATTTAATGAAATGAAAAAAGGACATTTTAGGGATTAGAAAAGTATGGTCAACGGTTGTTAATGCACTTTTTTGGAAATGTATAAGGCCGCACTTACACGGCAATTAATGGATTTCATTGTAAATGGATTTTAGTCAAAGAGTTCAGTCAAATGAACCCATGAGCGGATTGGGATATTGATCCAACTAAATCCATGTTGAATCCATGGACTCGTCATGCGGTTCTATTTTTTTAAATAAATGGATTTTTCAAAAACAATGGGTGCATTTTGCTGACCTAGAGTAGGGCAAAATGCTTTTTATTAAGGTCCATCCAGACTGACTGCCTGATGATAGCATGCGCTGCCAACTGGCAGTTGTCATTGCATCCAAACTGACAGCCATTTGGTTGGCCGTCCACTTTTATTATTAAATATGGCAACTGAACCATATGTACGCTGACGCTTTGACAACCGCTCGTCGAATTAAAAACGACAATTTTGCAACTTTTGTTGGTTTTTTGTGTGAAATTGAATAATTCTTTAATGGCCGAGTGATAATTTAAACGCGCAGAGTCCGAGTTGGATAATCAAATTTAAAAATCTCCAAAATGAATTTTTGGTTATGTCATTTTAGCCTTCATTTGGCTAAACTGGCATTGCGAATCGCCATTTGGCAGCTACTTACCCTAGGTAGCTGCCAAATGGCAATTCGCGATGTCAGTTTTTTGACGAGCCTTCATTTAGCAGCAAGCTTAGATAAATCTTTCAGTTTATTGCATAACTTTTAGAGAGCTAATGTATCGCATTAGGCTCATGTACCTACTCATTTGCCCAGTAGTCGAGTTAATTGTTGTTTTGGTAGTACATTATATACTTACACTAAACTGTACGGGATATAGGTACATGTCCAAGGAAAGAACCCAAAGGAACAATTTTGTATGATTCGCTATACAACCTAAAAATCAAGTATTCAAGAGATATCAAATATTTCTCATCCATATATTCAATGCCAGCTGTTATTTTAATCGTATTTTGTTGTACCCCTTCATAAGTTGGCCACCTGTCAATGTTGACCATCTAAAGCGGGAACCGGCGGTGGTCAACATACACAGGTTTTACTGTACATACATTTTCACTGTTGAATATTACATTTCTGTCCAAGCTACTACTTTTTTCGGCTGCCTGTCCCGAAATCTTATTCCGCTTTGGATTTATGCTGAAGTCCTGGTCAAGGCAGCGTTCATTTTGAGCCCATAGCATTAGAGGGATAAATCTGTTTGAGCATCTACCTTTTTCATTGACGAAAAACTAAGCTGTAGATAAGCATAGTGTCAACCGGTAATCAAGCATCAAGCCTGTTATTTGACCAAAAATAACATACCTAATAAAAACACGGGTTCGGGCTTGTTATCGAATACGAGAACTAATATAGGCAGAATAGGGACAGAAAATACGAAAATCGTATAAAATTTACTTTTTTCCTAGTAACCAGGTTGTTTTTAATTGAGCGGAAAGAGAGAATTTCTCGCAATTCTCATTTAAAATTATAATTATGACACATAAAACGAAAATTTGTGATTTTTTTTTGTCAAAAAATCAGCTGTTCATTGTTGTTGTTGCATAGTATAACATAGTATTTCATATACGACTAGGATTTTTGGGGCGTTCATTCAAATTTTGTTGTGTTATAATACTCAAATACGCAATAACAAGGATTTCTGATATACGAAGCGAGCATGAATCCCCCTAATGTATATTTTGATGAAATTTAAGTGTTTTAATAGGTTCCAAATTTTCGACATTTTCAAGTAAAATTTCTTCAAAATTTAAATGTTTCGTAAAATTGTGAGCTTTCTCTTCTGAATAAAAGAATCTGTCTACAAATTTAATATTATTATTTTCAAATGTTTGATTGAATATTTCAATGGTACAATTATTGATGGTTATTAAAACATTTCCTGTAAGAGTAATTTTTCTGTCATCGCAATGATTAATTAAAATTTCATTTTTCATATTTTTACAAATGATCGTAGTCTCGTCAATTTTATGAATTTCGGAAATAACATTAGTTTGTAATTTACAATTATTAAGGCTGATACAGTTGTCCATTATTTTTAATTCGTTTTCATATTGAATATTTTGATTATAAAAATATACAAATTCCATTATTACTTCTAAATTATTATTTGTTGGCATTGCCGTGATAAGTTTATAATCTACAAGTTTATAAGTATCTGGAATTTGAATAGCTAGTCCTAGTACTAAAGTATCGGTTCTATATTTTAAAAGTCCTACTCTAATGTTTTTAATTTTGTAAAAATCCAAATTTGTTTGATTAATTTCTGTTGCTGATAAGATGCTAGGATGTAATAAACCATGTTTGGCTAATCCAATGCTGTCAATTATTTGATTTAGCTTTTCTTTTAACATAGACAATTTTAGTATTTGGTCGAGTCTCAATTGTTGTGAAATAATTTGTTTTTCGTTTTCAGTTATCTGTACAAGTACTTTTTTAATTTGGTTTCGATCGGATTCTATTATTTGTTTTAGGTGTGTAAAGGATTCATTAAAATTTGAATTAATATTGATTTGTTTATTGGATTGCTCAACTATATTTTCATTATTCTGCTCAATAATTTTCATTCGTTCTGAAATGTCCTGTCTGTCATTTTCGTCCATAGTTCCAAATAACCACTTTTGTGCTGTTCCTATAATGTTAATTAAATCTCTTTTCGATTTTTGTTTATTCTTCGGTTCTAATGCTGCTAATTTTGCATAATTTTCTTCCAACTGTTTTGCAATTATTGGGTCATCGATTAAATTTAGTTTCTGTATATTATCTTCCAATGCGTTTAGTGTATTTCTTATATCAGTAATATTAAAAATATGAATTATGGTTATAGTGTCCTTTATTAATTCTGTTGATCCCATGTTTATTATTGTATATCCATTATTGGTGTTGATTGGAGTTACCGTCAGCGTTGCTTTGGTTGGTGGAAGTGCTAACACTGTCAGAAGGTGAAACACTAAGGTCATCTCGCAGGTGAGGACGTTTGATATTAATAGGATGTTCTCTACAAAGTTCTTTAATACGGTATCTAGGTTCGTTTTTATAGTATTTTCTCTTATAGTTCTTAACGGGTATGATAATTCTATTTTCTACATAATCCTCTCTGTTAATGTTAAGTTTATTAATGTACTTATCCTTATGTTGTTCAATACGTGTTGGATTTGCTTTCATAGCTTCTTCCGGTGACATTTTTATGGTCGAATGGTATCGATTATTGTAATTACTAACGGCTTTATGCATTTTTTGAATTAAAGTTAAGTCTAGATTTCGCATGGCAACTAATTTTTCTTGCAGGGTAGAGTTAAATCTTTCGATGTCACTATTTCCTGTGTGGGTGTTAGGTTTGGTTAGATGTAAGTCAATTCCCTGTTCTCTAAAATATTCTTTAATGTTTAATGAAGAAAACTCGTTATCTGTTATCACTTTTCTAGGTTTACTGAATTTTGAAAAATGCTCTTCTAACACTTCTATCTTTTTGCTCCAATTTCGATTAGGTAAATTGTAAAGGTATGCTTTTTTGGTTAATTTATCAATCATTGTAAGAAAAGACTGTTTCATGAAATAGTCTAAGAAAAATGGCATATTTGGTCGGCAAAAATCCTACATCGTAAATTTTTTTGGATTATGGTTGGGAATGGTCCCCAGATTATGGCATTAAAAGTCCCAACCGATCGAGGGTCCGCAACCTTAAAAAAATGGGGGAAAGAGGGGCATTTTTTCGGTTTTTTGCGATTATTTCAAAAACAGTAAGAGATACAGAAAAATGGTCTGAGGATGAAAAAAACTGCATAAAATTATCTTCGCAATGATATATAACACATTAGAGTTTAATTGAATATTTCGGCGTTAAAATAGAACATAAATTAGAATATTTTCATTTTAGATCTTTTTTAAAAGCTCCATAACTTTTGAAAGAACGGTAGTTCAGCCGTAAAATTTTGTACAGGTATTCACAACAAGTTTAAGATAATTTTAACGTAAACATTGAGTCGCTCCGGTCAAGGACCTCCATTATCCCCCCATTTAAATTTTTCAAAACGGCATTTCCATAACTCCCCCCAAAATGGGAGCAGAGTGCTAAATTTTGGTTTGTTGCGATTGGAGGTCATAGTCACCCCACCCACCAAAAATCAGCTCATTCGAATAAAAACTAAGGGTATCTCCCATACAAAGTGACACATCAGGAGTTTGTTCTACGTACTACTCATTTTATAAACTGTAGAACAAAGTTGTCATGGGTCACTTTGTATGGGAGGTACCCTTAGTTTTTATCCGAATGAGCTGATTTTTTATGGGTGGGGTGACTATGACCTCCAATCGCAACAAACCAAAATTTAGCACTCTGCTCCAATTTTGGGGGGAGTTATTCACATGCCGTTTCGACAAATTTCAATGGGGGGATAATGGGGGTCCTTGACCGGAGCGACTCAGCGTTTACGTTAAAATTATCTTAAACTTGTTGTTAACACTTGTACAAAATTTTACGGCTGAACTAACATTCTTTCAAAAGTTATGGAGCTTTTAAAAAAGGTCTAAAATGAAAATATTCTAATTTATGTTCTATTCTAACGCCGAAATATTCAATTGAAATCTAATGTGTTATATATCATTGCAAAGATAATTTTATGTAGTTTTTTTCGTCCTCAGACCTTTTTTCTGTATCTCTTACCGTTTTTGAAATAATCGGACAAAACCGACAAAAAAGCCCCCCTTTCCCCCTTTTTTTAAGGTTGCGGACCCCCGATCGGTTGGAACTTTCTATGCCATCATCTCGGGACCATCCCCAACCATAATCAAAAAAAAAATTCCGATGTAGGATTTTTGCCGTTCGATGGTCATATTTTGGTCCAATTTTCTTAGACTAAAATAGTAGATGTCCATGTGAAGGATTTCATTCGGATTTGTAGGGGTTTGGCTAATTTCGTATTTTACTTTAATAGGTTTCCGTTCGTATTTAGTTTCTAAACATGTTTTGCAATTGTTGATTACTTTGGTAATTTCTTTCACTAGACCTGGGTAGTAAATTTTATTTTTCAAATTATAGTATGTTTCAATGATACCACTATGGATACTTTCTTGGGTGTGGTAAAGAGAAATTTGACGATGAGCTTCTTCTTGGGTTCTAATTTCAGAAGCACGTAAGGTTGCTTTAATGAATTTAACATTTCTGTTTTGACCAAAAAGACGTATGATTAATTGTTGGATTTTATTAAACTGATCGTATGGTAATTCTGTATATATTCCTGTTAATCCCGGTTGAATAAATCTCCTTAATAAACCAATCCAATATTCTTCTCCTCTCGTCATGTCGACATAAATAATCCTGCATTTATATAGTGTTTCAATTTCCCTATCTACATCGTTAGTTAATATAAGCTGAGACTTGTATCGATTGACAATTGTTTCCTTGATCGGAATGTGATCAAGTTGTTGTTCATTTTGGGGGTGAACTGTTGCATTATCTGACAAGGCATTTACCGATTGATTACATTTGTTTTCGAAAGTATTATCTGGAATCCTACTTAAAAAGTCAGCGACTTTGTTTTGTTTACCTTTCAGATACTCGATATCGTATTGATATTCTTGGAGTTTAAGAAGCCATCTTTGGTTTCTTTGACAAAACTCTTGACCATTGTATTTTTTATTCAAATATTTAATAGGAAGATGATCGGTAATGATCTTGAAACGGTTACCCCAAAGGTACGGGTGGAAATAGGTTACAGCCCACACAACTGCAAGGAACTCCTTGTCGGTCACCGAGTACTTCTTCTCATGATCGTTAAGGGTCCGAGACGTGTAGCATACTGGCTGATCACTTTGCGTCAACACAGCTCCTATTGCATAGTTACTGGCGTCTGTAAAAAGTGTAAATGGTTTCGAAAAATCTGGAAATTTGAGAATGGGGTGTTTTGTTATATTACGTTTCAAAGTTTCGTATGCGTCAATATATTCTGGGTCTTGAATATTTATACGTTTATCCTTTTTCAAATATTTTATCATTGGACCAGCGATTTTCGCATAGTCTTTTACAAATTTTCGATAATATCCTGTTGCACCCAGGAATCCTTTCAGCTGTTTTTCGTTACTAGGAAGAGGATAATCCTGAATACATTTAATTTTCAAAGGATTTGGCTTCATCCCCTCGGATGTGAGAACATGTCCTAGAAATTCCGTATCTTTTTTTAAGAATGAACATTTGTCAAACTGAATTTTTAAATTATGTTCCGAAAGTTTTTTGAAAATAAGGTAAAGAGAATGTATGTGTTCTTGCAGACTAGTAGAGAACACGAGGATATCGTCGAGATAAACGACACAAATTTTATTGATGTACTCGCGCAAAATGTCGTTCATGAGCCGCTGGAAGGTGGCTGGCGCGTTTTTTAAGCCAAATGGCATCCTCAAGTATTCATACAGTCCACAGGGGGTAACGAACGCGGTTTTATCGATATCATCAGGGTGAATTTTTATCTGATGATATCCTTTAGCCAAGTCGATTGTCGAGAAGTACTGAGCTCTGCCCAGTTTATCTAGGATGCTGTTTATATTGGGCAAGGGATATTTATCGTCGATCGTGATTTCGTTGAATTTTCTATAATCGACGCACAATCGAAATTTTTGACGTCCGGAGTTGTCTAATTTTTTAGCAACTACCACGATAGGGGAGGCATACCGACTACAAGATTGCCGTATGTCTTTCCATTTCACGGACTTGCCGTCGAACTTCCTCTTCATATTTCGGAGGTAGTCGATAAAGTCGAGCATGTATTTGTTGGTCGGTCGTTGTTTTAATTTCGTGACAGATTGATTCAGTTTGTGTTAACTGATCTCCGTCTTTATATTTATATCAAGTTATTGAACTTATTTAAAAGATTACGAACTGCATTTTTCTCTTCCTGGTTTAGGTGGTTTAAGTCCACTTCCTTATCGGATGAGCTGAGTTCAAAGCAATCTGAATTTGAGATACTCTCATCAGAGTATAGTGGGATTTTAACTCCGTTATTTAAAATAAACAATTTCTTTTCGAAATCGAGTGTTTTACAGATTTTGCTAAGGAGGTCCATACCTATCAAAATCTGGTATGGTTTGTCTCCTAAGTTCCGTTTATACCATCTGGTTGCCCCTTTTGGGTCATACTGAAATTCAGTCGGAATACTGGTCAGCCAGGGTTGCCAACTGGAAATTTAGAAAACGGCTAAATTTAGCCGGAAAACCGGCTTAATTTTTTTCAAAAACGGCTAAAAATTCGGCTAAATAACTTTCAGCCGGAAAAACGGCAAAAAACCGGCTAAATCATACAAAACAATCACATTGCGAAAAAATATAGTAAAATACTGATTTTAATTTTAATTTTTTTTTTATGGAGAGTAAACTATGCTTTAGGCAGATTTCTTAGTTTTATTACATATATTCTCCAATCGCTGGCATTACAGTCAAAATTTACTTTGTTCGGAGCTAGATAGCTCAACTAGTCAAAATTGTCGTATACAGGTCCAATTTCTCGGTGTCCATAGTCCATAACCACATTAGGTTCGAAATTGTGGAACATAAAATTCGTAAAAGGAACGTCCATTGCGTAACTATCGGGTATCATCGCACCTGAATAATTTTATATTTTGATTAAAATATAACCATTTTATTCATTTTCGAATTAGAGCCCTCCAAATTTTATTTTATTTTCCATAGTTACGAAATTGTTGTTCCATTGTTGATGTTCCGCAATTACGAATTTGTTGCTGCAAAGATACGAAATTGATGTTTCAAAATTAGGCTTGTTCTGCTATACGTTCTCTTGTGTTTCCGATATTTTCCGCTATGTGTCCGCTATATGGCAGACAGTAGAATAAGTGTCGCTAGTGTCGGTAACAAGAACAAGAAAATCCTTCTTACGAGAGCTGATAGCGTAATGTTTCCATTGCATATCATTTCGTAGTGTACATAATGTTGCAAGCACTATATGTTTCCTGAACCACGCCGAGATTCGATCTCCGGACCTCTAGATTACTATAGCATCGTGAAGATGGACTCAACCAAGTGAGCCACAGAGCGAGTAATCCCGAAATATATACACATTTAAATTTAATTTTTGTAATTTACTGGGCAACCTACTTGCACAACGTTAGTGTTGAACACTACAAAGTTTCGGCGATATTATCAATATCTATGAACCGTGTTAAAAGGCTTTCACCATTGTACATACTTAATTTGACATGATTACCACAGATAGCGTGGTAAAGAATTGACACTTTGATAAATGTCCGGGTACCTCCATGCTCCAAGACTTGCTCAGCAAAGAATTTTATTTAAGAAACTGTCTTTCATTTTGCAAATTATTCAGCATATTAGTGGTTAGTAAATTACATGCCCATTACCCAAAATTTATTGAAAAAAGGCAAGTCTCCGCGGCAAATTTTTCCCAGGATACATAAATGCAAGTTTTCCTCTCGGTAGACATAATAGGTACTTACTCGTACTCTAGTCTAATACACGACAATTACATACATGTAGAAGTAATTTCACGGCGATTATTTATTTTTGTTGTGAACATTGAGAAATTGATTCTAGTTTCAAAGTAAAAAAAGTCATAAAATAATTTTAGCAGTAAAAACAGCCGAAGAAAATCAATTCCGGCTAAAAATACGGCCGGCCGGAATTAGAAATTTCTTCCGGCTAAACAGCACGGTTTCCGGCTAAATTTGGCCGGAAAACGGCTAAATTGGCAACACTGCTGGTCACTATTCGATCCACAAATTCCGTAGTTATATTATTTATAGTTTGGAGATTTAACTTAACACGATCACACACTTTGAAATTTTTACAATCAACTTTACCAGAATTTATAATGCTCATAGTTGACCCCGTGTCAATGAGACATTTATATTTTTTGTTGTCGATTGTAAGGTCAGCAAAAATTTTCGATCCGAGGCCTACACCAGAAAAAACGCTGGTTCGATATTGTGAACCTCTTCGTTTAGTGTTAGTTTCACCTCTATTTTGATTACTACGAGTATTATTATTATTATTATTTCGACGAGAATCATGTCGCGGTTTATGAGACACTTGTGCCACATCCATTGGCTCTGGGTTTTGATGTACATTTCTAATTTGGCCTGCTGGGTCAAATGGTCTAAATGTGTTGCGTGGATTGTTATTAAAATTATTGTAATGGTGGTTAAAATTTCGATGTAATCCTGAAAAATTGTGATTTTGGTTAAAGTTTCTGTGAAGTCCCGAATTTTGCCTAAACTGTTGTGAATTGGAATTATGAAAATTGTTATACCTTCCCTGATCGTCATTCTGTTTCGGACTACTAAAATGTTTATGTGTCTGTCTTTTATCGAACGTTGTGAATTCTTTGTCTAAATTTCCGAAATCGTACCCAACATAATTATAAAGAATATCTTTAATTTGATGAATATCGAAAACATTTTGAATTTCTCGGGACAAACTACCACTAGTTATTTGTTTTATTTTATTTACCAAAATTGCGTAAAAAGTATTTTTAGTTTCTGATTGATTTGCATGGTATGTAGAAAATGAATTAATTTCTGAAATAAGCTGTTCTAATTTTAAATTTAGGTCACAAATTGAACTTACTCCGAGCTGATTAATTTTTCGTGAAACGTCCTTGTAGTTGATTGTTGGTCGGAAATGTTGTTTGAGTCTTAACTTCGCTTCGTCCCATGAATTTGGTGCATTGTTTAGCAACAGTTCCTTCGCTTTCCCGTTTATTTTAACGTTGAAAATTGCGGTCCACGTTTCTCCTCGGTGTTCTGCTCTGCATGTGTTCATATGCGTCTCCACTGCTGTTAGGAATTGGGTCAGGTCCTTCGAGTTCCCATCAAAATGGATATGCTGGATTTCCTTGAAAATACGTGCGGCTCCTGCCTGCACCGGTTGTTGGATTGTTGCAAGATTCTCGAGGGCGGCTATTAGCCTTGCTGCTAGTTCTGGATCCATTATTTCAAGCTTAAATAGTGCTTTTTCTGCTTTACGGTTTTTGATTTCGATTCCAATTGATGATTTTATTTTTCACTGTTTTGTTTATTTTATTTAGTTTAATTTAACCGAATTCACTTGTGTTTACGATGTGATGGTTAGTGAACAACTTTTAACTTTCCACTTTTTAACTAATTTTTTTTTTTTTTTTTTTTTTTTCCACTTTCAACTTATTTTGTTAGTTTATTTTCTAATTTTTCTTTTTCACTTTTAACTTATTTTGTTAACTTTTATTTTCCACATTAAACTTATTTTGTTTCCACTTTTTAACTTTTGAACTAATTTTTGTTTCCACTTTTCACGGTTCTAAAAGGGATCTACCGTTTGTAGAAATCCCGGCCGACTGCGCCAATTAAAAAAGTCTTTTCACTTTTTGTGAAAAAAAGTATTTTTTATTATTGACGACTGACTGATCTTAATACATTGACTTTTGGTTGACGACTCTTTCTTTAATTTCGACTAATGTCCCATTACAGCTCGGGACGCGCGCTGTTTACATATTATAAAGAATGCATTGCATCTTTGCATTGCATGCATTCTGAGAAATTTTGTTGTTATGTCTTTTATATTCATATTCATGTTGCAAGCGTATCTGAATATGCATTCAGATGCACTCGCATTACATTTATTGTTTACAAACATCTTACTAAATCTGTTGGAGATTGGCGACGGATGGATATGTATCTATTGAAAGAAATATGAATCTATGGGAATCAAAGTTACTGTGAGTGTTGAGAAAATGATTATTGTTTGTTTATTATTGATGTTTATAATTGTAAATGTGGGAAGCTGGTCGAGGATGATAGCTCCTCCCCCGTTAGAATGAGGTCGCGGCAGTTCCAGTTTCGAATAGGCCTATTGGGCTGTTTGGATACGGCTGGAGCAGCTGGCTACCGAATATACTTGATGTTGGGATGATTATATTTGTCGAGGCGAGTCCTTGTATTGATCGTGACACGATTGTTTTTCTTTCGTAAGATCTTTCGTACGATCGATAAGACGATTGCATCTACTAATAGTTCAGGCGTTCTGCAAAGACAATTAGCGCGTGTTTTACTTGCATTTTAATCTTGTCGACTCGTCACTTCATTGTACACTAACTTTGGAGCGTGCATGGCAACATTTATACATACTTGCTGTGTGATTATTGTTCGCCAGTCCGTGTTTTGATCGGATAGTGTGAAATGATCATACTATGGTTCTTATCGTCCAAGTTTACCCGTCCGGTCGTTTTCTTACAATTTGAATTCTGAATTCAGCCATTGAAGGCTAAGCTCTTCTTAGATGTCGGTTATTTCGAAATGTTGACCGATGCCAGGATGGATGATGAGGTCAACCCAATAAATGTTCCATTTGCTGTTGTAGGTACTTTCGTTGACTGTTAGACTGCAATTATAAAAGTGGATAAGTGCGGTTCCTGATATATTGTAATTTGGTGTACCACAATCGGATTCGATAGTTGTTGGTGGTACATTTAAGAAGAGGATATAATTTTGTTCCGGGTGGTATATGGAGGTTACTTCTGTCTGGTTGATAAATGTACAATTTGTAGGTTTGTGGTTGATTATGTTCTGAATGCAGGCGGTTCCTTTGGGGTCGTTGCTCGAAACTTTGTTGCAATAGTGTCTCTGGTCGATTCGAATGCAGGGTGAGTCCATAAGTTGAATATCTTTGTTGTTCGTTATGGCATACGGCTTTGTTGTCAATGCGAGTGTTTTGTTGGGGGGAATTGGGCTTGAGTGGAAGTATGAATATTGGTTTGGGGAAACAATCTAGGAACTCATATGCCTGTTCTAGCGATTTTATTTCAATTGATTGATTTTTCAGTAGGTATGCTAAACATTTTATCATTTTCGTTTGCATATGTATACAAAAAGGAAATTTTTCTTTTGATTGAAGTTTGCCATTAATTTTATTTTGTAGATTATTCGGAAAATTTTCAATCGAATTTTCTTGATAATTTATGTGGTTTGTGATATTTTTGAATCTATTTATCATTTCGTGATTTAGTGAAATTTGATTGTTAATCCTTTCCTCTATAGGGTTTTGATTAAGTTTAATGTTTTCTATTTGTTTATTTAGAAGTATAATGCATCGTCCGCGTCCATATTACAGGTTATGAATTTTATAACTGAACCTAAGCTATTTACGAGTCTTCGTTTGTGTTTATATTTTGGCAAAAGTGTATGCAATTTCTGTTCTTCTTGGTCAAACTTGAGGTGTGTAATGTCGAGAGTATCTTGAACACTGCTATCGGTATCGTTGTTAAGAGCGTCTAAGGATTTTTTATACGGTCCAGGTGTGCAGTATAGTCTTCTAGGTTTATGAGGTGTACGAAATTTGTGTAAGTTTGGATTATTCTGGCTGATCCTAAGTTCATTGTTAGAAGCCCGTTATTGTTACTCAGTTCCTGGATTTCTAGTCTTTGTCCGTGTATGGAGAGAGCCCTGCAATTTACGTTTACGTTTAATTTTGGATTTATGTAATTTTTGATTTTTGTTAGTAATTAAGATAACAGTACTGTCTTTTTTACCTGTTGAGTAGTGAACCTAGGAGTTAGTTTATTTCTCTTGCATTTTTTTTCGGATTATTGCGTCATTTTTCTCATAAGCAAATGGTTTCTCGGGATTCATGTTGAGTTTATCTATGTTTGCTTTTTCATTTTGCTGTTTACTTCTGGAGAATTCAGTCTGAGGATCGTATCGTTTATTGTCGCCATGTTGATTGAAGTTTTGTTGATTGTTTTTATATTGATTGAAGTTTTTTTGATCGTTGATGGATGGCAGGTATGTGTTGATTTGTCTTCCAAACATTAAATTGTATGGTGCCTGTTGTGTAATCGAATGTGGTGTACTTTGGTGGCTCATTAGAAAATCCTGTATTTCTTGATTGACGTCTTTGTTGCTTATTGTCGCACAAAGTAGAGCTTTCTTAAACGTCTTAACGTATCTCTTCACCATGTCATTAGCTTGTGGCCAATACGGCGTTATTGTATGGTGTTTGGTGTTCAGTTCTCTGCAGAAAATCTGAATCTCTCTGCTGAAAAATGGTGGACCGTCGTCGGTTTTTACTGAGATCGGGAATCCAAAGTGAGCAAATGGTTTTTTCAGAATGTTTATAAAAACTGTGGGTGTGGTTGCTGCTACCATTTCTAAAATTGGGTATCTTGAGAACTCGTCTACTAGAATGACAAAGTATTTTCGGTTTGGGAGTGGACCAGAGTAGTCAATATCTATACACTCACATGGGCTTTCGGCTTTGGATAAGGTTTGTATAGGGTATCTGTTTGTTTGTGGTGTTGCGATTTGGCAAGTATGACACTTTTGGATGAATTCGGCTTTTCCTTTTACCACATACATATATTGTTGCTTCATGTTTAATGTTTTTGTGAAAAAAATATTCTTTTAAATTGATCGACGACTTTCAACGGATGTTTTCCGCTGTATGTGTAAAGATGGATATCTGTCGCATCTGCCAATACCTCTTTATAAAGCTTTGTGTATGTTTCATAGCCGATAATGTTTTCTGTACTACCCGTGTCAATAATAAAGTTGATATTCTGACCATTCACGAAAATATTTGTTGACGGAAAATTATGTTGTTTTTGTTTTGTCGTGTTGAATACTACGGAATCGTTTGAGTCGCTACTCTCAATTGTGATTTCATGACTGGCTCGTCGAACGTTATTTGTTGATACATATTTGGAGAACCATTAGGGATTAGACATGACTGTAAGAAGATGTTTAAATTTTTTTATTATTAGTGAGCTTTAATCCTGGCTTACACATTTTTTCCCTAGGACTCACCGCTTCCGAGATGTAGTCGAAAATAAAAAAAAATGGAAATTTTATCCCCCACCCCCCACTTCAGTTCACCTCCAGTTTTGATTGGACTAATATTACAAAAAAGTAAATTGCATTTGCGTAAAAATTAAAAAGGGTGTGAAACAGATCCTTCCCAATCCTAATTTGAGATTTCACTAAAAGATTCGAGGACATTTTTAACCGATTAACATAGTATGTCTAATTGCATTTGCGGATGACTTGATTTACATTATTCCAATCGTCATTGGCTAAAAATACTATCGCATCTTCTAGCGAATCTGTTTCTTTCCCTTTCGATTTATAAGTGTATGATGTGAATAGATCATACATTCATACTTTTGTCAAAAATGCCATATTTGGCGAACAGTCGCCAAGGGTAAATTTTCGTCGCCAAAGCCCTTTTCAAAACGCCAATTTGGCGACAAGTCGCCACGTCTGGCAACCCTGCTTTCAGCTATCGCACCGGCAGTCTACATGTGTGTTATGCAAATTACTTACCTGTGCTTCTCGAACCTGTCTGTTCACTGAATATCGAACCTGTCTGTTACAAACGTTTCCTTACAGACTAGTTTATTGCAAGGATTTCTTAACCTATTGATACAAATAATTATAATCTAATCCCAATGCTAGATATATTAAAGGTCAAGTCATTTTTCAGTTTTCATATGATAGGTGACGAACGTCGCGAAGGTATGTCGTAGCATATCGGATTGCGTCTGCTAACATCTAATGTTTATCTATTGTGCATATCACAATTAAGAACATGTGGACTTGTCAACCGAATGTTTTTTACGAAAGGAATGTTTACTAAATGGATGTTTAATATGAGAATCTTGACTTGGCTTGGCTAAGCAGAGTGGTACTGCATTTTACGATATTATCACAAGATTTTTAGCATGTCGTAGAAAATAGTAGGTACGAGATAGTTTGACATTCCATGTAAAAGTTCGCTTGCTTACCGTATACAAAACAGTATATCATAATTTTGCATGTTCTAAGTAGGCATGGGTTTATAATCACGAAAAATAATTTCACCAATTTCGACTGTTCATCAAATATACGAAAATACACCCATGCCTACTTGGGACATACGAAATTATGATATACTGTTTCGTATACGGTAAGCAAGCGAATTTTTACATGGAATGTCAAACTATGTCGTACTATTTTCTACGACATGCAAAAACTCTCTAATATTTCCAAAGGTAACACATAGTAGCATGTATCCGTAATATTTTTTAACTGAAATTTTTGTAATTTTCAATAGATAATATCAGTTTGTATGGTGTTTTAGAAGTAAATTTTCATTTGCATATTTCGTTCAAATAAAACTAAGGCCGTAACTGCACAATTTTATTTTTATTTATGATCGTCTTTTGATTGTATAATGCAGGCCTAAAGTTAAATGTCCGGTAAAACGATCTACATAGTTGCCAAACATTTCTTGCTCCAGTCAAACTAAATTGCTCAACGTTTGATTAGCAAACAGAATGACAAAAATGACTTATGCTATGCAGCCTTATAATTCTATTATAAAGCTATAATATATTATAATATAATTATAATCATTATAAAGCCTTTAACTTCGTTACACAAAAATAAGTTGAAAATGTAAACTAAATTCATGCAGAGCGCTTTGAATATTAAACATCAAACTTATGTACATACATATGTATGTATGTATTGTTAAGAAAATATACATATGTACATATGTATGTACATTCATTTCCAAACTCTGCCTCGAGAAACTTCTGTTTGAATATCTTTTAAATTAAAATTAAAATTTTAAGGAAGAAAATAAATGCTTTTAAAATAGAATAGAACATTAAAAAATTAAAATTAAAATGTAAAAAGTAAAAAAAAAAAATATGTATTAGATCATCTAGTGTAAAATGAATTGTTTGAGTAGATTACCAATATTATAATTTGTATTTCAAACCTAAATATTGGTTGTCAGAAAATATTAGCTACGTTTTTTTTTCTATCGGGCACTGGATACAACAGCACAGCTTCCATACAACAGTTGGCAGTATATTTCTATATAGAACAATACGTATCAAACTTAATATTCTAATTTGTATGCACGTTTCCTTGTTATATCCTGAAAAAAAAACGCAGCTATTACCACATGAAAAATAATGCAAAAACATATTGAATTGACTGAAACGAGATTCGTAAAATGTAGAGTTTAAGTGTCACACCCCTATGTTTTTATAAGTTTGTTGTATAGGTATAAAACAATAATAAAATTATATGATTATTCTTCCTCCTAACTTGCGTAATTATCTATAATATTGTGTTAATATTAAATTGGCTATCTGATGTGTACATACAATTTATCTAAATATATTTGTAAAAAATAAAATTATGTATTTGAAATTACACTTCTTCGTATTTTTCATATTTCATTTAGTTGAACTAAAAGTTAAACAAATGGTAAGTACTGAAGATAGATTAGCACATATATTATTTTTTAAAGCATGTCACGGACCGACAAAAAGCATTTCGGATTTGGAAAGAACGTTTGGGGGCATCTTAAATTTATGTAAGTTAACTTCATAAATACAAATTTGTTTTGTTTGACAGTTGTGTTTTATACAGAACAACTCGTAACCGACTTCATGCTCGAATTTGTATGAAAGTTGTGCTGTTCTGTCCTTTAATCGATAGTTTAAAACGCAGCCACAAAAAATTAACTTAAAACGAAAAAACTACACTCAAAGTCGCTCAATGGTATCACGGATAATGTTATCATTCGGTTATTGGAATCACTTTTGAAAAACTCAAAATTTGTCATACATTTTACTCACATTGTATTCGCTCATTGTCATCACAACATCGGTTAAGGTACATTTTCCTCGACACAATCGCAGAACAAAGACTCTCTTGCAGGGGATACTTAAGTCTCGACTACCAAAAGACCAGACCAATTTAAATGTGGGTCTCCAAGAATTAAGTATGTTTTTGTTAAAAGTCTACCGTCATTTAAAGCAAATCAACCGCTTTTATTTTACTTTGCAAGCGTTTTCAACTTGCGTTGCGATTAAACGGGACACGGGAAACTGATTTCTATCGAGTTAGATATACAGGGCCGGAAACTGCCGCATAAACGCACTGGACTGTGATTCCTCATGTGATTTGCAGCAAAAAAGTTGTACGGAACATACCCCCATAGCTTAACTCTTTAGCCGCCACAGGCATTTGAAGATTTTTGAAAAAAACATTTTCTTGTACGACTAAAACTTTATCTCAAAGCTCGGCTAGCTAGAATAGCACAATAAGATGATTATTACAGCCAACAAATTTACCTAAAAAATAAAACTAACGGCACTAAAATCGGATAAGAGGTTTGGTTTTTACAGAACTTCAAAGTCAAATTTTTGTGATTTGACCCAAAAACAAAATGTTTTTCCATCTCAATTTTCTCCAACTTCTGCCAAGGTGAGTTGCTCGTACGCAAGGAGATTATAATACATGGAGTAATCACGAAGCAATTTGGTTGAAGCCAAAACGAGAGAAAAATGCGTTTGTAGTTGTGCTGCTATGAGAATTTAGCCATAGTCGTCCCATGATTCGGATAAAAATTTGGGAGCTTTTGTGCATAATAAGTATCGATAGTGTTATTGTTATTGACTTAGCGCTGTTAGTAGTTGTTTTCCTACGGCGACGGCTGGTGAGATATAAAATAAAATATTATGTACGACAAGCAGAAAGTTTGTACAGAATGTACTTATGCATTATTGAAATTGCAATACAATATGGCACAACTTCCACCGAAAGCCAGGCTTAATACAACCTGCCCGTAGTGTGGCTCTAACATCTGGGTAAACTTTTTGAACATTTAGGCCTCTTTTCCAAATTAAACCGCATCCACACGGACTGCAAAATGCCAGCCGGAAAATTATATATGTAGTTAGAATATCATTTTGAAAGCTTTAATACATTTAATTATCAAAATCGAACAGTGTGTTTGTATTAATGTTAGGTTATTCGATAATTTTACATTTTCCAACAAAAACAAACAAAAGTCGCCAAACACTGTTGTCACTCTCACTGTTGTAGGTACAAACATAACACCGTTTTCGTTTTTTTTTTTCAATTTGATTTATTACTTATAGTCCTTTTTCAATATTTCTCATACTTTCTTTAAAATATCACAAAAACAATTCGTCGACAAATTTTAAATTCAAAGATAGCCCCGAAAGTAAGTAATGACATGATTGTGAAAGACCCTAAATGAGTATAGTATACAGTGTAGTCAATGGCTGCATTCAGCGAACGGAAAATGTAGCAGAAAAGTGATACTTCAATTAGATTCTCATTGCGTATTAAGGCCATTCAGCGGAAAAAGAGGTCGGTGGCGGGTCATTCTTGTAGCATTTCCAGTGAATTTCGTTCGCTGAATGCAGCCATTATGTAATTTGATATTGCAAAATGTTGTGGGGAATTTTTTTTTTGCGCTGAGCCTTCCACGAATATTTCTGTGCAAAACAGGGCCAAAACCGCAAAAAAAAAAAAAAACTCCACATTTTTGTGACAAGCTCTCCATGAACATGTTAAGCGCAGGATAGACCTCGAGAGTGAAATTTCTGTCCGCTGCGATTTTCTCAATGAAAATGTATGCGCACTGTCGTGGAATATATGGCAAATACTGGAGATTTCCATAAGCGACAATCCAGAAATGGTTCCATAATTTTTCTCGGCCATTTTATGTATTATTTTTCGATTCCCTGATCATCAGATATTTTTCACAATTAAATCACCGGTGAACCGAAAAATAAAATATATAAAATGGCCGGAAAAATGCTGGAACCATTTTCGGACTTTAGCTGATGGAATTACCCAGCATTTGTCACATATTCCACGACAAAGCATACATTTTCATTTAGAAAATCCCAGCGGACAAAACTTTCACTCTCGCGGTCTATCCATCCCTTTATAGATTTAGCATGATCGGGTCCAATGCGATATTGATCTTCAAAATGCGTTAAGCACCAAATATTACTTCGATCGGATTAAAACAAAGGGTACCTCCCATACAAATTATTCAAATTCAATACCACTAGTTTATTAAGAAATAAGGGAACAAGTCAACCAAAATTAAAGTTTTGCTCGTAGGCAATTTTCCGGTCATTTTGTATGGAAGGTACCCTTTGTTTTAATCCGATCGAAGTAATATTTGGTGGAGGGTCTAATGGGACTTAGCCTTAACGTTTACCAAAATTTTTCCCGCCTGCTGTGATTCGGCGAAAAGTTACAGGCATGTCTTTTTTTTTAAATGTTAATAGGGAGTATAGGGGAATGTTTTGTCGGGGCAGCGTGGGTCTCCGTGTAGGACAGCTATATATTGTTAGGAATAGTTATCCCAATTACCATGGCTCCAATTAAATTACTTCAGGAGCTAGAGCGCCAAATGTAACTATCGAAAAATCTAAATTACACCAAATGTTTTAAGGTCTAGTATATAATCTGCCAAGAGAAGGTATATGATATAATATATCATTAGAAAGGAAATTTTGTGTAGTTTAAATCGTCCTCAGAACATTTTGCTGTAAATATTACAGTTAACAAGATATTGGCGAAAAATCATAATTTCACCCCTTTGCCACCCCCTCCCCCCAAATGTGACGCGCAAAAAAGTCTAACTTTTTACTGCGTAATGCGGTCAGGCCATAGAACAATTTGGCATCAAAAGTCAGCTCTTTTTTTTGATGTTTGGGTCTAGAGCTAAAGTCACTATACTATAAGAACGTTATCTTGCACAGCGTTTTGATGGATTTTACGGTCAATCACCAGGAAACACGAAATAAAATTCGAGCCAATCAGAGTCCCGGAAATTGGTTGGACTTCACTTCGAATGCAAATCACGCAAAAACCACACATTACATCAGTCTAAAAACGATTGCATTCTTTTAAGAACAATATTCACTGTAAATATTAATTTAACACGAACTTCGAATTTGCGGTCAGTTTGCAAGAAATAGACTTGAAATTCATATTTCGTCTAATTTTTGCGACATGGCAACTACTTTTGCATTCTTCGAATGCAAATCGTCCAAAATATACACTTAATTGAATACAAGCACTTAGCACAACACCTTGACTAATGTATCCACTTTATCCCGGCTTCAAAAACATCAACATTCACAAATAATTTTCAATTTTAAAACTTTACTTTCTTCAACTGTCAAATTCATCATGGCGAGAATCATATGTTAACTTCTTTCTCCTACTCTCAGATAAAAAGTGTGCAGGGTTGTGAGAAAAATGTTCGCTTATTATTTGTGTGCAGTTCGTGGATAAAAAGTGTTCAATTGCGTTATAATAATGAGGATAACAGTTAAGAAAAGTGTTGATTTGCAGTTAGTTATTCTTTTTGCGTGTATTGAGCGACGAGGAAGATAAGAAATGAACGAGAAAAAAATGTTGTCGAATGAATTTTAGAATTTTCGATTATTGAAACTGTTATGATCAGCCCTGCTTTTTATTTGAATGAGAAAATGGGAGGAGCTTTCTGATTTGTGTGTACGGATATGGAGATGATGCGAATGTATTGCAGGCTTCAGTAGAGTTCATACTGGCGAGGCTCCGTGCGGTCTCTTTGTATTATAACCTCTTTGCTCGTACGATTCTTTTAAAAATTGGAGCATAGTCTAACCATGTCTAACGATCATTTCTTTCTTACATCATTTGATTCTACCTTCGTCATTTCTAACAGTTTCAATGCTTTAAGTGCAGAAAACTAAGGTTAATTTTGGATCGATTTTGATATAATTTAAATAAATTTTACCAAATTGCAGATCTTTAGGGGCAGTTTGAATTTAATTGAATTGAAATTGGGCTAAAATTAACCCTAGTTTTCTGCACTTAAGGCATTAAAACTGTTAAAAATAACGAAGCTAGAATAAAATGATGTAAGAAACAAATGATCGACTATGCGCCAATTTAAAAGAATCGTACGAGCACCTCACCTTGGGAGAAGTTGGAGGGAATTGAGATGGAAAAACAAATTGTTTTTGGGTCAAATCACAAAAATTTGACTTTGCAGTTCTGTAAAAATCAAACCTCTTATCCGATTTTAGCGCCGTTAGTTTTATTTTTTAGGTAAATTTGTTGGCTGGAATAATCATCTTAATTTGCTATTCTAGCTAGTCTAGCTTTTGAGATATTGAAGTTTTAGTCGTACAAGAAAATGATTTTTTCAAAAATCTTCAAATGCCTGTGGCAGCTAAAGGGTTAAGCTAGGGGGGTATATTCCGTACAACTTTTTTACTAGAAATCACACGAGGAATCACAATCCGGTACGTTTATCCGGCAGTTTCCGGACACCCTGTATATTTGGTGAATAGTGGTCTTTGACAAACATCAGTGTTCCTACAAGCACTACGATTGGTGCTGTCTTTTGTACTACGAGTATTGCCCGTGCTTTTGTGGTTAGATGAACTCATTTAACCGACTTCTATCAATGCTCCAACTTAGCTGGGCTGAGTTGTGGGATGCGATATCTTTTTCCAGGGGGAATGCGACCGCAGAGCATTCAAAACGGCGCGGCGCATCGCTAAGCCACTCCATGTCCAAAAGCTTATATGTATATAGTTCAAACGTTTAATATTGCCTTTTTTGTGACAATGCACATTTGCAGCCTGGTAAGCCTTGGTAAGAATCATACTGAGTGCTCAAAATAGATAATCGCTTATTATTACCATTCGGTTATTGTTATCAGAACAACAATGTCCCGATGTGATCACATTTAGCGGCTTCGACTGTATATACAATTTTCTTTGCAATGATATACAGGGTGTTTCAGGACACCTTGTATAATATTTTAGGGTATGGAGCGGAGTCTGAGGAAAACCTCCACAGCAATGGGAGGGTTACTCATCCTGGTTGCGATATTTCTGGAGGAGAGTACGCAATTCTTCATGGTTTCATTACTGATGCTATGCCGGTTCCCTGGTCTCTTAACGCCTTTTTAACCGATTCGAAGGACATATTGTACGAGAAAAAAACTCCTGGTAGAGTTCTTTCTTTATTATGCTTTTGTCTATAGAGGTTGATAGGAGAATCGGATGGAGTACAGTACAGTGACTGATCCATCATTTTCTGATAGAAAAAAAAAATTAAAATCGCATCTTTCGACGTCAATTTTTGAGCAACAGCAACAATTTTCGATTAGTAAACTCATAATTGCGATTTGGGTAGCCGTAACTTCCCAACGCGGATAGGTAGGACCGTGTAATTTGGAACAAATATGAACGCCATAAGTAGCTCTAAAAATGTGCCGAATTTTAGAAAGATCGAGAAGGGTTCCCGAGATACCGAGAATGAACGATTGCCACACATAAAAATACGATAATCTCGCTAAGTATCGATCGGACAGGGTACATGAGTAAAACTTTAACCCTTGAAAGTAGACAAGACTGATCACAGGCCTCATCGAAGAGCTTATTATGTAGTGAATTAGGTCATTGTGTGACTTGGCGAATGCTGTACACAGCGCCCGCTCTAAGGGGAGCAAGCCGGGCGCCATAGACCGTCCAATCGATTGAACAATCCTTTTGATCGTCAGATAAATTGGAAGGTGTATGTGGCCATCCAATCCAATTTTTTTATTGGACGAGTGGAACATATTGCCTTGCAATCTTTCATACAATCTGACCTATGATTGAATGCCAATCATGTGTTTTCAGTTGCTGATTTTTAACATAAACCGGTGGTCATTTTTCATATCGCGGTCTTTCTCAATCGAACGTAGCAATGGATGTCCACTTTCCAACGCCACACAATATATAATTTTCGCTATGTTTAGATTGCACGATAAATTGTATAGTGTATGTGATGTACGGGCGTCAGATCGATTAAGTGGAATCGAGTGCAGCACAGTTGATTGTTCAATCGATTGGACAGTGTATGGCGAGATATAGCAAGAAAACTCTACATGAAAGCTGAAATGTGCAACTCACGATCGGTGAACCAATTAAAACACTGATACATAAGTAGCAAACCAGAGAATTTTTTTTTTAATTGTTACTGCCGAAAGACTGCAACTCTATAAGCTCCAGGTTCAGTATCAGAGCTAGTGCTGTGGCCGAGCTCAGTATTTGGTTAAGGGAAACCAATACTTACTTTCGACTAAAAATTAGACCAATAGACCATTATAAATATTTTCTATTTGAATTGCTAAAATGGGACTAGTCGCAGATAGAGACTATAGAAAAAATTGTCCTCGACGAAAATGCACAGCAAACAGTCACTCTTTGTGAATGTTTCTGTAACTGCAGTTTTTCGAATTTTTGTATTGTGGTGTTAGCTATTGTTTGTTGGGTAGGCCGATTATGACAACCACTTTTGCACCTAGTTTGAGAGACCCTGATAACATTTCGTTACTTCAAAAGGTATTCGTAGCAAATACGCTACCATTCTACACATTCATACTAAATTTATTGGCGATTATAATCTGCTTTTCCACCCCGTTTAGGACACCCTGTTAATATTTCCCAATCTCAAATGTATTTGTAGCAAATACCCTCCCATTCCACATATTTACACGGGATACCTACATAATCCCGAAAAACAAAATCCCGCCACCTCAAAATCCCGCCATTCCAAAATCCCGCTATTAAATAATAAAAAATCCCGCCAAAATACCGCCAAATTTTTTTTATTGTTAACAAAACATATAGATATGCGTTCGACTTATCAATTATTTACATTAGTTTATGCGTCAAGTTTTTCAAAAAATCCGTTTTTTCATAGTCCTCTTTAGATGCAAAGTATATTCCTTAACTGCTGGTTACGTCTAAAGACCTATTGGATGCGACCTTCGAATCGGGACGGCTCAACTTGGTCTTTAGCTAGGAGCAATTCTTTACCTAGTAATTCCACCAGCCGGTACAGACCAATATGGCTTTTCCTTGTGATAAAGTTAAATTAAGGTGACCAGACTCCCGAAGGCCCAGTGCTGTACACATACTTGCAGAATTCAGTTTTCAGACACAACCTCAACTATAACCTCAACCCTCCCCCCACCCCCTCTTAACGCCGATTTGGAGAAAGCAAAACTCACGATCACTATGGCCAGCTCAATGGAGGTCTATTTTTCTAAATTTTTGTATAGACTGGGCTATGACTTCTATACAGGGTGTCCGGAAACTGCCGCATAAACGCACCGGATTATGATTCCCCAGTCGATTTCCAGAAAAAAAGTTGTACGGAATATACCCCCTCAGCTTAACCCTTTAGCTGCCACAGGCTTTTAAAGATTTTTGAAAAAATCATTTTCTTGCACGACTTAAAGCCTAATATGTCCAAAGTTAGACCAGAATAGTAAAATAAAATGATTATTACAGCCAACAAATTTACCTGTAGTAAAGTAAAAGTAAGTAAAACTAACCACACTAAAATCGGATAAGAGGTTTGGTTTTTACAGAGCTTCAAAGTCAAATTTGCGTGATTTGATTCAAAAACAATCTTTTTTTCCATCTCAATTTTTACCTGTAGTACAGCATTGGGAAATGTACAGCAAAATGTACAGCATTCCCAATGCCACACAATGAAACCTAATTCACTACATCAGCGGTCGACAAAGGGTGTCTCGAGAGCCACATGCGGCTCTTTGACTGATTTAGTGTGCTTTATTGACTCAAAACATTTTCAAACTCTCGCACAAATTAATAAAAAAAAAACAATGTCTACCGTTATCTCCTTTAAGTAGCCCTGAATGACTATGGTAGTATACAGGGTGTCCGGAAATTGCCGCATAAACGCACCGGATTATGATTCCTCAGTCGATTTCCAGCAAAAAAGTTGTACTGAACATACCCCCTCAGCTTAACCCTTTAGCTGCCACAGGCATTTAAAGATTTTTGAAAAAATCATTTTCTTGCACGACTTAAAGCCTAATATCTCCAAAGCTAGACCAGCTAGAAGAGTAAAATAAAATGATTATTACAGCCAACAAATTTACCTGTAAAATAAAACCACACTAATATCGGATAAGACGTTTGGTTTTTACAGAGCTTCAAAGTCAAATTTTTGTGATTTGACCCAAAAACAAAATGTTTTTCCATCTCAATTTTCTCCAACTTCTGCCAAGGTGAAGTGCTTGTACGATTCTTTTAAAAATTGGCGCATAGTCGTACGATCATATCTTTCTCACATCATTTTGATCTAGCTCCATTACTTCTAACAGATTTTATACGTTAAGTGTAGAAAACTAGGGTTAATTTTAGCTCGGATTCAATACAATTCAATTCAAACTGCCCCTAAAGATCTGCAATTGGTAAAAACTATTCAAAATATGTCGAAATCGAGCCAAAATTAACCCTAGTTTTCTGCACTTAAGGTACTAAAACTGTTAAAAATAATGGAGCTACAATAAAATGATGTAAGAAAGATATGGTCGTAAGACTATGCGCCAATTTTTAAAAGAATCGTACAAGCACCTCACCTTGGCAGAAGTTGGAGAAAATTGAGATGGAAAAACATTTTGTTTTTGGGTCAAATCACAAAAATTTGACTTTGAAGCTCTGTAAAAACCAAACCTCTTATCCGATATTAGTGTGGTTTTATTTTACAGGTAAATTTGTTGGCTGTAATAATCATTTTATTTTACTCTTCTAGCTGGTCTAGCTTTGGAGATATTAGGCTTTAAGTCGTGCAAGAAAATGATTTTTTCAAAAATCTTTAAATGCCTGTGGCAGCTAAAGGGTTAAGCTGAGGGGGTATGTTCAGTACAACTTTTTTGCTGGAAATCGACTGAGGAATCATAATCCGGTGCGTTTATGCGGCAGTTTCCGGACACCCTGTATACTACCATAGTCATTCAGGGCTACTTAAAGGAGATAACGGTAGACATTGTTTTTTTTTTTATTAATTTGTGCGAGAGTTTGAAAATGTTTTGAGTCAATAAAGCACACTAAATCAGTCAAAGAGCCGCATGTGGCTCTCGAGACACCCTTTGTCGACCGCTGATGTAGTGAATTAGGTTTCATTGTGTGGCATTGGGAATGCTGTACATTTTGCTGTACATTTCCCAATGCTGTACTACAGGTAAAAATGCTGTACGTCTGGTCAGCTTAAGTTAAATCGTCTGTGCCAAGCCTCAACAATATTTTGAGTTCTTGGAAAATTTGCTGCAACCGCGTCAGAAATACTCCAGAACTTAGGCGGGTACCTTGGTTTTCCTGGCTTTCCCGACTATCCCGCTTTTCAATATCCCGTCACAAAAGGTAAGTATTCTTTCATAAATCGCGCGCGCGATACTTACCTTTGGTGACGGGATATTGAAAAGCGAGATATTGAAGAGCGGAATTTTGAATAAGCGGGTTATTGAAATGGCGGGATTTTGATTAGACGGGATTCTAATTGAGCGGGATTTTTAAATGGCGGGATATTGAATGTCGGGATTAAAAAAAAAAACGGGAATAGGATGGGCGGGATATCGTACCCAACCCTATTTACACTGAATTTCATGTCGATATACGTGCCGATGTAGTCTGGCTGGTCTAGCGGTTAGTGCGCGCACCTTCGGTGCACAGGGTCATGAGTTCGAATCTCACCGTGGATTATGGTGTTTTTCGAACTCACGAGCTTGTGACGGACTATGATCTCACTCAGATGTTGAACGAGTACCCATTTATGGGGATAAATAACACTGCTGATCGTGATGCTGATCTCTTTACCTCAACAAAAAGCAGATAAGATCATGGAAATAGGATGTCACTAACACATCCTGCGGCCTTAGTCCAATGCTGCATTGTCGCGCCTGTTATTTATTTTATTTTATACGTGCCGATACACCCTTTTCCGAAGACAAATAAAATTAATCCACTTTTGCACCTCGTTCGGGACACCCTGTTAACATTTCCATACTTCAAAGGTATTCGTAGCAAATACTCTACCATTTTACATATTCACACTGAATTTCTTGTCGATCGGTTGAGCGGTTAATTCAAAATTCATCGAGAAATAATAGGTTTGTTTTTTTGGTTATCCCGTGCAGGTTTGGAAAACGAAACTCCATATAAAAAAATGCCAGCTGATCCACCTGTCATTGTTTTTATATGAAGTTTCGTTACCCAAACCTACACGGGATAACCAAAAAAACACACCTAATAATAAAATAAGGTGTTTTTTTTTGTTATCCCGTGTAGGTTTGGGTAACGAAACTTCATATAAAAAAATTACAGGTGCGTCAGCTACACGGGATAACCAAAAAAACGCACCTATAGTCGAATAGAAAACATCTATAATCTATTCCGAATTTAAATTCCACACGTAATACTAGGCTTAGAGCAGGTATTTATAGAAGGAGAGGGCGAAAGTCACGAATTCCATACAAAATGACAGCTCAAAAATGTGCCGAGAATCGAATACATGGGAGAGCCAGCATCTAACAGTAAGGTAGTAATTGTGTCAAAAATTCCTGTGCGGTTTGGTTGAATTCTTCTTCTTCATTCTCTTTGTCTTTAATAGTGGGTTGTCAAAGCATGGAACTTTGTTAAATTGAGATGTACTGTTACTCTACTTGTGTCAAATCGCTTTGCTTCAACAGTGTTGTTCTTGTATTTTTCTCTCCCATGAATTTGCGCTTTCGGCACACTTTTTAAGTGACGTTTCCTCTCCTCCTATTAATACCTGCTCAAAGATACTAGGTGTGTTTTTTGGTTATCACGGCAGGTTTGGGTAACGAAACTCCATATATAAAAAATGCCAGCTGACCCACCTGTAATTTGTTTATATGAAGTTTCGTTACCCAAACCTACACGGGATAACCAAAAAAACACACCTAATATTAAAATCAGTTATCAAACCCGCCAATTTCATCGCACCAAAGCCACCTTAATTTAGAAAGCCGGGAAGCAGCAATACATGCACACAAAGCGAGCCTATGAATATGTCATATATTATACGTTGCACGATGCACTAACACAAGCACAGCGCATGTTAAAAAACCGTGTCTGCACTGATAAAAAACGCGAAAACACGTGGAAAATTCACTTTTTATCGGGATCTGTTTCTTTCACTGCATTATAGAAACTTTAATACACGACACATTGCACTTTTCGCGACGAAAATCGACCGGAAACCAATACTTTTCGTGTAAAGTTTGCCGCGACCCAACCCGATTTGCCTTTACCGCAATCTAAATTTTCGATCTGAACAGGCCTATGAATTGTCGTTTAAGGCTTGGACCGTGTTCTGCTTCCGGGCTTGTATTAAGACGGCCTTGCATCGCGCACCAAAGTAACAGCTGGCAGCTAGTATTCAATTGAAATGAAAATGGAGTATGTGGCGCTGATGTAGTTTTGTTGATTAGGATTCTGTAAATTTTGTAACAGATGACAGTTCAGAACAGAAATATTTTGTGGCAAACAGAACAACAGGACCGCCGTCGTTTGTTTTATTGGTTTTATTGCAAAGGACGCTCTGGTTGAATTAATTTTTTGGTGTAATTAAAACAGCTTTATGCCTTTTCGGTTACGAATATATTTCTTGTGGAAGACACAAAAAGTAAGTTCGAATCTTGTTTGTTTTATGCTATTTTGTACAGTTGCATGCATTAAAGCGTCATATACCCAAAAGATCACAAAACAAACGCGCCAATTACCTTTCGCGAACCTCAAATTGGCATGGTAAGCTAAAGAGAAACTAAAATCTTGGCATTTTGGAGTAAATCTTACTCCTGGAAAAGCGTTACGAAGATGCACGATGCAATATCTCACAACGCCCGAGCCTCGGAATGAGGTTAGTGGAAAGTATTTTTTATTGACATCTTTAGCTTATTGTCCTTAGATGGCAACTGCGGGAATCACATCAATGCCCTTATTGTTTTTGCAATGTGTCGAGTTACTCTTCTTTGGAAGTTTGATTTGTCTATTCTTCCTTTTACCAGTCGCGAAAGCTTTCTCATACCATGCTCCTACTTAGACGCCATTCTTCATCACACCACTATACCGTTCCCGCTTAGACTCGGCACCTAAATTCAGCATTTGTCGTACTCTGAGGACGCGGTAATAGGATATTAACTAAGCAAATCTTACTCAACATCGCGGTGTTGGGATTATCAGAGCAGTGCTTCGGTTCTACTGTGTGAGGTTCGCTAGAATCATAAAAATTTATTGCAATGTTTTTCATTTAAGGGATGTCCAGATTGTATTTTTCGAATCTTTACATTTTACCTTTGAAATTTGCTCTCTGATGGTTGCAATTGGAGATACATACACTTGCCAGAAAAAGTCTCCGCACATAATGTAAGGAAAACTGCATATTACGGAACCACTGGGAAATGAAAATCTTAGATTGAAATTTGTTATCTAAAATGTTTATTTAGTATGTTAACTAATACGGCTCTGCACTCTCTAGTCAGATACATTGAAAAATCTATTCATCAGAAGGAATACACGATGGCTGTGTTCCTAGACATTGAGGGCGCCTTCAATAACATTAAACCTAGGGCGATTACCGACGCACTTCGAAGCCTTCATGTCGACGAGCCCTTCTGCTAAAACAGAGCTTGTGCTCTTCACTAGGAGACATACTCTTCCTTCTTTCGACCCACCTACACTACGGAATAGTCCATTAACTTTTGCTGAAAAAGCTAAATTTCTTGGCATCTTGTTAGACCGGAAGCTTTGCTGGAGGCCTAACATTCAGGAACGAGTGAATAAAGCAACTATAGCACTCTATACATGTAGGGAAAACCTGGGGCTTGCAGCCAAAAGCTTTACATTGGATCTACGCTGCTGTTGTCCGTCCTATTCTATTATACGGTGTATGTGTATGGTGGCCGTCACTCAGCAATATAATAACTTGCTGGCGAAGGTACAAAGAATGGCTTCTTTTGTCATAACTGGAGCCTTTCGCACCACCCCCTCAGCCGGACTGGATACGCTACTTGACCTGCTGCCACTGGATTTGTTCGGTCAAAAGCTGACTGCTAACACTGCTTTACATATGCGGGAAACTAATCAGTGGCGAACGCTTGATTATGGGCATTCGCTTATACTAAGTAATTTTAACCTACCTTTGGAAACTGACTATACTACTCCTAAATACGCTTTTGGTAAGAGCCATTACAGTTTGATTCCTTCGAGGGATTACTGGGACAACAACATGCCTCGGGACGTTGACGTCATTTGCTATCTACACTGATGGCTCCAAGTCACACGAAGGAGTGGGTATTGGCATCCACTCGGAGGTTCTTGATGTTAACCTGTCATTTCGTCTGCCTAATCACTGTAGCGTCCTGCAGGCGGAGATTTCGGCGATTATGGAATTCTTAACATGGCTAGGTAATCATGTCGTCACTGCGAGGGATTTCACTATTTACACTGACAGCCAGGCTGCAATTCGTTCTCTCGAATCGGTCCTGACAACATCTAAAGCTGTCGAAACCTGCCGCTCGGCTCTCATAGAGATGGGTCGTTTTTTCAATATTACCCTCTGTTGGATACCTAGTCATAGTGGATTCGCGGGGAACTGTAATGCGGATCGCCTCGCCCGTAATGCGACAAATATGAATTTAGAGCACCATCATAGTAACCTAAAAACGCCGATTCCCTCCTGCAGAGTGGCAGTAGAAGCGGCTGTTTTGCTCAGGGCCAGTGCCAGATGGACTCACGGCAGCACTTGCGCGACAACTAGGTTGATTTGGCCACGGCTTGACTCGGCCCGATCAACCATATTATTGTCACTGGCGGTGCTATAACGGGGCACTGTCCTATTGGGGAGCACGCAAGGAGACTCCGCATTCCCCATAATGACTACTGCAGAAGTTGTGATGACGAAAAAGAGGAAGAAAGCGTTCATCACTTTCTCTGTCAGTGTCCGGCCTTGGCCGAAGTACGAAGACGTATTCTTGGTTCTAGGTTTTTCTATGATATGGACGATCTTCGGGATGTGAGCCCAATATTGCTCAATAAGTATATTGCCAGAACGGGCTGGTTTTACAGCATGACTTAGTACGTACTTTTCTTCTTCCATGGGGTATCACAATGGACCAATCTAGTGGCTCCTACACCTAACCTAACCTATGTTAACTAATATTTCCACACATTATTTTACTGAAACGCGGCAGTAAACAAAATTTTCTAGAATAAAAACTAAAAAACTTCGCGAAATCGAATTAGGAAAAGTCACCGTACACGACTACCTTGGGGATAACATTTTCGGAGGAGGTCGTCCAGGCTTCGATGTAACATGGACTGGGTCAATTTGGCCGAGCCCTGGCCTGTTATTTTGCCCCTTTTGAAGAGAATTGCGCTTACGGTACCTGTGTGTCTCCAATTTCGAAAAATGTTCGGTGGAATTACACTGTCGGAATTGGGATAGCGTATGCGACTTACGTTCTGTTTTATAAAGCGATAGAAGCGTCACAATTAAAGGCAAGTGCAAGGGATCATTATTTTGTGTGAACCAAGAAGTCTCGCAAAGCCCCTCTGTTAAACGCCGTGTCTCCTTGTGGTTTTCAGAATGCGTAAAGAGATGTATTGATCCATTGTTGACTCTGTAAGAATAAGTACGCCTACTCCCTGCGCCAACACTCACTCCCTGATCATCATGACCACCTTTGCCACGTTAGGCAGTTGGTACAAGATTTACTTTATCGGAGGTATAGACCTCTCCACCCTGCATAGTAATGGTAAAATTACTTAATTTCGGCAAAAAGTGGGTTTCGTATATTTTTACAATAAGGTAAGGCAATTTAAAGTGGCGTAAAATCGGCTCTGCCCTTCATAAGAAAAATCAGGCTTTAACTGCCTAAGATGGCATTTATTCCCATGGTAGCCGGTGATATAATTCCCATACATGTGCAACTCCGAACACACTGTCACATTATCCACTTGACCTGCTAATGCTTGAAACATAACAAAAGCAGCATAAGAGTGGTCCTACTGCAGTTCTCTATCAGCTTCTGTTCAGTGCGGACGTGAAGAGTCGACTCGGCTCTGGGTTGCGGCGCAATACCGTCAATTGTTCTGCGCACATTAAGTGTATCTACCGTGTTGAGGATTTGCACCGAAGTGGCGAGCACAGGGATGCGTTTGTGGTGCGAGGCAGAGCGTGGAGGCCCGCGGACAATCTGATCGGATGGGATAGATTACTCACCAGAAAATTATAAAAAAATATAACCTAAAAGTCCAAAGCCACATGGCTGGGCACAGTTAACATCTAAAAACAAAGGACGATTTTATAATTACAAAAATAAATATAACATTATCAAACACTCCAAGGAGTATAAAACTTAAGCTGTCAATACAACCTCTGCGAGGTTAGACATTCTAGCTTTCGAAGTAAAGCTAAAGGAGAAAGAAGAAGAAGAGTGGTCCTACTGGCGACGATTCCCGATGGCAGCTCCGCTGCAACACGGCACCAGCATCTTCGGGACGGACCACACTCGTTTCAAAAGAAACGGCCAAGAGTTGCCACAAGACCCCTCCTTGGCAAGAGCCACGAAGGTTCGATGCGGGAGGGTTGTGTATGTGTGTTCTATATGTTTTTTTCGTCCAATTGGGAGCATTTCATCTTAGCGCGGTTCCTCTCAATTCCTTTAATCCGCGCCTGCATCGAAACCAATCCAGGTCCAGAGATTTACATCTGCTGTGTATGCAACCGACGCATCGTCGGGAATGCCAGGTCTTTGAGGTGTACCTGCTGCAGAGAATGGTGTCATTTTTATTGCTCAGGCTTTAGCAAAATGCGACAATATGGTCTTTTGTTGGTCCCGGGTTTATGAAAGCGGGTCAAGGCAACATTTCAGTGTCTGCGGCGCTAAATTTTGATGATGCCATTTCATTAATATTGGCCTGTAACAACCGAATCTGCAATCCTTTTTCGCGAAATCGGTTCTGAAGATATTCAATGTCAAAGTTTGACATTTATATGGGGTAGTGTGGGCATTTTTATTACATATTGATGTGAATCAATAGCATTGCACCGAAAATAACATTTTAAATTTCATTGGCCTCCCTGTCTAGCAAAATTTACAATTCTTACTCGCAAATATATTTCGACATTTCATTAAATTAACGTCTTTCCAAATTGGTAAAACTTACTATTTTAGTGGGACTGATTAAAATTAAAACGTCAATTTGATGGCATCGAACACTTTCCCCAAATTGTAAAGCGGATTTACGCCCTTTTCTTATCAAATTACTTAACTAATTTCATAGAAAAGTCAAACTATGACATTGAATATCTGGGGAACTGTTACGATTTCGCAAAAAAGGATTGCAGCTTCGATCGATCAGGCCGACTTTAATTAAATGCTATCATCAAAATTTGGCGCCGCAGATACTGAAATCTCCCCCGGGTCCGCCTCCAGCCACCCCCGTTTACACCCCACTCACTCAGTTTAACTGCAATGGCATCCGTCAGAAGATAGGTGACATTTTCATGAGTACACGCATAAATCTGATAGCGGCATTTCAGGAGACAAAGCTTCAACACCCGACATTGACATCCGCGGTGATTACATACTTTTGAGGCGAGATAGAGTCGGCAGGCAGGGTCCTCCTAATCTAGAAGGAGGGCTTGCATTCCTAATACAAAGAACCGTGCAATACAGTGTATTAGACCTACATTTTAATGACGGCACGGCGGAAATGCAAGCTATTGCCGTTAAATCCGTACTTGGCGACTTTAATGCCCATCACGAATTCTCTGGCACTCTCCTCGGCAAGGATGCCAGAGCCATCGCGACCAAATTGGACCAAGGATACCATCTACAGGTATACCGTCAGGGGAGCACCTAGCCTTTACGGTCTTATCTCCCGGTCCTTTGGGCGGTTTGGACCTTCGGCTTTTCACCGAAAAGGTCTTATTGTCAGATGGGGCTGCATCACCAGCTCGATGACTTGCTTAACAACCTACAGCCACATCCTGGCCAACTCCTTGATGGGCAAGGACCATGGTCCCCTGGGCACACCCATCCCCGAGGTACACTTTTCGCTAAAGACTTATCTATAGCAGGTGTGATTTACAGTTTACTAGTCAGTAATGCAATTCGGGCCGTGTGGTCATCAATCCACAAACTAGTTAGATATAGGCGCGTAGGCATTTTCCACCAAGGCCGTTCTCCCTAACTAGCCCCTTCGGGGCTCGGGTTATGCGAAGCCGCCAGCTCTGAAGCTCACACGATTAACCGTATGGTGATCCCTCCCCACAAGGAACAACCTTTATCGTGTCCGGCCTGTATATGACTTCCCTCCTGTAAACTATGGGGGAAGGACAGTCATGCCAAGAGCTACCCGTACATAACTAGGGAGCTCGGGAACGTTATCGCCCGAATGGTCTTTGTACAGATCCACGTCATGGCGTATCAACCATATCAGCGGCCTCTCTGCGCTGCTCAGGTACGTGGTGACGCAACCCACCAAAGATCTCTGTCCCACTACACAGCCTTTTGCTGATGTCACAGGGACCCAGACCCCTGCGGGGACCAAATTAGGACAATCAGGTTTCTGCGCACTCAATGGAATTTCGTATACACGCGTCGCTGGCGCCTGCCATAGTTCTCACAGAAATATTGCGAGCGCCAGTCTGATAAGTGAAACCCGTTGGCAGACATCCATGTCCCTTCAATCCGATCACCTCCCCATATTAATAAATATTGATAAGCCAGCCGAGCTGACGACGTCAGAACAGCGTACGTTTATCAATCACAAAAAGGCAAATTGGGAGGGTTTCACTGCGTTCATCACGACGAAGTTCGCCGCGCTACCTACTCCAACAAACGCCAGGGAAGCCGAAAAGAATATATGGAACGTCATTGTCAAAGCGGCATCTCACTTCATTCCGGCAGGCCGTATCCCCAAAGTTCGGCCATATTTCCCAACTACCGCCGCAAGGTTTGCCGACGAATTAAGGAGCTAAACTCCGAAATAAATCGATAACTCAGCACCTACAAAAAAGAGAAATGGAATGAGCATCTGGAAAGCTGCGACCTCTCGAAAGGTGTCAACAAACTTTGTGCTACGGTCCGCGCTATGTCTCATCCAACTAAAGATAAGGGCAGTGTAGCCATCAGATTCGGTAAGAAAACCACCGCAAATCCGAAATTTTGCGCAAGCTTGTTCAATAAGCAATTTATTGAACATCCCAAGACCAAGATGCTCAACTGCAAAATAAAAAGAAGGATTCGAGACCAAACGGTTGACATCATCCCCACATATACAGCGGACCAAGTTTCAGCAGCAAAAAACTCCAAAGCCACTGGACCAGATAGCTTTTCAATGGCCATACTGAAACATTTATATCTTGCGGCCATCGAATATCTAACGATGGTTTTTAACTTGTCGATATCCACGCTTGTCATTCCTGAATTTGGGAAGAAAAAAGGTCGAATTATCCCCCTTCTAAAACCCGGTAAAAGTGCGAAACTCGCTGAATCCTACCGTTAAATCACAATCTTATCACCCGTTGCAAAGACGCTCAAAGCACTCATCCACCCCAGCCTTGTATCACATGCTGAGCTAGCTTCTCACCAGCATGGTTTCAGGAAGATGCATAGTACCACAACAGCTCTGGATCTGATCACCCATCACATCTATAATGGCCTCAATCTTCTAAACATGCATATTCCTGCACAAGAGGTTAGGTGAATTGCCAACTATCTAGATGGGAGGCAATCCTATACAGAGTTTCGTGGCAGCTGTCCAAAGCATAGGAAAATTATGCAGAGAGTTCCACAGGGTATTGTACTCTCTCCTACATTGTTCAACTAGGAGACTAGGTTCCCGAGAACCACAAGAGCAACACTAGCCCAACAACAAGGTTGGGTTTTTGTTCGCGCCTCAATTCCTACCTATCTCGAACAGGCATTCAGAACATTTGTCCGAGCTGCGGTGGTGCGCCCCACGATGTGGACCACGGGCTTTGGCCGACTGAATCGTTGATGTCCAATTGTCACGGTTACGTGACCTTGTCCTCCAGTTTTAGAAGTCCAGCAGCTCGTGGGCGTCCTCACCTACAGAGTTCTCCCAGCGAGCTCTCGGTCGTCCACGCAACCTCGCTCCGTCAATTCATTGTGCGTTCATCAACTTCTTTGGCATGCGATTATCGTTCATTCGTTGTACATGCCCCGCCCATTACAAACGCTAAAGCTTCGCGACTTTCGATACTTCCAGCTCATCGTACAATTGATACAACTCATGGTTATACCGGATGCGCCATTGATCTCGCGAGCGAACGGCCCCGAAAGCTTTGTTGTTCTGGACGGAAATAAGTGGGTCAAATATATTTATATGTTTTGCTACTATGCGTAAAAAAATACAATACTGACCCAGATTGCGAATGTGCGAGCTAGCTCCAACCAAGGTTTTGAGGCTATATTATAAAAAGTAATCCTAAATCACCGGGGAGGACCACAAAAAATACAACAGGCGCTTTATTACGTTGAAGCGATACGGATCGCACATAGCCGCTCGTTACAGCGGAATACAAAACAAAATTTGCATGTCTTATCTTTCAATTTTTAAGATTTCTTATGCAAACTGTACAAAAAATAGTCTAGTGGTACAAAACTCGTTAAAAACCATCTCCAGTGGCAAAAATTGTTCAATCCAAACAGTTTTCGAGTTTATTCAGAAATATACGAATATATGATTATCAAGCCATTAGCAGTTTATTTATATGGTCACCTTAACTATATTTCCTGAAAAAAATTCCAATAAGCTGTCTCCTCAAAATAAACCAGAAGGCACTTGACGAGTTTTGCAGCAACTCCTGTGATATTATATGTAAGCCTAAGGCCTCACTCGCCAGCGATCTAATCTAAGCTGTATTTAACTCAATTGTTATTTTACAACTTTTTAATAAATAAAATTATATGAAACTTTAGGGTAACGCAAATGTAGTTTTATCGGTGAAAACATTCAAATAACATTTTTCCTTTTGTTTTATGTTTTTTTTTTTTTAAGACAGTTTTTACTTCAGAAATAGTTAAACGTATCCATCCCGCCCATTTTAAATGAAAAAGAAGACGATTGACAAAAATCTTACCATCGAATTACCTTTCAACGTCAACCTAATTCGAAAGTATACGTCATTTTTCGAGGACTTTTCAAAGCACATTAAGGATTTATATCCGAGCTTGAATAAAGATCAGATCAATCGGATTACTGAAAAGTACATCGATAAAAAATGCAAATCGGACCCAATATGGATGTCATTGAATCTTGGTGTTATACGAGTGGAGCAAATTATAGATGAGCACGGTACGTATGGAAACATGTGATTTTCATTTGATTCCTAGTTTTGTCGAACCATTTTCCTGGTAGCAGTTGTATTTATAACCATTGTAATTTATTATGAATGCCGTTACTAAAGCCGTGTCAACACACGTTTACTGCTAGCCGGTGTATGAGCAGAGGACAAAGTCCATATCATCAAGTCAAGGTTCCCAACAACAATCACCATCCAAGGACGTGCAACCAAATTGGGCCTCATAGGCCCGTATTTATGAACATACCTTAACTCAAGGAGACCTTGAGTCAAGGATGCCGAAATTAAAAAAATTAATATAATTCCCCATACTTTTTCATAGAAATCATTTATATTCAGGGGTCAATGCCAGGGGCGGCCGGTCTAAGTGGGCAGGTAGGGCACTGCCCACCCTACAAAATGCTAGCTAAAAATAAAAATAAAATAAAAATTATTTCTTAGAACACAATTGATTCACTTCACTTCACATCTACCTACATGCATATCTAACTTAACGTAACGTAACTTTCCTTAAAATGACAATAGCCATTCATTAGTACTTAATCACGATTAAATTGCCAATATAAAAAACTCCTCTCCTCTACATAAGCGAAAGCTCATATTGATATCAATTGAATAATTATAAGAAGCGCACGCGTGAATCACCAACCATTATGTACATTGCATTGCGCCCATTCATACTTCCTTCATGTATCTGCTCATCATATCAACATCATCATCTCAACTCAACTCTCAACCTATGGGCAGAATGCCTTTCTGCCCACAAGATACCTATTTATATTTATATAGATACCTATTTATATTTTCTCCTCTATATGATCTGGAAGTTTTATTTAGTTTGTATGTACTTAAAAAATGATTTTTGTTGTTATTATGTTATTGTTTGTGCATGATATAGAAAAAAAATCCCACTTTTATTCCACACACCTTTTTCCTCCCCATGGCAAGAGAGATCTAAACCCTCCCCGCTAGCTCTTGCTGGGCAGTGCATTTTATTTGCATAATTGTAGAAATACGTAGCAGCTTGAAAGTATAACCTAACTTCCATATAAATTTAGAGGAATTATCTTTGATAAATTATTTATTCAGGAAGATTTGTAGGTATGTCCTGTTATTGTGCGAAAAAATGTTGGCATTGCTTTTAAAAAAATAATTTTAAGTAAACAAACTTTCGAACATAATGTCTCATCATAATTTAATATATCATTACAATTAATCATATATTAGGTGATCCGTTTGGGTTGCCTTTTCTAGCCTCAAATGAAAAAAAAAAAGAAAGAGGTATACAAATTTGAATTACCATTAAAAGGAGCAGTGCTTAATATTTACTTATTGAATATAATTTTATTGAAATATTGTCGCGACTTTTGCTGGTCCCTTTGAAAGGTAAATACTGGATTATTTTTCCATATTGCTACCGTTCTCTGCCAAAAAATTGATGTAATATAGGATTCCGAACTGTAGCTATCTGTATGCATTTTCATGGTGCGATTGAGCATAACTAATTTGTAAAAAAAACTCGAAACGATTCACCTAATACATACGTAGATACAACAAGCTTAAAAACATTAAAATGGACTGACTAACAAAGAGCACAATTTTAACGCATTAAAAAACAGTGTGGATATGCATGTATGGTATTCTTTCCTGATGGTAAATCTGCCCACCCGGCTCTGTACTTCACGAGCCGCCACTGGTCAATGCATCCTTGATTTAAGGCGAAACTCAAGGAGAGCTTAATATTTCAAGGTAGGTGGCCTTGACTTCAAGTGAGGTTGACTATAGAAAATTTCAAGGTCTCCTTGAGTTTCTCCTTAATTCAAGGATGCATTGACTCGTGGATAAAAGTGATTTCTATGAAAAAGTATGGAAAATGACATTTAAGTTTTTGAATTTCGGCATTCTTTACTCAAGGTCTCCTTGAGTTAAGGTATGTTTATAAATACGGGCCTAAGACAAAGTTCGCATTCAGATAGCGGTAGTGCATGAGACGAAACTAAGTTACTACTCATCGCTAAGCTTCCACGGGAAGTATGAAATCTACAAACGCGACAGAGAAGCTAATGCACCTTTCTTATTTACAATGCAGTACCATACGGCGTCGTACGTTGAGATCCTTAACATTATCAGGCGTTTATCAGACCGTTAATATGGTTTTAGACGAGCGCGGTATATGCAATAACCACGGTTACTACTATAACGACGGAATCACTATGTGAAAGTACTTGTTGCGCTGTTGTGACTTTAGACGTTAAAAACGCATTCAATTCTGCGAACTGGAAGTTTATTCATGCCTCTCTGAATGTACCCGACTATCTGCGGCGATAATTAGGCTACCTCTCATATTGCGTCTTAAGTCATAACTTAAGACGCGATATGAGAGGTAGTGAGGGACACAAGGAATACGTGGTTACTGCAGTAGCACCGCAGGGATCTGTTCTTGGCCCACTTTTGTGGAATATCTTGTAGATCGCTATGCCGAAAGGAGTGACAGTGGTAGGTTTCGATCCCACTGTGACCGGGTCTACGTCGCGGAACGACCCATGCCCCAGGCATGGCCAAGAGTCGCAAAGACCCCCTTCGACGCAAGAAGGGGTCGGATACTTTGTATCATCGTTCATTCACCGTTTTTTTGTTTGGGGAACAGTTCTGGCAGGCTTCTAATACGTGCCGGCATCGAGACGAAGCCAGGTGCATTGATGTGCTCGGTTTGCGCCAACAGAATTTGGTCTAATGTCCAATTGTCAGTTGAGTGCACATGCTGCGGACAATGGGTCCACCTCAAGAACTGTTCGGGACTCACCAATACCAATCAATGGTCACTATCATACAGAGCGATCCGGTGTAGAAACGGAGGGCATAGCTCATCCAGTCAACAGCTGCCCAACCAACAAATATCACCTTCCACCCCGGCAAATGCTGTGAGGCCCACTCCACCCAATTTGACCCCAGCTCCACGTATCGTCGTAGCAAATTACACCAGCACGAAGATAGTCCAACTAAACTGTAATGGACTCCAGCATAAAATTGCTGAACTAACAGCACTCATGGACAGACACCACATCCAAATTGCGGCAGTACAGGAAACCAAACTCAACTCTAGTCACTCACTCAGTTCATATGGGAACTACAACGTCATCAGACAAGACCGTGAAAGGAACGCAGGAGAAGGTTTGGCTTTCCTCATCCACAATAATTTGCCATACAGCGTCGTTGATATCACTTCCGCCGATAACACCATGGAACTGCAAGCGATAATCGTTAAATCAGGAAATATTGACTTTGAAATCTACAACATATATATTCCACCTGTATCCAGCTGTCCCACCGGTTACAAAGTCAATATCAGCCCCCTATTAAACAGACAATATCGCCTCCTACTTGGTGATTTCAACGCCCACCACGATTTATGGCATTCCAACCTTCAAAACGACACCAGAGGTAACATCATCGCCGACCAAATGGATGATTCGGATTTCTGCCCTTTAAATGACGACAAACCGACCCGTATCACTGGATCCTGCACAATTTCACCTGACAATTCCATCGCCAGCCCTGGACTTATTAATGACATCTCATGGGAGCCAATCCTCACAACATCATCTGATCACCTGCCAATTATACTCACTCTGGATAAGTCGTCGAAATTCATTAATCCCGACAAGAAGACGTACACCAACTTCAACAAAGCTGACTGGGACAGCTTTAAAAGGTTCACCAACGAGGTTTTTGCTAGTCTCACCGCCCCAAGTGATGTATGTATGTCTGAAAAACAAATTAGACGAATTATTATCACTGCAGCTAAGAGATATATTCCAGCAGGCCGCATTCCCAGCCTAAAACCCAACTTCCCAACATCTGCGGCTAAATTGGCAAAAAACTAGGGATCAACTCAGAAATGCAGATCCAAGTGACCCACGGATCAACGACCTTAATGACATCATAGTCAAACAGGTCAAAGACCACAGGAGAGGCATATGGCAATCACATCTAAGAAATCTAAATTCCAACACTGGTGTGAGCAAACTCTGGAGCACTGTTAGAAACCTATCAAACCCCACTAAAACTCAAGGGAGGGTTTCTATCAAGTTTTGTAACTCTACCGTGAGCGACGATAATAAATGCGCAAACCTATTCATCAAACAATTCGTCGAACACCCAACTAAGGATAAAATCAAGCGCAAAATCACACGAGACATCCGAAACGTAAACGTTAAGTAAAGTATCTCCACATCACCACCACAGAAGTTGCCATGGCCATAAATAATGTCAAAAACTCAAACGCACTTGGTCCAGACGTTATGGCAATGATCATGCTCAAACACCACGACACACCGGCCTTAGAGTATATCACTGCCACGATGAACCTTTCGTTACGAACATTCATCATACCAGAAATTTGGAAGAGAGGCCCTATCATACCGTTACCCAAACCTGGTAAACAACACTCCTTAGGAGAATCCTACCGACTAATCACGCTTCTATCCCCTGTGGCAAAAATATTGGAATCGCTGATTCGCAAGACTCTTGCGACGCATATTCAACTCGCTAACCACCAACACGGCTTCAGAAAAAAAGCACAGCGGTACCACTGCACTAGACCGAATCATGTCTAAGGTCTTCAATGGGATCAACCAGCCCCAGCCGTTTAAGCGTATCATGCTTGTGGCTTTAGATCTGTCGAAAGCTCCTATTGACGGATCTCCACAATTCATCCACACTGCCGCATATAGTCAAATGGATCGCAAACTACCTTGCCGGACGTCAATCCAGCACCGAGCTTAGAAATGGGAAATCTAAACTAAGAAGGCTACAACAAGGAGTACCACAAGGCGAGGTACTTTCCCCCACCTTGTTCAACCTATACATGTCAGGGCTTCCAACCCCACCTGAAGCAATCGACATTGTATCCTATGCTGACGACTGCACCATCATGACATCTGGCAACGACATTCCCGACATGTGCGATCTCATTAATGGTTACTTGGAAGAGCTCAACCTTTTCTTCTTCTTCTTCTTCTTTTAGCGGTACAGAAAGGTGTGAACCGCTGTGTATCTAAATGTGCCTGTCTAGACAGTTTCAATTTTCGTTCGTCTTCATCATTTTGACAATTGAAACTTGAGATGCCTGCGCTATTGAAGAAACGCATTCATTCTTGAACGCTATTGCTAATGTTAAATATAAACAACTCATCATCTATTCATACTATTTATGAAAGAATTTATCATTTATCCGTCCTGATCAAAGCCGCGACACATATTTCCTGATAAATAATCAACAGATGTGTATAGAATGAGGCATCGATCTCTTCTGTTCACTTGACGCAATCAACAACACGTTCAATATTGAAAGTGGATACGAAGCTTGAAGACGATAGTGAAGACGAAAGCGCACATGTGTGGACATAGCCTATGGACACGTTTTATAGTTCGTCATCGTTTTCGTCCGCAATCTCCAGGGACAAAAACGTGGCAGCTGCAATGGGGTTTTCCCATAGTGAGAGGGGGGTGAGATTTGTGGGTGCAGCTGGGCATTGAAACAAATGGGCTACATCGTGTGGCGTACCAGCGCAGTTAGGGCATACGTTTAGTATATTTGGGTCTATCCGAGATAGATACGAATTGAGGCGTGAGCAGAAGCCTGACCGAAGTTGGGCTAAAGTCACTCTAGTGGCTCTCGGGAGCCTAATCTCCTCAGGCGAAATAGGTGGTGGGAGCGCTGAGAGGACTCTGTTCGTACCTAAACTCGCAATAGACCTACTCACTTCCTCAGTGTGAATCATTGCAATGGCAGCCCGGTATGAATCTTCATCGAAAGGATCCCTTTTGTAACCCTGGACTTCTCTCTCAAGGTCACGAGGGCCACGTTTGATGTTGCGTGGAGGGGGAATTTTGTCCATGAGGTTACGATTAGGATGATCCTCTCGGTAACAACCTACTAAATATTGTTTTGTAAGTAGTCGATTGTGGTCACGTATTGGCATCAAATGTGTCTCCTGATGTAGGTGGTCCTGGGCAGACATCAGAAGGCATCCTGTAGCTGTGCGTAGAGCAGCATTTTGGCAGACTTGGATTTTGTTCCAGCTTGTGTTACAGAGACCTTGCGACCAAACTGGCGCCGCAAAATCAGCCGCTGCTCGACCCACCGCTTTGTAAGTGGCTAGCATTGTCTCTTTATCTTTGCCCCAGGTGCTACCAGCCAGTGCTTTAAGAATTTTGTTCCTACTGCGCATCTTTTCACATACCGCTTCCGCGTGATGAGCTGAAGTCATAATTTTCTCAAAGTGAAGCCCGAGAATTTTTGGATTTGCAACAGCAGGAACTGGTTTGTTGCCAATACGTACCCCAACCGGCCACTTACAATCACCTGATCAGGTGGTAAGGAAGGTCGCAGACGATTTGGACGCTGAGATGGTTAGGTTTCTGCTATGGAAAAAGGCTTCTAGTCGCGCTAAATATCTATTGATATCTTCACGCATGACATCCCTATCCGCTCCCGTGGCGAGTACAGTGCAGTCATCGGCATAAGAAATAACTTCAATGCCTTCCGGAGGTGTTGGGAGACCGGCCATGTAGATGTTAAACAAGGTGGGAGAGAGAACCCCACCTTGAGGAACACCTAATTTGATCTTTCTAAGTTTGGAACGACTGCCTCGAAACTCGGTGAAGGATTGCCTACCAGCTAGATAGTTGGCAATCCATCTTATCTCTTGAGTCGGAACATGCATATTGAGGAGGTTTGCCAGAAGCATGGAGTGATTAACCTTATCAAACGCATTTGATAGGTCAATCGCCACCATGATGGTTCTATGGCAAGGTGTACTGTGGTTTAGTCCGTCTCTTACACGTGTAGTGATCGCGTCTAGAGCGGTGGTTGTACTATGCATGCGTCTGAATCCGTGCTGATGGGGATCTATCTTTGCATGTGAAACGAGTGTGGGGTGGATGAGGGCTTCCAGCGTCTTTGCTACTGGTGACAGGATCGTAATCGGTCTGTAGGAAGTTCCTAGTTTGGCACTTTTCCCTGGTTTAAGGCATGGGACTATACGACCTTGTTTCCAGATGACGGGGATGGCGAGCGTAGACATTGACAAGTTAAAGACTGCCGTGAGATACTCAATGGCAGGAAGACCAAGATGTTTGAGCATGGCCATTGAAATGCCATCTGGTCCAAGGGCCTTAGAATTTTTTGCATTCTCAATGACTGTTTTAACCTGGTCCGAAGTATAAATTGGTACGGAGTCAACAATTCGGCTGCGAATCCGTCTTCTAATTTTGCGCTTGAGGCCATCTGACTTGGGATGTTCAATAAATTGTTTATTGAACTGGCTCGCACACTGATTGCTAGTTTCTTTTTTGCCGAAGGTTATGGCTATATTGCCCTTATCTTTTGTGGGGTTCGAAAGGGCACGGACAGTGGACCATAACTTACTGGCACCTTCATTAAGGTTACAGTCATTGAGGTGCTCGTTTCATTTAGCCTTCTTGTAGTCTTTAACTTGTCGCTTTATTTGGATATTGAGCTCCCGAATTCTGGGGTCACCAGGGTTAGCGCGCCTAATGTTGTCACGTTCATCGGCTAACCTTGCGGCACTTGTTGGAAAGTTTGGACGAACCTTTGGAATGCGCCCTGAACCGGAATGGAATGAACCGTGCCGCAGCTTTGGCAATGACGCTCCTAATGTTCCGTTCGGCCTTATGTATATTGGTGGGAGGGGGAAGCGCGAAGAACTTCGATGACGTGAATGTTTTGAAACCTTCCCAATCAGCTTTTTTGTGATTGACAAAAGTTCGCTTCTCTGACTTGGTCAGGTCAGCTGGTTTGTCAATTCTGACTATGATTGGGAGGTGATCAGAGGGAAGACCAGTAAGTGTTTCCCAGGAGGTCTCACTAATTAGGCTAGCGCTGACAATTGTAATGTCTGGTGAGCTAATACAATTGTTTGCATCACGGGTTGGAGAGTTTTCATTGAGGGTACAGAAACCTGATGCGTCCAGAGATTCGGCGATAGCTTGACCCATGGTATCGTTGTGAAGCGCGGAATGCCAGAGTTCATGATGGGCATTGAAGTCACCAAGAATGATCCTGTGCTCTCCATTAAGAAGAGGACCAATATTGAAATGGTAGTTTGTACAACTAGAATGTGGTGGTATGTAGATGTTAAAAATTTCGACATTGGTGCTCCCTGATGAAACTGAGATGGCTTGCAATTCCGCCGTACCGTCTGAAACTACATCTAATACACGGTAATGTACGGACCTGTGTATTAGGAAGGCAAGTCCACCTCCAGGGTGAGAATCATTCGTGGCGCCTTCTCTGTACTTGCGTATGATGATATATTCACCTTCAGCGTTGAATGGTGAATTCGCGTGGAGTTTCGTCTCTTGGATGGCTGCAATCAGGATTCTGTACTTTCTCAAGAAGCTTGTGATTTCAGGAAATTTCCCTAGGATGCCATTACAGTTGAACTGCAATATGGACACCGGTGTAAAAATTGCTGGCGGAGGGGCGGGAGTTAAGCTGTGTCTTACGTTCAAGGCAACATTATTGGGGGGAGTAGGGGGCGTTGGTGGAGGGGAGGGGCCTGGTATTACCCGAGGCTGCCCAGTATTCCTACAGCCTGGAGCAACAAATGTGCCTTCTATGTAATGACCCATCCTTCTCAAACCGGAGCATCTAAAATGCACCCACTCCGAACAGCAACTACACTGAAGTGACCTGGCATTAGAACCGATACGTCGGTTGCAGACACTACACATCCATACCAAGACAGGGCCTGGATTTGTTTCAATGCCGGCGCGTAAAAGGAGAATCGAGAGCAGCCGCGCCGAGATGTGATGCTCCCAATAAGACGAAAAAACATATATAACGAGTCCATACATATACACAGACATACACAACCTTCCTGCATCGAAACCTTCGAGGCTCTTGCCAGGGAGGCGTTTTGGCAACTCTTGGCCGTTTGTTGTGGCAAACGGGTGTGGTCCGCCCCGGAGAGGCGTATTGCAACTGCAAAATAATGCAATAACAATGGTTGCCAGTAGGACCACTCAACCTTTTCTTCAACAACAACAACCCAAATCCTCGGCCACCCTGTTTACCACATACAACAAAGAACTCAACCTACGGCTTAACATAAGAGTAAATGACACCGAAGTTCCCACTATCCATCACCCTAAAATTCTTGGCGTCACAATAGATAACCACGGCCTATTTAACAGCCATGCCGACAACATTAGTGACAAAATGAAGGGCAGAAACAAGATCCTCAAGGCACACAACGATCTCCTGGCTAAGCAATATCTTGTTGGTTGTTATCGAAGCCAACACCCAAATCATGACTTCTTCTTCCTTGCCTCGTTCTTTATACCGCCCCATGGTTTCGCGTTGCTCGACCGGGATCCCGGTTTTTGGAACAGGCCTACATCCAGGTGTTCTTCGGTCTGCCTCTGGCCTTAAGTCCATCAAGTAGAACTTCCATTGATATCGCTTTCTTTGCGGGGTTCTCAGGCGGACGCCGTTGAACATGGCAATACCAATCCATTTGTCGGTCTTCGAGCTTTTCGGTGATTGGTTGGTCTATGGACAAGCTGCCTCGGATGTAGCTACTCTTGATGTGTCCCTTTTCGTTACACCAACTGACATGCGTAACATTTCCATTTCAGTCGCTGTCATTTGTTTCGCGTAACCTTCATACATGGTCCAGCATTCTGATCCATACATGAGTGCGGGACGTATAACCGTTTTGTACAACTTGCCCTTTAGCTTCTGTGACATTTTCTTATCGCAGAAAACTCCAGAGTTTACTCGCCACGTCATCCACCCAACCTTTGTGCGATGTTTGATGTCATCATCGCATGTAGCTCCATTGTTCACCATCGAGTCAAGGTACTTGAACTTGGTACAAAACTTAAGCTGCTCTCCTTTGACGTACATATCTGGTATCGGTGCATCTGGGTCTGAGAATGGGCACCATAAGAACTCAGTCTTTGTTATACTTACCCTCAGCCCATGCTCCCCCAGAATGTCAGACCATTTTGCAGTGCAAGGCAACGATGTTTGGGCTAATCGGCAAAAAGAAGAGATATTTCTAGGCCGTCCGATATACGTGTTAAGTAGCACATGATGATGTTGAAGAACAACGGACTCAATACACTGCCCTGGTGTAATCCGACATTCACCGGAAATTCTTCACCGGCTGTGCATCTAACCCTAGTCGTAGCTCCATCATACATGTCTCGTATCATCCTGACGTATGCCTCAGGGACATTAAGTGCTCTCAAGGCCAACCATATCAGATCACGAGGTACTCTATCGAATGCCTTTTCCAAATCGATGAATACCAAGTGCAAGTCCTTTCGTGCTGCTCTATACTTTTCCATCGTAATACGAATGCACTGAATTGCATCGACTGTAGATCGACCTTCAACACAGCCGCATTGATTCTCATTCAACCGCACAATCTTTCGCAATCGGTTGCAGTCAACTCGCTCGTAGATCTTCAGTGTATGAGGTGTTAACTTTATAGCCCTATAGTTGTTGAGTTTGCGTGAGTCTCCCTTGTTCTTATAGAAAGGAAGAAGAAAACTTTCCCTGAAAGCATCAGGCATCGGTTGCCCACCTTTGATTTTGTTGAAGAGAACTGTGAGCAAACTAAGCCCGACATATTCCATTTTCAACCAAAATTCCTCGGGGATTTTGTCCGGTCCGGCTGCCTTTCCGCGTTTCATCTGATGCATTGCCTCCATCACCTCTTCCTCTGAGATATCTTCAATATTTGTGGTATTCGGCTCAACATCTCGAAAAGCTGCTCAATGGCCGTATCGCCAATCAGCAACATTCCTTGCGAGTCCTCCACGTACTTTGGCGCCTGTATTTCCCGAGCGTTCCTTCTCCTTTGGGCTGCGACCTTAAATATCCTGGCGCCGTGCTTAGGTCTCTCGCGCAAATACGATCCTTCGGTCGAAGTCTGATTTCTAAATTCTTGGTAGAATTTCTCAGCTGCCTTTGCTTGAGCTACCACCTTTCGAAACTCCAAGTGCCTTTTCCGCCTCACCTACTGACATTTCAGCGAAATTTTTCCACATTTGTGTTGGACTGTGGTCGGTGCAGTTGGTGTTGTTTTGAAACCACTCCGGCATTTTCTCAATGAATGGAGTTACTACAGGTTCAAAGTTGTCGTTTGTGAGATTGTGCCACTTGATTTTTTCGACAGGCTTGGGAGTTCTTCTATTTCTTGCTCCTCCTACTTTCAAAATAAATTCTGACAGGAGCAAACGATAACGATAGATTCACCCAAGATCACCTTGCAGTTTTTTACCCACCTTCTCATAAAATGGAAGCAGAGGTGGTAATCGATCTGCGTTTCGTGTTTCCTATCTCCGTGTCCACTATTGTAGGTGATCAGCCACCCAAATCATGACCTTATGAACAAAACCCCACCACCACGTCGTGTAAGACGTTCGTTAAGGGACATGGAAAGGGAAGTCCAAAGGTTTAAACGAATTCCTCTCGATAACTCCAGCACTTACAAAGCGGCCCTAAATCAACTGCACACCAGCGAGGTAACCAAAGCCACCAACATCCGTATACCGTGTCCTTCGCGCTCGACCACCCGACATCTCATCCGACGAACAACAACTGCCTAGAGCCACACGTACCATATTGGCTCAGCTTCTCTTCTGCATGGTGCTCCAGACTAAACTCGTTCTGGTCGCCCATCGACAGCATCATTGGAAATATTTGTCCAGCATGTGGAGCCAGCCCACATAATGTGGACCATCTCTTCGACTGCGCTGTCGCACCTACGCAACTTACACCGGTTGCACCACAATAAACCAGCATCTTCGTGTTACCACCAAAGAAGTGATGCTTCCAATAAAAAACGCCAAAAATTCCAAAGCGTTCAGTCCAGACCGGTATTGCCATAATCATGCTCAAACACCTTGACTCACCGGCCATTGAGCATATCACTGCTACAATGAACTTATCAATAGGATCTTTCATCATAGCTGAGTTATGGAAAAATCGCCATACCCAAACCAGGTAAAGACCACATGCTTGGAGAGTCATACCGTCCTATAACGCTTCTGTCTCCTGTGTCCAAATTCCTTGAGGAGCTAGTATTACCGAAACTTCTAGAGCACATCCAGCTTGCAAATCACCAACATGGTTTTCGGAAGATGCACAGCGTTTAGAAACGGAAAGTTTAACCTCAGAAAAATTAAACAGGGCGTTCCCCAGGGTGGAGTTCTATCTCCCACCCTCTTCAACTCCTACATGTCAGGACTTCCCACACTACCAATGGGACTTGAAATCATCTCCTACGCCGACGACTGTACCATCTTGGCAACTGGCAACGACCTTCCCGAAATGCGCGATCGCATCAACGAGTACTTGCTTGTCCTCAAAACCTTCTCCGTTAATAAAAACCTGAAGCTATTAGCGCCCAAGTCCTCCGCCACATTGTTCACCAGCTTCAACCAGGAGTACAACACACACCCACATTATATCAACTTTACGGTCTCCCAAAATTCTTGGTGTCGCCATTGACAACTCTGGCAAATTCAACACCAATGCTGAAAACATCTGTGCCAAACTTAGGAGCAGAAACAAAATTCTTAAAGCTCTTGCTGGTAGTACATGGGGTACAGACAAAGAAACGCTATTGACTACGTACAAAGCCATTGGGCGCCCCCTTGTCAATTACGCAGCACCGACGTGGACAAATGGTCTCTGCAACACTAATTGGAGCCACCTGTCAAAATGCAACACTAGGCATCGTCACCGGCTGTGTAAAGATGTCTTCACAGGACCACTTACATCATGACATCATGAGACAAAAATGATGGCTTTGAGGAGTCATAATGAGCTTCTTACCAAGCAATATTTAGTCGGATGTTATCGAATTAATCAACCGAACAACCGAATTATGGACAAAGCCCCTCTTCCGACTCGAATTATCCTGGTGAAGCGTGGTCTTTGAAAACTGGATATAGAGAGAGGGGGACAATTTCGGGAATGCAATACATATTCTTTGATTTACCAGGTCATAGAAGGGAAATTAAATTTAAAAATTTTGTCAAGTGTGTATGAACAGTACAGCTTCCTCAAGCAACCACAACTTTATTGGGCATGAAATATGAAAACTTTCAACGGTTATTGAAGTGCGGAAATGTTTCACCGCAAAGAGCAGCTTCCGTTAAACGCTTTACCTATAATAATTTTCATTTACTCTTTGAACAAAAAAAAAAATATACATACTAATACTGAACTCAAATTTTTATCGTTATAGTCGCAGAACAGAAAGACTCGAAATCGGCAAACAAACAAATATCAACTAAAGAAAAAATGCCTGCATGTCGCCGTAAATCGCAAATCGGCTCGCCTATCACGCCCAACACATCAAACATGCCTGCCGGCAGAGAGGTGACGGAAAACGATTGCGCTGTAATCCGTAATACTAGAAGTTCTGCTAAAAGACAACGGGTCGATGAAGATGCTCGCAACGACCCGCCTAAGAAAAAGAAAAAAACTCAAAAGAAAGTGACGATTTTATTAAAAGACTTAACCCTTGAGGAATTGATGCAATTCACGAATTTCGAATCATATGTAAAGGCTGACATAGAAGCTCAAAATCCTGGAAAGAGTGCAAAATATTTGAGATCTTTAGACAAGTATTTACAAAGGCATTATGATCGTTTTGTAAGTTGTCCACATTGGCCACATGTACTCAAATTTAACGATCCTTCTATACGAACAATGGAAGATTTTATAAGGATGAAAAATCAAGCTTGCAAGCAAGATAAGAAGAAGGTAGATAATTTTTAACAAATCCTATAGTCTAGTCGTGAATAAAAAGTGAAATGTTTATTTTTCAGCAAAATGTAATTCAGAGCTCACCGGATATGTTCCCGTCGAGTGGGGAAAGCAAAGGAGAAGGTAAGATCATTCAATTTTATTTGCTGGCAAAACTAATACTCGGTTGTGCTTTTTTTCACTCTATATTGCGAGAAAATATATTTTTTTACAAGTCCTCTTATTTTTTTATAGACAAAAAAGAAGAAAAAGACCTGACTCCCGCGCAAAACAAATCCTTGGACGTCGAAAATAATAATTTAAAATCGCTGGCCGATGGAAAAACACAAGAAACCCCTAGCACGGTAAGTTGGTATTTCAGCTTGATTTTCGTCGAGAGAAACTCTCTTCTCGCTTCTCAAGGAAACGGTAAACCGAAAACACTCCAAAAGCTCAATATTAGGTTCCATTTGTTTCCGGATTTATTGTGTTAGCCTTTCTTAGCCAATCCATTTTTGTTAAATGGAAGGAGTTGCGCATAGTTAGAAATAATTCCAATGGCATTTGTTTTTCCTCACTTTCCAGACCCCGACCAATTCTGAACATCCATCGGCCATCGTCAATGAAATAGTCGAACCACCGAACGTTGTATTCATAGATCCATCCAATACCACAATGTTCACTCAAAATTTTACTACAGTGAGTCAGGATCCTCTTGAACTAACTACAGCATCGGAAAACCTATCGGAAATGAACGTTTCTAGCGTACCATCTGAGTCGTCTAACGAAACAACCGTCATATTGAATCCGTCCAGTCAGCTGGCAGATGAAAATGAACAGCCAATAAATAATTCCGACATACAACTCGGCAATGGAAGTGATAGTCTGGCGGTTTCAAAAAATATAAAGGAGGATCCTGACGAGTGTGACGATAACACCACATTCGAAAGTCCGGAAGTGATTTTCGTTCCAAACGAGAAAACCGAAATAATAGAAATACTCGATAAAACCAGTTCCCCAGAGTTGCTTAAAGAAATGATGGGCACAAACATGGACTTCTCTTCTTCTACCGTGGGGACCACTCCAATGCCATTTACGACAATTCACGATCTTTTACCGCTGTCGCCTGTAAAAGAACCAATTCAGGCTCCCTGTGAAACGACGGCTAGTCAGACTAGTTCTACTTCGATTGACAAAAATGTTGAACTTCATAAGGCGGCTCCAATTATGAATGATAATGGCGGTGTTTCATCAGACAATGAAAATCATACTGGCCGAAATATTGATACAAATTCGACAAAAGCAGCTTCCTCGACGTCGGGTGGCGAACTTAATATTAGCAACAACAATGTTGAGGTAAGTGAATGTCATTGGTCGTACTAATTTTCAAACCCTTCCGGTGTTACCAAAATAATCAATGGATAAAAAGTCGAGTTTCGATTTAATTTTTCTTACGCCGACCGCATCAATACCTTACGGATTATGTCGTTGTTGTATTAGCGGCACAGACAGGAAACATTTAGTATATGTTGCATAATAGTTATTCGAAGATGGTGGGCATTCCATCTTCGAGGTCGAGGTTAAGGAACATCCCAAGTCCGATGGCCTCAAGCGCAAAATTAGAAGACGGATTCGCAGCCGAAATGTTGACTCCGTACCAATTTACACCCCGGACCAGGTTAAAACAGTCATTGAGAATGCAAAAAACTCTAAGGCCCTTGGACCCGATGCCATTTCAATGGCCATGCTCAAACATCTTGACCTTCCTGCCATTGAGTATCTCACGGCAGTCTTTAACTTGTCAATGTCTACGCTTGCCATCCCCGACATCTGGAAACAAGGTCGCATAGTCCCATGCCTTAAACCAGGGAAAAGTGCCAAACTTACTACAGACCGGTTACGATTCTCTCACCTGTAGCAACGACGCTGGAAGCCCTCATCCACTCCACTCTCGTTTCACATGCGAAGCTAGAACCCCATCAGCACGGATTCAGACGCATGCACAGTACGACCATCGCTCTGGACGCGATTACTACACGTGTAAGAGACGGACTAAACCAGCGTACACCATGCCATAGAACCATCATGGTGGCGATTGACCTATCAAATGCGTTTGATAAGGTCAATCACTCCATGCTTCTGACAAACCTCAAAACGCATGTTCAGACACAAGAGATAAGATGGATTGCCAACTATCTAGCTGGAAGGCAATCCTTCACCGAGTTTCGAGGCAGTCGTTCCAAACTCAGAAAGATCAAATTAGGTGTTCCTCAGGGTTGGGTTCTCTCTCCCACCTTGTTTAACATCTACATGGCAGGTCTCCCAACACCTCCGGAAGGCATTGAAGTTATCTCATATGCCAATGACTGCACTGTACTTGCCACGGGAGCGGATAGGGATGTCATGCGCGTAGATATCAATAGATATTTAGCGCGACTAGAACCTTTTTTCCTTAGCAGAAATTTAACCATCTCAGCGTCCAAATCGTCTGCAACCTTCCTTACCACCTGGTCAGGTGATTGTCGGTGGCCGGTTGGGGTACGTATTGGCAACAAACCAGTTCCTACTGTTGCAAATCCAAAAATTCTCGGGCTTCACTTCGAGAAAATGATGACTTCAGCTCATCACGCGGAAGCGGTATGTGAAAAGATGCGCAGTAGGAACAACATTCTTAAAACACTGGCTGGCAGCACCTGGGGCAAAGATAAAGAGACTATGCTAGCCACTTATAAAGCGGTGGGTCGAGCAGCGGCTGATTTTGCGGCGCCAGTTTGGTCGCAAGGGGTTTGTAACACAAACTGGAATAAAATCCAAGTCTGCCAAAATTCTGCTCTACGCACAGCCACAGGGTGCCTTCTGATGTCTGCCCAGGATCACCTACATCAGGAGACACATTTGATGCCAATACGTGACCACAATCGACTACTCACAAAACAATATTTAGTAGGTTGTTATCGAGAGGATCATCCTAACCGTGACCTTATGGACAAAATTCCCCCTCCACGCAACATCAAACGTGGCCTTGAGAGAGAGGTCCAGGGTTACAAAAGGGATCCTTTCGATGAAGATTCATACCGGGCTGCCATTGCTATGATTCACGCTGATGAAGTGAGTCGGTCTATTGCGAGTTTAGGTACGAACAGAGTCCTCTCTGCGCTTCCACCACCTAATTCGCCTGAGGAGATTAGGCTCCCGAGAGCCACTAGAGTGACTTTAGCCCAACTTCGGTCAGGCTTCTGCTCACGCCTCAATTCGTATCTATCTCGCATAAACCCAAATATACAAAACATATGCCCAAATTGCGCTGGCACGCCACACGATGTGGCCCATTTGTTTCAACGCCCAGCTGCACCCACCTATCTCACCCCCCTCTCACTATGGGAAAATCCCATTGCAGCTGCCACGTTTTTGTCCCTGGAGATTACGGACGAAAACAACGACGAACTATAAATCGAATCCATATAGATACACAGCGGTTCACACCTTTCTGTACCGCTAAAAGAAGAAGAAGAAGGTTAAGGAAGAAAGCTACTTCTATAGGTTGTGACCACAACGCAAGTGATGTAAGTTTCATCTAAGCGCGGTTGCTATCAATTCTCTTAATCCGCGCCGGCAACGAAAACAATCCAGATACCGAAGTTTACATTTGCTGTGTATGCAACCGACGCATATTCGATAATGCCAGGTTTTTGAGGTGTACCGGCTATAGAGCATGGTGTCATTTTTACTGCTCACACTTGAAAAAAGGGGGTGGTTGAACAGGTTGTTGGAGGGCTTGCATTCCTAATACTCAGACTCGTGCAATACAGTGTATTAGACCTGCATTTCAATTACGGCAAGGCGGAAAAGCTATTGCATATTTATTTCTGATTAAAAGTTCGATATTGGTCCACTCCTCGCAGGGCACCATAGGATCCGACTTTAACGCCCATCATGAACTCTGGCAGTCTCCAAATTAGACCCATCGTATTTCTGCGCACTCAATGGAATTTAGTTCACCTGACATAACTATGACGAGCGCCAGTTTGATAAGTGAAACCCGCTGGGAGACCACTACGGCCCTTCCCTCCGATCATCTCCCCATCATAATAAATATTGATAATTCAGCCGAACTGACGACGTCAGGACAGCGTAAGTTTATCAACCACAAATTGGAAGGGTTTTACTGCGTTCACTACGACGAAGTTTGTCGCGCTTCCTATTCCAAAAAACACTAGGGAAGCCGAAAAGGATATAAGGAACGTCATTGTCAAAGCGGCAGCTCACTTCATTCCGACAGGGCGTGTCCCCAAAGTTCGGCCTTTTTTCCCAACTGCTGCCGCTAGGTTAGCCAACGGGACAACTTAATACGTTGCAACGATGCTCGAAGCACTCATTCACCCCACCGTTGTATCACATGCTGAGCTAGCTTCTCACCAGGGTGGTTTCGGGAAGATGCATAGTACCACAACAGCTCTGGATCTGATCGCCCATCACATCCACAATGGTCTCAACAAGAAAATGCCTGGCCTTGGCCTGTCGAAAGCTTTCGACACAGTCCTTAATTCTGCGCTGTTGGCCGATCTCCTTAATCATATTCCTGCACAAGAGGTCTTCTTCTTTTAGCGGTGCAGAAAGGTGTGAAACCTCTGTACATCTATGTGCATACGAGTTATGATTCGTCAATGTTTGTGTCCGGTGAGGTATAAGGACAAAAACATAGCTGCTGCGTTAGGGTTTTCCAACAGATATATAGGGGTAAGATCAGTGGGCGCAGCGGGGCATTGAAACAAGTGACCCACATCATGAGGAGTACCATCGCAATTTGGACAGATGTTTTGGATGTCCGGGTTTATGCGAGATAGGTACGAATTAAGGCGCGAACAAAAGCCCGACCGAAGTTGAGCTAGTGTTACTCTGCTGGCTCTCGGGAGCCTAATCTCCTCAGGCGAAATTGGGGGTGGGCGCTCTGAGAGGACTCTACTCGTACCTAAGCTGGCAATGGACCGATTCACTTCTTTAGTGTGATTCGCTGCGATGGCGGCTCGGTATGTAACTTCATCGTAAGGGTCCCGTTTGTATCTGTATTATGAAGGTCATACAACCACATATTGACAGCTTTTGGCCGTTTTGCAAAAAACGGGTGTGATCCACCCCGTAGAGGCAGTTGCCCGTAGGACCACGCTTTGATTTCCTCACTAGTATGAAATTGCTTTATAACCGCAACTGCCTCTACGGGGATGACCACACCCGTTTTTTTGCAAAACGGCCAAAAGCTGCCAATATGCCTTCCTGGCAAGAGCCCCGGCAGGAGCCCTGAAGGTTCGATGCAGGAAGGTTGTGTTTGTCTGTGTATATGTGTGGATACGATATATGTATATGTTATTTCGTCATATTACATCTCGGCGCGGCTGCTCTCAATCCTATTAATTCGCGCCGGTGTTGAAACAAATCCAGGCCCAAGGGTATGGATTTGTTGTGTCTGCAACCAACGAATCGGTTCGAATGCCAAATCAGTGCAGTGTAATTGCTGCTTGGAATGGTTTCACTTTAGGTGTTCGGGGTTACGAAGACAGGGTCAACACTCCTTAGCATATGTTGCGGCAGGTTGTATTAATTCCGGGCAAAGGAGGGCTGCTCTCCACTGCTCCCTACACCTCCCAACAATACGTCTTACGCCTGGCCCTCCTCCTCCAGCGGTTTTCACTCCACTATCCATATTGCAGTTTAACTGTTGTTGTTGTAGCGATTCAAGAGTTTTTTTTCTCTTGAATCGAAGGGGGTCTTGGCAGCTCTTGGCCGTTTTTTAACAACGGGTAGCTCCGGGACGATTTACATCGAAGAACCGGCTGCCGTAGGAGCATTTTATAGACAACACAAACATCCATGGGATTCGAACCCATGCACCGGCAACTCAGAGACAGAGTGACATCTCTGTCACTGAGCCACCGAATGCCCACAGTTTAACTGTAATGGCATTCACCGAAAAATCGCCGAGATCACACACTTCTTGAGTTCCAACAGAATTCTCATCGCCGCCATCCAAGAGACGCTGCCTTATGCAAACTCGTCTCTAAGCGTCCATAGCGAATATGTTATACTGCGGAAAGATCGACCGGCCACGGATGATTCTCACCCTGGAGGTGGACTTGCTTTCCTAATACACAAGTCCGTACAATACTGTGTATTAGATGTAGTTGCTGAGGGTACGGCGGAAGTACAAGCCATCTCAGTTCCATCAGGGAGTACTAATAGCGAAATTTTTAATATATATGTACCACCACAACCTAGTTGCCCTTCTGGCTATCATTCCGATATTGGTCCTTTCCGAAGAGCACAGGGTCATCCTTGGCGCCTTTAATGCGCACCATGAGCTCTGGCATTCGGACCTTAACAACAATGCCAGGGGTATAACTATCGCCGAATCACTTGACGCCTCAGAATGCTGTTCACTCAATGAAGACTCGCCGACTAGAGTCGTGGGAACTTGCAGTAGTTCTCCTGACATAACTATTGTAAGTGCCAGCCTAATCGCTGATACTCGATAGGAAATACGTACTACCCTCAAATTTGATCACCTCCCAATCATTATAAAAATTGACAAACCAGCGAACCTGACTAAGTCTGAGATGCGAACGTTTGTCAATCACAAGAAAGCCGATTGGGACGGTTTCAAAGCATACTCGTCGGCAAAGTTCATCGAGCTACCATCACCTATCACCATTCATGAGGCCGAGAAAAATATTAGGAACGTCATTACCACAGCCGCGGCAAGTTTTATTCCGGCAGGACGTATCCCGAAAGTTCGGCCTAACTTCCCCACTAGTGCCGCCAGATTAGCCGATGAACGTGATCAGATCAGAAGTGCTCACCCTGATGATCCCAGAATTCAGGAGCTTAACTCCGAAATTGACCGACAAGTTAAACATTATAGGAGGGCGAAATGGAATCAGCATCTTGATGAATGTGACCTTAATGAAGGTGTCTGCAAATTATGGTCTACTGTCCGCGCCCTTTCCAATCCTAGGAAAGGAAACGCATTGAGTTTGGCAACATAAAAACCTGCGATCCTCTTCAGTGCGCGAGCCTGTTCAATAAACAATTTATTGAACATCCCAAGTCTGACGGCCTTAAGCGCAAAATTAGAAGACGGATTCGCAGCCGGAATGCTGACACCATACCATCATTTACCGCGGACCAGGTTAAAAAAGTCATCGAGAATGCTAAAAACTCCAAGGCCCTCGGACCAGATGGCATTTCGATGACTATGTTGAAACATCTCGACCTTCCAGCCATTGAATATCTCACGGCCGCCTTTAACTTGTCGATGTCCAGGCTTGCCATCCCTGAAATCTGGAAAACAGGTCGAATTATTCCCTGTCTCAAGCCAGGGAAGAGCGCAAACCTCGGGGAATCCTACCGCCCCATTACGATACTTTCTCCTGTCGCAAAAACCCTTATTCACCCCACTCTTGTTGCACATGCGAAGCTACAACCTCACCAGCACGCCTTCAGGAAAATGCTGGTCGGCACTCCTTCACCGAGTTTCAAGGCAAACGCTCTAAGCTTAGGAAAATCAAATTAGGTGTTCCACAAGGAGGGGTACTCTCTCCCACTCTGTTTAACATCTACATGTCCGGCCTTCCTACACCACCTGAAGGAATCGAGGTGATTTCCTATGTTGACGATTGCACCGTACTCGCCACAGGGAGCGATAAGGATGAAATGCGCTTCCAAATTAATCGCTATCTAGGACGATTACAGGCATTTTTCCAAAGCCGAAACCTCACCATCTCTGCGTCCAAATCTTCTGCGACATTTCTAACCACTTGGTGGAAGGATAAAAGATGGGAGATTGATATACGTATTGGCAACAATTCTGTTCCTACTGTAGCACACCCTAAAAATCTCGGGCTTCACCTAGAGAACATGATGACGTCTGCGAATCACGCAGATTCCGTTTGTGAGAAAATGCGCAGTAGGAATAAAATCCTAAAAGCTCTAGCTGGTAGCATCTGGGGCAAAGATAAAGAAACCATGCTAGCTACTTATAAAGCGGTGGGTCGAGCGGCCGCTGATTATGCAGCCCCAGTTTGGACACATACTTTATGTGACAGACTTAACTCATTGATACCACTATTGTAGACATTTGCCGAGCGTCTGGAGCCAGCCCCACAATGTGGATAATCTTTTTGACCCTGCAGCCGCACCAACGCACCTAACACCTATCGCGCTTTGGGAAAATCCCATTGAGGTGGCAATCTTCCTAGAACTCGGAACTGGAGAGGATGCCAACGATATACGAATAACGACAGTAGTTTCCCCCCTTTTACTTGTGCCGCTACAACAACAACATTTAAAAGGTATGTGCGCCAGACTGAAAAACATTGAAAAACTGGTGAAGTTTTTCTGTATCTGCAACCTAGTCATATCGCCGTGTTATGTGCAGTACATACACTTCTCACGTAGGACGTAGGAATTTTTGGAGGAGCTTACGATCCGTACTGGTAAGCATGATGACGACTGTGTTCCTACTGGTGCAAATGATAAGATCCTTGGGGTTTTCTTAGACAACATGGTGAAGTCATGTCGAGGACATAGTCAACAAAATGCACAGTAGGAACATCGTCCTAAAGGCACTGGCCGGCAGCTCCAGTGCGTGCTCCTATCTATTCAATATTTGGTCGGTTGTTGTCGAGAGGATCTCATGGACATGTCAGGCGTGGAGTCAGAGATCTCGAGAGAGATGTCCAGAGATACAAACGGGTACCTCCCGATATATTTGATGGCACAGCATACCATGCGGCCATCGTAGATATTTACCCAATCGTTGTGAATCGGTCAATAGGGGGATTAAATACGAATAGAGTTCTCTCTATTCTCCGCCTGAGGAGACTAGGCTGCAGAGAGCCACAAGAGCGACACTTGCCCAGCTTGGGTGTTCGCGCCTCAATTCTTACCTATCTCGAATAGACCGGGACATCCACAACATGTGTCCGAGCTTCGGTTCGGTGGTGCGCCTCATGATGTCGACCACGTGTTTTGATGCACCCAGTAACCTCACTCCGAGGGCGTTATGAGGTAACACTATTGCAGCTGCAACGTTCTTGTCGCTCCAGATATTGGAGACGAGAACGACGACGAAGCTTAGAGCACATCCACAGATATGCACAGCGGTTCACGCCTTTCTGCACTGCAACCACAACAACATCTTTACTAATGTATACTCTGAGCATCTAAACCACTTCGTATAGAATCGTTCTAGTCCGTGTTTTTCGGGGACAGGAACGTAGCTGCTGCGGTAGGGTTTTTCCACAGTGACAAAGGGGTAAGATCAGTGGTCGCAACTGGGCATTGAAACAAGTGACCCACATCGCGCACAATTTGGACAATTTGTATGCTCGGGTCATGATCGGGTCTTCTTCTTCTTGTAGCGGTGCAGAAAGGTGTGTAACCTCTGTGCATCTATGTGGGTACGATTTATGGTTCGTCAATGTTTGTGTCCGTGAGGTCTAAGGACAAAAACATAGCTGTTGCGATAGGTTTTTCCCACAGTGATATAGGGGTAAGATCAGTGGGCGCAGCGGGGCATTGAAACAAATGGCCCACATCATGAGGAGTACCATTGCAGTTTGGACAGATGTTTTGGATGTCCGGGTTTATGCGAGAAAGGTACGAATTAAGGCGTGAACAAAAGCCCGACCGAAGTTGAGCTAGTGTTACTCTGGTGGCTCTCGGGAGCCTAATCTCCTCAGGCGAAATTGGTGGTGAGCGCTCTGAGAGGACTCTATTCGCACCTAAACTCGCGATAGACCGATTCACTTCTTCAGTGTGGATCGCTGCAATGGCGGCTCGGTATGTAACTTCATCGTAAGGGTCCCGTTTGTATCCCTGAACCTCTCTCTTAAGGTCTCGTAAACCACGCCTGACATGTCGTGGTGGAGGAATTCGGTCCATGAGATGATTATTGGGATGATCCTCACGGTAGCAACCAACAAGATACTGCTTAGAGAGTAGGAGATTGTGATCACGTATTGGCATCAATTTTGTCTCCTGATGTAAGTGATCCTGGGCAGACATCAGAAGGCAACCTGTCGCGATGCGTAGAGCGGCATTTTGGCAGACCTTTGGACCAGTTTGTGTCACATAGACTATGTGTCCAAACTGGGGCTGCATAATCAGCGGCCGCTCGACCCACCGCTTTATAATGATCGGGTCTATACGATAGGTAAGAATTTATACGTGAACAGAAACCTGACCGGAGTTGAATAATTTCGTCCATGGCATCACGATTTGGAAGATCCTCTCGATAGCAACCAACGAGATACTGTTTTGAAAGTAGGCAATTGTGGTCACCTATTGGCATCAAATGTGTGTTCCGTGATGTATGTAAGTGATCAGATGATGGGCATACATCAGGAGGCACGTCGTGGCTGTGCGTAGAGCAGCTTTTTGACAAACTTGGATTTTACTTCAATTTGTGTCACATAAAATATGCGATCAAACTGGAGCAGCTAAATCGGTCATCTGCTTAATGGTTCGTCGTGGTTCTCTCATAGATGGAAGGTCAGTGGGTGCAGCTAATGTTGTTCAGCAGACCGTGGAATTGAAAGACAACACATCTGTGCTGGCTGGCGGTTAAGATGAAGCAGAGATAATTTTATTGAATGTACAATATTGGATTGTACAATATAGTTCTTCTCTGTACCGTAACCCCTTGTGGGGCATGGTGCGTTCACTCAGCCGTTTATAGGCTACTTCGAGTTAACGTTACATTGCATATATGTAGTTTTCGGAGTGTAAATAATGTCGCAAACACTATACAGGGTGTCCCGTTCATGGTGGAGAATCTTTTAATGGTAGATAGTGTGGCTCATTTGGGGAAAATTAATGTTCTACGAGACACCTCTATTTTGAACCGTTACAATGTAAAAGCACTTTTTGTAAATTGTGTCAAAATACCTGACTTGCCGAACTAAATCAAAATTTGCCAAACCACCAAACATGTCATCCGAGATATGACTTCACTTTCCGAAACTACATAAAATTTCCTATAAAACGACACCTCGTCCGTTACGAAGTTGCTCGTATCTTCCGAGATACACCAGTTCAAACTTTGAAGAAATTTTAAAATCGGTTTTTCATGCAAAATTCAAATGATAAAATCGTAACGGTACTTTGAACTGACAAATCTGCAAATTTAAAAAAAAGTTGCCTCATTATGTTAGCTCTCGAACGACATATAAAAATTAAGGGCTCACGATTTGAAAATTGGCGAATTTAACGTTTCAAAGGTAAAAAAATGTGGTTTTCGTGTAATGCAAATCATCTGATATGATGAAGATAAATTTGTACGATCAACACAGTTCATTTTGTTGGGCGAAAAAACTTTACATTGAAACCACATTTTTTTACCTTTGAAACGTTAAATTCGCAAATTTTTAAATCGTGAGCCCTTAATGTTTATATGTCGTTCGAGAGCCAACATAATGAGGCAACTTTTTTCAACTTTGCAGATTTGTCAGTTCAAAGTACCGTTACGATTTTATCATTTGAATTTTGCATGAAAAACAGATTTTAAAATTTCTTCAAAGTTTGAACTGGTGTATCTCGGAAGATACGAGCAACTTCGTAACGGACGAGGTGTCATTTTATAGGAAATTTTATGTAGTTTCGGAAAGTGAAGTCATATCTCGGAAGACATGTTTGGTGGTTTGGCAAATTTTGATTTAGTTCGGCAAGTCAGGTATTTTGACACAATTTACAAAAAGTGCTTTTACATTGTAACGGTTCAAAATAGAGGTGTCTCGTAGAACATTAATTTTCCCCAAATGAGCCACACTATCTACCATTAAAAGATTCTCCACCATGAACGGGACACCCTGTATATTTCTTGGACCATGCCGAGATTCGGTCTCCGGACCTCTAGATGGCTAGCTTCTACTACATATGTAATAAAGCTCGTTCACACTGAACATAGAAGTCCGTGGATCGGAACCACGCTCTGCTACCACAGAAACCCACCCCAAAATTCTTGGCGTCACAATTGATAACCACGGCCTATTCAACAGCCATGCCGACAACATTAGTGACAAAATGAAGGGCAGAAACAAGATCTTGAAGTCCCTTGCTGACAGCAAATGGGGCACAGATAAGGAGACTTTATTCACCACCTATAAAGCCGTCAGTCGTTCTGTGGTAAATTACGCAGCACCGATATGGACAAATAACCTATGGAAAACAAATTGGAAACGGATTCAAACATGCCAAAATGCAGCCATGCGTACTATTACTGGATTCGTACGCATGTCATCTCAAGACCACCTGCACCAAGAAACTAAGCTGCTAGACCTCAAGGCACACAACGATCTCCTGGCTAAGCAATATCTTGTTGGTTGTTATCGAAGCCAACACCCAAATCATGACCTTATGTACAAAACCCCACCACCACGTCATGTAAGACGTTCGTTAAGGGACACGGAAAGGTAAGTCCAAAGGTGTAAACGAGTTCCTCTCGATAACTCCAGCACTTACAAGGCGGCCCTTAATCAACTGCACACCAGCGAGGTAACCAAAGCCACAAACAGGCTATCCGTAAACCGCGTCCTTCGCGCTCGACCACCCGACATCTTAGCCGACGAACAACTACTTCCTACACTAGAGTAACACTAGCTCAACTTCGGTCGGGCTTTTGTTCACGCCTTAATTCGTACCTTTCTCGCATAAACCCGGACATCCAAAACATCTGTCCAAACTGCGATGGTACTTCTCATGATGTAGGTCATTTGTTTCAATGCCCCGCTGCGCCCACTGATCTTACCCCTATATCGCTGTGGGAAAACCCTATCGCAGCAGCTATGTTTTTGTCCTTAGACCTCACGGACACAAACATTGGGTGAGGTTATAAAACACAACGTTCGCGCAACGTTACCTTTAATTTCAAATCAACCGGCCGTTACGGATCAGAAACTTCTCCCTACAAACAGATCCCCTAAGCGCTTAGGGGATCTGTTTGTAGGGAGAAGTTTCTGATCCGTAACGGCCGGTTGATTTGAAATTAAAGGTAATGTTGCGCGAACGTTGTGTTTTATAACCTCACCCATTGACGAACCATAAATCGTACCCACATAGATGCACAGAGGTTTCACACCTTTCTGCACCGCCAAAAGAAGAAGAACAACAACTTCCTAGAGCCACACATACCACCTAGGCTCAGCTTCGTTCTGGATGGTGCTCCAGACTAAATTCGTTTTGGTCGCGCATTGACAACACCATTGGAAATATTTGTCCAGCATGTGGAGCCAGCCCACACAACGTGGATCATATATTTGACTGCACTGCCGCACCTACGCATCTAACACCTATCGCACTATGGGAGAACCCCAGCGAAGTTGCGATCTTCTTAGGTCTTGACCTTGAGGAGAGGATGCCTACGATTTATGAATGATGATACAAGTTCCCCTTCCTCTCTTGCGCCGCTACAACAACAACAACAACCACAGAAGACGTAGTGTGAACGAGCTTTATTACATATGTAGTAGTAAGTATGTATTGTTACGATATTGTACGATCTCTCTTTCATCTTAACCGCCAGTAAGCACAGACGTATTGTCTTTCATTTCTGTCGCAAAGTAAAAACACGACCGTCTCGATTGAGATTCAGGAAACAAAACGTACAGGTTTTCTTCTTCTTTCTTCTTCCTTGCCTCGTTCTTTATACCGCTCCATGGTTCCGCGTTGCTCGACCTGCGGTGTAGGCACATCGCCCGTTTTGGCGATAATTTCTCAGCATATTTCTACAGGCAGAGCAGAATTACAAATATGATTACATTTCAACAATTTACACTGTCTGCTAAACAACAGCTAAATATTGATATAAATGGTCCCGACCGTAGTTGAGCTAGTATTGTCCTGGTGGCTCGCGGGAGCCTAATCTCAGGCGAAATAGATGGTGGCAGCACTGAATTTAAATTTATTCTTGAGGTAGACCGATTCACTTCATCTGTGTGAATTGCTGCGATGTAGGTTTCGTATGTTTCATCATCGAAGAGGTCCCTCCAGTAATTAATTACGTGTTGGAGGGGGGGGGGCAATTCGGTCCAGGATATGATTCTTGGGATAGAACTTTTGGCAACAACTGACAAGATACTGTTTTGATAGTAGAATGTTGTAGTCGCGTATTGGTATCTCAAATAGTAGTGGTCCAAACTGGAGCAGCGTAATTAGATGCTGCTAGTTGTTGAGCCGGAGTGGCATTTTATCTTTAGCTTTACCCGTGGCGCGTACGGTTCAGGTGCTCTGGAATTCTGGCTTGATGTTAAACAAAGTAGGAGAGGGTACCCCGGTCTGTGGAACACCTATTTTTATGTTCCTAAGTTTTGAACATTTTCTTCGAAACCCGGTGTAGGATTACCCACCAGCTACGTAGTTAGCAGTCCAAAGTAATTCTTGATCAGGAATATGCATATTCAACATATCAGCAAGCCACATTGAGTGATTGACTTTGTCAAATGCACTAGACTCTGGCAATATTGTGGCTGGTTGAGTCCGTAACTGATGCGGTTCGTATTTACATCGGGGGTTTTAGTTATGCTGGGCAGCTTCTTGAAGCCATCCTGAGCCTACCTGAGCATGTGCGACAAGAGTGGGGTGTATGAGCGCCTTCAGCGTCTTTGCGCCTGGAGACAGTATTGTTTGATAAGATTCAGCGAGACTCGCACTTTTTCCTGCTCGTCCTTTCTTCTAAATTATTGTGATGGCAAGCGTAGGTTTCCATTAGACGATCATAAATACATACAATAGATATCATCATATTATATTCGAGTTGATCTGTAGTGTATGTTGATATGATGTCAACAGTTTGGCGGCCTAAGCCTATTGGGATTGACGAATTGAACATGTTCTATTCCACTTGTAGTTACATTGACTACTTACGAGTTCAATTATATAACACATTCTTTGTTGTTTATTACTTCATCACTTGTGGTGACATGCACACGCAACTTTTAACTCGTAGCATTCGTATCTCGTACGGGTCAACTTGCCAAATCTGATTGCTACTTTAATGTGTGAAGTTCGGCCGAGACTAGAATCCTTCCGGGAATTGTTTTAAAGCCGGCTAGTTATACTATGAGTATCCATTTCCGGGACGAAAATTAAGTATATCACACAAGATCACGGTGATCTGTCACATAAATACATTGTAATGCGATCTTTGCATAATTTTACAACGGATCACAGAACACGTTGCGTTCTATTAAATCGCAAATCAGCATTGTATTTTTCACGAGTATAATAATGAAATACACCGTAATATAGCGACCGGGCACATATTTGAAATCGCGGATGCAGATAGCATTCTGTATGACCTTTGTCGTCGGAAATTTCAATAATAGTATCATATCATGCATTGCATTTATGTACTAACATTGTTTTTCTTTTAAAGCAGTTAAATTATTCACAATCGTTTTTTTTTTACAGAACCAACGGATCGAGATAACCAGAGAGGATCAAAGCGAAAGTTATGCTAAAACAATTATTTTTGCAATACCCCCCGATTTAAAACAAAGACTAACCCATATACGCAATCAAAGTAATGTTTCTGACACTACAAATTCATTTCACCCGGAAAAGGTCATTAAAGAAGAGTATAGCGTAGATATTAAAGTCGAACCCTTCGATGAGAATGATGTCGTTGTTAATTCATATAGCATCAATCACAATGTGAAAGTATTACAGACTCTCAACAATTTAGTTCAGGATAAGGAAAACCATAATTCCAACAACACCCAAATACATGATTTGGATCCAATTAAAATGGACCATATTCGTGCTGCAGTCAACGAAGCTCCTAACGACCCCGAAAATAACGAGATGATTGAGGCTGAAAATTGCATTGGCACATTCCGTCAAGCACTGAGTCAAAGGGAAGCTGTGATATCCAGAAACGTTGAATTTAAGATGGAGCCGCCCGATGAAGAAAGCTGTGACAGAAATAAACAAAATCAACCCGTTTGCGAAACAGAAGGAAATGTTTTAGACATAGCCGAACATGATAATTCAATGAATCCTAATCTCTCTCAAAACAACTTGGCCATGATATTGACTACTGAGTTAAATATCGATAGATCGCCCGATGAAAATAATGTGGCTTTTGTGTCTGCTCTGCCTAGTCAAGAACTCGATACGCTTCCTGTGTCAACATCTTCACTTGGGAACATAGATAGAACCCATACAGCCGATAATGTTTCGCCTCAAATAGAAAATGTGCTTGGATTTCCATGTGGCGAAACAGAAAAATCCAACGATAAACCTAACTGCTCAAATTCTACAGCTACCGTAGCTCTAGAATCGCCGCTTGCCGCCCTAGCCACAATAACGCAAGAGGAAAATACTGGACCCGATGAACAGATTAATAACAACAAGGTAAGCCAATCGAAGTATGTTACTAGTTCTAGAAATAAGACAGCTTCCAATACCAATCAGCTAAATAAAAAAGTCATACAACAGGATAGGCAGACATCTCAACCTTCATTAGCTAAAAATCCGACTACAGTTCGCCAAGGACGTGTCGTCGTTTCAACGCTCAGAAAACGTAAAGCAGAAGTACTATCCAGTCGTATGAAAGGTCCACAAACGGCCAAAACCAAAAAAACGAGAAAAAGTCAGTTGGATGAAACATTTGTACCACAGGAAAAGCATGCATTTCGCCCTTTAGAACTTGTTTCAAAGTCAAAGAGTGGACAAGGCTACTTGACAACATCGGCAGCCAAGCAGGGATTCAGCTCAAAAAAGCAGCAGTTGCTTGATGCGGCTCAATCATCCGGTATTGATCCCGACTATTTCATTGAGGATGCGAGTCAGTGTGAAACAAATATTTCCCATCCCCGTGCTACTAATGAAAATATCTCGCACATGTTGTCGGAAGACGAGACCTTTTTCAGCGACATAACTTCTACTTTACTGAACAAACAAAACGTGACATTAGAATTTCCGACTAACGTACTCGTAAGTGTTCCCGATAGTGACGAATTCAATGAAATTAGCCAACAAATATTTATCAATCGAATAATTACGCCATCTCCATACAGCTGGTTGACACAACTAAACATAGAGTCTATACCAAACTCGATAATTTCTCATGTTGTTTTCAAAGATCGTCATGCCTTGCTCTGTCCAATCGGCAGAAGGCGATATAAGATGTCCTGCCAGTTATTACACGAAACTAGTTTCGTTTTCACAATCGCCGGCGAGCAGCTTAATTTCAATTTTAATTCTAATGGTGCGGATCAAGATGGTCTAGATCGTTGGGTAAAAGCGTTGGTATGCCAGTCGTCAACTGTTCCGGATGACATCGTAGTTGTGCGTGGCTTGCAGATGATACTCGATCAGTTTGATAGTTTTTCTGCGATCAGCCTACGGGGAGAGATACAGAATTCGTACTGTACCATAAATATTTCTACTGAAAAAGATGCTATTCATTGGAGTAGGCAACTTGTTTTACGTAAACTAGCGGAGTTTATGGGTGATGTGAAAAAAGCTGTTGATATTTGTCTTTCAAAAATTGTGAATTGAATTTGTGTTTTTTATTTTTGTATTTGTTTTATTACTACGTCATATCTTCTAAACTATAATAATAAACGATATAACATTGTGAAACAATACATTGTCTTATAACATTACAAGGTGTCCAGAAACTACCGCAGTACCACTTGAATTCTCATTTTCTCGATTTCAAACTAAAAAGATGTGCGGTACATACTTTGCCTCTGCTTTAATTCTTATAAATGTGTTTTCAGTGATATACATATATATACATATTTACGAATCCTAGGGTAGAAATCATTGGCCTATAAGACGGTAAAACTATATTCAAATGTGATGAATATCCGAATTAGGGATGTGCCTAAAATTAACATTTTTTCGCTTTAATGATATTATTTCTGAATTGTGTCCTGAGTTCTTGTCCTAAACCCGTTAGTCCTTTGTATATAACATTAAGCAAAAGCGAAGTGAATTTGACGAGTCTGTATCCATACTTAGTTAATAGACACTTTACGATCCTGCTATGGAAAACAATCAATGCATTTTCGTTAACAGTCCATGCATACATACACATCATTGCATACATCGCTTTTATTTTAGAAAATTGTACCCTGACTATAACCAAAAGAAGGTATTGTGTGTAATTTCTTTTGATGGGGTTTTGAAAATGAGCACTATTCTTGCAGAACGTTTTCGTGGCATATACAGGGTTCGGCAGAGAGGACGGACGTTTTTGAGATGGGTAGTACTCTTCCCCTCTTAGGACGAGAGAGGTGGGGAGGGTGCCGTTTGACTCGTAAGTTCCCACCATTTTTTTTACCAGTTGGCGTCATGGAGCCGTGGACGGTGAAGCACCGCGTTTTCGCGTATGATAGTTTCGTACGAAATAGTAAGTCAGTGACGGTCGTACAGCGTGAGTTTCGTCGCCAGTTCAACATTCCTCGGAATAGAGCTGTTCCCTCTCGAAACACCATCCTTCGTTGGGTTGAATCACTTCGCAGTCGTAGTGAACTGATCAACAGAACCAAGAGGAGCTCCGCGAACAGTTAGAACTCCTGAAAATGTTGAAAGCGTTCGACAAGCCTTTCTTCGCAGTCCGACTCGATCTGCACGGAAACATGCTGTTGCACTTCGCCTCAGTGATCGTTCGGTAAGCCGAATTTTGCGTACGGATCTCCGCTTTCACCCCTACAAATTGGCCATTGTGCAACAGTTGCAGCCCGCAGATTATGGACAACGAATGAACTTCGCACGTGAGATGGAAGCACTTATCGATAAAAATGAGAACCTCATTTTGTTCATGAGTGACGAAGCTCACTTTCACCTTAACGGCATGGTTATCCTGAAAAATTGCCGTTATTGGGCTAATGAAAATCCGCGACAGTTACACGAAATACCGCTGCACAGCCCAAAAGTTACGGTTTGGTGCTCTGTATCACAAACTCGCACCATTTGCCCTTATTTTGTCGAAGACGGTAATGGTCGTCCTGTTACCGTGAACTCAGAGCGCTACGTCGAAATGATCACCAACTTCTTTTTGCCTGAATTACGACGGTGACGTGTTCCAATCCGACGTGTGTGGTTCCAACAGGATTTGGCGACGGCACACACAGCCAGAGCATCAATGGACGTTATTCGCCCTCTCTTCCCTGGTCGCCTTATTTCCAGGTTTGGCGAAATTCATTGGCCTCCTCGGTCCGCAGATTTATCCATATGCGATTTTTTCTTATGGGGACACGTCAAGGCTAGAGTATACGAGAAGAAGCCCCGAACTCTGGACGAATTGAAGGAGGTAATTCGCGAGGAAGTCGCTAAAGTTGAGAGAGCGACGTTGTAGACAGTCTACGCGAACTTCCAACAACGCCTCCAGCACTGCATCACCAATTTCGGCCACCACATGACTGATGTGATTTTCCACACTTGACTGTCTCAAATGGTATTTCCTTGTGAACCTCCATTCCATTCCATCAATAAATTTGTTTTTGAGTAAAAATTAACGATTTTATGTTTTTTCTAAAACCGTCCGTCCTCTCTGCCGCACCCTGTACATAAATGTCGTGCCATGCGTGTCAACTATCATGTGATAAAGATGATAAATTGTTTTTTTTTTAATTAAATTTCAATTGTTTTTTTAGTATGGTGATTTTAGCTCTAGACCTAAAAAAAGAGGAAAGTTTTAATGCCAAATTGTCGCACATTAAGCCCTCCCCCTTAGACGAAGAGGGGAAATTGTAAATTTTAGAAAATATCTAAAAAACGTATTAGTCCTATTGCAAAATGTCGTAAGGAAGAAATAAACTACATTTAATTTCCTTTGCAATGATATATAATACTCGTACTCTAGATATTTTTTTGCAAAATTATACACTAGACCAAAAAGTATTGTGTGGAATTTACATTTTTAGAAATTTCCATTTCGCGCTGTAACTTTTAGAGCAAAGATAGAGTGAAAAGAATTGATGCTGATGCTGCCAATTAAATGTATTTGACTATACCATCAAGCCTACCTGGGAGAAATTTAAACAAATATAAATCCGCTCATTTTTGCGTGCACTGTAAGCTTTGCAATCATTTACTTAACACGACAAATTTAATTTCTCCACCATGTTATCGTCTCGAAAAATCGCCAGAATAGACACAATAAATTTACGCCTTCTGTACCTCCACACAATGATGGCAAAAGGTATGTAGAGATACGAACCATTTACATATATGGCCAAAAAAATAAGTATCACCCTGTAGTCAAGTAGTTATTTCAGTAAATAAAAACATTTGTTAATATTTAAATATTTACTTAATTTGTAAGGAATTAAAAAATATGTAAGCCAATTAAAATAAATAACAGCTTTCATTACATATTTTGAAAAAAAAAATATTGTTAACCCCCTGGAGATGGTTCTTACGGCATGTTCCCATACATACCATATATCCGCGGGTCACTTCCAGGAAATTCCGTAATGGGCCGTTTTGTGGCAGATTTTTTTTTTAATTCGTTGATTCAACTCTCATAAAAATTCCCGCTTAAAATTTAACTCTATAGTAATATCGAGAAAAGCCGGTTATTAGGTGTATTTGAACGAAACGAAACTATTTAAAAACGAGACTGAGTTCTAATCGTCCGAATAGCACCTATACCCATGTACAGACCTAGAAGGCACGCAAAACCCAAAATATTATATTTCATATTTTTTGTAGGGGAGGGAGGGGTAGATGGGTCGGACCTGGTACATCTTTATTATCTTATCAAGGCATCCAATGGCTACCATTTGATACTAATTTGAAGTTTTTCGCGGCATTCTATCAAAAGATATGGAGGAATATTGCTTTGTAGGGGATGTAGGGGTAGTCAGACTTTCCCCACTTCCACCAACTTCAAGCATATGTCACAATTAGGCATTGACGGAAATTTCAGGTCGCAAGCGATATTCTGACGAAAAATATGACCGAATTAAACTATCACGGAGGGGTCATTTGTATGGGAGGTAGGGGAACCCTTGGTCCGATTTGGCCCATTTTCGATACCATCCAAAACAATCATCTGACCAAAATTTCAAAACGCTAGCTTCATTATTTCGGGAGTTATCGTGCGAACTGACACACACACGGACGGACAGACAGACGGACATGGCTTATTCGAATCAGGGTTGGACCCTGATCATTTATATACTTGGCCATGCCTCCGGTGGTTCCTTTGAGGTGTTACATAAATCGTCGTAACAAAAACCATATAGTCTATACGATCCTGTGGGTTTAGGGTATAAAAACCATAGTCCATGCTTTTTTCGCCCCCATATAGACTGGGAGATGATTAACACTTTTATTTAATGGAAAACTAAATGGTTAGCGATACCCTAAATCAATAGTCCGGTTGATGGTAAAAAAGAATTTGAAAGTCTTTCTGTTAAAATCGGTTGCGTTTTCGAAATTTTTTGACGTTAATGTGTCAAATTTAAAGGTTCCATTTAATCGAAAGCTAAACGGCTGAAACTTTATATAAAGGCTCAAGCAGGACGTGATGAGTAAAAATTGACACAGCAAGACGGGCCAGGTGGTTGCGTTTTCAAAACAGACGCACCTTAATATTGCAAAAGTCACCTATTCACATTACACCTCCATCCCTGAACAAGATTGTCATCGTAGGCGGGATTCGAACCTGAGACTACCGGAGTAAGAAATATGACCTCTAACAGCTGCGCTGAAAAGAATGTTACCCCTTGCAAACTTCTTCATTGGTGCTTTATCGATTTCTTTGAATTTATTTTATAGAAAAGGCCATACAAGTATAAATTTTTTTCCTGATTTCATTAAAAAAAAATTAAAAATAAAATGAATTAAGATTACGCGTTTATAGAAATACATTTATGTTATCGAAAATTATTTAATTAGGTTTCGAAAGCAAAGTGGCAAAGTTAGGAAAAAAAACAAAAAGCGCAAAAAAAACGAGACCGAGTTCTAATCGTGCGAATAGCACGATGAGTGTATACCCTATACCCATGTTCAGACCTAGAAGGCACGCAAAACCCAAAATATTCATACGTACAATGTTTTTAAGAATGAAGCTCTCCGAGCGATTTCCTGATTTACAGGCATATCGACTTGGAGAGTGCAAAAAATGACATTCGACCGGTTTCGATCGAATGCATATGACACAGCACTCTCATCAGGTGCCGTCGCTACCCTGGCAGCCATAATCGGTGAACAATAAATCCAAAGAGACGGCGGAATGCAAAAAATGTCGTAGTATTCGTGAACACTGTCTCATCCACACTCGTTGGCTTATGTACTTCGACTGAATCTCCATCACCCGATGACTGTCTCGATGAAGAATCGGTGCCAATTCATCGAGAGATTTTTTCTTGAAATTTCGGTCAGTTTCGCTTCCTTGTCGTCATTTTGCGCCGATGCGATGGGTTATATTTTTCTTTGTATAGCGGAACCTTTTTCACTTTAAAGTTGACTTTCGTAGTCTGTGCCTCTGCATCGAGTAATTTGAATAAATTCTTTTTCTTCTCTGTACCGTAACCCGTTGTGAGGCATGGTGCGTTCACTCAGCCGTTTATAGGCTATTTCCAGTCAACGTTACATTGCTTCGGAGTGCTTGTTGCAAGCACTATATATTTCCTATCCGCACATGTACGGAAATTTTGGAACACGCCGAGATTCAATCTCCGGACGTCTAAATTACTAGCGTCGTAGAGTGCGACCCAACCAAGTGAGCCACAGAGCGTGCTAAATGAACAAATTACTTATGAAATAATTTAATGAAAATAATCGACCTTTTCGTATGTTAAGAACGCATGAATGAAATTCAACGATTACTTCATTAGGGCGAACTTGATGAACTCTTCGGGGAAATTCATTAAATTTGTCATCAGTTCCAGCATGATGAATTCGCCAGTGAAACTCACCGTAGTTTTCATCAGTTCCTTTCTGATGAATTCATTGATGATCCGCACCGCATCTATCATCAGTACCTCTCTAATGAAATCATGAGGGAAAGTCATGTTTGGGTTCACGTGGTCTTCATGCAGTCGTTCACCATATCTTTTAAAAATATATAAGGGAATTTAGTCCCTCGGCTAGAACAAATGGAATGATTCGGTTCATCCAGAGATTCATGATGCCGGCATCGATGCATTCCTTATGCCATGGCTAGTAGGGTAGTGCTGTGTCATATGCGTTCGAGGACGGCACGACCAGGAATGCACCGGCAAGTTGTTACTCAGCCGTATATAAACCAACAAAAATCATTCGTTGCTACGGATCACATTTTAGTCGAATAGCAACTTACTATTTTTTTTTTTGCTTTATTGGTAACAGATAAGATAATAAAATACATAAATTCATTTCAGCAACTCACATAAGCCTAGGCTCGTGTGTGAGAGCTGCAACTGTGCACTATACAATACAAAATTTAAATATGAATTATCATTTCAACCTTAAATCAATTCAACATGTTCTACATTGTTCTAGTTCAAATTTAAATTGCTAAAAAACGATCGGTTTTCTAAAATGTACATTTTGAGTTTTAGTTTGTAATTATATAAATTTAATTCATTTCTTAAGCTACTCGGGAGTTTATTAAATAATCTTGGGCCTGCTATGCTCAAATGACGGTTAGTAGATTCCTTTTTAAATCTTTTTACTACGAGTTCACGCTCAGTATTAGATCGGGTGCCATAGTTTGATGAGATTACTCTAAACTGATCAAGATTTCTGAATACAAATTTCATCAAATTAAAATTGAACAACTGTCTTATGGACATAACATTAAAGTCAGCAAGGGCTAGTGTAGTGGAGGAATACTTCGATCTTTTCACGCAAATTTTAACAATTGTTGATTGGACATTAATTAGAGGCTTTAAGGCGTTAGTAGTGGTACTTCCCCAAATAATTATGGCATATTGAAATATGGATTGAAATAAACAAAAATATATTGTTCTAAGAAAATATATATTAAAGTATCTCCTCAACAATAGGATACGATGTATCATTTTACGTAATCTTTTAACTAATAGTAAAATGTGGGATTTCCAATTAAGCTTATTATCTATAATTATTCCAAGATATTTGATTTCACTAACTTCTTTTATTAGATGATTTTGTAAAGTAAGAATGCCACTTGAAACAGAATTATGCGAGGAAGAACCATATTTAATGAAGTAGGTTTTACTTAGATTTAAGATTAATTTATTTGAACAAAGCCATTGATTCACTTCACCGAGTCTACGATTGGCCAATGAATACAACTCATTCCAGTTTTTATAATTGAATATCAACACTGTATCATCCGCAAATGAAACAATGCTGCAATTATTGTAATTTTTGTAAAGGTTGCAGAGACCATTAATATAAATTTGGAAAAGTATTGGACCCAGGACAGTTCCTTGAGGAATTCCATGTAGAACGATCTTTGCATCACTACATATACCATTCACAATAACAGACTGTGTTCTACCCAAAAGGTATGATTTTAGGAGGGACATTTCCTTCCCTGTTATACCAATTTTACTTAGCTTATTTAACAAAATTGAATGGTCAACCGTATCGAACGCCTTCTTCAGATCTAAAAATACAGACAGTACCTTCTCACCTTTATCTAAGTTTGCAACTATATATTCAGTAACCTTAGCAATCGCATCAGAAGTACTAAGCCCCGTTTTAAAGCCATATTGGTTTTGAGCAATTATTTTGTTAATATTGAGGTGCTTTTCTATACGACATTTTAGACACTTTTCAAAAATTTTCGATATATTGGACACAACTGAAATTGGCCTATAATTTTCTAATAGTTCTTTGCTACCTTGTTTATGTACAGGGTATACGAAAGAGGCTTTTAATTTGTCTGGATAGACTCCACAACTTATACATAAGTTGAATATATTGCAAAGGACGGTAATTCCTGATTCACCTAGACACTGTAGAATTTTAGTAGAAATTTTATCAGGACCACTAGCCTTCGGTTTCAGTTTGGATATATAAAAGCGAATTTCATCTTCTGATATCTCATTGAAAGTTAATTTTGGAATATCACCAGTAGCGTCAATTTCTAAATTTGGAGAACAATTTTGGACTATTGATCTAGAAAGCTGTTCACCGATACTTATGAAATAGTTATTTATTTCATTTGGAATTGTAGTGCTATCTTTTATTATCTGACCAGCCTTGTTTCTGATAGCTGTGTTATTACAGTCGTTTTTCCTTTCCCCATAGACAATTTCTCTACTAAAATTCCAAAGTTTAGTTGGGTTATCAGTATATTTATGAATTAAGTCATAATAGTAGGTACTTTTAGCTGATCTAATAACGCTAGTAACAAAGTTTCTATATTTTTTATATTGCGACGTAGCTTCTAAATTTTCGGGATGTTTCCTTGCAAACAGTGCCATTTTATCTCTATGCCGAATAGATACTATAAGTCCAGGTGTAATCCAAGGCTTTAGTCGCTTTTGTTTGGCACCTATTTTCACAAAATGCGTACATTTATTTATGATTCCATGTAAAACATTTAAAAATTCATTAAATTTACTGTTAACAGATTGTTGTATTTTAACAGTTTCCCAGGAAGCGTGACTAACTAGAGACTTCAATTTATTATAGTCAATTACACTTTTTTTGTTGAAAGTACTAATTGGGAGATCTTTTTCCTTCAAAATAGAGTTGCTAGTGACGATATTTGCAACCACAGCGTAATGATCCGTTATTTCAGTCTGAACTATACAAGGGTTAAATATGGAATTATTTTCTAGCTTGACGAATATGTGATCTAAACAGGAGTTCGATGCCGGTCTTGTTATACCATTCAAAAATTTATTATATCCGAAAACATGCATCACATCTAGGTAATCATTAACAATTGGAGAATTTTCATTGAGGATATTAATATTTATATCTAAACTAGCATTAATGGAAAGGAAATTATACAAAGAGTGAATAAAAGTGTACGGATCTAAACTAGGCGATCTATATATACCAGTAATATAAAAGAACTTCCGACCGATTTCCACCTTAATATTAATAGTATTAGCATCAATTATATCGCAATCCAAGACATCAACTTGATATTCTTTTTTAGTATATATAACTAACCCATCACTGAAATTTTCATAGGCGTTGCTTAAAGGCCCGCCAAGAAATAAGGTCATTTTATGAAGCTCTTTGCATGAAGGAGTGGACGAAGAAAAAATTGAAAAGCTTTTAAGTTTGTTAGATTTTGTGAAAAGTCCCATTCGCCCTTCACTCATCCTTTGGCAATTTTTGAAACCATACATCCTACATGTGAACGTTTCTAGTTCATTGTATTTGTATTGTATTTGATGAAGTTTTAGTTGCTATTTCACTGAATGGAACCTTAAGTTGTTTTCCATGAAATGAAAGAATGCACAAATACGAGTGATGTATTCTAATCAAGTCAAATGAAAATGACGTTATGTTAATATACTTTTATCAAATATGGACCATCTTCCTCCCTATATGAAAAATATTTGGGTGGAGGTAGGGAATACAAGCCGACATATAAACGTTATCTCAATTTTTAAAAACATTGGCGTTAAGATGGCTAAGGTAATAATATATTTCCATATTTACACTGAAAGTGACTATACTCCTGCATTTCTTAAACGAGGAAAGGTAAACCCACCCCTTGAAAATAAAAGTAAAACTTTGTCAAATCACACATACAAAGAAGTATCGTATAGTACAATTAGCTAAAAAAAAGCCCAGAAAACAAAATTAAGTTTTGATGCCAAATTGTTGACTTTTGCGACATTAAGGTGCGTCTGTTTCGAAAACGCTTTCAGTTAAATTGAGTTTAAAAAATGTACATGTTTGTGCGCTTCTGTTTTGAAAACGCAACCATCTGGCTCATCTTACTGATTTTTACTCATTATGTACTGCTTGAGCCTCTATCTAAAATTTCAGCCGTTTAGCTTTCGGTTAAATGGAACCTATAAATTCGACACCTTAACGTAAAGAAAATCTTGAAAATGCAACCGATTTGGACAGCAAGATTCTCAAATTCTTGTTTATCACCAACCGGACTATCGATTAAGAGTATCGCTAACCATTTAGTTTTTCATTAAATAAAAAAAAAAAAAGTGTTAATGACTTCCTAGACTAATAGGAAATATCCAGTTGAAGTAGCGTATATCATCGATACCTTAGAGCACAATAGTGCTAAGTCCATTTTTCAACATTTGGAGAAAACGCGAAAATAAAGTTTCAAACCTTGTTCCCATCTTAAATAACTTAATTTTTGCAAATATTTTTAGCTTTTTAAGCAGGTTACACTGTCAAAAAGATAATTATATTAAAATCTGGCAATCAATCGTTATAATTTCGAAGGAAAATCTAGAAAAAAAGTGGAAAGTACGGACTTAGCACTATTGAGCACTTCATTTTATACCAACCATGGACGGAAGAATGTTCGTATTGTCGTTACAATATTGTAAAATGTGGATGAAGTGAGAATATGTTTAATACGTACATACCATGAGACGCAAGCAATTTATTGTATTTCCACCAGTTTGTATCCATGAAGCAAATGTGTCTCATTAGTTTATGCTTTCCGAAAGTGGTAATGATCACGTGATGACCAAAGGATGATCTGGTCACGGTTAGACGTTGTCCTTTCTATCTTACTACTGTCATTTAACAGGAAGCTAATTGGGGTCATAACAGGACATCGCCCTATTATGAAGCTCGCCAGGAGACTTAGAATTAACTTCATCACAATTACTACTACAGAAGTTGTGAGGTTAAAGAGAATGTGATGTAACTGTTCTGTCATAGCTCGGCACTTTTATGGCACGGATCATCTTAAGTCGTCATTCAATTGGGTGAAGCCAATGACACAAGAAACGTTGCTTCTTTGTCAACGGCGACAAAATTTGATTTGATTCTTCGATTTAAGATATCATTTTTTTTAGTTAAACGCACGTGTGTTGCCCAGATCCATTGTTCGTTGACAAGTGCAGCATGTTTAGGTGTTGCCCAAAAGTTCCTGCAGTGGAATTGCGACTAGAGATGTGAATTCAATAAGATTGCCAAAATCACATCGTTTCAAACAACTGATTAATAAATGTTCATTCGGACCTATTTCTATTTGGGCTGGGAGTAACCTCGGCGGACTTTAAGCTTCTCTGGCAATCGTATGATATGTGATATGAAAACTAGAAAAAAGATTCAAATTCTTTAATTTCACCAGATGGTAGTGATAATAATAGCTATATGAACTAGAAATGCACACATATATCCCATAAATCAGTCCCAAACCACATCCCCTTTCTTTTGAATGCAGTTTAGGTTAGACGCGAATATTATCAACTCTCTGCATGCATAAGCTGGTGAAATGCAAAAGCAAGACACTCATTAGGATTAAGCACGTATATCAATAGTTATACATTTACTTTTTTTTTAATTTGGCAGATCTTTTTCAAATTAGTCCTTTTTTCCTGGATCGCGATTTTGATTTCAGTCAGCTTCAATTTAATCTGGAGATATGTCGATTCCGTCAAATCGTAAATAAATAAATAGCTGCCATTCGCATCTAATCCCTAAGATTTAAACGGCTTAGATCAACAGCTAGCTCTGCAGAGGTTTTTATCCCGCCAATTGGATCGTGAATTGGGAAACTACCATAAACTAAAACCCTGTGCTTCGAAGGCGAGCACACTATTCACTGTATCAACCACTGTTTAACTCTGTTAAAATCCAATTTGATATTTAGTTCAATCGTACCTTTCCGGTTGTTATAAATGCAAGTTTATTTTTTGGTTTTGTTAATACCCGAAGGACCCTTGTTTTAGCCTGCATGATAAAGAGCTTCCAATAAATTTGTATGAACATAGTAAGCAATTCTTGGGTCTAAAACGATTTATAATTTTCTGGAGTATGATTTTATTCAAACTGTTTTCAACAGCTATTTTGAAAAGTATATCTTTTGGAGCACAGTGGTTGAGTATAGCTGATCAAGATATGACGTTACAACGCGTCATGCGAATGCCAGATTTCACGCTGAACTGTAGATTTTAGAGAGGGATGGCCTTACACTAAATTCAATGTCGGCTGGCATTTAACAGAAACCCCAATATATGTTATGGAGGTTTCCTTTTGTGGAGAAAATAGAGAATCCAAATTAAAGCATTTGATGTATAAGCTTACCACCAGTGATCATTTGAACCTTTGTATCGGAGGTAGACAATCCTTCAGTCAGTTTTTACCCATTTCAATACCATTAAAAGAAAGAATATGCCAATGCAAACACTTTCCAAACAATTCATCCCAATATCCTGTGATCCAGCAGCCAAACCCGGCTTATTCGAATCAGGACGCAACCCTGGCTAATCCTTTTTATGTTTCATAATGGTAAACATTCGTTTTATGGAAGTTACTACCACAAATTTAACATTCTAATTGTTCCAAGTATGGACTTAGCACAAAATAGCGCTAGAACTGGACTTAGCACTTTTGTTAAAAAAAAATTTCGATCAACCTAGGACATAGCGTTTTTTGTAAATGTGAATTTCCTTGGATTTAGCTGGGTAAATGTTGTTTCAAGATTAACTACTCGATGGAGAACTTGACAAGGAATAATACGATGCAGAAATCTCAAAATCGAAAAAAAGGACTATTGTGCTTTAAGGTATCCTATTATTATTTTCTTGAATGAAGAATATTACGATAAGGGTCGTTTCCAATCAAAATTATTACTATGTCATAAATAAAACTGAATATTCTGTGAGTTTTCATTGTTCGGTCTGGAACAAGAAGAACTATCCCTCCAAACAATTTTTGTACCGTCAATACTTTTTGACGTCGCCATTGAAATTTCTAAACTTTTTGCCAAAACTGCTTTACTTCTTGTATTCTTCAATGAACTTTTCAACGAGATTTTAAATTTTAAATATTTGCCGCGAAAATTATCAATTATGCCAATGGAACTTCTATAATGAGATCGACAGTTATCCTTGAGGTCCTTATATGGACTTAAATAAATTTGAGACCGATTATATTTAGTTTTTCATGAATTGGACAGTGAATGCAATGTTTATCTGGATTATTCCGTAATTGAGCGAATACTTTTTCCGCAATTTCAAAGTTTGGAATTTTAACGTCTTTCTTGGTACGTACCACGTGTTTTTTGTTTTTAATAGTTTCCTAATAGTTATAATGGCTATCTATTTGGAGTATTACAATTTTTAAAAGGGTATGAGCATTAAAATGGACATGAGGGGTGTACTTATTTTTATGTGTATATGTAGAGAGCAATCCGATTCCAGCCTGAACTATGGGAAAATAAGCATGCTTTTCGCTCGGCTCGTTCTCTCACAGCAATCAACGACATGCGGCGAAACTCTATACTCATTCTGCTATGCCTTGATTTTCGTTGAGGGGGATCTAGCAAAAAAGATACAAAGGCGAACCAAGTTCTAATGTGAGGGGAGCGTATTTTGTGACAAATTCACACAACAACCCCCGCCGTCTTGGCTCCATAGGATGGGTTGAATCCTGCAGGTGCACGGTTGACATTGTTGTCATCGACCATTTTTAAATGAATGATAAAGAATAACGCTTTCGTACTTATGATATTACAGGTAGTTTTAAACGTTTTCTGTTATGTTTTTTTTAATTTACTTCAATACCTTTTTTATCTAATTGAGCGACTGAAAAATAATGCAGAACGATTAAAAAATACCAAATAAAAAATATAGATAGATAGATATAAGTTTTTTTCAAGAAAAAATAATTAAATACATTTTAAAACGATTTTAAGACATGGCAATAAAAAATATAGTACAATTAATAGTATCTACAATAGGCCCTTCGGCAAGAACACCTCCCATGCTCGTGGGATTTTTCTAAAATACGCCAGGCTAATAAAATTTGGTTGAGTGCACAGGGCCAGCTTTCTTATACTTTCAACCGAAAATTAAAATACATCCCATACAAAGTAAATCTGAAGTCAAGAGAGACTTCTAAGGAGAAGAAAATGGAAGATTTCGGGTTCACTTTGGGAGGTACTTTTTTTTAATCCGATCGAAATAATTTTTGCGTTACGTGGACGACCGAGAGCTCCCTGGGAGAACTCCGTAGGTGAAAACGCCCACCAGCTGCTGGGCTTCCAAAACTGGAGGACAAGGTCACGCAACCCCGGCGACCAAAGCCCGACGTCGGGCTATCGTGCCACATTGATGATGAAATAATTTTTGGTCAAGAATTTAAGGGGGCTGGCCACAGGCCCTCAACCAATTTTTTTTTTGCCTGGCATAATTTAGAGAATAGTTAGTTGTTATTGCTCGGAGCAAGCTCAGTTTTGGTATGAATCAAATACATTTAATCGGCAGCATCATCGTCAATTTTTATCACTCTACCTTTAAAAATATAGTGCGAAATGTAAATATAAAAAAATGTAAATTCCACATAATACCTTTTGGTCTAGGGTATAATTTTGCCAAAAAATGTCTAGAGTATTATATATCAAAGGAAATTAAATGTAGTTTATTTCGTCCTTAGGACTTTTCGCGATAGGACTAATAGTTTTTCAGATATTTTCAAAAAAAAGTCAAATTTCCCCTCTTCGTCATCTCCTCACTCCTTAATGGCAGCCCCAACTTCAACAGCTTCATTCGGGGCCTTCCCGCCGTCTTCTTGAGTGGGCCCCCCTACGCTAAGAGAAGAGAGAGAGAGAGAGAGTGCAATCAATCGAAAAAACGCTTGTTAAACATGATTTTGACGTTACAGGGTTTCTAGTAAAATTTGAACATCGCGTCGTACTTAAAATAACTTTCCTAAGAGTTTTTTACTCATTGCATTCTTATATTGAGAATGGCGTTCTTGTTGTAATGTTAATTAAATTATTGAGTTCATCAATCGTTTTTTGTTTATATTTTAAAATGAAAAGGCTCACGCAGTCCAGCATTGACCTCTATAGGTATTGGCAACATTAAATTTACCTCATTGCGCTCCGAAAAGCATAAAACATTACCTGCCTACAGAGGGTTTCAGCCATGGGGCCTATGTGAAGACGAAATCCTTGAATTTTAAGACTGTTTTTTTCATAATTATTAAATTCAATACAGACATCTACTCTGTTTTAACTCTGAGCGTACTTAAAGCAAGAACAATTTATCTCCAAATAAGCATATGTATAACAATTTTTGTACTCACATTAAAGCGAAACAGAGTTGTTTTAAGATTGTTAAGTGTTAAATCTGAACGTTCTACTATTAAGAACAAACAAGCATTCTTGATTACAGAAGGTGTATTTTTCTCAGTGTATAAGGGGTTTCCTGCAATTTTAGAAAAGTGTCTGTTACTATTCACTGGCATAAGATTGCTAACTATGCTATGCTATTAACAATATTTACATGTCCTCAGTTTCGTACAATTTTTGTATAAACCACCACATCGCGTTCATCGGCCCAGCACGTTCGGTAACTTCTCCAGTATACTAGTAGGTCTGATTCTAGATGTTAGACGCCGTAGCACAGCTTGAAATCCCTAGCAAGACTTCATTAAAACCAAATGTGGCCTCAGCACCCAATAGAGAAGGTACTATCTTCAAAAATGTATTAAGGTAGTCTATTTGCGGAGGGACGTAAAGGATGATTTTGGCAAATAGGGGTCGGATTACAAACCGCAGCTAAAGTTACAGCAAATATCACAGGTATATCAGGATCAAATTTATTCCGGGATGGAGTAAAAACATTTAAAACGTGCAGTAAAAGTTCCGGAATGTGCAGAATCGTGCAGTATAAATGCCCGAATGTGTATTTTCCGTGCAATTTGAAAGCATTCAGTGGACGGAGGAAAAGGCATGCAAAAATGAAGAAAATTCTAAAAAGTAAAATATTTTTTTTAATGCGCGACACTTTCAATATTTCAACCAAACATAAATTCTTCTATATGCTGTCTAGATTAGCTCATTTAAATATGGCACTCGAAATCCATGACCGGTTTTTGTTTCGGATCCATTGCGCAACCTTGAGGTTATCTAATTCGTGAATGCATCGTCTTCAAAGGGACAGATTTTGCTATATGTAGAGGGTGTTTTTTAAGAATGATAGAACTTCAAATTGAAAAAAAGACACAAAATATTACCTTTTAGTCATTTTTTTATTGGAATGATAAATGTATGACATTAACATTTGAAAACGACTTCAGGCATATGGCCATCGCGGTTGTTCTTGACGAAGCGCATTCTTGACGTCTGGACCACTTTTTCGAGTACTTCTGGCCGTATGTCACCAATAATACGAACAATGTAGGCCTCCAAGGCGTCAATTGTTACTGGTTTATCAAAATATTGTGATTTACCGTAACCCCACAGGAAATAATCGAGAGCCAATTGACAGGCCCATTGCTTGAAATTAACTTATCACCAAATTTTGATTTTAAAGATGGTTGATTTTGTATACCATAAAATATGATTATGTATACCATAAAAAGTCGTCTATAAGTTGCGCGAATCGACGACTGATTTTTGAAGTAAATTTTGATAATTTGGAAGCCGTTCTTCAGGCGTGAGTCTAAACATTAGAATTTGTCAGAGTATACTGAAATAAATAACAAAAAAAATGATTCAAATGTATTATTTTGTGTTTTTTTTTTCAATTTGAAGTTTTATCATTCTTAAAAGACACCCTCTATATTTAAGTTTAGTTAACCACCAGATTAGCGCGCACTCTGAAAACAACAACTGCAAAATTCATACAATCAACTAGAATTTGATGAAACTTCCCATAAAGTGCGTAACTTTGTTTAGTTTTATTGTTTTATAACATGTGTTTTCTTTCTCATATTACATAATTTCAGAGAAAAATTGCTATGAAACAGGGTTAAAAATGAAAATGAGTATTTTTGTGCAATATACCCTGAAAAGTGCAATTTGGTGCATCAACGTTCAATTGCACGAGAATCCGGGCTCTTTATAAGTATAAGGCTTTGTTCTTTTTTTTCATTTGTCTGAAGATCAGAACTGGAATTATGAAAATTAGTATTACTGAGTTTGAATTATTAAATATTAATCTTAATGTTGCTTTTCAGGGAACATGATTCCTGTTTACAATAACTCCCGAAATAATGAAGCGGTCGAAATTGTCAGATGTTCGATTTGATAAAATCTTGGACAGGTTCCCCAACCTCCCCTACCAAGTTATATTCAGTCATATATATATATAGAATCTGTCAAAAAACTTAAAATTTGGGTTAAATTGTAGTTGTGAGATGTTTTAAAATATTTAAAGTAGGCCAGATCTGATCCATATGCTTCTTCTTTCTATTTCAGTGCCTTAGGGGCGAGCATAGGACGCAGGATAGAGTATACACATATCGTTCTATTCGCACGTTTGGAGCTCGGTCTTTTTTCAATTGGTCCATTCCCTCAATTAAAGTAAAATTTTGTGATCTTCTAGCAGCAAAACATGCGCATGGTCAAAATTAAGGGATAAGTATCAAAAATTTAGTAAGGAAAACAAAACATCGTTCGATTAAAGTCGGTTTTCATTTTTATTGGTGGCTACGGACTTGTAGCTATAAATTATAGGTAACACAATTAGTACCAGTTCCTGACCCCAAGACCTGGGCATACTGACTTCGAAAAATATTTCCAGTTGAATATCTTCCACAATCAAGAATTTTAATAGCTGTATTGCTTCAAATGTGTTTCTTTTCAGCCGAGGATTTTTGAAAAAGTATTCTTTAGATTAAGTTTAAGTTAAGAGCTGTACTGGGAACAACAAATTAAATTTATGCCTTCCGGGTGTATGTACTTTTGACTAATAAAAACTATTAAAAAAGTTTTAATCCTTATGACTAAATTTTGCTATAAACATGAAAGCTTGGACTTGGGTGAATTCATTTTTTTTTTTAGGCCAGTACGCATTTGGCTTTCGGAAGAAGATTTTAGTGTACCAAAAACCGACAAAGAGCGTAATTTCACGAATTTCATTCACATGTCTCCAAATGTATTTAAATTTGGGGATTGTTTGGAATTATGTTTTATTTGATATACAAGCTCCTCGTTCGCTCTAGCTCCTTGTACCACCCCCTTACGCCAGAAGGCTTTACCTTCCGTATAACTATCTCTGCAGAAACTGTGAACGTATTTTCCATTTTCTTTGTAGTTGCTTGCCCAGACTTATTAGAGATAATAAGATCGAATCTCGGGTATACTTCTTTATCGAATTGGGGAACCTGGAGGACGTGGTCAACTTCAACGTTTTATTGGACGCTCAAGCTTATTATAGCCCACGTAATATACGCAAAAACGTAGTCACCTTGAATACAATTTATCGGAGTTAAGGTCCATCTAGATTAGTCGCCAAATCGCTGCGTGTCCAAAAACTGGCATCGCGTACAGCCATTTGGCTGCTACTTAGCATCTACAATAGCAGCCAAATGGAGACAGAAAATTTCATTTTGGTGATTTTTTTTTAAATTTAATTATCAAAATCGGACTCTGCGCGTTTAAATTATTACACGACCATTCAAGAATTATTCAATTTCACACAAAAGAACGAACAAAAGTTGCAAAATTGTCACTTTGAATTTGATAAGCGGTTATCAAAGCGGTTGGTTGAGTTGCCATATTGAATATCAAAACTGGACGCACAGCCAAATGGCGACTAGTTTGGATGGAATGACAACAGCCATTTGGCTGCACGTGACGCCATTTAGCGACTAATCTAGATGGACCTTTACGCTGTATTTGATTCTGTGACAATTATTATATTTTCATTAAATTCAAATGTTGTCGATGAAAACTTGATTGCAACAGGCGACTCTCATACAAAATGGAATTTCGATTTACCGCCACTTCCTTTGAGAAAAAAAAGTATCGCGAAATTGCTGTGGCCAACCTCTAGGATGACGGTTATCTGTGACCCTCTTGTGCACTGATCGTGGAAGAACAATTTTGTAGCGACTCCTCGATCCTGTCGCTCCGCCGAAGGATTCCAGAGATAGATTTCCGAAATAGTACGAAGTTGATTGTAAAATTTCTGTGGCCAACATCCGCAGGTTAACACGCTCTGTGGCTCACTTGGTTGAGTCGCACTCTACGATGCTAATAATCTATAGGTCCGCAGATCGAATCTCGGCGTGGTCCAAAATTTATAGGATAGGAAATATACAGGGTGTCCGGAAACTGCCGCATAAACGCACTGGATTGTGATTCCTCAAGTGATTTCCAGCAAAAAAGTTGTACGAAACATACCCCCGATACTTAACCCTTTATTTGCCACAGGCATTTGAGGATTTTTGAAAAAATCGTTTTCATGTACGACTCAGTATGTATATCTCAAAAGCTAGACTAGCTAAAATAGCCAAATAAGATGATTATTACAGCCAAACAATTAACCAAAAAAATAAAACTAACCACACTAAAATCGAACAAGGGGTTTAATTTTTGCAAAGTTTCAAAGTAAAATTTTTGTGATTTGACCCAAAACTAATATATTTTTCCATCTCAATTGTTTGCTGCACTTAAGGCATTAAAACAATTAGAAATAATGGAGCTAGAATAAAATTAGAAAGATATGATCGTAACAATATGCGCCAATTTTTAAAAATCCTACAAGCACCTCACCTTGGCAGAAGTTAGATAAAATTGAGATGGAAAAATATATCGTTTTAAGGTCAAATCACAAAAAATGTAACTTTCAAGCCCTGCAAAAACCAAACTTATCCGATTTTAGTGTGGTTAGTTTTATTATTTAGGTAAATTTTTTGGCTGTAATAATCATCCTATTTCGCTATTTTAGCTAGTCTAGCTTTTGAGATATTACAGTTTTAGTCCTACAAGAAAATGGTTTTTTTCAAAAATCTTCACATGCCTGTAGCAGCTATAAAGGCTTAAGAATTGGGGGTATGATCCGTACAACTTTTTTGCTGGAAATCACATGAGGAATCACAATCCGCTGCGTTTTTGCGGCAGTTTCTCAACAGCCTGTATAGAAAATACCAAAACGCCATGTCACTAGGTCGATCTGAAATCATGCCCAAACAGCGGCAAACCGCACGGGCCAGCGCCGGTATAAAATCCCATGAAAAAATGAGGTTTTCTTGGCATGGAAACAAATCGCATCGTCTCGCAATAAATCGCATCGCCCGGCCCAGAAAATCTCGGCATCGCACTGTATGTTTATGCGCACTTACTATAGGGTTTAAGTTTTGTTCATTTGTTTAGCTTTTATCATTTGTTTCTTTCATATTTAATTGTATTTTTCGTGTACGTCCATTTTATTGCAAGTGATCAACATGCAACATGAAATCTCAAATTGTTCATTTGCTAAGCATATGTTGGCATTTCCATTTACTACACGCATAATTTTATTGTATATTTTTTATTTCAGAATGAAGGTACCGCCAAATCATATCATTTGACTCCGAAAAATATAGATATTAAAACGTTTCGGTATGCTACTAATGTAGAAAATATATTCCGAAAAAGAATACAAGAGAAATATGCAGGACCAAAACAAGAGGAATATTTGTCTGTATTAGAGAAACTTATTGTTTCTTATTACAATAAAGTATTTTGCGAATTGGAAAGCTGGCCACCTGGAATACAAATTCGCGATGTTCGCATCCGCTTACCTCGCATTGATGAGAGGCACATAACAAAAAAAGTATGTTTTCAAATTGACGAGTTTACTTCTGAGTTCAAATTGACAGAATGGTTTGATTTGCAGGCAACGGATTGGTGTGCAATCAATTTTGATTCCAGAAAATGCGAACTGGACATTGTGAGAGAAGTGCTGGCAAAAAAAGGTTAATATAGCTATACCCTCGACAACTGCCTTTATTACGAAAGGAAATACAGACAGAACTATTCATTCTAAATTCTGCACGAACTAATCAAATTGTTTTTATTGTTTAAAATTAAGCAGCAATGTAAAAATGTACATATATTTGCAAGTAATTCTTAAAAGAAAGTAAAAAGAAAAATTTTTTGTAATTGTTAATAATTGTCATGAAACAATGTACATATAGTTTTAAAAATTGTTTTCCTAAATATTCATAAAAATTGATAAATAATTTAAACTATTTAAAAAATTACAGTAGAAAATACAATAAAATTACTATTATTATTTTGTAACCGATAACGCAACTTTAATTAGTTAGCTCATCTCCTCTATGTGGATGATATGGATAAATAATACGGTTTTTGTCGCCTCATACACTAGAAAAACCTGAGGAACTCTTCTCCAACATGTGAAGAGGTAAATATACGGTCTTTACTATAAAAAGTAAATTTGTTAAGGTCCATCTAGATTAGTCGCCAAATGGCGTCACGTGCAGCCAAATGGCTGTTGCCATTCCATTCAAACTAGTCGCCATTTGGCTATGCGTCCAGTTTTGATATTCAATATGGCAGCTCAACCAACCGCTTTGACCATCGCTTTGCAACACTCGATGGAAACGGATTCAAACGTGCCAGAATGCAGCAATGCGTACAATCACTGGATGTGTACGCATGACATCACAAGATCACCTCCACCAAGAAACTAAGCTGCTTAATCTAAAAACTCATAATGAGCTACTCGCAAAGCAATATCTTGTTGGTTGCTATTGTAGTCAACACCCGAATTTCGATCTTATGGACAAAACCCCACCTCCACGTCATGTAAGACGTACATTAAGGGACAAGGAAAGGGAAGTCCAAAGATTCAAAAGAGTTCCCCTCGATAACACCAACAACTACAAGGCGGCTCTAAAGCAGTTGCATACTAGCGAGGTAACAATAGCCACGAATGATCTGTCATTAAACCGTGTCCTTCGAGCTCGACCACCAGATATATCCAATGACGAACTACAGCTACCTAGAGCCACACGTACCACCTTGGCTCAGCTTCGATCTGGATGGTGCTCCAGACTAAATTCATATTGGACCCGTATCGACAGCACCATTGCAGACACTTGCCCAGCATGTGGAGCCAGCCCGCACAACGTGGACGACCTTTTCAATTGTAATGCCGCACCAACGCATCTAACACCCATTGCGCTTTGGGAAAAACCAATTGAGGTGGCAACCTTCTTAGGCCTCGAACTTGAGGAGAGAATGCCAACCATTTACGAATGACACTAGTTCCCCCCCCCCCTTACTTGCGCCGCTACAACAACAACAACAACCATCGCTTGTCAAATTCAAAGTGACAATTTTGCAACTTTTGTTCGTTCTTTTGTGTGAAATTGAATAATTCTTGAATGGCCGTGTGATAATTTAAACGCGCAGAGTCCGATTTTGATAATTAAATTAAAAAAAATCACTAAAGTTGAGTTGAGTATCAAGTTGTTAAATTGACTGTTCCGCATATAAATGAAATAGACTGTACTAATGATACAAACACATACAAATGTAACAAACGATGTTACTTAATTGTAATAGAACCAGGCAGTTGATAACTGGCTTCTTAGCAGCTAAAAACGTTGTTTAGGGTTTTTTAGATTTTTCAAAAAAACCCTTATGAAATCGATTTTGTCCGTCCGTCTGTCCGTCCGTCTTTTCACTAAATAACTCGCGAACGTCATACATACAATGTTAAGAATGTTGTTGCTCTCCGAGCGATTTCCCGATTTACGGGCATATCGACTCGGAGAGTGCAAAAATTGACATTCGTCGGTTTCGATCGAATGCATATGACACAGCACTCTCATCAGGTGCCGTCGCTAGTGCTGTGTCATATGCATTCGAGGACGGCACGACCTAGAATGCACTGGCTGGTTGTTGTTCAACCGTATATAAACTAACAAAAATCAATCGTTGCCACGGATCACATTTGAGGCGAATAGCAACTTACTATTTCAGTGATCCGTCCAACATCCCACTTTTTGGCCAAAACGCCAATGGTTCACATAGAATCACGATATGTGTGTTGGGACGCAGCCTCCGCTTCCCACGAAACAGCCGTGGAGCCCTCCGCTGCCGTCCCTGTTCCCATTCAGTGCGGGTACACTTAATCATACATACAATGTTAAGAATGTTGTTGCTCTCCGAGCGATTTCCCGATTTACGGGCATATCGACTCGGAGAGTGCAAAAATTGACATTCGTCGGTTTCGATCGAATGCATATGACACAGCACTCTCATCAGGTGCCGTCGCTAGTGCTGTGTCATATGCATTCGAGGACGGCACGACCTAGAATGCACTGGCTGGTTGTTGTTCAACCGTATATAAACTAACAAAAATCAATCGTTGCCAACTCGCGAACGGCTTAACCGATCGTCATGAAATTTGGTAGGAATGTGTAGAATGGTAACAGTAACAGTTGGCACGAAATACTTAAAAGTTGGTAGAACAAAAATTACAGGGTGTCCCGGACATTTGAAAATTTGTTCACTAAAAAACTCGCGAACGGCTTAACGGATCGTCATGAAATTTGGTAGGAACGTGTAGAATGGTAACAGTCTTTGGCACGAAATACTTAAAAGTTGGTAGAACAAAAATTACAGGGTGTCCCGGACATTTGAAAATTTGTTCACTAAATAACTCGCGAACGGCTTAACGGATCGTCATGAAATTTGGTAGGAATGTGTAGAATGGTAACAGTCTTTGGCACGAAATACTTAAAAGTTGGTAGAACAAAAATTACAGGGTGTCCCGGACCTTTGAAAATTTGTTCACTAAATAACTCGCGAACGGCTTAACGGATCGTCATGAAATTTGGTAGGAATGTGTAGAATGGTAACAGTCTTTGGCATGAAATACTTAAAAATTGGTAGGACCAAGATAACAGGGTGTCCCGGATATTTACAAATTTGTTCACTAACCGATCGTAATGAAATTTGGTAGGAATGTGCAGAATCGTAACAGTCTTTAGCACGAAATACTTAGACGTTGGTAGGACAAAGCAAAAAGGGTGTCCCGGAGATTTGAAAATTTGAATTTTTTAGTTTTTATCAAATCAAAGAACTCGATGGGTACATTTCATATCAGTCGCTTTTTTCCAGTTTGGAGTAATAGTAACGGCGTTACAGCTAATAAATCCAGTTAATATGTGGAGCCATAATATATGGTAAATCTATTTTTTGATTGGGCTAATTAAAAAGTGTTAAAAGTGGGCTAATTAAAAAGTGTAAAGGCGTTAGCCTTTCATTCTGCAACGCGTTTATTTAGACCAATCCAAAAATAGATTTACGAGAAGCATTTCATTAACATTGTGCATAATTCTTATTTATTACCTATAAAATAAATGTGCAAAATGATTCATTATGTATGTATTCAAAATCTAAAAAACCCTCGTATTGCGGGCGCAGCCCTCTGTACGCCGGTATTTTTCACCTATCCTCACGACATTACAATTGGGGACGATGCGCAAAAAAGTATCCGCGTGTGAAAACTAAATTTTAGTATTATTTCTTTAAATAATAATTTCACAATAGTACGCATTTATTGTGTTTGGCGCTACAATGTTGAAATCGGAGGAAAAACCACCAAGCAACTCATCGACTGTGTTACAGTCAACGAAAGTGCGTGAATTCGATCCGACAGAGGAATCATGGCTGATTTGGCGGGAAAGGCTAGACATCCATTTTGTGGAGATCAATTGCGAAGCCGAACATTCAAAGAAGGCTGTTCTTCTGAAATCGATTGCCTCGTCTGCATATAAGCTCTTACGCAGTCTTTGTGAACCGATTTCGCCGGCTTCGAAAACGTTCGACGAATTGTGTAGTATTCTATGAGATAGCACTACACGCCTCCAACAATAATTTTTTCACGAGCGGCGAAAATTTTTTAGTGCGCGCCGAGAGTTTCGGAGTGGTTTGCCCGCGTTAAGACCCTCGCATTGGATTGCAAAATGTGGTCCAAACCTAGACGCATTCGTGCTAGAGAAGTTCATCATGGAACAACCAGACCGCATATACCACAAAATGTGCGAGGAAGACGAAAATCTAACGTTAAAAGAAGCCTTATTTTTGAAACTAAGTTCGCATCAAACGGTGACAATATAAAATCGGACTCCAACATAAATTATGTGAAGTCACGGGGAATCAAGGACAATCGAAAAGCAGCAGGCAGTAACAGTACAGACATAAAATTTGCTGTCAAGAAGCGTTGCAAACATTGTGGTTGGAGCAACCATGAGTCCAACAATTGCAAGTTCAAAGACGCGACGTGTCAATTATTCACTCTATCAGGGGACATCTCAGTAGTGTTTGCCGGTCAAAAAAAGATAAGTCAGCTAATTTTATTTGTCAAAATGATAATGTGAACGTATTTGACGGCAATTGTCATGATGTTTTCGTGTTTGGTATCTTTTTAGATGGTCCTTCTGATGTATATTGGCTCCTGGTCGGGATCGACGGTGTGAATTTGAAAATTGCATGTGGTTCGGGTGCTCCGCGGACACTTATACCAAAGTCGTTTTATGAGAAGCATTTAAGAAAATGCAACATTCCCTACAACGGTTATGGCGGGAGTAAGATAAAATTAATTGGTGAATGCGAGGCAAGTATATCGTTCCGTTGCCCTTCTAAACTTGTAACCATTGTTGTGACTAACGAAGAGGCGACCTTCCTTACCACCTGGTCAGGTGATTGTCGGTGGCCGGTTGGGGTACGTATTGGCAACAAACCAGTTCCTGCTGTTGCAAATCCAAAAATTCTCGGGCTTCACTTTGAGAAAATGATGACTTCAGCTCATCACGCGGAAGCGGTATGTGAAAAGATGCGCAGTAGGAACAAAATTCTTAAAGCACTGGCTGGTAGCACCTGGGGCAAAGATAAAGAAACTATGCTAGCCACTTACAAAACGGTGGGTCGAGCAGCGGCTGATTTGGCGGCGCCAGTTTGGTCGGAAGGTGTCTGTAACACAAGCTGGAACAAAATCCAAGTCTGCCAAAATGCTGCTCTACGCACAGCTACAGGATGCCTTCTGATGTCTGCCCAGGACCACCTACATCAGGAGACACATTTGATGCCAATACGTGACCACAATCGACCACTTACAAAACAATATTTAGTAGGTTGTTATCGAGATGATCATCCTAATCGTAACCTTATGGACAAAATTCCCCCTCCACGCAACATCAAACGTGGCCTTCGTGACCTTGAGAGAGAGGTCCAGGGTTACAAAAGGTATCCTTTCGATGAAGATTCATACCGGGCTGCCATTGCAATGATTCACACCGAGGAAGTGAGTAGGTCTATTGGGAGTTTAGGTACGAACAGAGTCCTCTCAGCGCTCCCACCACCTATTTCGCCTGAGGAGATTAGGCTCCCGAGAGCCACCAGAGTGACTTTAGCCCAACTTCGGTCAGGCTTCTGCTCACGCCTCAATTCGTATCTATCTCGCATAGACCCAAATATACAAAACGTATGCCCAAATTGCGCTGGCACGCCACACGATGCCCAGCTGCACCCACTAATCTCACCTCCCTCTCACTATGGGAAAACCACATTGCAGCTGCCACGTTTTTGTCCCTGGAGATTACGGACGAAAACGACGACGAACTATAAAACGAGTCCATATAGATACACAGCGGTTCACACCTTTCTGTACCGCTAAAAGAAGAAGAGGCGCCGCCCGCCATTATTAGGAAGGAATTTTCTTCGGTCTTTTGGTTTCGAATTGACACAGTCAGTGCAAGTTAATTCAATAGAAAGTGAGACCAAATATTCTGTGGTTATTGATCACATTAAAATGCAATTCGCGAGTTTATTTGAAAAGAAGCTAGGAAAATATAACGTGAGTGAGATTTCTTTACCGGTTAGTGATGAAGCAAAATCTATTTTCATTAAGCCACGTCCAATTCCCCATGCTTGGAAATCTAACATTGAGGGGCGATAATCCTAAGTGGGGTACACCATTAGTCCCAGTTTTAAAACCCGATGGTAACATTCGCATTTGTTGTGATTATAAAATGACAATTAATAGGTTTTTATCTGATTTCAGTTACCCGTTACCCCTCATAGATGATATTTTTGCATCTTTAGGTGGTGGGGAACTGTTTACAAGACTAGATATGTCATCCGTGTATAATCAGTTTTGTCTTGACGAAGCCGCACAACAGCTTTGTACGTGGAGTACACATTGGTGCTTTTAAAATGAAACGCTTACCTTTTGACATCAGAACTGCTAGCGCTATTTTTCAAATGCACATGGAAAACTTGTTGATAGGTCTCGATTGTGTAGCCGTCAATCAGGATGATATCACCATCACTGGTAAAGACTTCCAGCATCATGTCAAGAACCTTAACCCTTAAATGCATAGCGTACCGTATATGGTACATGGCTAGATTCCTGTAAAATTCTAGCGATTATTAAATTTTTGTTTTTTTTTTTTTACTTTTTCCCAAAGTAGACAAAACGAGCTTTCACATAAATTCAATTTTGGCTTCCCGAAGCTTTCCTTGAATTGTCTGTGCGTCGTCAAAGTGGACGAACGTTATTTTTTGTGGAATTTTAAAAGCTATTCTTTAGAGCTAAAAAAATTGGCGAAGGATACCGTTATTTGAAAAAGGAAAAATACTGGTGAGTAAATTGGAATGTGTTCTTGAGGATCTTTTGAGATTTTGGCCAAAAAAAGTCACTAAAGCTATTGTTTGCACCGATTTTGCAACGTACCATATATGGTACACCATGCATTGGGACATATTCAGAAATATCTAAACATACATCTCCCGATCGTTCTTAGCTGATGAAATTATTCTCCTTTAGTCTTGGGTAGGGTAGGATATGTTCATAAAATTTTAATTATCAGCTTTTTCAACATTATGGTGCGTTTTATTGGGCCCAGAATAGGTCCAAATAATATAAATTTTCATACAAATTATGTCACCAATCCATTTTTCCAGGACATTTACTGTCATTTTTATGAAAGCTAGGTTAATCAGTCCTATTCAGGATCCAAGGAAAAGGAGCTGTCATAGTTGATTTAGAATGATCGCTTTTGTCATTTTGTTTTCTACAGTACACCGGTCAAGGCTTAGCGTTTCTGTAGCTGCTTCTTATAATACCAGTCTTTTTAGCTTGCAAGTATACTGAAAAAAATTGTCACATCTTTTCTTTTGTCCTTAGGACACGTCACTAAGAAACCGAGCTTCCGTACATGACATCTTAGTAAGATACTTGGACTTTCATCAGGACTCAAGCAGATGCGCCTTAATATCAAATTTCTTACCATTTGATTATGACAAGTATTGTCTTGTAAGTCCACGGTCAAGATCCTCAGAAAATGTGCTTCTAGGAGCTACCATTTCATATGGGAGACTGTGTGGAGTACCACATTCGATAAACAAAAAATTAAATGTATGTAATTCTTGTGGACATTTCCTTAAACCTGCACACATTTGGGTTATAAAGCATTCCATATTCATTCCTAGCAAAGTCAATCCAATCCATATACTTCAAGAAAGGAATTAGGAGTCCCATGAGCTATGATAAGTCAAAATTCTCGAGATATATGTTTAACAGTGGAACATGTTTATAAGGAACTTTTATACAGAAGATTTATTTTATAACGAAATCTAATAACTAACTAACTAACTAATAACCTATACCCATGTACAGAGCTAGACGGCACGCAAAGTCCAAAATGATCAATTCCATGTTTTTTTTGTAGGGGAGGAAGGGGTATATGAGTCGGATCTGGCGCGCTTTTAATATTTTATAAGGACATCTGACAGCTACCACATTTGACACATTTGAAAATATCGCGACATTCTATCAAAAGATATGGCTAAATTTAGGTTTGTAGGGTATGTAGGAGTAGTAAGACCTACTCCACTTTCCATCGACTTCCAGGATATGTCACAAATAGGCACGATACAAATTTCAATAAGAAATAGGAAACTAATCACGCACCAACCCGAGCTACCTTTTAAAAAACTTAATTTCTATAGAAATTACAACCTTTGCTTTAATGAAGAGGAGTTCGTTATATCGAATTTCCACTATCATTTCGATCAAAACTCTGAATAATCACTATTATCCTTTCTATTTTGCACTATTCCTATTAAATTAAGAGGCAGATTAAACAAAATTTGAAAAAGTCTTTCATTTACACATTAATGCCTGAATGCATGGCGTACCATATTTGGTACACAATTCAAATTCTACTATTTTCGCTTTTCTGGGAAAACGGGCTATTTCCCGGGAAAATAAAGGCTGATTCCGTGTTCAGTGACTGATTTTACATAAGGGGAGGTCAGTTACGATAGTGGGTTCTGACCCCATGCATTTAAGGGTTAAAACTGTCTTACAGAAATTATCTGACGCTGGTTTAAGATTAAATGTTGACAAGTGTGTCTTTTCCCAGAAGCACCTTTTATATGTTGGTTTCACCATTGATAAAAATGGTCTTTCTAAAAATAAAGAGCGCTCTGCATCTGTATTGCAGGCACCTATACCGCACAACATTTAAGAACTGCGTGCATTCATAGGCATGGCCAACTATTATTCGAAATTTATTTCAGATTTTGCTAGCAATTGTCAACGCGCATATGATGTAATTAAGAAGGACATTTCTTCAGACCAAGTCTTAGTCCACTATAATCCCCAATTGCCGATTATACTCACGACCGATGCATGCAACAACTCTATTGCAGGTATTTTATCACATAGGTTTCCTGATGGTAAATTAAAACCTGTTAGGAGCTACCATTTCATATGGGAGACTGTGTGGAGTACCACATTCGATAAACAAAAAATTAAATGTATGTAATTCTTGTGGACATTTCCTTAAACCTGCACACATTTGGGTTATAAAGCATTCCATATTCATTCCTAGCAAAGTCAATCCAATCCATATACTTCAAGAAAGGAATTAGGAGTCCCATGAGCTATGATAAGTCAAAATTCTCGAGATATATGTTTAACAGTGGAACATGTTTATAAGGAACTTTTATACAGAAGATTTATTTTATAACGAAATCTAATAACTAACTAACTAACTAATAACCTATACCCATGTACAGAGCTAGACGGCACGCAAAGTCCAAAATGATCAATTCCATGTTTTTTTTGTAGGGGAGGAAGGGGTATATGAGTCGGATCTGGCGCGCTTTTAATATTTTATAAGGACATCTGACAGCTACCACATTTGACACATTTGAAAATATCGCGACATTCTATCAAAAGATATGGCTAAATTTAGGTTTGTAGGGTATGTAGGAGTAGTAAGACCTACTCCACTTTCCATCGACTTCCAGGATATGTCACAAATAGGCACGATACAAATTTCAATAAGAAATAGGAAACTAATCACGCACCAACCCGAGCTACCTTTTAAAAAACTTAATTTCTATAGAAATTACAACCTTTGCTTTAATGAAGAGGAGTTCGTTATATCGAATTTCCACTATCATTTCGATCAAAACTCTGAATAATCACTATTATCCTTTCTATTTTGCACTATTCCTATTAAATTAAGAGGCAGATTAAACAAAATTTGAAAAAGTCTTTCATTTACACATTAATGCCTGAATGCATGGCGTACCATATTTGGTACACAATTCAAATTCTACTATTTTCGCTTTTCTGGGAAAACGGGCTATTTCCCGGGAAAATAAAGGCTGATTCCGTGTTCAGTGACTGATTTTACATAAGGGGAGGTCAGTTACGATAGTGGGTTCTGACCCCATGCATTTAAGGGTTAAAACTGTCTTACAGAAATTATCTGACGCTGGTTTAAGATTAAATGTTGACAAGTGTGTCTTTTCCCAGAAGCACCTTTTATATGTTGGTTTCACCATTGATAAAAATGGTCTTTCTAAAAATAAAGAGCGCTCTGCATCTGTATTGCAGGCACCTATACCGCACAACATTTAAGAACTGCGTGCATTCATAGGCATGGCCAACTATTATTCGAAATTTATTTCAGATTTTGCTAGCAATTGTCAACGCGCATATGATGTAATTAAGAAGGACATTTCTTCAGACCAAGTCTTAGTCCACTATAATCCCCAATTGCCGATTATACTCACGACCGATGCATGCAACAACTCTATTGCAGGTATTTTATCACATAGGTTTCCTGATGGTAAATTAAAACCTGTTGCTTTTATATCAAGAGCTCTGACTAAAAGCGAATTAAATTACCCAGTAATTGAGAAAGAAGCGCTTGCTATAATTTTTTCGGTAACCAAACTGAAACAGTATTTACTGGGAAAATTTTGTTACGTTAGTTACCGATGATCACACACCGCTTCTTACTATATTTGGCGAACATAAAGGACTTCCGTTAATGGCAGCTGCTAGAGTGCAACGATGGGCATTCATTTTGAGCGGTTTCAACTATAAAATCGATTATGTTCGTGGCACTGATAATGAAGCAGATAATTTATCTCGCATTCCTCACAATAAAATCCAGGTTGACCATAACGACATGAACTATGTCAATAACATGGAAAAACATAATCCACTGCAATTAAATTTTAAAAAATATTGCGGTTGAAACTCGAAGGGACCCTATTTTGAGTAAACTGAAAGATTCTATTGAGAACGGTACAGTTTCTAGTTTAGACTCTACTTTTGAATCTTTCAAATCTAAGGGTACATTTTCCTCAACACGACTGCACGACAGCGACTCACTCATTCCATATATAAACTCGTTTTTATAATGAGAGAGAGCGACAGCGACTCACTCATTCCATATATAAACTCGTTTTTATAATGAGAGAGAAACGAGTTTTTATATGGAATTAGCGAGTCGCTGTCGTGCGGCCGCGTCGAGGACAACGTACCTTAAGGCTTTAGAGCTAACGGTCCAATATGGTTGTATTTTATGGGTATTCCTACAAAATTGCGTGAATATGTATTACGAGAATTGCACGCCTCACACATGGGAATCGTAAAGACGAGGTCATTAGCACGATCTTATGAAATTTCAGTTTGGAATAGAATCCACATAGACTTCGCTGGTCCGAAGTACAATCATTATTTTCTAATTGTAGTTGAATCGTACTCAAAGTGGGTCGAAGTTTTTAAAACCAAATCTATAACGTCCTCATTTACAAGAAGCAAGCTTAGGGAATTATTCTGTCGTTTTGGTGTCGTCGAAAAGATAGTCAGCGACAACGGAGCTCAATTTACTTCTGTTAAATTCAAGGACTTCCTAAACAGAAATAACGTTGAACACATCTTGACTGCACCAGGTCATCCTTCAACCAACGGCCAGGCAGAGAATTTTGTGAAAACTTTCAAAAAATCTCTCGAAGCTAGTGCACATAGTATAAAGAAGTTTGACTTAGACACTATAATCGACAGAATTCTTTTTAATTATCGCAATACCGTTCATTGCAGCACAGGTGAAACCCCCGCGAAATTATTTTTTGGACGGAATTTACGCACTCGATTCAGTGCATTAAAACCACCCACGGTACAGGAACAAATTAAGCGAAATCAAATCAAACAAAAACAAAATTATAAGGGCAAACGCAACACAAGCTCTAAATCAGGCCAAAAAGTTTTAATAAGAGATTATAAAAAGCCCAATAAACCTTCGTGGTCTCAAGCAATGGTGAAGGAAAAGATTGGTCCGCGGTCGTATACATGTGTTTATTCCCAGAATGGTAGAGAAATAAAACGTCATTTAGATCAGATTCGTAATAATGATCTGGATGATTCATTTCATTCAATCAACTCGAATATTATCTGAAAATAGCATGAATGCATCTCCTGAAACAGACGACGTTTCAACAGACACTTCGCGGAACGATGATCCGAACTGGCGCCTTGATACTCTGATGGATTGTCAGAATGATTCCATTGAGGACATTTCAGACGATTTAGATGATATGAGAAGAGAACTTCGTCCGAGAAAGGATGGTAGAATGATGAAAGCATCTTCCATCATCTTGCTTTTAAATACAGTGACACGCAAAACTGTTCACGAAATTAAAGATTTTTGCGTTTTTTGCCACTGTGAAATTAGGAGAAAGAAATCAATGAAACTTTTAACTTAAATAAATATTTTATTTTATTCTAAGCAAACAAATCAAAGAAACATGAAAATTAAATTATATTATTTAATAAAAAAAAATGGATTTGTTTATTTACTTTTGTTAACACTTTTGCGTGTCGCAGGCAATTTCGATTTTAATGCATTGTATAACCGCCTGTGGCCCTAATAATGGCCTCAATACGCTTGGGAATGCTTTAGATAAGGCAATCCAACAGTTGAGCATCAATTTTCTCTCATTTGCATTGAGCTTTTTCCCAAAGCTCGCCAACAGTTTTCGAAATATCCTTATTTGCGAGCAGCCGTTTTTTGTTTAACAGACCACCAATTTTCAGTAGGATTTAGATCGGGTGACTGAGCGTGCCATTTTATTCTCCTAATATTATTACTTTCCAGCCATTCTTTTGTTAAAATGTCTGGGAGAGGTTCAAAAGAAGTCGCCCGAAACAGCTATCCCCCGAATCCGAGCGGTATTTTCGTCGGATAATTGTTACTGGTGCCGTTGAAAATGCTGCGGAAGGGAATCTAGAGCTACGGAGCACACGGGGGTCCGTATTTCAAATGACACAGACCGTAGGTGTCTTGAAACCGGAGGGTTAAAAGCGAAAGCAAAGGCTTATAAGCCATTCTTACGAGAGCACCATAAGAAAGCCCGCTTGGCCTTTGCTAAGCAGCACCGATATTGGGCTATTGCTCATTGGAAGTCTGCAATATGGTGTGATGAGAATAAAATTAATCGACTAGGCTCTGTTGGGAGGATTTGGCCTTAGGTGGACCAAAAATTAGGGCTCCGCGAACACAATATCATCAAAAGTCTCAAATTCGGTGGACGTTCTTTAATGGTTTGGAGTTGTTTTAAATGCCACAAGTGTGGAAAATTGCGTCGAATAAAGGGAATAATGCGTGCAATTGATTATATAGACATCCTGGAGGTCTCTATGATTCCGAGTATCGATGTTTTTGGTTGCAAAACTGAAGACACAATCTTTACGAATGATAATGACCCCAAACATACGACCAAAATAACAAAAGAATGGCTGGAAAATAATAATATTAGGGCAAAAAATGGCCAGCTCAGTTATTCGACCTAAATCCTATTGAAAATTTGTGGTCTGTTAAACAAAAAACGGCTGCTCGCAAATAAGGATATTTCGAAAACTGTGGGCGAGCTTTGGGAAAAAGCTCAATGCAAATGGAAGAAAATTTATGCTCAACTATTGGATAACCTTATCCAAAGCATGCCCAAGCGTATTGAGGCCATTATTAAGGCCACAGGCGGTTATACGATACATTAAAATCGAAATTGCCTGCGACCCGCAAAAGTGTTCACAAAAGTAAATAAACAAATCCATTTTTTTATTAAATATAATTAAATTGTCATGTTTCTTTGATTTGTTTGCTTAGAATAAAATAAAATATTTATTTAAGTCGAAAGTTTCATTGATTTCTTTCTCTTGATTTCACAGCGGCAAAAAAGGAAAAAAATTAATTTCGTGAACAGCTTTGCGCTATACTGTACGTATAGTAAATTGATTTCTTTTTTAAATTACTGGCCTTCCCTGCTTTTATTTCCTCCTCTATTAAAAGGTTATTTTGTTGTGACGTTTCGCATTTTCTTTATTTTGCATCTTCAGACAAATGTATCTACAATAGAATCATTATAGTTTGTTTTGTTATACATAGAAAGTTATTTACTTACATTTATTTATTAATTGTTTGTTTCTATTCGTTTTTTGTTACGCTTATTGCTTACTATCATTTTGGCGGTCTTTTTTGTCTAGTTTTTGTATTAGGCATTGTTATGTTATTTGAATGTGCTTATTATGTTTATATATTTATTTGTTTTGTTTTCTAGTTCATATTTTGTATTAAGTGAGTGGTTATAATTTTCGTTCTTTAATTAATAGTTTATTTTTGTTATTATCTGCATTTATTACTTTTACATTATCGAAGTCTATTATATGGTTATCCTGAATTTGGTGTTGTACTAGTTTCGTGTGGTTGTTGTTCATCATTCTATTTCTGTTTTGGTGTTCTTTCATTCTAGTTTTTAATTGTCTAGTCGTTGATCCATAATATGTGTTTTTTATGTTGGATTCGTTGTATGTTTTGCATGGTATTGCGTAGACTACGTTTTTTTGGTATTTTATCTTTGGTATTAGTGAATATTCCATCCCTTAATTTGTTATTAGGTTTGAATGTAGTGATTATGTGTACCTCTTCATTTCTAGAGTTTTTTGTTTTTTAGGTACATATTATTTTTGCTAGTTTTTCTGATAGTTTTGGAATATATGACATTGATTGGTATATTTTATTTGTGTTAGAATTTGCATTATTTTGTTGATTGTTTTTGTTATTAATTTTAGTTTTAATGGTTTCTATTTTATTGTTTATTAGTTTGTGTGGGTACATATGTTTGCGAAATATTTCCCTAATGTTTTTTATGTGTGTTGGCCATAAGTGTTTGCTTGTTAATGTTAGCCTTCGATGGATGTGGTTTGTTAATATGTTCCTTTTTACGTGGTTTGGGTGATGTGATTTATAGTGTAATATGTTATTGGCTGCATATGGTTTTTTGTACCATTCTGTATTTAATTTATTTGTATTTCGGCTAATTTGTACATCTAAGAAGTTTAATTTATTATTTTGTTCCGTTTCTATTGTAAATTTTATATTTTCGTGTATTAGGTTCAATTCTTTTAAAATTAGGTTAATTTTATTTTCATTTACAATTGCAATAATGTCATCTACATAAATTTTAAAATACTTTATGTCATTTTTATATTTGTTGGTTATGTTACTTAGTATGTTTTGTAGATATATCGCCTTCCGGCAAGAATAGTGACACAACTCAAAATTTTTCACTTTTGAGATTATGGTACTAACAGATAGCAAAATTCATGAATTTTATCCTGTAAAACTCAGGAATAAATATTTAGTATAGTTTTCGCTAGAAACCGACATGTGACACTATTGATGCCGAATGAATGAATATTATTGAGCGTGAATAGTGTCACATCTTTTTGTACTCAACATGCGGTCGATACAAAGTTGTCGTTTTACCGGAAAAACAATATTTATTTGCGTCGAATCTGGAAATCTATCTCAAAATGTACAGTACACTTATATTTCATATTATGTCTTTTGCATTTTTTACTATTTTTCTGCCACTTTGTCAAAAATATATCCCTCGAAAGACTTTGCAACGAAAAAACTTCTCCGAAAATTTTTTCTCGTCTTCGTCTTTTGATAGTCTATTAAAATTTTTTTATCCAACTTTTTTTAATTCTCCATTATCTAAATAAATTTATAAATTGCTGACATAAAATGCATAAATCCTTTTTTGGGGAGAAAAAGGAAATGTTGAGTAAATTGCGAAAAGTTCGGCTATAGCTACATCGTGAAATCCGCAACTGGTACATTTCTCACTTCTTGCATTTTTTGTAGTCCCTGAACAGATCAGAGAAGCATTGTTCGCCTAAAATATGCTATCGAGAGGAGTTGGCGCGAGTGTAATGACTTTCTATTCTAGGAATGGACTTAGTATGCTCACGTACAGCGATTTTCATATTTTCGTCTACTTTTTTGTGGTGCTCATGTTTTCCTCTTTTATCTTCTGGAGTAAAACCATTCGTTTCCTTTTCAATAACAGTGCGAATATGCCTATCGTTATTTCCAAAAGTGTTCTTCAAAAACAATTTACAAACTCTTATCATTTCATTTCGCAAGTTTGAAGTAATCTTTTCCTACCACTACCCGGATTGATAATGATGCAGTCACTTGCATAACTATCCTCCAGGTTACTTGAAGAAGAGTTATCTCCCTGATCCGATCAAAAATCGTCAAAAAACCTCATCGTTACTTTAACTAGAAGGATTTTCTTAGTATTCAGGGTCAGTTTCTGTATCGTCGAATGGTGAAGTTGGCCGATTTGATAAAAACTCAAAAGAGTCTTCCAAACCTGATTGTGAAGACGATGCGGAAGACCGTTTCAGGAATGGAAGAGCTGAACTGAAAATAAAAGAAAATCGCTCAGCGTGACAATGTGACAACAAAATTCACAAAAAATACAAAAAAAAATACATTTTGACGCCCAGAATCGTCTTTATTATACAAGGTCACACAACTTAATTATTATTTCTAGATTTGCCGTGAAATATTTACTGTTTCGCAAGCAAAACAACGATTCTTTAACGATCGCAGATTGAGGATAACAAAGATGTGACACTATTCCCGCTCAATGATATTCATTCATAGATTCACTTCAAAATTCATGAATTTTAATCCCTAAAACTCACGAACAAATGGTTTATATAGTTTTTACTAGAAAACAACAGGTGACACTATTAACACCACTATGAATGAATATCATTAAGCGGGAATAGTGTCACATCTTTGTTGTCCTCAATGTGCGATCGTTAAAGAATTGTCGTTTTACTTGAAAAACAGTACCTAAATATTTCACGCCGAATCCGAAAATCTATTTAGTTTATCTGTAGTATTTCAGGTCTTTTTCAATAATTTTGTCAAAGGTGAGGGATTTTTTATTATTAATAATATGAAATATCATAAAATGAGTTGTGTGGCCGTTACATTGTATAATAAAAACGATTCTGGGCATCAAAATGTTACAGTTATATTTCATATTATTTTCCTTGTATTTTTTGTGTATTTTTCTGTCACCATCTCACGCTAAGCGCTTTTCTTTTATTTTTGATTGTTTTAAAGTTCATGAAAGTAAATGCGGTATGAATGGGTTCACGCAGCTCTTTCTGAAATTGCTTTTGTAACGTAGTTTGTTCTTCGGTGATATTATAATGATAATCAATTGCAGATGTCTCGAGGTCAGCCCAGTTCTTCCATTCATGAAATGAATGGTATTCCGCATCGTCTTCACAACCAGTTTTAAGACCCTTTTGATTCCTTATCAAATCGGTCCACTTCACCATTCGACGATTCGGAAGCTGACCCTGAATACGAAGAAAATCCTTCTAGTGAAAGTGACGAAGTGCCAAGAAACGAGGATCACCCTATAATGTAAATGAAATGTCACATCAAGACTTTTATGATTTAAAGAACTTGAGTGACTAACTCGGATCTTTTACTAAGGACAGCGAGGGTAACAAAATCCAACTCAGCAAAACAAATAATAAAATACGAAAAAGAAAAACCCTTCACATAGTCTAAGAAAAATGGCAAATTTGGTCGGCAAAAATCCTACATCGGAATTTTTTTTTAATTATGCTTGGGGATGGTCCCCAGATGATGGCATTAAAAGTCCCAACCGATTGGTGGTCCACAACCTTTAAAAAAGGGGGAACGGGGGCATTTTTTCGTTTTTTTTGCGATTATTTCAAAAACGGTAAGAGATACAGAAAAATGGTCTGAGGTCGAAAAAAAACTACATAAAATTATCTTTGCAGTGATATATAACACATTATAGTCTAATTGAATATTTCGGCGTTAGACTAGAAAAGAAATTAGAATATTTTCATTTTGGACTTTTTTTGCTCCATAACTTTTGAAAGAATACTACTTCAGCCGTAAAATTTTGTATAAGTATTCACAATATGTTCAAGATCATTTTAAGGTAAACATTGAGTCGCTCCGGTCAAGGACCCCTATTATCCCTCCATTTAAATTTGTCAAAACGGCATGTCCATAACTCCCCCAAAACTAGAGCAGAGTGCTAAATTTTGGTTTGTTGCGATTGGAGGTCATAGTCACCCCACCCACCAAAAATCAGTTCATTCGGATAAAAACTATTTCAATGTTTACCTTAAAAGGTTGCGGACCCCCAATCGGTTGGGACTTTTGATGCCCTCATCTGGTGACCATCCCCAACCATAATCAGAAAAAAAAATCCGAATTAGGATTTTTACCGTTCGATGGTAATATTTTGGCCCAATTTTCTTAGATTAACATTTCATTATAAATATTCATACAATGAAGAAAACTGCAGGCAAGTTATTGTCCGACAATGTACGCGTAATCAGGGACGAAATTTCAATTTAACGAAAGCGTACAACAGTAAATTACTTATAATTAATGAAAGGAAAAAGATGACTGTCTGTCTTTAGTTAACTCGGGAATAATCTCTCATCATTATAAATATTTTTTGATTCCCTTTAAATTCTGAATAAATTTTTACTCGTCGTGGTTCCTATGCAAAAACGACACAATATCAAAAACTGATTCTTTTTAAGCAAAAAAAAACGACACATGTAACACTAACTATAATTTACCGAATTTTTTTTTATATTTCTCTCAAGTAATTAGTAGTTAATGTTATTTGTAAGAACTTTGTAAAAACAATAAATAAGTTCAAACACACACTTAACCCGTTTTTCACACTTTAAAATCATGCGAAATTTGTTTTTGCTCTACTGTAAAAATTGATGATTTTGAGTTGTGTCACTATTCATGCCGACAGGCGATTAGCGGCAATTACACTTAAGTTACCGCCCATTGGTAATCCTTTCGATTCATATGTTTTGTTTTTATATTGGAAGTAGTTATTATGTAGGCAGAGTTTTGTCATGTTTAGGAATGTTTGTTTAGGTATTGTTGTGTGTATTTATTTCTATAATTTTTACTACTTCATCCGCCGGTATGTTAGTAAATATGTCAGTTATATCGAAAGAAACTATTTTATATGATTGTGTCATTTCTATATTAGAGAGTTCTTCTACAAGTTGGAATGAGTTTTTTATATCTAGTCCATTCATATTCTTTAGATTATTCATATAAGGTAATATTAATTTAGCTATGTTGGTTAATGGGGCATTTATGAAGTTTACTAAGGGTGTAAGAGGTATGTTTTGTTTGTGTAGTTTAGGTTTGCCTTGTAGTCTTGATGGGTGTGCACTTGTGTTTAAGTATTTGTTTTTAGTGTTTAGATCAATTAGTTTTTTATAGTATAATTGCCCTGTGGCATGGGTCGCGAATAATGCCACCGCCTTTCCCGGCGGGTCGTAGAAGGCGACTAAAAAGGGACCTAATCCAAGGTGGATCAGCATGCGCCGAGGGATGCATGGTCAAGAGGGTGCTTGGCCGCTAGTATGCGAAGGTCGCAGGCAACCATGACATCTGAAGCCTGAGGCACGTTTTAACATCAACAAGACCTCCCATAGGTTAGTGTGTGTGTGTATGGGTTGCCGCGTCTGGAGATAGCCGGCGGACGTAAAAGGAAAGTCCATAAATTTACTTATTTCCACACACTAGTGCCAAAAACACAACCTTTCTCCAAAAGGTGTAAAAGAATGGAAGGCCTTATGGAAATTGACGCAGATACAAGCACTACCCCGCCGGGCACTACTTCTGCTATGCGGTTGAGTGATCCCGGGGCGAACCTAGTTCGCGCCAGAGCTCGACGGTTTCCGGGGGCGAGCAATATAAGGCAGTCCAATTACATTGTGGAGAAGCTGAGGGTTGCAAGCTGGAATGTCGGTTCCATGACGTCAAAGAGCGAGGAGATTGAGGATATCATGAAGCGGAGAGGGATAGACATTATGTGCGTGCAAGAGACGAAGTGGCGAAATACCCATATCGACAGAGCCCGGTTTCTTACGAATTCCATGAAGTACAAATTGTACTACTATGGAATTACAAACCAAAGAAACGGAGTTGGCATTATTCTGGCGTCGTCTTTACTTGGCAGTATAATAAGTGTCGCGAAGAGAAGTGACCGCTTGATCAGCATCAAATTGGTTATCTGCGGAAGGGTGTGGAACGTAATAAGTGCCTACGCTCCCCAAGTGGGACTGCCACCAGAAGAAAAAGAGGCATTTTGGAACGACGTTGACACCCTAATTCAGACCATTCCAGATACCGAATTGGTGTTCTTGGGAGGAGATTTAAATGGCCATGTGGGTGAATCAAATTATGATTACGAGGATTGCCATGGTGGAAAGGGTAGCCCTTCAACGGTCAGAAATGACGAAGGTGAAGCTATTCTGACCATGTGCGGATCGCATGGTTTGGTCATCCTAAATACATGGTTTGTGAAAAACGAGAGACACCTAATCACCTACAGTAGTGGACACGGAGATAGGAAACACGAAACGCAGATCGATTACCACCTCTGTTTCGATTTTATGAGAAGGTGGGTAAGAGACTGCAAGGTGATCTTGGGTGAATCTGTCGTCAGCCAACATCGTTTGCTCCTGTCAGAATTTATTTTGAAAGCAGGAGGAGCAAGAAATAGAAGAACTCCCAAGCCTGTCGAAAAAATCAAGTGGCACAATCTCACAAACGACAACTTTGAACCTGTAGTAACTCCATTCATTGATAAAATGACGGAGTGGTTTCAAAACAACATAAACTGCACCGAGCACAGTCCAACACAAATGTGGAATAGATTCGCTGAAATGTCAGTAGGTGAGGCGGAAAAGGCACTTGGAGTTTCGAAAGGTCCACTCCACACGAAGAAAGAAACATGGTGGTGGAACACCGAAACTAAGAAAGCAGTGCAAGCCAAATCGAACGCATTTAAGGCATGGACGAAATGTGAGTCAAGCAGTGAAGCCGAACGGGTTCAACTTCGCGAAAATTATATGCAATGGCGGAAGAAAGTAAAGCGCTTGGTAGCTCAAGCAAAGGCGAAGGCAGCTGAGAACTTCTACCAAGAATTAGAAACTCAGACTGCGACCGAAGGACCGTCTTTGCGCGAGAGACCTAAGCACGACGCCAGGATATTTAGGGTCGCAGCCCAAAGGAGAAGGAACGCTCGGGAAATACAGGCGCCAAAGTACGTGGAGGACTCGCAAGGAATGTTGCTGATTGACGATACGGCAATTTGTAGCAGGATGCGAGAGTATTTTGACGAACTTCTAAATGAAGAATTTCCTCGGGCAGCTTTTCAAGATGTTGAGCCAAATACCACAAATATTGAAGATATCTCAGAGGAAGAGGTGATGGAGGCAATGCATCAGATGAAACGCGGAAAGGCAGTCGGACCGGACAAAATCCCCGCGGAATTTTGGTTGAAAATGGAAAATGTCGGGCTTAGTTGGCTCACAGTTCTCTTCAACAAAATCAAAGGTGGGCAACCGATGCCTGATGCTTTCAGGGAAAGTTTTCTTCTTCCTTTCTATAAGAACAAGGGAGACTCACGCAAACTCAACAACTATAGGGCTATAAAGTTAACACCTCATACACTAAAGATCTACGAGCGAGTTGTCTGCAACCGATTGAGAAAGATTGTGCGGTTGAATGACAATCAATGCGGCTTTGTTGAAGGTCGATCTACGGTCGATGCGATTCAGTGCATTCGTATTGCGATGGAAAAGTATAGAGCAGCACGAAAGGACTTGTACTTTGTGTTCATCGATTTGGAGAAGGCATTCGATAGAGTACCTCGTGATCTAATATGGTTGGCCTTGAGAGCACTTAATGTCCCTGAGGCATACGTCAGGATGATACGAGACATGTATGATGGAGCTACGACTAAGGTTAGATGCACAGCCGGTGAATCAGAAGAATTTCCGGTGAATGTCGGAGTACACCAGGGCAGTGTATTGAGTCCGTTGCTCTTCAACATCATCATGTGCTACTTATTAACACGTGTCTCCGACGGCCTAGAAATATCTCTTCTTTTTGCTGATGATATAGTCCTCAGTAGCCCAAACATCGTTGCCTTGCAAGCTGCGCTTACAAAATGGTGTGACATTCTGGAGGAGCATGGACTGAGGGTAAGTATAACAAAGACTGAGTTCTTATGCTGCCAATTCTCAGACCCAAATGCACCGATACCAGAAATGTACGTCAAAGGAGAGCAGCTTAAGTCTTGTACCAAGTTCAAGTACCTTGGCTCGATGGTGAACAGCGGAGCTACATGCGATGATGACATCAAACATCGCACAAAGGTTGGGTGGATGAGGTGGCGAGAAAACTCTGGAGTTTTCTGCGATAAGAAAATGCCACTGAAGCTAAAGGGCAAGTTGTACAAAACGGTTGTACGTCCCGCACTCATGTATGGATCAGAATGCTGGACCATGTATGAAGGTTACGCGAAAGAAATGACAGCGACTGAAATGAAAATGTTACGCATGTCAGTTGGTGTAACCAAAAGGGACCACATCAAGAGTAGCTACATCCGAGGCAGCTTGTCCATAGTCCAACCAATCACCGAAAAGCTCGAAGACCGACGAATGGATTGGTATTGCCATGTTCAAAGGCGTCCGCCTGAGAACCCCGCAAAGAGAGCGATATCAATGGAAGTTCCACTTGATGGACCCAAGGCCAGAGGCAGACCGAAGAACAACTGGATGTGTCAAATGAAAAAGCAACAACAACGCATTGGTCTCGGCGATGACACGATCCAAGATAGAGCTGCCTGTAGAAATATGCTGAGAAATTATCGCCAAAACGGGCGATGTGCCTACACCGCAGGTCGAGCAACGCGGAACCATGGAGCGGTATAAAGAACGAGGCAAGGAAGAAGAAGAAGTTTTTTATAGTATAAATCCTTTATGAATTGATTAGCTTTATTTTGGAGCGTGTATGTGGGGTCTTTTTGTATTAATTTATAATTTTTTTAAAGTTCTTCCATTTTAGTCTCATAATTTTCTTTTGTTATTAAAACTATTTTATTTCCTTTATCACTGGGGGTGATTATGATATTGGTTTTATCTTTAAAAAAGTTTTTTGTTTCTTTTATTAGGTAACTTAAGTGTGAATAAGGTTTTGTGTTATTATTTTTGATGTGGTTATTTATTATTTTATTAGATTCATCCCTAATTTTTTCTCCAATTGTTTTATCATAATTCGATATATTATGTTCTATATCAGTTATAAGTTGGATTATAGTTTTTTATCATTATTGTTACTTATATAATTAAAATTTGGTCCTAAGCTAAGAGTATTTTTTATATTTTGTGGTATGATTATATCTGTTAGGTTAATTACTTTCTCATTGACTTCTTCTTCGTCAAACTCCATATAATAATTATTTACTTCTAATATTCTGTTAAATTTTCTTATCATTTTATTTTTAGTTTTTTCATTTTTCTCCCTTATGTGTTGTTTGTATGTGTTAATAATGATGTTATAATCATGTTGCGTCATGATTTGGTTGATATAGTTTATTTTTTGTGTTGTTATTGTTTCAGTGTTAGTTTTTCTGTATATTGTGTCCTTAATTTCTATTTTTAGTAAGCTTATCTTAAATTTTAGACAATTTTTCTCTATATTAATATGAAAATGTTGGTTAATATCTAGATTCTTTTTAATTTTATTACTTATCATATCTAAGTGTTTAGGAAATACTTTGTACTTTTTACATTTAGTTAAGAATGTTAATCTGTTTTTTATACTTGTGAGTTTGTTTCCATTTTTGAATAATTCGTTTATTTTGTTCCACATTGATCTATTGTAGGTATTTTTCATCCGGTTTTCCATATTACTTTTTGCCATGGTTGTCGTTATTCCTTTTTTGTTTAATTTTTCTCGCTAGGGTGTAGATTATTTTGATTTCTTTTTTAAATTACTGGCCTTCCCTGCTTTTATTTCCTCCTCTATTAAAAGGTTATTTTGTTGTGACGTTTCGCATTTTCTTTATTATGCATCTTCAGACAAATGTATCTACAATAGAATCATTATAGTTTGTTTTGTTATACATAGAAAGTTATTTACTTACATTTATTTATTAATTGTTTGTTTCTATTCGTTTTTTGTTACGCTTATTGCTTACTTTCATTTTGGCGGTCTTTTCTTCCTGTTTTCTTTGTCAGTTGTCAATTTGTCATTTGTTTTAGGTGTTAATACTATTAGGTTTTAATGTTGGCGTTACTGCGTTGGGTTTTGTGGGTTTTAATTTTTAGTTGTTGTATTAGGCATTGTTATGTTATTTTAATGTGCTTATTATGTTTATATATTTATTTGTTTTGTTTTCTAGTTCATATTTTGTATTAAGTGAGTGGTTATAATTTTCGTTGATGTATAATGCTTCTTTAATTAATAGTTTAGACTGTACTAATGATACTAACACATACAAATGTAACAAACGATGTAACTGAATGTAACTGAATTGTAATAAAACCAGGCAGTTGATAACTGGCTTCTTAACAGCTAACAACGTTTTTCATCTATCCTCACGACATTACAAAAATGAAATTTTGGTTATGTCATTTTCTGTTTCCATTTGGCTGCTAGTGTAGATGCTAAGTAGCAGCCAAATGGCTGTACGCGATGCCAATTTTTTGACGCGCAGCCATTTGGCGACTAATCTAGATGGACCTTTAAAACTATTTTAATTAAATATTATTAAATAAACATATTATTAAAAAAAATCGCAAAATATGCAGGTTGTCCGGAAACAACCCCATAAAATATTTCAATTTCATAGGCAGCTAAAACGTCAATACGTATCGCAAAATTTTTCGCTTGGTTTATGTGGTAACTTCCGGACACTCTGTGTTTGTAATTAAGTATTATAGTAGATTCTAAAATTCCATCATTTCGAAAGAAGGGAGATTCTTCAATTTCTTTTTTTTTAACGTGATCTTTTGCCGTGAGTTACATTTTTCATCATTTTCGTTTCTTTATATTTCTCTTTATTTGCATTTACTTTCCTAGTGTTTTTTTATTTATTTTCTTTCTTTTCGTTTCCTTTCGCTTTTACATTACTGTTTTGTTTACCTGACCAAAAACTTATCTTTTAAAATAAAAAAATTTTAAATTTTAATTAATTTTGAAAATTTTATTTCATGACCCAACAGCAATTTCAAAGACGAGTTGCAGAACCGCGAGTTTTTCCACAACGAGAAGGCCCTTGCAAATCCGTTAATGGGACCGAAAATAGTCAAGCATTTGGAAAACATCTCCACTCTGTTCAGGCCAGATAACTTTGGATGTAGAGGACCGCCCTCGCCTACAGTAAGCACATGCTGCTGACTCGATGAGAAGCCCTTTCGTTGACTAACCTGCACGATTGCAGCGACATTAGCTGCGTCCTAGGACAAAGTCGGATGTCCAGTGTCCTTAATTACATAAAATCATAGCAAAATATTTAACGCCAAGGGAGGTATCCCTACCTTAGTTTTCACACGATGAACTAATTCTTGATAGAGGGTATCATGTCTTCGCCAAAAATATACAGAGTGTCTGGAAACTACCGCATAAACGCGACGAAAAATGATTCCTCTTATGTAATTTCTAGCAAAAACTAACTACGGGACATACCATCAATTCTTAACCCTTTAGCTGCCACAGGCATTTGAAGATCGCACTAAAATCAGATAAGTTGTTTGGTTTTTACAGAGCTTCAAAGTAAAATGTTTGTGATTTGACTCAAAAACCAACATTTTGCCGCCTCAATTTTCTCCAACTTCTTCCAGGGTGAGGTGCTTGTATGATTCTTTTAATCATATCTTTCTTACATCATGTTATTCTAGCTTCATTATTTCTGACAATTCTTCTTTTTGCAAAATTTGCATAAGTTTTACCCCATTGCAAAACATTGAGAGCAGTATTAATGAATGTGAACTGAAATTAACCCTAGTTCTCTGCACTCAAAGTATTTAAAATGTTAGAAATAATGGAGATGGAGTAATATAATGTAAGAACGAGTTCTAATCGTGCGAATAGCACGATGAGTGTATACCCTATACCCATGTACAGACCTAGAAGGCACGCAAAATCCAAAATATTCAATTTCATATTTTTTGTGGGGAGGGAGGGGTAGATGGGTCGGACCTGACACATCTTTGCTACCTTGTCAAGGCATCCAACGGCTACCATTTGATACTAATTTGAAGTTTTTCGTGACATTCTATCAAAAGATATGGCTGAATATAACTTTGTAGGGGAAGTAGGGGTAGGGGTACTCGGACCTACTCCACTTTCCATCAACTCAAAGTATATATCAGAATGAGACATTGATCAAGATTTCAAGTCGGTAGCGATATTCTATCGAAAGTTATGGCCGAATTAAAATATCAAGGAGGGGTATGTATGGGAGGTAGGGGAACCCGTGGTCCGATTTGGCCCATTTTCAATACCGTCCAAGATTTTAGCAAAACAAACATTTGACCAAAATTTCAAACCACTAGCTTCATTATTTCGGGAGTTATCTTGCTAACAGACAGACACACGGACAGACAGACAGACAGACATGGCTTATTCGATTCAGGGACCGACTCTGATCATTTATATATATACTTTGCCATACCTCCGGTGGCTCCTTTGAGGTGTTACATAATATCGGCGTAACAAAAACAATATACCCTATACCATCTTATGGGTATAGGGTATAAAAATACATATGTATATGATCGTAAGACTATGCGCCAATTTTTGAAAGAATCGTACAAGCACCTCATCTTTTCAAAAAATCACATTTCAAAAATCAAAGGGCTAAGAATTAAGGGTAGTCAACAGGTTCCGTACACCCTTTTTAATGGCGATCACATGCGCAATAATTTTTCGGTGTGTTTTTTGCGGTAGTTTTTTGACAACCTATCGACTTCAAGCAGGCATAAGACAGTACCGATTGCGGTGACTCCTAAAGATGAGGATGATTAATACCATCTCGCAGGTCAGAGTGCAGAATTGACTCACTGAAATAAACTGGTACTGGTCCATGGGCTGCCGCCGACGCTCTTCAACCTTGCTGTGGGGTACGTAGTTCCAACCATGAATATGAACCGCAGCCGAACGCTACTCATCAAGTCGATACAATTAGTAGCGGACGCCGGCGATATCAATATCATGTCTCGTAAATTGGGAGATGCAGAAAACCTTCTGCACAATCTTAACACCGCCGCAAAAGAAGTTGGTCTATATATCAAAGATAATAAAGCAATCCAAAACAAGAACGCCAGTAAAGTCAAGCATTACTGTCGGGGACCTTCATATTGAGTAAGTTAGTGCATTGTGCAGCAGAAGTTATTAGTACACTATATTTGGACTTGTAATTTGGCTAATAGTATAAGAGGGGACTCACACTATCGACGATTTACTAGAACCACTAACCACTATGGGTGTGAATCATGAAAAAAAAACAATCAAAGCTCTGAAGCGAAAGGTTCTCCGGAGAATCTTCGGCGCCGTTTGCGAACGATTGTAATGGGCAAGTACAAAGGATGAACAACGAACGCATGCCCAGGGAAGTGACATAATCACTGAACGGAACCAGATTGTGTGGATGATCGACGCAATCAGTAGTTGGAGGACGCTCACCAGATCCTGCACTTCCGAAATAGGAGAACAAGCTTGCGTGACCGCAACAATTGGAGATCAGGCGGCCAAAGCCCGACGTCGGCTAGTGTGGACAGATGCAGTGCGTGAAAGTATGTGTCGAGTGCATTCGGGAATATTCGAGGACTCTTCGAGAAAATTCGGTATAGTTCGCGACGGGAAAGATCTGGAAAGTGAACGCAATCGTGTCGGACTAGTGTAAAGGGATCCGGTAAACGTCAAATTGCGTGTGTTAGTGATCATTCCAGAACTCGACGAGAATTTTCGGGAAAGTTCGTGACGGAAAGTTCTGGAAAGTGAACTTACGAACTTCTGGTCGGACTATTGTGGACAGAAAAACTTCTCGAAAGTGAATTAGTGCCGTCACGTATAACATTCGAAAACATTCTCGAAACATCGAAACGCATAAAATTGAACTGTGGACAGTTTTTAGTCGAGAAACAAAATGCCACGTAATATATCACAACTAACAACGGCCGAATTGAAACGTGAGCTGGCGTAACGGAATTTGTCGACTTCGGAAAAACAAGAGCGCGTTGCTTGCTCGACTGATGGACGCACTGAGAGATGAAGGACATGATCCCGACACGGTGGAATTTCGGGAAGAGCAAGACCCTAGTGAGGCAAGTGCAGAAGAAGCCACACACCAAATGATGCAGTTGCTGAGAGCTATGGCGGAGTTGAACCAGCTAGCGGCAGAACAAAATGAACGGTCAGCCAAGTCTGAGGAAGCACTAATCGCATTAACTAAAAGAGCAGCCAAAATGAAGGAGGCACTAATCGAACGAATTGCGGGATCGAAGACTTCGATAACGACAAAGCTGGAAGAGCGTATTGCAAAATCGGAAGAAGCGTTTAGCAGCCTTAGAGGGGATTCACATTATGGACAGGATTTACTAAAACCTCTAAATTAATCGAGTCAACACCCGCCTACTAGATTAAATCGTGTGTCATTAAACTCAAAATACATCGTAGAATGTACTTGCATTATTCAAATTGCAGTACAATATGGTACAACTGTCAACTAAATCTAGGAAGTCTTGAAAATAATAGGCGAGAAGTCGCTAGAAAATTCTGAGAAAATCAAGACAGAGATTCTGAAATTGAAGACCGACATCACTGAAGAGGTGTATAAGTTCAAGAGCGACCTGTCCGAAGAAGTCCATAGGTTAAAGAGCGATCTGGAACGTTTGGAAACAGCGAATGTCAACCAACACCCGCAGAATGCAGTTGTAGTTGAAAAATTCCAGGAGTTGAATACCGAGAACAAGTGGACCAATAAAAACTGACTCGACGATTAAGAGTCTGAAAGTACCGACTTTCGATAGACAAATGTCTTGGAACATCTACAAGACACAATTTGAGGCTGCTGCAGCGGTAAATGGTTGGTCGGATAGCGAGCGCGCCACGGCTCTGGTTTTGGCTTTGAGAGGACCTGCTGCTGAGATCCTGCAATCGATTCCTGCCCCACTGCAGACATGCAGACTTTTGAAGGCGATGACTGTGCGATACGGAGATGAGCACATGAAGCAAATTTATCGATCACAGCTTCGTAACCGGACACAGAAGTCAGGATAAACTCTTCAGCAATTGGCGCAAGACATTGAACGGCTGGCTCTTTTGTCATACCCGACCTCGGAGCCAGAACATCGGAACGAGACAGCAGTCGATGTGTTCACTACAGGTCTCCTCGATCGTGAACTTCAACAGGTGTTACAGCTAGCTGATAAGCGGACGATCAAGGACGCCCTTGCCTACAGCCTAACATTTGAAGCTGCGAAGCCAGCCGCTCGTAACTGTGTGCGAGTTCGATAGGTAGTGGAGGATTGTGTCTGACAGCGAATGGATGCATCAAGGCAGGACACCAACAGTTCAATTCGATGCTGGAACTGCGGTGAACAGGGTCATGTGCGAAGGAATTGTCAACAGCCGAGGAAGAACAGAACATTCCGCAAGAAGTGTGCCCAGCAAGTCAGAAAAACGAGTTGGCAAAGAGCGAACCGAGTTCGAGAAGTAACGGATGATTACGTTTGTCAGAGAATCGATGTATCGAGACGAGTTGTTTACAGAGTGTCGATTCGATGCTGGAAATGCGTTGAGCAGGGGCACGTGCAAAGATCCTGTGAATGGCTGAGGAAGGCAGGCACATTCTGCAAGACGGTTCCAAACGGAGATTCGAGTCGATGCTGGAAATGTGGTGAACACGGGCACGTGCGAAAAAGCTGTGAACAGCTAAGGAAGGCAGGCACACTCTGCAAGAAGGTTGTCAACGGTGATTCAATTCAGTGTTGGAATTGCGGTGAAAATAGGAACTGTCACCTGCCGAGAAAGGCAGGAACATCCTGTAAGAGATGTGTGCAACGAACCAGAAGAACGAGTTGGCGAAGTGTGAAGCAACCTGCTACCGCTGTCTATAAGTCGGAAAACATGTAAACGCCAATCTCGAGGGGCAGAGGTTGGCTCGTGGAAGTCATACCCCGAAAACTGCCATCAACGTTTCACGGGTTCATCGTGGAAATCGCGGTCCATATTACTTTGGACGAAAGCACTGCACTCGATCGGAATAGAAAGAAGCAGCGGATATACGAAGGCTGACTATGTTGGCCATGGAACGATGGAATCCGGAGGAGATTCGCCAAAGCCCAGATGAATGACGAGAATATCGGTTCGATACTCGAGTGGAAAGAGTCTGGAGAAAGGCCCAGTTGGAACGAGGTATCATCGTGAGGGTCAACGACGAAAAGCTATTGGGCTCAGTGGAATTCTCTTCACGTTGAGGATGGCATTCTGAAACGGAAATGGGAATCAGCGGATGGAACGTCGAGTATAATACAGCTGATACTTCCGCGAAGCAAGGTTGACGAAGTATTAAAGGAAATGCATGAAGAAAAATCGGGAGGACATCTTGACGTCAACGAAACATTGGCGAAAGTGCGCGAACGATTCTACTGGGTGCATGTTCGACGTGACGTTGAGGAGTCGTGCCGCCGGTGTACGAGTTGTGCAGCTGTTAAAGGACCAGCGAGGAAGCCGAGAGCGAAAATGAAAGTCGTACATGTGGATCGACTGGCACCCTATCGAGGCGACGATACGGAGGAGACAGAAGCATGTTCTGTTCGGGACGAACAGGTTTAAGGAGGGGGTAATGTGATGTGTCTAGACTAAACGTCAACCCAAATTGTATTTCCGTACTTAGCACCAGATGGCGCTAGTGCCACTAGCGAAAAATAGAAACCTATTAGACAACAACAACGACTTTCCGGAAGTTTCCAGAAAGTGCTTCACTTAAGTTTACGGAACAGTGGAAACGAGTATATAAGGGCGTCGACTAGTGTCGACGAGTCAGTATAGTTTCACCCGTTAATTATTTGGATCAATAACTAGCCAGTAGTGAGTGAAATTGTAAACCGTGTATATTAGGGATGTTGCGGATATCCGCATCCGCACCGCAACTGCGGATAATCCGCATCAAATTCTACATCCGCATCCTCATGTTGACATCCGCAATCCGCATTTTTGTATGCGGATATGATGCGCATATCAATAAAAAACAAATTTCCCATCTAATCATCTACATTCTAAACCACTCATAGAATAGAGAATTGATAGCGATTGCAAGAAACCAAATCTAATGCATGTAGATATTAGTCTAAGAAAATTGGGCCAAAATATGGCCATCGAATGGCAAAAATCCTACATCTGAAATTTCTTTTTGATTATGGTTGGGGATGGTCCCCAGATTATGGCATTAAAAGTTCCAACCGATTGGTGGTCCGTAACCTTAAAAAAAGGGGTGGAAGGGGAGCATTTTTTTCGGTTTTTTTGCGATTATTTCAAAAACGGCAGGAGATACAGAAAAATGGTCTGAGGACGAAAAAAACTACATCAAATTATTAGTGACACAAGACAACTTTGTCTACAGATTATAAAATGAGTAGTACGTAGAACAAACTGCTGATGGGTACGGGGTACGGGAGATACCCTCAGTTTTTATCCAAATGAGGTGATTTTTAGTGGGTGGGGTGACTTTGACCACCAATCGCAACAAACCAAAATTTATCACTCTGCTCCAATTTTGGGGGGAGTTATGGGCATGCCGTTTTGACAAATACAAATGGGGGGGATAATGGGTGTACTTGACCGGAGCGACTCAATGTTTACCTTAAAATGATCTTGAACTTATTGTGAATACGTATACAAAATTTTACGGCTGAAATAGCATTCTTTAAAAAGTTATGGAGCTTATTTAAAAAAGGTTCAAAATGAAAAAATTTAATGGAAAAGAAAGGCTTTCGACTATGACACTGCATTTTAATGAAGCTAATGACTTTGTCCAGCACTCAAAGGATTGCACATTTTGTTAAGCTGGCCCTTCCTTGTACTTTTACTTCTAACATGTCGAATATTTCTGAAAACTGATTTTCGGTATTAGTAAAATTCATTTCATATATTTTTTTTAACTAATCCGCATCCGCATTTGCAAATTTTATGACATCCGCATCCGCATTCGCATCCGCAAATTTACATTTTCATTGATCCGCATCCGCTAAACCACATCCGTTACATCCCTAGTGTATATATCCGTGTGTGCTGTAATAAGTGTTACAGTAAAGCGAGTGTTATTCATTATCGTGTACGCGAAAATCTATCGAACCCACTGGATCGTCTAGAGAAGACGAGAAAAATAAAACAGTATTATAAAATTCAATTATTATTCAACTATTAAGTTATTCGATTAAAGGAAATGTTCATGTTCGATTCAAACTAGTTTGTGATTGTCTCGTATGAGGCATCAGACGTGGAACTCTTCCTTCTTAGATCCTTCTTAGAAGAGTTCCACAGGACCTCTGATATCTAATAAAAAAAACAGCTCGCAGCGAGCATCGAATTCATGGCGATCGTATTGCCTGTCCTAAACGCTAACCACCCGGCCAACCGGTGATACACTAAAGTGATTATTAGTTGCTTCTATAAAAATGCTAACCAATTCTTTGTAGAAACTTCTGCTTCTATTTTATATGAATCAGTTGGCTTTATCAATAATTACGTTGTCTGCAGTGGAAAGGATTAAATCCACACATTCATCAATAAAATGCAGCCAGTTTCTGCGCAGAGATCATCTTAATCGCTTCAGAAGTTAGCAATAACTGAGGAAACGTTGGTTTCATGCAAGATTTCAAACGATTCTATTGAAGAAACTTTGTTTCCATCCTAGTATTCCAAAACACTTCATAATTTTCAACTCTTTCAAAAATCAGAAAGTCCATCCTTCTATAAATCGATGATGAACAATTTATCGGAAGGCAATATGAATGTCTTACAATTAAGAAGATGCAAAAACACAACCAATTCTCTGCTATAGGAGAATACTGCATGCGCATGGGTGTGTTAATTTGGAGAGAGACTATTGCGTGTCATCCGATAAACACCATAGCGAAGTATTTAATGGAGTATCCTTTTAGGTTACCGTATTCATACTGATTTGAGCTCTTTAAAGTGCTTATATTCAATGATAGTAATTAGATAACCGTGAATTAATTTTATAAGGATGTTAGAAATTTTGCAAAAAATGTTGTAAGGATTATTTATCGGATCAAAATACTCCTTTAAGTGATGTCACACGTTAAAAACTTTCAAATAGAAGCTATTCGTTTTCGAGTTACATGACACTTTAGCCATTTCGAAATCAATTCCTTTCGAATCGAATTACATAAATACATGTTAGTTGTAGTCTGCCCAAGTAACAATTCATATGCTTTAAAGAAGCACTTCACACTGTAGCAATCATATAGTACCACGAAATTCATTTATCTTGTGACAGCGCTTAAAGTAATGTTTTGATCCGATAAAACACCCTTGAAGTATTTTCCGGAAAGCTTTTATCATCATTATGGAATAAATTTAAAGATGGTGGTATAAAACTTCGATAAAACTGTCTCTAAACGTTAACCTAAAAAGACACTCCTTTAAATACTCCACTCTTGTGTTTATTGGATGATACACCACACACATGCATATATTCTTCTATAGCACAGTCGGTGTCATTTTTATAGTGTGACATTCGTATGGTCATCCAATAAATTGTTCACCGTAGTTTTATACAAGGATGGACTTTGTGATTTTTTAATGAATTGACACTTGACACAGTTTTCTGAAATACACAATTTCTGCATTAGAAATCCTTGAAATCTTGCATGAAACCCACACGTATGCACTCATTGTATCTTCGAAATTAATCAAGGTGATCTCTGCGCAGAAATTCACTCTATTTTATTGATAAATGTATGATAGGGTACATTTGCAGAAGATTCGATAAAGAATTGTCAAGCATTTCTATAGTAGCAACAACCATGTAGTGTTTCCGAGCAATGCCGACCATATGTGAGGTTAGCTGAGTGGTAGCGTGTAGGACGGGCAATCAACAGACATTGGTTCGATGCCAGCTGCGGAAATTTTGTTTTTCTATTTTTTTTTTGCAAATTCGTTCAATGACAGAAAATGATGATATAAAGCAAATGACGTACGCCTTTTTAAAGCATAATTTAGTGCTACAATAAGTTTCTATTGGATTAAAAAACGGCGCCAAATGCCATTATTGGACTGTTATTCAGTGGTTATACCCTGTAAAGTGCCCCTATTAATGCTAGAAGAGAATATTTTACGAAGTATTATAGGAATGAAATTGTTACTTGGGTGGTTGGTGTTGTGGTTAGTGTGCATACCTTCGGTACGGTCGAGGGTTCGAGACTCGTGAACCAATTCTGTTTATGGTGTTTTTCGAACTCACGACCCATGTGACGGACTATGATCTCACTCAGATGTTAAACGAGTACCCATTTATAGGAATAAATACCACTGCTGAGCGTGCGGTTGATCTCAACACCTCAAAAAAAACCAGTTAAAATTTTGGAAATTGGATGTCACTTACACATCTGCGGCCTTAGTCCAATGTTGGACTGTCGCGCCTCTTATTTTTTTTTAGTTGGGTATCGCTCGCTAGTATTAGATTAATTAGTCTGGGTGTACAGGTGCTTCCAAGGGACGCGTAGGTATAATGTAAGACTAATCGGCGCTTGCTCTCGATCTACTTTAGTGACAAATAAAATGTCAAAATGAGGTTTAAAATCGGCACCTTAATGGTTTTGCAACAGAACATAACCTACATTTGCCAGGTATAGCATAGTTGCTTCTTGGCCGTCGTTGTGCTACGACATGCAGACCGTCGGTGTTGAGTAACCTACTGAGGAGGACTCATAGTTCATAATATGAAGCCATTTTAAAACGTCGAATATTTCTTCTTCTTCCTTGCCTCGTTCTTTATACCGCTCCATGGTTTCGCGTTGCTCGACCTGCAGTGTAGGCACATCGCCCGTTTTGGCGATAATATCTCAGCATATTTCTACAGGCAGCTATCTTGGATCGTGTCATCGCCGAGACCAATGCGTTGTTGTTGCTTTTTCATTTGACACATCCAGGTGTTCTTCGGTCTGCCTCTGGCCTTGGGTCCATCAAGTGGAACTTCCATTGACATCGCTTTCTTTGCTGGGTTCTCAGGCGGACGCCGTTGAACATGGCAATACCAATCCATTTGTCGGTCTTCGAGCTTTTCGGTGATTGGTTGGTCTATGGACAAGCTGCCTCGGATGTAGCTACTCTTGATGTGGTCCCTTTTCGTTACACCAACTGACATGCGTAACATTTTCATTTCAGTCGCTGTCATTTGTTTCGCGTAACCTTCATACATGGTCCAGCATTCTGATCCATACATGAGTGCGGGACGTTCAACCGTTTTGTACAACTTGCCCTTTAGCTTCAGTGGCATTTTCTTATCGCAGAAAACTCCAGAGTTTTCTCGCCACGTCATCCACCCAACCTCTGTGCGATGTTTGATGTCATCATCGCATGTAGCTCCGTTGTTCACCATAGAGCCAAGGTACTTGAACTTGGTACAAGACTTAAGCTGCTCTCCTTTGACGTACATTTCTGGTATCGGTGCATCTGGGTCTGAGAATGGGCAGCATAAGAACTCAGTCTTTGTTATACTTACCCTCAGTCCATGCTCCTCCAGAATCTCACACCATTTTGTAAGTGCAGCTTGCAAGGCAACGATGTTTGGGCTACTGAGGACTATATCATCGGCAAAAAGAAGAGATATTTCTAGGCCGTCGGAGATACGTGTTAATAAGTAGCATATGATGATGTTGAAGAGCAACGTTCTCAATACACTGCTCTGGTGTACTCCGACATTCACCGGAAATTCTTCTGATTCACCGGCTGTGCATCTAACCTTAGTCGTAGCTCCATCATACATGTCTCGTATCATCCTAACATATGCCTCAGGGACATTAAGTGCTCTCAAGGCCAACCATATCAGATCACGAGGTACTCTATCGAATGCCTTTTCTAAATCGATGAACACCAAGTGCAAGTCCTTTCGTGCTGCTCTATACTTTTCCATTGCAATACGAATGCACTGAATCGCATCGACTGTAGATCGACCTTCAACAAAGCCGCATTGATTGTCATTCAATCGCACAATATTTCTCAGTCGAATATTTATTAGTTCATTAATTTTAATCTTAATAATTGTGCCAACAAATTCCTCATTGGCCGTCGTCGTGTTACGACGTCGCTTTGCTTTGGTATTTAATAATAGTTTATAATAGGGTTCCTAAGAAGTACAAATAGTTATGCTTCCATAGAAATGTTTATCAAATCTTTATTGAATCTGTTCTGTAATAAATCTTCCATCAGTTGGTTTTCAAAAAAGATTTTAACTATTTCCATTGAAAATAGATGGCTTCCATTTTGGTGTTCCACAGCACTTCATCAGTTTCAACTCTTTGAAACATCTCGAAGTTCATCCTCCTATAACACTACGATATACAATTTATCGAATGACAATTTAATGTCACACTATTGAGATGGAACAACACTACCCAATTAACAATTTTATCCCTGTAACACTTCATAGAATATTCTCTTCCAACAGTAGTAGGGGCCTTTTACAGGGTATAAATGCTGAATAATAGTCCAATAATGGCATTTGGCGTCGTTTTTTTAATCCAACCGAACTTTATTGTAGCACTAAATTATGGGCTCCATTACACAGTCATATTTATATTATAATATGTATGTCATATGCCTAAGCCTACTCGATTCATTCAGTATAAATTTTTAGACGTGCAGGAAGCTAAATCAAGTAGGCTTAGGGATATGATAATATCTATTATAATATACAGGGTGTCCCGCAACCGGTGGTACATAGGATAATGGGAGATAGTACAGCTCATTTGAGGACAATAAATGTTCTACACGACCCCTCTATCTTTAACCGTTAGAAAGTTATAGCATTTTTTGATAAAAGTGTCAGAAACCCTGACTTGCCGAGCAAAATCACTATTTGCCACGCTCCCAAATATTGGATCCGAAATTTGACTTCACTTTCTGAAACTGCACAAAATTCTACATAAAATAACGGTTTTGCCAATTAAATTATTTAAAAACCTACCCAGATACAACCACTCAAACTTTAAAGAAATTTGGAAATTGATATTTTCTTGTAAATTCAAATTGAAAAATCGTAACGGTACTTTGAACTGACAAATGTGCAAAGTTTACAAAAGTTGCATCATTATGTCAGCTTTCGAACGACATATAAAAAATAGGGTCTTAAGGACTGAAAAATTGAAAATATTACGTGTAAAAGAAAAAAAAACGCGAAACTAAAGCAGAACAAATCTAATTAAAATACATACATACTTCAATTATTATTAATGGTTTTCAAAAAATAGTGAAATTAAGGTGTCAACGAACTTTGCCTTGAAGATGTTTCATTCTGGAAAAATGTGAAAATGTACTTGTTGAGAAAACGGTAATATTAACGGTTAATCCTTGTTATTTTAAAGTCATTTGCTTCAGTTCGTTATTCCACCAGTTTAATTCAACTGATTAGCATTGATTATCACACAATTGATCTGTTGCTAGAACGTTAATATTAAAACAGGTATTATTATTAGTAGTATTTATTAAATTATCGTTATTAGTGTGATGTTTTATTAGATGGCGACAAAATATTCGGATATCGAGTACGCTGATATGGTGTTGGTGTATGGTATAGCTGGATGTAACGGACGCGAAGCAGTTCGCGAGTATGGTCGTCGCTTCCCCCAAAGACAGGTTCCGGACAGCCGAACGTTTGTTAAGGCGTTTAACACACTGCGACAAACTGGTAGAACACCGAACCATTACACGTTAGAGCGAAGTCAACGTACTACGGCACGGCTGCAAGAAGAAATTCTTCGTCACTTCAGGACGAACTCGGATTCAAGCACGAGAAGGGCGGCTATTCAAATGGGTGTGCCTCGTATGACAATTCACCGAACACTACAAGAGGATAGTCAATATCCATATCATTTAACGGAAGTGCAAGATCTACTGCCTTCCGACTTTGAAAGAAGAAGGACTTTCTGTAGTTGGTTCATACAAAGATTGGCAGCGGATCGGCACTTCCAAAGAAAAATAATATGGACAGATGAGGCTACTTTTACTCGGAGTGGTGTATTCAATACCCGCAACACCCATTTCTGGTCTCATCAGAACCCCCGCGAAACTCGTACTTCGAGATACCAGCACGAGTTTAGTGCAAATATCTGGATCGGTGTTCTTGGAGATGAACTACTACCTGAAATTATTCTTCCTCAAAGACTCAATTCATCCGCGTTCCACCAGATTCTCGAAACAGAAGTCGTGCCGAAGGTCGTAGATGAAATTCCATTAGCTAGATTATCAGAAATATGGTGGCAAATGGACGGATGTCCGGCTCACAGCGGAAGAATTGTTACGGAATTTTTGAATAGTGAGTTCCATGAAAAATGGATTGGACGATACGGGCCTGTCGCTTGGCCTCCTAGAAGTCCCGACTTAACGCCGCTTGATTTCCATGTATGGGGTAGACTCAAAAATGAAGTTTACGATGAGCCAATAGTGTCCCGGGAACATCTTTTGCAAAAAATTAAAATGGCTTGCAATAATTTGCGCGAAAAAAGGGAAGAGATGCTTAAGGCGGTCTCTTCTGTTGGTAGAAGGTGCGGAATTTGTGTCCGATATGGAGGAGGACACTTTGAACAGCATTTATAATATAAAAGTTCCTATTCTCAATAATCTTTCTTTTTAGTTTTTATAAAAAAAATATTGTTTACTTAATAAAATGTATACTTTGAATTTCTCTTGAGACCATGTTTTTTTCTGTTAAACACGTAATATTTTCAATTTTTCAGTCCTTAAGACCCTATTTTTTATATGTCGTTCGAAAGCTGACATAATGATGCAACTTTTGTAAACTTTGCACATTTGTCAGTTCAAAGTACCGTTACGATTTTGCAATTTGAATTTACAAGAAAATATCAATTTCCAAATTTCTTTAAAGTTTGAGTGGTTGTATCTGGGTAGGTTTTTAAATAATTTAATTGGCAAGACCGTTATTTTATGTAGAATTTTGTGCAGTTTCAGAAAGTGAAGTCAAATTTCGGATCCAATATTTGGGAGCGTGGCAAATAGTGATTTTGCTCGGCAAGTCGGGGTTTCTGACACTTTTATCAAAAAATGCTATAACTTTCTAACGGTTAAAGATAGAGGGGTCGTGTAGAACATTTATTGTCCTCAAATGAGCTGTACTATCTCCCATTATCCTATGTACCACCGGTTGCGGGACACCCTGTATATTACCAATATATGACTGTGTAATAGCGTCCTATGCTTCGAAAAAAGAATACATCATGTATTGTAATAAAATTTTCTCGCGTTTGTAAAAAAAATTACCGCAGCTAACATCGAAACCATGACTATCGTATTGCTCGTTGTTGTTGTAGCGGTGCAGAAGGGTGTGAGTCGCTGTGCATGTGCATAAATTTCGTCGTCGCTCTCGCTTATTGTCTCAAGCGACAAGAACGTAGCAGCTGCAATAGGGTTGTCCCATAACGTCCCCGGAGTGAGGTTAGTGGGTGCAGCGGGGCATCGGAACAGGTGGTCCATATCGTGAGGTGCACCACCGCAACTCGATCGTATGGCCGTCCTACGCGCTAACCACTCGGCCTACCTCAGATATAAGTGATTTTCGACTTACACGAACAAAAAAACAAACGGACATTCGGGAAATTTCAGGGAAATTGTTCGCAGGGCCTTCTGGGGGACGGTAGTGGCCAAAGCCACCTATATCAGAAAGCCGGGAACCAACAACACATGTGCACAAATCAAGCCTATGAACATGTCGTATATACGTTGTACGATGCACTAACACAAGCACAGCGCATGTAAAAAAACCGTGTCTGCTTTGATAAAAACCCCGAAAACACGTGGAAAACTTTTATGGGGATTTTTTTCTTTCACTGCATTATAGACACTTCAATTCACGACACATTGCACTTTTCGCGACGAAAATCGACCGGGAACCAATACTTTTCGTGTAAAGTTTGCCGCGACCCAACCCGATTTGCCTTTACCGCAATGTAAATTTTCCAACTAATCGAGCCTATGATCTGCCGAAAAAGTATATGAGCGGGTTCTGGTTCCGGGCCTTAAAATATAGATGGCTTTGGTAGTGGCAGATGATCCTGGATCAATTTCCAAGATTGTCATTTTGTATGGGATTTCCAGTAAATATGGAAATGATCCAGTATGTAAGTCGAAAGGCCCTATAGTCAGCATTGCTCGTAAATAACAACGAACATTGAATACCTAAATACTACAAAAGGTTACTTGTTGCTTCTAAAGAAATGCTTAACAATTCTTTATCGAATCTTCTGCAATGAACTACTTTATATATCAATAAGTTGATGTTAGCGACGTTTTTTCGGTATCGCGGGTGTTGGTTGAAATAATTTTCCCGCGTCAGCATCAGCAGAAAAATTTCAATTTAGAACACACGCATTTGCCTTTGATGACCCACATTGACAGCAGAAGCAGAAAAAATGAAATTGAAATTTTTCTGCTGATGCCGATGCCTCTGCCGATGCTGATACTGACGCGGGAAATGTATATTTCAACCATAAATCTGACCCGAATAAAGCTATTGCGGGTAATATCCCGGTTAAGACCAGACAGCTGACATTTTACTGTTTTTGCACATCTTTGACTCACCTTTGTTGGCTTATTTTTTAGATTCGGTGGATTTTATCACAAAAGATGATTATTTCTTTACAAAATCTTTTCTCGTGATTAGAAAAACTCTCACATTTGGTTTAAAAAAACAAATTCCCTCATATTCAGTTTCTGCGCAGAGATCAATTAATTGGTTAAGAAATTAGCAATGAGTGAGGAAATGTTTTTTTTCATGCAAGACTTCAAACAATTCTATTGAAGAAACTTGGTTTCCATCCTAGTATTCCAGAGCACTTCATATGGAAAAAATCAAGTCCTCCCAGCTCTCCGGTATAAATTCAAATTTTCCAATTCAACTATTGTTACCATATGAACACTAAAACTGTCATATTGACATTTCAGATTGTCTTCGTCCCCGACGCCGTAACCCTTTAATCTAAACTAAAGTCAAAATCGTCAAAATACTATCGCACGGCCTTCCTCTGCGGCGATCATAACAAAACCATGTTCGTTATCAAACATCCAATCCACAAGAAATTCAAAAGGCTGTGAGAATGAGCGATTCCGAACTTGTGTTTACGATTTTCTACATTTTATTGTGTGTCTGCATTTTTTATCCGCCTACTGAAGTCGTTTCACTTGGCCTGACCATCGAGAATCTATTCGCCAACTACTTGGGCAAAGAAGAAATTGAATTCGTTCGATATCATCAGAAGCGGACTAGTTTAACACTTTTCGTGCACAGTTGTCTGCCGGCTGTCTACTTCCTGATACATAACTTACAATTCAGCGGTGAATATGGAACAGGAGAGCAAATTTCAACAGTAACGTGGCGGGTGTCACAAAAATTCAGTATACTCGCTGCTCTTATTACGCCAGCGATTATTGTCTATTGGATGCAAAATGATTGGAGCAATCATCCGATTTCGAAGAGCCTCAACAAATTCGCCAATTCAGTAAGGGGATATGCAGCAGTCGCAGAGGACATAAGTACGGAGTTTAGGAGGTGAGAATTGAGTTTGGGTTAGGTGTAGAATGACGTTTTTTCGTCTCTAGATTAGAGCCTCCCACGCCAATTTGAATATTTTTTTTGTGCCGAACTTTTCGCTTCCCCAAATAGTTGCTTACGATGAGCTCCAACTGCCGAGCTACACCGCAAACTATGGAACAAAATAAAATGATTTTGTTGTTTTCTTACAGACAAGATGTCCTGCACTTGAAAATCAATTCAATCTCATCAGTCACTGCCACGGAAAACTGGATATTGAAAGTTACACCCTACATTGTGCATTTCGCACATCAAAGTGACACCACCCTAAATGTTAACAAGGTATGTGACTAGTTTCTTGGCTTCATTTCCAAAAGTACAAGTTGAGGTTCTATTTTCAGAGCGAAACGTTTACCATTGCCGAGGACACAAATGATTCCATTCAAATGATCAATATCGTGGTAAAATCAACACGTCCGGGTATTGGGGAATTCCAAATTCGTATAAATGCCTTGGATTTTCGAATACTTCAGGATCGAATCAGCCGGCCGATAACCATTGCTTCAAACATCCAATTCCACCAGAGTATCATAGATCGTTTTATTGACGCCTTCAAGGAGCAAGTGGCCTTAAATCCCGTTTTTCGGACAAACCAAATAGCCGACAGCTGTTTTGCATGCATGTTGGCCGAGCCGAATGTTAAATTACATAAACAGTGCCTCGACGTAAATGAACAGGGTGATACGATTCCGGAAGAGCAACGATGTCGTAATTGCTATTGCCGCCCGATGTGGTGTGTTGATTGCTTGGCACGTTGGTTTGCTTCGCGTCAAAATGAGTACGAAAAGGAAGTTTGGCTTGAGAAAAAATGCACATGCCCTCTATGTCGGGCACAATTTTGTCTATTGGATGTTTGCTACATTGAGAAAATCAATTCATAATCTCTTTTAACAATTTTAAGATAAATTCATTATAATATTGGAGAATAATTTCATTTATGTTAACAATAATATAACTTCTCGGCTAGTTTTACAACATTCACAACGAAATTTACGGCTTCAATCATCAATGTGGCACGATAGGCTTACGATAGTGAGCATGAATACCTCCTATATGTGCATGGTTTTTAAGTGGAATTTCAGAGTTAATATATGCGTAAAAATAACAATACTAGATTGAAATGAATTAATACGTAATTTAACTTTTACGATGAATTAGGTTGGCAATAAATGAGAAATACGTACCATACTAGCATTCACTTATTTTCAATTACCAGCCAGCATTCGTAAATGTTTCCAATAAAAGTATGTAAGTACGGAGCGGAGTTTCTGGGTATCAAACTGCAGAGCGTGCTGCTTCAAAAAAGCGGTGAAGATCAAGTAAATGGAGATGTCACTAAAACATCTGTGGCCTTGGTAGAATGTTGATCTGTCGCGCCAGGTATTATTTAATGTATTTTTTTTTTAATATGGTTGTAAAAAAACTTAGTGAAGATTGTTGCTGATTGTATATACCTATATCAACAATTGTGTTGAAACGCCATTTCCGGCTTCCTAAAATCTTCTCCCTTGCCTCGTTCTTTATACTGCTCCATGGTTTCGCGTTGCACGACCTGCGCTGTAGGCACATTGCCCGTTTTGGCGATAATATCTCAGAATATTTCTACAGGCAGCTCTATCTTGGATCGTGTCATCGCCGAGACCAATGCGTTGTTGTTGCTTTTTCATTTGACACATCCAGGTGTTCTTCGGTCTGCCCCTGGCCTTGGGTCCTTGAAGTGGAACTTCCATTGATATCGCTTTCTTTGCGGGGTTCTCAGGCGGACGCCGTTGAACATGGCAATACCAATCCATTTGTCGGTCTTCGAGCTTTTCGGTGATCGGTTGGTCTATGGACAAGCTGCCTCGGATGTAGCTACTCTTGATGTGGTCCCTTTTCGTTACACCAACTGACATGCGCAACATTTTCATTTCAGTCGCTATCATTTGTTTCGCGTAACCTTCATACATGGTCCAGTATTCTGATCCATACATGAGGGCGGGACGTACAACCGTTTTGTACAACTTGCCCTTCAGCTTCAGTGGCATTTTCTTATCGCAGAAAACTCCACAGTTTTCTCGCCACGTCATCCACCCAACCTTTGTGCGAAGTTTGATGTCATCATCGCATGTAGCTCCGTTGTTCACCATAGAGCCAAGGTACTTGAACTTGGTACAAGACTTAAGCTGCTCTCCTTTGACGTACATATCTGGTATCGGTGCATCTGGGTCTGTTAATGGGCAGCATAAGAACTCAGTCTTTGTTATACTTACCCTCAGTCCATGCTCCTCCAGAATGCGCCACACCACTTTGTAAGTGCAGCTTGCAAAGCAACGATGTTTGGGCTACTGAGGACTATATCATCGGCAAAAAGAAGAGATATTTCTAGGCCGTCGGCCGTAGCACATGATGATGTTGAAGAGCAACGGACTAAATACACTGCCCTGGTGTACTCCGACATTCACCGGAAATTCATCTGATTCACCGGCTGTGCATCTAACCTTAGTCATAGCTCCATCATACATGTCTCGTATCATCCTGACGTATGCCTCAGGGACATTAAGTGCTCTCAAGGCCAACCAAATCAGTCAGATCACGAGGTACTCTATCGAATGCCTTTTCCAAATCGATGAATACAAAGTGCAGGTCCTTTCGTGCTGCTCTATACTTTTCCATCGCAATACGAATGCACTGAATCACATCAACTGTAGATCGACCTTCAACAAAGCCGCATTGATTGTCATTCAACCGCACAATCTTTCTCAATCGGTTGCAGACAACTCGCTCGTAGATCTTCAGTGTATGAGGTGTTAACTTTATAGCCCTATAGTTGTTGAGTTTGCGTGAGTCTCCCTTGTTCTTATAGAAAGGAAGAAGAAAACTTTCCCTGAAAGCATCAGGCATCGGTTGCCCACCTTTGATTTTGTTGAAGAGAACTGTGAGCCAACTAAGCCCGACATTTTCCATTTTCAACCAAAATTCCGCGGGGATTTTGTCCGGGCCGACTGCCTTTCCGCGTTTCATCTGATGCATTGCCTCCATCACCTCTTCCTCTGAGATATCTTCAATATTTGTGGTATTCTGCTCAACATCTTGAAAAGCTGCTCGAGGATATTCTTCATTTAGAAGTTCGTCAAAATACTCTCGCATCCTGTTACAAATTGCCGTATCGTCAATCAGCAACATTCCTTGCGAGTCCTCCACGTACTTTAGCGCCTGTATTTCCCGAGCGTTCCTTCTCCTTTGGGCTGCGACCCTAAATATCCTGGCGTCGTGCTTAGGTCCCTCGCGCAAAGACGGTCCTTCGGTCGCAGTCTGAGTTTCTAATTCTTTGTAGAATTTCTTAGCTGCCTTCGCCTTTGCTTGAGCTACCAAGCGCTTTCTTCCGGCATTGCATATAATTTTCGCGAAGTTGAACCCGTTTGGCTTCACTGCTTGACTCACATTTCGTCCATGCCTTAAATGCGTTCGATTTGGCTTGCACTGCTTCCTTAGTTTCGGTATTCCACCACCATGTTTCTTTCTTCGTGTGGAGTGGACCTTTCGAAACTCTAAGTGCCGTTTCCGCCTCACCTACTGACATTTCAGCGAAACTATTCCACATTTGTTGTTGGACTGTGCTCGGTGCAGTTGGTGTTGTTTTGAGACCACTCCGTCACTTTATCAATGAATGAAGTTACTACCGGTTCAAAGTTGTCGTTTGTGAGATTGTGCCACTTGATTTTTTCGACTGACTTGGGAGTTCTTCTATTTCTTGCTCCTCCTACTTTCAAAATAAATTCTGACAGGAGCAAACGATGTTGGCTGACGACAGATTCACCCAAGTTCACCTTGCAGTCTTTTACCCACCTTCTCCTAAAATCGAAGCAGAGGTGGTAATCTATCTGCGTTTCGTGTTTCCTATCTCCGTGTCCACTACTGTAGGTGATCAGGTGTCTCTCGTTTTTCACAAACTATGTATTTAGGATGACCAAACCATGCGATCGGCACATGGTCAGAATAGCTTCACCTTCGTCATTTCTGACCGTTGAAGGGCTACCCTTTCCACCATGGCAATCCTCGTAATCATAATTTGATTCACCCACATGGCCATTTAAATCTCCTCCCAAGAACACCAATTCGGTATCTGGAATGGTCTGAATCAGGGTGTTAACGTCGTTCCAAAATGCTTCTTTTTCTTCTGGTGGCAGTCCCACTTGGGGAGCGTAGGCACTTATTACGTTCCACACCCTTCCGCAGATAACCAATTTGATGCTGATCAAGCGATTACTTCTCTTCGCGACACTTATTATGCCGCCAAGTAAAGTAAAAAGTAAAAAAAGGGTGCTGAAGAATTTCCATTTCAATTGTTGCTATCTACTCTCACATGACGAGATCCCAGCAGAACTGCTAAAGCACGGTGGAACGTGCATGACCAACACTATACAAGTGCTACTGCTGAATGGAACGACGAGCGAACCCCCGAAGATTGGCGCAAAAGTATAATCTGGCAAATCCTCAAAAAGGGTGACCAGCTGAAGTGTGAAAATTACAGGGGCGTACGGCCTATAAGATTTTATCAAAAATTCTGGAAAATAGAATTAATCCGTACGCAGTACGAATCATTGGCGAATATCAAGGCGGCTTCAGGACCTGGTCATTCAATGACCGATCAGCTTTTTACAGTGAAGCTACTACTCCAGAAGTGCTGGGAATATAACATCGAAGTATACCAAATTTTAGTCGACTGCAAGCAGACATACGACAGTATCGAACGAAGTGTACTGTACAACATTTTGCTGCATTTTGGTATACCGGCAAAGTTTGTGCGACTCATAAGGATGCCGATGACTAATACCGTCTCGCAGGTCAGAGTGCAGAACCGACTCACTGACTCATTTGAAACTCGTACTAGACTAAGCTGACCAGATTCCCGAAGGCCCAATGCTGTACACATTGCGGAATCCATTTTCAATTTCCAGGCAAACCCTCAATCATACTATTTCTTCCCGCCATTACTCCACCCCCTCCACTTTTTACGCCGATTTGGAGAAAGTAATAGAATTTTACAAGACACAAATCCTAAAAAGATGTTAGTATGTGGCAGTTGTGCAATAAAAAAACGTTGGGAACTTTTGCGATGGTATTTCGTGGTATCGTTTCTCCATTCGATTAGGCTAGGAAAACGATACATTTAACGGAGACTTTGCTTCAAATTCCGGTAATTATGACGCGCTTTGCAATATACCTACCAAAAATAATGGTATGTAACAATCGTACTAGGTACTCGAAAAACATGGCATCTTGGCATCTATAGCTGCTTGAAATTTTTACCTAATATGGGTGCGGTGCTCTATACATAGCTGTCAAATTTCAAAATTTTCCGCTGGAAAATTTCCGAATTATGGACAATTTTCGATTGAGTCGATTCTCCCGAACGCTGATAGGTAGAACCTTGAAAGAAGAATGGTCATTTGTGACCCAGCTCCGGCGCAAGCGAAATATATGCCAGTTTTTTTTTATTTTATATACATGAATTATCAGGTTTTCTTTTTTCAGATTTCTGTGGCTAACTCATTATAAAATGAGTATATAACGGGTGGGCCAATTACAAGTTTGTTTTGAAAAATGCAATAAAATGAACTAAATGACTTTTTTTTTCAACGTCTTATGGCTTTATTAGAAAGTAAGTAAGCTCCCATTAATGATAGAACACAACTTCATTCAAGTGGCAGGCCCTGCTGGCATCGCAGTAATTTTCAAGACCCTGTTGATGGTTTCGAGCTGTAGCTCACAGATTGCGTGGATGATATTGGCCTTAAGTGCTTGAATCGTTTCTGGATTGTTGGCATAACATCGGTCCTTCACAAAAAAAAAGTGCAAAGGAGTCAAATCACAGCTCCGAGGCGGCCAATTGACATCGCCAGGACGGCTGATAACACGATTTGTGAATTTGGAGCGTAAAAGATCGATTGTGGCATGGGCTGTGTGGCATGGCGCGCCTTCTTGCATGAACCAGAGGTCGTCCAAATCCATGTCAATTCAATTTCAGTAAAAAAAAAGTCGGATAACATATGGCTCTGTAACTGGCTTTGAGCTAGACAGCACTCACTTTGAAAATAAATTTTCAATATTTCCCAACGTTGTTTAAGCGTAAAGCGACTTATTTCGTTCTGCGGAGGTATGATACTGAGTTTCTATAAAGATTTTGAGCGAAAAAAGATCTGTCAGTGTCAAACTAATCTATGATTTAAAAACGAACTTATAATTGAGTGGCTCAGTTGCCAAAGTGACTAAGTCCACTTTTGTCAAAATCGAGAAAACTAACATTTTACAAAACCTTCTATAGTAAATTATCTGCTAAATTTTTCGATTAGAATGGCATACGAAAATAATAGTTAGGATGTGGGCTGTCCAATAGAATATATTTCACAAAGCTTTCTGAACAAAAACATAAATATTTTTAAGGAAGAATCCGTGTAGCCTGAAAATGTATGGACTTATATTTTTTGGCTTCTGAAAATTATGATCGCCTTTGCTATGATTTGCCTTTATTTGATTAAAAAACACGTTATCAGAATAATGGTGTTGACCAATGGCTAGAAGTTGGAATCAGTGACCGTTCGGTAAAGTAAATGTAACATCCGGTGTTCCCAAGATTACGCTCTTAACCCTTTGCCCTTCTGATAAGCACTTTCGTGAACATGACTTAACCTTATTCGAATAAAAAACTAGCAATTCAGTCCTGACTTGATAATCTGGATCAATTATTAAAAAAGTAGTCCGCAGTCCATTTGGCTATAAAAAAATTAGGGTTAACGAAAATTTTCATAGAAAAAAAAATTAAAAAAAGAGGGGGTCTGTATTAGCGTCATATCTCCAGTAAATATGATCCGATTACTTAAAATTTGAATATCAACAATTTAATTTAAAAGGTTTTATTCATTAGGCAGTGGCAGATAATACATGAAAATGGTAGCGAATGCGTGACGTTTCTAAGTATTTTTAGTAGGTAGTTTTTAGCCACTCACTGACTAATATAATAAGTCAAAGCACGCTTTTAATGGGTATTAAAACATAAATAATATAGTAGTAGAGTAGTATTTTCAGAGAATCTGTAATACCTGTAATAGTTTAACACAAAGTGTGAAAAATTTGATAATTTTTTTGTAAACTAACAAATATACTATGAACATTATCGAAATGAGGAAACACATGTTTCTTACTACAATTTTAGTTTTATTCTTTTTCAGAAACAAAATTCCACTGAAGAAGGGAGCAAGTAGCCTCGACATACGTATATGGGAAAATAAAACTAAATTGTAGTAAGAAACCTTTGATTCCTCATTTGAATGAAAATCAACTATGTGCAAACAACGGTAAACAAAAGAAAGTATTTATAAACACTGTTTCTACCGTTTAGGTTGCAATAATTTGAGCATATCCAGGCTGGTAGTTATTAAGTCAATAACTGCAAGATCGCCGACTCTAAAAAGCTATCTTTCGGTTTGATAAAACATCAATTAAACGATATGCACATTCGCTGTTTCCTGTCCTGGTTAAAATCGTAACATGTATTAAGACAGTGCGTCTAACTTTTCGAGTAGATTTTCGGTTGAAGCCAGCAGTTTGCTGGCAGAAGCTATTATAGGTACGCCAACATAGAAAAACAAACTGCCTAATTGTTTTCCCAATGAATTTGCCATCTACATTTCATTTCCCTAAACTTTATCCCGCGTAGGGTAATTAGTGCAGTCATATTAGCATTTCAAATAGAAAAAAATAGAGTAAGGCAAATTTTTGTTGTTTTTGAATCAGTAGGCGTTTCCCGTGTACCTTTCCAAAGCCATAACTACGAGAATAATCCAAGTTGTCACTCCTTTTATCACTTTCCAGAATCTATAATAGCTGAAGATTCTACCATAAAATTTGCTAAGAAAAAAGTTGATCGAAAAGCTCTGAAAAAGGACATAAAAGGACACTAATTGCACACCTTAGTCGAACGTGGGCATGTGGGGTGTCATATCAAAGAGGATGTCAAGTACATTCCATATCTGGTATTTTTTACTTGTTCCAAGGACCCTCAAACGAGGAAATTGGGCTCAACTTAACACCTTGGCTGCCAATGTGTCACCGGTGAACACACACAAATGATTCACCACAGGCCATGTATCACCGGTGAACACAGAGAAAGACATTCTGTACAGGCCAATGTGTCACCGGTGACACATTTGTAGTCTTCTTTTGAATTGCTTGGCCTGGGAGGAATAATTGTGTGGTGTTCACCGGTGACACATTGGCCTGTGGGGAATCGAGTTTAGTGTGTTCACCGGTGATACATGGCAGCCAAGGTGTTAACAATTTTTGTGTTTCCCGTATCTGCATCTTTCTAAAGCCGTAATTTTCCATCTAAGCCCGACTTATTCCATTTAGTGTCCTTGAGACAAGAAACAAGCACCGGACATGCAATGCACTCGACGTCCTCTTTGATATGACACCCCACATGCCTACGTTCGATCAAGGTGTTAAATGAGTGTCCTTTTATGTCCTTTTTCAAAGCTTTCCGATCAACTTTTTTCTTAGCAAATTTTATGGTAGAATCTCCAGCTATTATAGATTCTGAAAAGTGATAAAGGTAGGGACATCTAGAATTATTCTCGTAGTTATGACTTTGGAAAGATACACGGGAAACTGGAAAATTTTCCATTTAAGCTCGATTTATTCCTTTGAGGGTCCTTGAAACAGGAAACAAACACCGGATATGTAATGTACTCGACGTCCCCTTTGATATGATACCCCGTATGCCGACCTCCGGTCAAGGATTAAAGAGTATCCTTTTTTGTCCTTTTTGGGACCTTTCCGATCAAATTTTTTTTTTAGCAAAATCAGTTGTAGATTCCTGGGATCCCACTGATTCAAAAACAACAAAAATTAGCCTTACTCTATTTTTTTCTATTAGGAGGCCTGAATTGGAATATTTTGACTGTACTAAATGAAAAAAATGCGGGGAAAATTGTCATATGAAGTTCGTTACCCAAAAATACACGGGATGCACAAAAACACAAGACTAGTATTACATTTAGTAAAATTAATTGACAGTAATTATAATAGCTATTGAGCTTGAAATGTTAACAGTTGATCAGAGTTATTTATCCAATTCTTGTCCATTGATACCATTAAATTGGGCAATTACCGCCGAACTCCTGTTTATAACGGTGAACGGGTGACTTATTGCTAAATTATTACCATTTGTAGGCTGCACTCAGGGTTTCAGCGTACTTATCAAGAGCTACCTACCCTTTTAGGCTACTGTTTTTGTAGGCTAGACTGTTTCGACAAATTAAAATTTAAAAAAATATATACAGGTTGACACACGGGAATCAGAAAACATTTAACACGTTCGTTAAAAAAAAATGTGGAAATTTGTGTCCAAATACTGGAATTTTAGATTATGTACTCTATTGTAAAAAATGGCGTGCCAAGAATGGTGCCCGTTTTCATCACTTATGTTAGGTTTTTTCAGAAGTATTGATTGCGCCAATGATTGGTTAATTTCTTTTAACTTTTTTTTTATTGAATCAATTCTAGTGCAAAATCCATTTTATTAATTTATGCTTCGTAATATTACCAACCTACTGAAAATCAAGTCAAAAAATCTCCCAGGTTAGGCACCTTCTTCGTAATAAAAAAAAAATTATGACCACTTCAAGTCATATCCATTTAAATGGGTCACCCTGTACACGATACATGTAACGAAATTTAACTCCTATTAAAATAACAGTAATTTGAGTATTTTTTTGTTTAATAGTTTGTGCAGTCTTGGCAAAGTTCAATTGTTACATTAGTAGAAATTTTAGACAACAAAATAGTGGACTTAGCCGTAATGGCCTCTGAAATGATTGTTTAAATTTTCTGAAGCCATAAAAAATATAGTGATAAAATAATCAAATGAAGTAAAAATTAGAAAATTGGTAAATAATAAGAAAGAACACCATTTACTTTGTATAAATTTAAAATAAACCGAAAATTTTTAAAAATGGACTTAGACACATTGGCTTCTGAGCGGCTCAATTGGCCCACCCTGTAAATGAGTATAATGTATATTACATCAATTATATCGAGCAACCAAAGCTAAAAATAGTACGAATACCAAAGACCTAACCCAGATAGCACAATACTGATGTTTTGTTATTTCTGTACTGAACTTTATATTCAATGTATTGATCCTCTCAGTATACCATTATTGATTCTTTTATATGGACGATGTCCGCTTTGAAAGCATTTTCATTGGTCGTCGGTTTCGAAAAGGGGAAATGTTATTGGTGATTGCCATCAGTATTGTATCAAAATAATATCAAACCAACAGAATAACAAGAAACGAATTGATATCGATACATCATTGATATAATATTGAGTATGGCATCGTTACTTTATTGATGGCCTTTGTAAACCATAGTATATTATTCATCAAAACAAATCTCTGATCTTTGATACAAATTCTTTCTTCACTTTATTTTAGAGAAACTTAAAGTTACATTACAATATTAACGTTTTATTTATTTGAAAACTTCCACGTCGCAGTCCTTGTTTAAGTGCGGTATCGTATAGGTACACATTATCCTCCCAATTCTCCTCGGAATCTAATCTGAAACCAAGATTGAAATCAAAATAAATAAACATAGAGTAGATGTTACTTTCAAATTGATCACTTACCGAAATGGCAATATTTAGCTATTTAACTAAAATATTAAGTTACGCGAACAAATACTGCTGACGGTTCAACAATTTCACAAAAAATTGACAGGATTTTATCATTTGTCAAAAAATGGTCAACGAATCGTTCCCGAATTGATTCCGTATTGAATCTTTTCTTCACAATCCTTTTGATGGAAAACTTGATTAAAATTTACATTCGAAATTATTCGAACAAAGGGGCAAGACAGATTTATGATTACGTGGATCGTTCTTATACTTATTATACATTGATGTTTTTCATATTGTTGGCTGGCATCAATAAATTCCCATTGCAGAATCAATTGCATAGAGGGGTAATTATTGAAGCCTTATTGATGTTGCAGGATCAGTTCCAAAATGCTATCTGGGAAGGTTTAACAAAATCATTCGCGTATGCTAGCTCGATACCTACTACTACTCGTATCTAATTCGCATACTCTCCCTTAAAAACCAAGATATCTACAGTTAGGGTCTGCTCTAGCGGACTTAGCATGTTTGCGTTGCGTGGTGTGTTGTGTGTGAACATGCACTACGTAGTCGTCGGCGATATGTGCTTTCTGTACGTCTATTGGAAATCAGAAGGGATATTGTAGAACTTTTGTTACGCAACAAACAAACTTAGCCACTGATATTAAAAAAAATATATATAATAATTGATGTACATAAAATAACGAATTTCCTTAGATAGGTTTCGTTTGTGCCGGGACTGGGTAAATTTTGTATGGATCGTGACCATTCTTCTTTGTAGGGAATGTGAGCGGTCAGCGCCAAGTAGCTCTGCAAGCTACAAGTGTTAGCTAGAGCCTTGAAACTTTCATCAAATATGGACAATGCGGTGCTCCAGAAGTCTGCCTATTTTTATTATTTTATATATTTTATTTGCCTAGAAAAGACAAGTGTGATTTGGGCAGCTGTAACTGTCGAACGCGGATAGGAGGACCCTAAAATATGGAAGAATTTAAGGAAATGTAATCGCCAGGTAGCTCTACAAGTGTGTTAAATTACGTTTGCCACATGAAAGTGCGATTATCTTGCTAAAAACACCTTTGAAACAGACAAGACTGACCGCAGTCCTCACCGAGAAGCTTATTGTGTACCGATTAAAGTAACATTGGGAATGCTGTACATTCTGCTGTACATTTACTAATGCTGTACGACAGGTCCAAATGCTGTACTGTACAGCAAAATGCTGTACGTCTGGTCAGCTTAAACTAGACTCAAACAGGGCGATGGGCTGGCGCCGACGCTCTTCAACCTTGCTCTGGAGTACCTAATTCGAGCCATGAATATAGACGACAGCGGAACGCTACTCATCAAGTCGACTCAATTAGTAGCGTACACCGACGATATCAACATTATGTCTCGAAGATTGGTTGATGCAGAAAGCCTTCTGCATAACCTCAATAACGCTGCAAAGGAAGTAGGACTTCGTATCAACGAAAGCAAAACCGACGAAATTAAGCGACGGATACAACTAGCCAATAAGACATATTTCTCGGTCCTCCCTATAATTAATTCGAAACTTGCGCACAGGAACACGAAGCCCCGCGTGTACAAAACGGTCATCCGACCCGTGCTATGTTAAGGCTGCGAAACATGGACCCTCACTCAAGCCTCCGAAATTTTGCTAGGCTAGGCAAAAAAAAAAAAAAAAAGTATCGAAAATCGTGAAGCTTCAACGTTTGCAATGGGCGGGGCATGTACAACGGATGGACGATAATCGCATGCTAAAGAAAGTGATGAACGCACAACGAATTGACGGAGCGAGGTTGCGTGGACGACCGAGAGCTCGCTGGGAGAACTCCGTGGGTGAAGAATGCTGCTGGGCTTCCGAAACTGGAGGACAAGGTCACGTAACCGCGACAATTGGAGGTCAACGATTCAGGCGGCCAAGGCACTACGTTGGGCTATCGTGCCACATTGATGATGATGATGATGTAGAAAACTAGGGTTAAATTTAGCTCGAATTCAATACAATTCAATTCACACTGCTCCTAAAGATGTGCAATTGGTAAAATCTATTCAAAGTATGTAAAAATCGAGGCAAAAATTAACCCTAGTTTTTTGCACTTAAGGTATTAAAACTGTTAGAAATAATGGAGCTATGACCAGACCATAGAATAAAATGATGTAAGAAAGATATGATCGTAACATCATCATCAATGTGGCACGATAGCCCGACGTCGGGCCTTGGCCGCCTGAATCGTTGACCTCCAATTGTCGCGGTTACGTGACCTCGTCCTCCAGTTTCGGAAGCCCAGCAGCTGGTGGGCGTCTTCACCTACGGAGTTCTCCCAGCGAGCTCTCGGTCGTCCACGCAACCTCGCTCCGTCAATTCGTTGTGCGTTCATCACTTTCTTTGGCATGCGATTATCGTAACACTATGCGCCAATTTTTAAAAGAATCGTACAAGCACCTCTCCTTGGCAAGTTGAAGAAAATTGAGAAAAAATATATTGTTTTTGGGTAAAATCACACAAATTTGATTTTGAAGCTCTGTAAAAACCAAATATCCTATCCGATTTTAATGTGGTTAGTTTTATTTTGTAGGTAAATTTGATGGCTGTAATAATCGTTTTGTTTCGCTATTCTAGCTGGTCTAGCTTTGGAGATATTGAGCTTTAAGTCGTGCAAGACAATGTTTTTTTTTTTAATCTTCAAATGCCTGTGCCAGCTAAATGGTTAAGAATAGGGGGTATATTCCATACAACTTTTTTGCTGGAAATTATATGAGGAATCACAATCTAGTGCGTTTATGCGGCAGTTTCCGGACCCCTATAGACTTCTTCCGAAAATTGACCAGGTGCATTGATTTATATGACGTCCTATTGCATTAATGGGCTAGGCCTTTTAATTGAATTTCAATATATATTTTGTAAGACAACCAACATCATGCTCCGTGGCCGAGATCGTTCGGTCGCCTCCCTAACTAATTCAATTCAAAGCTTATGTACAAGTATAAACCGTGTTCGTGTGCATTATAAACTTTTCAAACGACAATGGGTGGCGTTATAAAACACAAGACCATCTGAACGGATTTGCGTTTTGTCAAATAAGCCCATCCACAGGTGGATTTGTATTTTGACTGAACAAAAATCCATTAACATGAATTGGAATCCATGGATTCGCCGTATGTGTGCGGCTATTAACTTTTTCACCTTCAAAGCAATTAAATAACTGATTCTCAGTACATTAGATTTATTTTTCAAATACTACTTACTTACAAATTATGCATAATGTTTATTAACACGTTATCTTGGTTCTAATTACTATGGTAGAGTTGAAATAACAAAAAAAAATCTTATATTATAGAAGATAAATTAATTCCAAATTTTAATACACAGTCAATATCACAGAGACTTTATTTTAGTTTCAAATTTAATAGCCACTTGCAATAACCTCTTTTGGATGGTGTTGTACGTTGTCTTTATGGTGTTTATTGTTGTAGGTAGTTGGCTGGTTTGGGTTGTTATTTAGTTTCTGCAAAAAAAGAAGAGATGTTATAATGATGTAATTTAGTTTCCCCATATTTATTTTATTACTATTAAATTGATCTAAATACTTGTTTATTATTATTTATTACATATAAGTCATGTTAGTGCTTAAAAGAATGCAACTGCCCGAAAACATAGCTTAATGTCAGTAAAAGTCTTCCATATGGTATTTACTTTCAACTTGTGCCAAAATTATTGAAATATATTGAAATTGATTTACTGGTTCTGGATTAGTGCTTGCTACAAAATTTTCTAAAAAGAAACTGATATAAGGAGGCAAGGAAGAAGATGTTTTTTTTTCATTTACAGTAACGTAACGTAATTTGTTACGTGTGACTGTACGTTTTTATAGCACCAAGTCAGATGTTTCATGGTGAATACTCGTAATATTGCCTGTGTCAAGTTTAAATATCTGAGTAGTTACTTTCTTCGACAATCATATGGCCCAATTAGTTAACTACCTTATCATTTGTCGGTTGTTAATAAAACACTTTCAAAGATGACACTTTATCTTGTGTTAGGTTGTTGAGACGCTTGAAAATCACGATATCTTATCGTCTGGAAAGTGTCGTGAGAATTATAAAAAATGATTATCTATCTATCTATCTACAGGGTGTCCACATAAGTCAATGTCAACCCGAAAGTGACGATAGCGCACATGGTGCCCGGTTAGAAAAAAATATGATACAAAATTCAGTCACCTACCTTTTCAGTTATACGCAATCAAAATATAATCGAAAAAATGCACGCCCTGTTGTAATTGTTCAAATATTCTGACTAAAATTAGGGGTTATAAAGCAAATGTGATACCGTTATGGAATCTAGACAACTTTTAAAATTATTTGCTCGCAAAGTCATGGTGCATTTTTATACTGTAAGTAAGTTATTTGAACTTTGATGAAAGGACGATTTTGATCTCTCGGTTCTTCAAAGAAGCTCAGATTTCTCTCAAAACTAAAAGAGTTACTTTTCGGGTTAGGTTGCAATTGATAGCAATTTTTTTTTGAAAATTTGAGAAATATTAAGATTTACAGTTACAGTACGTGAACAATTTAATGTTATGGGTAACCCTGTATATGTATCTGCTTTTCAACAGTCGATAAGCAGTTACTCACATGGTTTAGAATCCTTGCCCTCATTGTTCCTCAAGTACATACTCGTCTCGAAAAAAACGGACACTTGTTATTCTAAATTTAATGTAAATACTGTTTTTCAAAACTATAAATGTGTCGTTTTCTACAGTAACATAAGTTTAACGAGACCCAGTTCTAATCGTGCGAGTAGCACGATGAGGTTATACCCTATACCCATGTACAGAACTAGAATGCATGCAAAACCCAAAATATTCAATTTTAAGTTTTTTTTTCAAACTTCAAGGATATGCCACAATTAGGCATTGATCAATTTCAGGTCCCTAGCGATATTGAATTAAAATATCAAGGAGAGGTCATTTGCTTTATAACCCCTAATTTTAGTCAGAATATTTTGGATAAAAGAAACCTCATGAATACACAATCAGAACTTGAAATTGAATTGAAATATATAGGAAAAAAAGAATTCTGAAAAATTGTGGCTGAATTGAGGATGTTATGAGGATGTACTTAAACTCTTGCCCCTGACTGTACATAAATTACCACAATTACACAATTGAAAATCGTAGTCGCAATAAATCACATTTATTACTTTCTATATTGTCGAGCTCAAACCCATTCACTCATACTATGTATTCGTGCAATCTTCATGTTCCAATTTCCTACATTGTATGTATTTTGTTCAGCTTAGATAAAGTTCAACCCCAGGCCAACCGATTTAGGATAGTTGCATAGAAAACCTTGAACATTTTTATTGACTCCTAATGGAGATGTATTGTTCGATAATGTCTGATATCACGTCAGATATACCATTGGACTTGTAGATATATTTCCGGAGGCGATGTTATCCGAAAATTTATGGACTTTTTTTTTCTTTTGGGAATTATATAATACTAGGGGGCTTCGCCCCCTGCTCGCTACGCTCGTCAACCCCTACCCCCCCCCCCCCCGCCGGCCCGGCCCCTGCCCTGCCACAGCCATGAGCTGACGTGCTCGCGCTGCGCGCTCGCAGCACTGACTGACTGCTTTTCGTTCTTGCATGCTATACTTATCGACATTCGGGATTCATCGTAGCCAATCAGAACATTCATCAGATTTTGCCATTTCCGAAGTTAGCATTTTTATATATAGAAGGATATTATATTGGGAATTAGATATATATGTAATATGAATTCAGAAGTAAGATAACATTTGATAATCAAGCAGAGCCTATTTTTCGGTTAAAAGTACTACATACAAACTTTCATACTAACTAAAGGTTTTTGTATATACCACAACAAAAAATATAAAAATAAATGCTGCCCAAGGAGTACTTTGCTACCTACCGGACTTTTGCCGATTTATCGCCACGATGATACAAAGCCGAATGAAGATTCCTTCCTTCAGAAACCCATTCGCGGCGTTGCCACTCCAGCTGGTTGGCATAAGTAGACGCCAAAACGCCTTGATCGGTTAGAACCATGCTTGCCCATCCCCGAGGTACACATTACTCCACTGATTCTTATTAGCAGGTGTGATCATCCCTTAAACACCCTAATGGCTACATCTCACGTATTTCGTCGTGAATTGCGCAGGCTCGTTTAACTTGTGACTAGTCGCGTAAGGAAATTAGACAACTAGACAAATTACCATGCCCAAGCAGCACCCTGCTAGACTCGGGTGCGGAAGCGCCAAAGCTCAAGAGGCTTTGTAAATATCAATGTCATGGTGTTTCAACAATACTGCCGTGTATTTTTCTTTTACTTGATTTATTTCTTGACTGAAAGCCTTTGATATGACCCCAAGGACACAAACTCACAAACATTCGTTGCGAACAGTGAAACCATAGCGGCCGTTTGTCAAAAATGAAGATAAAATTCAGATAATCTCTCCGAATGAAGTTACGTAATTTTATTGATATTATGGATATTTTATCAGGATTTGTTCAAATTTCAATTTCTATGTTTTCAAAAAAAAAAACAAACAAAATAGCCTTCTTAGTTGCTACTTATATATTTCTTTCTAAGTATTCTGCCCAAATACATAGGTACTTATCCTCATTAAATCAATCATTAACCAAAGTGATATGAAGTAAGATAACGGTATCAGTGCATAAGCCAAAATCCTAAACTTAATGAAAAGATTGCAGTGACGCCAAAAGAGTCTAGAAATGACATTAAGCTAAAATGAAGTAGATTACGAAAACAATAACAATGATTGTGTGACAAGTATCTTTCACTCGAGAGCGTAATATTACTCTCTTGTAAAATACGTACTTTTGTTCCGTACCGGCTTAAGGAATAAAATAACACTGTACTTAAAAATATGATCTATTTTATATTTTTTGCAGCTTTACGCATGTTTCTACCCAAAAGGGATCTAGTTATGCGGGATACATACTGCCGATTAGTAATTAAAGACTACAACTAAATTGTAATATTCTCAGCAGCAAATTCTAGTATCAAAAGACTTCTTTTGAAAAGTTATGTAGGCCATAAATCGACATTAACCTAGGAATAAATGGAATACTACCGTTCTTGCGCTTATCTGTTTTAGAGTATTACTGGCTATATAAATCTAGATTTGCAACCCTGGGGACCCTGTGCTATTTTTTTTTTGGCGACCGAAAAAGAGCCATTTTTTTGCTCTTTTTTTACTTTTACTCCAACAATATTTAAAAAAAAAAATTATCTTGGAAAAAACGATGATCGGCATTTTGAAAGTAGGCCTAACCTCGGAATAAATGGAATACTACCGTTCTTTCGCTTATCTGTTTTAGAGTTCTAATGGCTACATAAATCCAGATTTGCAGCCCTGGGGACCCTGTGCTATTTTTTTTTGGCGAGCGAGAAAGAGTCTTTTTTTTCACATTTTCAACAATATTTTTTAAAATAATTGTCTTGGATAAAAACTGTGTTTGGCATTTAGAAAGTAGACAAAATCCAATCCAATGATATCCTAACCACTTTTGTAGGTCAAATATTAACGGAGATACAGGTTTTCAAAAATAGGGTATTTTCCACAAAGAAGGCGAATTCTAAGCTTATGTTGTTTGCCGAAACGACATTTACTTGAAATTCGCAATTTTTTGGTAAAACATACCCTATTTTTAAAAACCTGTAATTCCGTCAATATTTGACCTATAAAATTGGTTAGGATATCATCGGATTAGAAATTCTGTCTACTTTCTAAATGCCAAACACAGTTTTTATCCAAGACAATTATTTTAAAAAATATTGTTGAAAATGTAAAAAAAAGAGCAAAAAAATGATTTTTTTTCGCTCGCCAAAAAATTAGCACAGGGTCCCCAGGGTTGCAAATCTGGATTTATATAGCCAGTAGAACTCTAAAACAGATAAGCGAAAGAACGGTAGTATTCCATTTATTCCGAGGCTAGGCCTTTTTTTGTAAAGTTTTATTGGCGTAATGAGGGAAATTCTAAAAATGATCACTAGTATTACCGGCTTTACTCCTACACAAAACACAACACCTATTCTTAATACAGGGTGGGCCAATAGAAAGTGCACTTTTTTAATTTTTTAGGTGATGGCGAATTTGTGGCGAATAATGCCACGGCCCACTGAGTTGAAAATCCATAATAGCATATGGCCCAACTGATTCTCGTACAGGTACAGGTATCCCTCGACTTAGGAGGCTTCGACTTACAACGCGTGAACAATTTAGACCACGACTCGAGTTACAACAGTTTTTTGTTTCGACTTACAATGCTATTAAAAAAAAAGATTCGTATAAAAACACACGTGCAAGTATTAAGACAAAATTTTCTTTTCTGTTTTTACTCAGTTTCTTTCCTGGTGCATAAAGCTTCTATATGAGCTGATATTTAAAGAAGGAATTTTGTTTTGGTAAAGGCAATTAGCTGTTAAGGACCATTTAAAGAAGTAAATTTTAACGCTAGTGTAAAGGATTAGGGAAGCATAAGTCTATCAACAAATTCTGCGGCGGCGGAAAACAGTTCCTGATCAATAATTAAAACTTAAAAATTAAACATTTTTGAAACGCTGTATGCTGGTAATCCATTTACATCTAAAGGCGGTTCCATACTGTCCGGGGTTTGTCAAACCGTGCGGTACAAAAGTTCAAAGTTGTGGACAACACACGCCTGGAAGAGACAGAGACGATGGGGGAATTCAACAAACAAATAACAACATCACCTCTGTCCCTGCCAGGAGTATGTTGTCTACAAAGTTGATCTTTTGTACCGCGCGGTTTGGCAAACCCCGGACAATGTGATTGCAGTCTAAATTAAACAATATCCAATAAAACAAAAGATATTAGCTAGAGAAAATATAACCTCGTAAGCATGTTTAAGGTGCTTGAGCCTTTCGAATGTTACTAAAAACTTAATTGATACCGAAAATAGAAGAAATCAGCAAAATCCTTTATTTCTTCCAAAAGCAACACGCACACAATAGAGAGTTTTAGCAAGTCGTAAAAACCGTGGTAGTACGACTTGGTAGTGTACGTCCTTAAATTGGTAGCGATCAAATTATGAGTTATTGAATTTAATTTTTCAGCCTTTAATTAAGCCGAACACACCATTCACGTTGTCCTAGGATACGACAGCAAAGAAATAGAGAGTTTTAGCATATCGTTTGAAATAAAACGACATAATTTGACATTCCATATAAAAATTCGCTTGCTTACCGTATACGAAGCAATATATCTTAATTTTGCATGTCCTAAGTAGGTGTAAAATCACGACAAATTATTATCTAGAAATTATCTTATTTAATAAATTAAGTATCTGTCGAAATTTGAACGTTTGTACTGACTTTCTGCAATAGAGTCGTAACTTTGGAATCGCCCTCCATTTGCCATACGGTAATTTATTTTGAACTCCTTTTATATTTTCGAGAATGTGCTGCCTGATTTTTTTTTTCACTAGCTGGGGCTTAATCTTTTACAATTGTGTTGACTTTTACCTTAAGCTCGAACTAAATTGTTAATTGCATAATTTTGCGCCCATATGGTGATTAGAATGAGCATTTTTTCTTGAAATATAAAACGATCAACTGAACAAATAATAAGACATTTTTTATACCATTGTTTTCTAAATTATATTGTTAGGAAAAGATAATTCTGCCTAAATACTTATGTCCCAATAAAAATTGGCCCGACGGCGACGGCTTCGCCAGTTCACAATAAGAGAGCCCAAAAATGGATTTGCAAAATATTACGCCAATTAAATTACGAGGTATAACAGGCGACATGTTTCGCCCTCAGTGAGATATTAAACTGAAGAAATGTTTCTCGTCAATATTTCAGATATTTCAAATAAGGGAATAAATATTGATGCAGCCAACATGTCTGGTATAGTGGCCTCCTTTGTTTTTTATCTTGCTGTGTCCACTCTCTAAAGAGACAACACAAGAGGCAGAGTCTTAGGCCACACACACGATTGCAATCCATGGATTTTATTGGATTAAAATCCAAATCCGCCCGTGTATGGGCTCATTTGACAGAATGAAATCCATTTTATGTATTCGATATATGGGCTGCAATCCATAGAATGGAATCCATAAATCTAAGCCAATTTGGAATAAAATGGATTTTCTTTCAAATAAGCCCATACACCGGCATTTAATTAAATTTTTGTTGATAGTTCAAAGTATTTTAAACTTATTAAAATTCTTATTTTTTTACGAATTCTAAATAAATCGAAATTTTATGTATTGAAATCAACCCATGTGACCTTGTGACTGATCTCATAATTGAACTGAAATTATAGCCGTCGAGTTTCATGGAGGTTTTAAAGCACAAAGAGAGCTCTGAGTGTCGGAGAAAAGAAAAATCAATTTTTTGTTCTTTTGACCCTAAAAAAGTTTTCTCTTGAGCCTTCAAATGTCAACATTATTATGCCATTGGAAAGTATACAAACTTAGGCCGCGCACACGCGGTCAATTCATCGATTTCAATCACACATCGATTCAGCATGGATTGTTATCCATGGATTGACCGTGTGATTTGAATTTGAATAGCTTGCTGGCACTGTATATAGGGGTTGTATGCGGCGCGTAGGGCAACATTACACAGTCATATACGTATATGATAATAGATATTATCATATCCTTAAGCCTACTCGATTTCATTTAGTGCACGTGTAAAAATTTAAACCGAACGAATCGAGTAGGCTTAATGATATGATAATAGAAATATGAGTGTAATGGAGCCCTTATGCAGTTTTATTAGTCATTCATTAGTAAATTTGGTGACGATTTTCGAATAGGTTAATTAGGCGTAAGAAACGTAAGCATCTTGACGAGCAGTTGATGCAAATAAACCAAAGACTAGCTAGTACAACAGTAGACAAGCGTACAAGCTGATTAATTCAATTAAAAGTGGATACCAACCCAGGACCAGCCTCTGTAAGGATAAGGATGGCAATATAATTAGCGACACCGATAGCGGCCTGACATTTTGAAGAGTTCCTCAATGTTCAACCGAACAACCCCACACAAGAAGCTCCGGAGCTAATGGCTGAAACAGGCCCTCCCGTTCAACCCCCCAACAGTAGAAGAAGTTGATCTCGCCATGCAAGCACTAAAACATAATAAAGCCCCGGGCGCTGACGAGATTCCAGCTGAACTGCTGAAGATTTTATCTAAGATTCTGGAAAATAGTATTAATCCATACGCAGAAGAAATCATTGGCGAGTACCAAGGCGGCTTTAGACCTGGTCGTTCGACGACAGCTTTTTACAGTGAAGCTTTTACTCCAGAAGTGCTGGGAATACAACATCGACGTATACCAAATATTTGTTGACTTCAAGCAGGCATACGACAGTATCGATCGAAGCGTACTGTACAACATTTTGCTGCATTTTGGAATACCGGCTAAGCTAGTGCGACTCATAAGGATGACGATGACTAATACCGTCTCGTAGGTCAGAGTTCAGAACAGACTCACTGACCTATTTGAAACTCGTACTGGACTCAAGCAAGGCGACGGGCTGGCGCCGACGCTCTTCAACCTGGCTCTGGAGTATGTGATTCGAGCCATAAATTTGGACAGCAGCGGAACGCTACTCATTAAATCGACTCAACTAGTAGCCTACGCCGACGACATCAACATCATGTCTCGAAGATTGGGTGATGCAGAAAGCCTTCTGCATAATCTCAAGTTGGGCTACATATCAACGAATCTAAAACCAAGGTCATGATGCAATCAAAAACTAGAACGCCAGTAAATTCAAGCATCACAGTGGTGGACCTCAATATAGAATACAGTCGAACTTCCCTAAACGGACACTTCTAATAACCGGACATTTCTTATAAACGGACACTTTTATTTTCCCCAACGTTTTTTCACATATTTTGCTAGGAAAACACCTTCTGATAGCCGGACTCTCTCTTACATTGCAGAATTGTATTTAGGGCAAAGAGTCTTGCGATTACCAGAAAATGGATCTTACGCGTATTAGCAAGACCCAATGTACGGGAAATGTAAAATTATATATCAACGACTGCAGTTCTTTGTTATCTCTCGGCTGGCGCTCGCAATTTTTGTAGAAATTGCATAAATTCAATTTATGCTGCGGCGTTTAATCGTGCAATTCTCTATTCAATTTAAATAAGTGTCCAACAATATTTTGTGAATTGAAGAAAAATTGAAGATCACATAACAATGCAGATGAAAAATAAGTGTGCTCGCTCTCGAAAAAAAAATCGTTGGAAAAACATGTGGAAACGACGAAACCTTCATTAAAAATAAAAGTTATTTTGAAAAAGTGGAAAGAGAGTGGGAATGAAATGACTAAAAATTATACCCTAATCCGTCGGGAATACAAATTTTTAAAGCGGTTTTTGAATGGAATTGCAGATTGTAGTGAAAGTCTATTTTATAAAATGTTACACCTCCGTGAAATATTCTCATAAGCGGACACTTCCAATAAGCGGACAAAATCTCATTCCCCAGTGGTGTCCGCTTATGGGAAGTTTCACTGTATGTAGATAACTTCACTTACCTGGGTTGCAATTTGTCAAAGGACGCCAACGAAACAGATGAGATAAAGCGACGGATACAAGTAGCTAATAAGTGTTACTTTGCGGTCCTCCAAATTATGAATTCGAAGCTAGTGCACAGGAACACGAAGCTCCACGTGTATAAAACCATCATCCGTCCTGTGCTATGCTATGACTGCGAGGCATGGAGCCTAACCAAAAACTCTGAACACCTGTTGGACACATTCGAGCGAAAGGTTCTCCGAAGAACCGAGCCGTTCGTGAACGAGGTGAATGGCGCATCCGGTACAACCTTGAGTTGTATCAGCTGTATGATGAGCTACAGGTGTCGAAGATCGTGAAATTGCAGCGATTGCAATGGGCAGGACATGTACAAAGGATGAACGACGATCGCATGTCCAAAAAGGTGATGAACGCGCAACGAGTGGACGGAGTCAGATTGCGTGGACGACCGAGAGCCCGATGGGAGCATTCTGTATGTGAGGACGCCCACCAGATGCTAGGCTTTCGGAACTGGAGGACAAGGTCGCGTGACCGCGACAATTGGAGGTTTTCAATCCAGGCGGCCAAGGCCCGACGTCGGGCTATCGTGCCATAAAGAAGAAGAAGAAGTAAATTTGGCAGGAACCGTCCCATTCATTGCATATATGTACGTAGGTTCAATGAAAGTCGATTCGATTATATTTAATGCAAAAAACTAGGGTTTTCACAGTTCGTAACGCTAGCCGACGTATTGATTAATGTTTACCAGAACGGCATATGTACCGCGATTTGTCTCTACAAAAACCCCTTCCCTCTACGCGCAAAATGCCAAAAATTCGTTAAAACGTGCTAAATAAGTACACATTTTCCAAACTCGAATGTAAAAACGACCGTTTTCATAAAAACGTATGCATGTATGTTATTGCAACGCTGTTTGTCGATTTGATTCATGGGTCGTAAAAACTTATACAGGGTGGGCCATTTAAAATAACTCAATGTAAACCATCCATAACTGTTTTATTTGTTCATATTTTTATGTTTCTGTCCCTGTGTGTCTGTGTGTTCTATTCAAAAGATCAAAAGCAGACGTTAAAAAATGCACGTTCTATTGACCCACTATAATTTACGAAATAATGATATTATTTACTCGTTCTGCCACAAGTCCCGACAAATTTCTAACGATACATGATGCAAAAATTTGGGCCTTTTCTGTATAAAACCTAATATTCTATCCAGAGTGGACGAAAACAGATTGACTTCGCCGTACGTTTTCAGAAATCACCGAAAAGTGTTCACAGTGCACTCTTTGTAATTTCAAATGACAACGGACAATAATATTTTGCCTACAAATCGTTCTAAGTTTAAAAATGTGCTGGTGCAGTCATCGATAGTCATTTACAACATATTTCGTCACTTCATTCTCTTATCATGGAGAAATTAAGAACATTGGCAAACACACGAAACTGAACAATTTGGTCGGGTGTCAGTTAAAATATTGGAGTGAGCCGAAATGTGCTGAATAGGGGAATTTAGGTTTGACACCTGGGTGCTTACACGTTTTCATTTGAAAAGAATCAAGTTTTCATAGAAAACACGCAAAATAGCGTATTTTCAATGTGTCAATTTGTATGGGAATTGAAATGTTTTCGGGCTGTTTTCATACGAAAACATACAAATAGCCCCAAATTACATGATTTCGTTCACTGTGAACATATTATAACTATAACCGAAATGTCTCCAATTTAGGGTTCCGTACTCATTTGCATGGGTCCACTCGCGTTCCCCTGGTATAGTACCTTGGGAAACTGTCAAAATGGGTTGAGTTTCTTTTCAGTCCTGAAAACGATCAATTCGGAGGCCTATAGCGGGATAACGGGGGTGAGCTATTATGGAAAATTATGGAAGAAAAAAAAATGTACCTATTTTTTGGCCCCGTCATATACATATTACTAAACGGTGAATCCATCTTTGAGTACATACTTTAAAATCTAGTTATGGTTTTTCCTATTATGTACATACTTATGAGATGACCTCAGAACAAAATGTATACATACATCGATACCTTCTTATCATTCACCAACTCAATCACTACCTTCCTTCCCCCGCTAAAATTATACTTTTTGCAAAAGAGTTGTTTTACTTTGGCACTCATCATAAAGTCATCGAGAGAACATAATTTCCCTTGGTATTACGTTTTAAATGGTAGTTAATTTCCAAGAATCTTCATTATCATAAGTTAATTTCTTGGATTTAATACTTTTTTCGATAAAAAATTCATGAAAAGTATGTAATTTTATGGTGTTGAATAATTTCTTTCCTGTCAGTAAATGCACAATCAGAAAAGATAAAAATCTTCAAAAGTACCGAAATCTATACAATGTACGTACGAGTGAGTGTGTACATAGGTATTATGTATGTATATACATAGTTTGTACTTTCTATTATTTTTCCATCAATTGGATTAGATAAGATAGCATCTTTTTCAATATTTGCGTATCTACTTTGCTGCCGCTTACCTGATTCTTATCCACTGTATTTTGATTGTTATAAAGATTTAAATCCAATGCTTCTCGTTGTTTGTTTTTCGATTTATATCGGCCGGAACGGGATATTGAAAAGCGACGTTTTGTTTCGTTGAGTTTCTCAGTCGGCGTGTCATCCTTATGAAGGATACTATCCAAAAATTTTATATCCTTTGGCATTTGTATGAAAACAAAACTCCTTGTTGTATGAGAACAATATTGTTCGAAGTTCGAACTGACCGAACCGAATAAAACGCTTTAGATACCGATTTGTTCTGATAACGAGAAAATATTAAATGCACTTGCAATTCACCGAAAACCACTTCTCCAAATGCAAGATGTCACTCAGTTTCAGTTTTAAAATGAATCTATTAGAAAAAAACTGCAGCAATACATTGCACACACCATTGAAATGAACATTTTATTCGCTCGATATGTGTGGTTGTTATCGCGTTTGATGGTAGTGGCGGTTTTGCACAGTTTCGAATATCAAAGAAATTGGCAGAAACGTTAAATACACCCAGGCACTATGCTTGAAAACAATATTTATTTTACTTGTATTTATCTATCGAATCGACAGAATCGAACTTTTCTGCTTTTTTGTCTATATATTTATTTATTTGATTTTTTTTCACAGCGAATGAGATAACGTCCTCCACTTAAAATCGAACGAGTCGAGAGAAGCGTTTGTTCATATCACACAACATTTTCTAATAGAGTCGATTGCGATTTTGTTACCCGACTCTGCTGTCTTTCAAAAGAAAGTGGAACGCTGCGACCGGCGGTGCGGCGGGGAAAAACCGCCTTATCAGTCTATTCACCCACAAAATTAGCAAAAGTAATCTGCGTAACAATTAGATATACAGTATAGGTGATTTGTGTAAATCTATTTTCAATTCATTATCTCAATATGTATTCGATTGGCAGTGTATGTTATGTACGAGCATTCACATCAAGGCTATGATCTTCGTTATAGATTTAAAAAGAAACTTTGTATATTAAATACTTCCGATCTCTCTTTTTCCCTCTGTCTAACCACTACACTAGAATTTAAGCTTTACCTGCAATAATGACCATACTTTAAGGGCGGAATTCATAGTCCCCACTTATACTTAAGGGAACCCTTAAGGGACTAACGCTATTCATAGTTACTCAATAAGTAAACGCTTAAGGGTTTCCTAAAGGGTTCCCTTATCCATTAAGGTACATATCTAGTAACCTTTACGAATTAAGATATTTGTTGACATATCCTTATGCAAACACTTTGAAATTTTTAAAAAATTTTGAATTTTTAACTACTTGATATTTTTTTTATATTTTATTTGTCACTTTCAATATAAGTGCCCAATAAGTAGATCGTTTTATTAAATGAGGCAATGCCCTAATAAGCGATGTCTATGAATACGAAGCTCCCTTAAGGGCTCACTTATATAGAGCAAACCCTTATTACTTAAGTGGGGACTATAAATTCCGCCCTAATAATTATTTTTTCTCCCCGTTAAACTACTACAGCGTTTTTGCAGACCTGAATATTGGACCAATTTGTATCATATAGACTATGTGACACTAACACTGTCGTGTCTGTTAGTGTCACATAGTCTACGAGTATATGCCAAGCTCTGTGGCTAACTTGGTTGAGTCGCATTCTACGATGCTAGTAATCTAGAGGTCCGGAGATCGAATTTCGGCGTCTTCCAAAATGTCCTTACATGTGCGGATAAGAAATATACGAGTATATTGCTTTCAATATTTATACACTCCGAAATTATATGCAATGTAACGTTGACTCGAAATAGCCTATAAACGCCCCAAAAGGGGTTACGGTACAGAGAAGTAGAAGACTATGTCGCACTAACTGGGGGCTGCATAATCAGCTGCTGCTCGACCCACCGGTTTATAAGTGGCTAGCATAGCCTCTTTATCTTTGCCCCAGTGCTTTGAGAATTTTGTTCCTACAATCCCCCGACCAGGTGGTAAGAAATGTAGCAGAAAATTTAGATGTTGAGATGGAGAGGTTTCGGCTTTCGAAAAATGCCTGTAATCGCGCTAAAAAGCGATTAATTAGGAGACGCATTATCATTTATCCTCCCCGTGGCGAGAACGGTGCAATCGTCCGCATGAAAAATCACTTAAAATCCTTCCGGTGTTGTAGGAAGACCTGACATGTAGATTTTAAACAGGGTGGGGAAGAGTACCCCACCCTGTGGAACTCCCTAATTTGACTATCCTTAGCTTGGAACGTTTGCCACGAAACTCAGTGACGGAATGTCGACCAGCTAGAAAGTTGGCAATTGAACGAATTTCTTGTGCAGGAACATGCATATTCAAAAGGGTGGCGAGAAGCATCGAATGATTGACCTTGTCTAACGCATTTGATAGGTCAATTGCCACTAGAATAGTTCTGTGGCACAGACGTCGTTGATTTAGCCCATCACGGATGCGTGTAGTGATCGTATCGAGAGCAGTGGTTGTACTATGCATTTTCCTGGAGCCATGCTGGGTGTTGAATCACTTCAACACATTATTTATTAAATTTCATATACTCGTAAAGTAAATCATGTCAATTATTACTCAGCATAATGGTCATTCAATGTAATGTATTGAATGGCTAATTAGAGCGACGATTGACTAATTGTTATAAAATGTATGTCAATCGTCGTATTGCTTTCATTCTTTAGTCTTAAGTTACAATTTTGTTAGCTATAAATATTGTAGTTTTAAGAATATAGATCCAGTGTTCAATAAACATTCAAAATAATAACCAACCGCCTTTACACTCATTTACTCCCAATTCCTATAACCTCAACGGAACAAGTATTCTACTATCATTGAATACTCTGTTTCTCCCTCCACATAGAATATACTACCACTGGAACGGTGGCCCTATATTCTATCCTTTTCATGGTCCGTCGAGCCTTCCTAAAAAGTGTTATCCTTCAAATCAAAAAACAGCTACGTAAAGCGCCAGTTTGTGCTGTTCTGGTTCCTTACCATTAACAAATAAAAAGTGCAATTCCCAGTCTCCCAGTTTCCAAGTACATATCCAGTTGTTGCAGAAATCAGTGTTACCATTTACTCCAAATCGTTTGCTGCCCAATTGGTCCTGTAAAACTGTGTTGACGCCTGACGAAGTACTATATATAATTGTTGGCAGCGAAGTTGACATTTATTGACTGTCTGTTAGCTGCTGTACTCCAATTGATCCTTATTGCCATCTCGTCGCATCGCTACTCCAAACTTATATAAAATCGTCTACGTTGCCGCCCGTTGCAACACTATATACACTCCCTGGTTGGTTTCCAAAAGTTCCATCATGATCTATTAAAGAAGTTTTGGTTTTGGTATTATTGCATTTTACAAGATGGATACAACGTCGATCCTCGAACAACAGAAATTTATTTCCGAAGAGTTGGAGAAGATTGAGTCCCGATATAAAAGGGAAGGTCCATCTCACCGTAACGTGGAATACCTTTTGCGGAAATTAAACTCTTTGGAAAACCTCTTTCAAGAGTTCCAGAATAACCACGCTCTCCTTGTTGACAATCTTACTGAAAATGATGCATACTTAAAGCAAGATTTATATGGATTGGGAAAACAATTATACTCCAATGTTAAGGCCCGTCTCGAAGAAGACTATGCGAAAATTCTGTCCGAAACAGAAAAAGCAAAAAGGCCAACAACACCCACTAAACCGTCTACGTTGCCGCCCGTTGTAACTACAACACCCAAAAAAGTAGCCATGTTGCCGCCCGTTGCAACTGCCTCATCCACCACCAAACCTCTGTTGCCGCCAATAGCAACCAAGTCACCTACTAGGGAAGAAAATCCACACCCTGAAATTTCTTCCCACCAAACACCAATGTTGCCGTCTAATACAGTCGCTCAGACACTAGCGGATCTCTTAACCGAAACAAGGGATCAAAACCGTGAATTTACCGATAATACTACATTTAATACTACTCCATTTTACGCATATCCGAATATTGCGAACCATCCACAGCCTGCCGCATTTGCATCAACCGGCAATGGATATTCCATGCACGGTTTACCAAAATTGCCTCTAATACAAATTCCAATGTTTTCTGGAGGAAACAAGGAATGGAGACAATTTGTTGAACTATTTAAAGCCGTTATAGATCAAAATTACCAAATTGGAGACATTCAGAAACTCCAATATCTCCTAAGCTACCTACATGGTAATGCAAAAGAAGCGATGGCACATTTAACTCTTAGCCCACATAATTATCAATCCGCTCTAACGATTCTGGAAGAACGTTTTTCAAACCAGCGACAAGCTGCTAGCGAGTATATTGACACAATAATCGATTGTAAACCGTTGCAATATCGCATAGCAAGTGACGTCATAAATATGTTTAATGTGCTAAGAAATTGCCTTGCCGGACTCCAGAATATGGGCCATGATACTAGCCAATGGGGTCCGATGATTGTACGTGTCATCATGAGAAATTTTGATCCTGAAACGTTGAGATTGTTTGAAGAAGGATTAAGGGATAACAAATCTTTCCCATCAATAGATGAACTATGTTCGTTCCTGTTGAAACTCCATCAACTTTTGATAACACTGAGACCCCAAAATCAGCTGACGAAAGGAAAGGTACATTTGGCCAATTCTACAAAGCCCATTTCAACGAATAAAAAATGCCCACTTTGTAAATCCGATCATAAACTATTTACATGCCCTAAATTCAAGGAACAGAATACCCAAGAACGAATAAGCTTCATCGACAACAATCAATTATGTAATAATTGTTTATCACACAAACGTAACATTAAGTGTAACAGCAAAATCAGGTGCTATACTTGCAAGGGTAATCACCATACATTGCTGCACCTTAATAAGCACGCGACAGCAACTCATGTTGCAACCGAATATAACTCCACGGTAATTCTAGCCACTGCGCTAATAAACATAAAAAAAGCCAATGGTCAAACGACGACCTTGCGAGCACTAATAGATAGTGGCTCCCAATTAACATTTGTTGCGAACAAAGCCGCAAACAAATTACGCTTGCCCAAGCAAAATTGCCTTACGTCAGTAGCCGGTATAGGCGGAATAGACGCCGGTACCATTCATAAAAAAATGAAGATTCAAATTTCACCTATATTTGAATCTGATTTCAAAATAACCAACGATGTGTTCATTATTCCGAAATTAGATACAGTTTTACCAGAAGAAAACTTAAAAATCATGACACCAGAGTGGGTAAACAAATTGCAACTAGCTGATCCGAATTATGATCATCCGTCTAAAATAGACATAATATTGGGTGCGGATACAATTGAACATATAATGGAACCGAAAATGAAAAAGGGAAAACCACTGTTAGCGCAAAAGACCAAGATTGGTTGGGTGCTATCTGGCCGTATTCCCCTAGGTTGCCATCAACACCGAAAGTACACTGTATCAAATGTCGTCACGGCAGAATTCGAAAAATCTGTACAAAATTTTTTTGATATCGACGTCGATAAAGACACATCAGATAATGAAAATGATGAGGCTGAAATCATTTATCAAACATCAACCATTCGAAATTCTGATGGCAGATATACTGTCTCCCTTCCATTCAAAGACAAAAAGGTACCGGCTCTCGGAGACTCCAGAAATAAGGCAATGGTAATTTACCGCCGACTAGAAAAACACCTGAACAAAGATCCTGCTTTAAAATTGGAATACAATAAAGTTTTACAAGAATACCTTGATCTTGGGCATATGAAATTGGCTGTACCATGCACCGATCCTGACGAGCGATATGTGTACTACCTACCACACCACGCTGTAATAAAGTCAAATAGTACCACTACAAAAGTAAGAGTAGTATTCAATGCTTCTGCGAAAACTACGTCTGGATCAAGTTTAAACGACCATTTGTTAACAGGCAGACAAATTCAAGATACACTTGCGAATATTCTTCTAAGATGGAGAATGCATCGATTCGTATATGTCGGTATGTCGCAGACATTGAAAAAATGTTTCGTATGATCGAAATACATCCAGATTTCTACGATTACCAGCGAATACTATGGCGACCCAACAAAAATGCTCCAATAATGGAATATATAATTAATGTAGTACTATTTGGCCAAAAACCTTCCAATTTCCTTGCCGTACGAACGTTACATCAACTTGCAGAAGACGAAAAGAAACATTTCCAATTGCTGCTGAACGAGTAAAAAGAGATTTTTACGTCGACAATCTAATGACCGGCGCTGAGACACAAGCTGAAGCAAAACAATTGCAGGAAGAAATGTTATCATTATTACGTGCAGGTGGTTTTAATTTAAGGCAGTGGGCAACAAATGATAAAGAGTTGTTGAAAAACATACCAGCAGTATTACGAGATATTGGTTCCTGGAATATAGTGGAAGACCCTACAATTAATACATTAGGAATTCAATGGAATCCAGATGAAAACAATATTCGTTTCAAATCTATCAACTTCCCTCAAACTGAACAAATTACAAAGCGGCAATTGCTATCCAACATAGCATCAATCTACGACCCACTCCAATGGCTAGCACCCATGACTGTTACTGCAAAGATACTTATGCAAAAAGTCTGGCAGTCGGGTATCGATTGGAAAGAGATCCCGTCAGATAATATTATAAAATCCTGGAGAAAAATTGAGTCACAACTATCCCACATAGAAAATATACGTATACCAAGATGGACTGAATATTCATCCGAACACAAAATAGAGTTACATGGATTCTGCGATGCATCAGAAGCAGCTTATGCAGCGGTTGTTTATAGCAAAACCATGGATTATCATGGAAAAGTAACAACAACACTACTATGTGCCAAAACAAGAGTGGCACCAACAAAAACAAAAATTACGTTACCAAGGCTTGAGCTGAATGGGGCATTACTACTGGCAGAGTTGATGGAGCAAACATCATCGGCACTTGGACTGCTAAAAACCAGCGTATATTGTTGGTGTGATTCTCAAATCGTACTTGCCTGGTTGCAAAAGGAGCCTTCGAGCCTAGAAAACTATGTAGGAAACCGCGTAATCAAGATACAAAAGTTTAGCAATGCATCATGGGTGTGGAATTATATAAAATCAAAGGAAAATCCGGCAGATTGTGCATCAAGAGGTGTGACTCCGCGAGAACTAATGGATCACGAACTTTGGTGGAATGGTCCACATTGGCTACGGATGAACCACATATCATCAACGATCAGTTTCTCTGGAATCGAACGCCGCGACTACTTTCTACGATTTTCGAATTTTTCCAAATTAATTCGAGTGATGACGTATTGCCGACGCTTTATTACAAAAGCAAAGGGGCATCTTACCTTTCAAGAAATGGAAAAAACTCGCATAACAATACTCAGGAAACTACAACAAAGTGAATTCACTGAAGAGATAGCTGAGGTCAACGGAAACAAACCGTTACGAAAAAGCTTAAGAAATCTCAATCCCTTTATAGATAAGCACGGGCTACTGCGTGTGGGTGGTAGGCTACGACATTCTACTTCCGAAAGAGCACCATATCACTCATTTAATAATTCGGGAGGCACATGAAAGGACAATGCACGGTACAATCAATATGGTAAGAAACTACCTCAGAATGAAGTACTGGATCGTAAACGACAAAAAAAGTATACGATACGAAATACATCGATGCCTTACATGTTTCCGTTATAATAATCGTCCTAGTCAACAATTAATGGGAGACATTCCGGCCGTACGAATTACACCAACTAATCCTTTCTCCAGTTGCGGAGTAGATTTCGCGGGACCCTTTTGGACACGAGCGTCGAAAGGAAGATCCACAGTCACACTTAAAGGATATATTTGTGTCTTCGTGTGTATGATGACAAAAGCTTTACATCTGGAGCTTGTTAGCGACTTGTCAACAGAAGCATTCCTCGCTGCCTTCAAACGTTTTATATCACGGAGAGGCATGTGCAGAGAGATATACAGCGACAATGGAACCAACTTCAAGGGAGCTAGCAGTTTGATCGATGCAGAACTACAAGAAGCCATCCAAAGATGTACGTCTCAGATCACCCAAATTACAGAGAAGGACGGTGTTTCTTGGAAATTTATACCAGTAGCAACACCTCACTTTGGCGGTCTCTGGGAAGCCGGAGTAAAATCCGCTAAAAGACATATTAAGTGCATTTTCGATGAGTTAAAGATCGTCCCAACATTTGAAGAGTTCACAACGATTCTGTGCCAAATTGAAGCATGCTTAAATTCAAGACCATTGGTACAACTTTCATCCGATCCCAATGACTTGGAAGCATTAACACCTGCTCACTTTTTGACTGGTCGTACACTGCACACTTTACCTGAAATCGATCGTACAGAGAAAACACTATATCAACGATGGGAACAGTTTAAACAAGCCCATCAAGTGTTCTGGAAAAGATGGACGAATGAATACCTTCACAGTCTACAAAAACGAACCAAATGGGATCAAGACTCTCCAAATATTCAGGTGGGTCAGATGGTATTAATCCGCCAGGAAGATAGCCCGCCTACTAAATGGCCATTAGCTCGAGTGAAGAAAGTCTGCCCAGGAAGTGATGGTAAAGTTCGCTCTGTGTTAGTTCAATATCATGGAAACAAAACGAAACCAATTGGCATTGTAAACCTATGCAAGCTACCAATTGACATACCTCCAGAACCAGAACCGACGGCTAGCACCGAAAAGAAAAAGCTTCCACGTAAACGGCATATCAATTCATCCGCGACTACACCAAAACCTCAACACATAAAACCAAAACTTAAAACCAAAAAACCAAAAATTGCTCCTTGCACATGGGATCGCTTTTAAATATCGCATTACTGTTTCTATCATTCAGTGCAGTATTTACTCAAAACGTCTCCGGAAAGTATTATCAAGTATGGAAACCAACAGGGGGATATTACGTCGAGAAATTGGGATCTGCCAATATAGTAAGAGGAAACTTACGAATGGAAGTGGATTATTCAATCGCAGACATATTGGACGATCAGCGTAATCTCGCGTTAACCTTGAATCATACTAGCGAAATATGCAGGCTTACTCAGGAGCTTGCAAGTACAACACATTGTCCTAACTTACTACACCATCTTCAGATAAGGTATGGCGAACTTGCGTCAATACTAAACGAGATTCTAAATATACCAACGAAACGGAAACCTAGAGGTATGTTGGGCAAAATTATGACTGCTGTCTTTGGAGTCAACGACGAAGTTTATACTGATATTGAGGTACTACAACGTAATCAACAATCGCTTCTACAAGCAACAACTCAACAAAATATATTGATCAGCACAAGACTGGAGACATTGAAATCCCTCACTGCAGCTAAGTTCAATGGTTTCACTGACAAAATTAACAGCGTCATTGAAGTTGTCAATTCTATGAAGCGTTGGTTTGCAAAGTTCGACAATATCAAACTAAGTGTTGAAGTCATTTCTACGTACCTCACCGCCGTCGATTACTACAACGAACTAGAGAGAAAGTATGCGAAATTCTCTAAAATCCTCCATGGGCATGGCGACATACTGGACTTCATTAGCTGGGATACTGTCAGGGACACAACTCGATCAGTGTCCATGAAGCTGGGACCTCGGTATTCGATTTCGAGCATACCCTTGGATAAAATTAACATAATTCGAACAGGGAAAGAAATGGTTGTTCATGGATACTTCTATATTAAGGAGAGCAGTCCATATGAACTTCTCCAAATCACCGCGATACCTCATAAAGTACGTCCGGGCCAGTTTTTGGTCCCACGAGTAAATACACCTATGCTGGCAGTCAACTTTAACCTGGAGTCTTACTTCGAACTTGATGATAGATAATTTGATTCATGCAAAACAGAAGACGAAATTCATCTTTGTACACCAAAACTAACTAAAAACTTTAATTTATTTCCTAACTGTTTAATAGATGCTGTGTGCGATCGCCCCAATACGCATCAATGTCCATCTTATCCAGTGACGAACAACGACACTGTATGGAAGCAACTAGCGGCCCCCAACAGCTGGATGTTCGTAAGCAACAACCCTATCACAGCATCAATCCTATGCGAAGGCGAACGATTCGAAGTTAGTTTGAAGGATGTTGGCATTATCCATGCTTTAGATGGCTGCGTCATAAGTGCAAATGGTATCAGTCTTCGACCAACTCTATCCGCAGTCCGTACAGTGGTATCTACCTTAACCAGATCAATTCTACCAGTTTTGTGGAATTCTACGCAACTTATAGACTCACCCAAAATCGAAATCTCAAAGATGTCCAAGCAGATCTTCGAAGCCCCTTTGTCGACAACGGAATCAACTACATTAGCTATCGAAGAGCTTAAACACCACAGCAGAATTATGTCCATTGCTTACATATCAATCTGCATAGTCTTCATCGTTCTGTTAATTACATTTTGCAGCCGGAAGATGTCGAGGATAATAATGATTTGCAAACCTCATAACAACAGAAATGAAGAACCATCACCAAGCGAAGAGATACTATTATCGGAACGATTCGGCCAAATCATCGGCCGGCCCCCAGCATGTTGAATCACTTCAACACATTATTTATTAAATTTCATATACTCGTAAAGTAAATCATGTCAATTATTACTCAGCATAATGGTCATTCAATGTAATGTATTGAATGGCTAATTAGAGCGACGATTGATTAATTGTTATAAAATGTATGTCAATCGTCGTATTGCTTTCATTCTTTAGTCTTAAGTTACAATTTTGTTAGCTATAAATATTGTAGTTTTAAGAATATAGATTCAGTGTTCAATAAACATTCAAAATAATAACCAACCGCCTTTACACTCATTTACTCCCAATTCCTATAACCTCAACGGAACAAGTATTCTACTATCATTGAATACTCTGTTTCTCCCTCCACATAGAATATACTACCACTAGCTTAGCATGTGCAACAAGAGTGGGGTGAATAAAGGCATCTAGCGTCTTTGCGACAGGTGATAGTATCGTTATGGGTCGGTAGGATTCACCAAGGCTAGCCCTCTTCCTAGGCTTGAGACAGGAACAATCCGTCCTGTTTTCCAGATTTCGTAGATGGCAAGCGTGGAGATCGACAAGTTAAAGGCGGCCGTGAGATACTCAATGGCTGGAGGGTCGAGATGTTTTAACATGGCCTTCGAAATGCCATCAGTTCCGAGGGCTTTGGAGCTTTTAGCATTCTCAATGACTTTCTTAACCTGGTCCGCATTGTACAATGGTACAGTGTCAACCGTTTGGCTGCGAATCCGTCTTCTAATTTTACGCTTGAGCCCACACCAACGCGTCACGAATTTTCCGGTGCCCACACCGGCGCGGCGCGAATAATTCGCTGGGTACTATTAGCTCACAGCCACGCTCTGTGTTGTTGCCTTAGAAAAGGTATTAGATTTATGTAAGAAAAGGATTTAGACATGATAGAGTATAACTGCAATAACTGGCTAAATACAATTATTTTGGCATTTATACTCTTGCTGCAACTTTCGTGCACTATATCAAAATGTCGCAGCATCTTTACTTATTATGTAAAAGCGTAAGCGGATGAAATTCTACATTTGACCTCTCCATGTCTATATACTTATTCTAAGGATAAAATCATTGACATGCGTAAATTGATAGAAATATGCAGTGCAGTACAACCTTGTAGTATCGTACCCTAAAAAAGGCAGGGTTCCATTTGACTGTTTGAATTGATTATCGCCTAATCGAAAACTTACATATTATCTTGTGCCCGTCGAATGGTTAGTCTTATCGTATAGAGAAGACACAAAGCTTGAACATTGTTTTGTGGCTGAATTGTATATACATATGTATATGTTGCCTTAGCATGGTTACGCCAAATTTTGATTGGTTACGCCATCGTATGAAATTGCGTAATAATTTTTGGTAGAATCCTGCGTATCTATGCAATATAAACACTCAATTCAATAGAACATTCAAGCTTGTATGTAACTAATCCGGGACAAACGCAAGCATCGAACCAGCAGGATCGTCATTTCCTATCGTATACTATTTATTAACGAAACGATTGACCTTGTATTCTTTCGGAAATCTGTCGATATCTCTGCAATCCTTTGGTGTGGCGACACAATCGAGGTGTCGCTAGACTCACCATAAAATTGCCTAAAGGGTCATCGGATCCTCTTTATTTTTCCGGTCAATGCACAGGGTGGTCAGAGATAACCGTCAACCTGGATGTTGGCTACTGCAATTTCACAATCAGCTTCGTACTACTTCGGAAATCCGTCGATATTTTTGGAATCCTTGAGTCCAGTGAAACGATCAAGTTGTCGCTGGACTCGCAACAAAATTCACTAAAATGGCGTCCGAACATCTTTCCTGTGCAGCTCACAGGGGCGTCATTAGCTTTATTAGCACAAACAAACGGACGGCGAGAGATTTTGTAGTGGCCAGCAGACAAGCATTGTGCATTTCACATTGTAAGAACGATGGTTCTTTTCGTGCAAGTTTACCCGTCCGGTTTCGTCTTACAATCTGAATCCACCCAATGGGGTTGATTTATAAGCTTCTGACTTTTTTTTCGCTACGCTCTAATGGTGCTTTGTATCTATTACACCTTCTGTGCCATTGAAGTCGACATTGTTTTTACTATAAGTGATTCTAAACAAGACCTTTAGAGTTAACAATTTCAAAAAATCATATCAGTTTTTGAAAAATATATTTAATTACATTTGTTTTGAATCGTAAATGTATGACTGTAAAAGCAGTTAGCTAAATATATACAGAATATTCACAAAATACGCGGTAGAGGGACAAGTATTTATATAGCATATATATCGTAAATTTACAGAAATTGTCAATTATGAAAACCTACAAGGGCTTCATGTATCGCTAATAATAATTTAGTTTTCTTTAATCTATTCTGAATTACAAAAACGTTTTGACTCGAGTGAGAATTCAACATTAATGGAAAACTTCGTTACCCTTTTTGTATTTTCTTTTGACTGAACAGTTTATTTCTATATCCGCATCCGACCGTCCATCTCGAACCTAATTCCCCCTTCTTATTTTTTTTTTTTTGTTAACACAACATAAAACATAACAAATTTAAAGTCAATGGCGTTTTTGTGACTTATTTACCAGAGAAAAACATAATTCATCAATTTTAACTTGAACAATTAATAAGTCAAAAATGAAGATCAATGGAAATAACAATAAAACTTACACTAGATTATCGTTGTCACGATCGGCGCTACCACCACTGCCTGTATTCCTGACAGGACGTATGTAATCCCGTACATTCGAAGGCGTATAGTCAAAGACTTTTCGCTCTCGTTTGCGGTTATATTGTTGCTGCTTCAAGTAGATTTTTAAAATTCCTTTGACCGTTATAAATGTGAGCCCGCCTAGTAGAGAGCGATGTAACGTGTTCTCAACAGACTCGTACAATAAACGTCCAACTAGGGAGGATATTGTGGGCAACAGAAGGGCTCCGCATAATATTCGCGTGACAGAAAGTGGATCTGACATAGCTGGTACAGTTTGATTTTGATTCTGGTCATTGTTTTCTTCTTCGTCTCTGGAATAAGAAGCAATAAGTGACAGTAGTGTGAATATTAAATTTAAATATGCAGTTACTTACGGATATGGAACAATGAGGCTCATTAGCGGAAACTTGCGAGCTACACTTCTCTTATTGCGAATTATCCGAAGAACTGCTTCTTCCCAACGAATCATTCGTCCAAGAACTAATCCTACTGGAATAGCCGGAAGACCAATAAGAAGAACGAGAGGATCACCGTTTTCCATTAGAGCTAGACCCTTTTTGTGGCCAACAACCTGGAAAAAGAAAATGGAAATAGATGTATATGTAGTTTTTAAGGTTGGGGAAATATAGGGTTATCCATTTCGACGTTGGGAAAGTGTAGCCCTGCCATCTGACAACTGCCAATGTAAACGTGAACTAAACTAGTATTTGTTGAAGGTTTGCCACTTCACAATATGGATTGTTTTATCGTCGCACAACGCGCTGGAATTTTTAAAGTGTTTTACGATTCTCCAGTGAGTACATTTCCTGCTTTACGAACAGATTATGGTTGACATAATCGGTCTACCCAGCAAACAATAGCCAGCACAATAGCAAGCACGAGACGTTGTAAAATATGTGCATCATCGTTTTGCCCGTTCGACCGAAAACAATGCCGCTGTGAGTGAGAGTGGTGACGAAAAGCCAAATTTGTCAATTCCAGCGCGCGAGCCGATTTCGGGCTACGTACGGCACCTTGCGGCGTATTTTACATCTGGTTTAGAATCTTTATCCATATAAAGTTCAGCTCACTCAAGAAATTAAGCCGGCGGATCATCAGTTGCGTAGGGAATACGCCGCCGCCCGGTTGGGTACTCGAACAACAAGCTGTTGATCGCGTTGTCGCTTGGCCATGGAGATCGTACGGTTTGACACCTTAAGATTCTTTTTGTGGGACTACGCGAAAGACCGGGTTTATGTGAACAGTCCTGAAAATTTGGAGCATTTGCGGAACAGCGGCTATTTACGCTTTGAGCTCTCGCGATAGTAGCGCCATTTTGGCTAAGTGAAAATTCACACCTTCCGTGTCATCTGATTCTCGACCATGGACTGATACCGTCATGACGCTCTTGAGTGAACTCATTTGAGAGGAGATTAATCGTCGTTTACGTCAAAGCTACATGGCTGTGATAATATCACTCAAGATGCAAACCAATGTACCGAATATGACCGCCAGATGACGCTAGTGTCGTTAAGGAGAAACTTCTCTCGATAGCGGATCTAGGAAAGTCTCTTCGGGCGTACCTACGACTTGTATTTAATCCCCCCCCTCCCCCATTCTTTTCGTTCCGCCGTCACAAAAGTTCTATTGCGTCGACAAAACAATATTTGGGGTTTGGTTGGAATAAGTCGGCGAATAAAAATATTTACTCAGAAAATTTTATTGGGGGATGCGGGAGCATAGCCCCATAGTACGATACCATTTGATTTGAGCTTTTTTGTTGCTTCGATAAAGACACATTAATTCAAGGTTTTGTGAAATTGGTATAAAAAGTGTTTCTTAGAAGAACACAAATGGGGAGGTTGGGTTTGTATGGCAGCCCCAGATCCGTTCTTATCTATGTTTTCTGTCATCAATAGAAATACATTTTTGTGTTAAATTTGGTTGAAATTGGTCCACAAATAAAAAAGTTATATATGGTCGAAGATGCTTCGTTCAATGCGTTAAAAACTTCATGAAGATGTTTAATATACCCTTTCACTCTGTGAGCGAAGGGTATAAATATCATCCAAATCTAAACGGCCTGTCACCATGGGAAAGGTTATATTAACTTGGACATGAAGTTTGCAACGCACAGAAGGAAGCACCTCCGACACTGTATCTCAGCCGTCTCCAGTAATTGAGTCTTTCGCATTCGACACGGTTGGAGAGAGAACGTTACGGTGGTTGAGATGGTTTAATTGCAAATAAACCTTCCTCATGCAAAGGCAGCGATAGTTGCTATTACTTGTCATCTTTCGCAGGGTGTAGACGGTATCGTGATAATTCAGGAACCTTGGGCGGATGATTTCGTCAGCGGTCTAAAGTGCTCTGATTTTGCGGCGTTTTATGTTACAGGACAAGGAACACCGCGGTCGTGTATTCTAGTTAGGAAAACCTTCAAAGCTTTTCTGTTGCCCAATTTCAATGATAAGAACCTTGTCTTAGTCCTAGTCATAGTTTGCCTACTAAACTATAGACGGATGTGAAAAAGAAAACAAAATCAAACATGTGACGTAATTAAAACAAGAAGAAGGCAGTGCATCTAAACATGTAAAATTGCACCATATTTGACAGATGCAAGTAAACATGGCGGTGTGGTAGCGAACGAGTAATTTCAATCACTTTTTTCTGCCGCACACTTTTTTGTCGCACCAATTCATTACATACCACAATTAGATTACCACGATTGCCACGATAGAAATACAATAGCACGACCGCCATTGAAAACCAAAAGTGACAAGCCATTGATTTCATATGGCATTTCGTCAACACGCGAACATGATGCCACCAATCAAAATTTAGTAGGCGAAAGATTTCTACATTGCGGCCTTAATATAGAGACGGCGGTAAGTATACATACACTAGATGCACGTAAAGTATGCAACTTTCTGCGAACCAGGTATTCCATCATGGAAAAAAATATCCACTAGAATAATAATTGAATATGTACATTGCATATGTATAAAAAATATAAAATAAATTATTCGTGATTTTTAATATAGTGCAATATATGTAGTACTAATTGCCTCCCTTAACCAAAATATTGGAGGGGCAGTTGCCCCCGCTGCCCCCTCCTGTTCCGGCGCCATTGGGTCCACGTGACCTTCATTAAAAGATACAAATAACTAGCAAATATCATCGGGAGTGTTGGCAGAATGATTATCTAGAGATATAGTGGAAGGAATGGATGATCGCATGTGCTTAGCATACGACCAGAAAAGTGTGCAGTCACTGTTCCCGATACTATTTTCAATGCTGTCTATGTACGGATTTCTGGAAGCTTTAATCGATCTTTTTGTTTAAGAACGAAATCTCTTAAAAAGGATAAGATCGGATTGGCGTTTGAAGCGCTTATATCGAATACGCACTCGGTTTTTCCTCTGAATTAAACTTTGAATTGGTTTAGTTATCCAAACGGGGCGTTTGCGAGGTTTGGTATTGCAAATTGGAAGTATTAACAGCCAATCTACTTCACACAACCTGGCATTAATTCCTTCATAGTCGGCTTTATGAAAATTAAACCTTGTAGATATTTGGATTAATTGCTGGAGGACTGGGAAAGTTAATTTTTATATCTAATAAGAGTGCTGTTCTTCGTAAGGGGGCGGATAAAGGTTGAAAGACTCCGGCCGATTCCTATATCCTTTTCAGTTGTGGCATAACTGCGGACCCTTAGCTATGCAGGAGGAGCTTCATAAGGTGAACGGCTCCGGCCAATTCTTATGGTTATCTACGGGGCGTTACTTTCCCGCATTATCCGAGTAACCGCTGCGCCTGAGTGCTGTATTAGCAACTTCAGCGTCTCAGGTTACTAAATGTAATAGGGTGACAAGCTAACCATCTACAGGTATACCGTCAGGGGAGCACCTAGCCTTTCGGCCTTTATCTCCCGGTCCCGCTAAAAAGTTTGGACCTTCGGCTTTTTACTGACAAGGTGTTGTTGTCAGACGGAGATTTCTCCATCAGGCGCATGCACACACCATCCGGAATCCAACCCCGGGATTGCATCACTAGCTGGATGACTTGGGTAACAACCTCCAGCCACTACGAGTCCAACACCTTGATGGGCAAGGACCATGGTCCCCTGGGCACACCCATCCCCGTAGTACACTATTCGCTATGGACTTCTCCATAGCAGGTGTGATCCTCCTTCGGCCCCCTATTGGTTAAGCCTTACGTCGAATTCGGGCATGCACACCCCAGGCTCGTTGGACCTGTGACTCCGCGTCTGTGCAGACAACGAAGCGCTGCTTTTCACATCCAGGCGGCCCCTTCAGTTTACTAGTCAGCAATGCGACTCAGGCAGTGTGGTCATCAATCCACAAACTAGCTAGATATAGGCGCGTAGGCATTTTCCACCAAGGCCGTTCTCCCTAGCTAGCCCCTTCTTGACTCGGGTCATGCGGAGCCGTCACCTCCGAAGCTCACACGACTTCCGTATGATGCACCCCCCCACCAGGGGACATCAAAATCGTGCTAGGCCTTTAGTGCTTCCCTCCCGCAAACTATGGGGGGAGGTAGGCACGCCAAGAGCCACCCGTGCATAACTCAGGAGCACGGGACCGTTAACGCCCGAATGGTCTTTGTACAGATCCTCGCCATGGCGTATCAACTGTACCAGGGGCCCCCTTGCGCTACTAGGTCCGTGGTGTCGTAAGTCACCAAAGATCCCTGTCCGACTACAAACAGCCTTCCAAGCTGAGTGTCACACGGACACAGACCCCCCTGCGGGGTAATAGGGTGACAAAAAACAAATAGTCAATCACCAAAGCAGCACCTCCGAGGCCTCTCCATGAAGGACTTCTTTCGTTTTACGAATACTAATTTGGGTGCCGGGACATAGGAATATAAAGGGAAATTAACTGGCAGATGAGTTGGCCAAAATGGGGGCCGTTTTGAACAACTCCCAAGTGGAGCGCGTATTCACTCCGATGGCAGTTGTCAAGAGACAAATTTCCCCTTATTATCTCACGATTGCAACTGGCTATTGGCGGAACATAAAAACCTGTGTCATATCAAAGAAGCTATGGCCGTCTTATGACTTGAATAGGACATCTGAGGTTCTGAGTAGGCCACGGAAAGATATCGCTAGACTTATATCGGTTATTACGGGCCATTGGCCAATAGGAGACCATGCGGCCAGATTGGGTATCCCCCACAACTCGCACTGTCGGAGCTGCGATGCTGCAGATGAGAGGGAAACTGTTACTCATTTCCTCTGCAAATGCCCAGGTCTCGCAAGATCCCGGTATCGCACGTTTGGTAGTGCGTTTTTTGGCATCCTAGAGGATGCGTCGAAGGCAAAAATAGGGGAGCTACTTCACTTCCTGAATTGTACTGCGTGGGTTTAGGCGACCCTCTACTCTTGAAATTAAACTTTTTGTAACCTCCATTCTCTAAATCGATCAACTTTTTTCTTTTTTTTTTTTGTGGTATCAAAACGGCGCCTGTTGCGCTAATTGTGCTTTGGGCCGTATCTGGCCTAAGCAACCACTTTTACCTACCTACCATCATGGTTAAGCGATGGGCCGACAACCCATCCTTGGAAAAAATCCTACGTCAAGAAACCTGGAATGAAAGCCCCGGATTGGACGGATACAACCCAACGACGACTTCGCAAACGATCAACTGATTACTCTTTCGGAACCTGGAGTGTACGCTCCCTGAATAGGCCAGGGTCCTTAAGGGCCCTCTTGGATCAGGTTGAAAAATATAAGCTGAGCATAGTTGCTCTCCAGGAAACAAAATGGCTTAGTAGCGAGATTGATGACCGAAATTCGTACACAATTTTCACAAGTGGAAAACCTTCGGGCCACAGGGAGTTTGGATAGGCGTTCATTGTAAACAATCAACTTATCATCTCATGGACAATACTCCCTCTCCACGACATGTCAGGAGTGGAATCAGAGACCTCGAGAGAGACGTCTAGGGATACAAACGGGTACCTCCCGATATATTTGATTACACAGCATACCATGCGACCATCGCAGATATTCACACAACCGTTATGAATCGGTCAATAGCGAGATTAAGTGTGAATAGAGTCCTCTCAGCGCCCCCACCACCTATATCACCTGAGGAGACTAGGCTCCCGAGAGCCACAAGAGCGACACTAGCCCAGCTTAGGTCGGGTTTTTGCTCGCGCCTCAATTCATACTTATCTCGAATAGACCCGGACATTCAGAACATTTGTCCGAGCTGCGGTGGTGCGCCCCATGATGTGGACCACCTGTTCCGATTCCCCGCTGCACCCACTAACCTCACTCCGAGGTCACTATGGGACAACCCTATTGCAGCTGCTACGTTCTTGTCGCTTGAGACAATAGGCGATAACGACGACGAAACATAGAGTACTTCCACAGACATGCACAGCGGTTCACGCCTTTCTGCACCGCTACTACAACAACAACAACAATCAACTTAAGCCGCATGTTATCGACTTCAAACCCATTAACGAGCGGCTGTGTGCGATTCGCATTAAAACCCGGTTCTTCAATCTCTGGCTCATAAACGCGCATGCCCCCACCGAAGTTAGTGAATACGCGGCTAAAGACGAGTTCTATCACCGCCTAGAAAATCTCTTCGACTCACTTCAATCAAACGATGTCAAATTGCTGCTGGGGAATTTTAACGCCAAAGTCGGAAACGAAAGTTGGCATAGGGGGATTACTGGAGGGTACAGCCTCCATGAAGACTGTAACGAAAATGGCCAACAACTAATTGACTTCGCGACCAGCAGAAATATGGTCATTAGCTCTACGTGTTTACCACATCGTCCCATTCACAGGCAGACCTGGAGATCTCCGGATCAACATACCGTCAACCAAATTGACCACGTCCTCGTCTGTAAGAGATGGGCATCGAGCATGGATGTTCGATCCTATCGTGGAGCAAATATTGATTCTGACCACTATATGGTGAAGGCGACCTATAGGTGCAGAATTTCTTCGGTGCATCATTCGAGATTCAACCCGGCAAAAATTTTTGCGGTTGACAAATTGCCGGATAATGCCACGGTGGTTGCTTATACGACTGCCCTTGAGAAGAAGCTGACGCCCTTGTTAAATAACATCAGCAACGAAGGCGCCCTTGAGATCTGGGATACACTCAAAGACACCATCAAAGGGGTCGCAGAGGAGGTTGTAGGCTACAAAGCCCGGAGAGCCCGAAATGATTGGTTTGACGAGGAATGTCAAAATTCGGTAGATGCGAAAAACGAAGCATATCGCCAATGGACCGAACGCGCAACTAGAGCCAAAAACCAAATATGAAGAGCTTCGACGATTTTCGAATAGGTTAATTAGGCGTAAGAAACGTAAGCATCTTGACGAGCAGTTGATGCAAATAAACCAAAGACTAGCTAGTAGGAACAGTAGACAAGCGTACAAACTAATTAATTCAATTAAAAGTGTACACCAACCCAGGACCAGCCTCTGTAAGGATAAGGATGGCAATATCGGAAGATTGGCGTAAAAGTATCAATTGCCCAATCCACAAAAATAAGATAAGTTGAAATGTGAGAACTACAGAGGCAACTCATTAGTTTGTACGACTTATAAGATTTTATCTAAGATTCTAGAAAATAGATTTAATCCGTACGCAGAGGAAATCATTGGCGAGTACCAAGGCGGCTTTAGACCTGGCCGTTCGACGACAGATCAGCTTTTTACAGTGAAGCTTTTACTCCAGAAGTGCAGGGAATACAACATCGACGTATACTGAATATTTGTCGACTTCAAGCAGGCATACGACAGTATCGATCGAAGCGTACTGTACAACATTTTGCTGCATTTTGGAATACCGGCTAAGCTAGTGGGACTCATAGGGATGACGATGACTAATACCGTCTCGCAGGTCAGAGTTCAGAACAGACTCACTGACCTATTTGAAACTCGTACTGGACTCAAGCAAGATTGGGTGATGCAGAAAGCCTTTTGCATAATCTCAATAACGCCGCCAAAGAAGTTGGTCTACATATCAACGAATCTAAAACCAAGGTCATGATTCAATCAAAAACTAGAACGCCAGTAAATTCAAGCATCACAGTGGGAGACCTCAGTATAGGGTAGACAACTTCACATACCTGGGTTGCAATTTGTCAAAGGACGCCAACGAAACAGATGAGATAAAGTGACGAATACAACTATCTAATAAGTGTTATTTTTCGGCCCTCCGAATTATGAATTCGAAGCTGGTGCACAGGAACACGAAGCTCCACGTGTATAAAACCATAATCCGACCTGTGCTATGCTATGCCTGCGAGGCATGACCCCTAACCCAAAACTCTGAAAACCTGTTGGACACATTCGAGCGAAAGGTTCTCCGAAGAATCTTCGGGGCCGTTCGTGAACGAGGTGAATGGCGCATACGGTACAACCTTGAGTTGTATCAGTTGTATGATGAGCTATAGGTGTCAAAAATTGTTAAATTGCAGCGAATGCAATGGGCGGGACATGTACAAAGGATTGCGTGGATGACCGAGAGCCCGATGGGAGCATTCTGTATGTGAGGACGCCCACCAGATGCTAGGCTTTCGGAACTGGAGGACAAGGTCGCGTGGCCGCGACGTAGACAATTGGAGGTCTTGAATCCAGGCGGCCAAAGCCCGACGCCGGGCTATCGTGCCATAAAGAAGAAGAAGAATAAGAGTGCTAGATGGTAAGGGTCACATGAAATAATAACATTAGAAGCCTAGATAGGTTACTAAAAATCAGATCAAGATTACGATCCGTGAAGTTCCTAGTAGTGTTGAAATACAGTAAACTATAAAACTCCATGAACAAGGAAACCGACAGAAGAAGAAGATGACGATAAGGGCAACCCTGGGAATTCAGGCAAGCTTAAGGTGGATAAATTGAAGTCCCCGCTAATGATCCTACTTGAGTTAGGGTGGGATACATTAACGATGTCTGCGAAATGAGAAAAAAACCTTCTCGTAATCAGACAAAACGGAATTAGGAGGTACAAAGACAAAGAAAATGAGTTAGTGGTCGATATTAGTTGCCACTCAAGGATACTGCGAATAAGTGAACCGCCACCACAAGATTTACCCGTCAGATCAAAGTTACGATCACATTGTTTACATATCCACTATGGTTTCACCATCGATAAGTCGATCCCATTAAATAATAGTTAGCAGGTTGATTGGGATTCAAAATCGCTCATAAATTTAAATTCGAGCGTAGCGAGCACTAGATGTGAGATGGAGCGAAGCGAGCTCTCTATAGAGAAAGCATAGCAACCCATGCCATGCGTTAGTCCAAAGTGGCTATGTGATCACACAACCCATATGTGTTTGACTCCAAATTTATTACACTACACTCCACGAAATAATTCAAACGTCAAAATATTGTCGATGCAATTATTAACCCTTCTGTCGCCGCCTACGAGCTATTATGCCTTATGCCTTGGTTACACAGTGCGAGCTATCGTGCGAGTTGGCCTAGACAGCTACTGCAGAGTAGCTACTTGAACCATGTGACCGCATCACGTATGATGCACAATGTGACCGCATCATACGTGATCATCACGTATGATGCGGTCACATGGTGCAAGTAGCTACTCTGCAGTAGCTGTCTAGGCCAACTCGCACGATAGCTCGCACTGTGTAACCAAGGCATTAGGTGTAGCTGAATCTTCTGTGAAATCAATCTTATTTTTTGAGGAGATTTTGGTTCTAGAAACAGTTTACATACTATGTCTTACGATGATACGCCGTTTTTTCGTTTCCTTAGACATAGTTTATATTTCGCCGAACGTTTGATCGCATTTGTGGCCGTCAGTTCCAGTGCAATATATATGGTAAGGGCTGGAAAATATTGTTGAACGATATTTTTCATCAAGATATAGGACCAATGGTCTGTCTAGGTCTATGTGCCAACCGAAGGGTTAATTATCACGTTGGCATTTTGAGAGAGTAATAAATATTACGCGGATTTTGTATTCTCAATTGTAAACAAAAAATTGACATTTGAATAAAATTTTCACACATACTATGAACTGCAATAGTGTGAAAACGGTGCCATTTTTATTTTCTGATTCCCACTCTGGACTAACGCATGCTTTCTCTAAGATTAAAATGAATAAATGTTTTTTTTTGTTTTTCTTTTTTTAAAGGAATATGAAAGTAAAATATTTTTGGCAAGTTGAATGACATAACAAATAATAAAAGATGGCACGGCACGAGACGGAAGTAAAATTGTACTATAGATCTCTTTGTAACGTAATGTAACGGAGAGTTCTATTTTGCACAATATTAACGTCCAATTAACCATTAACCCAGTATATTCGGTCAATGAGGATACTAGGAATTGAAAGAGTTCTCCCCATTACCCATTTAGCCTGACGAAACTTAGGTTGGCTTGGTGCTCTCAACTTAATTTTTAGCTTTGCGAATAGACCCGGGCATCTAACAGATTTGTCCGAGTGTGTGTAGCTACGCGGGGAACAACATCGCGAGAACAAAACCGGTTTTTATATGAAAATTGAATTTCTCCTGGCCTTGCTCCTCACCAATCTCTTCTAAAAAAAAACGGTTTTCATCTTGTTCTTGTTCGCGTGTAGACAGGCCCAGTGGCAGTGGTTCGACTCACTATGTGTATGATGCCCCGTTGCTGCTGCAACGTTCTTATTAGTGACAATAGATTCGGATTACGACAAAGCATACACACCATATACAGCCATGTAACGTGGTTCACGTCTATTCCTCACCGCTACCACAACCAGGAAGACATTAGTGAGCGGTTGACAGTTCGAAAAGCAAAAACGGAAAAATATTCGCGCTTAAATCTTGAATCGATTTTAGTCATAATAACTAATAAACCGCCATAAATAGTTTGTTCTTCCATTCACTAAGTGTTTCGCGTTGTGCAAAATAGAAAGTGCCATCAATTAATCAACAGGCTCCTTCAAAATTTATCATTGAAATCGAAGGTAAATGTCAAAGAGAAATCTAGCACAAACATCTCCGGACAACTTTTCTGCAAGTAAGAAACATTCCATAATGACACCGGCAGATAAATTAGAAATAGCGCGCATGATGTCCGAAATATTAGACGACAAACTCAAAGATTTCGCGAAAAAAAGCGATATAGAACAAGTTTTTACGCGAATCTCGCACCTGGAAAAGCGAAATGAGCAACTGGTAAATGATGCCCAACAAATCCAAGCAATATGTAAAAACCAAGCGAAAGAGATAGAAAAACTTCAAAAAGATGCAATATCAAACAATTTAATTGTAAAACTTCCTCTTAACATGTCAAATATAAAGGAATCAATAAATGAACTATGCACAAAAACACTCAAATGCTGCGACTCCGATATAAGGGACAGTCAAATCCAGCAACTGTCTTGCCCCATGGGGAAAACAAACAATTTTCGGGTCATCTTGCATGGTAGACAGCAGGTGATCACGGCACTGCAAAATGGGAAATCACTACGAAATACGGGCATTATAATTCAAAAAGATTTACCATTTTCTGTACGGCAAAAACGAAACTCCTTATTGAAATTGAGAAAGCAGATCACAAGAATTTGTCCGAATGCCAAAGCTATTGTTAAAGATGATTTAATGATAGTAAGTAACAAAAAATTCACATGGAACTTGGAGCGCAACTCACTAGAATTTAATGGTCAAGATGGACTTCCCGAACTTAACACACTTTTGGGGATTGATTTCACGGCAGAAGCACTAAATTCGAATGTAAACAACATCCAGCTGATCGCCCGTAGTGAAATTACTGAAGCAAACAATTCCAATATGGCGCCACCCAGACAGCTGATCGCTCGAAGTGACATATCACCAATATCGCCTAATACAAACAATTTGAGTATGGCACCATCAAGTGGAAGATAGGAAAGGGTTGCCGTCTGCGCCAATGAATTAAATGAATTAAAAATTTTAGCATATAATGTTGCCGGTTTGAGAAATAAAAATATATTCAATGAATTTTACGAATATATAAATACGTTCGATATAATTCTACTTTATGAAACATTTATAATGAATAATTTTGAATTATACGAGAAAAAACTAAAAAAATTTGTTTTGAAATGGATAACGGCTACAAGAAGGAGTGACAGAGGAAGACCGAGTGGAGGTTGCTTACTAGGATACAAAACCAAATTGAAAAATGAATGTAAATTTGTAAATATGGATGACTGGAGCTATCTTGTACTAAAAATAGTGAATAAGAAACTAATACTAATGCCGATGTATCTGAACTGTAAAAGTTGGGATCGTGAATACAATCAATTTATGGATATCCTAAACAATTTGGATAGTAATGATCTACTAATCATGGGCGATTTAAACGGCAGAGTTGGGAACGAACAGCCAACAGCGAACAACATGGATAATATGACCAGGCACTCGAAAGACGGCACAATCAACGCATGCGGCAGAAAAGTATTGGATATGATGGATTCCTTCGGGCTGAAACTTTTCAACGGATGCACAAAGGGTGACTCTAAAGGCGAATGTACATTCATCGGAAAACAAGGCCATTCTGTTATTGACCTATGCCTGGCCGGAGGGGACTGGTTGCCTCTCATCGCGGATTTCACGGTTGCTGAAAAACACTTCTCCGATCATCTCCCAATTATTACAACGATTGGGTTAGATTGTATCGGCCAGAATGTGGACAAAATGAATCTTTTGCCAAAACTTGTGTGGCGAAACGACCAAGCGGCAGAATATAGAGAGAGGCTAACACAAATTATTGGCCAAAACACTAACATAAATATAACTCGATTAGCTGATGCCATCAAAACTATTCGACCGAACACGAGGCAACTTAAGAAAAGTTTCAAACAGCCATGGTTTGACTACGAATGTGAAAAAAGCAGGAGTCGCTCATTTGCTTGCCTCCGACTCTTCAGAAATGATAATAACACTACCACCCGGAATTTATATTTAGAAGCCAATCAACGCTACAAGTTATTATGCCAACAGAAGAAAAGGCAGTTCTATCAGGAGCAGGCAGATAAACTAGGTAATTGCGTAAGCAGTAAGGAGTTCTGGAAAGCCGCAAGGCACTTAAATGGCGTAGACTCGTATTCAATCGGTAATGAAATTGATGTGGATAGATTGAAAGCACATTTTAGCGGCATTCTATACAGAGATACTGTGCAAAATACTGTTCAATTCGCGAGACCAAATTGGACCAACCAAAAGCTAGATGCAGAGATAACGACAGAGGAAGTTCAAGAAGCCTTACAAAAGTGTAAGGACAATAAAGCACCAGGGAGTGATCGAATCCCTGTAGAATTCTACAAATATGGCCCGGAGATTCTTCGCTCCATCTTAACTAAGGAGTTTAACCAAATTTTTAATACAGGGAACGTTCCTGAAGAATTCCGCGATTCGATAATCTTTCCAATTTTCAAAAAAGGAGACATAAATGAATGCTATCGAGCTATCTCATTTCTGAATGCTTCCGGCAAAATTTTTACAACAATGCTTCAGAAAAGACTTGCCAAATGGCTACACGACGACAAAATAATCAACGAAAGTCAAGCTGGTTTCCGGCCTGGGTATTCCACGTTTGACAATATCTTCGTACTGCAAAATTTTGCTCGTTTTTATCTTGATGCTGGAAAAAAATTATTTGCATTTTTCGTCGACTTTAAAGCGGCATTCGACACCGTTTACCGTCTTTCTCTATTCTACAAATTGTACAATAGTGGAATGTCTTTGAAGTTCGGAAATATTATGGAACAACTTTATGTAAACTCTAATGCATCGATTTGGAATGGAAAGGAGTTATCTACGGCATTTAGTACTAATGTTGGTGTTCGGCAAGGCTGTAAATTGAGCCCGGATGTGTTTGCAGTTTTCGTGAACGACATTTTAGACGGTATACCTGGCGGAGCCGAAGCTTTTGGAATTCGACTAAAAGGTCTTCTCTACGCAGATGATATGGTGTTTTTGGCGGAGACCCCGAAGGATTTACAGTGTATGATAAACCATATTGCAGCCTACTGCACCAAATGGAAACTAACGATAAACCTGGAGAAGTCAAAGATAAGATAAGAAAAGTGGTCTTACGGCAGCTGCCTCTACGGGGCGGATCACACCCGTTTTGTTCTGCAAAACGGCCAAAAGCGGCCAATATGCCTTCCTGGCAAGAGCCCCGGCAGGAGCCCTGAAGGTTCGATGCAGGAAGGTTGTGTTTGTCTGTGTATATGTGTGGGTGCGATATATGTGTTTTTTCGTCATATTGGGAGCATTACATCTCGGCGCGGCTGCTCTCAATTTTACTAATTCGCGCCGGTGTTGAAACAAATCCAGGCCCAGAGGTATGGATTTGTAGTGTCTGCAACCAACGTATCGGTTCGAATGCCAGATCAGTGCAGTGTAATTGCTGCAGGGAATGGGTTCACTTTAGGTGTTCAGGGTTACGAAGACAAGGTCAACACTCCTTAGCATATGTTGCACCAGGTTGTATGAATTCCAGGCAACCCAGGGCTGCTCCTAGCCCACCTTCTCCACCACTGCCCCCTACACCGCCAAACAATATGATAAGGAATGCCAGACCCAGTCTTACACCTGGCCCTCCCCCTCCAGCAGTTTTCACTGCACTATCTATATTACAGTTTAACTGTAATGGCATTCACCGGAAAATCGCTGAGATCACACACTTCTTGAGTTCAAACAGAATTCTCATCGCCGCCATCCAAGAGACGTTGCTTCACGCAAACTCGTCTCTAAGCGTCCATAGCGAATATGTTATACTGCGGAAAGATCGACCGGCCGCCACGGATGATTCTCACCCTGGAGGTGGTCTTGCCTTCCTAATACACAAGTCCGTACATTACTGTGTATTAGATGTAGTTGCTGACGGTACGGCGGAAATTCAAGCCATCTCAGTTCCATCAGGGAGTACTAATATCGAAATTTTTAATATATATGTACCACCTCACTCTAGTTGCCCTTCTGGCTATCGTTTCGATATTGGTCCTCTCCTTTCCGGAGAGCACAGGGTCATCCTTGGCGACTTTAACGCGCACCATGAGCTCTGGCATTCGGACCTCAACAACAATGCCAGGGGTATAACTATCGCCGAAGCACTTGACGCCTCAGAATTCTGTTCACTTAACGAAGACTCGCCGACTAGAGTCGTGGGCACTTGCAGTAGTTCTCCTGACATAACTATTGTCAGTGCCAGCCTAATTGCTGCTTCCCGATGGGAAGTACGTACCACCCTTAAATCAGATCACCTCCCAATCATTATAAAGATTGACAAACCAGCGAACATGACCAAGTCTGAGAAGCGAACGTTTGTCAATCACAAGAAAGCCGATTGGGATGGTTTCAAAGCTTACTCGTCGGCGAAGTTCATCGAGCTAACATCACCTATCACCATTCATGAGGCCGAGAAAAATATTAGGAACGTCATTACCACAGCCGCGGCACGTTTTATTCCGGCAGGACGTATCCCGAAAGTTCGGCCTAACTTCCCCACTAGTGCCGCCAGATTAGCCGATGAACGTGATCAGATCAGACGCGCTCACCCTGATGATCCCAGAATTCAGGAGCTTAACTCCGAAATTGACCGACAAGTTAAAGACTATAGGAGGGCGAAATGGAATCAGCACCTCGATGAATGTAACCTCAATGAAGGTGTCAGCAAATTATGGTCTACCGTCCGCGCCCTTTCCAATCCTCGGAAAGAAAAGGGCAACAACGCCATTGAATTTGGCAACACTAAAACCTGCGATCCTCTTCAGTGTGCTAGCCTGTTCAATAAACAATTTATTGAACATCCCAAGTCTGACGGCCTCAAGCGCAAAATTAGAAGACGGATTCGCAGCCGGATTGTTGACACCATACCATCTTTTACAGCGGACCAGGTTAAAAAAGTCATCGAGAATGCTAAAAACTCCAAGGCCCTCGGACCAGATGGCATTTCGATGACCATGTTGAAACATCTCGACCTTCCAGCCATTGAGTATCTCACGGCCGCCTTTAACTTGTCGATGTCCACGCTTGCCATCCCTGAAATCTGGAAAACAGGTCGAATTGTTCCCTGTCTCAAGCCAGGGAAGAGCGCAAATCTCGGGGAATCCTACCGCCCCATTACGATACTTTCTCCTGTCGCAAAGACGCTGGAGGCCCTTATTCACCCCACTCTTGTTGCACATGCGAAGCTAGAACCTCACCATCATGGCTTCAGGAAGATGCATAGTACCACCACTGCCCTCGATGCGATCACTACACGCATTCGTGATGGGCTGAATCAACGCAGTCGTTGTCACAGAACTATTCTGGTGGCAATAGACCTATCAAGTGCATTCGATAAGGTCAATCATTCAATGCTCCTAGCAAACTTGTTGAATATGCATCTTCCTGCACAAGAGATCCGTTGGATTGCCAATTATCTAGCTGGTCGGCACTCCTTCACCGAGTTTCGAGGCAAACGTTCTAAGCTTAGGAAAATCAAATTAGGTGTTCCACAGGGAGGGGTACTCTCCCCCACTCTGTTCAACATCTACATGTCCGGCCTTCCCACACCACCTGAAGGAATCGAGGTGATTTCCTATGCTGACGATTGCACCGTACTCGCCACAGGGAATGATAAGGAAGAAATGCGCCTCCGAATTAATCGCTATCTAGGACGATTACAGGCTTTTTTCCAAAGCCGAAACCTCACCATCTCTGCGTCCAAATCCTCTGCGACGTTTCTAACCACTTGGTGGGAGGACATGAGATGGGAGATGGATATACGTATTGGCAACAATTCTGTTCCTACTGTTAAAAATCCCAAAATTCTCGGACTTCACCTAGAGAACATGATGACGTCTGCGAATCATGCAGCTTCAGTATGTGAAAAAATGCGCAGTAGGAACAACATCCTAAAAGCTCTAGCTGGTAGCACCTGGGGCAAAGATAAAGAAACCATGCTAGCTACCTATAAAGCGGTGGGTCGAGCGGCCGCTGATTATGCAGCCCCAGTTTGGACACATAGTCTATGTGAAACAAACTGGACCAAAGTTCAGGTCTGCCAAAATGCCGCTCTACGCATCGCGACAGGTTGCCTTCTGATGTCTGCCCAGGATCACTTACATCAGGAGACAAAATTGATGCCAATACGTGATCACAATCTCCTACTCTCCAAACAGTATCTTGTTGGTTGCTACCGTGAGGATCATCCCAATAATCATCTCATGGACCGAATTCCTCCACCACGACATGTCAGGCGTGGTTTACGAGACCTTGAGAGAGAGGTTCAGGGATACAAACGGGACCCTTACGATGAAGTTACATACCGAGCCGCCATTGCAGCGATTCACACTGATGAAGTGAATCGGTCTATCGCGAGTTTAGGTGCGAATAGAGTCCTCTCAGAGCGCCCACCACCAATTTCGCCTGAGGAGATTAGGCTCCCGAGAGCCACCAGAGTAACACTAGCTCAACTTCGGTCGGGTTTTTGTTCACGCCTCAATTCGTACCTTTCTCGCATAAACCCGGACATCCAAAACATCTGTCCAAACTGCAATGGTACTCCTCATGATGTGGGCCATTTGTTTCAATGCCCCGCTGCGCCCACTGATCTTACCCCTATATCACTGTGGGAAAACCCTATCGCAGCAGCTATGTTTTTGTCCTTAGACCTCACGGACACAAACATTGACGAACCATAAATCGTACCCACATAGATGCACAGAGGCTACACACCTTTCTGCACCGCTAAAAGAAGAAGAAGAAGTCAAAGATAATAATTTTCAAAAAACGGTTCGTACTAGCTCGTGAAGAGAAGTGGACATATTATGGACAAAATATTGAAGTTGTAAAAGAGTATAAATACCTCGGCATTCTGATTGCAAGCAACCTCTCCCTACAACCACACCTCAGTCAAAAATTGAAAGAAGCTAAGTGGGCTATCAATTCCATTTGGAAAAACTGCTTTAATAATCCAATATTATCGCATAGAGCTAAATACACCATTTTTGAAGCAGTCTCGAAATCTATATTATTCTATGGCGCCCAAGTGTGGGGAGGGATAGAACATGAAGAAGTCGAAAAGTTGCAAAGGTATTATATTAAAAGAGTATTTCATTTGCCAACAACGACGCCCAATTATATGGTACTGCAAGAAACCGGTCTATCACCTTTATTCATCGAATCGCTAAACACGCACATCAACTACCTTATAAAAGTCACAGTTATGAGTGAAGAGCGCCTGCCGAAGAAAATTATGATAGTCTCTAGGAGTGCGCTCTTTGTAAATTTACAGAAGCTAGCAATTGAAAATAGAACTCATCTTAACTGGAACGGCTCAACAGAGGATATATATCAGCTCTACGTATTAGTTGACAAAACGAAACGAAGGTTGAATGGTATGACGGCTGAAAGGGCATGTTCGAGTCAGCATCGCGAAATATATTCGCGTCTAAACCACGACCTGAATGATAACCCATACTTTATCAACCGTTTTACGACGAGGAAAATCTCACTCATCTTCCGTGCCAGAGGAGAGCTGCTGCCTCTTAACTATGTACCGCACCGTGAGGACCTACCAATACTATGCAGCCTATGTAACATGAGGACGAGAGAAGATACGACGCATTTTCTGGGTGTATGCCCAATATTGAAGGAGGTGCGGCGAGCATGTTTCGGTAAAGACTCAATGTCCGTTGCGGAAGTCGATGCAGCGTTGAATGGCGAACTGGAATGGAGCAATTTATACCTATATTGCGAAATAGCTTTAAACTATAGGCTTAAAATTATCAACGAGGCAATGTGATAATAGTACACAATAAAAAACAAATATGTGAGAGAGTACAGGGTAGATGAACACCCAGAATATGGAGTTGGGTGAACTTCATCATCCGGCTCTCCCAGCATCTTAATAGCGAAATTATTAGAAATCGTTTAAAACCACTCTTCAATAATAATATAGCAAATAAAATCGAATGCACAATATCTAAATATAATCAAAAAACTTAAACGAAATACGCGAATACCAAAATTAAGAATAATAATATAGCAATTACAATAATAAAATAAATATGAATAGCAATTAAGTCAATCTAACTGGGCAGACGGCTATGCCATGCCACAACCGTGTTTTCTTTTATACATACTTGAATTTACAATAATTGTACAAATTTGGATTAATAAAACAATTTATCTATCTATCTATCTATCTATCATTAGTGAGGTCTTCACGGTCACAACGAAGTGTTTAACTGAGGAACAAAATGTGCTTCTTTGTCATACGAGAAGCATACCTTAATGGAAATGGTTGTTTGCTTTTGAATGAATGGTGAACTTGAAGTTAATTGGAAAAGAAAAAGACTTGTACACGAGTTTACTCAAGTTCAGATTAGATTGCTAATGGGCAATTACGTCCAACGAAATTCACGGGCAAAGCAATTACCGTCACATATTAACTCTAATAATTTTATTGGATTAAAAATAAGTTCAAACTATTTCATGCAAAAAAGAAAATCTGAATTTTGGGCCATCTACTGTTTTTACTAAGAGGAAAACAAATTACCTGCAATACGGTCACAGCTCCATATGTCACTGCTGTCCAATAGATTGATCCCACAATTGCACCGGCTGCAATGAACGGACTGAGGCGTTTCACGATATTGTCGAATCCTTCCAGAACCAACGCAAAGCTACCCATAGGCGGATACCCAATAATGTACTCCGTCTGGCACTGCTGACACTTTACACTTCGCAGTGCATTCCCCTTCTGTTTCTCGTCTATCCACCGATACAAGCAACTCTGGTGAACCCATTTCGTTGTGCCTCTGCACTGGCACGGCTGCACCCAAGCTGCCAACTTGTTCTCCTCTTCCGTGACGAAACATATCCAGCAATATCGCTCCTCTGGCGGAGGAGTCTGCTGATTTAGGGACTGTAGAATAATCGCTACTTGAGGGGCTGGATCCGTGCTAGCGATCGGTCGGGACACTTGAGGCAATGAAGTGCTATTACTGTCACCCGCTTCTGCATTCGGGCTGCCTTTTGATGGCTTTTGGGTACCGCTCATTGTACTGCTATTAGCGTCTCCATTAGTGGAGGTTTCAAGGTTATCGCCAATTGTTGACATTCTTGCGAAATCTGTTTCCAAAAAAAGACGCGACACTGCTCCGAATCGATTCTTTTAATAGACACTGAGCGACATGGAATAGACACAGTTCTTTAATCAATGCTGAGCGATGCTGATTTGACAATGCTTTTCGTTCGACGAATTCACAGA